>JALGQZ010000012.1:35281558-36625851 GCA_023105745.1 Austropuccinia psidii
ACTGTGTCTTTGTCACACAACTTATAAAGTGGTCTTGCTATGGATGCAAAGTCTTTAATGTGTTGCCTGTAATATCCTGCAAAACCTAAGAATGACTGAATTTCCTTCTTATTCTGAGGCATGGGTTTTAACAATACTGCTGCAACTTTGTTTTTATCAATTCCAAGGGACAAACCAGATACAACATGTCCTAGTGCCTTAAGTTCTTTAAATCCAAAATGACATTTCTTCAAGGAGATTTTCATGTTTACTGATTGGATTTTTGTCAAAACTCTTGATAATCTGTACATGTGCTCCTCCCAAGTCTTTGAACAGATAATAATGTCATCAATTTAAATGATTAACCATCCCTCTGAGAGTTCTTCAGGGAAGATTTCATTCATCATTCTTTGGAAGTGTGAAGGTGCATTTTTGATACCAAAGGGCATCCTTAAGTATTCATACACTCCACAATGAACAATAATTCTCAAGTATTTTCTTGCTCTTGGTGTTACTACATTTTGATGGAATCCTTTAAGGGCATCCATAGTGGTTATATACACTGCTTGAGATATTTGAGTAAGGGCAATTTGGATTTTTGGTATTGGGTATCTGTCTGGAACAGTGTAAGTGTTCAGAGCTCTAAAGTCCCCAACCATTCTGGATTTTCCATTATGCCACGCCACTATGACTGGTGTAGTTATTTCTACTTCCTCATTGTGGCCTACTTTTCTTATTACACCAAGGTCTAGAAGTTCTTTGATATGAATTTCTAGAGCTTCTCTTGATTTTGGACTTGCTGGATAAGCAGGTCTTCTTAAGAGTGGTGGATAAGGTCTCTCAATGTTAAGAATGATGTCAACTTCATGACCAATAATGGCTCCCAGGGGTTCTTTGTCTGTAGCAAATGCTCCTCTGTGGTCATACAAAAGGGAAGAAAGTTCATTTTCTTGCTTATCAGTCAGATGAAGGCTTATTTCGGCCTCATTTAACTGTTCAGACTTGAATTTCTCTAACTCTAAGTTGACTGGTGATACTTTGTTTACTGTAATTTGTCTTTTAAAGGGTAAAAAGGCAAATTTCTGGCGCTTATTGTCTCCAATTGTAAAGTATCTGTCTTTGTTATTATTTAAATCTATCCCATACATGATTAAATAGTCATTTCCCAATATAAAATGGGTACTAGAGCAATTTTCCATAACAACAAATTCAACTGTGATCCTTAAATTCCCATTTATGTGTGGGAATATGACATTGGTCTCAAAGATTCCTAATGCTTTCATTGGGTTACTTGCACTGTTGAATTTTATACCATCAATTGGTAACAATTGGTCTTCAAAATTTGGTACACAAGTGTTAAGAAAAGATTTTCCAACACAAGAGCAGAAGGCTCCTGGGTCAAGCAAAAGTTTGGTGGGTTTGTTGTCAATCACCACTTCTGTTATACAGGAGTTACCAGCTGTATAACCTTTTCCTCTGTTTGGTTTTGTCTTCATAAGTTGTGCATCTTGAACTTTTGATAAATCAACTTGACCATTGCTCAATTGTGGTAAGTGGGAATAAGATTCCATTATGTCAAAAGTGGCATTGATATTTTCTATATCTTTTGAAGATTCAGAGAATATGGATGACTTATCATCTGAATTGTCTTCAATTATGTCTTCTTTTTCAACATCTGGTTCCTTTTCAATGTCAATTTCATTGATTTTCCCCCTTTTTGGACATGTATTGGCTAAATGGGTGGTGCTTTGGCAAATATGGCATTTTCTGACTGTATCTGCAGATTTATATTTAATATTACTAGAATTTTCTTTGGGGTTTTTGTCCACAGAATCTTTCCAAGGTGTATTAAACCTTGTTTTAAGATTCACCCTACTAGAACCAATTTTGGTTCTGGTGGTTACTTCTTCCAGTATATTGATAATATCCTCTGCTGAAGATTGTTCAGTAGTCCTGCTTTTGACAGCATGCTCTAAGTCACCTCCACATTGTCTCAGAATTTTTCTATGGATCATAAATTCTGACATGTCAGGATATAATGCTGTTAATCTGTCCTTTTGTTGGCAAAACCATGGTAAAGCTTTGTCTTTATCAGCATTAAATTTGGCAGATTCAAAGGCTGTTTCAACTTTAAACCTCCAAGCATCATTTGCCCATTTGTTGATGATTTGGGTTTTCCACCAAGTCCAACTCTGGTGTCCATGTGCTTGTCTTATTTTGATGTACCATCTGTGAGCTGATCTGGTAAACAAGGTGTTAAACCTGGCTGTTACCAATCTGTCTGGTAATTCAAAATCCTCTTTGATCATGTCAATACCTCTAATGAATTCCATATGGTCATACTCTCCTTCACCACTGAAGTGAGGCCATTCTTTAAGTTTTGGAACTTCTTTCAAGAGTGCTTGGCCCATTGATGGTTCCAAGTTATGAAAAGAAGTGGATAATTCATTTTTTAATTGTGAATTATCAGGATCCAATACTTGTGGATTTGAAATTCTTGTGCCCTCATTTTGATTTAGAGGTGTAGACATTCTTGGTAAGGTGTTCAGTAATTGTTCAATGTCATTCATTTTACTGTTGCTACACCTTTGGGAATTTCTGTATTCATGTTGGAAGCTTTGTATTAAATTTATTACTTCAATTTTATACATGTCTTCTTTATGTGTAAGTTCTTGCCATAACTGTGTCTGTCTTGTATTATCAGCAGTGACTTGATTCAATTTCATTGATAATTTTGATACTTCTTCTTGTGAAGCATCAAAACACTTTTTCAAGGCAATGGTATATGTCTTTACTTCAGTAAATGAATTTGAAATGTCATCAAGGACTTTCTTGTTATCTGTCTTGATAATATTTATGGCTTGTTTAATTCTTGTTTCAATTATGTCATCAATATTGAATTTAGAATATTTATCTGTTAATTCTTTAATAATGGCAGATTGTTCATTTATTTTATTGTTAGAAGAATTATCATTATTGGAATTTTTAATTGTTCTCAAAACTTTTTCAAAACACATAAGTGTTTCATTAATTTGGCACAGACTCAGGTTGTTTGTTTTAATGTTGTTACAAATGGTGTCATTTTTATCAGAAAGATGTTTTTTCACGTCATTTATAGCATTATACAACTCTGGGATGGAATCAAATATGTCAGAAATCATTTCTGGAACCTTAATCTGGCTTCCTCCTTCTTCTGTAATTCCATCATGGTTCTGGCCATCTGAAATACATTTTCCATGGCATCCTGCTGAATCTTTGGGATTCTGTAGCCCTGGCTGTAAGGTTTTGGGGCTGGTGCCTTCCCTTTGCCCTTGTTTGGAGTTTGTGGCTGCTTTTTCACGTTGGAATTGCTGCTGCTGGCCACTGGGGCTGTTTTTGGCACTGGTTTGGCTGGTGGAGGGTTGTTTTTCCTCCATTCTAGTGTCAAAAGCATCATGTTTTTCTTCTCCATCAATGGATGCCATCCATTGAGCAATTTGCAAGTGTTGGGATGGCCCAAGAATTTTCTTACTGTCAGGTAAGAATTCATGCAATTCTTCCACAGGTCTGCAAGGATCTGGTACTCCTTGAATTGGAGTGCATTGTTGTATGCACTGTGGCTGGCTTTGTATATGTCCACAGAGGCTTGTTGTGGCGGTGTCAGCTCTTTTTGAAGGTAAAATGGTATTATCAGCTTCAGAATGACCCATTTTAGTTGTTTGGAAGTCATCAACTGACCCTTTTCCTTCTGTACCTGGTTGGCCTCTGCCATAATCACGTCTATTACCTTTTTGGGAGCTGCTTGAGGGGTTGTAGCTGGCTCCTGACCTGGTTGAAGGCATAATTATGGTTAAAAAAAGGCTTAAAATAGTATTTTTACGTCAAAAACTTACTATTGGCCAAATTTTTGGCTTTCTGAAGTGTATTACTTATATCCAAGTTAATTAATTCAGAAGATATTGGTTCAGGTTGATTATTTTGAGTCACAATAACAGTACTATTATGATCAGAATTAACAGTACTGGCAGGGATAATGCTGGTTACTGTTGAGGCTGTTTCAATGTTTTCTTGTCTTACCACGTTGTCAGACACTAAAATTAATGAAAAAGCCAATTAATTAAGTAAAAAAAAGGTTATTTCAAAAAAGAAATAAAAATATAAGCCTCACTTATAATATGAAAAAAATTATTTTTTAAGGATTTTTTTGGATTATAAGTATTTTTTATATGTTTTTAAATTTTTCAATATAAGAAAAAAAGATTTAAAAAGAGTAAAAAATATGTCACAGGTAAAATATCACGGCTGGGCCCCCAAATGTAAGGTGTGGATATGAAACTTTGATTAAAAATCAAGTACTTTTCCTGTCCTCAAAATTTGTATAAGGTAAAATTCAGTTAAAAATAGTATGAAATATTATTTTTAAGAGAAAACACCCCAATTTTATTGTTTATAACTTTATTAGTATAAAACAATAATATTATAAAAATTTATTGTTTTACCAACAATAAAAATTTATCCAAAAAATACTCTACAAGAGATATTTTAAGGCTACAAAAGAAATTTCTTCAAGAGCAATTTCAATTGGTATTAATTGAGCAAAGAACTGCAAGCAATTAATTAAAGAACAGAGTCTTTAAAAAGAATATTAAAGAGAAAACACGCCCAAAAGTGACCAGAGTGAATTTGGAAACAAAGTGACAAAGTTTACAGTGATGAAAGATGCTTTAATTCACTTTTGGGGTGGTTCAGGGGTAAAAATGATTATAAGAGTTACAAACAATGATTATAATGATTTTTTCACGTGGTTAAAAGGTTCAAAATGATTTAAAAAGGGTGGTTGGAATCTTTTATTGATTGGTTTAACAGTTTTAAACTAATTAATAAAAGGAAAAAGATTCTAACATGAAGAGAAAAGTGGGGCAAAGAAGACATTCTTTTATAGCCATCAATTCTCTTACTCCAAAAGTAAAATTTACTCTTGTCAGTCGTGAAAAACAGTCTGACAACAGAAAAGCCAATTATGGCATCATTGAACCCTGGTTTAGACCAAAAAGGGCTGGTTTAAGCCATTTTTAGCCATTTTTAGCCATTTTAGACCCTTAAATCAGCCATTACTATAGCAATACCAGGCCTAGAGCCTTCAAAACACGTCAGAATGTGTGTCAGAGGCGTAGAAACCAGTTAAAACTGTTTTTATTATGATTGTTTTATCTTAAGGGTAGTTTTACCTTCTTGGCAACAGCTAAAACTACCCCAGTTGGTATCAAAACCTCATCATCAATTGAGTCCACAGACCCTGTAACTCAATTCCAGGCCAAAAGTGATGAACTTTTGCGTGAATTTTGACATCCCACGCCTGTCAGCAAGGATTTTGGGGGTCTAGCTCCCCCTTAGAGCTGGAGTTCCTTTTCCCCCCCAAATTTAATCTTTCCAATTTATTTTTCCTTTAATTCCTCATCATGTATTATACTTATAATTTACACATGTAATTCAATTCAATTGTACAGTACAATACAGTAATAATTGACACCTCATATGTAAATCAAAGTTCACTTATGTAATACACGCGCACATTTTGACATTTCAATTGAATTCAATTGAAAATACTTTAATTCCTCATAACTTCTAAACTAAACACAACACCTCAATTTTAACACAAAAATTGATGGTTAACACCACATGTGGTGTGAATTAAATTAAGGTTTTGAGGATTTTCAACTTTTGTATTGAAAATACTAAAAACTTAATTTAAGCTTATTTAGAGTTGAGTTACAAAAATTTCACTCAGAGGTGACCCCACCTGATTTTTTATGAGGAATCCAATGGTGAAATAAAATTTATATGTTTATTTATTGGATAAAAAGTTATAATAAATTTTATTTAACTTTTTTCCAAATTTATTTATTTTTTCACAATTTTGTTAAAATTTCATTTTTACTTAAATTTTTCAAGTATAAATGTAATTTTATATTTACAAAATTTAAAGTAATTTTATTTTTAAATTATAATTAATTTTTTATTTTTAATATAATTTTATATTTATATTTTTTATTTTTATTTTAATAATATAAATAAATTTATTTTATTTATATTAATATGTTATTTTTTATATTTGTGGTCTTTTGGGTATATGAAATTACCTCTAAGGCTCACATGTCCAAAGGCAAAGAAAAAATTCTGTGCCATTGAGAAAGTCCCAGAGGAGGAATCCCTAACAGAGGATTCTGAATCAGACTCCATGGGTGATGCCATCAGAGAACCATCTTATTATGACCAAGACCCAAGAGAAGGAGTTCTAGTGGAATACCAAGAGGAAACCCCACTAGAAATTCAGGACATACAGTTGGAAGTAGGCATGCCACAGGATACTGCCAACAAAAATTTGTGCAAACATACACAAGATGTACAAACATTCCTGGTTACACCAACCAAAGGAATGGCATATATGCATGGAACAGCCACAAAAATGACTGTATGTATTGACAATGCTCAACATCCATTGATCATTGACAGTGGAGCACACTGCTCCATAGTGGCCAGAAATTATCTGGATAATTTTTTCCCCAATTGGCAAAAACAGCTCTTCCCAGCTAATTCAAAGAACTTCAAGAGTTCATCAGGGAAGATGACTTTCATTGGTAAATTTATTAAAGAAATAATTGTACCCCATAGGAAGATTAATATAAGACTCAACCCAGAGTTTGTAGTGCTTAATGATACCCACATCCAAGGATCTCTACTGGGAACAGATTACCAGAGGATGTATGGAATAGATATTTACAACAGTAAAAATAGGCAAATTACCATTGGTACTAACAAGGAAAAGAAATTTTCACTTGATATATACCAGATATCTTCTCAGGATTCACTAGAAGAACTTCTGAAGGAATTCAGAGAGGGACAGTTTAGCACTACCCTCACCAGTAAACAAAAGCTAAGCTTACTGAAGATGCTGAGGAAGAACAGACCAGCGTTTGCCATTGGTGAAGAACCACAAGGCAAGATCAAAGGCCATGATATAGAACTATATCTGGATATGGAAAGACCTTATCCACCCATGCTTAGGAGACCTCCTTATGCAGCAAGCCTGGAAACCAGGAAAAAAATTAAAAAACATATCAATGAACTCCTGGACATGGATGTTATGAGGAAGATAGGACATAATGAGATAGTGGAAATCACCACCCCTGTCCTAATCACCTGGCATGATGGCAAGTGTAGACTATGTGGAGACTTCAGAGCCCTGAACAACTACACAAAAGCAGACAGGTACCCTATACCCAGGATACCTCATGCCTTGGATAAAATGGCAAAAGCCAAATACATAACCAAAATGGACTGTATGAAAGGCTTTCACCAAAATGGAGTTAAAACAAACTCCATCAAATTCCTCAAAAAAATATGCCATATAGGCATATATGAGTATATCAGGATGCCATTTGGCATAAAAAATGCACCAGCCCACTTTCAAAGGATGATGGAAACAATATTTCAAGAAGAAATATTGGAAGGCTGGATGGTGGTATATATTGATGATATCATTATATACTCAGAGACATGGGAGCACCATGTAAAATACATAAACAGAGTGCTAAGTAAATGTACACCCATCAATCTGAAAATTTCACTAAAAAAGTGTAATTTTGGCCAACAAGAGCTACTAGCTCTAGGACATAAATTCTCAGTTCTTAGTCTGGCAATTGACCAGAATAAAGTAGCAGCAGTACTGCAAAAGCCAGTAGCAAAGCGAATTGAAGAGATGGAATCTTTCCTTGGGTTTCCTAGCTACTATAGAAACCGCATCAATACTTTTTGCCACATAACTAGTAGTTTATAAAGGTTATGTTCAAAAGATGTAGTTTTTGAAATTACCAAGGAAAGGATGGATGCATATGAGAGGATCAAACATGAACTCTCAAATTCACCTGTGCTCATTTTACCAGACTTTGAACTACCATTCAAGCTATACATAGATGCAGCATGTAGCCAAGGCTTAGGAGCAGCCCTTCACCAAAGACAAATTGTGGATGGGAAACCAAGAGAGGCAGTAATATGTTACATCTTTAGGCAACCAAAAGATTCAGAAGCCAGGTATGGGGCCACCCAGACTGAATGTCTATCTTTAGTCTGGGCTCTAGGAAAACTCCATTATTATTTGGAGGGTGCAGTCTTTGAAGTCTACACAGACTGCAAAGCCTTGAAGTCCTTACTAAATATGAAGACTAAAAAGAGACACATGTTGAGATGGCAAATAGCCATCCAGGAGTATAGAGGGAACATGACCATCATATACAAGGAAGGCAAAAGCCATACCAATACAGATGGCCTCAGCAGATGGCCACCCGATAATGCCAAAAGTAATCCAGCTTATGACCCTGAAGTTGCAGCTAAGGTCCCTATCCATTTCATGGGGATAGATAGGAAGAAAAACTCCAGATTTTCTGAATGGGCACCACAAAGTGTTACCCTTAACAGTGGAAACACTGTTTCAGAAGGAACAGAAACTCCCATCCTGTGAATAAGCTCCTCATAACAGCACAATGAATTTTTTGGAGCAGTACTGAAGTCTTATGCCAAACAGAAACAGTGTGGCATATTACTACAACTCCTTCAACAAAATTACAGGAGTCCAGAACTGGAATCCCAGCTGGAATGTGAGCCTTTGAGATATGACCACATACCCAATAAGGTCACAAAAAATACTCAGAATAATTATACCTTTAATATAATTATATTAAAATTAATTAGAATAATTATACACTAAAAATAATTACTCAAATATACAAAAAATACCATAAATTGGTACTAAAATTGGTTTAACTTAAAAACCAATGAATGAACATGTGAAATAAATTATACCATTAGATTCCCCATGGAAAAATACACATATACCATTTTTATGGCATATCTGTAAAGCCAATATTTAAGGAATTATAAGGTACAATACCTTATAAAAACCATAAAAACTCATTTATCTCAGAATCTAATGAAACAGCATGTGAAATAAATTGTACCAGTGGATTCCCCACAAAAATCCACATATAAAACAATTAATAAGCTAATTTCCAATGTTAATACTTAAGGAATTATCCTGAATATATGCACTTTTTTGGTCAACGCATATATTCAAGGATCATAGCTAATATCTTCTAAACTATACATGATAGAATGATGAACCAAAAATAAAGTTACCACGTAATTACTGTAAAAACACAGATATGAACTTTATTTTACAAATTATAAACAAGGTTAAAACCTATGATGAATTATTGATAAAAATCAACAGAGCTGTTGACCACTTTGTTGTGAAAGTGTTCCAAACTTAGAAAAAAGTACACAGTTAAATTCTCCTAGTTCATTCGTGAAGAATGATGTAATTTTTATTATTAAATTCAGGGTATAACCCCCTGAAATCAAGGTTTGAAGTTTAAAATATTGAATTTCGACAGAAAAGATGAGTTACAAGAAAAATCATCAAAGTTAGAGTTTTGATGATGTAATGAAAAGCTCTTGGCAGCATAATAAGGTTATGTCAGGCTATCAGAATTCACTCTCTGAATTGCTGTAGCGTGAAAACCTTAAAAGTTATTGAGGATCAAAGTTTGAGCTCAAATTGAGCTGTTATGATCACATACTGTAACCTTAAATTAAGTTTAACAGTCTTAATAGTGACAAAATTGGTGAATACTATTAGTTTATGATTAAAACTAATAAAATCCACGAAATTTGGGGTTCTGCCAAGCCTCTGATGTCATCACAATTAGAGTTATAGTGATAACTCTAAATAATGGTGTAATAATGATGTAATATGGTTTGATCATGATGTAATCACCCTCAAACCTTAAAATATTGATCAATTCCAGTGGATATGATCAGTACACGTCTACTAGAAGCCTGTTGGACTCTAGGAGGGAGGTATTTACTATAAATAGAGCTCTTTTTACTCTGTTTTCCCCTCAGACGCATCAAAAACATTAAATCAATTAAATCAAAGGTAATTTCTTTATTCTTTATATATAAAACTGTTATATTATTAAAGACCAAAGACCACCTTGCTATAATCAACTCTTTTGACGTGATTAAATCATTTATTTAATTGTTTTTGTTAAAAAATCTCTCTAATAACTCATTTCCACGTAAAAATCCAGAATAATTTGTAATTTTCTTTATTTTTATTGTAAATACAATTTGAAAAGGTTGTATTTATATTTTTTGGCGTAAAATACTTCAAAATTATTATATTAAGTGTTAAAAGTAGGTTATTTTCTCTTATTATAATAATTTCTCTATTATTACTCTTTTAATAATTCTTTAATTAATATAAATAGTATTTATATTAATTCATAACTTTAATATTAGTAATATTATTGTTATTAATTGTTTTTTATTAATAAAAAACAATTTTTTACGCCTTTATTATTTGTTAGTAACAATAATAAAGAGCTTTATAATATATTAATTATTTTATATTAATATATTATTTATAATATTATAATTTCATATAATATTAATTATATCATTATATTTATTTAATAATATAATATTTTTACGCCATAATAATAATATTTCTTTATTATTATTATTATTTCAATCTTATTTATTTCAACTATAAGGACATTCAGAGTACAATAAGTAATAAATTAGTAATTTTTACTTATTGTTTCATAGTCAAACCTTACATGGAAGAACCCTGGTTGAGGGCCTTTAAGGATAACAAGTTCTTCCTTATAGATGGCTTGCTCTACCACAGAGAAAAGCACACAAGTGCACTCACAGTAGTAGACAGAGACCACATCTCTCTGATCCTGCCGGAATGCCATGACTGCCCCTATATGGGACACATGAGTGAGGACAGGACCAAGGAGAGGGTAGCAAGCACAGCTTGGTGGCCCAAGTGGGAACAAGAGTTGAGTGAATACATCAACACTTGTGAAAGAAGCCAAAAGACAAATAGAAAACATTGGAAGAAGTATGGGTTACTTCAATAGATAGAGGAGCCCAAACACCCATGGGAAACCATCAATATGGACTGGGTCACAGGACTTGTCCCAGGAGGCAAAGAAAACTACAATGCCTGTTTAATCATAGTTGATAGGTTCAGAAAGAGCATGAGGTGTCTGCCATTCCATAAAGAGGACACAGCCATGGATACTGTGCTGTTATTCTGGAAAAACATCATATCTACCTGCGGAGTCCCTAAGATCATCATTAGTGATAGGGACCCAAAATTCACATCTGAATTTTGGACTAACTTGTATGAAATGCTTGGCACCAAGCTTGCATTTTCCACAGCTTACCATCCACAAACAGATGGCCTAGCTGAAAGGATGATCCAAACAAAGGACGACATCCTCAGAAGGTTCTGTGCCTATGGTGTGGATTACAAGGACCATGAGGGATACACCCATGACTGGGTCACCCTTCTGTTGCCTGTGGATCACTTGAAGAATAATATTCTGACCATCCACCCCACAGCCAAAGACTTCCATGATATGTGGAAGAGGCTTGTGACACAGCTGCCAAATGCATAGCTGAGGCAAAAGATCATAATAAACATAGGTGGGACAAGACATATATGGAACCCGACTTCAAGGAAGGGGACCAGGTGTTAGTATCTACACTGAGCTTAAATAATCTCAAAGGACCCAAGAAGATGAGAGACTTATTTGTAGGGCCCTTCACTATCATTAAGTTGGTAGGAAAGAATGAAGTGGAAGTCAAGCTCACAGAGGAGTTCTGCAGGAAACACCCAGTTTTTCCAGTGAGTTTGGTTAAACCATACTTCCAAACAGAGGAGGATAAATTCCCCTCCAGGAGGAAGAACCTCACACCACCACAGATAGTGGAAGTGGAGGACTCCCTTTGACCTGTGAGTAAAATCATCAGAGCCAGGAAGATCAGACTTAATGGGAAGGATCAAAGACAATACCTAGTCAGATTCAAGAACCAGACAGCTGATAAAGACAAATGGTTGGCAGAAGATGCCATACCAGATGGGAACCTTCATTTAAGGAGATTCAGAGCCTCTAGGAGGACTGAACATTCTCATGAATGATGAGCCTTTTTTAGAGGGAGGGTATGTCAGCCTGTGACTCAAAACCAGAACACAAGCATGACAGCCAAAATACCATAAATCAATGGTAAAGACAAGATACCACCAAAACATGGAGCTGAGCCAAATTAGCTCAAAAGGTATCAAAAAAAGAGGAAGCTTACGTCTTTTTGATGATTGAAGTCCCATAAAAATACAACAAAGAATGACAAAGTTATTCCTGCTCAAAGTTGCTGCTGGGCATAAACCTTAATTTTCACCTCTCATCTGAAATCCAGAAGAAGAGGCTTAACCCTATCAAATGGGTATTCAAACTGTTGCTCTAAGTCAGGGCTATCCAATGGTACCAGCCAAACTGAGCTAGCACCAATATTACTGGAGGTATGGTCAAATTCAGGCCAAATAAGGGTGAACGAAACATTCACCTCTCATCTAACTTCTACAGTTTTAGCGTGAGATAATTAAAGTGGGGTCTTTTTGGAAAGAGAAAAATCAGGGCTATCTGCTGGTGCCATCCATTTTATCATATCTCAACTATAACAGAAGTTATGGGGCAAACAAGTCTAATACAGATTTTGCCTAAACCAGGCCTATGTCCAAAAATCTTTTACATGGGATAACTATGTCATATTGAATGATAGCCATATCAAATGAGGTACCATTTTTTAGAGCTCATACAGGGCTACAAAATGAACCAACTTTGAGCATGATACCTCAAAAACTGACAGAGTTATGACCATTTGAAAGTCATAATCCCACAGTATGGTCAATACAGCAGTATTATGAGATGATACATTTGTACTCTAATTATGAGGTGTCAAACAGACAAAAAAGCATGTTTATACTTCAATACCTCATACATCAGTCAATATTGGGGTTCCATACAGTTTCTCTACAGCATTCTACGCGTCATACACATCAGAAGCTTGCCATGTGGTTCCCAAATGAAATTTCCCACCCTGTATTGGTGAAAACTGCCCAGATGTGGTTTCAAAACCACATTTGAGCACAATAAAGGGTATAAAGGCTGTTTTTAAATCACAATCCTGTCCTTGAAGATGAAAACTCTTCACTTCCTCTACATGGAAAGGTCTAGCACCCCTTCCACCCCATTTCAGGATAAAAAAGAGGCTTTTCACAGCCAGAATTATTTCCTCATCCTGCTCTTGAATACCCTATGTAGTAAAGTGTCAAAAACAGTTTTACCCTTGGGTAATAACAAGGTATAATCATAATCTTAATTATTGTAGCCTAACAGGTAAAGCTGCACCCAGCACTTTCAACAGCACTCGCCACCATTATATTTTATATAGTAAAGCCCTCTTATTCTTGAATCAAAACCTTTTTAACTCTTATAACCTCTTTTAAATCCTTTTTTACCGTTTCACATTCATAGTTAAAAGTTGTAAATACCTTATAATACTTTTATCATAGATTCAGCCTGACAAGTAGAGAGGCTGGACAGTGGATGATACCCCCCCAAATAAATTGGGTGTATACTGCAAAAGAAAATTGTAGTACAATTATTTTGGTGGTAGGGAATGTGAGACTGTGAGGTATGTATAACATACCCATCAGGCCACAAATGACTTTATATACAGTTAAAATTGTCTTCACCAGACTTTTTCATTGAATTTAAAATCAAAAATAACAAAAAATAAGTATAACTTTTTTTTGAATAAACAAAGTTATAAATATTATGTCATTTTTGGATTCTAAACTAAAAATAACCTAGGGTAAACCCATGGGGTGTTATACCCAAAAATAATTATTTTTTATGTTATTGGAAGATTTAAGAATCTCACATTACTAATGTAACATTTTAAAAATTGATAATTTTAAGCTTAAATAATCTCAAATTTAAAGTTGCATAAGGTTTATGCAAGCTTCCCAAAATTTTAGTTAACATTGAGATGTTGTGTATATTGACTTAATTGGCTAAGGATTTGCCATTCAGGATGTAAATCCTGTGTGGGCTCAATTTAAAAAGGTTTAAGGCCATAGTATGGCTTCAAATAAATAAAAGGGCAAAATCCACGCAAAAAGATGGGACAAAGGGACAAGAACAAATAGAGCTGGGGTACCCAACATTTTGGATCTTCAAGAATTCAATTAAGTTTGTCCACCTGTATTGGTGGATTTTCAACCTTTTTTAAACTTTGCAATTAGAATTTGATCCAACCTTAAAGTTTAAACTGGTTTTATCTCGATTTGGACAGGAATTTCAAGCTGCCAAAGGCTAAAACCCAATATACAGGCTTGAAATTAAGGTTTTAAGAATTTTCAAAACTTAATTGGGCTTAAACGTAAAACATTAAGGTTAAAAGCATTAAAACTTTATCAAAAGTTAAGGCTTAGTGTGTATTGCCATTTTACATGGAAAAATAGCAATAACTTCAAAAATTCATTAAAAATCCAATTCTTAATGGATTTGCTTGAACATTTCACACAGTTTACAATTTAATATTATCTATGTATAAATTAAGTTTTATGTATCTTTTATAGATACGTTTCCTAGGTAACTAGCCTGGAAATTTACTCTTTTAATTAAGCTCAAAGAAAATCATCATGTCTTTAAAAATTAATTAAAAATTGAGTTTAAGAGATTTCTGCTTGAAACTCTATTTTGAGGTTGTTCATGTGATGAGCCTTAATATAAAGAAACTTCTTTTTATATTAAAACTCCAAATAATTAGTCTAAATGAGGATTAAAGTTACTTGGAGTTAAGAATAACACTAGTAACCTTAAATTGGAATTAAAAATAAGTTACCTTAGGTTAAGAACTTTATTTTTAAGCATGGCTTTTTCAGTTTTGACCTTAGCACGCCCTCTATATCCCTTATTAATCATGATACTTGCTCTGTGGACATAAAAAGAGTCTTTTCATCACTGTTTTTGTCCATCATCAATCAATTATCCAGTCATATTAGATATTTAAACAGGTAAAGTTTTATTATATATAAAATCTTATCATTAAAAGTAACTCTTAAGTTATTTGATTCTTTATTAATTGAAATTAAAGAATTGAAATCATAGAATTCAGGTTTTTGTTGTGATCACCAATAGTATATTTTATTTTATAAAATTAGCATCTTAAATATCTTTTAAAATCCACAAATTCCTCTCAAAACTGTTTAATCATAATTTTTATTATAAAAAGTTGTTTTATCTTTGAAGATATTGATTTTTTGCATGTTTTTAACTTATAATAATCTTTTAATATAAGAACTGTTGTATTTGACTTGTTGTATTAAAGCTATATTATATGTAGGTTTTCTCTAAAATTCTACCTCTCTTTTTATCTATTATTAGTTTTTTTATATAGAGTTTTTCTTTAAAAAGAATTATTTCTGCACAGTGTGTGTTTGAATTATTTTATAAATAATATTTATATATTATTTATAAGTGGTTGAATATTTATATTTCCCATGTGTAATTGTCTCGTTAAGAGCTTTACACTTATTATTGTT
Organism: Austropuccinia psidii; assembly: GCA_023105745.1. Taxonomy (NCBI): domain Eukaryota; kingdom Fungi; phylum Basidiomycota; class Pucciniomycetes; order Pucciniales; family Sphaerophragmiaceae; genus Austropuccinia; species Austropuccinia psidii. The sequence continues at coordinate 35,297,040 of JALGQZ010000012.1, forward strand.
ATAATTGTCAGTGACTATAAAGATAATAGAATAATTATATGTTATTATAGTTATTATATTTTATAATAATAATTAAATTTATTTTCTATATAATTATTTTTTAAGAATTATATTTAAATTTGTGGTTATAATATGTCATTATATTATATTATTCTACTGAGGACAGTCATAGTACTCTCGATATTGCTACTACTAGCAAGAGTTTCATAGCCAAACATTAAACCCAGTTTCACTAGCTTATCAATATGACTTTCTAGTGCTTCTCTAGCCCTATGGCTAGCTGGGTAAGCTGGCCTTCTTAATAGTGGAGGGTAAGGTCTTTCCACATTAAGCATAATGTCCAATTTATGGCCTTTGTTAGCTCAAAGTGGTTCATTCTCAGAAGCAAAGGCCTCTCTGTATTGAAATGAAATTTCAATGAGTTCTTCCTCCATTTCCAATTTCAATTCAGTGATAATTTGTGCTTTAATCAACCGATCTGACACAAATCTTTCTTTATTAACATTCTTTACTTGTCTAATGAGAGTTATTTCTCTTTTTTCTGGAGAAGAAGCAAATTTTTGCCTTTTATTTTCCCCTATAGCAAAAAATTGGTTTTTATGATTATTAATATCAATTACTTAACTATTGGGATAATCATTTCCTATTATAAAGTGTTGTGAAGTACAATTATTCATAACAACAAATTCAACTTTCAATCTGATACTTCCTGCAGGATGATTGAATATCATTGGTGCTTCAAAAATGCCCAAGGCGTGCATATCTTGGCTAGCACTTCTGAATTTTATACCTTCAATTGGAATTAAGCTTTATTTCCAATTGGTATAAATCCTGTCAAGGTAATCTTTTCCAACACAAGTACAAAAAGCACCTGAGTCAAGATGTAACTTGGATTCTCTGTTATTTATCACAATATTAGTGATACAAGATTCTCCAGCTGTATAACCTTTGGCTCTGGAAGGTTTGGTTTCTGCATTTTACATCTTGTACATGTATGAGATCCATACATTCATCACTGTACTGTGGTAAGCTAGTATGTCCTTCTGTGACCTCAAAGGAAACATTAATATTTTCTATACTACATTAATCTGGTATTTCCTCTCCTTCAGAAGGCTCAGAACCACTTTCATGTAAAGATACAATATTTGTTTGTTTTTTGTCTTCAACTTTGCCTATTTCTGTCTCATTTATTCTTTTCTTTTTGAGACAAGTGTTGGCCAAATGAGATATACTTCCACATTAATGAAATTTCAGAGGAGCTTTGTCATGTGGTTTATTGGGTTTTGGAATTGGTTTCCCACTGGTCTTGTTGTCCATTGGGGGTTTATGCCAATTCCTTCCAATTTTTGTCCTAGTTTTGATTTCTTCCATGTCATTAATATAATTTTCTGTAGAGAAAGGCTCAATAAATTTTCTTCTTATAGAATGTTCAAGGTCACCACCACATTTTCTCAATATCTTTTTATGAAGCATTGTTTCAGACATATCAGGATGAAGAGAAGTTAACCCGTGTTTCTGTTTAAGAAACCAAGACATGGGCTGTCCCTTTCAATATTGCAAACGGCTTCTTCAAAAAAAATTTCCATTTTAAATCTTCAGGAATCATTTTCCCATTTGGAAATAACTTGTTCTTTCATCCAAGGCCGAAAATGTTTACCATGGTCTTGCCACATTTTGTAGTACCATTTCTTTGCTGATTTGGTAAACAGCGAGTGTAATCTTGCAATTACATATTCATCTGTTATATTAAGGTCTTCTTTAAACATATCAATTGTTTGAATAAATTCCATATGATTATATTCTCCTTCACCACTGAAGGTTGGCAATTCTTCTAATCTTGTAATGTCTATATAATTACAATCAGTCTCCATTTCTGCATTGCTTGAAATTGTATGATGTAAGTCATTATTCAAGTTTAGCACATTTCTGTTAAGAATTGGTGGAGACTGTCTTGGAAAGTTTGTCAGCCTGTGACTCAAAACAAGAGCACAAGCATGACAGCCAAATACCATAAATCAATGGTATAGCCAAGATACCACCAAAACAGGGCACTGAGCCAAATAAGCTCCAAAGGTATCAAAATAAAGAGGAAACTTACCTCTCTCCAAATATACAAGACCCATAACCATAGGACAAAGAATAACAAAGTTATTCCTGCTCAAAGTTGTTGTTGAGCATAAACCTTAATTTTCACCTCTCATCTGGAATACATAGTGAGAGGCTTAACCCCATCAAATGGGAATTCATAATTTAGCCCTAAGCCTGGGATATCAAGTTGTACCAGCCAAACTCAGCTAACACCAGTATTACAGAAGTTATGGCCAGATTCAGGCCAAATAAGGGTGAATAAAATATTCACCTCACATCTAACTTCTACAGTTTTAGTGTGGGATACCTAAAGTGGGGTTGTTTTGGAAAGAGCACAATCAGTTCTATCTGATGGTCCTACTGATTTTCACATATACCATCTAGAACAAAAGTTATAAGGTAAACAAGCTCAATACAGTCTTTTGCCTAAAACGCACATATGTACAAACATCTTGTACATGGGATAACTTTGCCAAATTTAATGATAACCATATCAAATGAGGTATAGCTGTGTATAAAACATACAGGGAGACACACTGAACTAATGTTGAGGTTTATATCTCAAAACCTGACAGAGGTATGCCTGTTTTAAGGTCAAAATCCCACAGTTTCGCCAATACAGCCTTATCATGGGATAATATCCCATAACTATGATTATGAGGTGTCATATTGGCAAAGAAGCTTGTTTATACGTCAATAGCTAATAGTTCATTCAATACTGGGGTCCCATACAGGTTCTGTACAGCATTCTACATGTCATACATGTCAGAATCAAGCTGTGTGGTCCCCAGATGAAAATCTTCACCCTTTATTGGTGAAAACTGCCCAGATGTGGTTTCAAAACCAAATATGAGCCTAATAAAGGCTATAAAGGCCTTTTTTTAAACCAGAAGCCTGTCCTTGAGAGTGAAAAATCTTCACTTCCTCTACATGGAAAGGTCTAGCAGCCTTTTCACCCCATTTAAGGATAAAAGGAGGCCTTTCCACTGCCAGAAAAGGAATCCTCATCCTGCTCTTGAATTCCTATGTAGTACAACAGTAAAAAACGGTTATACTCTTGGAAAAAGCCAGGTTATACTTTAAACCTAACTATTGTAGCTCTTATTATATTAATCCAACTGGTAAAACTGCACCCAGGGCTTTCAGAAGCACTTACCACCACTATATTATTATAGTAAAGCCCTTAATATCTTATTTTTAAACCTTTATTACAATCAACAACTCTTTTATTTACCATTTTTACCATGTCACAGTCATAGTTGAAGCCTGTAAATACATTCATACACCTTTATCATAGACTCAGCCTGACATTTTGGGGGCCTGGCTGTGTTTGTTAACCTTTTTTGGACCATATAAGTAAGTTTTTTCTCTCATTTTATCTATTCTGACACCTTCTTTTAAATTTTTTAGGCGTGATTATTTCTTAAAAATATAAAAAAACATATCCTTTATATATCTTTGAAGTGGTTTATGTTACAGACAGCTACTTTTTATCCTTTTTAATCATATTGTTGCGTGGTTGATTATGATTTAAACACAACAAGACCCTTACTTTTGGAAGGTTCTACATATAAAAACACTTTAAGCCATTTATAAAGTCCTTTTTTTCTAATTAAACAAGGACACCTCTTACTGTAAAACCAAAACTTGAGTCGTGGTTGGGTGTATTGTTAATTCAATCACCCTCTTACATACCACTTCTATCAGATTATAATTTCTAATTACAAGCTATTCTGTGAGATACTGGCATACTAACAGTGTACCAGATATCTGTAAGCTGTATTTCTGATGTGAAATTGTTAATTCAATGACATTGTCATTATACAGGGGCATGTTGTAGTAACATACAAGCACAGAGGCCATTATTAGACATGCAAACAGAATTTTAAGAAGTCTTAACTGAAATCAAGCCCTATTTTCCTGATTTATTTCAGTGGAACATAACTACATCCCACTAGAAACCCAGTCACAGTCCAACACACCATTTACACCCTCATAACCACAGGGCAGCAAGGGCAAAGTAAAGAGGCACAGTGAAGGCCTTATCACAGCTAAAATGTGGACACCAATTGCCACTCAGAGGAGTAGAAAAACACAAAAATCTGCATCAATACAAGGTAAACCAATCTTAACAACTTGTACAGGGAAGATTAAGGTAATTAACCCAGTTGTAGCCTCCAAAGGTAAATTGCCAAAAGCAGCGGACAACTAATTTGTACAAGGCACAGTCAAAGGTAAATACCCTAAGAGCATAAAGTTTTCAACTGCTTGAAAACACTGATATCTCACCTGTACACCTCAGAGACCTTGGTTTCCAAAGGCACCAGCCATAGGACAGAGAAGGCTTGTCCAGAACTAAAAGACCTGGAAGAGGATACCTTGGACACAGTGGTGGATGGAAAGCCATTGAGGGAAATTATACCCACTCTGCCATTCATATTCCAATTGAACAGAAACCTCAAACCAGAGGACTGGAAGGATATGGATCAAGTTCTTCAGTTCCACAAAATCCTTAAAGATCTTTTCCAATGGAGAACGGACAACAAGAGGTTCAACCTGGCATCTCACTGGGCAGAACTTGGAGCAAGTTGCCAGAAGGTCTATCTCAAAGAGATAGGCTTCAAGGACCTTATGGTAATAACCAAAGGTTGGAATCCCAACAGGAAGTTCAGACTCCTGGAGGTGAGGGAAAATAGAATAAGAGAGAATCAAGCCACTTTCCAAGCTATAGAAGAACGACTGACCCAGACAGAGCATACTCAGATTCCTTCAGGCTCACAAGTAGTAGACCAAACAAGCTCTCCAGTGGCTTCACACCATTCAGGAACCAAAAGATCAGTGGCCAAGAGTCACCATTCTTCAAAATCCCAGGAAGTGTCCAGGAGAAGACAAGGACACAAGGGCAAAAACAAGACCACCTTCAACCAAAGGAAGAGAAAGTCAGACCCAATGATCCAGAAGTTGTTGAATTTGGTTAAATAAGAGTAGTCCTATTAATAGAAATATTACCCCCACTCAGATTGAACATAATGTTGTCACACCTCAGAGTAACCTAAACAGTAATGCACTGTGGTTACAAATGTCCCAATATGCTGAGCAAACTGAAAAACAGTTTTCAGAACTTGAAGCAAGCCATGAGAGGATGAAAAAATTGCCAGCCTCCATGGAAAAATTGTTAAAACTCTTCAAGAAGGACATGCTCAATTGAGCAAAGCCTATGAAGAAACTAACAAAAGACTGAATCTAGTATTTGAAGAACAACACCACAGGAAAAGGGACAGGGATTGTCTGGATCAAGACATAAACAAACTGTTTAATATCTACCATAACTTGAAGCCCCAACCACAAGGCCATTTTATGGATAATTCATATCACCAAGAGGACATCAAAGCAGATGCCATGTTGGTGAATAAGACAAGATCTCCATCTCAATACCAGGATGAAGATAATATGTCTTATTCTGTGAAGGAAGCCTTAGAACCGCTCCCTGAGGCCTCAAGCTGGCCCAAATTCTGTGGTAGAGGAGAATATGATCATATTGAGCTCATAGATTATATTGATGGACTCTTCATTGATGTACCAAGCATACCAGATTACTGGATTACTGCTAGACTTAATACAGCATTTAAACAAAATCTTATTATTTGGTACAAAGAGATGAAAGAAATCCATGGCAGGAGAAACTGGCCATGGTGGAAGAGTTAAATCATCCAAAAATACAGCGATGGTACTTTGATATGGTAAAAGACCATGTCATTTGAAAATGACAAATATTCAGTGGACAAAGATCCATGTGAATGGTGTCTGAGACAGTCAAAAAGACTTAAAGGCATTGATCCTCAAATGAACATTCAGATGATGAATCACAAACTCCTGCCACAAATGTCAGTAGATCTGGAGCATGCAGTAAAATGGAGATTCAACCAAAATTGCACTCTAGATGACATTGCAAATACCTTACAAGACATAAGGAAAAGAACAAATATAGGGAAATATTCCCCATATAAAAGCAGTGGTTTTAAAGAGAAACAACCTTTCAGTGTGGAGTTCAAAGACAAACACAAAGAAAGAGTGGCAGAAGTTACTAAGAAGAAAGATCATTGTCACAATTGTGGTTCAACAGACCACTATTCCAACAACTGTCCAAAGGCAAGGAAAAAAGTCGATGCCATTGAGAAAGTCCCATAGGAGGAATCCCCCACAGACAATTCTGAATCAGACTCCATGGGAGATGCCATCAGGGAACAATCTGATGAGGAGCAAGATCCAAGAGAGGAATTTCTAGTGGAATACCAAGAGGAAACAACACTAGAAATCCAGGACACAGTTGGAAGCAGGCATGCCACAAGACCCTACCTATAAAAACTTGGGAAAACACACACAGGATGCATAGACATTCCTGGTGTAAGGTGTGGATATGAGACTTTGATTAAAAATCAAGTGCTTTTCCTGTCCTCAAAATCTGTATAAGGTAACAATCAATTAAAAAATAGTAAAAATATTTTTTTAAGAGAAAACATGCCAATTTTATTGTTTATAACTTTATTAGTGTAAAACAATTATATTATAAAGTTTTATTGTTTTACCAACAATAAAATGTATCCAAAAATTCCTCACAAGAGATATCTAAGGCTGCAAAAGAAATTTCTTCAAGAGCAATTTCAATTGGAATTAATTGAGCAAAGGACTGCAAGCAATTAATTAAAGAACAAAATCTTTAAAACGATATTTAAAGTGAAAACACACCCAAAAGTGACCAGAGTGAATTTTGAAACAAAGTGACAGAGTGTCAGCCTATGACTCAAAACCAGAGCACAAGCATGACAGCCAAAATACCATAAACCAATGGTATAGCCAAAATACCACCAAAACATGGAGCTGAGCCAAATTAGCTCAAAATGTATCAAAAGAAAGAGGAAAATCACCTCTTTCTGAAAATATAAGTCCCATCACCATAGGACAAGAAATAACAAAGTTACTCCTGCTCAAAGTTATTGCTGAGCATAAACCTTAATTTTCACCTCTCATCTAAAATCTAGAAGGAGAGGCTTAACCCCACCAAATGGGTATTCAAAATGAAGCTCTAAGCCAGGGCTATCTACTGGTTCTAGCCAAACTGAGATAGCACCAGTATTACTTGAGTTATGGTCAAATTCAGACCAAATAAGGGTGAACAAAACATTCACCTCTCATCTAACTTTTACAGTTTTAGTGTGAGATACTTAAAGTGGGGTCTTTTTGGAAAGAGCACAATCAGGGCTATCTGATGGTGCCATCCATTTCCTCGTAGCTCAACTACAACAGAAGTTATTGGCCAAACAAGCTTAATACAGCTTTTGCCCAAACCACGCCAATGTACAAAAATACTTGTACATGGGATAGCTTTGTCATATTTAATGATAACCATGTCAAGTTGGGTACCATTGTGTAGAGCTCATATAGAGCTATTCAATGAACAAATTTTGAGCTTGATATCTCAAAAAATGACAGAGTTATGACCATTTTAAAGTCAAAATCCCACCTGCTGTCATATACAGCCTTACCATGGGATAATATCCCATAACCATAAATATGAGGTTTCAAATAGACAAAGAAGCATGTTTTTACTTCAATACCTCATATGTCAGTCAATACTGGGGTCCCATACAGTTTCTGTACAGCATTTTACGCGTCATACCAGTCAGAATCAGGCTGTGAGGTCCCCAGATGAAAATTTTCACCCTGTATTGGTGAAAACCACTAAGATGAGGTTTCAAAACCACATCTGAGCCCAATACAGAGCATAAAGGCTGTTTGCAAACCACAAGCCTGTCATAGAGAGTGAAAAATCTTCACTTCCTCTACGTGGAAAGGTCTAGCAGCCTTTCCACCTCAATTTCAGGATAAAAGGAGGGTTTTTCACAGCCAAAAGCCTTTCCTCATCCTGCTCTTGAATAACCTACGTAGTAAACTGTCAAAAACAGCTTTACTCTTGGTTAATAATCAGGTATAATTATAAGTTTTAATTATTGTAGTCTTTTATTATTGTAACCCAACAGATAAAGCTGCACCCAGGGCTTTCAACAGCGCTCACCACCACTATAACCACTATAGTAAAGCCCTTTAAATTTATTCTTAATCATCTCAAAACCTTCTTAAAGCATTTTTACCATGTCACAAACATAGTTTGAGTTGTAAATAGCCTACATTACCACTCTATCATAGTTTCATCCTGACACAGAGTTAACAGTGATGAAAGATGCTTTAATTCACTTTTGGGATGGTTTAGGGGTAAAAATGATTATAAGAGTTACAAAAAATCATTATAATTATTTTTTCACGTAGTGAAAAGGTTCAACATGATTTAAAAAGGTTGGTTGGAATCTTTTATTGATTGGTTTAACAATGTATAAACTAATTCTAAAAGGAAAAGATTCTAAGATGAAGAGAAAAGTGGGGCAAAGAAGACATTCTTTTATGGCCATCAATCTTCTTACTCAATATGTAAAATTTACTCATGTCCGTCGTGAAAAACAGTCTGACAACAGAAAACCCAATTATGGCATCATTGAACCCTTGTTTAGACCAAAAAAGGGCTGGTTTAAGCCATTTTTGGCCATTTTAGACCCTTAAATCAGCCATTAGTATAGCAATACCTGGTCTAGAGCCTTCAAAAAACGTCAGAATGTGTTTAAGAGGCTTAAAAACCGGTTGAAACTGTTTTTCCTAACATTTTTTTAGCTTAGGGGTAGTTTAACTGTCTTGGAAGCAGTTAAAACTACCCTAGTTGGTATCAAAGCCTCATTATCAATAGAGTCACAGACCCTGTGACTCAATTCCAGGCCAAACACGATGAACTTTTGCGTGAATTTTGACATCCCATGCCTGTCAGCAAGGACTTTCGGGGTCTGGCTCCCCCTTAGAGCTAGAATTCCTTTTCCCCCCCAAATTTTCTTTTTCCTTTAATTCCTCATCATGTATTATACTTATAATTTACATATGTAATTCAATTGAATTGTACAGTACAATACAGTAATGATTGACGCCTCATATGTAAATAAAAGTTCACTTATGCAATACACGCACACATTTTGACATTTCAATTGAATTCAATTGAAAATACTTCAATTCCTCATAACTTCTAAATTAAACACAACACCTCAATTTCAACACAAAAATTGATGGTCAACACCACATCTGGTGTGAATTAAATTGAAGTTTTTTGTATTTTCAATTTTTGTACTGAAAATACGGAAAACTTAATTTAAGCTTATTTAGAGTTGAGTTACAAACGTTTCACTCAAAGGTGACCCTACCTAATTTTGTATAAAGTCCAATGGTGAAATAAATTTTATATGTTTATTTTTTGGACAAAAAGTTATGATATACTTTATATAACCTTTTACCAATAATATTTTGATGTCATATTTTTTATTAAAAATTCATTTTTACTTGATTTTTACAAGTAAAAATGAATTTTCATAATTTTAAATTTTATTATAATCTTATTTTTGAATTACAATTAAATTTTGATTTTTCAATATAAATTTTCATTTTTATAATATAAATTAACTTATTTTATTTATATTTGTATTTTAATTTATCCTTTGTGGTCTTTTGGGTGTATAAAAATACCTCTAAGGCTCACATTCCCTCCCCCTAAAAAAGAATACTACTTTGTAATATTGTTATTTCTAGTATGTCTGAATCTTCTGAGGAGTTTAGTAGCTTCAGGTATGTCTTTTTCTGCTAACCATGCATCTTCACAAGTTGGGTCACTGTACCTAACAAGGTATTCCCTTACTTTGTTGGTTCTCAATTTTCTTTCTTTGAGAACTTTGGTAATTTTCTTACTATCAGATGACTCAATAGGAGGTATAACTTGGGGAACATTATTACTCAAAGGAAATTTTTCACAATCACTAGATTTATATGGCTTTATCAAGCTCACTGGAAATGTAGGATGCTTATTGATAAGTTCTTCAGATAATTCTACTTCAACAGAATTTTCTCCATGGAGGGCCTTAATAACAAAAGGCCCTGCAAAGGAGTCTTTCAGCTTTTCACATCCCTTGATTTTATTGAAGTTAGTGGTGGATACAAAAACTAAATCCCCCACTTTGAAATCTGGAGTTGCATGTGATTTATCCCATTTGTCCTTAGCATATGCAAAAGAGTCTCCCATGCATCTTACTGCTTGCTTTGTAGCTTTGTCTAGCATTCCCTTGAAGCTAGCAGCTTTAGGATGTATTTCAACCAAATCCTTTCTTAGAAAATCTTTAGGTAACTTGAAGTTCCATCCTTTTTCTAGAATAGTGGGAGTTTGATTGGTACTCGCACGGATTGATGTTTTATATGCTAATTCTAGTGCTGGTAACAGAGTACACCAATCATGGGTAAATCCATCACAATCTTTGAATTCAAGGCCATATGCACAAAATCTTCTCACCATGTCCTCTAAGGTTTGGATCATTCTTTCAGCCAGGCCATCAGTTTGTGGGTGGTAGGCTGTAGAGAAAGACAGTTTAGTGCCAAATAATTGGTGAAGATTTGTCCATAGTGCTGAAGTGAATTTGGGATCTCTATCACTGATGATATTTGTAAATATCCCAGTCCATGACACTACTCTATTCCATATCAGAAGAGCTGTATCCATGGCTGTATCATCTTTGTGACATGGTAAAAAGATTGGAGTTTTACCGAATCTGTCCACAATTACTAGGCAAGCATTATAGCTCCTGTCACCTCCTGGTGGTAGGCCAGTTACCCAATCCATATGGACAATTTCCCAAGGTCTGTTTGGTTCTTGGATTTTTATCATATTTCCAAGTCTTTTGCCAGTGGATTTATTTGCCTTTTGGCATCTGTCACAGGTTTTGCAATACTCTGCAACATCTTTCTGCCACATTGGCCACCATATGCAGGTCTTTACTTTCTCTCTTGTTCTGTCTTCTGACAGATGTCCTGAAAAGGGACTATCATGGCATTCTTTCAGTACAAGATTGATTGGACCCAATGTTGGACTTGGTGGAAAACCCAAATTATCAGCAAATGGGAAAATGATGCTTGGATATTCAAGGTTGAAACAACCTTTGAATCTTCAAAATTTATTGCTGATGAAGAAAAAGCTTTACCATGGTTTTTCCAACAAAAAGACAGACTAACAGCATTATACCCTGACATGTCAGAATTGATGATTCATAGAAAAATTCTAAGAAAATGTGGAGGTGACCTAGAGTACGCTGTCAAAAGAAGAACCACTGAACAATCTTCACCAGAAGATATTATCAATATATTGGAAGAAGTAACCGCCAGAACCAGGATTGTTTCTAGTAGGGTGAATCTTAAAACAAGGTTTAGTACACCTTGGAAAGATTCTCTGGACACAAACCCCAAACAACACTCTAATAACTTGAAATAGAAATCTGCAGATACAATCAGGAAATGCCATATTTGCCAAAGCACTACACATTTATCCAATACATGTCCAAAAAGGGGGGAAATCAATGAAATTGATATTGAAAAGGAACATGATGTTGAAAAAGATGACACAATTGAAGACAATTCAGATGATAAGTCATCCATATTTTCTGAATCTTCAAGAGATATAGAAAATATCAATGCCACTTTTGACATCATGGAATATTATTCCCTCTTGCCGCAATTGAGCAATGGTCAACTTTATTTATCACAAGTTCAAGATGCACAACTTATGAAAACCAAACCAAACAGAAGAAAAGGTTATACAGCCGGTAACTCCTGTATAACAGAAGGGGCAATTGACAACAAACCCACTAAACTATTGCTTAACCCAGGAGCATTCTGCTCTTGTATATGTAAATCCTTTCTTAAGACTTGTGTGCCAAAATTTGAAGATCAACTGTTGCCAATAGATGGAATAAAATTCAATAGTGCAAGTAACCCAATTAAAGCATTGGGAATATTGGGAACTAGTGTCATATTTCCACATATAAATGGAAATTTAAGAATCACTGTCGAATTTGTTGTTATGGAAAATTGCTCTAGTACCCATTTCATATTATGAAATTATTATTTAATCATGTATGGCATAGATTTACATAACAACAAGGACAGATACTTTAGTATTGGAGACAATAAGCGCCAAAAACTTGCCTTTTTACCATTTAAAAGACAAATTACAGCAAACAAAGTACCACCAGTCAACTTAGAGCTAGAAAATTTTAAGTCTGAACAGTTAAATGAAGCTTAAATAAGCCTTCATTTGAGTGATAATCAAGAAATTGAACTTTCTGCTCTTTTATATGACCACAAAGAAGCATTTTCTCCACATAAAGAGCCTCTAGGGGCAATTATTGGTCATGAGGTTGACATTATTCTTAATATTGAGAGACCTTATCCACCACTCTTAAGAAGACCTGCATATCCAGCAAGTTCAAAATAAAGAGAAGCTCTAGAAATTCACATCAAAGAACTTCTGGACCTTGTTCTAATAAGAAAGGTGGGCCACAATGAAGAAGTAGAATTAACTAAACCAGTCATAGTGGCATGGCATAATGGAAAATCTAGTATGGTTGGGGACTTTAAATCTATGAACACTTACACTGTTCCAGACAGGTACCCAATACAAAGAATCCAAATTTCCCTCACCCAAATATCTCAAGCAGTACATATAAGCACTATGGATTCCCTCAAAGGATTTCATCAGAATGTAGTGACACCAAAAGCAAGGAAATATTTGAGAATCATTGTTCATTGGGGAGTGTATGAATATTTGAGGATGCCTTTGGGAATCAAAAATGCACCTTTGCACTTCCAAAGAATGATCAATGAAATTTTCCCTGAAGAGATTTCAGAAGGATGGTTGATCATTTACATTGATGATATTATTGTCTTTTCCAAAACTTGGGAAGAACATATGTACAGATTATCCAGAGTTTTGACTAAAATCCAATCCGTTAACATGAAAATCTCTTTCAAGAAATTTCATTTTGGATTTAAGGAACTCAAAGCACTGGGACATGTAGTATCTGGTCTATCCCTTGGATTGACAAAAATAAAGTTGCAGCAGTCTTACTGAAACCTATGCCTCAAAAGAAAAAGGAAATTCAATCATTTTTGGGTTTTGCAGGATATTACAGGCAACACATTAAAGATTTTGCATTCATAGCAAGACCTCTATATAAATTGTGTGACAAAGACACAGTATTTGAAATGACTGTTGACAGAGTAAAAGCGTTTGAATCTTTAAGACAAGCCTTGGCCACTTCCCCACTCTTACTGATGCCAGACTTTAAGTTACCCTTTAAGCTTTACATTGATTAATCAGGAGATGGGCTTGGTTCTGCACTTCATCAAGTTCAAATTTTAAATGATCAACCTGTTGAAGGACCCATATTCTTCATATCCAGGCAAATCAAACCAACTGAAGCCAGATATGGAGCAAGTCAGATGGAGTGTTTATGTCTTGTTTGGGGTTTAGAAAAACTCAACTACTTTCTGGAAGGATGTGTTTTTGAAGTAATAACAGATTTTACCACTGTTAAATCACTTTTGAACATGAAAAAACCCAACAGACATATGCTCAGATGGCAACTAGCCATACTGGAGTATAGCGGCAACATGACTATTGTTCATAAAGATCGTAATATTCATAAAAATGCAGATGGACTGAGAAGAAGGCCATTACCAAATGATATTGACAATACTGCTTATGTGGCAGAAGAAGCTTCCCCACAGATCCCAATAGAAGGAATCAGTGTTACAGACTTGAACACCACCCCCTTTGAAGAATTAAGAAGCAGTTATACTCAAGATAAGAACTGTAGCATCTTATGCCAATTACTTAACAAAGACCGTCAAGACAACTCTCTAACACATGCCTTAGATGAAGTATGGAGGAAATCTTATCATGAAGGAAGATTTCACCTGCTGGATGGTATAATTTACCACAGAACCAAGGACACATGTGTCATGATAGTTGTGGACAGGTCATTAATCAATCTTGTACTGAAAGAATGCCATGACAGCCCCTTTTCAGGAAATCTGTCTGAAGACAGAACAAGAGAAAAAGTAAAGATCTGTATATGGTGGCCAATGTGGCAGAAAGATGTTTCAGAGTATTGTAAAACCTGTGACAGATGTCAAAAGGCAAATAAATCCACTGGGAAGAGACTTGGAATCATGATCAAAATCCAATAACCCAGAAGACCTTGGGAAATTTCCCATATGGATTGGGTAACTGGCCTACCACTGGGAGGTGACAGAGGTTATAATACTTGCCTATTAATTGTAGACATATTCAGTAAAACTCCAATCTTTTTACCATGTCACAAAGATGATACAGCCATGCATACAGTTCTTCAAATATGGAATAGTGTAGTGTCATGTACTGGCATATTCACAAATATCATTAGTGACAGAGATCCCAAATTCACTTCAGCACTATGGACAAATCTTCACCAATTCTTTGGGCCAAAATTATCTGTCTCCACAGCCTACCACCCACAAACTGATGGTCTGGCTGAAAGAATGATTGAAACCTTAGAAGATATGGTGAGAAGGGTTTGTGCATATGGCCTTGAATTCAAAGATTGTGATGGATTCACTCATGATTGGTGTACTCTTTTACCAGCACTAGAATTGGCATATGTGACATCAATTCATGCCAGTACCAATCAAACTCCCGCTATTTTAGAAAAAGGATGGAATCCCAAATTACCTCAGGATTCTTTAAGAAAAGATTTGGTTAATATACATCCTACAGCTGCCAGATTCAAAGGAATGCTAGACAGAGCTAGAAAGCATGCAGTAAGATGCATAGAAAACTCATTTGCACATTCTAAATATAAATGCAACAAATCACATGCCACTCCAGATTTCAAAGTAGGAGATTTAGTACTAGTATCCACCACCAAATTCAATAACATCAAAAGATGTAAAGAGCTCAAAGACTCCTTTGAAGGCCCTCCATGGATAAAATGCTGTTGAAGGAGAATTATCTGAAGAACTTAGTAATAAGCATCCTAAATTTCCAGTAAGCTTGATAAAGCCACATAAATCTAGTGATGGTGAAACGTTTCCCTTGAGGAGTAAAGTTTACCAATTCATACCTCCTATTGAGCCACCTGGTACTAAAAAGATTACCAAAGTCCTCAAAGAAAGAAAATTAAGAACCAAAAAATTAAGGGAATACAGTGACCAAACTTGTGAAGATGAATGGTTAGAAGAAAAGGACATACCTGAGGCTACCAAACTTCTCAGGAGAATTAGACACACTATAAATAGCAATATTACAAAGTAATATTCTTTTTTAGGGGGAGGGAAGGTGAGCCTTAGAGGTATTTTCATTTACCCAAAAGACCACAAATAAAAAATTAATATATAAATATAAATAAAATAAATTTATTTATATTATTAAGATGAAAGTTAAAATATAAGCTTATATATAAAATTGAAAATTAAATTATAACTTAAAAATAAAAATACATTAAATTTTAAAATTGTAAAAATACATTTATACTTGAAAAAATTAAGTTAAATTGAATTTGCAGAAAAATTATCAAAAATTAGATATATTTGGAAAAAAGTTAAATAAAATTGATCATAACTTTTTATTCAATAAATAAACATACAAAAATTATTTCACCATTGGATTCTTCTTAAAAAATTGGGTGAGGTCACCTCTGAGTGAAATTTCTGTAACTCAACTCTAAATAAGCTTAAATTAAGTTTTTAGTATTTTCTAAACAAAAGTTGAAAATCCTCAAAATATTAATTTAATTCATACCACATATAGTGTTAATCACCAAATTGTGTGTTAAAATTGAGTTGTTTTGTATATTTTAGAAGCTATGAGGAATTGAAGTATTTTACATTGAATTCAATTGAAATGTCAAAATGTGCGTGTGTATTACATAAGTGAACTTTGATTTACATATGAGGTATCAATTATTACTGTATTGTACTGTATAATTCAATTGAATTACATATGTAAATTACAATTATAATACATGATGAGGAATTAAAGAAAAAAATAAATTGGAAAGATTAAATTTGGGGGGAAAGGAACCCTAGCCCTAAGGGGGAGCCAGACACCCAAAATCCTTGCTGACAGGCATGTGGTTTCAAAACTCATGCAAACATTCATCACTTTTGGCCTGGAATTGAGTCACAGGGTCTGTGATTCACTTGATGATGAGGATTTGATACCAACCAGGGTAGGTTCAACTGTTGCCAAGAGGGTAAAGCTAACCTTAAGATAAAACAATCTTAGTAAAAACTTTTGAAATGGCTTATAAATCTCCTACACACATTCTTACATGTTTTGAAGGCTCTAGACTAGGTATTACTATAGTAATGGCTGATTTAAGGGTCTAAAATGGCTAAAAGCAGCCCTTTTTTGGCCTAAACCAGGGTTTAATGATGCAATAATTGGCTTTTCTGTTTTCAGAGTGATTTTCACGACCAACAAGTATAAATTTTACTTTTGGAGTAAGAAAATTGATGGCTAAAAAAGAATGTCTTCTTTGCCCAACTTTTCTGTTCATGTTAGAATCTTTTCCTTTTATAATTATTTTGAACCTCTTAACCACTTGAATAAATCATTATAATCATTGTTTGTAACTCTTATAATCATTTTTACCCCTAAACCACCCCAAAAGTAAATTAAAGCATCTTTCATCACTGTTAACTTTGTCACTTTGCTTCCAACTTCACTCTGGTCAATTTTGGGCGTGTTTCCTCTTGAAATTTCAGCCTGTGACTCAAAA
Organism: Austropuccinia psidii; assembly: GCA_023105745.1. Classification (NCBI taxonomy): domain Eukaryota; kingdom Fungi; phylum Basidiomycota; class Pucciniomycetes; order Pucciniales; family Sphaerophragmiaceae; genus Austropuccinia; species Austropuccinia psidii. The sequence goes on from JALGQZ010000012.1 coordinate 35,313,857, forward strand.
CCAGAACACAAGCATGACAGCCAAAATACCATAAACCAATGGTATAGCCAGGATACCACCAAAGAATGAAACTGAGATAATTCAGCTCAAAAAGTATCAAACAAAAGAGGAAACTCACCCCTTTCTGAAAATGTAAGTCCCATAACCATAGGACAAACAATAACAAAGTTATTCCAGCTCAAGGTTGTTGCTGAGCATAAACCTCAATTTTCACCTCCCATCTGAAATCCAGAGGAAGAGGCTTAACCCCATCAAATGGGCATTCAAAATGTAGCTTTAAGTCGGGGATATCCAATGACACCAGCCAAACTGAGCTAGCACTAATATTACTGAAGTGATGGTCAAATTCAGGCCAAATAAGATTGAACAAAACATCCACCTCACATCTAACCTCTACAGCTTTAGTGTGAGATACCTAAAGTGGTTTTTTTTGGAAAGAGCACAATAAGTGCTATCTGATGGTTCATCCATTTCCTCATATCTCAACAAGAACAAAAGTTATGAGGCAAACAAGCCCAATACAGCTTTTGCCTAAAACATGCCTATGTACAAAAAATCTTGTACATGGGATAGCTTTGCCATATTTAATGATAATATTATCAAATAAGGTACCATTGTGTAGAACACATCCAAGGCTACACACTGAACATTTTTTGAGGTTGATATCTGAAGAACTAACAAATGTATGGCTGTTTTAAGGTTTAACTCTCACATTTTGGCCAATACAGCCTTACCATGGGATAATATCCCATAATCATGACTATGAGGTGTCAAACAGACAAAGAAGCTTGTTTTTACTTCAATACCTCATATGGCAGTCAATACTGGGGTCCCATACAGTTTCTGTACAGCATCCTATGCGTCATACATGTTAGAATCAGGCTGTGTGGTCCCCAGATGAAAGCCTTCACCCTGTATTGGTGAAAACTGCCCAGATGTGGTTTCAAAACCACATCTGAGCCCAATACAGGCTATACAGGTCATTTGTAAGCCACAAGCCTGTATTAGAGAGTGAAAAATCTTCACCTCGTCTGTGTGGACAGGTCTAGCAGCCTTTCCACCCCATCTCAGGATAAAAAGGAGGCTTTTCACAGCCAGAAAAGGTTTCCAAATGCTTCTCTTGAATTCCCTATGCAGTAAACTGTCAAAAACAGTTTTACTCTTGGGAAATCAACAGGTATACTATAAATCTTAGTATTGTAGCTCTTATTATAGTAATCCAACTGGTAAGACTGCACCCAGGGCTTTCAGCAGCGCTCACCACCACTATCTCTTGATAGTAAAACCCTTTTATTTTAATTAAATACCCTTATTATCTTAAAATCCTTATTTTAAGCCTTTGATCTGTTTCAAAAGCATATTTAAAGAATGTAATTAATCTATATTACATCTTCATCATAGTTTCAGCCTGACATTTTGGGGGCCTGGCCATGTTTTTTGGATTTTGGACCTTACAAGTAAGTTTTTTCACTTATTTCTTACTTTCTGACAATTGTTTCTAAATTTTTAGGCTTATTTTTCTTCATAATACATATATATTATATATATTATTCAACAAATTGGTCTATGCACCATTTTATACTCAGATTGAAAGAGTATTTGTCATGTGGCTAAAACCCACAAGACCTTTATTTTTGGTGTTTTTTACATATAAAAACACTTAACCCATTAATAAGTCCTGAATTTTTGATTAAATAAGGAGACCTCTGACTGTAAAACCAACAGTTGAGGCATGTTTAATTGTATTGTTAACTCAATTACACTTATACAGAACCACTTCATACAGATTACACTTGAAAACCACAAGTTAATCTGAGGGATACTGGTACACAAACAGTGTAACAGGGTACCGAAAGCTATAATTCTGATGTGGAATTGTTAATTCAATTACACTGTCATTATACAACGGCATATTGTAGTAATATACAAGCCCAGAAGCCATTCTTAGACTTGAAAACAGCATTTCAAGAAGTCTTAACTGACATTAAGCCCTCTTTTTACTGCTTTTATTCAGTGTAAAAAAATTATATCCCACTCGAGACCCAGTCACAGGCCAACACACCAGTGACACCCTCAGAACCAGAGGGCAGCAAGGGAAAAGGAAAGAGGCACAGTGAAGGCCTAATTACAGAAAAGAAGTGGACACCAATAGCCACCCAGAGAATTAGAAAACCATGAAACTCTGCATCAATACAAGGTAAACCAACCTTAACAGCTTGTACAGAGAAGATTACTATAATTAACCCAGTTGTAACCTCTAAAGGTAAATTGCCCAAATCAGCAGACAACAAATTTGTACAAGGCACAGTAAAAGGTAAATACCCTAAGAACATGATGTTTTTGACTGCTTGCAAACACTGATATGTCACCAGTATACCTCAGAGACCTTGGCTTCCAAAGGAACCAGCCAGAGGACAGAGAAGGCTTGTCTAGAACCAGAAGACCTGGAAGAGGACACCTTGGACACAGTGGTGGATGGCAAAACAATGAGGGAGATAATATCAACCCTGCCATTCACACTCCAATTCAACAGGAACCTCAAACCAGAGGACTGGAAGGCTATGGATCAAGTTCTTCAGTTCCACCAACTCCTCAAAGATCTTTTCCAATGGAGAATGGACAACAAGAGGTTCAACCTGGCATCTCACTGGGCAGAACTTGGAGCAAGTTGCCAGAAGATCTGTCTCAAAGAGGTAGACTTCACAGACCTTATGGTAATCACCAAAGGTTGGAATCCTCCCAGGCAGTTCAGACTCCTGGAGGCCAGGGTCAGAGGATAAGGGAGAATCAAGCTACTATCCAAGCTATAGAAGAACAGCTAACCCACACAGGGCCTACTCAGATTCCTTCAGGCTCATAAGGAGCGCGCCAAATCAGCTCTCCAGTGGCTTTACACCATTCAGAAACAAGCAAATCAGCGGCCAGGAGGCACCATTATTCACAATTCCAAGAGGTTTCCAGGAGAAGAAAACATACAAGGCAAAAAACAAGACCTCTCTCAACCAACACAGAGAGAGTCAGACCCAATGATCCAGAAGTTGTTGTATTTGGTGAAAGAAGTGCACAAGAACCAGAAGTAGTTGTAAACCACTCTAGAATCAGTAGCCCTAGTAATAGAAACATTACCCCCACTCATATTGAACATAATGCTGTCTCATCTGAGGGTAACCTGAACAGTGATGCACTGTGGTTACAAATGTCCCAATTTGCTGAGCAAGCTCAAAAGCAGTTTTCAGAACTTGAAGCAAGCCATGAGAGGATGAAAAATTTAACAGCCTCCATGGATAAAATTGTTAAAACTCTTCAAGAAGGACATGCTCAATTGATCAAAGCTTCCGAAGAAAGCAAAAAAGACTGAATCTAGTCTTTGAAGAAAAACACCACAGCAGAAGGGACAGGGATTGTCTGGATCAAGACATAAACAAATTGTTTAATGTCTGCCATAAAATGAAGCCCCAACCACAAGGCCATGTTATGGATAATCCATATCAACCAGATGACATCAAGACAGATTCCATGTTGATGAGTAAGGCAAGATCTCCATCACAATATCAGGATGGAGATGGTATTTCTTATTCAGACAAGGAAGCTTTGAAACAGCTTTCTGAGGCCACAAGTTGGCCCAAGTTCTCTGGAACAGGGTAATATGATCATATGGAGCTCATAGATTATATTTATGGACTCTTCATTGATGTACCAAGTATATCAGATTACTGGATTAATGCCAGACTAAATAGAGATTTAAAGGTAATGCTAGTATATGGTACACAGAAATGAAGGAAATCCATGGCAGAAGAAACTGTGCATGGTGGAAGAGTCAAATCATCCAAAAAAATAGTGATGGTACTTGTATGTGGCAAAATACCATGTCATTTGAAAATAACAAATACTCTGTGGACAAAGATGCATATGAGTGGTGTCTTAGACAGTCTAAGAGACTCAAAGCAATTGATCCTCAAATGAATATCCCAATGAGGAATCACAAACTTCTGACACAGCTGCCAGGAGAACTAGAGCATGCAGTAAAATGGAGAGTCAACCAAAATTGCACCCTAGATGACACTGCCAACACCTTAAAAGGAATAAGGAAAAGGCCTAATATAGGGAAATTCACCCTATATAGAAGCAATAGTTTCAAAGAGAAAAAACCTCTCAGGGTAGAGTTTGAAGACAAACCCAGAGAAAGGGTGGTAGAAGTGGCAAAGAAGAAGAATTATTGTCACAATTGTGATTCAACAGACCACTATGCCAACAACTGTCCAAAGTCAAAGAAAAAGGTCTATGCCATTGAGAAAGTCCCAGAGCAGGAATCCCCAACAGAGGATTCTGAACCAGACTCCATGGGTGATGCCATCAGAGAACCATCTGATGATGACCAGGACCCCAGAGTGGAATTTCTAGTGGAATACCAAGAGGAAACCCCACTAGAAATTCAGGACATACAGTTGGAAGAAGGCATGCCACAGGATACTGCCAACAAAAACGTGTGCAAACATACAGAAGATGCACAAACATTCCTGGTTACAACAACCAAAGGAATGGCATATATACATGGAACAGCCACAAAGATGACTTTTGGTATTCACAATGCTCAACATCCATTGAACATTGATAGTGGGGCACACTGCTCCATAGTGGCCAGAAATTATCTGGATAACCACTTCCCAAATTGGGAAAAACAGCTCTTGCCAACCAAAGCAAAAACCCTCAAGAGTTCATCAGGGAAGATGACTTCCATTGGTACAGTTATTAAAGAAATAATTATACCTCAAAGGAAGGGTAATATCAGCCTCAACCCAGAGTTTGTAGTGCTTGATAATGCCCACATCCAAGTGTTCATACTGGGAACAGATTACCAGAGGATGTATGGCATAGACATATACAATAGTAAAAACAGGCACATTACCATTGCTACCAACAAGGAAAAGAAATTTTCAGTTGACATATACCAAGTCTCTGCCCAGGACCCACTGAATGAATTCAGAGAGGGCCAGTTTAGCACTACCCTCACCAGTAAAGATAAACTAAGTTTACTGAAGATGATGAGCAAGAATAGACCAGCATTTTCCATTGGTGAAGAACCACTAGGAAAGATCAAAGGCCATGATATAGAACTATATCCGGATGTGGAAAGACCTTATCCACCCATGCTCAGGACACCTCCTTATCCAGAAAGTCTGGAAACCAGGAAAGAAATTGAGAAACATATCAATGAACTCCTGGACATACATGTCATCAGAAAGATTGGACATAATTAAATAGTGGAAATCACCACTCCTGTCCTAATCACCTGGAATGATGGCAGTTCTAGACTTTGTGGGCACTTCAGAGCTCTGAATAACTACACACACCGGGGCGAATCTCGTGTCAATCGTCGGCGATTGACTTCACGTCAAGCAAACGTCAAGCAGGATAAAAGTCGAGCTCACGTCAAGCAAAAATCAAGCGAACGTCAAGCACACGTCACACTCTGGTCTTACACCAAATCCTGTGACATCCAATAATATTGGTTCCCCTGTGCCTTCAACTCAGATTCCTCACCACCTGATCATCCCACAACCGTCCGATGATTGGTAAAAATTACACCAGACCCGCCTGTTTGCACACACACACATCAAAGATGTCCTTCAGCCAGTTTTGATGTAGGCGGGGGGTTTGACTTCACCAGGTCATCCATGAAGTGTGTGGGCGCGTTTGCGTGTGCATTGGCGTGTGTGGGTGGGTTTGCGTGTGCATTGGCGTGTGCGGGTGCGGGTGGGTGGGCGTGTGCGGGTGGGTTTGCGTGTGCATTGGCGTGTGCGGGTGGGTGTGCGTGTGCATTGGCGTGGGCGTGTGCATTGGCGCGTGCGGGTGCACATGCGGGTGTGGGTACGCAAAAGCTGATTCTGCTTCCAACATGATGATGGCGCAGTTAGAAATTTTGGATGCTATGAAAGGTGAGTGTGTGGGTCATTTGATCATTGGACTTGGCTTATTCACACTGTACCCAATGTCAAAATAGTAAGTTCTTTGTGGCAATGTGAAATAATGGGCTTTGCTTGTCAAAATGGCATGTCTCTGTCACTAAATTTTGAGGCAATGATTTCACTAGCAAAATTGCTAATGAATCTGAGAGATTTGCATTTTTGTAGACTAAATATCATGAAATAACGGCTTTATCATTACAAGCAGTCCAAATGACAGAGCTTTGTTATCATACAATCCACAGTTACCTTCTATTTCTTCTTCTGATATAATCAAGTGTCCATCATCAAAACCAACAGCTTTATAAATATTGAGATACGGCCAATCTGGTAGGAAATTCACATCAATCTTCAAAGTTTTTAAAATCAGAAAGTTATGATTCAGTATGCTAGATGGCTCAGAGACTTTGAAAATGCTATCAATAATACCAAATTGTCGTGAGTTGCCGCTCAGAAAACATATCACACTGTTGCTGATATTTTTGGATTCAGTTGAAAATATATTGTTCCCAATATTAATGTTTGAAACTGGAAAATACCAAGGTGAGACAATCCTTGAAGTGGGAGGACTTGTGGATTGCATGGTAGTGTCTAAGCTGATCCAATCAACTACTTCCCTTGTGGAATGAAAATTCTGTAAGTACTCAACCAGGCAAGCATAATTTTGTTGGTCATGGCGGGATGGCTTGTTATATTTATGGTGATTGAACACGGCAGGTGGCTGTGATTCGAAAAGCTGTTTTATTTCACATGGCACAGATGGGGATTTCAGGAGAACGGAAAGGTTGGAACATCGACAGATATGTTGAAGTAAGGTTTTATCTATATCATCTATTCAGAGTTGCAAAAAGTTAGTCTTATTCAGTTCAGGTGTTTCATCAATGTGAATATATTGATCTTATTAATTGACGTACATATCTTGTTATTTGTTGGCATCTTTGCAAATACTCCAATCAAGCGCCCATAACCCCATGTGGCTGAGGCTTGTGCTGGGCCCCAACGTTGGAAGAGTTCGGGAATATGATCAGCAAAATGATGATTTGGTTTACTTTTCTGTTTTGGGAACAGGTGTTGATTGGAAAGGCGGAATTTTTTCCAATGTTCAGCAAATGCAGTCGCATCATCTATTGAAACAGTCCAGCTTGTGGCAATGTTGATAGCACTAATCAAATGGAATGTATTCTTGGCTAGTTCATTTGCAAGTTCTTCTGACTGACCCATTTTTCTTTGTGTGTTGGGGGATTGGTGTGCATCTAATGACATCTGTTGACTGAGCATTAGAAATGGAATATAGACCTTATATAAGAGAGCCCATTCAGCGGCTTTTAAGCTACCATGAGAGGGGGAACCCATTTTGCGGGGAACTCTTGTCCATGATGAGGGAATTATGGTCTCAGATATGATTTGTCGGAGATGCTCAAGAGCCTCACCCTTGATCTGGTGATCGCTCAGTGCAGTGATATCCAATTCAGAGGGTATTTCAGAAGTGGGGATGTAATCGGCATCAAATGAAGGAATCTCCGCAGAACCACTAGATGGATGTTCTGTGTGAAGGGTGGGCATTGGGAAGTAGTTTTTCCGGGTGGAAGTAGTGGGGAGTGGCTCATTTATTATTTTTGCTGCGTCTCTTCTCAGGGAGCGGGCCTCTCTCAATGTGATTTTATCAAGAGAGCTGTTGGAGGTCATGGAATCTGAGTCTGAACTGTTGGTGTCATTGGATTTCCTGCGGGACCTGAAGTAAATTTTTGATTTCGCCTCTGGAATGCACAATTTGAAAGTTGCATGATCCTTCAAAATTCCAAGTATTAAATTATGCATTATGTCAAGATTAACCATTCTGGTTGCATCCCAATACGGAAGGTCTTCCAAAATTGAATATCACACTCCATACTCAGAGAAAATTGCTTGTCTTTGTTGTGGGGTTGCCCGAAGCCATTTGGCAATGGTTGATTTATGACTTTGGTATGAGCGCGTGTAGTGAAATTGAGGACCAATTTCTTCAATTTGAGCTTTGTGAATGGTGCAAAAATTACAAAAGTGGTTTCCTGAATGGGAAATAAATCCAGTAAGCTTGCGCATGGCAACCACATCCGCAATGGCTGTGAGGATGGCAACACGGATAAAGGATCCTGATGGACCTGTTGAGGTGGGTGCAAAATGGTAACCTTGCCATAGCTCTTTGAGCTCGTTGATGAGTGGCATTAATAGATAATTCAATTGAAGCGCAGTTGGCTCCTTCGGACCAGGGATGATTCCTGCAACATAGACATTTTTGGGCTTCAATCTTTCACTTGGGGGGAGATTAAGACAAATAAGCATGATAGGTCCAATGCTAGCCAACCGGGTTGACTTTGCATGTGCATTAAACCAGTCCACATATATGGAGAAGGCCAATGCACCAGGAATGGACATGAATGGGGGGTCATGAATATTTCTAGTGCCAGTGAAGCGTCTCCAGACCAATCCATCCCAGACGTCACGTTTTGGGGAATCTTCGGGAGTTTGGGATTGTTGATGTTGATGCAGAATGTCCATAATTCCAGCCCGCTGGAGAAATCTGGCAAGCCAATTTTTGAATGGTTGATAAATGAAATGTTTTGTTGGTATAAATTTTTGCTTCATGTTGGTTGTGTTTTGGGTGTGGGGTTCAGATGAATAGATGAATTTGCCTAATGATTGTGTGCAAGGGGGATCATGATCATTTGGGTCATTATGGCGTTGACAGTGGGGTTGGTCAGTTGTGACTGATTCAGTAAGGCCATTAAGAGAGAAACATTGACGACAACATATATAGTTTTGAATCACTGGCTCCAATTGGAGATGTTCAAATATGGTACTCAGATCTTGAGGTATATGGAATGCAGGAGCGGGGGGACCAGCTGAGCTTGAGATACTGGACTTGATCAGCAGGTTCAGGGCGGGGTTGAGTATGCGTGAAGCCCTGCGGGGTAAATTATACCTTAATGATAGAATGGCAGATATTATCATTCCTAGGTCTTGTGGGGGAAGGGTTTGACTGCCACTATATGGTTTCTGTGCAGTTGAATTGAGACCCGCTGGAGTTGGGAAAGTGCTTTGGGTCAAACGTGAATAATCAGCTGGGAAGATTTGATCCAATAGAATTTGTGGGCACCCAGATCCTGATGCAGAAGTAGGGATGTTTGGAAGAGATTTGGGTGCAATGGTTGATTTGAGCTTTTTAATGTGCTGTTTATATTGGAAAGGTGTGAAGGCAACTCCTTGCCTATCACCCTCAGGGGAAGAGTGTGTTTGAGTTGAGCAGTGTTGACACATGCATATACGCATTGAGGAATATGGCCGGGTTGTCATTGCTGCAGGAATTGGGAGTACGGTTGGTTTGTGTATAAATATCTATGGTTGATGTGAAAGTGTTTAGGAGTGTTATTAATTGGAAATAAAATTCAGTGATTATTTATGAAGGGGGAGATGATTTGAGCCAGCTGAGGATTTTATCCCATTTTTAATGGAGCATGAGCTGCAGTGGATAAAGTTTAACATGTCTCATCTGGATGGCGGAATTGGTTAGGCGTTTAATTGGGTAAAATGCCATGCTGCTCAATGCTCATACATATTCTAGTTTATTTACACATTGTGATAGTGCGGGTTTGACCATTGAGGGGGTTCCATTAGTGCAGTGTTACCATTGAATTGAGGGGATTAACATTTAATCCATGTACGCTGGCACGCCATCGTACATAGTTTAAACCTTATTACAGACATAACAATATAACTCTATTACATAAGGGGTTGGAGTGCAGCTAAAGTCTTGGTATTTGGTTTGAGTGCGGCGGGCTTTGAATCAGTTGGAATGTGATTTGGATTGTCTTGCCTTTCGGGAAAAGGTGATGTCTCTTTTGTGGGTAAATCCTTCATGAATATACCCCTTTACAGATGTACAATGTTGTGGAATTTCAATGCATATATGGGCAGTTTGGATAATTCACAAAATGTGACAATGGGGAGGCATAAATGGTACTGAATATGATTACTTATGAATGATGGGTCCCCTTTGAGATCAAGGAAATACCACATTATATGCTGGTAGGCCGTGCAGGGTGGTTTCTGACAAAAGCGGAGGAGCTCAAGAGGAGGCAGGGAGGATTCTCCTCAAAAGAGTCTTATCTGACTTCCACACAACACTTAGTTCCAACTATTCATAGAATTTCTCTATTCTAAATTTGAAAAGATTTCATCTCATATCACTCTATTTTATCATAATACTGAGGTGTTTTATCTAGTTAAAAATATTAGTGTACTTTTTCAGCCCTTATGTCATCTTTCAAGTCACATAAATCCCATTCAGGTTCTGTTCATGACTCAAATAGTGAATCTAGCATAGAATATGTTCAAACACAGTCACCATTGAGTCCCAACATTCCTCTCACAACCCCTATTGCATCCTCAATGAATGTATCAGGTCTTAACATTGATGTGGGCAATACAAAGGCTCCAACTTCAAGCACTTGGTCGATCCCAAATATTTCCGTCACTCCAATTCCCCTGAATCCCACTAATACACAAATTCATGTGTCTCAGGGGCCAGAAGGCACACCTCAAATCTCCTCACACGCTAATCCCCAATCAAAATTTCCACGTGAGTTCCTCCTTAATCCCGGTCGGAATCCAGTCGCATCCCAGGATCCCTTTGGCCAAAGTAAACAGCCAACCCTCAATATTCCATCAGGATCGCAGGTTCATGTGGGTGATGAAAGGCGCGTGGATGGGGGGCGACGAAAAAGACCTTTGGAAAATGTATCTTGGAGCGGTCTGTCGGAGGGAAATCCAGTATTGACGCTTCATCAAAGTAAGTCATTTGAATTTTGGAGTAGAAACTTATTCACAATTTGATATGTTTGTTTCATGGGTTAGATATGGCACCTAAAGGCAAGTCAGTCCGATCTCAGGAGCCAATTGAAGATCGTGAGGATGACCAGTCTTCATTAATGTTTTGATGTGTTAACTGATGATTTGCATAGCAGGGGATGAACTTTATGTGTCTTCACCTCTGGTCCATAAAGAGAAAGTCACTGGACGTCATCATCCATATGCCTCCAAAGCAAGAACGGGTCATGCCAGTACATCAAGAGCAACAATGGTGGATGATGAGGATGAGAACATGTCTCCGACTCAAAGTGAAAGAAATGATGAACCAAGGAGGGACAATTTCACAGCGCATGAGCAAGGCACTCAATCAAATAGTGAGTTCACCCATCCTCAGCTGGGCCTCGCCCAGAGTATGCTTGAACAATCCGAGGTCAGACAGCAAAGGAACCAGGCCCGCAAAGCTCACAATGTGGCGAAACGTGCAAGCCAGAAGGAGCAACAAAAATGGCTGAAGGCAGAACTTCCAGAGAATGTCCATGGAATGAGATCAGCAGTACACGCACATTGCCTGTTCCTACTCAAAGTTAGGGATAAGGATTTTTCCTCACTACCAGCACCACCCAGCACAGAAGAGCGTGAAATTGCAATTCAAGTGGCTGGTCATCTCGGATATGTCCCCGAGGATGTGTTCAATGAGCCATCAACACAGGTTCAGTCTCAGGGTTTCCGAAGCTACTGCGAAAATGAGCTGCACAAGCTAGGACTAAAGCGATTCACTTGGGACTGGGAGAGCTCATGGCAACATCCCTTCAACGAGCTGATGTCTATGGTGTTTTACCGTACATTCCGTCTCGCACTTGTCAGCACTGAGTATCATCACTACTGTTGGAACAAGGATCATAACAACTATGGGGTCGTGGCGGCTTTAATGGAGCGATATTTCACTTATTTGAAAAGAGAATGGAAGTCTATTCAAAAGGATGCGGAGTATTTGGTAAAAAAGAAGGAGAATCAAAAGCTCGCAAAGATTCGTCAAAGAGTTAGTTACTGTATCTCTTCTTCATTGTGGACCAAGTCTGATGATGATCTACTTGATTATGTGCAGACCTGTGAGCGCCGTCGTGAATGGTGTGATACGGCTAAATTTCCCATTCTAGCATCACAATTCAATGACCCTCGAGTATGCTCAGATACTGAGGAGGTACTGGAAAATGGCCGTCAAGTTTACCGCAAAGTGGGATTACGCTGGCGCTCCCAGTTATTTAATGATTTGGTATTGAAAATGGATAGAGACATAGAGTTTTGTAATCGGATTAAAAAAAAGGGTAAAAAAACTATTGATAGATTGCCAGAATTACGATCGACAGATGATGGTGATATTCCAGAAGGCCTATCATTTCAGGTATTTGATCAAGATTGGCTCAAAGGCTGTAGTAAGATGCAGACTAGCGTCCTCAAGATACTTGACATGCCAGTTATTAGGCCTAATGGTGATGCTCTGCAATAACTTAGTAATTTGTCACGGTATAGCACTGTGACAAATTAAAATTTTGTGAATTATTTGTGCAGGTGTAATAAGATCTGATTATTATCTCTTAAGGATGCAACAACTTGCTAAATATGTTAGAATATAGACAATATGAATTGAAATGTATCACCGTCTCCCTTGCAATAATACTCTATTGCTCATTTTCATTGAGGAAATATTGAAGAAGTTCGATCCAGCTCATGGTGTTCATAATTGTGGACCTGTGCCAGAGTCAACAGGAGTTATCAACTTTGTCAATCACAAATTATATAATATCAGTAAGGCTCACGCAGTTAATGATTTTTTCTTTTCTTGGACCTATTGGTGATTGGAATATGGCATTCCCATAAGGAAGGATTTCAGAATAGTAATACAATCAAGTGAAAGATGAGGTTGAAAGGTACCTTCCACATGTTGACCTCAACTGAATGAGGAGTGATATAGTGGATGACCTGTACAGGTCGTTGTTGGCCAATACGATGTAGACGATCAACAGCCTGAGCCTCAATGGCTGGGTTCCAATTAGGCTCCTGGAAATGTGGATGTCAGGGTCCGAAAATCAGGGGAGAATTTTGGGGGGCCCCTCACCATTAAATAGACTATATTAGCACAAGTTATATTGAGGCCAGTTCCAGCCGTGGCAATGGATGCAATCAGTACTTCACATTCAGGATTATTGAAGAAATTCTCAAGCGCCTTGTCCTGCGCTCGTGGTGTAATTGTTCCATCAATTCGTGCTGAAAGGATAGAGTGATGGGCAAGAGCAATACCAATTCTACAATATAAAAAAGTCAGATGGAGTCAATTGGTAATGGATGCATATTAGAATTAACGCACAAATCTAGAAATTGGGTCCATTGGGTATAAACCACCAATTTCGTTGGACCACACCTTGTTTGTTTGTTCTTCATTAAGCTTTGTAGGAGGTGTGCAATTTTACTACTCATCATGCATGTTTCCACATCCACAATAGTTCGTGTGATTCTTGGGGAGTTATCCTGAGTGCTCCTGCCCTCGGGGTCTTCCAGCTCCGCCTCCGCAATTGTGTTAAGCATGATGTGATGGTTACAACATATTCGCAGCTTATTAATATTTCTGAAAAACTCTCCTGGTCCTTTGCTTTTGGATGATAGAAATTCTTCATATAATGTGGAATATTCTTGCTGCATGGTCGGGTTGAGTGGGAGCAGCTCATAATGATGGCTAATAGTGGGGAGAGATTCGAGATGTGTGGTTTTGGTGCGGCGCAAACTTAAATGCCGCAATGCCAAATGCAAAATATCATTGCAACCTTTTGAAAGACTACTCAGGATGAATGGTGACCAGTTATCTTGATCGGCGCTCTGGGGTTGAGTGATGAAGGATATTATGCCCAAAAGGTCATAAATGGTGTTGTGAATAGGTGTGCCCGTTAAACATATTCAACGGGATGAAAGGAGGCTATTAATGGCACGGTGAGTGGCAGTGTATTGAGAGCGAATATAGCTATAAGAGGGGGCAAGGGTTATTGGATATAAAAGGTAATTTGAATCATTTAAGCTCAGCCACTCACTGTGCTTCATCCAAGATTATACGATGCCAATTGATTTGAAAAATGAATGATGTAGAGGGATTGGTTTGCTTAAATTCTTGGGTGATAGTATTGTAAGAAGTGATGATGATATCATATTTTAAGATGTCGGCTTGGGATAATGAGTGACGAGTGGGACCATGGTAGATTTTGGCATGCAGTGCTCCAGCCTGAGCATGCTTGGATATTTCTGATTGCCAGTTGGTAATTAAGCGAGGGGGGGAGATGATCATGGTGGGCGTGGAGCGATGGGGGTTTGCAATCATCCGCTCCTTGGAGGTACCAATTAGAGCAATGGCCTCAATGGTTTTACCTAATCCCATATCATCCGCAAGCAGTCCTCCAAGAGGGGTATTGGTCGAAAGGGATTCGAATGAGCTAACGACCTTGTTTGTAATGATGTGCCTGGCATTAAAAGTGGATCCTGGGGGTGAGGTTGCCCAAAGGTTACGGGCTGATTGGCCATTGGGGATTTCTCGATCCCAGAGAAAAGCTAGTACGGTCTTTTGATGAGGGAGGAGGGGGGTTTGAATAATGGAATGGGGCGGGGTCATCATGGGGAGGTCTGATCCACTGGGTAATTGTATCAGTTTTTGCTTGGAAATCAATGATGAAACAGCAGGATATGAAGCAGGCGTCGAGTTTGAAGCGGGAAATGTCGGAGTAAAGAGTTGACATTGACAATGAGTAGTACAGTCATATTCTTTGGGCATTTTAAGCTTGAAATCTTGTGTTCGAAAGCTTTCCATTATGAATAGAATGTTTGGATACCATGTGAAGAACATCAATGCTAGATTGGGTTTCTGAGATGAGGAGGGATCATTGGCATCAGTCATAAATACTCCCTCAACGAATAATATTTGAGTAGGATTGGATTGGCAATTTTCAATCCATGCCCCACCAGGACCACAGTGCATGAACGTTTTGGGTGCCCCAAGGAATGGTATCAACGTTTGGGAAAGGGTTCCCGGGAGAGAGCCAATAGCATGCTGGTGATTGGGGAGATATACGAATATGTTGTGTTGATTGTGCCATAGGATAATCCAAGAACCTAAGTGGGAATTCTCAGGCTTTAAGGTTATATCACTATTTATTTGAATACGAATATTAATCATCCCAATGCAAAGTGGTTGTGAAGGGGTTGACATGATGGCTATTTTAAATTATTTGGGGACAGTTGCAAATTATATGATCGGGAAGGGTTAGCTAAAGGGAATGAAGAGGAATAAGGGCAGGTGGGGAACTTATATGAGTGGCAGCAACAGGCCAAAAGGGGGATGGCCTGTGGTTACGTGTATGGTCTTGATGGAGGTGGGCCTCTTGGGCTCATAATTTTCATATCCGATTTGGGGCATATATCAAGGCAAGGTGGCCAAAATGTGGGTGCACCATTATGACTGCTGGATCTGCAGCGAGTTACGAAACATTTGGTGGAACAAGGCTGACATTAGCACATCCGAAATTGGGTGGGTTGTAGCAGCTTATTGTGGAGGGCATATTAGAGGCATGCGGTCATGTTCGCTGGTGTGACAGCGAACAATGAGCGTATCCTCCCCAGGTTAATTATTCAAAGGGACCTACTGGGCAATGTTGGCAGTTTCAAAGGGCAATCTCACTGTGGGGATGTTTGTGTGTGGGCGGGTGAGATATGTTTGGTGGCATGCCACCGAACATGACTTTGGTTTGGCCTGAAGTTTTTTGCTGACTGATGCATACTGGGTTTTCAGGGGGAATGTGTGGGATGATCAAAGGGGGCGCCAGCCGTGAGCTGTGATCCACATATACATTCACCCCTATGGCGTTTGAGGCGAGTACTAATCCACCGAGATTGGCATCCGGGTCTTTGCCTCACGCGCGTACAGAACTCCGGAGAAAGAGGCCACACGCCCAAGGGATTTTTTGGCTGCAAGCCAGGTGCCACAACTTGCGCGGGGCGTGTGAGAACGTAAAGAAAATGACCCGCGGTGGGAGATAACCACGCCAACATGACCAGCCTCAGCAATCATAGGCTGGGATTGTTAATCTAATGTGGATGAGGCTGAAGCAAATCCACACTGATTGGCCTCAGGTTTCCACGCGCAAGCGGGTGAGCGTCTGCAGTCAAGCTGACAACCCGAGCAAGAAAATATGCAGCTGGAAGACTGGCAGTAAAATGTGTTCCAGGCGTGTGAAAGTTGCCTGCGTATGACCCATCGGGGGTGCGTATGAAAGCGTGTGGCTGCCCGACAATGAACAAGCGGGCTAGTCATTGTTTGCCCCAACCATGGCACCGGAGTGAATCAACTCTTTGTGTATGACCCAAATATTAAGTCATCCCATTATGACCCACTTACATTAACTTGGATTACATGCGCATCTGTGCCGTAGTTAGTCAGAGCTGTCCAACAAGGTGCATCAAAGGGATGCAGGTGAGAGATATGACTTGATGGCTTGACGTGATTGCATGTTACATTGTTGAACAGCTTTTTGCTCTGCCCCGCAGTACACATTTACAAAGGTGTACTGCGTACTACAGTGTTGACTGTACTGTACAGATCAGGAAGGTGTAATACTACTTGAGCCTGCATGCATATAGCAAATGTGCATGCACCTTCCGATCGTTTGCATTTACGTAGCTCATGTGCCACATGCTCAGCATTGCGTTTCACCCGATTTGCACACGCAAGCTGAGCATGTCATGGTCAAAAGCACCGTGTGAAAGTGCTCAGTAAAGCCATGGAATGAACTAATTCTGCAATAGCTCACTGGAAGGCTCAGTTTGGAGCACTTCACCAAAGCGTGTGAAATGCTGCACCTTGCTGAAATGTCATCCGATGCTGTGCCAAATGCTCAGAGTGCGCGCATACAAAAACGACTGAGCAATGGCTCAGCATGGTGCATTTGATATTGTTATATCTATAGCTCAATCACTGTGCAATTCCAATGTTCAGCCACTGAGCATTTCAATTATGACCCGAAAGCAAACCTGAGCAATGGGTCGAGGCAAGCTCACGCTGTATTCACTTGTCTTACAGCCCCCCCCTTTGTTCACATACTATTACCAGGCCATATGGCCGGTAATCTCGCCGCGGTCACTTGTGACCAAATGCAGCGGGTTCTTTTCTGCATGGGTCACTTGTGCATTGCACCCCCAATGCACATTCAACATGGGCCTCACGACCACCCTCCTGGGTGATCGGGTGACTATTTAAGGAAACAAAGGGGATGTGACTGAGCTTGACAATTCAATAAATTGCAATACTCAGCGGTGCATTTGATATTGTTATATCAATTGTTCAATTACTGTGCAATTCAAATGTTCAGCCACTGAGCATTTCAATTATGACCCGAAAGCAAACCTGAGCAATGGGACGAGGCAAGCTCACGCTGTATTCACTTGTCTTACAGCCCCCCCCTTTGTTCAAAGACTATCACCAGGCCATAAGGCCGGTGATCTTGCCACCGTCACTTGTGCATTGCACCCACAATGCACAATCAATAAGGGCCTCACGACCACCCTCCTGGGTGATCGGGTGGCAATTTAAGGAAACAAAGGGGATTTGACTCAGCATGACAATTCAATAAATTGCAATACTCAGCTTGACAATTCAATAAATTGCAATACTCAGCCAGACCCCCATTGTTCTTCTGCCTCACGCGAGCATTTCACCTCTCAGTTGCAGCATTCGCTGAGACTCAGCTTCAATTTTGCCCACACGCCTTGAAGCTGAGACTTTTGCGGGTGCTGCAACTGCTGAGATCATCTCAGCTTCACCTTGGTATAAAAGACCATCTTCACACAACACGCACTTCACTTTCTTTCTCACCCGCTCCACTTCGTTCAACCTCACCCGCGTTTGTCCTTCTTGTGCGTATTCCCCCTCGTCTTCCTGCCTTTCCAGTCTTTTCTTTCGCACTCGACTAACCCCACTCCACTTCCTGCTCGCTTTTTGTTTTTCCTGCTAATACTTTCAGAACCCCACTTCTATCTACTTTGTACGTTTTCTCCAATTAAACTTTAGTCAACATTATGTACCGATATTAATATTTTTCTTTCTTCACGACTTCCTTCCAGACTTTTAAAAACTTCCGACTAGAGCGTCTTTAATTTGATTCCGTTTTATATTTATATAAATCATCGTATGTCTTCCTTTTCTTTCTTGATTGCTTACTTTCTATTCAGTTACTAACCTGTTTTGTTTTGTTTTTAGATGTTGTGCACGTTATGCACCAAGCGGGGTATCCCCTGCATTCGTTCCTCGACGACGAACGACACTTGTGATGCTTGCCGACAAGCACACAAGAAATGTTCGTTCGTTGTCCGCCCCTTCCGACCACGAGGCCAGACGAGTTCTCGCCCAAGACGCCCTCGCGAGGACTCCTTTGTGGTCGACGATGATGAAACCATTTCCGAGCGTGAATGGACGCCGGGCCCCCAAACAGGCCAACGGGAACGATTCCGGACGATTAGCCCTGTCCACTCCCCCTCCTAGGCCACCATCCGATGGTCACTTCACTCCTCGACCGGAGCGAAGTGATTATCCGGCCGATGAAGGATGGCGATGGCGAGAGGACATTCGAGCTTGGGCTGATCGTCACCATGTCTTATCACCGATGGGATTCAAACGCCAAAGTAAGTTTTATTTCTCCTCTTTATCTCATTTCTCTTCACGCAATAATACTGACTTTTTTCCATTACTCATAGAACCAAACCCCCCGAATCCCCCCCCGACACGACTCTCCCGTTCCCAGTTTGCCTCGCGAGCAAACCCCCCGGCAACCCACTCCAGGCCCGAGTGGCACCCAATGGTCTGAGGAATTATTCCGTGGTAAGCAGCCAAAGTTTCATTTCATTTTCACTTTCACTTTTGAGTCGAGTGAACTGACACTTACTCCTTTTTTAGAACCCTCCCGAACCGAAGAGCCACCTATTCCTGGCCCGAGTCCATCGTCCCAACCACCTGAGGACGATACGACTCGTGAGCCAGAACCTGAGGTGGCTCCTACGCAATCCACGGAGGAACCTTTTGGTAAGTCACCACTTCTCCTTCTTCACTCTTCTCAACTTTTCCTCACCATTTTTTCAACCGTCTCCAGATCGTCCCGCCACTCCTCGCTCGATAATCATCATCGACGATACGCCCATGGGATCCCCAGTTCCCCATCCCCCTCCCCCTTCCCCTTCCATTCCCCCCCCTCCACTCCAACCCCGGTTCCCTTCCAGTGCCCCCGAGAACCCCAACGCCTCCTCCCCCCTGGTGCCAAGCTCGTCTCATTCCCACGATGACGCTCGCCAGGAATTCACCGACCTGCGACCGACCCTAATGATTCCTCGAGCAATCGTCCACGATTCGATCAACCGAATCTTGTTGGAGCATCGTCGCTTGCTCCACATGATTCCTTTCGTGGATGCAACTCATCGAAATGAGATGCACCGGGACTTCCGGGACGAACTAAACCGCCTCCTTGCCCAGGCACTGGAGGCTTATCCAAAGGAGGACATAACCGGGATAGTCTCCAAATTCCTCGAAAAATAAAAAATTAAAAAAAAAAAATCCCATTATTTCCTCTTTTTATTTTTTGTAATACTTTCTTTTGAATAAAATATTTGTCTTCAATTCTTGTTATGTTCAAATTCTATTACATTCTTTGTTCACGTAAAAATTACTTATTTCCTCCTTAGAGAAAAACCCTGATTGCGTGAGAATTATTTTTGTAAGTGCCCCACCAAGAGTTTGAGTGAGTATTTGTTTTCGTGAACCTCTTTTTCTCAAAATGCGCCAATAGTTGCCATTATCCTCTCGTATATTTTCTTCTTCCATGGTTTAGAGCCATACCCATTCCTAACTGTAAAAAAGCGGGAGGTTCCCGTATGTGAGCAATCGAGTCCAGATTCGTGAAACATGGCCTTTCCTATGGTCACACGCTATTAGTCTTACTCATGTATTGAATTGTTTAAATTGTCTAGAACCTTCACAAGCGTAAGGATTGGCGTGTGACTTGTCGGGAGGCTGCACAGGCGTAAGGATTGGCGTGTGAATTGTTGGGAGCCTGCACAGGCATAAGGATTGGCATGTGAATTGTTGGGAGCCTGCACAGGCGTAAGAATTTGTCAGCATTGTTGGAAACCTTCCCAAGCGTAAGGATTGGCGTGTGAATCGTCGGAAGCCTGTACAGGCGTAAGGAATTTTAGCACTTTTGGGACCCTCCCCAAGCATAAGGATGGGCGTGTGAATTGTTGGGAGCCTGCACAGGCGTAAGAATTGGCGTGTGAATTCTTGGGATCCTGCATAGGCTAAAGAAAATTTCAGCATTGTGGGGAAGCTTCACAAGCGTAAGAATTGGCGTGTGAATCGTCAAAAGCCTGTAAAGGCGTAAGGATTGGCGTGTAAATTTTCGGGAGCCTGCACAGGCCCAAGGATTGGCGTGTGTAGCGTTGGCACCCCGCATAGGCGTAAGGAACTTTCAGCATTGTCAGAACCTGCACAAGCATGAGGATTCGCGTGTGAAGCATTGGCATCCTGGACAATAGCAACAAACCAGGACAGATGTACGATGGCATGCCACCGTACATAATCCACTTCACCCCTTTTTCATGTGAGACACCCCATCTCCCGCACTTGAATCCATCCAATCCTGGTGTATATTGTCCTCTGCCTTACCTCACCATTACTTACCCAACCCACTTGCAAATCTCCTCATTCTTTGAATCGGCATGAGATTGTATTACCATCCCTGATTTGATAGCCCGCTCTCTCGCCAATCTCATAATAGCCATTGCTTTTTTGCCGCATTGTTTTTGCTAACCTGCTTGAGCATTGTGCGGACATACCCACTAGTGTCGTGCTTTCTTTGTCCTGTGCTGGATCAGTATAATGAACAAATGTACTACTGGCCCACACTACCTGAATGAGCCCATGACATGCGGATAGATCAATCCAAAAATGCTCATTTGGGAAAATCAATTTTCCCCCTGTACACCGCTTTGACGCATCTCTTTGAATTTGGCCGGTCCGCTTATCAGCTTGAAACCACCATCCCGAAGCATACAGCGATGCATCCTTATCAACATGAGGTGCGTTTTTGAATCCATTCATGGTGAAAGTGAGTGCGGAAGCGAACTCGAATGCACCCTGATTTGCCGGAATATCGCCTTCATAGTTGACTTGATCAAAAGACGGAACCCCCAATGAATTGTAGCAATTTTGAATCTTCTGAAATAAATTATCCCCAACATATCGTAAGGATTGACCTAGAATGCGACCCACCGAGCTAAGATTGGCACCTCGGTCCCGCCATTCATCTTTTGCATTTTCAATTTTGCCAGCACTACCATACAGACCAAATTGTTCATTCTTTGTGGTGCATTTGCGCCACCCAATCGCGAACATAAATCCCTCCAGTAATGCTCCATTTGTTGCAATAGGGTCGGTGAAACTCTTTTCGCGAAATAGGAATTGTGATAATTCATCCCATTGATTGACCTCGACTTCACTCATTGTTGTGAATGGTCGGAATTCGACAAGGGCAATGAGTAATCCGGTTGAAGAGAAAATTGCCACACGGCCAAAGTGAATGCGTTTGATCTGATTGACATCCACAACCCTCCGAATTTCACTTGGGGTGATATTTGCTGATACTGGCATTGATATTTGTGCTGTTGGGTGAGAGGAGGAAAACAACCTATTCATTCGGCTCGTTTTGCGCTCATTTGTCTTTTGGGATCTGCTACTATTCCCGAGTGGTTGAGGGATCACTACGTGTTGAAGCACACAAGATATCAGATACTGCCAAGGAGCTTTCTTCGGCACACATCCTTTGACTTCCCTGTTGAAGCCCACATGACATTGGCACAATCTGAACCGACTAAAGCCCATGTTCTTCAGTGGGGCCCAATGAGGGTGCCACATAAATGTGGAAGCATATATATATATCTATAAATATATATGCACTGAGATTAAGCGAGTAACTCACACTTTCCTTCCTCAGCCCGACGCTTTCTCGCGAGTTCCCTTTTACGCTCTTTTCCTTTTTTCGTGAATGGCATGCTTTCAGCAGAAAATGAAATGAAACCGAATGATTACTGATTTCTTAATATCACCTAAATTGGATTGCGGTGGATGAATCTTTTTTAATTGCGGCTAAAAAGAAAGCTCACGCCTGACCTTGGCAAATTCACGATCTCAAATACCTGAACCTGAAAATTGCAGTGGATAGTGCATTATTCAATTTTCCACATTGATGTTCCCATGCAATCACTTTCCAATCCAACCATTTGGAATATTGCAAGCACACGCAAATGCAATATGCATCCTGCTGCGGATCCCTAGCTATCCTAGTCCTCTTGAAAAACACAGGAACATTTGGCCTATTATGGGCTGGCGGGAAGTGATAAACGCGACTTCCCGCAATGCACCCGGGTGTGCTACTCGCGGGCACATCGCCTGACTCAGCTTGCGTCTTATTGGAGTCTTTGCAATGATGTACGGAGGCATGCCGCCGTACAATTACTATTGGTACTCAGACTGTGGCATCCGGGCCGTAGTAGGATAGGAAGTCATGATTATTAAATTCATAAATAACTTTGCAAAATTCAATTACAATCTATCTAGTACAAAGCTAATCTAAAACGGGTCAATCCTGGTTGTGAGTTTAGCTGACCTGGGTACCGTCAAGGTGACCTCATCACTTGAACCAAGCCCCCGATTCGCCACCCAGGCATCACCAAAGTCTAATACTAAGCATCGTGCAAAATCAAATCTAAGAGGTACAGTGGGGTTAAAAGACTCTGATGAGAAGAAACTTTTATTCAGTAAATTACATATATACTTATTAGTACGTAGCCACACTGGCTCCACTAGATTTTTACCCTCTGAAAGTTTTGCGGAAATGTCAATTAGTGCTAAAGCCCCTTTAACTGAGCTTGTTCTCCAGTCATCTGAGCATACCATCAAACCACGAACCCCCGCCGCACAGAATGCCGCTAATATACCATAGCAAATTCGATTGATTCCAAGATTCTTGTGACACGCCAAAAGATCTTTGATGGCCTCATTTTTTTTTGAGTTCGTGAGTTTGCCTTGCATGCCATTAACTTCGACCTTTGTATGTGCACGTACCATGTTGTATGCAATCATCAAATGGATAACTGTATCCATTAGATCCTCCAGGTTCTTGTGCGGCTTTGTGGATATCTCATTGTAAGCCCCGCCACCTTCAATGCTGAGTTGGGTTGCACGTTGCTTCGATTTACTCAAGCAGGAGGCAAGGTATTCAACTGCTCCCCGTTCGAGTCCAAGAGGATCGGTCGAATTTGATGTTGGTGCAACATATGGTTTGGGTGCAATCACATCGTATGAGACTAAACTAATGGATTCAAACATAACATTTGCCCAAAAATGTTTAACTGGATTGGCGGGGTAAAGAAGGCTCTGAACCATTTTGAAGAAGGAGTGTTCAGATTTTGCAAGATTATCTGGAGGTTTAGCTGATTCCTTCATCAATTTGAGATTCCAAATGTTGTGATCAAAAAACGCTTCTGTTTCGGTTGGCTTAAAAAAATCTAACCCTGTATATTGCAATTTATATCACCAGTCAACAGCCAATAATCAATTATCATGCACAAAGATAAAAAAAAACTCACCTGCCATCTCAAGGTCCTGCAGCCAAGCCGACATTTTAACATCTCGGTTACTGATCACCTTAATACCAACGGGCAGGAATGTATGAGCATCCTTTGTTGGTAAATTGTCCCATCTATTTTTGTAAATCCTATTGATATTATCAAGCCCCCTTTTCCATGATTGTTGAGTAATATTGGAATGATAGTTCAAAACGCCTGCAAACTCTTCCATGCGGGATAAAAATATTCCTTGAAAATTCGCAGCGGATGACACTTCGGGCTCAGTGTCGGGAATTATATCAGTCATATCTTGTCCCATTGTATCATGTTTAATTGTTTCCCTTTCTTGAAAGGCTTGAATATTCCGAGGAGAGGCGGGAGGGGTTGCATCATGCATTGTTTCATTGGGTATCGGGGGACTTTCTGTATGTGGAGCTTCATCATGGATTGTTTCATTGAGTATTGGGGAGGATTCAGTATGCGGAGGTTCATTATCAATATGGTCCCCTTCAACATTGATAATTTCATCACCTTGATCGCGAGAATCGTTTGCGGCTTCAAAGGTATGGCGTTTTTTGTTTGTTTTTTTGGTCGCATGTATATTTGGTCTTTTTCCTAATCCTTTGCCTGGAAATCCAATTACGACTTGAGATCCTTCAGGTAGAGATTCTCCCACCTCCACACCTGCCCATATATTGTAAGCAGCTGTTGATATCAATTTTGTTTTGAATTAGTAATGGACTTACGGTTCAAATCCATTTTGAGCAGGCTCATGGCTTCAGCAATCTTTTGACGCACATAATCAGGAATTTTACTATCATTTTGGATTTTTTCGAGCCTTGGGATTGTTTGAGCAATGTTGGAGACAAATTGTTCCTTGGATATAATTTCCACCTCCCCACTGAAAATTACATCATCTTGCCCATCATCTTCTGTCGGTGCACAAGGTTCAACAGTCTTTTCCTTCTCATAACTTTTAAAATTCGGTTTCTGAGAGCTTGGCGGTTGACCTGAAATAAAGGCTATGACACAATATCAGGTTTTGAGAGATTAGAAATACTCAAGATGGATGTATACTCACATTCTGGAAGAGCTGGTGGATCTTGATTATCTTCATGTGACTGGCTCTCTGCTTCAATGCCTAATTCACGACTACTGGCCATATCAGAGATTTCACTTCCACTCTCTGGGGCTGAAGTTGGTCGTTCATTAAATTCCGTTGAATTTCCCGGGGTTTGGGCCATCGCGGAGGTAGTTTAGTAAGCAAATAGATGGTGACGAGTTGATTGATAACTTGTTTGAAAATTTTGAATAAAAAGATCCAAATTGAAGAAAATAGGTGGAAGTAAAATAATCGCATTTGCAAAATGCGATTTGGCGGGAAATTGAAGGAGGCGATGTTTTGCAAATTATTTCATATCATGCAAATGAAATCACTTCCCTGTGAGACATTGAATAAAGTTGACTAGTGAGAAACCTACTAAAGTCAACTTTTGAACTATTCGATGCTCATGAGGTAAGGACTAAGCAAAGTGTTCATTTGATTGACATGAAATAAAATGGTTTTGTCGGCGAAACAGGAGACACAATTCTTGTCTTAAATAGTCCACTTATTAGGTTTTAATTTGTGAGTCTCATGATTTAAACCCTAACCACAACATGGTGAATATACTGACCAATATCCCCTTAGGTCCTGTTGGCAGAGAAGGCCACTCAGCATATTTCGGCAATTGCGTTCATCGTGTACGCCAACAAGCCACCATACTGTACACTATGAATGTAATACGGAAGCGTGAGGAGGGTAAGCGTTGTCGGAGGCATGTCGGGAGGGCACTACTGTACATGAGCGTAAGGATGGTAAGCAGTGTCGGGAGAATGTCGGGAGGGCACTACATGAGCCTAAGGATGGTAAGCTGTGTCGGGAGAATGTCGGAGGCATGTCGGGAGGGCACTACATGAGCATAAGGATGGTAAGCAGTGTCGGGAGAATGTCGGGAGGGAGGGTAACTGTTGTCGGAGGCATGTCGGGAGGGCACTACATGAGCGTAAGGATGGTAAGCTGTGTCGGAGGCATGTCGGGAGGGCACTACACAAGCGTAAGGGTCATCAGTGGTGTCGGAGGCATGTCGGGAGGGCACTACATGAGCGTAAGGATGGTAAGCGTTGTCGGAGGCATGTCGGGAGGGTACTACACAAGCGTGAGGATGGTAGGGGCGTGGGTGTGAAAGCGTAGCGAGTGGTGAGGACGGAGAGGGGCGGGCAGTGTCGGAGTCTCATCCGGATGGAGGGCGGTGCGGGTGCGTAAGCATGCTAAGCGTCGGGGAGGCGGAAGCCAATGAGGTGAAATTACACGAACGTTGCGCATAGTGTTGAAATGGGTTTGGGCTTTGAGTGACATTCTCATGTGACACATGTGACGATTGACGTTGTCTTGACGCTGACGTGACGTGACCCACTAAATCCAGTGACTATAAAGTGACACTAATGCGACTGAAGCAAGATTTTATACTGACCGCGGTGCGACGTGAAGTCAATCGCCGACGATTGACGCGAGATTCGCCCTGGTGACAAAAGCAGACAGGTACCCTATACCCAGGATACCCCATGCCTTGGATAAACTGGCAAAAGCCAAATACATAACCAAAATGGATTGTATGAAAGGCTTCCATCAAAATGGAGTTAAACCAAACTCCATGAAGTTCCTCAGAATAATATGCCATAAAGGTATATATGAGTATACCAGGATGCCATTTGGCATAAAAAATGCACCAGCCCACTTTCAAAGGATGATGGAAACAATATTTCAAGAAGAAATATTGGAAGGCTGGATGGTGGTATATATTGATGATATCATTATATACTCAGAGACATGGGAAGACCATGTAAAATACATAGACAGAGTGCTAAGTAAATTCACACCCATCAATCTGAAAATTTCACTAAAAAAGTGTAATTTTGGCCAACAAGAGCTACTGGCTCTAGGACATAAAGTCTCAGTTCTTAGTCTGGCAATTGACCAGAATAAAGTAGCAGCAGTACTGCAAAAGCCAGTACCAAAGAGAATTGAACAGATGGAATCTTTTCTTGGGTTTCCTAGCTACTATAGAAACCACATCAATACTTTCTCCCACATAACTAGTAGTTTATACAGGTTATGTTCAAAAGATGTAGTTTTTGAAATTAGCAAGGAAAGGAGGGATGCATATGAGAGGATCAAACATGAACTCTCAAATTCACCTGTGCTCATCTTAACAGACTTTGAACTACCATTCAAGCTATACATAGATGCACCATGTAGCCAAGGCTTAGGAGCAGCCCTTCACCAAAGACAAATTGTGGATGGTGAACCAAGAGAGGGAGTAATATGTTACATATTTAGACAACCAAAAGATTAAGAATCCAGGTATGGGGCCACCCAGACTGAATGTTTATCCTTAGTCTGGGCTCTGGAAAAACTCCATTATTATTTGGAGGGTGCAGTCTTTGAAGTCTACACAGACTGCACATCCTTGAAGTCTTTACTAAACATGAAGACTACAAATAGACACATGCTAAGATGGAAAACAGCCATCCAGGATTATAGAGGGAACATGAAAATCATATACAAGGAATCTAAAGGCCATACCAATGTAGATGGCGTTAGAAGATGGCCACTGGACAATGTCAAAGGCAATCCAGCTTATGACCCTGAAGTTGCAGCAAAGATCCCTATCCATTTCATGGAGATAGATACAAAGAGGAACTTCATATTTTCTGAATGGGCACCAGAACGTGGTACCCTTGACAGTGGAAACACTGATTCAGAAGGAACAGAAACTCCCATACTGGGAATAAGTTCCTCAGAACTGCACAATGAATTTTTAGTGCAGTACTGAAGTCTTATGCCAAGCACAAACAGTGTGGAATCTTACTACAACTCCTTCAACAAAAATACAGGAGTCCAGAACTGGGATCCCCGCCGGAGGAACCCTGGTTGAGGACCTATAAGGATAACAAGTTCTTCCTGATAGATGGCCTGCTCTCCCACAGAGAAAAGCACACAAGTGCACTCACAGTGGTAGACATGAACCACATCTCTCTGATCCTGCAGGAATGCCATGACTGCCCCTATATGGGACACATGAGTGAGGACAGGACCAAAGAGAGGGTAGCAAGAACAGTTGGTGGACCAAGTGGGAGCAAGCGTTGAGTGAATAAATCAACACTTGTGAAAGATGCCAAAAGATACATAGGAAACATGGAAAGATGTATGGGTTACTTCAATATATAGAGGAGCCCAAACACCCATTGGAAACCATCAATATGGACTGGTTCACACAACCTGTCCCAGGAGGAAAATAAAACTACAATGACTGCTTAATCATAGTTGATAGGTTCAGCAAGAGTATGAGGTGTCTACCATGCCATAAAGAGGACACAGCCATGGATACTGCTCTGTTATTCTGGAATAACAACATATCTACCTGTGGAGTCCCTAAGATCATCATTGTGATAGGGACCCAAAATTCACATCTGAATTTTGGACCAACTTGTATGACATGCTTGGCACCAATATTGCATTTTCCACAGCTTAGAATCCACAAACAGATGGCCTAGCTGAAAGGATGATCCAGACAATGGAGGACCTCCTCAGAAGGTTCTGTGCCTATGACATGGAATACAAGGACCATGAGGAATACACCCATGACTGGGTTACCGTTCTACCAGCTGTCCTACTGGCTTATAATACAAGTCAGCACTATACCACAGGAAAAACACCTGCACTGGTAGAGAAAGGGTGGGATCCCCTGTTGCCTGTGGATCACTTGAAGAAAAATCTTCTGACCATCCACCCCACAGCCAAAGACTTCCATGATATTTGGAAGAGGGCTTGTGACATAGCTGCCAAATTCATATCTGAGGCAAAAGAGAATAATAAAAAGAGGGGGGTCAAGACACTCATGGAACCTGACTTCAAAGAAGGGGACCAGGTGTTAGTGTCTACACTGAACTTCAATAATCTTAAAGGATCCAAGAAGATGAGAGACTCATTTGTAGGGCCCTTCACTATCATCAAGCTGATAGGGAAGAATGCAGTGAAAGTCAAACTAACACAGAATTTCCAGGAAACACCCAGTCTTTCTAGTGAGTTTAGTCAAGCCATACTTTCAAACATAGGAGGATAAATGCCCCTTCAGGAGGAAGAAACCCACACCACCAGAGATAGTGGAAGTGGAGGACTCCCCTGGACTTGTGAGTAAAATCATCAGGGCCAGGAAGATCAGACTTAATGGAAAGCATCAAAGACAAGACTTAGTCAGATTCAAGAACCAAACAGCTGATAAAGACAAAGGGTTGGCAGAAGATGCCATACCAGATTGGAACCTTCATTTAAGGAGATTCAGAGCCTATAGAAGGACTGAACAGTCTCATCAATGATGAGCCTTTTTTAGAGGGAGGGTAGGTCAGCCTGTGACTCAAAACCAGAGCACAAGCATGACAACCAAAATACCATAAACCAATGGTATAGCCAAGATACCACCAAAACATGGAGCTGAGCCAAATTAGCTCAAAAATTATCAAAAGCTAAAGAAAACTCACCACTTTCTGAATATATAAGTCCCATCACCATAGGACAAGGAAGAACAAGGTTATTCCTGCTCAAAGTTATTGCTCAGCATAAACCTTAATTTTCACCTCTCATCTAAAATTCAGAAGGAGAGGCTTAACCGCATCAAATTGGTATTCCAAACGAAGCTCTAAGCCAGGGCTATCCAATGGTACCATCCAAACTGAGCTAGCACCAATATTACTGGAGTTATGGTCAATTTCAGGCCAAATAAGGTTGAACAAAACATTCACCTCCCATCTAGCTTCTACAGTTTTTGTGTGAGATACCTAAAGTGGGGTTGTTTTGGAAAGAGCACAATCAGGGCTATCTGATGGTTTCATCCATTTCCTCATATCTCAACTAGAACGAAAGTTATGAGGCAAACAAGACCAATACAGGTTTTGCCTAAAACATGCCTATGTCCAAAAAGTCTTGTACATGGGATAGCTGTGCCATTTTTAATGATAACCATATCAAATAAGGTAGCATTGTGTAGCACACATACAGGGCTACACACCAAACCCATTTTGAGGTTGATATCTCAAAAACGGACAAAGGTATGGCTTTTTTAAGCTTAAAATCTCACATTTTGGCCAATACAGCCTTACCATGGGATAATATCCCATAACCATGAATATGAGGTGTCAAACAGACAAAGAAGCTTTTTTTCACTTTAATACCTCATATGGCAGTCAATACTGGGGTCCTATACAGTTTCTGTACAGCATCCTATGCGTCATACATGTCAGAATCAGGCTGTGTGGTCCCCAAATAAAAATCTTCACCCTGTATTGGTGAAAACTGCTCAAATGTGGTTTCAAAACCACATCTGAGCAAACCTTCAAGCAGCCATAACTTTGTCAATTCTTGAGATATCAACCTTAAAATTGGTTCAGTGTGTAGACCTGTATGTGCTCTACACAATGGTACCTCATTTGATATGGGTATCATTAAATGTGGCAAGGTTATCCCATGTACAAGATGTTTGTACATTTGCGTGGTATAGGCAAAAAGCTGTATTGAGCTTATTTGCCCCATACCTTTTGTTCTAGTTGAGCTAGGGGGAAATGGATGACACCATGAGATAGCCCTGATTGTTCTCTTTCCAAAAAGACCCCACTCTAGGTATCTCACACTAAAACTGTAGAGGTTAGATAAGAGGTGAATGTTTTTTTCACCCTTATTTGGTGTGAAATTGACCATACCTCCAGTAATATTGGTGCTAGCTCAGTTTGGCTGGTACCATTGGATAGCCCTGGCTTAGAGCTTCATTTGGAAAACTCATTTGATGGATTTAAGCCTCTCCTTCTGGATTTTAGATGAGAGGGGAAAATTAAGGTTTAAGCTCAGCAATAACTTTGACCAGGAATAACTTTGTTATCCATTGTCCTATGGTGATGGGACTTATGTTTTCAGAATAGGTTAGTTTCCTCTTTCTTTTGATACCTTTTGAGCTGATTTGGCTCAGCTCCATGTTTTGGTGGTATCTTGGCTATACCATTGGTTTATGGTATTTTTGCTGTCATGCTTGTGTTCTGGTTTTGAGTCACAGGCTGACATACCCTCCCTCTAAAAAAGGGTCATCATTGATGAGAATGTTCAGTCCTCCTAGAGGCTCTGAATCTCCTTAAATGAAGGTTCCCATCTGGTATGGCATCTTCTGCCAACCATTTGTCCTTATCGGCTGTCTGGTTCTTTAATCCAACTAAGTACTGTCTTTGATCCATCCCATTAAGTCTGCTCTGTCTGGCCCTGATGATTTTACTCACACGTCCTGGTGAATCCTCCAATTCCACTATCTCTGGTGGTGTGAGGAACTTCTTCCTGGAGTGGAATTTACCCTCTTCAGTTTGGAAGTATTGTTTGACCAAGCTCACTGGGAAGACTGGGTGTTTCCTGGAAAACTCCTCTGTGAGCTTGACTTCCACTCACCAGGGCGAATCTCGTGTCAATCGTTGGCGATTGACTTCACATCAAGCAAACGTCAAGCAGGATAAAAGTCGAGCTCACGTCAAGCGAAAATCAAGCGAACGTTGGGCACACGTCCTACTCTTGTCTTACACCAAATCCTGTGACATCCACCAATATTGGTTCCCCTGTGCCTTCAACTCAGATTCCTCACCACCTGATCATCCCGCAACCGTCCAATGGTTGGTAAAAATTACACAAGACCCGCCTGTTTGCACAAACACACATCAAAGAGGTCCTTCAGCCAGTCTTGATGTAGGCGGGGGGTTTGACTTCACCAGGTCGTCCATGAAAGGACTCCACCTCAGCAGGATTGTTGTTTTGCAGATGACACTGGTAGAGTCCACCGCACAATACCGCGGGTGCGGATGCGCTTGCGTGTGTGGGTGCGGGTGCGGGTGCGCTTGCGTGTGCATTGGCGTGTGAGCAAGGGCCGCTTCCCCTTCCAACATGATGATGGCGCAGTTAGAAATTTTGGATGCTGTGAAAGGTGAGTGTGTGGGTCATTTGATCATTGAACTTGGCTTATTCACACTGTACCCAATGTCAAAATAGTAAGTTCTTTGTGGCAATGTGAAATAATGGGCTTTGCTTGTCACAATGGCATGTCTCTGTCACTAAATTTTGAGGCAGTTATTTCACTAGCAAAATTGCTAATGAATCTGAGAGATTTGCATTTCTGTAGACTAAATTTCATGAAATAACGGCTTTATCATTACAAGCAGTCCACATGACAGAACTTTGTTATCATACAATCCACAGTTACCTTCTATTTCTTCTTCATATATAATCAAGTGTCCATCATCAAAACCAACAGCTTTATAAATATTCAGATGCAGTCAATCTGGTAAGAAATTCACATCAATCTTCAAAGTTTTTAAGAGCAGAAAGTTATTGTTCAGTATGCTAGATGGCTCAGAGACTTTGAAAATGCTATTAATAATACCAAATCGTCGTGAGTTGCCCCTCAGAAAACATATCACACTGTTGCTGACATTTTTGGATTCAGTTGAAAAT
Organism: Austropuccinia psidii; assembly: GCA_023105745.1. NCBI lineage: Eukaryota > Fungi > Basidiomycota > Pucciniomycetes > Pucciniales > Sphaerophragmiaceae > Austropuccinia > Austropuccinia psidii. The sequence continues at coordinate 35,345,939 of JALGQZ010000012.1, forward strand.
ATATTGTTCCCAATATTAATGTTTGAAGCTGGAAAATACCAAGGTGAGACAATCCTTGAAGTGGGAGGACTTGTGGATTGCATGGTAGTGTCTAAGCTGATCCAATCAACTATTTCCCTTGTTGCATGAAAATTCTGTAAGTACTCAACCAGGCAATCATAATTTTCTTGGTCATGGCGGGATGTTTTGTTATATTTATGTTCATTGAACAGGGCAGGTGGCTGTGATTCGAAAAGCTGTTTTATTTCACATGGCACGGGTGGGGATTTTAGGAGAACGGAAAGGTTGGAACATCGACAGATATGTTGAAGTAAGGTTTTATCTATATCATCTATTCAGAGCTGCAAGAAGTTAATCTTATTCAGTTCAGGTGTTTAATCAATGTGAATATATTGATCTTATTAATTGACGTACATATTTTGTTATTTGTTGGCATTTTTGCAAATACTCCAATCAAGCACTCATCACCCCATGTGGCTGAGGCTTGTGCTGGGCCCCAACGTTGGAAGAGTTCTGGAATATGATCAGCAAAATGATGATTTGGTTTACTTTTCTGTTTTGGGTACAGGAGTTGATTGGAAAGGCGGAATTTTTTCCAATTTTCAGCAAATGCAGTTGCATCATCTATTGAAACAGTCCAGCTTGTGGCAATGTTGATAGCACTAATCAAATGGAATGTATTCTTGGTTAGTTCATTTGCAAGTTCTTCTGAGTGACCCATTTTTCTTTGAATGTTCGCACATTGGTGTACATCTAATGACATCTGTTGACTGAGCATTAAAAATGGAATATAGACCTTATATAAGAGAGCCCATTCAGCGGCTTTTAAGCTACCATGAGAGGGGGAACCCATGTTGCGAAGTACTCTTGTCCATGATGAGGGAATTATTGTCTCAGATATGATTTGTCGGAGATGCTCCAGAGCCTCACCCTTCATCTGGTGATCACTCAGTGCAGTGATATCCAATTCAGAGGGGATTTCAGAAGTGGGGATGTAATAGGCATCAAATGAAGGAATCTCCGCAGAACCACTAGATGCATGTTCCGTGTGAGGGGTGGGCATTGGGAAGTAGTTTTTTCGGGTGGAAGTAGTGGGGAGTGGCTCATTTATTATTTTTGCTGCGTCTCTTCTCAGGGAGCGGGCCTCTCAATGTGATTTTATCAAGAGAGCTGTTGGAGGTCATGGAATCTGAGTCTGAACTGTTGGTGTCATTGGATTTCCTGCAGGACCTGAGGTAAATTTTTGATTTGGACGCTGGAATGCACAATTTGAAAGTTGCATGATCCTTCAAAATTCCAAGTATTAAATTATGCATTATGTCAAGATTAACCATTCTGGTTGCATCCCAATACAGAAGGTCTTCTAAAATTGAATATCACACTCCATACTCAGAGAAAATTGCTTGTCTTTGTTGTGGGGTTGCCCGAAGCCATTTGGAAATGGTTGATTTATGATTTTGATATGAGCGTGTGTAGTGAAATTGAGGACCAATTTTGTCAATTTGAGCTTTGTGAATGGTGCAAAAATTACAAAAGTGGTTGCCTGAATGGAAAATAAATCCATTAAGCTTGCGCATGGCAACCACATCTGCAATGGCTGTGAGAACGGCAACACGGATAAAGGATCCTGAAGGACCTGTTGAGGTGGGTGAAAAATGGTAACCTTGCCATAGCTCTTTGAGCTCCTTGATGAGTGGCATTGATAGGTAATTCAATTGAAGGGAAGTTGGATCTTTCGGACCAGGGATGATTCCTGCAACATAGACATTCTCTGGCTTCAATCTTTCACTTGGGGGGAGATTAAGACAAATAAGCATGATAGGTCCAATGCTGGCCAACTGGGTGGACTTTCCATGTGCATTAAACCAGTCCACATAAATGGAGAAGGCCAATGCACCAGGAATGGACATGAATGGGGGTTCATGGATATTTCTAGTGCCAGTGAAGCGTCTCCAGACCAATCCATCCCAGACGTCACGTTTTGGGGAATCTTCGGGAGTTTGGGATTGTTGATGTTGATGCAGAATTTCCATAATTCCAGCCCGCTGGAGAAATCTGGCAAGCCAATTTTTGAATGGTTGATAAATGAAATGTTTTGTTGGTATAAATTTTTGCTTCATGTTGGTGGTGTTTTGGGTGTGGGCTTCAAAGAATAGATGAATTTGCCTAATGATTGTGTGCAAGGGGGATCATGATCATTTGGGTCAGTATGGCGTTGACAGTGGGGTTGGTCAGTTGTGACTGATTCAGTAAGGCCATTAAGAGAGAAACATTGAGGACAACATATATAGTTTTGAAGGTATATGGAATGCAGGAATGGGGGGACCACCGGATCTTGAGATGCTGGACTTGATCAGCAGGTTTAGGGCGGGGTTGAGAATGCGTGAAGCCCTGCGGGGTATATTATACCTTAATGATAGAATGGCAGATATTATTGTTCCAAGGTCTTGTGGAGGAAGGGTTTGACTGCTGCTGTATGGTTTCTGTGCAATTGAATTGAGCCCCGGTGCTGTGGAGAAGGTGCTTTGGGCCCATGCTGAATAATCATCTGAGAATGTTTGATCCAATAGAGGTTGTGGGCACTCAGATCCTGATGCAGAAGTAGGGATGTTTGGAAGAGATTTGGGTGCAATGGTTGATTTGAGCTTTTTAATGTGCTGTTTATATTGGAAAGGTGTGAAGGCAACTCCAGGCCTATCAACCTCAGGGGAAGAGTGTGTTTGAGTTGAGCAGTGTTGACACATGCATATACGCATTGAGGAATAGCGGCGGGTTGTCATTGTTGCAGGAATTGGGAGTACGGTTGGTTTGTGTATAAATATCTATGGCTGATGTGAAAGTGTTTAGGAGTGTTATTAATTGGCAAAAAAATTGAGTGATTATTTATGACGGGGGAGATGATTTGAGCCAGCTGAGAATTTTATCCCATTTGTAATGGTGCGTGAGCTGCAGCTGATAAAGTGTAACATGTCTCATCTGGATTGCAGAATTGGTTAGGAGTTTAATTGGGTAAAATGCCATGCTGCTTAATGCTCATACATATTCTATTTTATTTACACATGGCGATACTGCGGTTTTGACCCTTGAGGGGTGTTCCAATAGGGATGTATCAACATTGATTTGATGGGATTGACATTCAAACCATGTACGCTGGCACGCCATCGTACATGGCTTAAACCTTATTACAGACATAACAATATAACTCTATTACATAAGGGGTTGGAGTGCAGCTAAAGTCATGGTATTTGGTTTGAGTGCAGCAGGGTTTTGATCGGTTGGAATGTGATTTGGATTGTCTTGCCTTTCTTGAAAAGGTGATGTCTCTTTTGTGGGTAAATCCTTCATGAATATACCCCTTTACAGATGTACAATGCTGTGGAATTTCAATGCATATATTGGCAGTTTGGATAATTCACAAAATGTGAAAATGGGGAGGCGGAAATGTTACCGAATATGATGACTTATGGATGATGGGTCCCCTTTGAGATCAAGGGAATATTACATTATATGGTGGTAGGCCGTGCCGGGTGGTTTCCGATAAAAGCGGAGGAGCTCAAGAGGAGGCAGGGAAGATTCTCCTAAAAAGAGGCTTATTGGACTTCCACACAACACTTAGTTCCAACTATTCATAGAATTTCTCTATTCTCAATTTGAAAAGATTTCATCTCATATCACTCTATTTTATCATAATACTGAGGTGTTTTATCTAGTTACAAATATTACTGTACTTTTTCGGCCCTTATGTCATCTTCCAAGTCACATAAATCCCGTTCAGGTTCTGTTCATGACTCAGATAGTGAATCTAGCATAGAATATGTTCAAACACAGTCACCATTGAGTCCCAACATTCCTCTCACAACCCCTATCGCATCCTCAATGAATGTATCAGGTCTTAACATTGATGTGGGAAATCCAAAGGCTCCAACTTCAAGCACTTGGTCGATCCCAAATATTTCTGTCACTCCAATTCCCCCAAATCCCACTAATACACAAACGCATGTGTCTCAGGGGCCAGAAGGCACACCTCAAATCTCATCACATGCTAATCCCCAATCAAAATTTCCACGTGAGTTCCTCCTTAATCCCGGTCGGAATCCAGTTGCATCCCAGGATCCCTTTGGCCAAAGTAAACAGCCAACCCTCAATATTCCATCAGGATCTCAGGTTCATGTGGGTGATGAAAGGCGCGTGGATGGGGGGCGACAAAAAAGACCATAGGAGAATGTAACTTGGAGTGGTCTGTCGGAGGGAAATCCAGGATTGACGCTTCATCAAAGTAAGTCATTTTAATTTCGGAGTATAACCTTTTTCACAATTTGATATTTTTGTTTCATGGGTTAGATATGGCACCTAAAGGCAAGCCAGTCCAATCTCAGGAGCCAATTGAAGATTGTGAGTATGATAGGTCTTCATTAATTTTTTGATGTGTTAACTGATGATGTGCATGGCAGGTGATGAACTTTATGCATCTTCACCTCTGGTCCATAAAGAGAAAGTCACTGAACGTCATCATCCATATGCCTCCAAAACAAGAACAGCTCATGCCAGTTCATCAAGAGAAAAAATGGTGGATGATGAGGATGAGAACATGTCTCCGACTCAAATGGAAACAAATGATGAATCAACGAGGGACAATTTCACGGCGCATGAGCATGGCACTCAGTCAAATAATGAGTTCACCCATCCTCAAATGCCCCTTGCCCAGAGTATGCTTGAACAATCTGAGGTCAGACAGCAAAGGAACCAGGCTCGTAAAGCTCACAATGTGGCGAAACGTGCAAGCCAGAAGGAGCAACAAAAATGGCTGAAAGCAGAACTTCCAGAGAATGTCCATGGAATGAGATCAGCAGTACATGCACATTGCCTGTTCCTACTCAAAGTTAGGGATAAGGATTTTTCCTCACTACCAGCACCACCCAGCACAGAAGAGCGTGAAATTGCAATTCAAGTGGCTGGTCATCTCGGATATGTCCCCAAGGATGTTTTCAATGAGCCATCAACACACGTTCAGTCTCAGGGTTTCCAAAGCTACTGCAAAAATGAGATCCACAAGCTAGGACTAAAGCGATTCACTGGGGACTGGGAGAGCTCATGCAACATCCATTCAATGAGCTGATGTCTATGGTGTTTTACCGTACATTCCGTCTTGCACTGGTCAGCACCGAGTATCATCATTACTTTTGGAACAAGGATCATAATAACTATGGGGTCGTGGCGGCTTTAATGGAGCGATATTTCAATTATTTGAAAAGAGAATGGAAGTCTATTCAAAAGGATGCCGAGTATTTGGTTAAAAAGAAGGAGAATCAAAAGCTCGGAAAGATTTGTCAAAGGGTTAGTTAATGTATCTCTTCTTCATTTTGAGCAAAGACTGATGATGATCTACTTGATTATGTGCAGACCTGTGAGCGCCGTCGTGAATGGTGTGATACGGCTAAATTTCCCATTCTAGAATCACAATTCAATGACCCTTGATTTCAGATACTGAGGAGGTACTGGAAAATGGCCGTCAAGTTTACCGCAAAGTGGGATTACGCTGGTGCTCCCAGTTATTTAATGAATTGGTATTAAAAATGGATCGAGACACAGAGTTTTGTAATCGCATTAAAAAAAAGGGTAAAAAAACTATTGATAGATTGCCAGAATTATGATCGACAGATGATGGTGATATTCCGGAAGGCTTATCATTTCAGGTATTTGATCAAGATTGGCTCAAAGGCTGTAGTAAGATGCAGACTAGCGCCCTCAAAATACTTGACATGCCAGTTATTAGGCCGAATGGTGATGCTCTGCAATAACTTAGTAATATAAATGTATAGCACGGTTACAAATTAACATTTTGTGAATTATTTGTGCAGGTGTAATACAATCTGAGTATTATTTCTTAATGATTCAACAACTTGCTAAATATGCCAGAATATAGACAATATGAATTGGAATGTATCACCGTCTCCCTTAGAAATAAGACTCTATTGCTCATTTTCATTGAGGAAATATTGAAGGAGTTCGATCAAACTCATGGTTTTCATAATTGTGGACCTATGCCAGGGTGAAAAAGAGTTATCAACTTGGTCAAACACAAATTATATAATATCAGTAAGGCTCACGCAGTTAATGATTTTTTCTTTTCTTGGACCTATTGGTGTTTGGAAAATGGCATTTCCATAAGGAAGGATTTTAGAATATCAATACAATTAGGCTCAAAGATGATCTTGAAAGGTACCTTCCGCATGTTGACCTCAACTGAATGAGGAGTGATATAGTGGATGACCTTTACAGGTTGTTGTTGGCCAATACGATGGAGTCGATCAACAGCCTGAGCCTCAATGGCTGAGTTCCAATTGGGCTCCTGGAAATGTGGATGTCAGGGGCCACAAATCAGGGAAAAAGTTTGTGGCTCCCCTCACCATTAAGTAGACCGTATTAGCACAAATTATATTGAGGCCAGTTCCAGCCCCGGCAATGGATGCAATCAGTACTTCACATTCAGGATTATTGAAGAAATTGTCCAGTGCCTTCTCCTGTGCTCGGGCTGTAATTGTTCCATCAATTCGTGCTGAAAGGATAGAGTGATGGGCAAGTGCAATATCAATTCTACAATATGAAAAGTCAGATGGATTCAATTGGTAATGGATGCATATTAGAAACAACACACAAATCTAGAAATTGGGTCCATTGGGTATAAACCACCAATTTGGTTGGACCACACCTTGTTTGTTTGTTCTTCATTAAGCTTTGTAGGAGGTGTGCAATTTTACTACTCATAATGCATGTTTCCACATCCACAATAGTTTGTGTGATTGTTGGCGAGTTATCCTGAGTGCTCCTGCCCTCGGGGTCTTGCAAATCCGCCTCCGCAATTGTGTTAAGCATGATGTGATGGTAACAACATATTTGCAGCTTATTAATATTTCTGAAAAATTCTCCTGGTCCTTTGCTTTTGGATGATAGGAATTCTTCATATAATATGGAATATTCTTGCTGCATGGTTGGGTCGAGTGGGAGCAGCTCATAATGATGGCTAATAGTGGGGAGGGATTTGAGATGTGTGGTTTTGGTGCGGCGCAAACTTAAATGCCGCAATGCCAAAAGCAAGATATCATTGCAACCTTTGGAAAGACTACTCAGGATGAATGGTGACCAGTTATCTTGATCGGCCCTCTGGGGTTGAGTGATGAATGATATTATGCCCAAAAGGTCATAAATGGTGTTGTGAATAGGTGTGCCCGTTAAACATATTTGACGGGATGAAAGGAGACTATTAATGGCACGGTGAGTGGCAGTGTATTGAGAGCAAATATAGCTAGAAGATGGGGCAAGGGTTATTGGATATAAAAGGTAATTTGAATCATTTAAAATCAGACACTCACTGTGCTTCATCCAAAATTATACTATGCCAATTGATTTGAAAAATGAATGATGTAGAGGGATTGGTTTGCTTAAATTCTTGGGTGATAGTATTGTAAGAAGTGATGATGATATCATATTTTAAGATTTTGGCTTTGGATAATGAGTGACGAGTGGGACCATGGTAGATTTTGGAATGCAGCGCTCCAGCCTGAGAATGCTTGGATATTTCTGATTGCCAGTTGGTAATTAAGCGAGGGGGGCAGATGATCATGGTGGGCGTGGAGCGATGGGGGTTTGCAATCATCCGCTCCTTGGAGGTACCAATTAGAGCAATGGCCTGAATGGTTTTACCTAATCCCATATCATCCGCGAGCAGTCCTCCAAGAGGGGTATTGGTCAAAAGGGATTCAAATGAGCTAACGACCTTGTTTGTAATTGTGTGCCTGGCATTGAAAGTGGATCCTGGGGGTGAGGTGGCCCAAAGGTTATGGGCTGATTGGCCATTGGGGATTTCTCGATCCCAGAGAAAAGCTAGTCCGGTCTTTTGATGAGGGAGGAGGGGGGTTTGAATAATGGAATGGGGCGGGGTCATCATGGGGAGGTCTGATCCACTGGGTAATTGTATCAGTTTTTGCTTGGAAATCAATGATGAAACAGCAGGATATGAAGCTGGCGTCGGGTTTGAAGCGGGAAATGTTGGAGTAAAAAGTTGACATTGACTATGAGTATTACAGTCATATTCTTTGGGCATTTTAAGCTTGAAATCTTGTGTTCAAAACCTTTCCATTATGAATAAAAGGTTTGGATACCATGTGAAGAACATCAATACTAGATTGGGTTTCTGAGATGAGGAGGGATCATTTGCATCAGTCATAAATACTCCCTCAACAAATAATATTTGAGTAGGATTGGATTGGCAATTTTCAATGCATGCCCCACCAGGACCACAGTGCATGAACGTTTTTGGTGCCCCAAGGAATGGTATCAATGTTTTGGAAAGGGTTGCAGGTAGAGAGCCAATAGCACGCTGGTGATTGGGGAGATAAACAAATATGTTGTGTTGATTGTGCCATATGATAATCCAAGAAGCTAAGTGGGAATTCTCAGGATTTAAGGTTATATCACTATTTATTTGAATACAAATATTAATCATCCCAATGCAAAGTGGCTGTGAAGGGGTTGACATGATAGCTATTTTAAATTATTTGGGAAACCTCGGAAATTATATGATTGGGAAGGGTTAGCTAAACAGAATGCAGATGGATAAGCGCAGGTGGGGAGATTATATGAGAGGCAGGAATGGGGTCAAGGGGGGATGACCTGTGGTTACGTGCATGGACTTGATGGGGGTGGGCCTCTTGGGGTCATAATTTTCATATCCAATTTGGGGCATATATCAAGGCAAGGTGGCCAAAATGTGGGTGCACCAATATGACTGCTGGATCTGCAGCAAGTTATGAAACCTTTGGTGGAACAAGGTTGACATTAGCATACCCAAGATTGGGTGGGTTGTAGCAACTTATTGTGGAGGGGCATATTAGAGGCATGCGGCCATGTTCGCTGGTGTGACAGCAAACATGGATGCATATCTTCCCCAGGTTAATTGTTGCACAGGGACCTACTGGGCAATGTTGGCGGTTTCAAAGGGCAATCTCACTGTGGGGATGTTTGTGTGTGGGCGGGTGAGATATGTTTGTGGCATGCCACCGAACATGAGTTTGATTTTGCGTGAAGTTTTTTGATGACTGATGCCAACTAGGCTTCAGGGGGGGAAGTGTGGCATGATCAAACGGGGCACCGACCATGAGGCGTGATCCACATCTACATTCACCCTTATTGCGTTTGAGGCGGCTACTAATCCCCTGAGATTGGGATCATGGTCTTTTCCTCACGCGTGTACAAAACTCCGGAGAAAGAGGCCACACGCCCAAGGAAATTTTTGGCTGCAAGCCAGGTGCCACAACTTGCGCGGGGCGTGTGAGAACGTGAAGAAAATGACCCGCGGTGGGAGATACCCACGCAAACATGACCAGCCTCAGCAATCATAGGCTGGGATTATTCTAATGTGGATGAGGCTGAAGCAAATCCACACTGATTGGCCTCAGGTTTCCACGCGCAAGTGGGTGAGCATCTGGAGTCAAGCTGACAACCCAACCAAGAAAATAGGCAGTTGGAAGACTGGCAGTCAAATGTCTTCCAGGCTGTTGAAATTTACCTGTGTATGACCCGTTGGGGGAGCGTATGAAAGCGTGTGGCTGCGCGACAATGAGCACGCGCAATGAACAAGCAGGGCCAGTCATTGTTTGCCCCAACAATGGCACCGGATGGAATCCAATGTTTGCGTATGACCCAAATAAACAGTCATCCCACTATGACCCACTTACATTAACTTGGATTACATGCGCATCTCTGCCTAACTACGGCAGAGCTGTTTAACAAGGTGCATCAAAGGGATGCAGGTTAGAGATATGACTCAATGGCCTGACGTGATTGCATGTTACATTGTTGAACAGCTTTTGCTCTGCCCTGCAGCATACTTTTACAAAGGTGTACCGCGTACTACAGTGTTGGCTGTACAGATTAGGAAGGTGTAATACTACTTGAGCCTGCATGCATATAGCGAATGTGCATGCACCTTCCGATCGTTTGCATATATGTAGCTCATGTGCCCCATGCTCAGCATTGCGTTTCACCCGATTTGCACACGCAAGCTGAGCATGTCATGGTCAAAAGCACCCTGTGGAAGTGCTCAGTAAAGCCATGGAATGAACTATTTTTGCAATAGTTCTTTGGAAGGCTCAGTTTGAAGCACTTCACCAAAGCGTGTGAAATGCTGCAGCTGGCTGAAATGTCACCCGATGCTGTGCCAAATGCTCAGATTGTGGGCATACAAAAACGACTGAGCAATGGCTCAGAATGTTGCATTTGATATTGTTATCTCAATAGTTCAATCACTGTGCAATTAAAATGTTCAGCCACTGAGCATTTCAATTATGACCTAAAAGCAAACCTGAGCAATGGGTCGAGGCAAGCTCACGCTATATTCACTTGTCTTACAGCCCCCCCCTTTGTTCAAACAATATGACCAGGCCATACGGCCGGTAATCTCCCCGCGGTCACTTGTGAGCAAATGCACGACATTCTTTTCTGCATGGGGCATTTGGGAATTGCACCCACCATGGGCATTCAACGAGGGCCTCACAACCACCCTCCTGGGTGATTGGGTGGCTATTTAAGGAAACAAAGGGAATTTGACTCAGCTTGACAATTCAATAAATTGCAATACTCAGACAGACCCCCATTGTTCTTCTGCCTCACGCAAGCATTTCACTTCTCAGTTGCAGCATTAGCTGAGACTCAGCTTCAATTTTGCCCACACGCCTTGAAGCTGAGCCTTTTGCAGGTGGTGCAACTGCTGAGATCGTCTCAGCTTCACCATGGTATAAAAGGCCATCTTCACACGACACGGCCTTCACTTTCTTTCTCACCCGCTCCACTTTGTTCAACCTTACCCGCGTTTGTCCTTCTTGTGCGTATTCCCCTTGGTCTTCCTGCCTTTCTACTTTTGTCTTTTGCACTCTACTAACCCCACTCACCTGCCTTTTGCCTGTTTGTTTATTTTTCTGATCTGTTCAGAACCTCACTTCTATCCACCTTGTGCGTTACCTCTTTTTTAATCTTTTGTTGACATTACATACCAATATTAATACTTATTTTTCTTCACGACTCTCTTCCAGACTTTTAAAACCTTCCGAGTAGAGTTCTTTATTTTGTTAATGCTTTAAATTTATAATTCATTGTACGCCTTCATTTTCTTTCTTGATTGTTTACTTTGTCTGCAGTTACTAACCTCAATTGTTTTGTTTTTAGATGTCGTGCACTTTATGCACCAAGCGGGGTATCCCCTGCATGCGTTCCTTGATGACAAACAACGCTTGTGATGCTTGCCGACAAGCACAAAAGAAATGTTTGTTTGTTGTCCGCCCCTTCCGACCACAAGGCCAGAGGAGTTCTTGCCCAAGACAACCTCACAAGGACTCCTTTGTGGTCGACGATGATGAAACCATTTCCGAGGGTGAATGGATGCCGGGCCCCCAAACAGGCCGATGGGAACAATTCCGGACGATTAGCCCTGTCCCCTCCCCCTCCTAGGCCACCATCTGGTGGTCACTTCACTCCTTGACCGGAGCGAAGTGTCTATCCGGCCGATGAAGGATGGCGATGGCAAGAGGACATTTGAGCTTGGGCTGATCGTCACGATGTCTTGTCACTGATGGGATTCAAACGCCAAAGTAAGTTTTCTTTCTCCTCCTTATCTCTTTTCTCTTCATGCAATAATACTGACTTTTTTTCATTACTAATAGAACAAAACCCCCCGAATCCCCCCCAACATGACTCTCCCGTTCCTAGTTTGCCTCGCGAGCAAACCCCGCGGCAACCCACTCCAGGCCCGAGTGGCACCCGATGGTCTGAGGAATTATTCCACGGTAAGCAGCCAAAGTTTCATTTCATTTTCACTTTCACTTTTGAGTCGAGTGAAATGACTCTTAATTCTTTTTTTAGAACCCTCCTGAACCAAAGAGCCACCTATTCCTGGCCCGAGTCCATTGTCCCAACCACCTGAGGACGATAAGACTCGTGAGCCAGAACCTGAGGTGGCTCCTACGCAATCCACGGAAGAACCTTATGGTAAGTCACCCCTTCTTTCTCTTCAATCCATATCCACTTTTCCTCATTTTTTCTTCAACTGTCTCCAGATTGTCCCGCCACTCCTTGCTTGATAATCATCATCGACGATACACCCATCGGATCCCCCCATCCCCCTCCCCCTTCCCCTTCTTCCCCTCCACTCCTACCCTGGTTCCTTCCTCGGAGCTCCCTCCCATTGCCCCCGAGAACCCAACCTCCTCCTCTCATTCCCACAATGACGCTTGCCAGGAATTCACTGACCTGCGACCGACCCTAATGATTCCTTGAGCCATTGTCCACGAATCGATAAACCGAATCTTGTTGGAGCATCGCCGCTTTCTCCACATGATTCCTTTCGTGGATGCAACTCATTGAAATGAGATGCACCAGGAATTCCGGGAGGAACTAAACTCCCTCCTTGCCCAGGCACTGGAGGCTTATCCAAAGGAGGACATAACTGGGATAGTCTCCAAATTCCTAGAAAAATAAAATTTAAAAAAAAATCGTCTTCTTTCCACTTTTTATGTCTTGTAATACTTTCTTTGAAATTAATTCTTTGTCTTAAATAATTGTTATGTTCAATTTCTATTACGTTCTTTGTTCATGTAAAAATTATTTATTTCCTCCTTAGAGAAAAACCCTGATTGCGTGAGAATTATTTTTGTAAGTGCCCCACCAAGAGTTTGAGTGAGTATTTGTTTTCGTGAACCTCTTTTTCCCAAAATGCACCAATAGTTACGGTTACCATCTCCTATATTTTCTTCTTCCATGGTTTAGAGCCATATCCATTCTCAACTGTAAAAAAGCGGGAGCTTCCCGCATGTGAGAAATCCACTCCAGATTTGTGAAACATGGCCTTTCCTATGGTCACACGCTATTAATCTTACTCATGTATTGAATTGTTTCAATTTTCTGGAACCTTCACAAGCGTAAGCATTGGCATGTGACTTGTTGGGACCCTGCACAGGCGTAAGGATTGGCGTGTGAACTGTTGGGAGCCTGCACAGGCGTAAGAATTGGCGTGTGAATTCTTGGGATTCTGCACAGGCCAAGAAATTTTCAGCATTGTGGGGAACCTTCACAAGCGTAAGGATTGGCGTGTGAATCTTTGGAAGCCTGTACAGGCGTAAGGATTTTTTAGCATTTTTGGGAACCTTCACAAGCGTAAGGATTGGCGTGTAAATTCTCGGGAGCCTGCACAGGCGTAAGGATTGGCGTGTGAAGCGTCGGCACCCCGCATAGGCGTAAGGAACTTTTAGCATTGTCGGAACCTGCACAAGCATAAGGATTCGCGTGTGAAGCATTGGAACCCTGGACAATAGCAACAAACCAGGACAGATGTACGATGGCATGCCACCGTACATAATGCACTTCACCCCTGTTTCATGTGAGACACCCCATCTCCCGCACTCAAATCCATCCATCCTGGTGTATATTGTCCTCTGCCTTACCCCACCATTATTTACCCAACACACATGCAAATCTCCTCATTCTTTGAATTGGCATGAGATTGTATTACCATCCCTGATTTGATAGCCTGCTCTCTCGCCAATCTCATAATAGCCATGGCTTTTTGCCACATTGTTTTTGCTAACCTGCTTGAGCATTGTGCGGACATACCCACTAGTGTTGTGCTTTTGTTGGCCTGTGCTGGATCAGTATAATGAGCAAATGTACTACTGGCCCACACTACCTGAATGAGCCCATGACATGCAGATAGATCAATCCAAAAATGCTCATTTGGGAAAATCAATTTTCCCCCTGTACACCGCTTTGACACATCTCTTTGAATTTGGCCGGTCCGCTTATCAGCTTAAAACCACCATCCCGAAGCATACAGCAATGCATCCTTATCAACATGAGGTGCGTTTTTGAATTCATTCATGGTGAAAGTGAGTGCGGAAGCGAACTCGAATGCACCCTGATTTGCCGGAATATTGCCTTCATAGTTGACTTGATCAAAAGACGGAACCCCCAATGAATTGTAGAAATTTTGAATCTTCTCAAATAAATTATCCCCAACATATTGTAAGGATTGCCCTAGAATTCAACCCACCGAGCTAAGATTGGCACCTTGGCTCCGCCATTCATCTTTTGCGTTTTCAATTTTCCCAACACTTCCATACAGACCAAATTGTTCATTCTTTGTGCTGCATTTGCGCCACCCAATCGCGAACATAAATCCCTCCAGTAATGCTCCATTGGTTGCAATCGGGTCGGTGAATCTCTTTTTGTGAAATAAGAATTGTGATAATTCATCCCATTGATTGACCTCGACTTCACTCATTGTTGTGAATGGTCAGAATTTGACAAGGGCAATGAGTAATCTGGTTGAAGAGAAAATTGCCACACGGCCAAAGTTAATGCGTTTGATCTGATTGACATCCACAACCCTCCGAATTTCACTTGGCATGATATTTGCTGATACTGGCATTGATATTTGTGCTGTTGGGCAAGAGGAGGAAAACAACCTATTCATTCGGGTCATTTTGCGCTCATTTGTCTTTTGGGATCTGCTACTATTCCCAAGTGGTTGAGGGATCACTATGTGTTGAAGCACACAAGATATCAGATACTGCCAAGGAGCTTTCTTTGGCACACATCCTTTGACTTCCCTGTTGGAGCCCACATGACATTGGCACAATCTGAACCGACTAAAGCCAATGTTCTTGCGTGGGGCCCAATGAGGGTGCCACATGAATGTGGAAGCATACATATATATCTATATATATACACTGAGATTAAGCAAGCAACTCACACTTTCCTTCCTCAGCCCGACGCTTTCTCGCAAGTTCCCTTTTACGCTCTTTTCCTTTTTTTGTGAATGGCATGCTTGCAGGAGAAAATGAAATGAACTCAATGATTACTGCTTTATTAATATCACCTAAATTGAATTGTGGTCAATGAATCTTTTTTAATTGCGCCTAAAAAGAAAGATCACACCTGACCTTTGCTAATTCGCGATATCAAATACCTGAACCTGAACATTGCAGTGGATAGTGCATTATTCAATTTTACACATTGATGCTCCCTTGCAATCACTTTCCAATCCAACCATTTGGAATATTGCAAGCACACGCAAATGCAATATGCATCCTGCTGCCGATCCCTAGCTATCCTAGTCCTCTTGAAAGCCACAGGAACATTTGACCTATTATGGGCTGGCGGGAAGTGATAAACGCAACTTCCCGCAATGCCCCCGCGTGTGCTACTCACGGGCACAACGCCTGACTCAGCTTGCGTCTTGTCGGAGTCTTTGCAATGATGTATGGAGGCATGCCACCGTACAATTACTATTGGTACTCAGACTGTTGCATCCGGGCAGTAGTAGGATAGGAAGTCATGATTATTAAATTCATAAATCACTTTGCAAAATTCAATTACAATCTATCTAGTACAATGCTAATCTAAAACGGGTCAATCCTGGTTGTGAGTTTAGCTGACCTGGGTACAGTCAAGGTGACCTCATCACTTGAACCAAGACCGTGTTTTGCCACCCAGGCATCACCAAAGTCTAATACTAAGCATCGTGCAAATTCAAATCTAAGAGGTACAGTGGGGTTAAAAGACTCTCATGAGAAGAAACTTTTATTCACTAAATTACATATATACTTATTAGTACGTAGCCACACTGGCTCCACTAGATTTTTACCCTCTGAAAGTTTTCCGGAAATGTCAATTAGTGATAAAGCCCCTTTACCTGAGCTTGTTCTCCAGTCATCTGAGCATACCATCAAACCACAAACCCCCGCCGCACAGAATGCCGCTAATATACCATAGCAAATCCGATTTATTCCGAGATTCTTGTGACACGCCAAAAGATCTTTGATGGCCTCATTTTTTTTTGAGTTTGTGAGGTTGCCTTTGATGCCATTAGCTTTGACCTTTGTATGTGCACGTACCATGTTGTACGCAATCATCAAATGGATAAATGTATCCATTAGATCCTCCTTGTTCTTGTGCGCCTTTGTGGATATCTCATTGTCCGCCCCGCCACCTTCAATTCTGAGTTGGGTTGCACGTTGCTTCGATTTACTCAAGAAGGAGGCAAGGTATTCAACTGCTCCCCGTTCAAGTCCAAGAGGATCAGTCAAATTTGATGTTGGTGCAACATATGGTTTGGGTGCAACCACATCGTATGAGACTAAACTAATGGATTCAAACATAAAATTTGCCCAAAAATGTTTAACTGGATTGGCGTGGTAAAGAACGCTCTGAACCATTTTGAAGAAGGAGTGTTCAGATTTTGGGAGATTCTCTGGAGGTTTAGCTGATTCCTTCATCAATTTGAGATTTCAAATGTTGTGATCAAAAAACGCTTCTGTTTCGGTTGGCTTAAAAGAATCTAACCCTGTATATTGCAATTTATATGACCAGTCAACAGCCAATAATCATGTATCATGCACAAAGATAAAACTCACCTGCCATCTCAAGGTCCTCCAGCCAGGCCAACATTTTAAGCTCTCGGTTACTGATCACCTTAATACCAACAGGCAGGAATGTATGAGCATCTTTTGTTGGTAAATTTTCCCATCAATTTTTGTAAATACTATTGATATTATCAAGCCCCCTTTTCCATGATTGTTGAGTAATATTGGAATGATAATTCAAAATGCCTGCAAACTCTTCCATGCGGGATAAAAATATTCCTTGAAAATTAGCAGACGATGACACTTCGGGCTCAGGGTCAGGAACTATATCAGTCATAACTCGTCCCATTGTATCATGTTTAATTGTTTCCCTTTCTTGAAAGGCTTGAATATTCCGAGGAGAGGCGGGAGGGGTTGCATCATGCATTGTTTCATTGGGTATCGGGGGGCTTTCAGTATGTGGAGCTTCATTATGGATTGTTTCATTGAGTATTGGGGGGGTTCAGTATGTGGAAGTTGATTATCAATATGGCCCCCTTCAACATTGATAATTTCATGACCTTGATCGCAAGAATTGTTTGCGGCTTCAAAGGTACAGCGTTTTTTGTTTGTTTTTTTGGTTGCATGTATATTTGGTCTTTTTCCTAATCCTTTGCCTGGAAATCCAATTACGACTCGAGATCCTTCAGGTAGAGATTCTCCCACCTACACACCTGCCCATATATTGTAAGCAGCTATTTTTATCAACTTTGTTTTGGATTAGTAATGGACTTACGGTTCAAATCCATTTTGAGCAGGCTCATGGCTTCAGCAATCTTTTGATGCACATAATCAGGAATTTTACTATCATTTTGAATTTTTTCGAGCCTTGGGATTGTTTGAGCAATGTTGGAGACAAATTGTTCCTTGGATATAATTTCCACCTCCCCACTGAAAATTACATCATCTTGCCCATCATCTTCTGTCGGTGCACAACGTTCAACAGTCTTTTCCTTCTCATAACTTTTAGAATTCGGTTTCTGAGAGCTTGGAGGCTGACCTTAAATAAAGGCTATGACACAATATCAGGTTTTGGAAGATTAGAAATATTCAAGATGGATGCATACTCACATTCTGAAAGAACTGGTGGATCTTGATTATCTTCATGAGACTGGCTCTCTACTTCAATGCCTAATTCATGACTACTGGCGATAACAGAGATTTCACTTCCACTCTCTGGGGCTGAAGTTGGTCTTTCATTGAATTAAGTTGAATTTCCCGGGGTTTGGGCCATAGCGGAGGTAGTTTATTAAGCAAATAGATGGTGACGAGTTGATTGATAGCTTTTTTGAAAATTTTTGAATCAAAAGATCCAAATTGAAGAAAAAAGGTGCAAGTAAAATAATCACATTTGCAAAATGTGATTTGTTGGGAAATTGAAGGAGGCGATGTTTTGCAAATTATTTCATATCATGCAAATGAAATCACTTCCCTGTGAGACATTGAAAAAAGTTGACTAATGAGAAACCTACTAAAGTCAACTTTTGAACTATTCAACGCTCATGAGGTAAGGACTAAGCAAAGTGTTCCATTTGAATGATATGAAATAAAATGGTTTTGTCAGGGAAAAAGGAGACACAATTCTTGTCTTAAATAGTCCACTTATTAGGTTTTAATTTGTGAGTCTCATGATTTAAACCCTAACCACAACATTGTGAATAGACTGACCAATATCCCCTTACATCCTGTTGGCAGAGAAGGCCACTCAGCATATTTCGGTGATTGCGTTGTGGTATTCCATACCATTAGTACCAGTTTCAAGCTTACCAATAAAAGAAAAGAAAAAATGATAATAAGACAAATTACGCAAAACATATTTACACATTACAAATACAGATTTCAAACAGAAATATACAATACACAGCCTCAAGATCTTATCAAAACAGTATAGTATTAAAGAATTTATCCACCTTATTGCATCATCAATAACAAATTACGTCATTAAAGGCAGTTAATCTAAATAAAGGTATATGAAGATGGACCAAAGCATCAAAAGATGTATTTTCCCCACCTTGATTCAATTCAAAGAAGAAATACCTCTAGGCTATGCATAAAATTTCAATATATTTTCCAAGAACAAATGTTTGCTTAGTAATAATAACACGCATCAAACTTAATAGAAATGATGAAATCTCCATATGAAATGATACAATACTAAAATAAATCCACCAGCATAATTCTCTCAGAACATATGTAAAAAAAAGAAACAAAAAATACTTTCCCCACCTTCAAGAAAACACCACCAGCCAAATCATCTTAAACACATCACATGATTTTGATGAGAAAAAGCACCACCAGCATAATTCTCTCAGAAAATACGTGACAAAGTCACCAAAAATGAAAGTTTCACCAGAAAAATTATCTCAAAGACATCACATGATTTTGATAAAAAACAGAAACACCAGCATAATTCTCTCATATATATCATATGACTAGAAGAATTTTCAATTGTCAGGAGCTGTATTTTCTCCACTTTCTTGGCAAAAGGAAAATCCCACCAGCCAAATTATCTCAAACACATCACATGATTTTGATAAGAAAAAGTACCACTAGCATAATTCTCTCAGAAAATACGTAACAAAGTCACCAAAAATGAAAATGTCACCAGAAAAAATTATCTCAATGACATCACATGATTTTGATAAGAAACAGAAACACCAGCATAATTTTCTCATATATATCATATGACTAGAAGAATTTTCAATTGTCAGAAGCTGTATTTTCTCCACTTTCTTGGCAAAAAAAAAAAGAAAATCTCACCAGCCAAATTATCTCAAATACATCACATGATTTTGATAAGAAAAAGCACCACCAGCATAATTCTCTCATAACATACATAAAAATAGAAACAAAAAAATACTTTCCCCACCTTCAAGAAAATCTCACCAGCCAAATTATCTCAAATACATCACATGATTTTGATAAGGAAAAGAACCACCAGCATAATCCTCTCAGAACATACGTAAAAAATAGAAACAAAAACAATTTCCCCACCTTCAAGAAAACATTACCAGCTATATTATCTTAATGACCTCACATGACTCTGATAAAAAGAAAATACCACCAGCCAAATTATCTCAAATACATCACATGATTTTGATAAGAAAAAGCACCACCAGCATAATTCTCTCAGAAAATACATAACAAAGTCACCAAAAATGAAAGTGTCACCAGCAAAATTATCTCAAAGACATCACATGATTTTGATAAGGAACAGAAACACCAGCATAATTTTCTCATGTATATCATATGACTAGAAGAAAGTTCAATCGTCAGGAGCTGTATTTTCTCCACTTTCTTGGCAAAAAGAAAAACTCACCAGCCAAATTATCTCAAATACATCACATGATTTTGATAAGAAAAAGCACCACCAGTATAATTCTCTCAGCAAACACGTTGCTACACCAAAACTACACGTCCCACTAGCTAAAACCTCTCAACTATGATTTTTTCTAAGTACCCTGTTTTGAGAAGCTCTATGGAGGCCCAAAAGCTATAAATAGAGGTCCTCTCTCCCTCATTTTTCCCATCATCATGGAACAAGTTCCCACTATCCAGGATCACAACCATCCCTGAACTAGCAGGATATCTAGAATAGTAGTAGTGTTTTAGTAGTGAAAAGCTCAGTAGCCTTGCTCAGTAGCTTAGTATTAGTGAAGAATAGTAGTATAACCGTAGTAAAAGCTCAGTAGCCTTGCTCAGTAGCTTAGTATTAGTGAAGAATAGTAGTATAACCGTAGTAAAAGCTCAGTAGCCTTGCTCAGTAGCTTAGTATTAGTGAAGAATAGTAGTATAACCGTAGTAAAAGCTTAGTAGCCTTGCTCAAAAGCTTAGTGTCATTAAAAGAAAAGGAGTAGTGATATAAACTCAACATTGAAAATATAAAAAGAAGAATATCAAGTAGTCTTATTATTAGTATTAATATAAAAAAAATAATTATAATCATCATAAAACCCAAAAAAAAAATATTCCTATTACTTTTATTAAAATAACAGAAAACCAAAAAAATATATATATATATTATAATTACTTTTATTAAAATAATAAAAAAAAATCTTAGTCTTTATTTTATCAGAAATTTTAGTTTTAAATAAAAACTTTACTGTATTGTTATTGATAGGTCTTATTGAGAGACTGCTGATAAGTCTTCTCTATCTGTTAAAGCCACAAATCTTATTTTATTTTGCGATTCTCTGTAGGATGACTATTCAGTATTATTTAGAGGGGCAGCTAATACACCTTAGCACCCATGGTTATTGGACAATTCTGAAATTCAAAACAGACTTACCAATAATTTCCCCCTCAAGGTACTGCCTTATTTCATCCCACACCAAAAGGAGTTCCCACATCTGGTGTCCCAACAGTGGCCAACAACAACTTCAATCATCAATAATCCGTCAATTATCAAAGAAAAAAAAACATTAAAATTTAGTCCATATAAAAAAAAAGCCTTTTATCAATAAAAAATTTCAAGCACCTATCAAGTCAATCTGGAATCAAAAAAACCAAAAAATTCTAAATCATCATCACCATCAAGTTCTTCAACAAAATCATTTCACTATTATTATCCAAAAAGAGGAGAAACACCACCTGGAGAAGAATCACCTATAGATTATAGTATACCAGTTGGTACACCAAGAACTAAGAAGAAAGATCAAAAGATAGTTACAGATTATTTTAAGAAATTACTCAAGGAACTATTTGAAATTAAAAAGAAAAGTGAAAAAGAGAAAATAAATAAAGAATATATCAATATGGATTCAGTATCATCATCAAAGATACCACACAATCCAGATGAATCCAAAGAAGAAATTATAAATGAAGAGACCATGCAAGGACAAGAAGATATTTCTGAGGTAGAAAGACTTCATCAAAGAATGTTGGAAATGCAACAAGAATTAATTGAACTCCTTAAAAAAGAAGGGAAAAGGAAAGAGACAAGTTTTACCGCAGAAAACAGCCCAATGGAAGAAACTACAAGCATTCCAAGAATCTTTAGACAAGAAGAGTCACCATCACCATTTTCAAGGCCTGTGGCCTCATCAACTCCATTCACTTCACAAAGGCCAAATATTCTACCAAAGAGGGTTAATATTCATGCACAGGCTACAACCCCATTGCAACAAGAAATCCCACGAAACAATACACCCATTGTCAAGATCAGACCAAAGGATTATAATTTATGGTTTGATGGAAAGGAAGTGGAAAGATTTATTAAAAGAGTAGAAAATATAGCAGAAATCGAAGGAGCAAGTGGAAGGGATATAGCAAGACGGATATCCTTTTGGACTAAAGATCAAGAAATTAGCTACCATATTGAAGGAATGCCTGGATATGAAACTGGCGATTGGGAGCAATTAAAATTGGATATGAAGAGGAGATGGGGAGCAGTTTCACCTGAAAGAAGATACAAGATGTCCTCAATTACTCAATTATTTACAAAGATTCAACAAGAAGGAGGAATTAGAAATATGACCCAATATAAAAAGTTCATTGGTGAATATGAATCTATTATTAATTATCTCAAAAGGTATCAATATATACAAGGAGATATCAATCACAATCAAGAAATTTTACAAGTCTTTCCTCAAGTGTTCAAGAATCTATTTACAAAGAAATGATTAAAGATAAGGCCATGGTGCAAGCTTTGGATGGTGGTTATATCATTCCAAGATTGGAAATCTTAAAGTTGTATATTGAACAAGATCTAGAAGCCAAAGTCTTAATTCAACAGAAGGAATTCTCACAACCAAAGTCACAAGAGAAGAAAGCTAGGTTTGAAGAGGAAAGCTGGGAAGAAGTCTTAAAGCAAATGAAAGATCTTACCAAAAAAATTAAAAATCCTCAGCCACAAGAAAATCAATCAAAGAATACTGGGAATGAAGCAGTTAAGGAAGTATTGAATCAGCTCAAACACCTCTCTGAAGCAGTTAAATCTCCCAAGAAACCTCAACCAAACAATAATCAAGATCACAGAACTATACAAAACTCACAGCCATTCAGGCCAAGATATCCTTCACCACCCATATCTTCTGGTTATCAACCATATGTTCCAGCTCAAATGTCTCCAAGACAGCCATTGAAGTGTTATTACTGCCTAGAAGAAGGACATTCTGCAATAAGATGTAATCATCTCACAGAAGACTTGGACAAAAGAATGGTCTTGAAGCGTGGAGGAACATATCTTTTTCCAAATTTTCAAAGAGTACCCACAGAAGGCCCTAAATCTGCAAAAGAATTAGTTAGACATTTTGCCAAAGAGCAGGAGGATTTTACAAAGAAAATGATGGAACAATCAAATCCACCCCCTAATAAGCAAGAGACAACAGTAATTGAGGAAAGCAAAGAAGAGAAGGCAACTGCTATAGCTCAAATAGAAGAATGGGGAAACTGGAAACCTCCTCAAATATCACCAGCAAATGAAAATATTCAAATAAATGTTGGGCTTAGACAGACAAGGCAAAGAGCTTCAAGACAGGAAACTCAAAGTCAAACCCAGCAAGAGGACAAAACTGAAACACACAAACCCTTTAAAAAGAAGATACCAGGTGCCTACCACGAGGAAGATGAGGCAGAAGAAGAAATAAGAGTTCTAATTCCAACAAAATACAAGAAAACACAAGAAGGAAAGGAAGTAGATAATGATATTGAAATCATTTCCAAGGAAAAGAATAAGGAGGTACTTAGACAGGATTCAAAAAAGATGGAATTAAAAAACAAGGTAAAATCTACACCCAATAACTCAAAGATAATAATTGAACATGTGATGAAGAGAATACTTGAACAAAAGATAAATCTTACTCTTGAAGAAATATTATCAATGTCACCAACCTTTATTGATAAACTACAAAATTTAACTACCCAGGAAAAAGAAGTAATAAAATCAGTCAATACGTCAAATATTCAAGAAAGACTACTTTCAGTAAAGCTACGGGACTATGATACCCCAAGATTACATTATGCATGCCCACTTGGACTTATGGAAGTATTTATTGGAAGAGAAGAATATCCTACAATGGCATTGGTGGATACTGGATCAGAAATTAATATAATACCAGAGGACATTGCAATTCAAGCCTCACTTACAAGTAGAAAGCTCAATATAAATCTTAGAGGAATTGGTGGACATACAACATCTTTGGTTGGACTCTCAGAATTTACAAAAATTACTATGATAACAGGAGAAGAAAAAGAAATTCATTTATTCATAGCAAAAGGAGCTGTACACACCATACTTGGAAGACCATTTTTAGCAGATAATAATGTTAAATTGGAATTTTCACACAAGCAAGGGGATATATTTAGTTATCCAGAGCAAGATGGATGCCGATTATGTTTACCAATATGTAACCCTCAAGCTATGGGTTGGGAAATTTCTCCACCCAGAGGAATGGAGCTTTGTGCATCTTCAGAGATTGGAAAATGGTCAATACATGGAGCAGAATCATCCAAAAGAAAAGAAACAAGGGAAACAGAAAGTCAAATTTCAACAAGAGTGAAGACAATATTTCTTGGAGCAAACAAAATACCCTTCTCAGCTATTTTTGATGCAAAAAATGACTTGAATGTTATAATTCAGGAAATGGCCCTAAAAGCAGAATTAAAAATAAGCCCTTACACATCAAAATCATCAGATAGCTTTTTGCAGCCAATTGATCAAATTAAAAATCTTGAAGTCACTTTTGAAAGTGAAAAGAAAACCTACAGGGACTTCTTAGTATTTGAAAATTTCAACCAGATAATAGATGAAGAAAATATTAGCATATTATCTTCCTCTAAAGAAAGTAATCCACCTCAAACTGAAAGAAAATCTAAAGGGAAGGATCCAGAAGAGGAAGAAGTAAAGGTAGAAGATAGTGAAGCAATCAAAAAAATAAAAATGGAACTGAAGAAGATGAGAAGAAATTTGGACATGGCCATAGAAGATCCAGAGAAATGGCTAGGACTTGAGTTAAGTGGTATGAACAAAGAAGATCAAGTAGAAAGCCCACAGAAGAAATTCAAAATGGATCTGAAGCCCCCTGAAGCAAATTCCTCAAGAATTTCAGAAGACTATTTCAATTTATTTCAAGAGGAAATTGGGTACATTGGTGACACTGAAAAAGATTTACTAAGTGAAGAACCAAAAGATAGCATAATCAACTCATTGGCAAAAAGAAAATTTGAAGAATTGAAAAAGGATAGTGCCATAATTACTGAAGACAAAATGGATCAAGTTTGGGATAGAAATATTCAAAAGAGGAATGAGGAAAAAATGGAAACAGCAGAATCAGAAGATGACTTGTAGTTATACCAACAAAATAATGAAGATTTGGAAGATAAATATAAGCAAGGAAGAATATTTGAAGATCTAGCAGAAGGAGAGTTATCAGAAAATACACAAAGGCTAGCTGGACTTAGCATTCTAGAAGAATTCAATCATGCCTATGATCAAATATTCTGCCTTACAAGCTCAACTGATTTATTTAATCAAAATCCAGGAGCTAAATTTGGATTACCAAATGACTCCCAGAATCAAAATGGCATACAAAAAGACATACCAGAATATGAAGGACTGGAAGATTATGTAATACTTCAAATAATAACCTTTAAGGAACTGTATGATTATGAGCTAGATTCACCAATAATTCAAACCAAATATATTTCAGAACTACCTGGATCAAATCTTACAAATGTTGATTTTCTGGAATTACTAACCACTATTGGAATCAAAGGAAATTTAAGGAATCCTTACTGGAAGAAGCCTTATGGATATTATCAAATGACAATAGAAGGACTGTATCACAAAATGTTATGGGCTCAAGAAGACTTGAATCTAGATGGTTTGGAAATCTTGGGGGGAACTCTTTGCTGGTGTGATTTTGGGTACAAGTTTATTCATGAATTCAAAGGTTTTGTTTCAGAATGGAAAGGAAATACACAAAGAAAACAACGCAACAAGATATTTGGAGAAATATTGAAGGACATATGTCTTTCAGTAATTCACAACAGAAGGTTGAATACTTCTCAATAACAGCTGAAGTAATCCAATTTCAATCACCAAGTAAAAAAATAAAAAACCATATAAAAAATAGCAAAATAAAATAAAAAAATCACCAAAAAAAAAAAAGAGAGAATTCTGTATATATCTGTATTAGTATCAAGGGCAGTGACCTCCTGCCTTATCAAAGAGGAATTTCAAAGCATTCAAACTAACTTATAAAAAAATCTTTTTTAAACACTCTTATCACTCAGTGGAAGTGACCTCCTGCCTTATCAAAGAGGAATTTCAAATCATTCAAAAACAAAAAAAAATCTTTTTTCAACATTCCCATAATTCAGAGCAGTGACCTCCTGCCTTATCAAAGAGGAATTTCAATTTTTTCAACTTTTTTGCAAGTATCTTATCACTCAAGGCTATGAATCAGTATTCAACAAAGGACTTCAACTCAACATTTTCCAAGACATTTTTTTCAATGTACAAGTATCATGATTTTATTTTTTTTAAAAAAAAAACAGGGGTGGTTATCTGTTCTTATGCCACCTCATATTAAAAAATGGCACCAGTTTGGGGAAGCGTGGGCCCATAGGCCTTTGTTAATGTTATTTCTCTTTTTTTAAAAAAAAACAATTAAAAGATGGTGTGAAGAAACAGAAAAAGAAGATATAGATAGCCTAAAATATCAAAATTATGACCGCTGGTCATAATTTGGTTCTTTGAGACAGGAAGAGATAAAATATGGAAAGGAAAACAAGAAGAAACAAAAACCAACCAAACAAGCTAGGCCATTCAGATACAGAAAAAGAAGATAGAAGAAGTTCAAAATGTCAAAATTATGACCGCCGGTCATAATTTGGCCTAAAATCAAGAAAATTATATCAAGACATGGGGGAAAAATCAACTAACCAAGCTAGGCCATTCAGATACAGAAAAGGAAGATCAAAGAATTTAAAATGTCAAATTATGACCGCCGGTCATAAAATGACCACCTCAATACAGAAAATAATTCAACTCACCAAAAGACTACTCTGATTTATACTGGATGACGTTCTTATAGCCCCAAATTAATGAATTTAGTCAATCTTTGACTAGCACGCATCCTTCCAGCATTTTAAATAAGGAAATTGAAATAAGTACTTCTCAAATCATGATCAAGGTTGAGCACCCTCAATCACAACAAGTTTCCAAAGATCAATTTTGTTTGACAGACTCAAGGAACACAACGACACCAAATTGCATCACTAAGCTTGCTCAAGGCTCAGAATATGCTACCCAGCATGGTTACCCTATTCCAGAAACTGACAGGTCCAGCAGCAGAATTACTGCCAGAGGGGGGAATTGAACCCGTTTCAAATTTGATGACAGTGGAAAGCAACCCCGAATCACTAACCACTCACCACCGCGATTTAGCTGACCTAATCATTTCTGCATTGCACTGACGTAAGCAGTGTGATTCAACTGACCTATGTGTTGTCTTGAAGAATCACAGTACCTCTCGCAACACATCATTTTTTCCTTCTTACTTCATTAAATTTTCTTCTCAACCTTTTCTCTTTCATGATATTATCTTAACTTACCACCATATTCCTTATGGATTTCTGTACCTGCCCCAGCTGCAAGAAGCATGTCATTACCGATGCAGACGGAAATACTCGCAAAGGACTTTTTGTCAATTGCAGTACTCGAGATCGCCATTGGGCAAAAATCACCTCTCAGTCCGATGAAGCTACAATTTCTTCAATGTTTCCCGATCTTTTGATAAGACAAAACTCAAAACAAAGCCCCAAACCAACTGCAAAGAAGGAAGGATTGCAGAAGCAACCTGAACAGCCAAGTGAACTGGACTCGGACATAATATGTAATTCAAATAAAGCTTAATATTTATTTTATTATTTACTGATCAATTTTTGCTCTAGCTTTTGTTCTATATTTTCTTATTTGGCTACACCTTGAATGTGGAATCAGTCGATCAAATTGCAGGAAGGCACGGGACATGATCGTCTACATAATTCAACTGATTGAAAGGGTAAAATCTTCTAATGAGCTTATTGTACCACATATTCCTTCAGACCTTCAAACGATTGAGAAACATTTCAAGCTTCAATTTGAACTCGACTGATACGTATGTTGTCCAAAGTGTTATGCACTTTACCACATTGAGGTAGCTCCGAATGATTGTGACAGCAAGCTCACTATCAATAGTGCTCCATGTGGCACTGAGCTCTTTCGCATGTCCAAATTCAAACCTCTCCCCATCATCAATTTCAAAACTAAACATAATCAAGTCTTTTCTGCACCACGGAAACATGGTCAAATTCGTCTATCAGGTCAGCCTCGTCTTTGTGTTCCTTATGCAAATTTTGTTTCACAAGGTCTATCTACTTGGCTTGAATGGTTCATAAATATACCAGGAATTGAGAACAAGATTGAACAATGGGCCGCTTCACTGTCTTCAAAGGGTTCTACAATAATTTTTGACGTGATGCAGGCCAAAGCTTGGAAAAATATCATATGTGATAATGAGCCGCAAACAAGTCTTCATTTAGGCTTCTGTCTTTTTGTCGATTGGTTCAATCCAAGGGGAAATTGAATTTCGGGAAAACAGCTTTCAATGGGTGTCATTGCTCTTAACTGCCTCAACCTTCCACCACGACTTAGATTTCAGCCATACTATACCTGCCTTTCTGGAATTATACCCTCACCAAAACAGCCCGACATGTTTACTACAAACAATGTATTGAAGCCCCTTGTTGATGAGCTGCTCAATCTGCATAAAGGAATCAAAATCACCACCCCAAAATATCCTCATGGACGCAAGATATTTGTCAGGCTTGTTGGTTTAATTGGAGATGTTGTAGCCACTCACAAGGTCGCAGGATTTATGTCACATTCCGCAAGACAATTCTGCTCTTGGTGTGAAATCAACGATAATGAGCGAGACAAACTACAACTTGGAATGCTTCGTAACAAAAGAAAAGTACTTGCATCATCGTGGCAATGGAAGGAAACCAAAACAATCACTGCACGCCAACAATTATCAAAAAAACAGGCATTCGTTGGTCACAACTTAATCACTTACCTTATTGGGATCCCGTTCTTTGTGTGTCTCTGGGAGTAATGCATAATTGGTATGAAGGAGTATTACAACACCATTTTCGCTTCCGCTGGGGCTTTGACACAGATGTAATTCAGCAAACAACAATGGAATCAGGCGAATCTGGGATGGAATCCGATTCAATGGATCTTGATGCTAGTGACACCAGCAATGAAGAAAGCAGATTGTTTGCAGTTGAATGTCTTTCAAATGACTTGAAGCAAACGATACAAAACAAAATCAAAGATGTCATTGTTCCAAAAGGGGTGAGCCGAATAACATCTAAGGTTGGCACTGCTGGAAACGGACGGTTGAAAGCAAGTGAATGGCGCGTTTTATTTTCAGTTTATATCCCCTTAGTATTTCTAGATTCATTATTTGAAACGGAACCACAAAACCACCTCTTACTTGTCAACACTACAGCACTTATTAAATGCACTGAAATTGTGGGAGCTAAATCAATAAACCAAGAAGAAGCAGAATTGTTTGCTCAAGAATATGGGGTCTATCAAACAACATCGAGTCAACTATTTAAAAATATAAAAATAACCCCAAATCATCACTATTCAATGCATATACTGGAGCAGCTGATGAGATGGGGGCCATTAATGGGGGTGTCAGAGTTTGGCGGTGAAAGACTGATTGGAACATTGGTTAAATTCAAAAACAACTCAATAAATGGTAAGTTGTCATAAATATTGTTTTAATTCAGGCTTCTGATATGCTTTGTAATTTACAAAAATAGGTGCTGTAGAGGAAACAATAATGAAGAAATTTGGTGGAATTCAGAGACTTCAAATGGCTTCTAATACGTACAAAGCAATGATATCAAAAGAAGAAAACAGAAGCAAAACATCAAATCCTAAAGAATTAGATGAAAAGACATACACGGAATTACTCAAACACCTCCAGAAAAAGGTTTCAACACTACAAGATTACCGGAATTTACCATATGAGGGCCCAGTTCTTCAGAATTACATCACTGAGCATAATGATCTGACCTGGCGTTTTGGCTTGAAGGTGTCAAAGAGCTCACCAAATGATCTTATCTACATTAAAAAATCGATTAACGAAATTCAATTTGGTAATGTGGCCCACATCCTGGATTTAGAGAAAGAGGCACTCCATCAAGGCCCAATTCTATTAGTACATTGGCTAGATGATGTAAAAACTCGTGATGATGGCTTTGAGAGGCTTGACGAAATATTGAGGGATTGGAAAATAAAGCATTTAAAACGAACAAATACATTTAGTTTTATTATGATTTCTGATATTTTAGGCCTGGGGGCTTATCGCAATCTGCCTGCGTGGGCATTAGGTTGTTCTGATAGTACAATTCTTGCATGCCCTATCAATAAGCTTGTTGGATTAGAGGCTTTCGAATGATTATTATATTATGTTTTATTTTATAACAGACTTCTAAATAAAATTTTGGCAATCATGTAAGTGATTGAGTGTAATTTAATTATTAAGATTGAAATGCTTATGCTTTTGTGTGAATATTTTGAGATCAATACTTTTAAATATTTTCAAGCTCTAAGCTGGGACAAATATTTGATTTTTATGATAAATTATATCAAATTGGTGTTTTAATTATGTCAATGATGTCTGAAATCTACGTCTATATATGATCAAAATTAGAACAATCAAATCAATTGCAGTTAAAACCATTTAATTATTCAAAGTTTTGTATTATTTTTTTCATACAAATATCACCTTTGTCAATGATCAACCTTCTTTATCAAAGGAATAATAATGATATTATTGTTGCAATATTGGCATGGTTATTCAAATTATGAACATCAGCTTGACAAAATGAAGGGAATAAGAGCATTAAAATTTAACCATTGCAATAAGGTTAGTAATGGTAGCATCAAAAGATTTTAAAAATATAATAAGTAATATGTTTGAAATACCATCATTTTGACAAGATTATTTAGCCTATTGATCATAAAATTCAAAACAAATTGTGTATAATGATTATAAGAATTAATTATTCCCAGAGTTAGAGGCTTATTATTAATTTGATGATAAAGGCAATATTAAAAAAACATCAGTATTAATATTTGAATGAGAACATGATTTAAAATTTTATTAATTCAATTGTGAGGAAAATTTAGATATTAAAAAAACATATTACTTAGATAATACCAAATGGTGAACTTGAAATAATTCATATATTTTTCAAGTAGTACAATTATGAAGATAGCCACATTTCTACTATTCAAAATATGACAATTTAACATTCAAAATTTAAAAACTTCTTTATAAAAAGAATACCAATAGGGTGAATGTAATCATGACTATGTTTTTAGTGAAAGAATTGAAATCTCATAAAACAATCTCTGGGTATTGATGGACTTGTCATTTTCAGTATCCACAAGAATGGTGGTAATAAATTGTGAGCAATTTAGATACTGAAATTAATGATAATGGGGTGATTTTCAGAATAATTACTTCATACCAAATACCAAATAATAGAAAGAAAATTACAAAAATAACAATGAGAAACAGGAGTTTGTGTCAGAATTATTTAGCCTCTTGATCAACTAGTTAAATATAACTTTAGAGTTATAGGAATATAAAGTAATTATTCCCAAAGCTAGAGACTTATTATTAATTTATCCAAAAGGCATTATTCAAAAAGCCATCAGCATTGATATCTGAATAAGGACATGCTTTATAGCTTTGATAATTGAATCATAAAGAAAATGGAGATCTCAAAATACACACATATTACTAAGATAATAACAAATAGTAAAGTGGCCATCTTCTTAGATTTACCTTCATATAATAAAAGTAAATCTAAGAAGATGGCCACATTTTTATTATTAAAAATAAAACAATTTAACCTTAAAAATATCAACATTGTCTTATGAAAAGAATACAAATATGGTGGATGTAATCATGACCATTTTTCTAGTGAAAGAATCATACCAAATACCAAATAATAGAAATAACAATTACAAACATAACAATGAGAAACAGGAGTTTTTGTCAGAATTATTTAGCCTCTTGATAAACTAGTTAAATATAGCTTTAGAGTTATAGGAATATAAAGTAATTATTCCCAAAGCTAGAGACTTATTATTAATTTATTCAAAAGGAATTATTCAAAAAGCCATCAGCATTGATATCTGAATAAGGACATGCTTTATAGCTTTGATAATTGAATCATAAAGAAAATGGAGATCTCAAAATACACACATATTACTAAGATCATAACAAATAGTAAAGTGGCCATCTTCTTAGATTTACCTTCATATAATAAAAGTAAATCTAAGAAGATGGCCACATTTTTATTATTAAAAATAAAACAATTTGACCTTAAAAATATCAAAATTGTCTTATGAAAAGAATACAAATATGGTGGATGTAATCATGACCATTTTTCTAGTGAAAGAATTGAAATCCATAAAAAAAGCTTCAAAGTTATAGATTTTTGCCTATTAGTATCAAAAAGAATGGTGGTAATAAAGTTTTATCTATTCCAATACTTGAAGTAATAATAATGGTGTTTTTGTAAAAATAATTACTTCATGGAAAATAATAGCACTAATAATTACAAACATAGCCATAATCTACAGAAGTTCATCCAAATTTGTGAAGACCTTACTTTTGACATAAAATAATGATATCCTTAAGGCAACAGCAAGGTTATTTCTATTATAATCACAATTCATCATAACCAAATATATTTTTAATTAATATTTCTGTTATTATCCTACTATTCTCTAATCATGGTGATCAGTAATATGTAATTATTTTCAAACCAGCTACATGGCTTTGAGATTGCAATTGATAATGATTTAATTACATAATTTTTACAACTTAAAAGGATTCTTTCTATATATATTAATAATATATCCATAGTAAAGCATATTGTGAATGTGTCTTCATATCCTGATGGGTTGTGGTCTTTTACTGAGTGTATATACCAATTGTGGGCTTTGAATAGTTTCTTTAATTATGCTAATTTCTCTAAATTTAAATTCATCCACTTTTGGTCAAGACTTGCAACATAAGTTTTTCAAAGTTTAGATAGGACAAGCTTCAATATAAATATGTAAGTCTTTTCTTATATCACCATACTATACCATCCATCTCTTATTGTTTGTGCTTGAAAATGGCAGTCGGTCCAAACTTGAAACAAGTATTAGTATTGCCCTGAGTAATGAGAAATAATCCATTTCTCGGTTATGAAATAGTCAAAGGCATAAACAAAAAATTTGAACTTTCAAAATGTGGAAGTCCTATTTTCCAAAGCTAAACGTACTATTAACAAAATTGTGGCAGTAAAACATAACCAAATAATCAGGCGAAAACTATTTACACAAAAAGTATTATGAAATCGTATCTTCATGTATGTATTTATCAAACAGAGAAGTTCACTGTTCCTACCATCCAGCCCATTTGTTTTCAAAGGCAAGATGGCTTGACCCAGTATTAAAATAATCAGCCTCCGGAGCTTCAGCCATTGGAGTATCTTCATCACAAAGCTGATTTGATTCCGCCACTTCTTGAACCTCTTCCTCCTCATCACTCTCATCTTCACTTGATCCTACCTCAGAGTCATCATACGTTTCTTCATCTGTTTCATCTAATTCTTCTTCATTGGGAATTTCATGTGAGATATCGTAAGGTTCAATTAGTATATCCCAGTACTTATCGGTGAATTTCCTGTCACCCAATCTCTCATCAGGATGTTGAGCTCCTCTAAGGGATTGTGAAGCATCGGGAAGGAATGCAACATTGAATGCATCGGCAGTTATGGTCTTTTGTCCAGCTGAGCGGCTGTTGAACCAGGAGGGATCGTAAAAGTCGATTGGGAGGCCTTTTGGAACTCGAGTGCCTACTGATTTCAAAGGTTCATGAGGAATGATGCGCTCACGTTGGCTTGATGTCTTTCCAGAATCCTGCTCAGACTTAATTATCTCTTCATCAACCCTTCGCATGAACAAATTTGCATTGTGGGATCGACATGGAAGTGTTTTGATGTAATACTTCTGGGAACCAGGGATACGTGCATCATCGCTATGTGCATCAACATTTTTTCATATTTCCAAGTAGCGTCTTGGGAACTTTTGGGCAACACCAAACGTATAGCAAAGATTTTTTAACTGGAAGAAGAAAGATCGAAGTCAGAAATATTATATTAAATCCAAAATAAATTGAATATTCACCCTTAGTCTGGCCTGTAATACAGCTTGCCTCTCTTTACTTTTGAGGTATTTACCAGTTTCTTTCAATTCTTGCTTGTATCGCTTGGCCAATGTGAAATAAACAATGTGATTGTAGGTTGCTTCTATTAATTGAAGATTGTTCAGGAATTTAAGGTTTACATTCATATACTTGTATGCACCACCAGCAGCAAGCTGACGAAAGGTTTGGATCGCACTAATTCGGCATGCCTCATTGTAAAGTGAATCATCTGCATCATTTAGATCTGGGGCCCATCGGCGTATTCCAATTTTTGCTAGTAGTGCGAGAACATACTTAATGAAGAAGGAATTCAAGTTAATGATACCACGGGCAATCTTCTTCTTTCCTGGTTTTACTCCTTTCAATGTGAGAATTTCGTTTTCTGGTACCAAGGGTGTTGTGTTAGGATTTTGCATTGTTTCGGTAATTTCATCAGGAAATGAAAATCGAGTATTGAATTCTTTTAGCAAGGAATAATCAGGTACGACAGGAATTGAATCTTGATAAACAAGGCCCCATAGCGCTTTTATGTGTGTAGAGAATGCATTCTGAAAATCAAACAAAATAAGCACACAAAAACATAAACAAATTTAGATTAACTCAAAAGACTTGCCTTTGTTGGTTCAAATCCTTCAGGCATTTTGTCCGTGGTTTGCTGATGGGGGCTTAGCTTTTTTTTTGTAGAATGTTTCTTTTTTGATTTTTTTTTCTAATTTCTTTGATTGAATGTTTCTTCATGCATCCAGACACTTTACTTGATATTGGCTGATTTGTTTTATTGAAGCTTTTCTTTGTTGACAAGGTGTTTTTTTTTCTTTCTCTTGAGTTTTTGCAGAGGACGTCAGAGCTTGGTTTTGGATGTTTAGATTGGTTACTTGAGATAGTAGTCCTTCTAATGCTCTATCACGGGCGTTCACTTGTTCTTCAAGATTTCTGATATGGTTGGCTTGTATATTGAACAGCTCGTTGAGATCAGGTGGGAGAGATGGAGAAGGGTGATGGGTGGCTGAGTTACTGTGGGAACCTAAATTCATAAGTAATATTAATGAATAAGTGAATCGAACATGGGATTGGGGTGCTATTGTATAGTGTCAAATTGTTTGTTGAGTTTCCTGAGAATAAGAAATAGATATAAGAGAAAAAATAGTATATATAGAGAAAGAAATTATATAAATAGAGAAATGGAAAGTAAACGATTTTCAAGAGATAAGTGTATACACTAATAAGACCGATAATGATTAGAGTCAAAGCAATGTAAGGCATGAAGCAATAAATTTTCAAGACAAGGGAGAAATAATTCGGTGAGGGAGGGAAGAAATCATCACTCACAACGCAAAGGTTCTTGAAATAGATTTCCTAAGAACAAAGGTATTCCAACTTGTCTATGCATTGTTTTAGATTAAAAAAAATTAATAATGGGTATTGCGAAACATGATTCAGAAAGTTGAAAGTGACTGAACGCAACAATTCTTAAATCTTTGTACTGAGTAGGAAATTAAATCATGTTTGATGAATGCTCATCTGATTAGTTTTGGACGAGGATCTGTGGTAAAATAGAAAGGCAAATCAGAAGGGGGTTTCAGTCAGATTTAAAAATAAAGGGAATTATTTACCTTTTTGAGAAAACTTGCATATTCGTGTCTTGAAAAAAAGGTTTGTGACCAAAGGGAAGAATGAAATGAAAATAAGTTTGTCATTGAAAAAAAAGGGCGTTCTGGATGAACCAGTGAGCAGATTGAAAGCAAAGGGAATGTTGTATTTGTGGCGCAAATCGCAGAACAAAAACGGAAGCTTAGGTCAGGCTTTAGGTCAGTGCAACGTAGAACTGATTACGTCAGCATTTTCGCGGTGGTGACTACACCATTTGAAAATATAACAACACTCCTCAAATTGAAACCTCCTTCAACATCACTCATCAATTTGATCACTCTTAAAAAATAAAAATTTCAACATAAGAAGAAAAAAAAAAAAAATTTCAACATAAAAAAAAAAAAAAAAAAAAAAAAAAAACTTTTCAACATAAAAAAAAAAAAAAAAAAAAAAATTTTTTTTCAACAGAAAATAATTTTAAAAAAAATCTTTTTTCAACATAACAAAAATTTATAATAACAAAAATAAATAAAATAAACTATTGTGATTAAAATTAAGGATAAAAGATCAGATCAAATAAAGAAGGCTAAAATTAGTCCTTGTATGACTTTAAACTACAGGGTAGCAACCTTAAGGCTAAAATTAGTCCTTGTATGACTTTAAACTACAGGGTAGCAACCTTAAGGCTAAAATTAGTCCTTGTATGACTTTAAACTACAGGGTAGCAACCTGAAGGCTAAAATTAGTCCTTGTATTACTTTAAACTACAGGGTGGTTCCCAGACGGCCAAAATTTAGTCTTTGTATGACTCAAACTGCAGGGGTAGCACACCAGAGGGCTGAAGATGCAAGTAAAATCAAGGAATCAAGAAAATAAAAAGAAAAGAGAAGATATCAAGAGTAAGACAAAAACGAATAATAGAATAATGAAAGCCTCAAGTAAAACAGTAAACTCAGGACTAGCGTTCACAAATGTCCTTGTATGACATTAAACTGCAGGATTTGGTATACCTAATATACTGGGTTTTATCCACCTAGAGGTAAAGTCCTTGCATGACTTAAAACTACAACACAAATTTAATTATGAACAAAAAGGAGAAACTGAAGAGACTGTTTTTATTT
This sequence comes from Austropuccinia psidii, assembly GCA_023105745.1. NCBI lineage: Eukaryota > Fungi > Basidiomycota > Pucciniomycetes > Pucciniales > Sphaerophragmiaceae > Austropuccinia > Austropuccinia psidii. The sequence continues at coordinate 35,382,374 of JALGQZ010000012.1, forward strand.
CAACTAAAAAATTATTATTAAAAAAAAAAAAAATTATCAATTTATGCTTTAAAACCAGACTAATAATCATGGAAGCTCAAGCCAATGCTGCAAAATATAAGTCAGTACTAAAGAAGGTTAGACCAGTCAATGAAGCTATGCCTCAAGATCTGAATCCACCTTTGGGAAGACCTGAATTATCAAGAGACCCATATGAAACACCCCTATCACCTAACCCACCTCCATTTTTTGAAACATCAAAAGTTACAAAAGAAAGAATTTCAATGATAAACTTTGGACCATCTGGATGGTTATCAGAAGAAGAGATTAATTTATTAAAGAATGTTATATTACTAAGGCAAAGGGCTATAGCATTTTGTGAAGAAGAAAGAGGCGTACTAAAACATTCTTATGGAAAACCTTATAAAATACCAATTATACCACATGAACCATGGCAAAAGAAACCAATACCAATACCAAAATCAATTTTACCTCAATTTATTGAACTAGTCAGAGAAAGAATACGTAAAGGACTCTATGAACAATCAAAATCAAGCTATAACAGCCCAGTATTTTGTGTAGCAAAGCCCAAAGGAAAACTTAGAATAGTTCATGATCTTCAAGACCTCAATAAAGTAACAATAAAAGATGCAGGATTGCCACCAAATGTTGATGAGTTTGTAGGATCATTTTCAGGAAGAGCATGTTATGGATTGGGAGATATTATGGGAGGATACGATGAAAGAGAATTGGATATTACTACCAAACCCCTTACAACATTTGAAACACCACTTGGAAGACTTCAGCTTACAAGACCACCTCAAGGAGCAACAAACTCTGTGGCAGTTTATAAAGCACAAATGACTTGGATACTTCAGGAGGAAATACCAGAGCACCTTGGAATATTTATAGATGATGGAGGAATTAAAGGACCCAGATCAACATATCAGCATGAAACATTGAAGGAGAATCAGCTCATAAGAATATTTGTTTGGGAATATGCAGTAACATTAGAAAGAATACTTTTCAGGATAGAAGAGACAGGACTCACAATTTCAGGATCAAAATCTGCATGTTGTGTTCCAGCACTTGATATTGTGGGGCATGTTGTGTCTTTGGGAGGAAGAAAGATTTCAAAACAGAAGATAAACAAGATACAAAACTGGCCTAGACCAACAACAAAGAAGGAAGTTAGAGGATTCTTAGGATTATGTGCATATTTCAGAATGTTTATCAAGGACTTTTCACAAGTTGCAGCACCATTGAGAATATTGACAAGGGAGGATGTATTGTGGAAATGGGATGAAAAATGTGAAGAAGCTTTTATAAAACTCAGGAAGATAGTAGGAGAAGAAATTACTTTGAAGACATTGAATTATGATAAAGGCTCAGGGAAAATAAAATTAGCAATAGATTCAAGCTATATTGCAGCAGGTGCAGTTCTTATGCAAGAGGATGAAAATGGAAAGGATAGACCAGTACTATATGAATCAGTAACATTTTCCAGACTAGAATCTAAATACTCTCAGCCAAAATTAGAGCTTTGCGGTGTAGCAAGAATACTCAAACAACTTCAAACAATATTATGGGGGCAACACTTTGAACTTCAAGTAGATGCTAAAGCTTTAATAGAAATGATCAACACACCTTGCTTACCAAATGCACCCATGACAAGATGGGTGGCATTCATTCAGCTTTTTTCATTTGATCTTGTACACAAACCAGGAAAAACATTTACTATGCCGGATGGGTTATCAAGAAGACCAAAAGGAGAAGATGAAGAAGAAAGTGAAAGGGATGATTTTGATGAAGATGAAGATTGGATTAAACCAAATCCAGGATTTGGCCTAAAAGAAGTAAAAACAAGCAAAGTGGGAAAATTATCAAGGAATAAAACAAAAAATATTGAAATTCCAATAAAACAGGAAGGATTTGAAAAACATATGCAGGAATATTTGAATACTTTGAAAAAGCCACAATGTGTTGGGGAAGAATACTTCAAGAAAATTAAGAGAAGATCAGTGAACTTCTACTTAGAAGGAGGGCAGCTGAAAAGAAGAAATCAAGCACATCCACAAATAGTTGTATACAATGAAAAAGCTCAGAAACAGATACTAAAAAGAATGCATGAAGAGCTGGGGCATAGAGGGGAAAATGAAACATACAGGAGAATCAAGAAAAGATATTGGTGGGAAGGAATGAAAAAGATAGTCAAGAAATGGGTCAAATCATGTCAAGAATGTCAAAAAAGGAGTCATTTGCAACAAAAAGAAGAAGCAAAGATATCTGTAACATCTACTTTGTTTGAAAGAGTCAGCATGGATGCAGTTCACATTAAGGCAGGAAGATGGAAATATTGAGTTGTAGCAAGAGATGACTTTTCAGGATGGCCAGAAACTGTGGCATTAGCAAGGCTAACTTCAAAATCAGTCTCAGAATGGTTTATGTCAGAATGGATTTGTAGATATGGAGCTCCAAAAGAAGTGACAGTTGACGGAGGAGCAGAATTTGGAAAAGAACTACAAGAAGCAGTCAAAAGAGCAGGATCGATAATCAGAATAACTACACCTTACTACCCAGAATCACAAGGAATGGTTGAAAGAGGACATAAGCAATTGAAAGATGCCCTTGTAAAAATGTGTGGTGAAAATGGATCCAAATGGAAAGAATACTTACCCATTGTGACGTTGGCAGATAGAATATCAACAAAAGGAACAACAGGATACTCACCATTTGAGCTTCAATTTGGTCAGCAAGCTGTTTTGCCAATTGATATTGAAACAAATACATATCTAGCCATTGAATGGAATAAAATATCAACAAGATAAGAACTATTGGAAGCAAGAGCATTACAGATTTCAGCAAAAGAGGAAACAAGATTAGCAGCAGCAGAGAAATTAAGAGATTCAAGACACAAATCAGTTCAATATTTGGACAAAAAGATGGCACATAGACTGAGAAATCCACTTGAACCAGGGGACTTGGTATTAGTTTATAATAAACCACTTGAGTCACAGTGGGGATTACTCTTCAAGAACCATTGGAATGGACCTTATAGAGTCATAAAGCAATTTAATAATGGACCTTATGAGCTTGAAGAATTGGATGGCACTAAACTTACAAGAAAATTTGCAGCAAGTCACATCCAGAGGAAAGAAAGTTGAATCAAGTACAGAGTCAGAAAATGACAGCATTGAAGAATTTGAAGAAGAAGATTTAATATCAGAGGGAGAAGAAATTGATCAAAATGGATATGATTGATATTGGCAAGCTTTTTAACTGGAATGCTGGGGACAGCATTAAATGGAGAGGGATGTGATATTCCATACCATTAGTACCAGTTTCAAGCTTACCAATAAAAGAAAAGAAAAAATGATAATAAGACAAATTACGCAAAACATATTTACACATTACAACTACAGATTTCAAACAGAAATATACAATACACAGCCTCAAGATCTTATCAAAACATTATAGTATCAAAGAATTTATCCACCTTATTGCATCATCAATAACAAATTACGTCATTACAGGCAGTTAATCTAAATAAAGGTATATGAAGATGGACCAAAGCATCAAAAGATGTATTTTCCCCACCTTGATTCAATTCAAAGAAGAAATACCTCTAGGCTATGCGTAAAATTTCAATATATTTTCCAAGAACAAATGTTTGCTTAGTAATAATAACATGCATCAAACTTAATAGAAATGATGAAATCTCCATATGAAATGATACAATACTAAAATAAATCGACCAGCATAATTCTCTCAGAACATATGTAAAAAATAGAAACAAAAAATACTTTCCCCACCTTCAAGAAAACACCACCAGCCAAATTATCTCAAACACATCACATGATTTTGATAAGAAAAAGCACCACCAGCATAATTCTCTCAGAAAATACGTGACAAAGTCACCAAAAATGAAAGTTTCACCAGAAAAATTATCTCAAAGACATCACATGATTTTGATAAAAAACAGAAACACCAGCATAATTCTCTCATATATATCATATGACTAGAAGAATTTTCAATTGTCAGGAGCTGTATTTTCTCCACTTTCTTGGCAAAAGGAAAATCCCACCAGCCAAATTATCTCAAACACATCACATGATTTTGATAAGAAAAAGTACCACTAGCATAATTCTCTCAGAAAATACGTAACAAAGTCACCAAAAATGAAAATGTCACCAGAAAAAATTATCTCAATGACATCACATGATTTTGATAAGAAACAGAAACACCAGCATAATTTTCTCATATATATCATATGACTAGAAGAATTTTCAATTGTCAGAAGCTGTATTTTCTCCACTTTCTTGGCAAAAAAAAAAAGAAAATCTCACCAGCCAAATTATCTCAAATACATCACATGATTTTGATAAGAAAAAGCACCACCAGCATAATTCTCTCATAACATACATAAAAATAGAAACAAAAAAATACTTTCCCCACCTTCAAGAAAATCTCACCAGCCAAATTATCTCAAATACATCACATGATTTTGATAAGGAAAAGAACCACCAGCATAATCCTCTCAGAACATACGTAAAAAATAGAAACAAAAACAATTTCCCCACCTTCAAGAAAACATTACCAGCTATATTATCTCAATGACCTGACATGACTCTGATAAAAAGAAAATACCACCAGCCAAATTATCTCAAATACATCACATGATTTTGATAAGAAAAAGCACCACCAGCATAATTCTCTCAGAAAATACATAACAAAGTCACCAAAAATGAAAGTGTCACCAGCAAAATTATCTCAAAGACATCACATGATTTTGATAAGGAACAGAAACACCAGCATAATTTTCTCATGTTTATCATATGACTAGAAGAAAGTTCAATCGTCAGGAGCTGTATTTTCTCCACTTTCTTGGCAAAAAGAAAAACTCACCAGCCAAATTATCTCAAATACATCACATGATTTTGATAAGAAAAAGCACCACCAGTATAATTCTCTCAGCAAACACGTTGCTACACCAAAACTACACGTCCCATGAGCTAAAACCTTTCAACTATGATTTTTTCTAAGTACCCTGTTTTGAGAAGCTCTATGGAGGCCCAAAAGCTATAAATAGAGGTCCTCTCTCCCTCATTTTTCCCATCATCATGGAACAAGTTCCCACTATCCAGGATCACAACCATCCCTGAACTAGCAGGATATCTAGAATAGTAGTAGTGTTTTAGTAGTGAAAAGCTCAGTAGCCTTGCTCAGTAGCTTAGTATTAGTGAAGGATAGTAGTATAACCGTAGTAAAAGCTCAGTAGCTTAGTATTAGTGAAGAATAGTAGTATAACCATAGTAAAAGCTGAGTAGCCTTGCTCAGTAGCTTAGTATTAGTGAAGAATAGTAGTATAACCGTAGTAAAAGCTTAGTAGCCTTGCTCAAAAGCTTAGTGTCATTAAAAGAAAAGGAGTAGTGATATAAACTCAACATTGAAAATATAAAAAGAAGAATATCAAGTAGTCTTATTATTAGTATTAATATAAAAAAAATCATTATAATCATCATAAAACCCAAAAAAAAAATATTCCTATTACTTTTATTAAAATAACAGAAAACCAAAAACAAATATATATATATTATAATTACTTTTATTAAAATAATAAAAAAAAATCTTAGTCTTTATTTTATCAGAAATTTTAGTTTTTAATAAAAATTTTACTGTAGTGTTATTGATAGGTCTGATTGAGAGACAGCTGATAAGTCTTCTCTATCTGTTAAAGCCACAAATCTTATTTTATTTTGTGATTCTCTGTAGGCTGACTATTCAGTATTATTTAGAGGGGCAGCTAATACACCTTAGCACCCATGGTTATTGGACAATTCTGAAATTCAAAACAGACTTACCAATAATTTCCCCCTCAAGGTACTGCCTTATTTCATCCCACACCAAAAGGAGTTCCCACAGCGTTCATTGTGTACGCCAACAAGCCACTGTACACTATGGATGTAGTATGGAAGCGTAAGGATAAGTCGTGTCGGGAGCATGTTGAGAGGCACTCCTCAAGCGTAAGGATAAGTGGTGTTGGGAGGGCACCACACAAGCGTAAGGATAAGTGGTGTCGGGAGGGCACTACACAAGCGTAAGGATAAGTGGTGTCGGGAGCATGTCGGGAGGGCACTCCGCGAGCGTAAGGATGGTAAGCAGTGTCGGGAGGGCACTACACAAGCGTAAGGATAAGCAGTGTCGGGAGCATGTCGCGAGGGCACTACACAAGCGTAAGGATAAGTGGTGTCAGGAGCATATCGGGAGGGCAGTTTCGCAAGCGTAAGGATAAGCAGTGTTGGGAGCATGTCGGGAGGGCACTACACAAGTGTAAGGATGAGTGGTGTTGCGAGCATGTTGGGAGTGCACTCCGCGAGCGTAAGGATGGTAAGCAGTGTCGGGAGCATATTGGGAGGGCACTTTTGAGAGCGTAAGGATAAGTGATGTCGGGAGCATGTCGGGAGTGCACCACGTGAGCATAAAGATGGTAAGGGTGGGGGTGTGAAAGCGTAAGGAGTGGTGAGGATGGAGATGGGGGGCAGTGTTGGAGTCTCATCTGGAGGGCGGTGCGGGCTTGTAAGCATGCGAAGCATCGGGCCGGATTAGGTGGGGTTGTGGAAGCCAATGAGGTGAAATTACCCGAACATTGTGAATAGTGTTGAAATGGGTTTGGGCTTTGAGTGACATTCTCATGTGACGCATGTGACAATCGACGTTGTCTTGACGCTGACTTGACGTGACCCACTAAATCCAGTGACTATAAAGTGACACTAACGCGACTGAAGCAAGATTTTATACTGACAGCGGTGCGACGTGAAGTCAATCGCCTACGATTGACACAAGATTCGCCCTGGTGACTGCATTCTTTCCTATCAACTTTATGATAGTGAAGGGCCCTAAAAATGAGTCTCTCATCTTCTTGGGTCCTTTAAGATTGTTAAAGTTCAGTGTAGACACTAACACCTGGTCCCCTTCCTTAAAGTCAGGTTCCATGCGTGTCTTGTCCCACCTCTGCTTATTATAATCTTTTGCTTCAGCTATGCATTTAGCAGCGGTGTCACAAGCCCTGTTCTACATATCATGGAATCTTTGGCTGTGTGGTGGATGGTCAGAAAATGTTTCTTCAAGTCATCCACAGCCAACAAGGGATTCCACCCTTTCTCTACCAGTGCAGATGTTTTTCCTGTGGTAGAGTGCTGACTTGTATTATAAGCCAGTTGGACAGCTGGTAGAAGGGTAACCCAGTCATGGGTATATCCCTCATGGTCCTTGTACTCCATGCCATAGGCACAGAACCTCCAAAGGATGTCCGCCATTGTTTGGATCATCCTCTCTGCCAGGCCATCTGTTTGTGGATGGTAAGCTGTGGAAAAAGCAAGCTTGGTGCCAAGAATGTCATACAAGTTGGTCCGAAATTCAGATGTGAATTTTGGGTCCGTATCACTAATGATGATTTTAGGGACTCCACAGGTAGATATGATGTTATTCCAAAATAACAGAGCAGTATCCATGGCTGTGTCTTCCTTGTGGAATGGTAGACACCTCATGCTCTTGCTGAACCTATCAACTATGATTAAGCAGGCATTGTAGTTTTCTTTGCTCCTGGGACATGTCCTGTAACCCAGTCCATATTGATGGTCTCCCATGAGTGTTTGGGTTCTTCTATATGTTGAAGTAACCCATACTTCTTCATATTTTTCCTATTTGCATTTTGTCATCTTTTACATGTGTTGATGTATTCACTCAACTCTTTTTCCCACTTGGGCCACCAAGCTAGTCTTGCTACCCTCTCCTTGGTCCTGTCCTCACTCATGTGTCTCATATAGGGGCAGTCATGGCATTCTTGCATGAACAGAGAGATGTGGTCTCTGTCTACCACTGTGAGTGCACTTGTGTGTTTCTCTCTGTGGTGGAGCAGGCCACCTATAAGGAAGAGCTTTTTATCATTTTAGGCCCCCAACCAGGGTTATTCCAGCTGGAATTCCAGTTCTGGGCTCTTGTACTTTTGTTGAAGGAGTTGTAGTAATATGCCACACTGTTTGTGTTTGGCATAAGACTTCAGCACTGCAGTAAAAAATTCATTGTGTAGTTCTGAGGAACCTATTCCCAGTATGGGAGTTTCTGTTCCCTCTGAATCATTGTTTCCACTGTCAAGGGTACCACTCTCTGGTGCCCATTCAGAAAATCTGAAGTTCTTCTTCCTATCTACTTCCATGGAATGGATATGGATCTTGGCTGCAACTTCAGGGTCATAAGCTGGATTGCTTTTGACATTGTCCAGTGGCCATCTGCTAAGGCCATCTGCATTGGTATGGCTTTTACCTTCCTTGTATATGATGGTCATGTTCCCTCTATACTCCTGGATGGCTATTCGCCATCTCAGCATGTGTCTATTTGTAGTCTTCATGTTCAGTAAAGACTTCATGGCTGTGCAGTCTGTGTAGACTTCAAAGACTGCACCCTCCAGATAATAATGGAGTTTTTCTAGAGCCCACACTAGACATAGACATTCAGTCTGGGTTGCCCCATCCCTGGCTTCTGAATATTTCAGTTGCCTTGAGATGTAACAAATTTCTCCTGCTCTTGGCTCACCATCCACAATCTGTCTTTGGTGAAGGGCTACTCCTAGGCCTTGACTACATGCTGCATCTATATATAACTTTAATGGTAGTTCAAAGTCAGGGAAGATGAGCACAGGTGCATTTGTGAGTTCATATTTGATCCTCTCATATGCATCCCTCCCTTCCTTGGTGATTTCAAAAACTACATCTTTTGAACACAACTTGTATAAACTACTAGTTATATGGGCAAAATTCTTGATGTGGTTTCTATAGTAGCTAGCAAGCCCAAGGAAAGATGCCATCTCTTCAATGCTCTTTGGTACTGGCCTTTGCAGTACTGCTGCTACTTTATTCTGGTCAATTGCCAGACTAAGACCTGAGACTTTATGTCCTAGAGCCAGTAGCTCTTGTTGGCCAAAATTACACTTTTTTAGTGAAATTTTCAGATTGATAGGTGTACATTTACTTAGCACTCTGTCTATGTATTTTACATGGTCTTCCCATGTCTCTGAGTATATAATGATATCATTGATATATACCACCATCCAGCCTTCCAGTATTTCTTCTTGAAATATTGTGTCCATCATCCTTTGGAAGTGGGCTGGTGCATTTTTGATGCCAAATGGCATCCTGGTATACTCATATATACCCATATGGCATATTATTCTGAGTAATTTCATGGAGTTTGGTTTAACTCCATTTTGGTGGAAGCCTTTCATACAATCCATTTTGGTTATGTATTTGGCTTTTGCCAGTTTATCCAAGGCACGGGGTATCCTGGGTATAGGGTACCTGTCTGCTTTTGTGTAGTTATTCAGAGCTCCGAAGTCTCCACACAGTCTAGACTTGCCATCATGCCAGGTGATTAGGACAGGGGTGGTGATTTCCACTATCTCATTATGTCCAATCTTCCTGATGACATCCATTTCCAGAAGTTCATTGGTATGTTTCTCAATTTCTTCCCTGGTTTCCAGGCTTGCTGGATAAGGAGGTCTCCTAAGCATGGGTGGATAAGGTCTTTCCACATCCAGATATAGTTCTATATCATGGCCTTTGATCTTACCTAATGGTTTTTCACCAATGGCAAATGCTGGTCTGTTCTTTCTCAGAATCTTCAGTAAGCTTGGTTTCTGTTTACTGGTGAGGGTATTGCCAAACTGTCCCTCTCTGAATTCCTTCACAAGTTCTTCTAGTGGATCCTGGAAAGATATCTGGTATATATGAAGTAAAAATTTCTTTTCCTTGTTGGTACCAATGGTGATTTGCCTATTTTTACTGTTGTAAATGTCTATGCCATACATCCTCTGGTAATCTGTTCCCAGTAAAAACCCTTGGATTTGGGCATCATCAAGCACTACAAACTCTGGGTTGAGTCTGATATTACCCTTCCTGTGTGGTATAATCATCTCTTTGATAATTGTCCCAATGGAAGTCATCTTCCCTGATGCACTTTTAAAGTTCTTTGCCTTAGTGGGCAAGAGCTGTTTTTCCCAATTCGGGAAGTGGTTGTCCAGATAATTTCTGGCCACTATGGAGCAGTGTGCTCCACTATCACTGATCAGTGGGTGCTGAGCATTGTCAATACAGACAGTCATCTTTGTGGCTGTTCCATGTATAAATGCCATTACTTTAGTTGGTGTAACCAGGAATTTTTGGGCATCTTGTGTATGTTCGTACAAGTTTTTGTTGGAAGTATCCTGTGGCATGCCTGCTTTCAACTGTATGTCCTGAATTTCCAGTAGGGTTTCCCCTTGGTGCTTCAGTAGAAATTCTTCTCTTGGGTCCTGTTCATCATCAGATTGTTCTCTGATGGCATCACCCATAGAGTCTGATTCAGAATCCTCTGTTGGGGATTCCTTCTCTGGGACTTTCTCAATGGCATAGACTTTTTTCTTTTCCTTTGGACAGTTGTTGGCATAGTGGTCTGTTGAACCACAATTGTGATAAGAATTTCTCTTCTTTGCCACTTCTGCCACTCTTTCTTTGGGTTTGTCTTCAAACTCTACCCTGAAAGGTTGTTTCTCTTTGAAAATACTGCTCTTATAAGGGGTGAATTTCCCTATGTTAGCCCTTTTCGTTATGTCTTTTAAGGTGTTGGCAATGTCATCTAGAGTGCAATTTTGGTTGCATCTGCATTTTACTGCATGCTCTAGTTCTCCTGGCAGTTGTGTCAGAAGCTTGTGATTCCTCATTTGGATGTTCATCTGAGGATCAATGGCTTTAAGCCTTTTAGACTGTCTAATACACCACTCATATGGATCTTTGGCCACTGAGTATTTGTCATTTTCAGATGACATGGTCTTCTGCCATATCCAAGTTTCATTACTGTACTTTTGGATGATTTGACTCTTCCACCATGGCCAGATTCTTATGCCATGGATTTCTTTCATTTCTATGTACCATATACTAGCATGACCTTTAAATGCAGTATTCAATCTAGCAGTAATCCAGTAGTCTGGTATGCTTGGTACATCAATGAAGAGTCCATCAATATAATATATGAGCTCCATATGATCATATTCCCCTGATCCAGAGAATTTGGGCCAGCTTGAGGCCTCAGGAAGCTGTTTCAAGGCTTCCTTCCCTGAATAAGACATGCCATCTCCATCCTGGTATTGTGATGGAGATCTTGCCTTATTCATCAACATGGCATGTGGTTTGATGTCATCTGGTTGATATGGATTCTCCATAACTTGGCCTTGTGGTTGTGGCTTCAAGTTATGGTAGACATTAAACAATTTGTTTATGTCTTCATCCAGAAAATCCCTGTCCCTTTTGCTGTGGTGTTGTTCTTCAAAGACTATATTCAGTCTTTTGCTAGTTTCTTCCGAGGCTTTGCTCAATTGAGCATGTCCTTCTTGAAGATTTTTAACTATTTTTTCCATGGAGGCTTGTAAATTTTTCATCCTCTCATGGCTGGCTCCAAGTTCTGCAAACTGCTTTGCAGATTGCTCAGCATATTGGGACATTTGTAACCACAGTGTATCACTGTTGATGTTACTCTCAGATGTGACAATGTTATGTTCAGTCTTAGTGGGGGTTATGTTTCTATTACTAGGACTACTGATTCTAGAGTGGTTTACAACTACTTCTAGTTCTTGTGCACTTCTTTTACAAAATCCAACAGCTTCTGAATCATAGGGTCTGACTCTTTCCTCCTCTGATTGAAGGAGGTTTTGTTCTTGCCCTTGTTTCCTTGTCTTCTCCTTAAAACTTCCTGGAATTGTGAAGAATGGTGACTCTTGGCCACTTATCTGCTGGTTTCTGAATGGTGTGAAGCCACTTGAGAGCTGATTTGGCCTGCTCCTTGTGAGCCTGAAGGAATCTGAGTAGGCCCTGTCTGGGTTAACAGTTCTTCTATAGCTTGGATAGTGGCTTGATTCTCCCTTATCCTCTGTGCCCTTGCCTCCAGGAGTCGAGCTGCCTGGGAGGATTCCAACCTCTGGTGACTACCATCAGGTCTTAGAAGTCTATCTCTTTGACACAGATCTTCTGGAAACTTGCTCCAAGTTCTGCCCAGTGAGATGCCAGGTTGAACCTCTTGTTGTCCATGCTGCATTGGAATAAGTCCTTGAGGAGTTAGTGGAGCTGAAGAACTTGATCCATGTCTTTCCAGTCCTCTGGTTTGAGGTCTCCATTGAATTGGAGTGTGAATGGAAGGGTTGATATTATCTCCCTCATTGTTTTGCCATCCACTACTGTGTGCAAGGTGTCCTCTTTCAGGTCTTCTGGTTCTGGAAAAACCTTCTGTGTCCTCTGGTTGGTTCCTTTGGAAGCTAAGATCTCTGAGGTGTACAGGTGACATGTTAGTGTTTGCAAGCAGTCAAAAACTTTATGTTCTCAGGGTATTTACCTTTGACTGTGCCTTGTACAAATTGGTTCTCTCCTGATTTGGGCAATTTACCTTTGGAGGTTACAACTGGGTTAATTATAGTAATTTTCCCTGTACAAGTTATCAAGGTTGGTTTATCTTGTATTGATGCAGAATTTTGTGATTTTTACTCCTCTGTATGGCAATGGGTGTCCACTTCTTTGCTGTTATCAGGCCTTCACTGTGCCTCTTTCCTCTGCCTTTGCTGCCCTCTTGCTCTGAGGGTGTCACTGGTGTGTTGTCCTGTGACTGGCTTTCAAGTGGTATGAAGTTATCTTCCACTGAATCAAGATAGGAAAAAGAGGGCTTATTTCAGCCAATACTTCTCAAAAAATGCTGGTTTTGCATGTCTAAGAATGGCCTCTGGGCTTGTATATTACTACAATGTGCCCTTGTATACTGACAGTCTGATTGAATTAACAATTCCACGTCAGAAATACAGCTTACTGATATTTGGTATACTGTTTTTATACCAATATCTCACAGAATAACTTGTAATTAGCAATTATAAACTGTCAAAAGTGGTGTGTAACAGGGCAATTGAGCTAACAATATGTCCAACCATGCCTCAAATTTTGGTTTATCAGTATGAGGTGTCTTAATTTAATTAAAAAATTAGACTGTTTTAATGGCTTAAGTGTTTTTATATGTAAAACACGCCAAAAATAATGGTCTTGTGGTTATTAGCCATGTGACAGATACTCTTAAAATATGAGTATAAAGTGGTATATATACCAACAAAGAAAAATATATATATAATATATATATATTTAAGAAATATTACGCCTAAAAAGAATAAAACAATTGTCAGAAAGTGAGAAATAAGAGAAAAAAACTCACTTATAAGGGTCCAAAAAATGTTTAAAACACGGCCAGGCCCCCAAAATGCCAGCTGGAGTCTATGTTGAAGCAGTAATTAGGCTATTTAAAACTAGAACTATAGCTGTGACACATGGGAATAATTTTAAAATAAGAGTTTTAATTTTAATATAATGGCTTAAAGTATAATAACAGGGTTCTACTATTGAAGAATAGTGGTGGTGAGTGCTATGGAGAACCATGGGTGCAGTCTTACCAGTTGGATTACTATAATAAGAGCTACAGTAATTAAAATTATAATTATACCCTAATTATTACCCAAGATTGAAACTGTTTTGACAGTTGACTACGTATGATATTCAAGAGCAGGATGAGGAAACAATTCTGGCTGTGAAAAGTCTCCTTTTTATCCTGAAATGGGGTGGAAAGGGTGCTAGACCTTTCCACATAGAGGAAGTGAAAAATTTTTTACCCTCTAGTACCGGCTTGTGGTTTCTAAACAGCCTTTTTAGCCTGTATTGGGCTCAGATGTGGTTTTGAAACCACATCTGGGCAGTTTCCATCAATACAGGGTGAATATTTTCATCTGGGGACCTCACAGCCTGATTCTGACGTGTATGACGCATAGAATGCTGTACAGAAACTGTATGGGACCCCAGTATTGACTGACTTATGAGGTATTGAAGTAAAAACAAGCTTCTTCATCTATTTGACAGCTCATATTCATGGTTATGGGATATTATCCCATGGTAAGGCTGTATATGACAGCAGGTGGGAATCTGACCTTAAAACAGCAATAACTTTGTCAGTTCTTGAGATATCAACCTCAGAATTGGTTCAGTGTGTAGCCCTGTATGTTCTCTTCACAATGGTACCTCATTTGATATGGTTATCATTAAATATGGCAAAGTTATCCCATGTACAAGACTTTTGTACATTTGCATGGTATAGGCAAAAAGCTGTATTAGGCTTATTTGCCCCATAACCTTTGTTCTAGTTGAGCTATGGGGAAATGGATGACACCGTCAGATAGCCCTGATTGTGCCCTTTCCAAAAAGACCCCACTTCAAGTATCTCAAACTAAAACTGTAGAAGTTAGATGAGAGGTGAATGTTTTGGCCACCCTTATTTGGCCTGAAATTGACCATAACTCCAGTAATATTGGGGCTAGCTAAGTTTGGCTGGTACCATTGGATAGCCCTGTCTTAGAGCTTCATTTGGAATACCAATTTGATGGGGTTAAGCCTCTCCTTCTGGATTTTAGATGAGAGGTGAAAATTAAGGTTTATGCTGAGCAATAACTTTGAGCAGGAATAACTTTGTTATTCCTTGTCCTATCGTGATAGGACTTAGGTTTCAGAAAGAGGTGAGTTTCCTTTTGCTTTTGATAATTTTTGAGATTATTTGGCTCAGTTCCATGTCTTGGTGGTATCTTGGCTATACCATTGGTTTATGATATTTTGGCTGTCATGCTTGTGCTCTGGTTTTGAGTCACAGGCTGACAATCAAAGAGATGCAATCTTTTCTTGGGTTTGCTAGCTACTATAGAAACCACATCAATACTTTTTTTCACATAACTAGTAGTCTATACAAGTTATGTTCAAAAGATGTAGTTTTTGAAATTACCAAGGAAAGCAAGGATGCATATGAGAGGATCAAAAATGAAATCACAAATGCACCTGTGCTCATCTTACCAGACTTTGAACTACCATTCAAGTTATAAATAGATGCAGCATGTAGACAAGGCTTAGGAGCAGCCCTTCACCAAAGAAAAATTGTGGATGATGAACCAAGAGAGGGAGTCATATGTTATATCTATAGGCAACTGAAAGATTCAGAAGCCAGGTATGGGGCAGCCCAGACTGAATGTCTATGCTTAGTCTAGGATCTAGAGAAACTCCACTATTCTTTAGAGGGTGCAGTCTTTGAAGTCTACACAGACTGTACAGCCTTGAAATCCTTACTGAACATGAATACTACCAATAGACACATGTTGAGGTCGCAAAAAGCAATCCAAGAGTATAGGGTCAATATGAAAATCATATACAAAGAAGTCAAAAGCTATACCAATGCAGATGGCCATTGGATAATGTCAAAAGCAACCCAGCTTATGACCTTGAATTATCTGCCAAGATCCCTATCCATTTTATAGAAATACATAGGAGGAAAAACTTCAGATTTTCTGAATGGGTACCAGTAAGTGGTACCCCAAACTGTGGAGACACTGATTCAGAAGGAACAGAAACTCCCATAGTGGGAATAAGTTCCTCCAAACTGCATAATGAATTCTTCAATGCAGTGATGAAGACATATGTCAAACACAAACAATGTGGCATATTGTTGCAACTCCTTAAACAAAAATACAGGAGCCCAGAACTGGAATCCCAGTTAGAGGAACCCTGGTTGAGGGACTACAAGGATAACAAGTTTTTCTGTATAGATGGGCTGCTCTACCATAGAGAAAAGAACACTAGTGCACTTGCCATAGTAGACAGGGACCATATATCCTTAACATAACAAGAATTCCATGACTGCCCCTAAATGGGCCACATGAGTGAGGACAGGACCAAGTAGAGGGTAGCAAGCACAGCTTGGTGGCCCAAATGTGAGCAAGAGTTGAGTGAATAAATCAATACTTGTGAAAGATGCCAAAAGGAAAATAGAAAACATTGGAAGAAGTATGGGTTACTTCAACACATAGAAGAACCCAAGCACCCATGGGAAACCATCAACATGGACTGGGTTACAGGACTTGTACAAGAAGGCAAGGAGAACTTCAATGCTTACTTGATAATAGTTCATAGGTTCAGCAAGAGTGTGAGGTGCCTACCATTTCACAAAGAGGATACTGCCATGGATACTACACTTTTATTTTGGAATAACATAATATCTACCTGTGGTGTCCCTAAGATTATCATTAGTGATAGGGACCCAAAATTCACATTAGAATTTTTGACCAACCTCTATGACATGCTGGATACTAAGCTTGCTTTTTCTACAGCTTATTATCCACACAAACAGATGGATTGGCTGAAAGGATGATCCAAACCATGGAGGATATCCTTAGAAGGTTCTGTGTATATGGCATGGAATACAAGGACCATGAAGGTTGCACCCATGACTGGGTTACCCTTCTACCAGCATTCCAACTGGCTTATAATACTGGACAGCATTCTACCACAGGGAAATCACCTTCACTGGTAGCAAAAGGGTGGAACCCCCTATTGCCTGTGGATCACTTGAAGATGAATCTTCTAACTCTCCACCCCACAGCCAAGGACTTCCAGGATATGTGGAAGAAGGCTTGTGACACAGCTTCCAAATGCATGGCTGAGGCAAAGGAATATAATAAGCAGAGGTTGGACAAATCACACATAGAGCCTGCCTTTAAAGAAGGGGACCAAGTGTTAGTGTCTACACTGAACTTTAATAATCTAAAAGGACCTTAGTAAATGAGAGACTCATTTGTAGGGGCCTTCACTATCAGTAAATTGATAGGAAAAATGCAGTGGAGGTCAAACTCACAGAAGAAATTTCTAGGAAACACCAAGTCTTTCCAGTGAGTCTGTTCAAGCCATACTTCCAGACAGGAAAGGATAAATTCCCCTCCAGGAAGAAAAATCCCACCCCACAAGAGATAGTGGAAGGGGAAGACTACCCTGGGCCTGTGAAGAAAATCATCAAGGCCAGGAAGATTAGACTGAATGGTAAAGTCCAGAGGCAGTACTTGGTCAGATTTAAAACCCAGACAGCAGATACAGACAAAAGGTTGGCTGAAGATGCCATACCAGATGGGAACCTTCATCTAAGGAGATTCAGGGCCTCTAGGAGGACTGAACAGTCCCATCAATGATAAGCCTTTTTTTAGAGGGAGGGTTTGTCAGCCTGTGACTCAAAACCAGAGCACAAGCATGACATACAAATACCATAAATCAATGGTATAGCCAAGATACCACCAAAACATGGAGCTGATCAAAATCATCTCAAAAAGGTACAAAAGAAAGTGGAAACCCCCAACTTTCCAAATACACAAGTCCCACCATTATAGGACAAAAAATAACAAAGTTAACCCTGCTCAAAGCTGTTGCTGAGCATGAACCTTAATTTTCACCTGTCATCTGAAATACAGAGGCAGAGGCTTAACCCCATCAAATGGGTATTTAGAATGGAGCTCTCAGTCAGGGCTATCCAATGGTACTAGCAAACTGAGCTAGCACCAGAATTACAGAAGTTATGACCAAATAAGGTCAAATAAGGGTGACTAAAATATTCACCTCTCATCTAACGTCTACAGTTTTAGTGTGAGATACCTAAAGTGGAGTCCTTTTGTAAATAGCACAATCAGGGATATCTGATGGTGCCATTCATTTTCCCATATCTCATCTGGAACAAAGGTTATGGGGCAACCAAGCTCTATATGGTTTTTAAGCAAAACATCTATATGTACAAATAATGTTGTACATGGCATAGCTTTGCCATACTTAATGATAGCCATATCAATTGAGGTACCATTTTGTAGAACACATCCAGGAATACACAATGAACTATATTTGAGCTTGATATATCAAAACCTGACAAAGTTATGGCAGTTTTAAGCTCAAAATCCCACAATTAGACCAATACAGTCTTACTGTGGGATATTCTCCCATAAGTATGATTATGAGGTGTCAAATAGTCAAAGAAGCATGTTTATACTTCAATATCTCATAATTAACTTAATTGTGGGCTTCCATACAGGTTCTGTACAGCATTCTAAGCATCATACACATCAGAGGAGGGCTACGTGGTCCCCAGATGAAATTCTCCACCCTGTATTGGTGAAATCTCCCCAGATGTTGTTTCAAAACCACATCTGAGCCCAATACAGAGCATAAAGGCACTATGAAAGCCACAAGCCAGTACTCTTAAATGAAAAACTCTTTACTTCCTCTACATGGATGGTCTAGAGGGCCATTCCGCCCCATTTTAGGATAGAAGTTGGCCTTTTCTCCACCAGGAAAGGCTTCCTCATCCTGCTCTTGAATTCCTACATAGTACAACTGTCAAAAAAAGTTATACTCTTGTAAAATAATTAGGTTATACTTTAAATTCTTAAGTATTGTAGCTCTTATTATAGTAATTCAACTGGTAAGACTGCACCCAGGGCTTTCGATAGTGCTCACCACCACTATTTCAAAATAGTAAAGCCCTTATTATGCAATCTGAAACTTTTATTATCCATTATAAACTTCTTTTAAATTGATTTTACGGTGTCACAGTCATAGATAACGTTGTAAGTAGCCTTATTACATCTTCATCATAGACTCAGCCTGACAACTGTTAGCTTTGTCACTTAGTTTCCAAATTCACTCTGATCACTTTTGGGCTTGTTTTCCCTTTAAATATCTTTTCAATGACTTTGTTCTTTAATTAATTGCTTGCAGTTCTTTGCTCAATTATTTCTAATTAAAATTTCTCTTGAAGAAATTTCTTTTGTAGCCCTAAATATCTCTTGTAGAGTATTTTTGGATAAATATTTATTGTTGGTAAAACAATAAATCTTTATAATATTATTGTTTTATACCTATAAAGTTAAAACAATAAATTTGGGGTGTTTTCTCTTGAAAATATGATTTTTTACTATTTTTTGATCATTTTTACCTTATACAATTTTGAGGACAGGAAAAGTACTTGATTTTTAACAAAGTTTGATATCCAAACCTTACATTTTGTCAAGCCTTATCACTTGGTTTGATATACTCAAGTTTGGATAAATATTTGGTGAAACATAACTTCTTCCTTTTGAAATATAACCTTTGACACTCCAATTGACAATAAAGATTGTATTTAGGATTGATTTCAGTATTTAGGTCTTCTTTGACCTTTCTTCAGTTCTCTTTTAGAAATTTCAAATAATTATAGAAAAGTTCATCACACAAAATTTTAATTAAAATCAATCAAGGTCTTAACCCTTATTTTTAAGGCTCAGGAATCAGGATTATTGACCTGGAAATATAAATGAAAGAAATTCTCTTTATTTGCTTAATTTCAGCCTCTTTTGCTATATTTTATTTGTCATGGGTGGCTGTAAGAGCAGCAAGTGTGGCTTCAGCACTCTGTGTAAATAATTTGAGCTGTTTTATGTGTTCATATTCATGTGTACTTTCTTCTATAGTAGCTTCAAATTAGATCCCAGAAGAAAAACTTTACTTTTTCTGGAATCGTGATGCCTTTCATTTGAATAGAGCTAGCTCCTTTTAACTCAGAAATTCTAATTTCCTGTTTTTTCTCTTTAGAAAGGATAGTATTACCTGATGGATCCAAGTTACTATCAGAAAAATTTATGTTATCCCCATCATTCTGGAAATCTTCATAAGCAGGCAGACCTTCTCATTTGATTTCTAATTTTTTTGAATGGTGCCAACTTGACTTTGTAGCTTGAACTTGGTTTCAAAGGCAGCACTGATATTTTCTCTTGCAGTTAACTTCTCAGAATATTAGTTAAAAAAAAGTAAAAACAAGCAAGCCATCTTACTAAGAGCTAAATGTGTAAATTATCACTTAAAGACAATATACCAACTTATATAGTTTAGATTGATATTATTTACACTCTAATTTGTGCTGTAAAGTGGATATTATTTCTTGAGAAAGGCTTGTATTTTCAGAAGTGAGATGACCCTTGATTCCCTTTTAGGAAAATGGGAGTAAATAAATCAATACAGAGTATCAAAAGCCACTATAATCATATTAAAAACCCTACTTTACAAACTTCTTTTTCCATTATCATTGTCTCTATTTTATGTTCCAGTATGTGGAACTGTGCTTTGAGGTCAGTTACATTTTCATTTTCCTATCAGAATGAATTCCAAAAACGTCAGCTTTGACTATATATAGGAAGCTCACAAACAGGTCTCAAAATGACCAACTATATGTACCAACAGTTTTATCTTACCAAAGTGTTCTCGAAACTTTTTCTTGAAGCTGTCAAAGCTGGTTCCTCTTGAGCATGCATGGAATTAGTTGGTTAAAGGACTGAATGTCTCTCTACAATACATGATTTGATTTTTAGCACTATTCAAGAACTGTATATATTTTAGCTTTATGTGAAAATACCAAACTTACTATTTAGGCATTCAATTTGATCATTAGCTTTAGCAAGAAAAAGTTTAATTGTGGCTAAGTGAGTCCTAGCTTTATTGAGGTCAACATCGATGTGCTTGATTCTGGCACCAATCTCAACTTGAAAACCTTGATATTTCAATTTGAGATTATTGAGGATCAACTTTTGATTAATTTAAAAATTTTATATCATGACGATCTATATTGTTGATTTGATTTATTCTGGGTTGAGCCTAATCAAGCATTCTGTTAAGTATCTTACCTTCCTTAGTCATAGCCGCACTTTTATTCTGGTATCTGATTTATTTGTTTGTAAGCTTTAATGGGTAAATTTTTTCTTTTCAAATGATTTCAGATTAATAGAGTGTATAAAATCAATAAAATCCATGCGTTTGTCGAGGAACTGGGGGATCTTGTTTGGGGAGTTAAAAAAATAAAAAGCACACCTTCTTCCATACAAAAGACTTTCAAGCTACGGTCAAACAGGAGGTGTAAACCCTATACACCTCCTGTGCTATGCGCAGTTGTTTGCAGGTTTTACAATTGCAACACAAAAGTACATGCGATTCAAAACGCCTATTCAATATGGGTAATTTAATCACTTAAATTTGGCTAAGTGATCAATTTTATTTAGTTTTTTATTTAATGAAAATATTTCGTTTGATATTTTGTTTTGCTATTAAAAATAAACTTGATAAAAACGTTTTTTGGACATGAAAACCTAATTAATTATTTTGATTTTTTTTTATTGAGAATTTCATGCTCTTGAGTTATGAGTTAAATGGATTACTATTGTTTATTTTCAACATTTTATTAATAAATATTAATTAGTTTTTTCAAAAAATAAATAAATTAGAATTTGATGTTAAAAGAAATACTAAAAGAAATTAGAATAAATTCAATAGAAAAAACAAACATTTGAATGAGATTATTTTAAGTTTTTTTTTAACTTTATTTATTGTCATTAATTTGTTGAAATTTTATTTCAAGAAAAAAAGATTAAAATTAAAAATGAAAATTGAATTTTTTTAGTGAATAATTATAGTAAAATGCTTTTTTCAATTTATTCAATTTGAGTCTTATCAATAGAAAAGGTGTTTTTTTTTTGCAAATTTCTTATTAATTCAATATTATTGGAAGAAATGTTAGAAGATATTTTTTTGAATAAAGATTATCTTTTTGTGTTTTTATTCAAGGAAATTAAGAGATTGTTCTTAAAATTCAATTAATTCAAAAATTTAATGAATTAAAAATGTTGAAAAATTTATCATCTGAATAGCTGTTAAGAGAAATTACACATCCAAAGTTGACTTGAAATTTAAATGAGATTAAAATGTAAGTATTTATTAATACTGTGCAGTAATTTTCAAAATAAAATAAATTATGAAATTTGATCATTATTCTACTTCTGACTTGAATTCAGTTAAGTTCATTTCTACTTATTATTCTTTTTCTTTGACTAATTCTTCTACTTTTTATGAAGAAGTTGGTGATTACCTTAATTTCAAAAATTTGGGATTAAATTATTGAAATTCTAATTATTATCTTTTCGAGTTTAATTGGGATAAGTTTATCCTCAATTGTGATATTCTTTAAGGCTTTCATATTACTAAGTTAAATCTTTGAATTTAAAATTAATTAATTTTCTCATTCAAAATATTTGGTTTTTTAATAAATTTTATTTTTAAAAAATTATCAGAATCAAAGGAAATTTAATTATCATATCACTTTAACCACTTTACATTTGGGATTTCAAACTTTTTAAACTGAAATCTGGACCAGATTTACAAATTTAGTACCAAATTAATAAAATGTTTAGTACTTTCAAATTCATTATATCTTTTTCTTTCAGATAATTTTTAAGAATTAATAATCTCATCAATAATAAGGAAATAACTGAATTACCAATAATTTGGATTAATGAATTATCTATAATAATTCTTAATGAGCATGTAAAATTATAATTATAATATTAATAATAATAATAATAATCAAGATCATTAATAGATAAGCTTAACCCTTATAAGAGAATCAATAGTTTAAGGTAAATAATAATTAATAAATTTCCTATAATAATGATAAACCAATTATTAATGAGGAAATTTTGAAATTTATTGAAATTAATGAAATTATTAATCTCTCGTAATTATAAGTTAATTAATTATAATACATTAATCAGTTATGAGATTTAATCAGCTCATCAATAATAATTGAATAACCAAATTATCTATAATTCCCAATGGTGCATTGGCTATTGTTATTATTAATGAGCATGTATAATAATAATTATCATATTCTTAATTAATAATGATCATTAGTAACCCCATTAATAAATAAATTTACCTGCTATAAGTGAATTAATAGCTGAAATTTTATAATAATTGAAACATTTAATATAATCATTCAGGAATTCATATAAATTATTAAGTAATGAAATGATTAATTTGTGATAAAGTGTAAGGTTTGTCTATGAAAATCTTGATAATAGTAACAAATATCAAGAGTACTATGGCTTTCCTCAGTAGAAAATATAATATAATTAGATATTATAACCACAAATAAATATAATTATTGAAAATAACTATACAAAAAGAAAGAACTTAATTAGTAGTAAATAATTCATTAAGTAAAAAAACCTAATAATTATAATACATTATAGCTATTCTGTCATTATTATAATCACTGACAGTTATAATAATAATAATAAGAATGTCTAAAGCTCTTAATGAGACAATCATATGAGGAAAATGAGAGGATTTGATCACTTATAAATAATATAAATATTATTTATAGAAGAAATATCACACACTGTACAGAGATAACTCTTATAGAAAAATTCTATATAAAAGAACTAATACTACATCAAAAAGATATAGAACTTTAAAGAAAACTTACTCTTAATATTTATTTAATACAATAAGTCAAACACAAACAGTTATATTATTAAACAATCCTTAAAAGTTAAAAACACACCAAAAAACAACATTTTGAAATATAAAACAACGTCTTATGATAAAATATAAGATTGAAGAGTTTTTATGAAGAATCTGTGGATTTCAAAGATATTTAAGACAATAATTTTCTAAGATTAAATATATTACAGGTGCTTACGATGATAATCTGATTTGTGTTATGTCAATTCTTCAATTTTAGATCAATAAAGAATTAAATATTTCAGAAATACATTGATAATAATATTTCATATTCAATAAAACTTTACCTGTTTAAATGTCTAATATGATTGGTAATTGGTTATTGGCGAAAAAAGTGATTCAAAGGCTATTTTTATTCCTGCAGAGAGGCTCTCATGATTCATAATCAATATATAGGGCTTTCTCAGGTCAAAATTAACAATCCATGCTTAAAAATAATGCTCTTGACTGAAGGTAACTTGTTTTAGTTCCAATTCAAAGTTACGGGTATTATTCCTAACTACAAGTAGCTTTAATCCTATTTTTTATTACTTATTCTAAGCTTAAAAATTAAATAAGCTGAATTATATTAAGCTTAATTACATGAAAAACTTAAAAGTAAATTTTCCAGCAGAAATCTCCTAAACTTAATCTTTACTTAATTTTTGAAGAAATCTTAATTTTCTTTCAGAATAATCAAAAAAGTTAATTACAAGGCTAATTACAAGCTAAACCTGTTTGAAAAAGATACTTTAAGATTGATGCCTACACATATAACATTTGATTGTAATCTGTCTGAAATTTTCAAGCAAATCCAATAGGAATTGGATTTTTAATGAATTTTTGAAGCTATTGCCATTTTCCATGTAAAATAGCAATACACACCGAACCTTAATTTTTGATAAGGTTTTAACACTTATAACTCTAAATTTGAAAGCTTTTTTAAGCTTTGAAGATTCTTGAAACCTTGATTAAAAGCTTGAATATTGGGATTTACCCTTTGGCAGCTTGTGATTACTTTCAAAATTTGGATAAAACCGGTTTCAACTTTAATTTTTGACTAAATTCTAAGCTTAAACTATAAGGTTGAAAATCCTTTAATACAGGTGGACAACCTTAATTGTATCCTTGCATATTCCAAGATTTGGGTACCCCAGCTCTATTTGGTCTTTTTGCTTTATCCCACCTTTCTGCATGGTTTTTGCCCTTATATTTATTTAAAACCATACTATGGTCTTAAGCCACTTTAAATTGAGCTCACACAGGATTTACATTATGTATTGAAAATCCTTAGCCAATTAAGTAAATATACACAACACCTCAATTTTAACTAAAATTTTGGTAAGTTTGCATAAAGCTTATGCAACTTCAAATGTAAGCTTACCTTTGCTTAAGTTCAACAATTTTTTCAAAAAAATTCAAAAGTTGCATTTTTACTGTGAGATTCTTAAATATTCTAATAACATAATAAATTTACACTGTTGGGTATAACACCCTATGGGTCTACCCTTGCTTATTTTCAGTGTAGAATCCAAAAATGACATAATAATCATAACTTTTTTATCCAAAATGAAATTATGCTTATTTTTTGTTAGTTTTTGGTTTCAATACAGTTTATAAGTCTGGTTGAGACTAAGTCAACTGTATATAAAGTTATTAGTGGACTTATGGGTATGTAATACATATCTCACAGGCTCACATAAAAGATTTCTCATTGGTATATCATAAATTCAGGAGTCACATTATTAAATCTTATTTTTGAGATAATAACTCACCAAAAACTATGAAAGTTCCTTTTTATACTTCATTCTGTGTTATTAAACTTAATTATTTAGCATTATAGAGCTTGAAATTTGGTACAAATATTTTTGCATAATTAATTTCATGCTATTGAAAGAATCCAGTTTAAAAAACAACTGAAATTTGAAAAAAATTACAAGATTATTACTTAATTGATTTTTCATTTAACCACAATATCTATTCACAAGTCAATAAATTCAAAAGTTATTTTTTAAATGGAGAAAATGAGCTGTTTGAAATAAACATATGTCAAAAATGAATTTTTGCTTAGATAGTACTTTATGTTGAAGTGAAAATTTTGAAGATATTCATGAGAAACACATCAAGTTATTATATTTTAAGATATTATTTTGAATTTTATTATAAGAGACAATCCTGGTAAAGATTTCATCAAAAATGAATTTTTTGCATTTTGTATATTCCGAATGGCGTTGGTCCAAAAAAGCATTATTTGATTTATTTTTGCTTAAATTGAAAATAAAAAAATTGATGATATAAATGTATTATTTGAACTATTGCAAATACCCACTTAGCTGTTAATTTGGAAATATACTGAAGTTAATTTCATTTATTAAAAAGAAGGAATTTATTGTTTAAAACAATTCATATGAGAACAATTTTTTTATTAAAGAAGCTATCTTTCACTCATCAAAATATTTCTATTATCTTTTGCATTGTAAAATATTTTTTCAAAATTATTTTCATAAAACAAATAAAATCAGTGTTCTCAAAGATGAATTACTCAATTTTCTGGGGCAAATTCAATTTGTTACTTACAAATTCACTGAATTGAATTTCATTACCAAGTAGAAATTTGAGATTATTTCAATATGAAAACAGATTTTTCATTGTTTATAAAAAAATGCATATTTCAATGATCAAAACATTTCCATTATATTTTTCATTTAAAAACCTTTCAAGGATTATGTTACTTAAAGAAATAAAATTATTTTTATCACAGCTTAATGACTCAGTTTTTTCATTGTACATTTGAGTGTTGAATAATTTGAATAAATATATTGGTAGTTGAATATCTTTTCAATATTAAATTTTCAAATGGATTTTCTATCAAAAAGAGACAATCTGCATCAATTTCATTTATATTTTTCAGGGCTGGCTTGTCAGTATATTTTCAGTTTGTACAAATAAGCTAAATTAGCCCCCTCAAGAAATGAATTGATGCTAGGTGGCTTCATCCATATGTGCTCTTCATGAAATTTTTAGAACTATCAAAAACATCCTTTTTTATATATGTAGGTGCTCATTTCCTAGGATTTTAAATTTGAGGACAGACTTACTTGGTAATAGCAAGCCAGCCTTGATAGGTGTATATTCAAAAGTATTTTGCAAAGCTGCTTGTATTAATAGCCCTTTATTAATTCCTTTTTTTTAAGTAAACAATTCTATATTGTTAAATATAAAAAAACTGTTATATGTGAGACTTTTCTTATTTAGTATGTAAGTTAATTAATAAATATTGATTACCATTCTTGTAAAAGCATTTCAAAGGATTTTTCTCTATATTAAAATAAGAAATTCCTATGAATTATACTTAAAAATACTGGTTTAGAATAATTTTATAAAAATTCAATTTTAAAATAGTTTTTTTAAATTATCATCCCTATGAAATCTGTATGGTTTGACTATGAAACAATAAGTAAAAATTACTCATTTCTTACTTATTGTACTCTGAATGCTCTTATAACTAAAATAAGCAAGATAAAAATTATTATATTTATGGCCTAAAATTAAGTATATTATTAAATAAATATAATAATATAATTGATATTATAAAAAAATAATATAATAAATAAATATATTAATATAAAATAATTAATATATTTAAAAGCACTTTATTATTGTTACCAACAAATAATAAAGGTGTAAAAAAATTGTTTCTTATAAATTAAAAACAATTAATAACAATAATATTACTAATATTAAAGTTATTTATTAATGTAAAAACTATTTATATTAATATGAGAATTATTAGAAAGTAATAATAGAGAGAAATTATTACAATAGAGAAAATAACCTACTTTTAACACTTAATATAATACCTTTGAAAGATTTTACGCCAAAATAATGTAAATACAATTCATACAAACTGTATTTACAAATGAAAATAGAGAAACTACAAATATTCTTTGATTTTTATGTGGAAATTGATTTAAAGAGATTTTTAAACAAAAACAATTAAATAATTGATGTAATCACATCAAGATTGATGATTATAATAAAGATGATCTTTGGTATTTAATAATATAATAGTTTTATATATGAAGAATAAAGAAATTACCTTTTTTGATTCAATTATTTGGTGTTTTTGATGCATCTGAGGGAAAAAATAGAGTAATAAGAGCTCTATTTATAGTAAATACCTCCCTCCTAGAGTCCAGTAGGCTTCTAGTAGACGTGTACCAATGGTATCTACTAGAAATGATCAGTATCTTAAGGTTTAATGATGATTACATCATGATCAAACCATCTTATCTCATTATTACGCCATTATTTAGAGTTATCACTATAACTGTAAGTTTGATGATGTCAAAGGCTTGGAAGAACACCAAATTCTGTGTATTTTATTATTTTGAATC
This sequence comes from Austropuccinia psidii, assembly GCA_023105745.1. Taxonomy (NCBI): domain Eukaryota; kingdom Fungi; phylum Basidiomycota; class Pucciniomycetes; order Pucciniales; family Sphaerophragmiaceae; genus Austropuccinia; species Austropuccinia psidii. The sequence continues at coordinate 35,410,011 of JALGQZ010000012.1, forward strand.
ATAAGCTAATAGTATTCACCAATTTTATTACTCATATGACTGTTAAACTTAATTTAAGATTACAGTGAGTGATCATAAATGATCAAAATTAAGCTCAAACTTTGATCCTTCATAACCTTTAAGTTTTACACCCTACAGAAATTCAGGGAGTGAATTCTGATAGCTTGGAATGTCTTTATTAAACTGCCAAGAGCATTTCATTACATCATCAAAACTCTATTTCTGATAATTTTTCTTGTAACTCATCTTTTTTGTGGAAACTCATTATTTTAAACTTCAAACCATGATTTCAGGTGGTTGTGCCTTGAATATTATGATCAAAAATATGTCATTCTTCACTTATTAATCAGTATAATCTGATTGTCCACCTTTTTCTAAGTTTGGACCACTCTTGCAACAAAGTGGTCAACAGCTCTATTGATTTTAATCAATAATCCATTACAAGTTTTAACCTTTTTTATAAATTTTTAAATGAAGTTCATATCTGTGCTCTTACAGTAATCAAGTGGTGACTTTATTTTTGGCTTATCTCTTGATCTTGTATATTTCAAGAGATATTAGCTAAAAACCATGAATATATGCATTGACCAAAAAGTGCATATATTCAGCTTAATTCCTTAGGTATTAGCTTTGGAGATTAAGTTGATAATTGTTTTATGTGTGGAATTATGTGGGGAATCCAATGGTACAGTTTTTATCTCACATGTTGTTTCATTGTTTTCTAAAATAATTAATGATTTATGTTTTTTATACGGTATTATTACTTATAACTCATTTGATATTGACTTTACAGATATGCCATAAAGATTTTATATGTGTATTTTACCATGAGGAATCCAATGGTGTAATTTATTTCACATTTTTACTCATTTGTTTCTAACGTAACTCAAGCTTTATGCCTATTTATAGCAGTTTTGTAATCTTACAATAATTATTTCAAATATTTCTTGTGACTTTTTTGGGTATGTGGTCATATCTCAAAGGTTCACATTCCCTACTGCCAAAAAAGATTGTACCACAATCTGATATGTGTAATTAGGGTAACATCCACTGTCCTACCTCTTCAATAGACTTTGATAGTCTTGAAGCTCAATAATGCTTGAATTTTCTATTCTTCAGGTTTTCTTGCATGTCTGAACCTTCTTAGTAGTTTATCAGCATTTGTTATATCTTTCTCAAGTAGCGATTCATCTTCTTGAATTGAATCTCTATACCTTACAAGGTATTCTCAATCTTTTTTGTTTCTTGTCCTTCTTTCTTTAAGGACTTTCACAATTTTCTTTTCTTCACCTTCTTCCAAAGGGGGAATTTCAAGTGGGGGTTTATTTCTTAGTGAAAATAATTCCTTGTCACTTGAGCTGTAAGGTTTTATCAGGCTTACAGGGAAAGTAGGGTGTTTGATCATTAATTCACCTGTGAGTTCCAATTGCACAGAATTAGGTCCATGAAGTGCTCTTATCATAAATGGTCGTTCAAAGGAATCTTTCAGTTTCTTTGGGTCTTTAATGTTACTAAAATTAAGGGTTGATACTAGGGCCAAGTCTCTTATTTTGAAGTTAGGTGGTTTATGACTTTTATCCCATCTTTCTTTTGCATATTTGAAATAATATTGCATACATCTGTTTGCATGGTGTCTTGCTTTGTCAAGAATTATCTTAAAGCTGCTTGCTGTTGGATGTATATCCACTAAGTCCTTTTTTAGGGTATCATAAGGAATTCTTGGATTCCAACCTTTTTCTAGCATTGCTGGTGTTCTGCCAGTAGAAGAAGGGATTATTTTTTATATGCCAGCTCAAGGGCTGGTATTAGTGTACACCCTTCATGGGTAAAACCATCAGAATCTTTAAATTCTAATCCATAAGCACAGAATCTTCTGATCATGTCCTCCAAGGTTTGTATCATCCTTTCTGCTAGACCATCAGCTTGAGGATGGTATGCTGTTTAGAATGATAATTTTGTCCCAAACAAGCTATGGAGATTTGTCCATAATGCTGAAGTGAACTTTGGGTCTCTGTCACTTATGATATTTTGGAATAAGCCTGTGTGGCCAATGACTTAATTCCATATCATTATAGCTGTGTCCATGGCTGTGTCATCTTTGTGACATGGTAGGAACATAGGAGTCTTGCTATACCTGTCAACTAACACTAGGCATGCATTATAACTTCTGTCTCCTCCTGGAGGTAATGCTGTTACCCAATCCATATGAACTATTTCCCAAGAGGATTTTGGTTCTTGCATTTGGATCATCATTCCAAATTTCTTTCCTATGGCTCTATTGGCTTTTTGACATCTGTCACAGGTTTGGCAGTATTCTGCAACATCTTTCTTCCAATTTGGCCACCAAGAGCAGGTTTTCACCATCTCTAGTGTTCTATCTTCTGAGAGATGTCCAGCTACAACCGTATCATGACAGTCATGTAAAATAGTGTTTATCAGAGTTTTCAGCCTGTGACTCAAAACCAGAGCACAAGCATGACAGCCAAAATACCATAAACCAATGGTATAGCCAAGATACCACCAGAACATGGAGCTGAGCCAAATTAGCTCAAAAGGTATCAAAAGAAAGAGGAAACTTACTCCTTTCTGAATATAGAATTCCCATTAACATATGAAAAAGAATAAAAAAGTTATTCCTGCTCAAAGTTGTTGCTGAGCATAAACCTTAATTTTCACCTCCCATCTGAAATCCAGAAGAAGAGGCTTAACCCCATTAAATGGGTATTCAAAATGAAGCTCTAAGTAAGGGCTATTCAATGGTAACAGCAAAACAGAGCTAGCACTAATACTACTGAGGTTATGGTCAAATTCAGGCCAAATAAGGTTGAACAAAACATTCACCTCTAATCTAACTTCTACAGTTTTAGTGTGAGATACCTAAAGTGGGGTCTTTTTGGAAAGAGCACAATCAGGGCTATCTGATGGTGCCATCCATTTCCCCATACCTCATTCAGAAGAAATGTTATGGAGCAAACAAGCTCCATACATCTTTTGGACAAATCATAAAGGTGTACAAGAAAACTTGTACATGGCATAACCTTGCCCTATTTGATGATAACCATACCAAATGAGGTACAATTGTGTATATCACATCCAGGGATACACAATGAACCAATTTTGAGCTCAATATCTTAGAAACTGACAAAGCTATAGCAGTTTTAAGGTTAAAATCTACCAGTTTGGCCAATATAGCCTTATAGTGGGATGCTATCCCATAAGTATGATTATGAGGTGTCAAACAGACAAAGAAGCTTATTTATACTTCAATACCTCATAATTAAGTCAAATACAGAGGTCCATACAGGTTCTGTACATATTCTGACGCGTCAAAAACACCAGAACACACCTGTAAACTTCATTGGTGAAAATATTCACCCTGTATAGGGTAAAAATGACTACTTGTGGTTCTAAAGCCACATTTCCACCCAATACTAATCTTTATTGAGTGTATAGAACCACAAACCAGCCCACAGTAGTGAAAGTTTTCACTCTGTGGTTGTGTGCACAGTTAAACCACCTCCCACTACCCCAGAACACGATAAAAGGAGGCTTTTCCTCACCAGGAAGCTAATCCAGCATCCTGTTCTTAATATTCTTACGTGGTATAACGTCTTAAAAGAAGTGGTACCCTTAGAATTTAACAGGTATACTTTGTGCTTAAGTATTGTAGGGTTTGTTATTGTAAACCAACAGGCAAACACTGCACCCAGGGCTATCAGCGGCACTCACCATCACTAAATTTATTTAGTATAGCCCTTTTAACCATCTCTTATCTTAATTATGATCTTTATTTTCGTGTCACACTCAGACATATAGCTTTTATTTGCCATTGTACAGCTATATCATAGAGTCACCCTGACATTTTGGGGGCCTGGCCAGGTTTTTTAACTATTTTAGATGAAATTCTAGCTTGTTTTCACTATTTTTAGCTCATTTTCATGCCTTTTGAAGTTATTATACTTGTTTTCTTGCTTATTTTCATTTTCTTTGAGCCATAAGAAGCCCTGAAGGGGATTAATTTTGTGGTTTTTCTCTATTCTGATTTTTTTACTCAAAAATATACATCAAAAAAACATAATAAAAAATAAAATAAAATAAACTGTAGACCTATCCTTTTTGAAAAATAATTTTTTTCATCATTTTGAATAGTTATAAAGATATATTTATATTTGTAAAAGAATCTCTTTTCACAATAAAATAAAAACCATATTTATTGTTGTTTTTTTTCATAATATATACAAAGTATATATTAGTTGAATTTTTCTTGAAGAAAAACTCTGACAATTCATTCTTTAATGCAAATTGGCGTGAAAAAATTGATTATTATCATTATTATTGCTAATACCAATAATAATACTCCATCTGCTAAGACCATCTGCATTTTTATTGATATTACCAGATTAATGAACAATAGTATTGTTTCCTCTATATTCTTGGATAGCAATTTTCCATCTCAGCATATGTCTATTTGGAGTTTTCATATTTAATAGAGATTTTACAGCATTGCAGTCTGTAATCACATTGAAAACTGTCCCATCCAAGTAAATGTAATTTTTCTAAAGCCCACACTAAGCATAGGCATTCCATTTGGCTTGCTCCATATCTTGCCTCTGCTGGCTTTATCTGTATTGAAATAAAACAGATTTGTCCTTCCACTGGCTTATCATTGATGATTTGTGTTTGGTGTAGTGCAGCACCTAGTCCTTCTCCACAAGCATCAATGTAAATCTTGAAGGGTAGTTTCCAATCTGGCATTAGAAGAAATGGGGCATTTGCTAAGGAATTTTTCAATTATTCATATGATTTGACTCTTCCTTTGGTCATTTCATAGACTGTTTTCTGGTCACATAGTTTATACAAGGATTTGGAAATTTTTGCAAAGTCCTTTATATGCTGTCTATAGTAGCCAGCAAATCCTAGAAATGATTTCATTTCTTTTTTGGCTTGAGGCATTGGCTTAAGTAGTACTGCTGCTACTTTATTCTTGTCTATACCTAGACTAATACCAGATACAACATGTCCTAGTGCTTTTAGTTCACTATATGCAAAATGACACTTTTTCAAGGAAATTTTCATAGTTACGTAAACTATTTTCTGTGGTACCCTTTCTAGTCTTGTGAGGTGATTTTCCTAAGTTTCTGAGCAAGCTATGATATCATCAATATAGATAATTAACCATCCTTCTGATAATTCTTCAGGAAATATGGTATCCATCATCCTTTGATAATGGGAAGGTGCATTTTTTATACCAAATGGCATTCTTAAGTATTCAAAAATTCCACAGTGGACTATTATCCTTAATAGTTTCCTGGCATTGTCTGTCAAGACATTTTGGTGAAAACCCTTTAGAGAATCCATGGGTGTGATGAACTTAGCTTATGACATTGTGTCAATGTCTCATGGATTCTGGGTATTGGATATCTGTCAGGGATGGTATAGGTGTTCAGGTCTCTTAAATCCCCTAACATTCTTGATTTTCCATTATTCCAAGTTATAATGACAGGTGTAGTGATATATAGCTGTTCATTATGTCCTACTTTTCTTAATACTCCAAGGTCCATTAATTCTTTAATGTGTGCCTCCAAGGCTTCTCTAGCCCTTGGAGTAGCTGAGTAAGCAGGTCTCCTTAGTAAAGGTGGGTAAGGATTTTCCACATTAAGAATTATATCTACTTCATTCCCAATTATGGCACCTAGTGGTTCTTTGTCAGTTTAAAAGGCATTTTTGTACTTAAATAAGAGGTCAATCAATTTTTCTTTAATTTTTTCTGTTAATTCTTGATTGAATTCTTCCTCTTTGAGTTGTTCATATATAAAAAGATCTTTTTCTGGACTTTTTTCTCCATTATTGATAGCTGTAATTTTTTTTGTTATTTTAGAAGCCAAACTTTTGTCTTTTGTTGTCTCCATAGTAAAATATCTGTATTTTTGGTTAGAGATATCTATACAATAGATTGACTAGTCATTTCCAAGTATGAAGTGATTACTAGTACAGTTGTCTATTACCATAAACTCTACTTTAATTCTGACACATTGTGAAGGGTAAGGAAAAATGAGTTTTAGGTCAATTATTCCAAGGGGCTTCATGCTCTAACTTGTACTACTAAATTTGACACCTTGTATTGGTATAAGCTTTTCTTTCCAATCTGGAACAATTTTTTTTAAATAAATTTTGCCAACACAGGTACAATATGCTCCTGTATCCAAGTTCACTTCTGCCTCTTGGCTATCAACCATGACAATACTTATACTTGATTTTCCAGCGGTATATCCCATTCCTTTGGCAGGTTTGGTCCTATACAGTTTGGAATCTTGCACATTTGTCAGGTTTGTGTCAGATGTTAAAACTTGTGGTAAGTTTGAGTTAACATCTAGTACCTCATATATTATATCAATATTATTAATTTGTGCATTAATTCTACTAATTTCATCACTTTCAGAGGTTTCTCACTCTTCTGTCTATTTTTCAGATTCAGACTCCTCTTATTTTTCATTGTGGCTTTCTGTTTCCACAATTTCATTTATTTTTGCCTTTTTGAGGCAGTTATTGGCTAAGTGTCCAATACCCCCACATTTGTGGCATTTCCTTTGCTCATTGTTCATGGGTGTGTTGGATTTGAAAGATTCTTTTTGTTTATCTTTTTTAACAAATGCTTTATTTAAACTTTTAAATTCCAATTTCTTCCATGTTCTGCCAATTTTTGCTCTTGTCACTATGTCTTCTAGTGCATTTATATACTCTGCTGTGGAGCATGGTTCTATACACCTGCTTCTTAGTGCATGTTCTAGCTCTCCTCCACATTTCTTAAGTATATTCATGTGCACCATCTTTTGTGACATTTCTGGGTACAGTGCATTTAGTCTTTCAACTTGTTTTAAGAACTAAGTTAAAGGTTTGTCTTTTCTGGGTCAAAGAAGGAATTTCCAAATGCATTTTCTATCTTGTACCTCCAGGCATCATTTTCCCACTTGGTGATTATTTCTTTAATCCACCAAGACCAAGTAATTGTGCCATTTGTTTGTCTTATGCCATAATACCATCTTTTTCCAGATTTCTCAAATAGTGAGTGTAATCTGGAAGTGATTCATTAATCTGGTATGGCAATAAGCCTTGATTATTCTCTTGCTGACTCAAGTCTGTAATTAAAGGATTTTTTATCTCCTCTTTTTGTTTAACAGGACTCCTTATATGAGAAAATGGGGTTGATAACTTTGGCATATTTAAGTTAGACTCATTCATCTTATCCATCTTTTCTGTAATAAGTCTTATTTCATTTTGAATGTCATCTTTCAGATTCATTCTTGCTTCATCACTCTTTTCTACATGGTCTAAGAGTAATTTTTGATGTTATTAAGTCTTTTCTTCAAATTTCTCTACAGAAATACTTAGTTTGTTCAGCTTTTCTGTAAGACTATCAATACTCAGGTCATAATTGATTGTCAAAGTTTTGTCTTTGATATCACTTATGTCCTTGTACAACTCTTGTTGTCCTTGTATTAATTTTTGAGTGTTATCAATTAACACTTTTGGTTTATTGTTTTCAACAATAAATTTAATGTTATGAATTTCTTTTTTATTTTGTACAACAAGTTTTGTCAAAGATGATAAGCTATTATTTATTTCTTGAAAAGAGAATAAACTATTTTTAATGTCTTAAAGAGGTAAAATACTGTTTTTAAGCTCTGTTAAAGTATTTACAACATCAGGAGATAAGGTTATTTCTTTGGGAAATGGGGTTGTCTCATTCTTTGCTCCTCCTTGTCTTTGAATTCCATCAAATTCCTGGCCATGTTGAAGACATTGTCCATGGCATCTTTTTGGATTTTTGGAATCCTGTAGCTTGGGGAATATGGTTTCCTCCAATTCTTTTTCTTGTTCTTCTTCCCTTGTTGGGGAGGTTGGTTAACTTGAGGCTTGCTGGTAGAAGCTACTGGGGCTTCTTCCTTGCTTGCCTCCATTTTTTTTTGAGTGGTACTCCTTGATCTTTTTGATTTGAGGCTTGGATGACAGTGAATTCCATCCATTGGAGTATACCACTATCTCCTTGTCTGTGAGGAATGTTTTGAGGATGTGCCAGGAGCTGATCACTCCTTGGTGTATTTGGGGCAACATTTCCCAATCTTTGTCCTTGTACACTGTGTAATACTGTTTGTATTATGTGAGCCTGATAGGTATTTTCATATACCCAAAAGACCACAAATAAAAACTTCACATATAAATATAAATAGAATAAATTTATTTATATTATTAAAATGAAAATTAAAATATAAATATAAATTTATATATAAGATTGAACATTCAATTCTAATATAAAAATAAAAAAGACATTATATTTTAAAATTGTAAAAATACATTTATACTTGGAAAGATTAGGTTAAAATAAATTTTTAACAAAATTATCAAAAATAAAATAGATTTGGTAAAAAGTTAAATAAAATTTATTATAACTTTTTATCCAATAAAGGAACATACAAAAATTATTTCACCATTGGATTCCTCATAAAAAATTAGGTGAGGTCACCTCTGAGTGAAATTTCTGTAACTCAACTCTAAATAAGCTGAAATTAAGTTTTTAGTATTTTCTGTAAAAAAGTTGAAAATCCTCAAAACCTTAATTTAATTCACACCACAAATAGTGTTAATCACCAAATTTTGTGTTAAAATGGAGGTGTTGTGTATATTTTAGAAGCTATGAGGAATTGAAGTACTTTCAATTGAATTCAATTGAAATGTCAAAATGTGCACGTGTATTACATAAGTGAACTTTGATTTACATATGAGGTATCAATTATTACTTTATTGTACTGTACAACTGAATTTAATTACATATGTAAATTACAAGTATAATACATGATGAGGAATTAAAGGAAAAAATAAATTGGGGGGAAAAGGAACTCTAGCTCTAAGGGGGAGCCAGACCCCCAAAATCCTTGCTGACAGGCATGTGGTGTCAAAATTCATGCAAACGTTCATCACTTTTGGCCTGGAATTGAGTCATGGGGTCTGTGATTCGATTGATGATGACGTTTTGATACCAACAAGCGTAATTTTAACTGTTGCCAAGAAAATAAAACTACCCTTAAGGGAAAACAATCTTAGTAAAAACAGTTTTAACTGGTTTCTACGTCTCCTAAGCACATTCTGACGTGTCTTGAAGGCTCTAGACCAGGTATTACAATAGTAATGGCTGATTTAAGCGTCTAAAATGGTTAAAACCAGCCCTTTTTTGGTCTAAACCAGGGTTCAATGGTGCCATAATTGGCTTTTCTGTTGTCAGAGTGATTTCTACCACTGACAAGAGTAAACTTTACTTTTGGAGTGAGAAAATCAATGGCTATAAAAGAATTTCTCCTTTTCCCCACTTTTCTCTTCATGTTAGAATCTTTTCCTTTTATAATTAGTTTAAACACTTTTAAGCCAATAAATGAAAGATTCCAACCACCGTTTTTAGATCATTTTGAACCTTTGAACTGTGTGAAAAAATAATTATAATCATTTTTACCCCTGAACAACCCCAAAAGTAAATTAAAGCATCTTTCATCACTGTTAGCTTTGTCACTTTTTTTCCAAATTCACTCTGGTCACTTTTGGGTGTGTTTTCTCTTTAAATATATTTTCAAAGACTTTTTTCTTTAATTCATTGCTTGCAGTTCTTTGCTCAATGAATTCCAATTGAAATTTCTCTTGAAGAAATTTCTTTTGTAGCCTTAAATATCTCTTGTAGAGAATTTTTGGATAAATCTTTATTGTTGGTAAAATAATAAATTTTTATCATATTATTGTTTTATACTTATAGAGTTAAAAACAATAAAATTGGCGTATCATCTCTTCAAAAATAATATTTCTTACCATTTTTAAATAATTTTACCTTATACAAATTTTGAGGACAGGAAAAGTACTTGATATTTTATCAAAGTTTCATATCCACACCTTACATACTGGCTCATGTAGATGTCTATTTGAGCCCTCTGAATATGATTTGTCCCTGTTGGAGTTACTCATACTTAGTTCCAATTCTGGTTCAGAAATCATGGGCATCTCTGGGACTTGCCTTTGGGATATGGCACTTCCTTGTGTGGATTCTGTTCCACTGGAGATTTGCTCTTTCTTTTCCCTTTGGAGGGATCAACCCTACTTCTGAATCCAACTCCATCTGATTGGGTGGAGTATTGGGAACCTCTGCTAGTAGTCATAATAAAGAATAAAAAACTTTTTAGAGAAAGAATAGCTCTTTATGGTAATTTAAAATGAGGTACTTACCTTCAAAGTTTTGAATAGTGGGTCCTGGAAAGACTAATATCTTAGCTTTCTTTTTCTTAGTGACGACTGGTTTTGGGGATCTTTCACAAGTTTCTTCCACTAATCCTTTGACAGTGGTCTGTTGATCCTCTGCTGGGTTGTCTGTCAAAACTAAAAAAGACAAATCAATATAAGTCTTTTGTGATAAGTGTTATTTTATTAAGATATGGCAATTTTCCACGTATAAATTGCTTTTATATCTTAAGAAGAATAAAATGAATAAATAAAGTGAAAAAATAAATAAAAAATAACTTTTTTTATAGCTTTTTTAATATTTTTTATTGTTTTTTTTATTAAAAAAAACTCTATTTTTCAAAAAAAAAAGGAAATGATACAATTAAAATTAATTTATGATATAAATTTATTTTTATTTTATAAATATGTCTTTTAATCACTAGAGTCACTCAAAGAAAGCTCTTGCAAGTCTAAGGATGTGAAAAACCATGTGTAAGACAATACAATTGCTTTCCAAATGCCTCAATAGCTCTTTAAAGGCAATAAATATAATTATAAGTATAATTTATTGTTTTATGAACCCAAATTGAATCTTTTTAAAAGGGCTTTTTAAGTAGATATCATGGCCAGGCCCCCAAATGTAAGGTTTGACTATGAAACAATAAGTAAAAATTGCTAATTTTTTACTTATTGTACTCTGAATGTCCTTTCAAATAGAATAAATAAGATCAAAATTATTATAATAATAAAGTGTTATTATATTGATGGTGTAAAATTAATTATGTTATTTAATAAATATAATAATATAATTTATATGATAAATAAATAATATAATAAATAAATATATTAATACATTTAAAAGCACTTTATTGTTGTTACCAACAAATAATAAAGGCATAAAAAACAATTAATAACAATAATATCACTAATATTAAAGTTATTTATTAATATAAATACCTTTTATATTAATATAAGAATTATTAAAAAGTAATAATAGAGAGAAATTATTATAAAAGAGAAAATAACCAACTTTTAACATTTAATTTAATAATTTTGAAAGATGTTATGCCCAAATAATGTAAATAAAATTTATAAAAACTGTATTTATAGATAAAAATAGAGAAATTACAAATATTCTTTGATTTTTACATGGAAATTGAGTTCAAGAGATTTTTAAACAAAAACAATTAAGTAATTGATGTACTCACGTCAGGATTGATGATTATAATAAAGATTATCTTTAGCATTTGATAATATAATAGTTATATATATAAAGAATAAACAAATTACCTTTTTGATTCAATTATTTGGTGTTTTTGATGCATCTGAGGGGAAAATAGAGGAATAGACATTTACCAATGGTATCTACTAGAAATGATCAGTATCTTAAGGTTTAATGATGATTACATCATGATCAAACCATCTTTTCTCATTATTACGCCATTATTTAGAGTTATCGCTATAACTCTAACTTTGATGAAGTAAAAGGCTTGGCAGAAGCTCAAATTTTGTGGATTGTATTAGCTTTAGTCATAAACTAATAGTTTTCACCAATTTTATTACTCATATGACTGTTAAACCTAATTTAAGATTACAGTGAGTGATCATAAATGATCAAAATTAAGCTCAAACTTTGATCCTTAATAACCTCCAAGTTTTACACGCTAAAAAAATTCAGGGAGTGCATTATGATAGCTTGGAATTTCTTTATTAAACTGCCAAGAGAATTTCATTACATCATCAAAACTCTATTTCTGATGATTTTTCTTGTAACTCACCTTTTCTGTTGAAACTCATGATTTTAAATTCAGACCATGATTTCAGGTGGTTATACCTTGAATATTATGATAAAAAATATTTCATTCTTCACATATGAATCAGTAGAATTTGACTGTCTACTTTGTTGTAAATTTGTACCACTTTCACAACAAAGTGGTCAACACCTCTATTGATTTTAATCAATAATCCATTACAAGATTTAACCTTTTATATAGCTTGTGGAGTAAAGCTCATATCTGTGTTCTTACAGTAATTACGTGGTTACTTTATTTTTGGGTTATCTCTCTATCTTGTATATTTCAAGAGATATTAGCTAAAAACTATGAATATATGCATTGACCAAAAAGTGCATATATTCAGCTTAATTCCTTAAGTATTAGCTTTGGAGATTAACTTTATAATTGTTTTATGTGTGAATATTTGTGGGGAAGCCAATGGTACAATTTATTTCACATGTTGTTTCATTGGTTTCTAAAATAATTAATGATTTATGTTTTTTATAAGGTATTATTACTTATAACTCGTTAAATATTGACTTTACAGATATGCCATAAAAATTGTATATGTGTATTTTACCATGAGGAATCCAATGAAGTAATTTATCTCACATTTTTACTAATTTGTTTCTCACGTAGTTAAAGTTTTATGCCTATTTATAGCCGTTTTGTAATTTTAAGAGAATTATTTTAAATACTGTGGGAACTTCTGTTGTGTGGGATTAAAATGAGGCAGTACCTGGAGGGGGAAATCACAGGTAACTAGTTTTGAATTCCTAATAACTCCTGTAACCAAGGGTGGCAAGGGTGTATTTCCTGCCCCTCCTAAAATACTGAACAAAATCTTCCTTGGAGCTCACAAACCAAAATAAAATTAGTAAGTGGCTTTACAACTGCAGAAGACAAAATTCAGCAGTCTCAGATCAGACCTATTCAATATATAATATGAAAAATAATGTTAGTGAATTTGGTTAAATATGAGATTTTAATGATATATTTGTCTGTTTAATTTTAATATTCTTGGTTAAATTGAGGTGAGTTATGTCTTCTTGGTGATAAATCCTTAGTAAGATGGGTTATTTAAGCTTTTTCTGAAAAATTGATGATTTTTGATAAAGGTAATTTTCTTAAGTTGAAGTTATAATAGAGTAAAAAACTTTTCTACAGGTTTTTTTTTTTTAAGAGTGTTTAATAATAAGATAAAATTGTATTTGTTAAGTTTAAGAGGTAAGATTCTTTGATATTTGATTTTTAAAGGGGTAAGTTAATTTTAAATCTTGATAAAAGGTGTTAATTTTACTAAGTCAATTTTTTTAATAGAATAGTAACCCTAATCTTGGGTACTGGATAATTTTTATTTTTATTCTAATAATAATATGATTCCACTGAGCTTAGCTACTGGGTAATCTTCAACAATATACTTCCACTGAGCTTAGCTACTGGGCAAGTAAATTTACTGTAATATACTGGACTACCTCCCACATGAGGGATTACTTATTCCTTTGCTTGCAATGTGCAGGGGATATAATTTGCATGGGATATAATATGCATGGGGGGATTTTGAAATTTGGGGAGAGAGATCCCCTCTATATATACCTTTTGGGATCCCAGGGGCCCTCCATGGGAGCTGTCTTTTTCCACTTTAATTCATCTTGATTTCATCATGTGACTCCATTTTTGGTGAGGACCTTTCTTTCATGGGTCAGGTGATTTAAGGTTTGGTGATAATTTTCTCTATGCACAGCCTCCATTTATCACATGATTGTCTTTTGGTGAACTAATTATGATGTGATATTCTTGAATTTTCCTTGCATGCATGAGGTGATTCAATTTTGGCTGGGGATTTGTGTTTTGCACAGCCTCTTTCCTGTCACATGATATTCTGTTGGTGGATGCACTATCACATGATGACCTTGTAATTCCTTTGCATATGTCCTATTTTAGGTTTTGTAGAAGTGGCTGTGTAATTTATGCAGGTGTACTGGTTGTTTTTCTTCTTTTTGAACTTTAAAATGAAGTCAGGTGATAATTTCTTGCACTGGTGAACTTACTGTTTTTATGAGATGATGTGATTTTTTATTTTGACACATGCTTTGCATAGTCATGTGGTTGAGATTTAATTGAAGGTGTGTACTGCATGCAGCTTGTTCTAACTAGCTTTGGTTTGCATTAGTCAATGAGTGGTGTAAATAAATTTGATTCTGTTTTAAGGTTTCAAGTGGGGTTACTTTGGATATAAGATAAGTTACTCCTGTGGCTGTGTTGTAAATTAATTTCAGGAACTCCATGGGGTTTAGCTTTGCATCATGTGACCTTTCTATGTTGAGTGATAGGTTGCTGTGTAATTCATGCAGGTGTCCTTTTCTTGCTGCATGAGTCCTGTGGCTATAAGGGGGTGTAAAGCTGGGTGGGGTGTGTAATTTAAAGGGTGGTACCTTGTTTGTTGTGACTAGTTTACTATATGTAACTTGATTTTACATATGCATAATGAAATTGAATAATTTATTTAAACACATACACTGCCCTTTGGTGCCTGTGCCATGGTTTTATGAGTTAAATCCAGCTTCTTGCTGTAACATTGACCTTTTGGGTGTAAAATTTGAGTGTAAGTCTGCCTGTAGGCTGGATTTACTGCTGTTTTGGGGTACTATTGTGGGAACTCCTCTTGTGTGGGATTAAAATGAGGCAGTACCTGGAGGGGGAAATCACAGGTAACTAGTTTTGAATTGCTAATAACTCCTGTTACCAAGGGTGGCAAGGGTGTATTGCCTGCCCCTCCTAAAATACTGAACAAAATCTTCCTTGGAGCTCACAAACCAAAATAAAATTGTTATGTTACTTTACAACTGCAGAAGACAAAATTCAGCAGTCTCAGATCAGACCTATTCAATAAATAATATAAAAAATAATGTTAGTAATTTTGGTAATTTGAGATTTTAATGAAATACTTGTCTGTTTAATTTTAATATTTTTTTTTAGTGAAATTGGGGTGAGTGGTTTCTTCTTGGTGATATAAATTTGGTAAGATGGGTTTTTTAAGGTGTTCTGGAAAGTTGGATGAGTGTTGATAAAGGGAATTTTGTTAAGGTAAAGTTATAATAGAGTAAAATAATTTTTTAAAGGTTTGTTATTTTTTTTAAGAGTGTTTAATAATAAAATATAATTGTATTTGTTATATTTAAAAGGTAAGATTCTTTGATATTGGATTTTTAAAGGGGTAAGTTATTTTTTAGTCTTGATAAATGGTGTTAATTTTACTGGATAAAATATTTTAATAGAGTAGTAACCCTAATCTTGGGTACTGGGTAATTTTTATTTTTATTTTAATAATAATAAGATTCCACTGAGCTTGGCTACTGGGTAATCTTCAAAACTATACTTCCACTGAGCTTAGCTACTGGGCAAGTAAAATTCACTATAATTTTCTGGACTACCTCCCAGGTGAGGGATGACTTATTCCTGTGCTTGTAATGTGCAGAGGATATATTGTGCATGGGGGGGATTTTGAAATTTGGGGGGAGAGAGCCCCTCTATTTATACCTTTTGGGAGCCCAGGGGGCCCTCCATGGGAGCTGTCTCTTTCCACTTTAATTCCTCTTGATTTCATCATGTGACTCTGTTTTTGGTGAGGACCTTTCTTGCATGGGTCAGGTGATTTAAGGTTTGGTGATAATTTTCTCTCTGCACAGCCTCCATTTATCACATGATTGTCTTTTGGTGAATTAATTATGATGTGATATTCTTGAGTTTTCCTTGCATACATGAGGTGATTCAATTTTGGCTGGGGAGTTTTGTTGTGCACAGCCTCTTTTCTGTCACATGATATTCTGTTGGTGGATGCAGTATCACATGATGACCTTGTAATTCCTTTGCATATGTCCTATTTTAGGTTGGGTAGAAATGGCTGTGTAATTTATGCAGGTGTCATGTTTGTTTTTCTTCTTTTTGAACTTTAAAATGAAGTCAGGTGATAACTTCTTGCATTGGTGAATTTACTGTTTTTTATGAGATGATGTGATTTTTGATTTTGACACATGCTGTGCATAGTCATGTGGTTGAGATTTAATTGGAATTGTGTACTGCATGCAGCCTGTTGTAACTAGCTTTGGTTTGCATGAGGTGATGAGTAGTGTAAATAATTATGTTTTAAGGTTTTAAGTGGGGCTACTGTGGATATAAGATAAGATACTCCTGGGGCTGTGTTGTAAATGAATTTCAGGAATTCAATGGAGTTGAGCTTTGCATCATGTGACTTTGAATGCAAGTTGGCTGTATAACTAATGCATTTGTCATTTTCTTGCTGCATGAGTCCTGTGGCTCTAAGGGGGTGTAATTTAAAGGGTGGTACCTTATTTGTTGTAACTAGTGTACTATATGTAACTTGATTTTTTACATATGCATAATGAAATTGAATAATTTATTTAAACACATACACTGCCTTTTGGTGCCTGTGCCATGGTTTTATGAGTTAAACCCAGCTTCTTGCTGTAAAATTGACCTTTTGGTGTAAAATTTCAGTGAAAGTCTGCCTGTAGGCTGGATTGACTGCTGTTTTGGGGTACTATGAGCTTGAGCCTGGTGAAAAAAAAAGGTATGGAGTACCATATCCCCCTCTCCATTTAATGCTGTCCCCAGCATTCCAGGTGAGAGCTCTCTATTCCTCATCTGATTCTGTGGTTTCCTCCAATACCTCCTCCTCATTTATTGATTCATCTTCTTCACTTTCTTCTTCTTCTGTGTCTTCTTTTGTGTCTATCAACTTTCCTCTTGGGTAAAACCTTTTGACTTGAGAGGCTGCAAATCTTCTTGCTAATTCTGTTCCATCCAGCTCCTCAAGTTCATATGGTCCATTGTTTATTTGTCTGATTACTCTGTAGGGTCCATTCCTTTTGTTTTTGAAAAGTAGTCCCCAATTAGTTTCTATTGCTTTGTTGTAAACCAGGACCGAATCTCCTGGATTGAGTGGTGACCTTAGTTGGTGTGCCATTCTTCTATCCCAATATTTCATTGAGTCTTCCCTTGATTTTTTGAGTTTGTCTGCTGCTTTCCTTCTCATTTCTTCTTTCCATTCTAATTGTTTAGCTCTGGCTTCCAGTAATTCCTCAGTTGTGGATATTTTATGCCATTCTACTGCTAAAAATTTTTTTGTTTCAATGTCAATTGGTAATACTGGTAGTTGTCCAAATTGGAGTTCATATGGTGAGAAACCAGTTGTCCTTTTAGTTGAGATTCTGTCAGCCAATGTAACCAAAGGTAGATATTTTTTCCATTTTCCTCCATTTTCTCCACACATCTTGATTAATGCATCTTTGAGTTCCTTATGGCCCCTTTCAACCATTCCTTGAGACTCTGGGTAATAAGGTGTGGTGACTCTGATCCTTGATCCTGCTTTCTTTACTGCATCTTGCAATTTTTTTCCAAACTCTGGCCCCCCATCAACAGTTACTTCTTTTGATGAGCCATACCTGCATATCCATTCTGAGGTGAACCATTCTGCAACTGCTTTTGCTGTTAATTTGACTAGTCCAACTGTTTCTGGCCATCCTGGAAAATCATCTCTGGCCACAACTATATACTTCCATCTTCCATATTTGATATGGACTGCATCAATACTGACCTTCTCAAAGATTGTTGATGTTGCTGTAGATCTTCCTTGTTCCCTTTGTAGGTTTTGACTTCTCTTTTGGCAGGCAAGGCAAGATTGAACCCATTTCTTGACTGATTTCTTCATTCCTTCCCACCAAAATCTTGCTCTAATTCTTCTATAAGTTTCATTTTCCCCTCTGTGGCCCATGTCTTCATGAAGTTATTTTAAAATGTAGTTTTGAACTTCTTGACTTGATATCACCAGTTGAGGGTTTGGGTTATTTCTTATTTTAAGCTGGCCATCTTCCAAGAAAAAGTTGGATGACCTTCTTTTTATCCTTCTAAATTCTTCATCTTTACTTGATTTTGGTTTTTTCATTGTACTTAAGTATTCTTGCATTCTCTTCCAAAATCCTTCTTGTTTGGTTGGTACTTGTATTCCTGAAAAATGGAGTGAATTTACATTCTTAGCCCCAAATCCAAGGTGTGGCTTGATCCAATCTTCTTCTTCATCAAATTCTGGTGCATCTTCATTTTCTTCTTCTGAGTTTTTTGCTGTTCTTGATAGCCCATCTGGCATAGTGAAGGTCTTCCCTGGTTTGTGTATCAAATCAAAGGAAAATAGCTGAATGAAAGCCACCCATCTTGTCATGGGGGCATTGGGTAAGCAAGGGGTGTTGATCATTTCAATTAAAGCCTTGGCATCAACCTGTAATTCAAAATGTTGTCCCCAAAGTATGGTTTGTAGCTTCTTGAGAATTCTTGCAACTCCACAGAGTTCCAATTTGGGTTGTGAGTATTTTGATTCCAATTTTGAAAACGTTATTGATTCATATAATACTTGTCTGTCTTTTCCTTCTTTATCTTCTTGAGTGAGTACTGCTCCTGCAGCAATGTAGCTTGAATCTACTGCTAGCTTAATTTTTCCTGATCCTTTGTCATAATCCAATTTCTTGAGAGTTATTTCTTCTCCAACTATTCTTCTGAGCTTATGGAAGGCTTCTTCACATTTTTGATCCCAGTCCCAGTCAACATCTTCTCTGGTGAGCCTTCTGAGTGGTGATGCAACTTGTGAGAAGTTTTCAATGAACATCCTTACATAGGCACAAAGACCAAGAAATCCTCTTATTTCCTTTTTGTTGAGAGGTGTTGGCCAATTTTGAATCTTGTTGATCTTTTTTTTTGAAATTGTTCTTCCTTTGAATGATACAACATGCCCTACTATGTCCAAAGCTGAAACACAGCATGCAAACTTGGATCCTGAGATAGTAAGTCCTGCTTCTTCAATCCTGAATAAAATTCTTTCTAATTTTATGCCACATTCCCATATAAATTTTCTTATTGAGGGGTTTTCTGGTAGTGCTTCTTGGTTGTAAAGTGATCTTGGTCCTTTTATTCCTCCATCATCAATAAATATTCCTACACTCTCTGGTATTTCTTCTTGGAGTATCCAGGTCATTTGGGCTTGGTATACTGCTACTGAGTTGGTGGCTCCTTGGGGTAGGCTTGTGAGTTGCATCCTTCCAAGGGGTGTTTCAAAAGTACTGAGGGGTCTTGTAGTGACATCTCATTCTCTTTCATCATATCCTCCCATGATGTCTCCTAGTCCATAGCATGCTCTTCCTGAAAATGCATATACAAATTCTTCAATGTGAGGTGGTAAGCCAGCATCCTTGATGGTGACTTTGTTGAGTTCTTGAAGGTCATGGACAATTCTGAGTTTCCCATTTGATTTGGCCACACAAAATATTGGGCTTGTATAGCTTGAGGTGGATTGCTCATAGAGTACAGTCCTGATTCTTTCTCTGATTAATTCAGTAAACTGAGGTAAAATTGATTTGGGAATGGGAATTGGTTTCTTCTGCCAAGGTTCATGAGGTATTACTGGTATCTTGTAAGGTTTTCCATATGAGTGTTTGAGTAATCCTCTTTCTTCTTCACAGAAAGCTATTGCTTTTTCCCTTGAGGTAATAACATTTTTGAGTAAATTGATTTCTTCACTTGATAACCATCCTGGTGGGCCAAAATTAACTGCTTGCAGTCGTTCATGGGTTACCTTGAAGGTTTCTTGAAATATGGGTGGATTTGGTGATAAGGGTGTTTCATAAGGATCTGTTGACAAAGGTGGTCTTTCCAAAGGTGGGTTAAGGTCTTGAGGCATTGGCTCATTGACTGGTCTCACCTTCTTCAGGACCGATTTGTATTTTGCTGCTAAAATTTGATGATCCATCTTCAATTAGTTTTTTTTTTTTTTTTTTTTTTTTTTTTTTTTTTAATGATTTCTAAGAATTTGCTAGTGTCCTGAAATCTTGAGGTCTTCACAATTCTTCTTTCTTCTTTCTTCCATAAAAAATGTAGTTTAAGGTCATACAGGACCTACAACTAGGTGTGTAACCCCTGTATATTAGGTATACAAGTCCTGCAGTTTAAGTCATGCAAGGATCTCCTGGCCTAATCCAAGGGCTTATCTTGATTATTGAGCTCCTTTTGGCTTGATTTTGGATTCCACTTGACTCTTGTTTTATTCTTCAATCTTCATGATTCCCACTTTATTCTTGATTCTTCTGGTTGTTTTATTTCTTGATAAGGAATTTTCTTTTCTTAATTGATGGCTTGAGACTTCACTTTGTTCATTTTGGCCAATTAGATAATGATAAATACCTGTAAAACCCCTTGTTCCTGTTACACAAAGGGAGCAGTTTATTGTCATGCTGAGGACAAAAATGGTCCTTCAGCACTTCTCCTGACTAGGAAAATCCCCTCCAGCTTCTTGGCTGTTATTATTTTTTATAAGTTTCCCTGCCCAAGTCTACAGGGGAAGCAGTTTACTGTCATGCTGAGGACCTCTTGAGTCTTCAAGCTTCTTTAAAATCCCAAGGGCAATTTGAGTTGAGTGTTTACATTATCTTGTTGGTCCATCATGTTGAGTTAGTCCTGAATCAATAATTAATCCAATGAGTCATCCTTCAGTCCATAAATCCTGGCCAGTGATTCTTGAATCCCAATTGAGTTTCAATCCATAACCAAAGAAATTTCCAAGGCCTGGTGCTGTCCAAAGATCAATCCATGAGGATCTCCTGCTTTTCTTCATAAATAATCTTCTTCATTTTCAGTATTCTGAATAATTTTCTATAATGAGTTGTTTCCCAATTCTCTTGCTATTTCTCCAAAATAATTTATGTCCTTTTGTTCTTTTGTATTCCTGAATTATACCTGTTATAAAGAAACAAAAAACAAAAAATTGTAATAATAAGGTGATTTAAAATTTATTTTAATATTAATTTATTGATATATTTTTTTTTAATAATATTTGTTTGGATGAGGCCCCCCCTCTCCATTTAAAAAATCTTGAGTTGGCTTTCAAACTTTGAAGAGGATATGTTCTCATTCCCCCAAAACTTCCACTAGAAGGGATAGTGTAAGAAATAAGTTTACCCACCCCTTATTTTTTATAGTGATTTTGATGAGGATAAATAATGATACAGTAAATATACATAATTTTATTTTAATGATGATTTAATAAATATATTTTTTTTTGTAAGTATAAAACAACCATTAAGTGAGATATTTGAATAAAAATCACAACTTAAAAGAAATAAACCTGAATCACAATTAAGATCATGGAACTGTTTGGTTGAAGGTGGTAATTTGTGCCATTTAGCAAAAATTGGTGCTCTTGAGAGTATTTATGATTAATATTACATAATTGAATGATCATAATTTGAGTCCTTTATTCATATAATGACCCTTATGATGCCACAACTCTTCCTTTTGGAATCATCATTGTGACTCAGACTTTATTTTAAGTCCATCCCCTTTATGGTTCAGATTTTCTGTTACCCATAAATGCATTTGAGTTGTTAAAAAAATATAAACAGTGAAAAATAAGAATTTGTACAGTTTTGTTTTGAAAAAAACCCTCTTGTTTGCTTTTGGGGGGCTTTTTCCATTCCATTTGGAATAAACAGCACATTGAGGTGTTATTAATATGTAAATTCCCCAAATTATGTCATCAATTTATGAGTTTTTAATATAAATAATTCCTTCAGAGTTCAATTAATGCCTTCATGGCACAAATACTTCTTCTTTTCAAACAAGTTCCAATCACTCTCTTGTAATTGAAGAAATGTTTCAAATAAATTGATCATATTAAAGGAAATTATTTGATGTAGAGTTTTTTTTTTAAATTGAATTGAATGGAAAATTAAGCCAATTTAATGGCTCTTGTTGTAATAGTAGGAAAAGTATAATAGAATAATCTTGAGCTCATGAATGGGATATGACCCTAATTCTTGGTGAAAATAAATAAATGAGTTTAAAATGAAAAGAAATAAGAAATAAAAATAAAAAAAATATGTTCAGAACATTTAAGTCAGTAAATCTTTCTAATTCTTGTTTATAATGACATAAAATTAGAAATTAAAAAAAAATAAGAAATGAAACCTTAGGTAGTTTATAGTCTTGCGTAGGACTTATCCCGTTTTTTATAGTCCTTGATAAATCTTCTTGAATACTCTAAATAGGCAGTTTATGGTCTTTCCAAGGACCATTGGTTTCTTTTCTATGGTCCTTGTTGATAATTTTAGTGATTTCTTGTTGATATTTGAAGGGGCAGTTTATGGTCTTGCCAAGGACCATATCTTTTGTCCAAACACTGTTGTTTGATAATTTTTGGTTTTCATGGGATTTGATTTATCTTCAAAGCCAAGTTGTATGATTAAATTAAACAGTTTATAGTCTTGTTAAGGACTCCTTTTCACTTTAAAAGCACTTTTAATGTTATAAAATCAGAAAAATATCTTCATGATGAATTCCTGTAGCATTCAAAATAAAATATGTCAGTATAATATATTATAAAATATGAGAAAAAAATAATAAAAAAAATACAAAAATAAAAATAAAAAAAATGAAAATGGCAATTTAAAGCCTTTCTTAGGGTTTTTTCATTGTCCTTTATAGCCCTGTAGCACATAAAAATAAAATATGTCAGCTTTATTTAATATCCAATATAAAGTAAGCAGTTTATAGCCATACTGAGGGCTTTTTTTTTGTTTTGTTTTAATTTATTGTAAAGCCCAGTAAAAAAACATTTTCAGATCAGTAAAAATAAACAGTCAAGAGAAAAAATAAAATCAGAAACCAGCAGTTTTATGTCTTGCTGAGGACATATTTGTTAATTTTTATTGTAAATCCATTCTGTTATATATATATTGATTCATATATGAAAAAAACTGTCAAAATAAAAAAAATGTTAGTGAAAAAAAGAAATTTGATAAATGATAAAAGTGAGAGTGAGCAGTTTAAGGCCTTGCCCAGGGCCCTTATTTTGTTTTTTTTGTTTTGAGTTCCCTGTAGCATAAAAAAATAATTAGCAACTTAAATAATCAAAATTAAAATTAATAAATGAATAAAGCAGTTTTAAGCCATGCTGAGGGCATTTTTTTATTCATTATTTCCTCTAATTATTAAACTAAAGGGAAAATCAGTAAAGAAAACATAAGAAATAAAATTTGAGCAGTTTAATGCCTTGCTCAGGGCATTTCTGTTATTTGTAGCCCTGTAGCGTAAGAAACTAATAAAAAAAAGTAATTTAATTAAAATAAGCAAACCCAGCAGTTTAAAGCCATGCTGAGGGCTTTTGTGTCAGCCCAATATAATTATAAAAAATAAACCATCAGTTTTAAGCCTTGATGGGGGCTTTTGTTAATTTATCATCATTTTCCAAAACATAAATAAAAGAAAAATTTCAACAGTTTAAAGTCATGTTGAGGACTTTTTTTTTTTTTTTATTGCTGCAAACCTACAAAATAAGAAGATAATTAAGAAAATAAATAAAATAAAACAGTTTAAAGTCTTGTTAAGGACTTTTTTCTTTTTTTTTTTTTTCTTTTATTTTTTAAAGAAAAGAACTTCTTTTTTTAGTTCCAGTAATTCAATTTATTATTATTTTTAATATTTTTTAGAAAATAATTTCTTTAAAAGGAAAAAAATCATTAGTACAACTCAAATTTGATTAATAGAATAAGAAATAAACAGTTTAAAGTCATGTCTAGGACTTTTGATTGATTTTGTTGTAGCTTTGGGTCCTTGTTGAGAATTCTGATGGTGGGCAGTTTATGGTCTTGCCAAGGACCATTGGTTGATTGTTTTGCATTTCTTTGAGTCGAATTGATCGATTGGATTGTTTAAAGTGAGTTCTGAATGATCGCATTCTACTCAGGATTTGTTTAAGGGTTAAATTTAGCCTTTGTAATACTTGAAATTACTTTTCATTGACTGTGCTTTAGGCCGCTGTGGGTTGGATTTATGACCCTTATACCCAAATTTAATTTGCTAGGGTCGTTTCAGGTGTTATTACACCTTCATGGTGGTTAAATTGATGTCGGGTGGCTGATTTTAACATTGTGGGTATTATTAATTCAATTACGACTTTGAGGTAGGTAGTTTTCTGAGTTTCTATATATATTAATACCCTCAGGAGTGCTTTCAGGGAGTTCGGGTTGCTAATTCCATCCCCAATTACCTTGAAGGCACGTTATTCTTCATTAAACCACTTTGGGTGGTTTTTGCTTGGTTATGTGGGTGCTTTAAACCCATTATTTTTGTTAAAAAATTGAGTCTCTTGGGCTGTATAGTTCTCTAAAGGGCTCAATAAGCCCTTCCTTATGCTCAAAACAACTTTGGTTTAGGTGAGTGTTGTCCATTCATTTCTACTTTCAAACTGAATCGGACTGAAATTTTAGGGCAATCCAGGTACTTCATAACCTTCCTCAGTGTTTAGAGATGATCGGTTATGTTCTTTTCTTGACAATAGAGGAGTTTTCATCCCCTCTATTCCACTGAATTGTGTCCGGTTAGTCATCTTTTATTTAACGGTCATTTTAACCACCTCTTGTGAGGTCACAAGCCTTATTGGTTTTTTACTATTATTATTTTCTTTTGGTTGATGGGTCTAACAAATAATGAGTAGTTTTCAGTTGTTCATGGGATCTTTCAAGTTTTTAGTGCTGGTATTGATTGGGTATGCTTCTAGGTTTCATTAGTTGATAATGACCCTCCGAAACAGTCAAGAAACCATGTGGCGAGGTTTCAATCACCTTCCGAGTGTTCCCAAGGCCTCAATGTGATCCTAATGTTTGGCTCTAACATTTTATTTAACACCTTCTGTCAATCACGACAAGCAGCTTGGTTTTGTATATCTGGTAAATTGTCAATGTTCTGTACTGTACTGGTGCAGTACATGCCCTCGCTTTTTCTTCTTCCATCTGACTTTGTTTTAAGTGCTGGTGTTGAGTCGTTTTCCGTGATAACTCCACTCTAAAAATTAATAAGGTCATTCGCCATCTGTCAGGAGTTAGCAAGCAACCTCTTTTGTTGTTGGTGCATAAGATCCTGCATCTCAAGCTCCCACTAAGCTGTTGTTACTGCACAGCTATTGTTTGGCTAGTTGCATCATGGTGCTTTCTGTTCCTGTTCTTCTACCAAGCTTTCGTGATTGTATTTGTAGAATTCTTCCCCCGAGTTAAATCCAGTATTGGTAGGTTGTTTTCTGTCAAGCCTTTGTGTCGGAGGAGTTTGGCTATCAAGTTCTGCAGTTACGGCCTTAAAGTGTGCATTATTCTATATACTGTAAACTACCGCTTGAGGCAGTGTGTTGCTGAAAGGTAAGTTGGTTAATGGATCTCCCTGTTTATTTTTGCTTGCTTATTGTTGAGAGTCCTCTTATAGTTCAAAGGCCCGTTGAAGCTGTCAAAGTCCTTCAATGTCTCTACTTATTTTTAGTTGCTGCTTCTGCCATCCACAGGTGTGTTTGGTATGTCTTTCTTTATACATCGCATGGCTGTTCTTTCCTCCTACTGCAGTTTAACTGCTTGGAAATGAGGTTGACATTGTCCTCCGAATGCCAATAGCATACCTACTGTAGCTAATGTACTGTTTAATCTCGCACTCCTGTAGGCTCTATTGCTGTGATTCCCATTTAAGTTCCTATAGGTATCTATGACTTGTTACAGAAGCTCAAAATTTATTGCTGTTAAATCAGAGTGGATGGACTTTGAGTGGGAACTGAAATGTTTTGTCAATGACTATAAATACCTCTCCCTTCTTTGGGCATTTAGTCGCTTTTCTTTATTTCTATTTCTTCGTTAGACTGTCTAGCCTGCTATTAAGAGTGTTACTCTATATTTGATGTATTTTTTGTACTTTTTTTTACACCTTTTTTGTAATTGGGAAGGTCAGCAAAAATGCTTTGTGCTTTCTGCAATTTTTACTATACCGTTTTTATTTTTGTACTGTATGCTCATTTTAATCTTTGATTCTGTATTGGTTCCACACCACTGGCCTGATATCTTGATAAAGCACACGCTATTGTGTGATGGTACCATTATTGGAGAGGTATACCTAGAGCCATTAGGTGGGCTGAGCAGCTGCAAGTGATTTCTATTGAGCTGACCGATTATCTATTGGTTCTTCTATGTTAGTATTTTTTAAAGCGGCCAAAGGTGTTTTTATTTATTTTGCCTCCAAGTAAGATCTTCAAAAAATCTGCCTCCTTACGGGCAGTAGAAGAGTCTGCACCCAACAATTTCAATCTTTTCAAAGCTGACAGTCTTTTATAAATGATACGCGGACAATTGTCTGCTCCGTCAAACATGAACTTCGCGTTGTACTGTAGGTATCGATATTATATTCTTTAGCTCTTTTGTCTATATATGGCCAATGAGCATTAGTGCGTTTTCAAATGACATCTCCCATGATCGGGAGTGAAGTTGCACAGCCACGAGATGTGACTGTTCCCTGAAAAGAGCGTTCATCAGACGCTCCGTTCATGTAGAATTACAATGTGAGGACGTCCACAATAGCTGCAACAGCTGTGTCATGGTCCACGTCGGGAATGATTTGGATGGAGTCCACCATTTCAGTGACAACAGAAATGACGTCAGTTCGTTTTTTCAGACCTAGCGATGGGAACGGAACATGGTGTGTAATTTTTGGGCTAGGTAGTTTTATTTTATTTTTGGTTGGTTGGGGGTGGTGATAATGATAAGGCTAGGATAAAATTCCACATCTAATTCTTTTTTGATATTTTATAAGTATATGCTATCTATAGGAGACATTCATATTATGATTGTATAACTTCCTATTTTGAAATACAAATCAGTCAGAGAGGACTAATTTTTCATTGTTATTAAATAATCATGGTTTTGGTGGAGACTAATTCTGTCTCTTTTTCTTTAGATGTATTTATTTTCTTCTTCCTTCTCTTTTCAGTAAATAAAATTAGAGATGAGATAAAATGGATAAGAAAAGAATATAAAATAGAATAGAATAGAATTATCATCTCATGTAAGTTTTTTTTTTTCTTTCTTTTCTCTTATTTTTTTGTGGTTATCATATACTGATTTGAATTCAATTGTAACTGATTGTGCTTGTTATTAATTCCTCTCTTTATAGTTGATTATGATTATTATATATATAAAATCTTTAATATCAGGTAAGCTTATATTTAATTTCTTTCTTCTAAGCTTATATGAACTGGAGCTTATTTTTAAATTTTTTAATATTATAATATTTTATTTTGTTTCTCTCTTTTTTTTTAGTCTGAAAGAGAATTTGAATTGTAAAGGGGAAAATTAAAAAAAATATTTTAAAAAATTTAAAGTTTATGAAATAAATAATAATAATGATATCAATGGAAATAGGATGGATGATTAAAGAATTGAGGACTTGGCAGGTGAGATTTCTTTAAATTAATTCCTTTGACCAAATATTTCCTTCACTAATTCTTGTTTGATAAATTTTCCTCCCCTCCATTTTTCTCTTCTGAGAGGTTCAAACAGGTATTCTTGGCAGAATGAGCTCCATTCTTCTGTATTTAATTCAGTTGCACCACCCTTAAGGCTGATTATTGCTGGTATAAGCGTTTCTTCCCAGTGGCAATCCCAAGTGGAATTATTAATAACATAACCTCTTGATATCTTGCTTATCTTTTTATTTTTAATTTCGAAATCCTGGAGGTTGAACCAGTCTTGGCATTCCCAGGTCCTCAAAAACAGTGATTTCCTGAGGTGTTCATCCATGTGGAACATTTAATTCCAGTAATTGTTTCCAAGGTTGCCATCAATTCCATCCCATGTCAGTAATTCCAAGAATTCATACTTTGTGAGGTTGAATCCAGGTAATTCTTTCCATGGATGTGGAATGACAGTTTCTGATGGTGATTTTTCTTTTTCAAAGATGTCCTCAAACTCAATGTATGGAAGGACTATGGTGGAAATATCAGGACAGGGTTCTGGTTTTGTTTGTAAGAACCATTCAGGATATTCAATTTCTTCTTGGGCATTATTGTAATTGGTCCAGACTTCCTTTTCTTCTACCCAGCTGATATCTGTGTCCATTGACCAGGGACTTTCTTCAAGTAATGGCCATGACTCCATTTTATAGCATTTGGTGGGTTTGAATGTGTCAAAAGATAATAAGATTTGATAATGTTATTAAGTTTATTTATAAAAAATAGTTTGAAGGTAGGTTACCATTGGTTTTGGATGATAATTTTGGGTAATAATTTGGATATTCCTCTTTGATAATGCAGGAGGTCACTGCCTAGTGAGTTTTTTGGGTTTTGGTGAAGAAAAATGGTGATGCTGATAAAATTGAATTTCCTCTTTGATAAGGCAGGAGGTCACTGCCTAGTGATTTTATGGTTAGTTATTGTGTTTTTTATTGGTGAGTGGAATCATTGATTTGATTTGATGAGAATTGATATTCCTCTTTGATAAGGCAGGAGGTCACTGCCTAGTGATTTTTATTATTTGGGTGAGTGAAATTGGTTATTTTGGTTGATAAGAAATTATTTTCCTCTTTGATAAGGCAGGAGGTCACTGCCTAGTGATTAATTAAATTTGAATCTGACTTTTTTCTTTGATTTTTGATTTATAGAGCTGTTATGTGTCTTCAAGATGGGACTTGATGGTTTGAAATTTAATTGTTCCATTAATTCTTGAGTAATTTGATCATTGGTTTTGTCAGAAACCTCCAAAAATTTCAGCAATTCCTTAATTTCTTCAATTTCTTGGTTTCTTGATATTGATGAAGTATTCTTGAAGTGCCAAAGGTTTTCTTTATTGTAATCTTCATCTTCTGGTGACCAATGAAGTTCTTCATTGATAATTTGGTCTTCTTTTATTAATTCTTCACCATAGGATCCAAAAATTGGTGAATTGGCCATGGTGTTAGTTATATATATTTTTTTGTAAGGTTTTTTTTTTTTAATTTTTTAAGGAATAATTTGTTGATGAATTTCTTCTTTGTTAAGGCAGGAAGTCACTGCCCTATGAGAGAAAAAATGAAATAAAAGAGAAACTAATGATACATTTGATGAATGATACTGATACATTTTTGAAAAAAATCTTGATTTTGTTGGTTTTATTCAAAGTTGAGCTCCCCCAAGTGGGAAAGGTGAGTGTCTGTTGAGGAATCTGGTCAAAATAAGGTCTTTGAGGGCTTCCACAAAGTTATTTCTTTCCTCAATCTCTGTTTCTGATGGAAATTCTGACCACCATAAGTCTTCATCAATGAATATATATCCATCTCCAACCCATTTCAGTCTTCTAGTTTGATATGTTGATCCATTCAATCCAAGGTACCACTGGGCCCAAATTTGATTGAAGTAGAGACCTCTTCTTGGTAAAATTCCCATTGACAATGTTTTATCCCAGAATTGATTTGAGAGGTTTCCTTTAATTCCTTCTTCAGTTAATATCTCTAAGAATTGGATTTTGTTCAAGTTTGCTCCTGGAAGTTGACATAAGTATTTATCTTCACAGAAACTTTCTTGAGCTTCATCTCCATAAATATCTTCAAAAGTGATATATGGCAGGTAAATGTAATTGTATTCATTTTCTAAGATGGACTCTATTTCTTCATCTTCATTGGGAGGTTGCTGGATGAATTCAGGGTTTTCCAGTTGCCATTCATAAGGCTCTTCTTGGTTGTTCAATGGTCTGTCCAAGAAGTTGATATGGTATGTGTCTTTTGAATTTTTCTCTCTGTTTTCCATAATTTTGAGGTCTTTTTCAATGTCATTTATAATTTCTTCATCTGAGAGCTCATGATGTTCACTAAGTCTGACTTTCTTTCTTTTGGGTTTAGGTTTGAAAGGGTTTCCATGTATTTTCTCATTTCCATCCACCAAAATTTGGAATGTTTCTTTATTATTCTTGTTAATTGGCTTGTAACTTATATTGGGTAATTCATCCTCAGAGGTTGAGTCTTCAAGTTGTCTTTTCAGGTTGTTTGGCCATTGGTTATTTTGTAAATCTAGACCGAATTCATCACTTTTTGGAGATATGGATACCTCTTGGGTCTTCTGGGTCAAATTGATTATGGTATTGTCTCTTTTTGCATTTTGAACCTTCTTTCCTGGTTTATTTCTGACCAATGTTGCCATATTGCATAAATCCATTCCTCTAGGTGGACCAGTTTGCCATCCAAGTGCTTGAGGTTTGCATATTGGCATGCATAATCTTCTCCCATCAGGTTCTTGATAACTGAGTATCTCCCCTTGTTTATGGGAGAATTCTAGTCTGATATTGTTGTCTGCCAAGAAAGGTCTTCCAAGTACTGTATGGACAGATCCTTTTGCAATGAAGAAGTGAATTTGAGTTTCTTCACCTGAAGCCAAAATTATTGGAGTGAATTCTGATAGTGCAACCAATGAAGTAGTATGGCCTCCAATTCCCCTGAGGTTCATGTTAAGATTTCTTGTTGTGAGTGAAGCTTTGATTGCTATTTCTTATGGTATGATGTTGAGTTCTGCCCCAGTATCCACTAATGCTCTGATAGGATATTCTTCCTTTCCAATGAAGATTTCCATAAATCCCAAAGGACAAGCATAATGAATCTTGGGCTTGGGTATTTCTTTGAAGCCAAATTTTAATAGTCTTTCTTGAAGATCCATTGAGTTGAGTGATTTAATTTTTTCCTTGTCTTTTTCTGAGAATTCTTGTAATTTATGGACAAAATTGGGTGACATCCTCAATATTTCTTCAATGGTGAGGTTGATCTTTTGTTGCATAATTTTCTTGATGATTTTGTCAATTTCCAATTTGGTTTCAACTGGTTTCTTTGGAGGTCTTCTGAGCTTCTTTTCTTCTTTGGGAATTTCTTCATCTTCATTCTTATTGGCAATATTTTCAATTTCCTCCTCAGGTTGGTCTGGTTTTGGAATATTTGAATTTTGGAATTTGGTAGGAATTATGACTTTTTCTTCTTCCTTTTCTTCTTCAATGTAAGTTCCTGGAATTTCTGCTTTTTTCTTTGGCTCTTGACTTTGGGATTGTCTTTCCATTCTTTGCTTGGCCTGCCTTAATCCAATATGTGATTCAAAAGGGTCATTGGCTGAAGAAATGGTAGGTGGTTTCCAATTTGACCAATCTTCAACATGTGCAATTGAGGTTGATTTATCTTCTGATTTCTTTTCAGTGGTCTCAACCTCTTCTTCTGGTTTTTCTTTGACAATAGGATTTTCCATAAATTTCTTGTTGAGTTCTGCTTGTTCTTTTGCAAAAGCCCTGACTATGTTTTTGACACTGTCATTACCTTCCATATGTACTCTCTGATAGTTGGGGAAGAGGTAAGATGCTCCTTGGGTTCTGACAATTCTTCTGTCCAAATCTTCAGCAAGGTGAGTGCATCTAGTTGCTGAATGTCCTTCTTCCTTGCAGTAAGCACATTTCATTGGTGGTCTTGGAGCCATCTGAGCTGGTATGTAAGGTTGGTAACTGGATGAAAGTGGTGGTAAAGGATTCCTTGGCCTATATGGCTGGTTATTTTGAGGGAATCTTTGCTCTTGATTGTTGTTCCAGTTCCTTCTTGGTGGATTCACTGCCTCTGAAAGGCTTTTAAGTTGATTTAAAACTTCTTTGACAGATTCTTTTCCTTCATTTCTTGGTTGAGACTCTGGTTGTGGAGGATTTTTGATCTTTTGGGTGAGCTCTTTTACTTGTTTTAAAACTTCATCCCAGCTTTCATCCTCAAATCTTGTTTTCTTTTCTGGAGGTTTTGGTTTAGAAAATTCCTTTTGTTGAATCAGTACCTTGGCCTCCAAGTCCTGTTCAATGTATAATTCCAAAATATCCAATCTTGGAATGATGTAACCTCCATCCAAGGCTTGAACCATAGCTCTGTCTTTAATCATTTCTTTGTAAATTGATTCTTGAACACTAGTGGAAAGGCTGGCCAATATTTCTGTAACAACCACTCATCAGGGGTAAGGGTATTCACTCACACACCCACTCAAACACCTCAAATCAGCAGATCCAGCATTTGTATCAGCATTCAATTTCAGCAATCTTTATTCTGAAACATGCATACAGCTTGGTATCTCAATACAGCCTGTCAATACCTGTACAGGCTGGATTCACCCAATACAGTTTCAATACACCAATATGGAACTGTATGATCACTCAAATATACCACATCCCTTGTACAGGTTCTGTACAGCTGTACAGGACCTGTATTGGCCAGACTCAATTCAATCATCAATTATTCCCATGAAAATTCTTCCTCTGGATCAGGGCTGGTGATTCTCACATATACCAGTCCCTCTTTCTTCCCCCTGGGGACTTTTCCCCAGTTAATTAATTTAGTTTATTTATTATTTTATAATTATTATTATCCTTATTTGGGTATTATAATTATTTAATATTAAGTTAGTCTTTGCCTTTTCTCTTTGCCTGTACAGTATGAGTTGGGTGGCCATATCCTTATTAACCCTTCTCTTTTCATTCTGACAGGTTGAAACAGTGGACTTGGACTTGTTTGTGGTTGGCTCTTCTATTTCTTACTCTTATTTCTTGTTGCTGCTTTTCTTACATTTATTTTTTCAGCAATTTATCTTTAACACTCTTTATTGTGTTCCTTCTTACCATATCTTTGAGCCCTCCATAAGTGAGTCCCAGTTTACTAAGTGCCAGGCCCTCTTCACTTCGAAGAGCCCCTGTGACAATAAATTAATTAACTCATATTTGATTCTTTCTTTCATTCATTTTATTCATTTCTCTCATTCTTCAATTATGATCTTTCCATGATTTTATGATTTTTATGATTTTTTATGATTTTTCTCTCTCATCAATTTTCATCTCATTCATTTCATTCAAAATGAAAATTGATTCTTTTTCTCATTTCAAAAATTCTGCTGACCATTTTATTTTATTCTTTATCATTCTCATTTCTCTTTTTGTCTGAATTCAGGTTTTTATCAGGTTATTTGAGTGGAATTATTTGGGTTAATTGATTAATCATTCAGGGATTTTTATTTATTTGGGGTATTCAGTGATTTGGTTTTGAAATTTCTCAAACTTATTGATTGATTCCTCAAGACTTTGATTTCACCTCAAGACTTTGATCTGACTTTGATTGATTTGATTGATTGACTTGATTTTATTCCTCAAGATAGCTGATTTATCCTCAAGATTTGATTTGATTTATTGATTTGAATTTGATTCCTCAAGAAAATTGAATTGATTTTTGAAGATATTGATTGAAATCCTCAAGAATTAATTGATTTGATTTTGATTGACTTGATTTGACTTATTGATTGAAATTGATTGTTCATAAGAATTTGACTTTGTCATCTTCACTCTTCAAGATTTATTCATACTGATTCACTTCAAGACTATTGATTGATTTCTCAAGTCCATCAAGATTTTCATTTGATTGTTTTGGTCAAGCCTTCTTTTATTCAAATTATCATCAAGTTTTATTTCATTTATTTCAAAATGCCAGTTCAGCATAGCCCCCCAGCCAAAAATACTAGATCCCAAAGAATTCAAGCTGTTCTCACTCCTACAGCAAGGGCTCCTCTTCACCGCACACCATCAGTTCATCAACTGAGTGCAAATTTGGACAGAGGACCACCAATGGAAGGAGCAGCACCCTCAAGAAGAGGTGGAATGAAATCTAGAAGATCAAGATCTTTCTCTGGACTTTTGGGTGGCTACCCTGGCATGTCAGAAGGTGCAAGAGCAAGACAAGGGGAAGTTGAAGATGAAGAGGGGGAAGAGTCTGTGGAGAAGGAAGATTCTGGGGAAACTGAAGTGGCAGATGCCTTGGCAAATGCTCCAGAGGTGCCTCAGGGTTCTAATCTAGCCCTTTCTAGTCAACCTCTTGTCTCTCAAACTTATCCAAGTCTCCTCAAGATGATGGAGCAGATGACTCAATTCATGGGGCAACTCACTCAAGCAGTTGCTCCGAGGGACAATTCCAAAGCCCCTGCTTTCAAGACTCCATCCATGAAGGCACCTGATCCTTTTGATGGTACTCAAGCTCATAAATTGAGAGGATTTATCCAATCCTGTCAATTAATCTTCCATAATGATCCAGCAAATTTCTTCTCTGACAGGAAGAAAGTTCTTTACTCAACTTCTTTTCTCAATGGTAGAGCTGGAAAGTGGATTGAACCCTATCTCTCAAATATTTCCAATGAAGACCCTTCCTACCTCCTCAATAATTGGCCATTATTTCAATCTCAATTATTCACTCTGTTTGGTGACCCCAATGAAGTCAGGAAAGCTGAACAAGAGTTGGACAATTTGAGGATGAAGGAAAGTGGTCATGTTTCCTTGTACATTGCAGATTTCAGAAGCTTAATGTCAAGAATTGGAGATTGGGGGGAAAGAGCTTATATCCATGTTTACAGAAGAGGATTGGCATCAAGATTATTGGATCAGTTGGCTTCTCACCCTGGAACTTTTGATACTCTTCAAGAACTTATGGATGTCACCTTAGAATTAGACACAAGATATCATGAGAGGCAAAAAGAAAAGGGTGGCAATCAAGAGAAGAAGCCTCCAGTTATTGGATCCAATCAATCTAGGCCTCCTCAAAACTCATCTTCAAAGAGGTCTCACCAGAAGAAGAACAAGAAGGGCAAGCAATTTCAAGCTTCAAAGGACAAGCCCCATGCTGCTCTCCTCAATAAGGACAATAAATTAATTGGTTCTGAAAAGGAGAGGAGGATTAAAGAGGGATTGTGTACTTATTGTGGTGGAAAGCACCCAATTGAAAAATGCTTCAAGAGACCTCAGAACAAGCCTGGGTCATCATCAACAGGCTTCCCTAGCAAGCAGGGAAAAGCCTGAGTGGGAATCATGATGTGTTCAATGGTTCTCACTTATTTCCTTCAAGAGCACAATTGTGCACTCTGAATACTAGTGTCAAGAAATCTTTAAAATTTCTTATTTTCTCTTCTGTCTCTGATATTTTTTATAGTATTCTCATTGATTCTGGTGCTACAAACTCTTTTATTGCAAAGAATTTTGTTCTCAAGTACTCATTGACTCTGTCAGAGGTCCCTGAAAAGATTCCTCTTTTCATTTTGGATTCTAATGAATCCCCTGCCTTGTTCATCACCCATTATACCAAGTGGGTAGTTGACTTGCCTTCCTTCCCAAGCTTTGAATGGGACTTTTTTATCATAGATTCACCCAAAGGAGAAGACCTGATATTGGGCTATGATTTCCTTTACCGTTTTAATCCCATTATTGATTGGAAAAATGGATTGATCACCTATGATTCTAGTCATAAGGATTCTAGTGGTATTATTTCTTCTACTAGTAATGACTTAGCCACTGCTGTCAACAGTGTTGCTCTGGTCGGTGAACTTAAGACACCTTCCCTTCCTTCTTCTGTCCATATCCCTTCCATTATTCCCTCTCAGTCATTACTTAGATCAAGAGATGAAGTCTTCAAAGAGATAAAGGATGTTGGGGAAGATGTTGCCGTATCTTCACTTCATCTCTTTCAAGGGGATATGGACCTTCCTCCCTTATCTTTTCATGCATCCCTGGAGGAGCAGTGGGATGAGGAGGAAGAGCCAGAAGAAATTGAAACTGTGTTGAAGGTTTTTCCTCCTGCTTATCACCAATATTTGGATGTATTCTCCAAGGTGAAAGCAGAGAAACTTCCTGCACACCGCGCCTGTGATCACCATATCGAATTGGAGGGTCTTCTACCTCCAATTGGTGTTATCTACTCATTATCAAATCAAGAGTCAGAAACACTGCGGGCCTACATTTCAGAGAATGTAGAGAAAGGTTTCATTACACCAAGCTCCTCTTCAACAGGAGCACCTGTCCTTTTTGTCAAGAAAAAGGATGGAGGTTTTCGTTTGTGTGTTGACTACCGCAAACTCAATGCTGTCACTAGGAAGAACAGATACCCTGTTCCTCCTATGAACCAGCTTCTTACCGTATTCAACGGTTCCACTATCTTCTCCAAGATAGATTTGCATGGTGCATATAACCTTCTGAGAATCAAAGAGGGGGATGAGCACTTAACTGTCTTTAGAACCAAATATGGCAGTTATGAGTATTTGGTCATGCCATTTGGTTTGACCAATTCTCCTTCTTCTTTCCAAAATCTATTAAATGATATCTTTGCAGATTTTTTGGATGTGTTTGTTGTGGTTTATCTAGATGATATTATGGTCTTTTCCAGTTCTGAGGAGGAACATGTCAAACATGTGGCCTCTGTCCTCCAAAGACTGAGGGACAATAATCAGTTTGCCAAAGCCTCCAAGTGTGTATTCCATGCCTCAAGTGTGGAATACTTGGGCTATGTTGTTTCAAGTGATGGCCTCAAGATGGATTCTTCAAAAGTTCAGCAAATTCTCAATTGGCCTCAGCCCAAAAACATCAAGGCTCTTCAATCCTTTCTTGTCTTTGCCAATTGTTATTGTCGTTTCATTAAAAATTATTCCAAAAAAATCACTTCTCTCACTTCCCTTCTCAAAAAAGATTCTCCTTTCATCTTCAATGAGGAAGCTCTTAGTCAGTTTCAAGCACTCAAAGAAGCTTTCACCTCTGCTCCTATCTTATCCCATTTCAACCCATCTCTACCTACTATTGTGGAGACTGATGCTTCTGATTATGCATTGGGCGCCGTACTGAGTCAGGTGAATGACTCTGGAAAGCATCCCATTGCATTTGATAGTCGCAAGCTCTTACCAGCTGAACTCAACTATGAAATTCATGACAAGGAACTCCTTGGCATAGTTTGGGCTCTCAAGCGCTGGAGGGTATTTCTTCTTTCTCTTTCCAATCCTTTTGAGGTCTTGACAGACCACTCTTCCTTGCAGTTTTTCATGTCTTCCAAAGTTCTTACTTGTCGTCAGGCCCGTTGGGCTGAATTTCTCTCAGAATTTCATTTCACTATCACTTACCGCCCAGGCAGGCTGGCCACTTTGCCAGATGCCTTGTCACGTCGGGACGACATGTACCCAGAGAGGGGGGTGGACTTCATCAGCAAGAATCCTCATAATTTTCATCAAATACTTAAGCAAGATGGAATTCAAGAGTCAAGATTCTTCTCAATCAAAGTGGAAATTTTCTCAGATTTAGTGGACAAGATTCAAAAAGAAGTATGGCAAGACAAAGACTATAAAGAAATACTCAAGCAACTAGCAAGAGGTGAATCAGTTCCAGATTATTCTCTTGAACCTCAAGCCAAGTTATTATTATTCAAAGATAGAGTGGTAATCCCAAGCAATGAAGAACTTCAACTCAATATTCTTCAAAAGCGTCATGACTCACCGTTGGCTGGCCATCCTGGCCAGGAGAAGACCCTCAAGCTCATCAAGAGGGATTTTTATTGGGCTGGCATGAATCAATTCATCAAGGACTATGTGTCCTCATGTCAGCAATGTTCAAGAAACAAGAACATTCATCACAAGAAGTTTGGATTACTCAAGCCTCTTTCAATTCCGTCTGGTCCTTGGAATCCATTATCAATGGACTTCATCACTCAATTGCCACTGTCAAACAACTTTGATTCAATTTTAGTAGTTGTGGACAGATTCTCAAAAATGGCAATCTTCATTCCAGCTTATGGCACAATTACTGCTCTGGATTTAGCTCAAATCTTCATTAGTCATGTATTTTCCAAGCATGGACTTCCAGTCAGTATTGTCAGTGATAGAGGATCCTTATTTGTTTCATCATTTTGGACTCAATTGTGTCAGCAGCTCAAGATATCAAGAGATCTTTCAACTGCCTTTCACCCTGAAACAGATGTACAGACAGAGAGGGTAAATCAGATACTAGAACAGTACCTTCGGATGTATGTCAGCTATCATCAAGATGACTGGTACACCTGGCTCCCTCTGGCTGAATTTGCCTATAATAATGCAGAACACTCATCAACCAAGCAATCACCTTTTTTCACCATTTATGGAAGAAATCCCAGCTTTGAATCAATCCATATTTCTCAAGACTCACCTGCTGGAAAGTTATCAACAAAACTCCAATCAGTACAGCAAGTTGTCAAAGAAGAATTAGAGTCAGCAATAAGGAGATTCAAGAAGTAT
This sequence comes from Austropuccinia psidii, assembly GCA_023105745.1. Taxonomy (NCBI): domain Eukaryota; kingdom Fungi; phylum Basidiomycota; class Pucciniomycetes; order Pucciniales; family Sphaerophragmiaceae; genus Austropuccinia; species Austropuccinia psidii. The sequence continues at coordinate 35,447,991 of JALGQZ010000012.1, forward strand.
GCAGATAGAAATAGGGCAATCCCACCTGATTTCCAACCTGGGGACAAAGTATGGCTAGCGTCCAAGAACATCAAGACAACAAGACCCACCAAGAAGTTATCAGAAAGATGGTTGGGACCCTTTGAAGTTCTGAAAAAGATTGGCAGCCATGCATATCACCTCAAGTTGCCTCAGCAATGGAAGTCAGCTCACCCTGTCTTTCATGTGTCCTTATTAGAACCAGTCAAGCATTCAACTATCCCAAATCGTCACCAATTGCCGCCACCACCAGTTTTAGTGGAGGAGCAATAAGAATGGGAAGTGGCTCAGGTTCTGGACTCAAAACTCAAAAGAGCTAAATTATGGTATCTTGTAGAGTGGAAAGGATTCAGTGAAGACCCAGAAAGAACCACTTGGGAACCAGCTTCAAACCTTAACAAATCACCAGATCTTGTCCAGGATTTCCATTCATTGTATCCAGACAAGCCTGGTCCAAATACCTCAACAGTTTGATTTATGGTGCTTGGTGGGGAGAAGAAGTTATGAAAGTGAGTTCCTCTCCTGGCATGCACCTTTAAGGGGGTATTCTACCCATATGTTGTTGTAAGCATCACCTTGGCCACTTTGTGAGCACTTGTCATTTCTTTGGACAGGTTCAGGAAGCATACAACGTCAATACCCTCCATTTGGACCTTATCAAGATATGGCCCAATGTTTTCTTTCTTTATTTTTCATTTCTTTCTTTATTATCATTTCATTTTATGCCAATCATCATAATTTAAGACATTCATTACTTCAAGTCATTTACGGCAAATCTTTTCAGAAGTCATTTATGGCAATTCATCTCAGAAGTCATTTATGGCAATTCTTTTCAATTTTATGGTGCTTGGTGGGGAGTGGAAGTTATGAAAGTAAGTTCCATCTCCTGGTATGCATCCCTGAGGGTTCTACTCCTTGTAAAACATTACCTTAGCCACTCTGTGAGCATCAAAATGCTGGGTTTTCATTTTTTCAGACACTTATTGGCCAAAATCAAGCAACTCACCACAAGAAGGACCATCCATCAGGATTTTTCTTTATTTCTTTCTTTACTCTCATTTTCTCTTATTCTTTTATTTTTCTTTCTTTCTTTACTTTTATAGTTTTCTTTCCTTTATCTCTTTAAAGCAGCAGCATCCCCTCCCAAATCATGTATTGGGAGGTTCCAATTAATTTTTTATTTTTTAGTATTTATAAGAGTGGGGATAGAAGTCGAACCAAACATAAACAAGGACAAGCAACTGGTCATACTTACCCAATTCATCAAAATTCCACTAGAATTCATGGTTAACTCATGGCTGAAGATACGCAAGCAGAAGATTCAGTACGGCAGAATCAGTCCAGTTGTAGGCCAAAGATTTGACCTCAAGGAAATGGGGCCATAACTCCTTTATGCCCCACCTCAAAGCCTCTCCATTCCAATCCATGGCCCCTTTGGGGCTGGAGTCATCACCCAGGGCCTCCCCTGCAACTTTGGGGAAGGACAGGTTTGGTGGTCCTGGACCCCACCAATGGGTCCAGGCCATAAAGGTGAAATTTTGTTAATTTGGGCCATTTTAGGTCCCCTGCAAATTTGGGCCCAAGGGGTCCATTTTGGTCCTGGGGGCCTCCATTAACCCCCACAGACCGCAGACCGCGGCGTACGGTCCACGGCCCACGGCGTACAGCCCGCGGACCGTAGGACCACAAAGACTTCAAAAGGCCAAAAAGGCCAGAAAATAGCAAAAACCACAATTTGGCCATAAAAGGCCATGGACCAAAATTTCCCCCAAAGACACCAAGACTCCAAAAAAGGCCAAAATGGCCATAAATTCAAGGATCCTCAAGATCCTCCATAGAGAGGGCACCAGCCCAAAATCACTATAAAGGGCTGGTTGAGGAATTTTGAAGGCCATTGGGGACAAGACCCCTGAATTCTGGTCATCCTCATTTCCTTTGACTGGGCTGGCCAGATGAGTACACTTCATATACTCATCTGGCACCATTTTTTGAGCACAAGAGCTCAGTGGCCATAATTTTGGGATAAGACCCAAGGTCACTCCCAAGGACAAGTGGAAATGACTGAATCAGAAGAAAAGCATATTTCGAAGTGGAATGTTTACCCAAATTTCAAGAAAAAAAAAAGGGGGGGAATCAGATTTAATTGACAGAGAAGAATTGAAGATGGATTTTCAGGAATGGTCAAGAGGAAAAGAATTTTAAAAGAAAATTTTTGAAAAAATGTGGGGATATTGAGATGCCACTCAACAGTGGCAGGGTATTATGGTGTTCAGGAGCCCACCAGTTTCAAGAGGGGGATACTGTAACAACCACTCATCAGGGGTAAGGGTATTCACTCACACACCCACTCAAACACCTCAAATCAGCAGATCCAGCATTTGTATCAGCATTCAATTTCAGCAATCTTTATTCTGAAACATGCATACAGCTTGGTATCTCAATACAGCCTGTCAATACCTGTACAGGCTGGATTCACCCAATACAGTTTCAATACACCAATATGGAACTGTATGATCACTCAAATACACCACACCTCTTGTACAGGTTCTGTACAGCTGTACAGGACCTGTATTGGCCAGACTCAATTCAATCATCAATTATTCCCATGAAAGTTCTTCCTCTGGATCAGGGCTGGTGATTCTCACATATACCAGTCCCTCTTTCTCCCCCCTGGGGACTTTTCCCCAGTTAATTAATTTAGTTTATTTATTATTTTATAATTATTATTATCCTTATTTGGGTATTATAATTATTTAATCTTAAGTTAGTCTTTGCCTTTTCTCTTTGCCTGTACAGTATGAGTTGGGTGGCCATATCCTTATTAACCCTTCTCTTTTCATTCTGACAGGTTGAAACAGTGGACTTGGACTTGTTTGTGGTTGGCTCTTCTATTTCTTACTCTTATTTCTTGTTGCTGCTTTTCTTATATTTATTCTTTTAGCAATTTATCTTTAACACTCTTTATTGTGTTCCTTCTTACCATATCTTTGAGCCCTCCATAAGTGAGTCCCAGTTTACTAAGTGCCAGGCCCTCTTCACTTCAAAGAGCCCCTGTGACAATTTCCTGGTTATGATTGATATCACCTTGGATATATTGGTATCTTTTGAGGTAAGTGATGATTGCTTCATATTCCCCAATGAGTTTTCTGTATTGAGTCATGTTTCTTATTCCACCTTCTTGTTGAGTTTTTGTGAATAAATCAGTGATTGAGGATAATCTGTATCTTCTTTCAGGTGAGACTGTTCCCCATCTTCTTTTCATATCCACTTTTAATTGATCCCAATCAGATGTTTCATATCCTGGCATTCCTTCAATATGATAACTGATTTCTTCATCTTTTGTCCAAAATGCTATTTGTCTTGCAATGTCTCTTCCACTTGCACCTTCAATTTCTGCAATATTTTCAACTTTCTTGATGAATCTTTCAACATCTTTTCCATCAAACCACAGATTATAGTCTTTGGCTCTGATTTTCACTATTGGAGTAGTATTTCTTGGAATTCCTTGATGTAATGGAGTTGGCATTTGAGCAGAAATGTTTACTCTTCTTGGTAAAGTACTTGGTCTTTGTTCTGTATAAGGTGTTGATGTGGCCATGGGTCTTGGGTAAGGTGAAGGTGATCCATGTTGCCTGAATGATCTTGGAAGGGTGGTCTGTTCTTCAAGTGGACTATTTTGTGGAGTATAACTTGATGATTTATTTTTCCCTTGCTTTTTGATGAGTGCTAGTAATTCTGCTTGCATTTCTAGCATCTTCTGCTGAAGTCTCTCTGTTGAAGACATTTCTTCCTGTCCTTCAACAGTTTCTTCATTGAAGTTTTCTTCCTGTATTTCTTCAATACTGGCTGGTAATTTTGATGATGAAGGTTTATCCATTTTTGGTTGGTTTATTTCCTCCTTTAATTTTGGTGTTCAGTTATTGATTTTATTTCTTTCAAGGAGATCAAGGAAGAATTTTTCACAACCTTCAAGTCCCTTTTATTGGTTCTTGGTGTTGCAATAGGAAAATTAGAATATTTTTCTGATTCCTCTCCTAATTCTGATTCTTCTTTGGGTGGATAATAGTAATGGTCAGAGTGGGTTGATGATTCAGATTCTTGAGATGATGGTTTTTGCTGATTTTGATTATTTGAATCCAGTTTTTGTTATAGTAGTAATATTGTTTAATGTAGTTTTTTTTTTTGATTTATTGGAATTTTATTTATATGTTATTGAAGTTTGAGGTTGACTGTGCCACTGTTGGGACACCAGATGTGGGAACTCCTCTTGTGTGGGATTAAAATGAGGCAGTACCTGGAGGGGGAAATCACAGGTAACTAGTTTTGAATTGCTAATAACTCCTGTAACCAAGGGTGGCAAGGGTGTATTGCCTGCCCCTCTTAAAATACTGAACAAAATCTTCCTTGGAGCTCACAAACCAAAATAAAATTGTTATGTGGCTTTACAACTGCAGAAGACAAAATTCAGCAGTCTCAGATCAGACCTATTCAATAAATAATATAAAAAATAATGTTAGTAATTTTGGTAATTTGAGATTTTAATGAAATACTTGACTGTTTAATTTTAATATTTTTTTTTAGTGAAATTGGGGTGAGTGGTTTCTTCTTGGTGATATAAATTTGGTAAGATGGGTTTTTTAAGGTGTTCTGGAAAGTTGGATGAGTGTTGATAAAGGTAGTTTTGTTAAGGTAAAGTTATAATAGAGTAAAATAATTTTTTAGAGGTTGGTTATTTTTTTTAAGAGTGTTTAATAATTAAATATAATTGTATTTGTTATATTTAAAAGGTAAGATTCTTTGATATTGGATTTTTAAAGGGGTAAGTTATTTTTAAGTCTTGATAAATGGTGTTAATTTTACTGGATAAAATATTTTAATAGAGTAGTAACCCTAATCTTGGGTACTGGGTAATTTTTATTTTTATTTTAATAATAATAAGATTCCACTGAGCTTGGCTACTGGGTAATCTTCAAAACTATACTTCCACTGAGCTTAGCTACTGGGCAAGTAAAATTCACTATAATTTTCTGGACTACCTCCCAGGTGAGGGATGACTTATTCCTGTGCTTGTAATGTTCAGAGGATATATTGTGCATGGGGGGGATTTTGAAATTTGGGGGGAGAGAGCCCCTCTATTTATATCTTTTGGGAGCCCAGGGGGCCCTCCATGGGAGCTGTCTCTTTCCACTTTAATTCCTCTTGATTTCATCATGTGACTCTGTTTTTGGTGAGGACCTTTCTTGCATGGGTCAGGTGATTTAAGGTTTGGTGATAATTTTCTCTCTGCACAGCCTCCATTTGTCACATGATTGTCTTTTGGTGAACTAATTATGATGTGATATTCTTGAGTTTTCCTTGCATACATGAGGTGATTCAATTTTGGCCGGGGAGTTTTGTTGTGCACAGCCTCTTTTCTGTCACATGATATTCTGTTGGTTCATGCAGTATCACATGATGACCTTGTAATTCCTTTGCATATGTCCTATTTTAGGGTGGGTAGAAATTGCTGTGTAATTTATGCAGGTGTCATGTTTGTTTTTCTTCTTTTTGAACTTTAAAATGAAGTCAGGTGATAACTTCTTGCATTGGTGAATTTACTGTTTCTTATGAGATGATGTGATTTTTGATTTTGACACATGCTGTGCATAGTCATGTGGTTGAGATTTAATTGGAATTGTGTACTGCATGCAGCCTGTTGTAACTAGCTTTGGTTTGCACAAGGTGACGAGTAGTGTAAATAATTATGTTTTAAGCTTTTAAGTGGGGCTACTGTGGATATAAGATAAGATACTCCTGGGGCTGTGTTGTAAATGAATTGCAGGAATTCCATGGAGTTGAGCTTCGCATCATGTGACTTTGAATGCAAGTTGGCTGTATAACTAATGCATGTGTCATTTTCTTGCTGCATGAGTCCTGTGGCTGTAAGGGGGTGTAATTTAAAGGGTGGTACCTTATTTGTTGTAACTAGTGTACTATATGTAACTTGATTTTTTACATATGCATAATGAAATTGAATAATTTATTTAAACACATACACTGCCTTTTGGTGCCTGTGCCATGGTTTTATGAGTTAAACCCAGCTTCTTGGTGTAAAATTGACCTTTTGGTGTAAAATTTGAGTGTAAGTCTGCCTGTAGGCTGGATTGACTGCTGTTTTGGGGTACTATGAGCTTGAGCCTGGTGAAAAAAAAAGGTATGGAATACCACACTATGAGCTTGAGCCTGGTGAAAAAAAATGGTATGGAATACCACATCCCCCTCTCCATTTAATGCTGTCCTCAGCATTCCAGGTGAGAGCTCTCTATTCTTCATCTGATTCTGTGGTCTCCTCAGATACCTCTTCCTCATTTATTGATTCATCTTCTTCACTTTGTTCTTCTTCTGTGTCTTCTTTTGTGTTTATCAACTTTCCTCTTGGGTAGAACCTCTTGACTTGAGATGCTGCAAATCTTCTTGCTAATTCTGTTCCATCAAGTTTCTCAAGTTTATATGGTCCATTGTCTATTTGTCTGATTACTCTGTAGGGTCCATTCCATTTGTTTTTGAAAATTAGTCCCCAATTAGTTTCTATTGCTTTGTTGTAAACCAGGACCAAATCTCCTGGATTGAGTGGTGATCTTAGTTTGTGTGCCATTCTTCTATCCCAATATTTCATTGGGTCTTCCCTTGATTTTTCAGTTTTTCTGCTGCTTTTCTTCTCATATCTTCTTTTCCTTCCAACTGTTTGGCTCAGGCTTCCAGTAATTCCTCAGTTGTGGATATTTTGTGCCATTCTACTGCTAAAAATGTTTTTTTTCAATGTCAATTGGTAATACTGGTAGTTGTCCAAATTGGAGTTCATATGGTCAGAAACCAGTTGTCCTTTTAGTGGAAATTCTTTCAGCCAATGTCACTAGTGGTAGATATTTTTCCATTTTCCTTCATTTTCTCCACACATCTTGACTAATGCATCTTTGAGTTGCTTATGGCCCCTTTCAACCATTCCTTGAGACTCTGGGTAATAAGGTGTGGTGACTCTGTTCCTTGATCCTGCTTTCTTTACTGCATCTTGCAATTCTTTTCCAAACTCTGGCCCCCCATCAACAGTTAATTCCTTTGGTGAGCCATACCTGCATATCCATTCTGAGGTGAACCATTCTGAAACTGCTTTTGCTGTCAATTTGACTAGTCCAACTGTTTCTGGCCATCCTGAAAGATCATCTCTTGCCACAACCATATACTTCCATCTTCCAGATTTGATATAGACTGCATCCATACTGACCCTCTCAAAGATTGTTGATGTTTCTGTAGATCTTCCTTGTTCCCTTTGTAAGTTTTGACTTCTCTTTTGGCAGGACAGGCAAGATTGAACCCATTTCTTGACTGATGTCTTCATTCCTTCCCACCAAAATCTTGCTTTAATTCTTCTGTAAGTTTCATTTTCCCCTCTGTGGCCCATGTCTTCATGAAGTGACTTTAAAGTGTAGCTTTGAACTTCGTGACTTGATATCACCAGTTGAGGGTTGGGGTTGTTTCTTCTTTTAAGCTGGCCATCTTCCAAGAAAAAGTTGGGTGACCTTCTTTTAATCCTTCTAAACTCTTCAACTTTTCTTGATTGTGGTTTTTTCATTGTACTTAAGTATTCTTGCATTCTCTTCCAAAATTCTTCTTGTTTGGTTGGTACTTGTACTCCTGAAAAATGGAGTGAATTTACATTCTTAGCCCCAAATCCAGGGTGTGGCTTGATCCAATCTTCTTCTTCATCAAGTTCTGGCGCATCTTCATCTTCTTCTTCTGAGTTTTTTGGTCTTCTGGATAGCCCATCTGGCATAGTGAAAGTTTTCCCTAGTTTGTGTACCAAATCAAAGGAAAACAGTTGAATGAAAGCCACCCATCTTGTCATGGGGGCATTGGGTAACCAAGGGGTGTTTATCATTTCAATTAAGGCCTTGGCATCAACCTGTAATTCAAAATGTTGTCCCCAAAGTATTGTTTGAAGCTTCATGAGAATTCTTGAAACTCCATAGAGTTCCAATCTTCTTTGTGAGTATTTTGATTCTAATTTTGAAAAAGTTATTCATTCATATAATACTGGTCTGTCTTTTCCTTCTTTGTCTTCTTGAGTGAGTACTGCTCCGGCATCAATGTAGCTTGAATCTACTGCTAGCATAATACTTCCTGCTCCTTTGTCATAATCCAATTTCTTGAGGGTTATTTCTTCTCCAACTATTCTTCTGAGCTTATGGAAAGCTTCTTCACATTTTTGATCCCAGTCCCAGTCAACATCTTCTCTGGTGAGCCTTCTGAGTGGTGATGCAACTTGTGAAAAGTTTTCAATGAACATCCTTACATAGGCACAAAGTCCAAGAAATCCCCTTATTTCCTTCTTGTTAAGAGGTGTTGGCCAATTTTGAATTTTGTTGATCTTTTTTTTTGAAATTGTTCTTCCTTTAAATGATACAACATGCCCTACTATGTCCAAAACTGGAACACAGCATGCAAAATTTGATCCTGAGATAGTAAGTCCTGCTTCTTTAATTCTGAATAGGACTCTTTCTAAGTTTATGGCATATTCCCATATAAATTTTTTGATTGATGGGTTCTCTGGTAGTGTTTCTTGGTTGTAAAGTGATCTTGGTCGTTTTATTCCTCCATCATCAATAAAAATTCCTACACTTTCTGGTATTTCTTCTTGGAGTATCCAGGTCATTTGGGCTTGGTATACTGCTACTGAGTTGGTGGCTCCTTGGGGTAGTCTTGTGAGTTGCATCCTTCCAAGGGGTGTTTCAAAAGTGGTGAGGGGTCTTGTAGTGACATCTAATTCTCTTTCATCATATCCTCCCATGATGTCCCCTAGTCCATAGCATGCTCTCCCTGCAAATGTATCTACAAATTCCTCAATGTGAGGTGGTAAGCCAGCATCCTTGATGGTGACTTTGTTGAGTTCTTGAAGGTCATGGACAATTCTGAGTTTCCCATTTGATTTGGCCACACAAAAGATTGGGCTTGTGTAGCTTGAGGTGGATTGCTCATAGAGTCCAGTCCTGATTCTTTCTCTGATTAATTCAGTAAACTGAGGTAAAATTGATTTGGGAATGGGAATTGGTTTCTTCTGCCAAGGCTCATGAGGTATTACTGGTATCTTGTAAGGCTTTCCATATGAGTGCTTGAGTAATCCTCTTTCTTCTTCACAAAAGGCTATTGCTTTTTCCCTCAAAGTAATAACATATTTGAGTAAATTTATTTCTTCATTTGATAATCATCCTGGTGGACCAAAATTGACTTCTTGGAGTCTTTCATGGGTGACCTTGAAGTTTTCTTGAAATATAGGTGGGTTTGGTGATAAGGGTGTTTCATAAGAATCTCTTGACAAAGGTGGTCTTTCCAAAGGTGGGTTAAAGTCTTGAGGCATTGGCTCATTGACTGTTCTCACCTTCTTCAGGACTGACTTGTATTTGGCTGCTAAAAGTTGGTGATCCATCTTCAATTAGTGATTTTTTCTTAATTCTTTCTAAGAATTTGCTAGTGTCCTGAAATATTGAGGTCTTCACAAATCTTATTTTCTACTTTCTTCCATAAAAAAAATGTAGTATAAGGTCATACAGGACCTACAACTAGGTGTGTAACCCCTGTATATTAGGTATACAAGTCCTGCAGTTTAAGTCATGCAAGGACCTCCTGGCCTAACCCAAGGGCTTATCTTGATTCTTGAGCTCCTATGGGTTTGAATTCAGATTCCACTGAGCTCTTGTTTTATTCTTCAATCTTCATGATTCCCAGTTGATGCAAGATTCTTCTGGTTGTTTTATTTCTTGATAAGGAATTTTCTTGTCTTAATTGATGCCTTGAGACTTCACTTTGATAATGATAAAAACCTGTAAAACCCCTTGTTCCTGTTACACAAAGGAAGCAGTTTATTGTCATGCTGAGGACAAAAATGGTCCTTCAGCACTTCTCCTGACTAGGACAATTCCCTCCAGCTTCTTGGCTGTTATTTGTTCATAAGTTTCCCTGCCCAAGTCTACAGGGGAAGCAGTTTACTGTCATGCTGAGGACCTCTTGAGTCTTCAAGCTTCTTTAAAATCCCAAGGGCACTTTGAAATGAGTGTTTTACATCATCTTGTTAGTCCATCATTTCAAGTGAGTCCTGAGTCCATAATTAATTCAGTAAGTCATTCTTTGGTTCATAAATCCTAACCAGTCATTCCTGAGTTTCAAATGGGGTTCAATCCAGAATAAAAGAATTGTCCAAGGTCTTGTGTTGTCCAAAGTTCAATCCATAAGGAACTCCTGCTTTTCTTCATTTTGAGTATTCTTAATAATTTTCTTATGATATGCTGTTTCCCAATTCTCTTGCTGTTTCCTCAAAATAATTCATTTCCTTTTATTCTTCTGTATTCCTGAATTATACCAGTTATAAAAAATGAAAAATGAAACAATTATAATAATAAGATGATTTATAATTGATTTTCATATTGTTTGATTTATTTTTTAATAATATTTGTTTTGGATGTGGGGCCCCCCTCTCCATTTAAAAATCTTGAGTTGGTTCTCAAATTTTGAAGAGGATATGTTCTCATTCCACCAAAGCTTCCACTATAAGGGATAGTGTAAGAAATAAGTTTACCCACCCCTTATTTTTTATAGTGATTCTGATGAGATTAGATAATAATACAGTAGATTCACATGAATTCTCTTTTTTTTCAATTTGGACTGAATGGTATTTTTTTGTTTGATTTCAAGTATAAAATAACCTAAAAAATTGGAATATCTGAGTAAAAATGACACTTCAAAGGAAATAATCCTGAATCACAATCTAGATCATGGATCTCTTTGGTTAAAGGTGGTAATTTGTGCCAATCAGTAAAAGATTGGTGCTCTTGAGAGTATTTATAGTTAATATTACATAATTGAATGATCATAATTTGAGTCCTTTATTCATATAATGACCCTTATGATGCCACAACCCTTCCTTTTGGAATCATCACTGTGACTCAGACTTTATTTCAAGTCCATCCCCTTTATGGTTCAGATTTTCTGTTACCCATAAATGCATTTGAGTTGCTAAAAAATACAAACAGTGAAATTGAAAGTTTGTACAATTTTAAAAAAAACTCTTGTTTGCTTTTTGGGGGGCTTTTTCAATTACATTTGTAATAAACAGCACATTGAGGTGTTATTAATATTCAAATTCCACCAATTATGTCATCAATTTATGAGTTTTTAATATAAATAACTCCTTCAGAGTTCAATTAATGCCTTCATGGCACAAATACTTCTTCTTTTCAAACAAGTTCCAATCACTCTCTTGTAATTGAGTAAGTATTTCAAATAAATTTATCATTTTTTAAAAAAATAATACTTGATGTAGAGTTTTTTTTTGTTATTATTGACTTGAAAAATCAAGCCAACTTAATGGCTCTTGTTGTAATAGTTAAGAAAAGTATAATAGAATATTCTTGAGCTCATGAATGGGATATGACCCTAATTCTTAGTGAAAATAAATAAATGAGTTTGAAATAAAAAAAATAAAAAATTAAATAAAAAAAAATATGTTCAGAAAATTCAAGTCAGTAAGTCTTTCTAATTCTTGTTTATAATTACATAAAATTAGAAATTAAAAAAAAAGAAACCTTAGGTAGTTTATAGTCTTGCCTAGGACTTATCCTGTTTTTTATAGTCCTTGTTAAATCTGTTTTGAATACTTTGAAGAAGCAGTTTATGGTCTTGCCTAGGATCATTGGTTGATTGTTTTTCATTTTGAGTTCTTGTTGAGAATTCTTTTGGTGAGCAGTTTATGGTCTTGCCAAGCATCATTGCTTTATTTTTGTTGATATTCTTGTTGATATGCTGAGGAATTTCTTTATCTTTGAAGGGGCAGTTTATGGTCTTTCCAAGGACCATATGTTGTCTTTGCTTTGGTCCTTGTTGATAATTTGAGTTATTTATGTTTGATATCTGAAGGGTTAGTTTATGGTCGTGCCAAGAACCATTGGTTATTTCTTTTTGTTGATATTCTTGATGATATCCTGAGGAATTTCTTGATCCTTTAAGGGGCAGCTTATGGTCTTGCCAAGGACCATATCTTGTGTCCAGGCACCTGATGGTTTCCTTTGGGGTTTCATGGCATGTGATTCATCTTCAAAGCCAAGTTGTATTATTAGTTCAAACAGTTTATAGTCTTATTGAGGACTCATTTACTCTTTATCAGTCTTATGCTTATAGCACCTGAGAAATTCTTGAATGATAAACACCTGTATCAAAAATAAGAATAAATAATGTTAGTATTGATACAGGAAAGAATAATAAAAACCAAGCAGTTTTAAGCCATGCTGAGGGCTTTGCATTGTCCTTTATAGCCCTGTAGCCATATCAAAATTTATATATGTCAGTTTAATTTAATATCCAACATAAAAAGATCATGAGAAATAAAGTAAAAGAAGAAGTTTATAGCTATACTAAGGGCTCATTTGTATATTGAAGACCTGTAGCACAATTAAATGTGTCAGCTCCATTTCATATCCAAGATAAATTAGGAATGAAAAAAAGAAATAAGCAGTTTAAAGCCTTGCTGAGGGCCCTGTTGTTTTTTTATTATTCCTTTTAAGGCCTTTGTAAAAAAATAATCAGTAAATTTAAATAAAATATTGAGTAAAATTAAACATAAATAAGCATTTTATTTGTATTTTTATGTATATATATATATATTTTAATCATTATCATCATTTTTTTTATATATAAAAAAACCAATTAGTAAGAAATAACATTAACACTAAACAGATAAATAAATTCAACAGTTTAAAGTCTTGTTGAGGACTTTTTGATTTTTGTTGCTGAAATCCTACAAAATAAGAAGATAATTAAGAAAATAAATAAAATAAAACAGTTTAAAGTCTTGTTAAGGACTCTTTTTTTATTATTATTATTTTTAAACAGAAGAACTTCCTTTTGTCAGCTCCAGTAATTCAATTTTATTATTATTTTTTATATTTTTAGAAAATAATTTTTTCAAAAGAAAAAAATCATTAGTAAAACTCAAATTTGATTGATAGAAAATAAGAAATAAACAGTTTAAAGTCATTTCTAGTACTTATTTGTTATTATTTTCTAATTCATCAATAAAAGAAATTCCAACAGTTTAAAGTCATGTTGAGGACTTTTATTATTCATAGCCCTTTAGCCTATCAAAAATCAAATATATCAGTTTAATTTAATATCCAAAAAAATAAAGTAAGAATAAAAAAATAAAATAAAACAAGCAGTTTATAGCCATACTGAGGACTCTTTTTTTTCTTATCCAGAAAATAAATTAATTAAAAGAAAAAAAACATCAGTAATATTCAGCTTTAATCAAAAAGAATAGAAAATAAACAGTTTCAAGTATTGTTCAGGACTCTTTTTTTTATAGCCTTTTGTCTGATAAGCTTTGTTAAAGTTATAAAACAGGTCCAGTCATGTATGATGAAGACATAGCTTTGGGTTGTCTGCTAAGAGCTTAATGGTACTTATACACTCTTTTTAATGATTATAATTAATTTTGTTGGCTTCTATGCTGGTTGGAGGATCCTCTAAATGCAGTCGGGTGGCTGTATTGTTTGGTGACCAGTATTATTACAACTATTTAATGGCTACAAGGGCATCGGGTGGCTTCTTTTGTGGTTAATTTGAGCTCCACTACCTTACTACTTGAGCCCAGTTTGTGTGGCTGATTTGTAATTATAAGGGATTTTGGCTTCCCTGTAAGGCTCCACACCTCATCGGATGGCTGTATTTAGGCTGTTACAGGTGTTATTACACCTTGAAAGTGCTTACAAAGAAGTCGGGTGGCTCCTTTTGTATGAATGTGTTCTCCAGCACTCTTTGAGAGGCTGCGGTTGCAGTCGAGTGCAGTAGTCCTAGCGTATTTGAAGTTTCAGGGGCTGTCTCAGGTGTTATTAAACCTTTTTTGTGACTAGAAGGTATTTGGGTTGTTTTTGTTTCAGGTGGGTGTTATGTATTCAAGAATATGCTCAAATTGAATTGGACTGGGTGTTGGGATGATCAAGGTCTTTTAAAGTACTGCCATTGGCGCTCCAAACCAACAAGGTATACTCAGGTACCTTGACATTCTTGAAATTGTTATCAGTGTTGTTGGGCTTAATTCCATCAGCAATGCTCTTGTTCTCAAGGTCAAAGATCTTAATGAAAGAGGCTGTGGTGGCGCATAGCCAGTACCAGTTAGGCAAAAAGGTAAGGGTATTGATGATGCCTCATGCCTCAAGCAAGTAAAGATGTTTACCCTTGTTGAGATCCCAGAGCATGGTGATATTGTCCTTGCCACCGGAAGCACAAAGGGATCCATCGGGGGAAATGGTGACAGTATTCAAATATCCAGCGTGGCCATGCTGGTCAGTGTGCAGCTTGCACTGGGGGAGTTCCCAAACCTTGGCTACCTTATTCCATCCAGCTGACACAGTTACTGGGCTCATTGGTTTGAGGGAGAATCACACACAGGAAACCCAGCCATCGTGGCCTTCATCTTTGATCTCAAATTTGCATTCACAAAGTGTATTCCAAAGTTTGATTGTTGGGTCTCTAGAGCCTGACACAATCTGTTTGTTACCCACACTAAATGAGACGGAAAGGACATCCTTGGTATGGCCAACAAAATGTCTTGTAGTGAGGCGGGTGTTTAAATCCCAAAGGCGCAAAGTCATCTTCTCGACCTTGAAGAGAAGCGATTCAGACATGTCTTCTGAGCCGTTTTCAATGTGTTCTGTCAATGGCCTTCGTGGCTTCTGAACGTGATTGAAGGATGATGCTCGTTATGTATAGGGACTATAGTACCTCCTACAGTTGTATCCAAGGTTCTTATCTGGGAGGTGCTAAGCCATTTCCATACCAATTGCAATTGTAGCAGCATTATACATCCCCAGTAAGGTTTTATCTTTATTTTTGTATTTTTTTATGTTATATGCTCTTAACAAAATTGGCTATGTATTGTATTGCTTACATTTATTTTTTTTTGTTGCCTTCCTCTTCTGGTGTTGGGCATAGAGTGGGATAAGTACAGCAATTAAGCAGTTTACCTGCAGTCCTACCAGTATTACTCATTGTTCAACATCCAACCCAAGTCATGTAAGTAGCTCTTGAGGTCAAACGTTGAATTTCTGATCTGGCCTTAATTCATTTTGTTTCTATTATTACTACTTAAGCTGACAATCTCCTCTGAAGACATTTGCTTCATTACATTCTAGCTGATTCTTCTATAAACATGCAGGTTTGTTTGCGACTTCAGTGAACAAAGGATTCTTGCTCTTTTTTTCCTTTCCAACGGTCAATGGCGGCACTACTAATGGTTGATTGCGTTTTTTTCCTTTTTAGAGCGCCAGGATGATTTCACGGTGGGGATGGAGTTGAAGTGCTGAAATTAATTATCACAATAAAAGGATCAGAGAAACCTTGGTTTTTCTATTCATCCCATTCATTGATCCAATAGCTATTTGTGTTTATCTCCATCACCAACCTTGGTATGCTATGACTTCTTTGCAAAAGAGCTTCTTTTCTTTCCTTTTTTTACTTACTTATGACATTTTGATATTTTGTCAGAATACCTATGAGCTCCTTTGATGTTGGCTTCGCTTCTGACGTTTTTAACGCTTTTTGCCTGTTCACAACTGAGGAATTGGAAGACCTTGTTCTGGGTATTCCTCCGACCAATAGATTAAGGAAGTTGGTGTGGGAATGGCTTACTGCCAATGGCCCTTATCCAACTATCCCTTCCTCTCCACCAGTGCTTGGTGATCTTTTGAGTTCACCGGCTGGCTCTTCTGACCATTGTGAACCTACTCCCGCTGCGGCTTCAGCCTTTTATTCATTTTTGAATGGAGAGGTCGATCCCAGACTCTTGGATCCTCAACCGTCATCCTTTCTTGATTCAAAAAAAAATTGTTCAAAGGAGAACACCAATGGGCCCTATTACCTTTGCCCTTGTAATGGTTTAGGTTGTGTCGTTTACCCTTCTAAATGAAGCAAGTTATAGGGTAAGTTTTTTTTTTGGAAAATTTGATACTAAGAGTAGAATTTTTTCTTTTATCATCATTTTTTTTTGTTACTATTAGTTAAATTTTGTTACTTAGCTTTTTTTAGCACCCTATTAGGCTTCCTGTACTTTGAAATGGAAAGACTATTCCTTCAGCCACTTATTTTCTGTTTTATCTTATTATTATTATTTTTTAAAAAAGAAAAAAAAATAAGAAAAAAATAAAAAAAAAATAAAAAAAATAATATATTTAAATGCAGTCAGAAGAGACAAAAAATTGAAATAAGGTCAGTGAAAAAATAAAATAAAACAAAACAAAATAAGAAATAAAAAAAATAAAAAACAAAAATGAATTAAAATAAAATAAAATAAAATAAAATAAGAAATAAAATAAAATAAAAAACAAAAATAAATTAAAATAAATAAAATAAAAAATAAAAAAAAATAAACTAATAAAATAGAGGTAAAAGAGATCAGTAAGCTAAGAATCTTTTTTTTTTTTTTGGAATATATACTGCACATCTATTCAGTGATGTTCATACCACTGTTTGTGATATCTGAAGAATTATAAAATCTAATTAAATATGACCCCCTGTTTTGTTATATTTTATATGAGGGACCAAATTTTGAATATTATGTAATTTTTCCTATTATGATTACCACCTACAGTGATATTACCTAAAACTCATATCATTAATTATTTAAATATTTTGTTTTATTTTTTATTTTTATTTTTTTTAACTTCTTATACTAATAGAAAAAATAAAGATAAAAAAACAAAAAAATAGAAAGAGAATTTTCAAGGAAAAATGTAGGTCTTAACAAATGATAATCTTATTATTATTTATTATTTGTTTCTGTCTATTTCTATATATATATATATCTGTTTTATAAAATTAGACATGAGATAGAATATATCATAAAATAAGCAAATATTAAAATGGAACTATAAACTCATGTAAGATATTTTTTTTGTTTATAGTTATCATCTAAAAATATAAAATCAATTGAAACTAATTGTTTTGTTTGTTTGTTTGTTTTTTTTGTGTTTTTTTTTTTTTTTTTTTTGAAAATTTTACATTTAATTATAAGTGAATTTTTTATTTATTTTGAACAATAAAATAAAATAAAATAAATAATTAAATATACTTATAAGACAAAACCCTTGATATTAGGTGAGCTTATGTTCTATTTATTCCTTCAAAGCTTATGTAAATTGAAGCTTATTTTTGAATTTTTTTTATTTTATTTTATTTTGTTTCTTTTTTGTTAATATGAAAGAAAATCTTAATTGTAAAAAGGAAACATAAAATAGTAAAATATAAAAAAAATGGAGATAAATAATGATACTATCAATGGAAATAGGATGGATGATTAATCAAGAAATTGAGGACTTAGCAGGTGATGTTCCTTCTAACGTTTTCCTTTGACCAAGTATCTTCTTCACTAATTCTTGTTTGAGAACTATTCCTCCCCTCCATTTCTCTCTTTTTAGGCTTTTAAGCAATTAGTCTTTACAGAAAGAATTCCATTCTTCTGTATTCAATTTAGTTGCACCAACTCTCAGGGTGAATATTGTTGGTATAAGGGTTTCTTCCCAGTGGCAGTCCCAGGTGGAATTTTTAATAAAATAATTTCTTGAGATCTTGCTGATTTTCCCATTTTTAATTTCAAAATCTTGGAGATTGAACCAGTCTTGGAATTCCCAGGTCCTCCAAAATAGTGATTTTCTGAGGTGTTCATACATGTGAAATATTTCATTCCAGTAAGGATTTCCAAGGTTTCCCTCAATTCCATCCCAGGTCAGTAGTTCCAGGAATTCATATTTTGTAAGGTTGAATCCAGGTAATTCTTTCCATGGATGAGGAATGAAAATTTCTGATGGTGTTTTTTCTTTTTCAAAAATGTCCTCAAACTCAATATATGGAAGGATTATTGTGGAAATATCAGGACAAGGTTCTGGTTTTATTTTCAAGAACCACTCAGGATTTTCATTTAATTCTTGGGGATTATTGTAATTGGCCCAGACTTCTTTTTCTTCTATCCAGCTGATATTTGTGTTCATTGACCAGGGATTTTCTTCAAATGATGGCCAGGACTCCATTTTGTAGGATTTGGTGGATTTTGAAGTGTTAAGGTAAGATGAATTGAGAATAGTATCAAATTTATTTATCAAAATAGCTTGTGGGTAGGTTGAATGGATTTTGGATGGTAATTTTGGGTAAAAATTTGGATATTCCTCTTTGATAAGGCAGGAGGTCACTGCCTAGTGATGATTGAGTTTTGCTGAAGGAACATGGTGATTTTGGTTGCTAAAAAATGATTTTCCTCTTTGATAAGGCAGGAGGTCACTGCCTAGTGATCTTATGATTAATTGTTGTTTCTTTTTCTAGGTGAGTGAAGTTATTGATTTTATTTGGTGAGAGTTTATATTCCTCTTTGATAAGGCAGGAGGTCACTGCCTAGTGATTAATTGAGTTGAAATCCGACTTTTTTGTTTAATTTTTGATTTTTAGAGCTGTTATGTGTTCTCAAGATGGGCCTTAATGGTTTGAAATTTAATTGGTCCATTAATTCTTAAGTAATTTGTTCATTGGTTTTGTCAGAAATCTCCAAAACGTTCAGCAATTCCTTGATTTCTTCAATTTCTTGGTTTCTTGATATTGATCAAGTATCCTTAAAGTGCCAAAGGTTTTCTTCATTGAAATCTTCATCTTCTGGTGACCAATGAAGTTCTTCATTGATAATTTGGTCTTCTTTTATTAATTCTTCCCCATAGGATCCAAAATTTGGTGAATTGGACATGGTGGAAGTGATTGATATATTTTTGTAAGTTTTGTTGTTGTTTTTTTTCTTTTTTTTTCTTTTTTTTTAAGAAATAACTTATTGATTAATTTTTTCTTTGTTAAGGCAGGAAGTCACTGCCCCCTGAAAAATAAAAAAAGAGAAGAAACTAATAATACATTTTTTTGGATGATACTGATACTGATACATTTTAAAGAAAATTTCTTGATTTTGATGATTTTATTTAAAGTTGAGCTCCCCCAAGGGGGAAAGGTAAGTGTCTGTTGAGTAATGTGGCCAAAATAAGATCTTTGAGGGCTTCCAAAAAGGCATTTCTTTCCTCAATTTCTTGTTCTGATGGAAATTCTGACCACCATAAGTTTTCATCAATGAATATATATCCATCTCCAACCCATTTCAGTCTTGCAGTTTGGTATGTTGATCCATTCAATCCAAGGTACCACTGGGCCCAAATTTGATTGAAGTAAAGTCCTCTTCTTGGTAGTGTGGTCATTTCAAATATTTCATCCCAAAATTTGCTTTAAAGGTTACCTTTAATTCCCTCTTCATTCAATAAATCTAAGAATTGGATATTTTTCAAGTTTGCTCCTGGAAGGTGACATAAGTATTTATCTTCACATAAAATTTCTTGAGATTCATCCCCATAAATGTCTTCAAATGTGATGTATGGCAGGTAAATGTAATTTTATTCATTTACTAAGATGAATTCTGTTTCTTCTTCTTCATTGGGAGGTTTCTGGATAAATTCAGGGTTTTCCAGATGCCATTCATAAGGTTCTTCTTGGTTGTTCAATGGTCTATCCAAGAAGTTGATATGGTATGTGTCTTTTAAATTTTTGTCTCTTTCTTCAATAATTCTGAGGTACTTTTCAATTTCATTTATAATTTCTTCATTTGAAAGCTCATGATGTTCACTAAGTCTGACTTTCTTCTTTTTGGGTTTAGGCTTGAAAGGGCTTCCATGTATTTTCACATTTCTGTCCACCAAAATTTGGAATTTTTCTTTATTATTTTTAATTGGCTTTTAGCTTATGTTGGGTAATTCATCTTCAGAGATTGAGTCTTCAGGTTGTCTTTTGAGATTGCTTGGCCATTTGTTATTTGGTAAATCTTGGCCAAATTTATCACTTTTTGGAGATATGGATAAACCTTGGGTCTTCTGGGTCAAATTTATCATGGTATTGTCACCTTTTTCATTTTGAAACTTCTTTCCTGGTGTATTTCTGACCAATGTTCCCATGTTGCATAAATACATTCCTCTAGGTGGTCCAGTTTGCCATCCAAGTGCTTGAGGTTTGCATATTGGCATGCATAATCTTCTCCCATCAGGTTCTTGATAGCTCAATATTTCACCTTGCTTATGAGAAATTTCTATCCTAATGTTATTGTCTGCCAAGAAGGGTCTTCCAAGTACTGTATGGACAGATCCTTTTGCAATAAAAAATTGTATTTGAGTTTCTTAACCTGAAGCCAAGATGATTGGAGTAAATTCTGAAAGTGCAACCAATGAAGTAGTATGGCCTCCAATTCCCTTAAGGTTCATGTTTAATTTCCTTGTTGTGAGTGAGGATTTGATTGCTATTTCTTCTGGTATAATGTTGAGTTCTGCCCCAGTGTCCACTAATGCTCTGATAGGATATTATTCCTTTCCAATGAAGATTTCCATAAATCCCAAAGGGCAAGAATAATTAATCTTGGGCTTTGGTATTTCTTTGAATCCAAATGTTAATAGTCTTTCCTGAATATCCATTGAGTTGAGTGATTTAATTTTCTCCTTGTCTTTTTCTGATAGTTCCTGTAATTTATGGACAAAATTTGGTGACATCCTCAAAATTTCTTCAATGGTGAGGTTGATCTTCTGTTGCATAATTTTCTTAATAATTTTGTCAATTTCCAATTTGGTTTCAACTTGTTTCTTTTGAGGTTTTCTGACTGTGTTTTCTTTTGGACTGTCTTCATCTTCATTTTTATTGGCAATATTTCCAATTTCCTCCTCAGGTTGGTCTGGTTTTGGAATATTTGATTTTTGGAATTTGGTGGGAATTATTACTCTTTCTTCCTCTTTTTCCTCTTCAATATAAGTTCCTGGAATGGCATGTTTCTTCTTTGGCTCTTGATTTTGGGATTGTCTTTCCATTCTGTGTTTGGTCTGCCTTAGTCCAATATGTGATTCAAAGGGGTCATTGGATGAGGAAATGGTAGGTGGTTTCCAATTTGACCAATCTTCAACATGTGCAATTGAGGTTGATTTATCCTCTGATTTCTTTTCAGTGGGCTCAACCTCTTCTTCTGGTTTTTCTTTGACAATAGGTTTTTCCATAAATTTCTTGTTGAGTTCTGCTTGTTCTTTTGCAAAGGCCCTGACTATGTCTTTGGCACTTTCATTTCCTTCCATAGGTACTCTCTGATAGTTGGGAAAGAGGTATGATGCTACTTGGGTTCTGACAATTCTTTTGTCCAGATCTTCAGCAAGGTGGGTGCATCTAGTGGCTGAATGGCCTTCTTCCTTGCAGTAAGCACATTTTAATGGTGGTCTTGGAGCCATTTGAGCTGGTATGTATGGTTGGTAACTGGATGAAAATGGTGGTAAGGGATTCCTGGTTCTGTATGTCTGATTATTCTGGGGGAATCTTTGCTCTTGACTATTGTTGCAGTTCCTTCTTGGTGGATTAACTGCTTCTGATAAGGATTTGAGTTGATTCAAAACTTCATTAACTGATTCTTTTCCCTCATTTCTTGGTTGAGGTTCTGGTTGTGGAGGATTTTTCATCTTTTGGGTGAGTTCTTTTAATTGTTTTGAAACTTCATCCCAGCTTTCCTCATCAAATCTTGTTTTCTTTTCTGGAGGTTTTGGTTTAGAAAATTCCTTTTGTTGAATCAGTACCTTGGCCTTCAAGTCTTGTTCAATGTATAATTTCAAAATATCCAATCTTGGAATGATGTAGCCTCCATCCAAGGCTTGAACCATAGCTCTGTCTTTAATCATTTCTTTGTAAATTGATTCTTGAACACTAGTGGAAAAGCTGGCCAATATTTCCTGGTTATTATTGATATCACCTTGGATATATTGGTATCTTTTGAGGTAAGTGATGATTACTTCATATTCCCCAATTAATTTTCTGTATTGAGTCATGTTTCTTATTCCACCTTCTTGTTGAGTTTTTGTGAATAAATCAGTGATTGAGGATAATCTGTATCTTCTTTCAGGTGAGACTGTTCCCCATCTTGCTTTCATATCCACTTTCAATTGATCCCAATCAGCTGTTTCATATCCTGGCATTTCTTCAATATGATAGCTGATTTCTTCATCTTTTGTCCAAAATGCTATTTGCCTTGCAATGTCTCTTCCACTTGCTCCTTCAATTTCTGAAATATTTTCAACTTTCTTTATGAATCTTTCAACATCCTTTCCATCAAACCACAAGTTCTAGTCCTTGGCTCTGATTTTCACTATTGGAGTAGTGTTTCTTGGAATTTCTTGATGTGATGGAGTTGGTATTTGTGCAGAAATGTTGACTCTTCTTGGTAAGGTACTTTGTCTTTGATCTGTATAAGGTGTTGATGTGGCCATGGGTCTAGGAGGTGAAGGTGATCCATGCTTCCTGAATGATCTTGGAAGGGGGGTCTGTTCCTCAAGTGGACTATTTGGTGGAGTATAACTTGATGATTTATTTTTCCCTTCCTTTTTGATTAGTGCTAGTAATTCTGCTTGCATTTCTAGCATCTTGTGCTGAAGTCTCTCTGTTGAAGACATTTCTTCCTGTCCTTCAAAGTCTCTTCATTAAGGTTTTCTTCCTGTATTTCTTTAATACTGGAAGGTAATTTTGATGATGAAGGTTTATCCATTTTTGATTGGTTTATTTCTTCCTTTGATTCTGGTATTGAGTTATTGATTTTATTTCTTTCAAGGAGATCAAGGAAGAACTTTTCCACAACCGTCAAGTCCCTTTTATTGGTTCTTGGTGTTGCAATTGGGAAATTGGAATATTTATTTGATTTCTCTCCTAGTTCTGTTTCTTGCTTTGGTGGATAATAGTAATGGTCAGAGTGAGTTGATGATTCAGATTCCTGAGATGATGGTTTTGGCTGATTTTGATTATTTGACTCCAGTTTTTGTTATAAAAAAAGTATACTTGGAGTAGTTAAGAATTTTATAATTTATTGTAATTTAATTTATTTTTATTGAATTTGAGGTTGTCTGGGCCACTGTTGGGACACCAGATGTGGGAACTCCTCTTGTGTGGGATTAAAATGAGGCAGTACCTGGAGGGGGAAATCACAGGTAACTAGTTTTGAATTTCTAATAACTCCTGTAAACAAGGGTGGCAAGGGTGTATTGCCTGCCCCTCCTAAAATACTGAACAAAATCTTCCTTGGACCTCACAAACCAAAATAAAATTAGTAATCGGCTTTACAGCTGCAGAAGACAAAATTCAGCAGTCTCAGATCAGACCTATTCAATATATAATATGTAAAATAATGTTAGTGATTTTGGTTAAATTTGAGACTATCAATACTCATGTCCTAATTGATTGTCAAAGTTTTTTCTTTGATATCACTTATGTACTTGTACAACTCTTGTTGTCCTTGTATTAATTTTTCAGTGTTATCAATTAGCACTTTTGGTTTATTGTTTTCAACCATAAATTTAATGTTATCAATTTCTTTTTTATTTTGTACAAGAAGTTTTGTCAAAGATGATAAGCTATTATTTATTTCTTGAAAAGAGAATAAACTATTTTTAATGTCTTTAAAAGGTAAAATACTGTTTTTAAGCTCTGTTAAAGTATTTACAACATCAGGAGATAAGGTTATTTCTTTGGGAAATGGGGTTGTCTCATTCTTTGCTCCTCCTTGTCTTTGAATTCCATCAAAGTTCTGGCCATGTTGAAGACATTGTCCATGGCATCTTTTTGAATTTTTGGAATCCTGTAGCTTGGGGAATATGGTTTCCTGCAATTCTTTTTCTTGTTCTTCTTCCATTGTTGGGGAGGTTGGTTGACTTGAGGCTTGCTGGTAGAAGCTACTGGGGCTTCTTCCTTGCTTGCCTCCCTCTTTTTTGAGTGGTACTCCTTGATCTTTTTGATTTGAGGCTTGGATGACAGTGGATTCCATCCATTGGAGTATACCACTATCTCCTCCTCTGTGAGGAATGTTTTGAGGATGTGCCAGGAGCTAATCACTCCTTGGTGTATTTGGGGCAACATTTCCCAATCTTTGTCCTTGTACACCGTGTAATACTGTTTGTATTGTGTGAGCCTGATAGGTAATTTCATATACCCAAAAGACCACAAATAAAAAGTTAACATATAAATATAAATAAAATAAATTTATTTATATTATTAAAATGAAAATTGACATATAAATATAAATTTATATATAAAATTCAAAATTTAATTCTAATTTAAAAATAAAAAACTATTAAATTTTAGAATTGTAAAAATACATTTATACTTGGAAAGATTAAGTTAAAACAAATTTTTAACAAAATTATCAAAAATAAAATAGATTTGGTAAAAAGTTATATAAAATTTATAATAACTTTTTATCAAATAAATGAAAATACAAAACTTTCCTCCCCATTGGATTCCTCATAAAAAATTAGGTGAGGTCACCTCTGAGTGAAATTTCTGTAACTCAACTCTAAATAAGCTTAAATTAAGTTTTTAGTATTTTCTGTACAAAAGTTGAAAATCCTCAAAGCCTTAATTTAATTCACACCACACATAGTGTTAATCACCAAATTTTGTGTTAAAATGGAGGTGTTGTGTATATTTTAGAAGTTATGAGGAATTGAATTCAATTGAAATTTCAAAATGTGCACTTGTATTACATAAGTGAACTTTGATTTACATATGAGGTATCAATTATCACTGTATTGTACTGTACAACTGAATTGAATTACATATGTAAATTACAAGTATAATACATGATAAGGAATTAAAGGAAAAAATAAATTGGGGGGAAAATGAACTCTAGCTCTAAGGGGGATCCAGACCCCCAAAATCCTTTCTGACAGGCGTGCGGTGTCAAAATTCACGCAAACGTTTATCACTTTTGGCCTGGAATTGAGTCATGGGGTCTGTGATTCAGGTGATGATGACGTTTTGATACCAACCAGGGTAGTTTTAAGTGTTGCCAAGAGGGTAAAACTAC
Source organism: Austropuccinia psidii (assembly GCA_023105745.1). Taxonomy (NCBI): domain Eukaryota; kingdom Fungi; phylum Basidiomycota; class Pucciniomycetes; order Pucciniales; family Sphaerophragmiaceae; genus Austropuccinia; species Austropuccinia psidii. Next base: position 35,472,970 of record JALGQZ010000012.1, read on the forward strand.
CCTTAAGATAAAACAATCTTATTAAAACAGTTTTAACTTGTTTGTACGTCTCCTAAACACATTCTGACGTGTTTTGGAGGCTCTAGACCAGGTATCACTATAGTAATGGCTGATTTAAGGGTCTAAAATGGTAAAACCAGCCCTTTTTTGGTCTAAACCAGGGTTCAGTGATGCCATAATTGGCTTTTCTGTTTTCAGAGTGATTTCCACGACCGAAAAGAGTAAACTTTACTTTTGGAGTGAGAAAATTGATGGCTATAAAAGAATTTCTTCTTTTCCCCACTTTTCTCTTCATGTTAGAATCTTTTCCTTTTATAATTAGTTTAAACACTGTTAAACCAATCAATAAAAGATTCCAACCAACCTTTTTAGATCATATTCAACCTTTTAACCGTGTGAAAAAATAATTATAATAATTTTTACCCCTGAACCACCCCAAAAGTGAATTAAAGCATCTTTCATCACTGTTAACTTTGTCACTTTGTTTCCAAATTTAATCTGGTCACTTTTGGGTGTGTTTTCTCTTTAAATATCTTTTCAAATACTTTTTTCTTTAATTAATTGCTTGCAGTTCTTTTCTCAATTAATTCCAATTGAAATTGCTCTTGAAGAAATTTCTTTTGTAGCCACAAATATCTCTTGTAGAGTATTTTTGGATAAATCTTTATTGTTGGTAAAACAATAAATTTTCACTATATTTTTGTTTTATACTTATAAAGTTAAAAACAATAAAATTGGTGTGTTTTCTCCTCGAAAATAATATTTCTTACCATTTTTAAATAATTTTACTTTATACAAATTTTGAGGACAGGAAAAGTACTTGATATTTTATCAAAGTTTCATACCCACACCTTACATACTAGCTCATGTAGATGTCTATTTGAGCCCTCTGAATATGATTTGTCCCTGTTGGAGTTACTCATACTTAGTTCCAATTCTGGTTCAGAAATCATGGGCATCTCTGGGACTTGCCTTTGGGATATGGCACTTCCTTGTGTGGATTCTGTTCCACTGGAGATTTGCTCTTTCTTTTCCCTTTGGAGGGATCAACTCTACTTCTGAATCCAACTCCATCTGATTGGATGAAGTATTGGGAACCTCTGCTAGTAGTCATAATAAAGAATAAAAAAGTTTTTAGAGAAATAATATCTCTTTATGGCAATTTAAAATGAGGTACTAACCTTCAAAGTCTTGAATAGTGGGTCCTGGAAAGACTAATTTCTTAGCTTTCTTTTTCTTAGTGACAACTGGTGTTGGGGATCTTTCACAGGTTTCTTCCACTAATCTTTAAACAGTGGTCTGGTGATCCTCTGCTGGGTTGTCTGTAAAAACTAAAAGAGACAAATAAATATGAGTGTTTTTTGATAAGTGTTATTTTATTAATATATATGGCAGTTTTCCACGTATAAATTGCTTTTATATGTTAAGATGAATAAAATGAATAAATAAAGTGAAAAAATAAATAAGAAATAGCTTTTTTTATTGCTTTTTAATATTTTTTATTGTTTTTTTTTATAAAAAAAACTCTATTTTTCCAAAAAAAAAAGGAAATGATACAATTGAAATTAATTTATGATATAAATTTATTTTATTTTATAAATATGTCTTTTAATCACTCGAGTCACTCAAAGAAAGTTCTTGCAAGTCTAAGGATGTGAAAAACCACGTGTAAGACAATACAATTTCTTTCCAAATGCCTCAATAGCTCTTTAAAGGCAATAAATATAATTTTATGATATAAATTATAAATATTAATAAAATTTATTGTTGGATGAACCCAAATTGAATCTTTTAAAAGGTTTTTTTAAGTAAATATCATGGCCAGGCCCCCAAATGTAAGGTTTGACTATGAAACAATAAGCAAAATTTGCTAATTTTTTACTTATTTTACTGTGAATGTCCTTTTAAATAAAATAAATAAGATAAAAGATTATTCTAAGAATAAAGAATTATTATATTGATGGAGTAAAATTAATTATATTATTTAATAAATATAATAATATAATTTATATTATGGAAAAATAATATAATAAATAAATATATTAGTATACATAAAAGGCCTTTATTATTGTTACCAACAAATAATAAAGGCATAAAGAATTGTTTTTTATAAATAAAAAACAATTAATAACAATAATATTACTAATATTAAAGTTATTTATTAATATAAATACTATGTATATTAATATAAGAATTATTAAAAAGTAATAATAGAGAGAAATTATTATGAAAAAGAAAGTAACCTACTTTTAACATTTAATATAATACCTTTGAAAGATTTTACGCCAAAATAATGTAAATACAATTCATACAAACTGTATTTACAAACGAAAATAGAGAAATTACAAAGATTCTGTGATTTTTACGTGGAAATTGAGTTAAAGAGATTTTTAAACAAAAACAATTAAATAATTGATGTAATAACGTCAAGATTGATGATTATAATAAATTTGATCTTTGGTCTTTGATAATATAATAGTCTTATATATAAAGAATAAAGAAACTACCTTTTTTGATTTAATTATTTGGTGTTTTTGATGCATCTGATGGGAAAATAGAGTAATAAGAGCTCTATTTATAGTAAATCCCTCCCTCCTAGAGTCCAGTAGGCTTCTAGAAGACGTGTACTGATGTTATCTTCTACAAATGATCAGTATTTTAAGTTTTAATGATGATTACATCATGATCAAACCATCTTATCTCATTATCATGCCATTATTTAGAGTTATCACTATAACTCTACGTTTTATGAAGTCAAAGGCTTGGCTGAAGCCCAAATTTCGTGTATTGTATTAGCTTTAGTCATAAACTAATAGTATTCACCAATTTTATTACTCATATGACTGTTAAACTTAATTTAAGATTACAGTGAGTGATCATAAATGATCAAAATTAAGCTCAAACTTTGATCCTTAATAACCTTTAAGTTTTACATGCTAAAGCAATTCAGAGAGTGCATTATGATAGCTTGGAATTTCTTTATTAAACTTCCAAGAGAATTTCATTACATCATCAAAACTCTATTTCTGATGATTTTTCTTGTAACTCACCTTTTCTGTTGAAACTCATGATTTTAAATTCAGACCATGATTTCAGGTGGTTATACCTTGAATATTATGATAAAAAATATTTCATTCTTCACATATGATTCAGTAGAATTTGACTGTCTACTTTGTTGTAAGTTTGTATGACTTTCACAACAAAGTGGTCAACACCTCTATTGATTTTAATCAATAATCCATTACAAGATTTAACCTTTTATATAGCTTGTGGAGTAAAGCTCATATCTGTGTTCTTACAGTAATTACGTGGTTACTTTATTTTTGGGTTATCTCTCTATCTTGTATATTTCAAGAGATATTAGCTAAAAACCATGAATATATGCATTGGCCAAAAAGTGCATATATTCAGCTTAATTCCTCCAGTATTAGCTTTGGAGATTAACTTTGTAATTGTTTTATGTGTGAATATTTGTGGGGAGGCCAATGGTACAATTTATTTCACATGTTGTTTCATTGGTTTCTAAAATAATCAATGATTTATGTTTTTTATAAGGTATTATTACTTATAACTCGTTAAATATTGACTTTACAGATATGCCATAAAAATTGTATATGTGTATTTTACCATGAGGAATCCAATGATGTAATTTATCTCACATTTTTACTAATTTTTTTCTCACGTAGTTAAAGTTTTATGCCTATTTATAGCAGTTTTGTAATTTTAAGAGAATTATTTTAAATACTGTGGGAACTTCTGTTGTGTGGGATTAAAATGAGGCAGTACCTGGAGGGGGAAATCACAGGTAACTAGTTTTGAATTTCTAATAACTCCTGTAACCAAGGGTGGCAAGGGTGTATTGCCTGCCCCTCCTAAAATACTGAACAAAATCTTCCTTGGAGCTCACAAACCAAAATAAAATTAGTAAGTGGCTTTACAACTGCAGAAGACAAAATTCAGCAGTCTCAGATCAGACCTATTCAATATATAATATGAAAAATAATGTTGGTGAATTTGGTTAAATATGAGATTTTAATGATATATTTGTCTGTTTAATTTTAATATTCTTGGTTAAATTGAGGTGAGTTGTTTCTTCTTGGTGATAAATCCTTAGTAAGATGGGTTATTTAAGGTTTTTCTGAAAAATTGATGATTTTTGATAAAGGTAATTTTCCTAAGTTGAAGTTATAATAGAGTAAAAAACTTTTCTACAGGTTTTTTATTTCTTTTAAGAGTGTTTAATAATAAGATAAAATTGTATTTGTTAAGTTTAAGAGGTAAGATTCTTTGATATTTGATTTTTAAAGGGGTAAGTTAATTTTAAATCTTGATAAAAGGTGTTAATTTTACTAAGTCAATTTTTTTTAATAGAGTAGTAACCCTAATCCTTGGTACTGGATAATTTTTATTTTTATTCTAATAATAATAAGATTCCACTGAGCTTAGCTACTGGGTAATCTTCAACAATATACTTCCACTGAGCTTAGCTACTGGGCAAGTAAATTTACTGTAATATACTGGACTACCTCCCACGTGAGGGATGACTTATTCCTGTGCTTGCAATGTGCAGGGGATATAATTTGCATGGGATATAATATGCATGGGGGGGATTTTGAAATTTGGGGAGAGAGATCCCCTCTATATATACCATTTGGGAGCCCAGGGGCCCTCCATGGGAGCTGTCTTTTTCCACTTTAATTCCTCTTGATTTCATCATGTGACTCCATTTTTGGTGAGGACCTTTCTTTCATGGGTCAGGTGATTTAAGGTTTGGTGATAATTTTCTCTATGCACAGCCTCCATTTATCACATGATTGTCTTTTGGTGAACTAATTATGATGTGATATTCTTGAATTTTCCTTGCATGCATGAGGTGATTCAATTTTGGCTGGGGATTTGTGTTGTGCACAGCCTCTTTCCTGTCACATGATATTCTGTTGGTGGATGCACTATCACATGATGACCTTGAAATTCCTTTGTGTAAGATGTGACTATGAAACTGATGATAATATTACTATTAATCAACAGTACTATGTCTGTTCTTATGAAATATAATAATAAAAAAATTATTATAACCACAATTAAATAATTATAAGATTATTTCTTTCATGTGTTATACACTACTAGTGATTATAACAGTGAGCAGTAATTGTCTACAAGAATCAATTACAAGAAGAATTTAATAATAAAAACTTCTTTTATTAAAATAATAAAATTATTTTAATATATAATTATCTTTTACAAGAATAATTATAAAGATAATTCTTGAAGAAAACTATTACTAGAGAAAAACTTTAAGAATTAAAGATAAATGACTCACTAATACTCCAAAGAACTTATTGATAGATCAAAGTAGAGAAATTTGATGTGGAATTGTGGATTTAAGGGATCAAAAGGATTTATAACAGTATTACAGCAATATATAGTTGGATTCTATGATTTCACGTCTTTCTGGTTGATTCTGAAAGATTTAAAACACTTAAGAATAGTTGTAACTAATACTTACTTGTTGGTAATAATGATTTAATAAATTGATAAGATAATTCTTGGAAATAACAGGAAGAGGAGGCCTCTTTTAAGTCAACAACAGCTCACAGAGGCGTTCCATGGAGCAAACTGAAAAACCAGTGAGTGAGAAAACAATAAACCTTTTTGGATTATTGATTGCATCAGCAGTTGTCACGTAAGGTTATCATAATTACTTAATTGATGCTTTTACATAACTACCAACCCCAATATGGTTAAGAATAAAAGGAGTAACATCTGTAAATCTTCTTTTATTCTAAAATAATCATTGATTTCTCAAATTTATCAATGTTATTGCCAATTTCATCACAGGTTGTAATTACTGTGAATTTTTGAAGATTCAGTGTTTCACGTAGAATGGTCAAAAATTGACTGTAAGTAAAACTTTTAATTTTACTAGTAAATCCATAATTCTTTTTGGTTGTACCATAGATAATACAGTTCTCTATTAGTCCTGAAAGCTTCAGAAGGATTCATTAAGAATTGTAGTTTTAATGAATTTTTGAAGTTTTTACCTCATTTCTACGTATAATTGCAAATAGCAGTATTTTGCTGGTTGCTATGAGGTAAATCAATGAATATATGTCCCAAAAGGGTTTTAATTACTCTTTTAGGGTCTAGTCATGGAAAGTCATCAAGAATTGATGTGGTTACAGGAGTCTAAGTAGCTCATTACCTCCTTGGCACGTCAAAATAGCAGGTTATTTGCTATTTTCTTATGATTACAGTAGGTGTAACTTGGTAACCAAGTTCCCAAAGAGTTTTGGTTTACCAATTGGGCCAAGATGAGCCATGGATCCATGCTCTGGAGATATCCACGCCTCTGAGGCCTCAGAAGTTGGGTACCCTGGCTCTCTTTGATGTCTTTTGTCCCCCTTACTTATTTTTCACGTAAAAATAGAAAATTAAGCTTTAAGTGAGATATCCACTATGGGTGTACCAAAAGTCCATATAAGAATACCATGATATTAAGTGCTCAAAACATGCATAGCACTATTATTAGTGTATATGTAACATGGGATTTCTCACTTTCCCATTATTTTGGCTTAAAATCAAGAAACACAAAATTTTCACAGATCTTTTATGTGGTATTAATGATGTGGTATTGAAGTATTTTCCATTTTACCACCTCAAATACTTAAATTGAGCTTATTCACTCTATGGGGCTACCCTAGGTGAATTTTTTGTAGAATCCAAATCTGGTCTTAAATCCATGGATTTACTTACTCAATAAAAAGTTATTCATCTTTTCTGAAATTGAAAATGATGAATTTTGGATATATGCATGACTTATGAGTTGTGCATAATGCAAAATTTCTTTTTAAGATAATTGTGGCCTATTTGTGTATGTAAAATATACCTCAAGGCTCACATTCCCTCCCACCAAAAAATAAAATTGTCCTAAAATTTTATTAGTGATAAAAGAATAAGGCCCCAAAGGGGGTTAATGTCCACTGTCCAACCTCTTCACATTACTCAGATCAAGTAATTTAAAGCACATTTATAGACATATTCAGGCTTGTGGCCTTCTTTCATGTCTAAATCTTCTTAAGAGTTTATCTGAGTCAGGTATTTCTGATTCTGCCATCCATTCATCTTCATGTACTGGATTTCTATATCTGACAAGATATTCTCTTTGATTTTTACCCCTAAGTCTCCTTTCTTTAATGACTTTTTTTATCTTTTTGTCTTCATTCTGTTCCACAGGTGGTACAGTTAAAGGAGTTGGGTTTCTTAAAGGAAACAATTCTTTATCAGCTGGTTGATAAGGTTTTAACAAGCTGACTGGAAAGGTGGGGTGTTTATTTTCCAATTCACCACTCAATTCCACTTGAACTGCATTGGTTCCATGTAAAGCAACAATAACAAAAGGTCCTACATAAGAATCTTTAAGTTTCTTTGGGCCTTTGATATTATTAAAATTCAAGGTTGAAACTAAACCTAAGTCCCCTACTTTGAAGTCTGGTACTTTATGACTCTTGTCCCACTTCTGTTTTGCATAATCAAAAGCATCATCCATACTTTGTTTTGCATGATGTTTCACTTTATCAAGCATTATCTTGAAGCTGGAAGCTGTAGGATGAATGTCAATCAAGTCTTTCCTCAGTGTGTCTCCTGGGAGTCTTGGATTCCATCCTTTCTCTAACATAGCAGGAGTTTGTCCTGTGGAAGAATGGACTGATGTCTTGTATGCCAATTCTAATGCAGGTATCAGAGTGTACCAGTCATGGGTAAAGCCATCTGAGTCTTTGAATTCTAATCCATAAGCACAGAATCTCCTGATCATGTCTTCTAAAGTCTGAATCATCCTTTCTGCTAGCCCATCTGTTTGAGGGTGACATGCTGTAGAGAATTATAACTTAGTCCCAAACAATCTATGAAGATTGGTCCAAAGTGCAGATGTGAATTTGGGATCTCTGTCACTTATAATATTCTTAAATAATCCTGTATTAGAAATAACTCTACTCCATAAAAGAAGATCTGTATCCATAGCAGTGTCATCTTTATGACATAGTAAGAATATGGGAGTTTTGCTATATCTGTCTACAATGACTAAGCAAGCATTATAACCTTTGTCACCACTTGGGGGAAGTGCTGTGACCCAATCCATGTGAAAAACTTCCCAAGGGGATTTTGGTTCTTGAATATGTATCATCAATCCAAATTTCTTGCCTGTGCTCCTGTTTGCTTTTTGGCATCTATCACAGGTATGGCAATATTCAATGGTTTCTTTCCTCCAAGATGGCCACCATGCACAGTTCTTCACTTTTTCAAGTGTTCTGTCTTCTGACAGGTGTCCAGAGTAGATACTATCATGACATTCATGAAGAATGGTATTGATAAGTAATCTACTGCACAATGTCATAACACAAGAATGTTTTGTTCTGTGGTAAATGATCCCATCAAACAAGTGAAATCCTCCTTCAGAATAGGAATTTTTCCAAACTTCATCAAGTGCATTAACTAAAGATGTATCCTTGCAGTCTTTATCTAATAAAGAAGTCAAGATATGGCAACTCTTGTCTTGTTTATAAGACTCTCTGACTTCTTCAAAGAATTCAGTCCCAATATCAGTTATGTTAATTCCTTCAATTGGAATCTGTGGTTCAGCTTCCAAAGGTACATAAGCTGGGTTATCAGGAGTGTTGGCTAAAGCCCATCTACTAAGTCCATCAGCATTCTTGTGAATGTTTCCTGCTTTATGAACTATAGTCATGTTTCCTCTATATTCCTGAATAGCTATTTGCCATCTCAACATATGTCTGTTGGGAGTTTTCATGTTAAGGAGTGATTTTACTGCATTACAGTCAGTTATCACTTCAAAAACACTGCCATCAAGGTAATAGTGTAATTTCTCAAGTGCCCATACCAAACATAAGCACTCCATTTGGCTTGCACCATATCTGGCTTCTGTTGGTTTGATTTGTCTTGAGATATAACAAACTGGTCCTTCTGTAGGTTTTTCATCAATAATTTGGACTTGATGTAGGGCTGCCCCTAATCCATCTCCACATGCATCAATGTACAATTTAAAAGGAATATTCCAGTCAGGCATGAGGAGTAAGGGTGCTTCTGTAAGGGCTTTCTTTATCTTCTCATAAGCTTTAATTCTCTCCTGTGTCATCTCAAATACAGTCTGTTGATCACAGATTCTATAGAGTGATTTGGCTAGAATTGCAAAGTCTTTCAAGTGTTGCCTATAGTAACTAGCAAATCCAAGAAAAGACATCATTTCTTTTTTATTCTGGGGTATTGGCTTAAGTAACACTGCTGCCACTTTATTCTTGTCAATACCCAAGCTCAAACCAGAAACAACATGTCCTAATGCTTTAAGTTCTTCAAAACCAAAATTGCATTTCTTAAGTGAAATTTTCATGTTCACTTCTGCAACTTTATGAAGTACTCTTGCAAGTCTTTCAAGGTGCAAAGACCATGAATCAGAACATATGATAATATCATCAATATAAATGATAAGCCATCCTTCAGACAATTCTGTAGGAAAGATGGTGTTCATCATCCTTTGATAATGGGATGGAGCATTTTTAATGCCAAATGGCATTCTAAGATACTCATAAATACCACAGTGAGTGATAATTCTAAGTAATTTCCTAGCTTTAGGTGTCAAAACATTTTGATGGAAGCCTTTTAATGCATCCATTGATGTTATATACTTGGCTTTAGACAATTGAGTTAAGGTTTCTTGGATTCTAGGGATTGGATACCTATCTGGAACTGTGTAGGTGTTCAAAGCTCTAAAATCTCCAACCATTCTTGACTTATCATTATGCCAAGCAATGATAACAGGTGTTGTCACTTCAACCTCCTCATTATGGCCTACTTTCCTTAGTACACCAAGTTGGATTAACTCTTGGATATGTTTTTCCAAGGCCTCTCTCGCTCTGGGACTGGCTGGATAAGCTGGTCTTCTAAGTACTGGAGGATATGGTCTATCAATATTAAGAGTAATATCAATTTCATGTCCCCTTATAGCACCTAATGGTTCATTATCAGATGCAAATGCATTATTGTATGTGTATAATACATCAATAAGTTCATTCCTCATCTTTGGTGACAATGATGGATTAATTTGTGCTTCAACAAGTTGTTTTGACACAAATTCATCTTTGTAAGTATCTTTGACAGAAGATACTACAGATATCTGTTTTGGCATCTTGGAGAACGCAAATTTTTGCCTTTTGTTATCTCCAATTGTGAAATATCTGTCTTTATGGTTATTTATATCAATACCATACATATTCAAGTAATCATTTCCAAGAATGATGTGCTGAGATGTGCAATTGTCCATTACTACAATCTCAGTTTTCATTCTTACACTTCCTGCTGGATGTGGAAATACAATAGTAGTGTCCAATATACCCAAGGGGTACATATTGTTACTGGCACTACTGAATTGTACACCTTCTATTGGTAATAGATGGTTTTTCCATTCAGGAAGTATAATTTGGAGATAATCTTTGCCTACACAAGTACAAAATGCCCCTGTATCCAAATTAACTTTGGCTTCAATATCACTCATCAAAACTGATGTGATACAGGATGCTCCAGCAGTGTAACCTTTTCCTTTGGCAGGTTTTGTTTTATGCATTTTGGCATCTTGGATATTTATCAGGTTTCAGCAATCTTCACTGTATTGTGGCAAGTGGGTATGGACTTCTTTGACTTCAAAGAAAGCTGTAATGTTTTTAATGGGATAGTCCTCCACTGGTGTATCTTCAGAGACTGCAGAATCTTGATCTGATTCCTCCCTCTCTTCAGTACACTGAACTTCTTCAATGACTTAAGCTTCATTGATTTTTGTCTTTTTAGTGCAAGTATTGGCTAAATTTGAAGTGCTTCCACATTTATCACACTTCAAGACAGGTCTTTCTGGTCTTCTTTCCTCTCTAGGAATTTTTGAGACTATTTTGGACTCTATTGGGTTTTTAATCCAAGTCTTACCAATTCTTGTTCTGGTAATGATATCTTCCATAGCATTAATGTAGTCCTCTGTTGAACAAGGTTCCACACATCTGCTTTTGATAGCATGTTCCAGTTCTCCTCCACACTTTCTTAATATTTTCATATTAATCATAGTGTCAGACATATCTGGGTGTAAAGCAGATAATCTGTCTTTTTGTTTGAAGAACCAAGTAAGTTGTTTGTCTTTTTCTGAGTGAAAAAGGGCACTTTCAAAAGCATTTTCCATTTTAAACCTTCAAGAATTATTGGCCCATTTGGTGATCACTTCAGATTTCCACCAAGACCAATCATTTTTACCATGATCAATCCTCATTTTGTAATACCATTTCTTTGCAGTTCTGGTAAAAAGACAATGTAATTTTCCCACTATGACTTCATCAGGTATATTAAAGTCTTCTTGCAACATATCAATAGTCCTGATGAATTCAATATGGTTGTATTCTCCTTCACCAGAGAATGTTGGCCATTCTTTTATTTTGGGAATATCTCTTGCATAGTAGGCATTTTCTCCTAATAATGGGGTGAGACTTTCCTTAACAGAGAGTTTTTCTTCAGTTAAAGGTGTAGAATGTCTTGGCATATGTGGTTCATGATTCTTATGAATTTGTTCCACACTTGCAATTATTTCATTTTTCAACCTCTGTCTTTCACTGTCACTTTTTGCTAAGTGTATAGCAAATTGATTGGTATTCTCCACTATCTTCAAGACATGGTCTTGTAGAATTTTAAGTTGATCATTCATGTTAAAAATGGAAAGATCTTCCTCATTCTGAACTTGGCACATGTTTTCAATTCTTATGCAAGAATTGGTAATTGAGTCAAGTTTGGCATTTGTCACTTGGTGCAATTCAATGTATTTCTTGTCATTTTTCTTTAATTCAACTATATCTGATGCAATTTTGGTTAATCTTCCATCAAGTTTACCAATTTCTACATTAATACTAGTCTGTACACCAATTATTTCCATGGAAAGTTTCTGTTCATTCTTTCCTGCTCTTTGGCTGTGAATTCCATCAGAGTTCTGGCCATATTGAGCACACTGTCCACAGCTGAAGGCTCCAATTTGGGGATCCTGTACCCCTGTGGGTAAGGTCTGTGCCAATTGGCTTTGCCTTTGCCCTTTCCTTGATGGTTCTTGGGACCTCTCTGCTTCTTCTGAGGTCCTTTGGGCTTGTCTTTGGACGTGTCTGGAGCTGGTTTGGAGCTGGTAGATGCCACTGGGGCTTCTGTCTCCAAAGCTGGAGTCATTTCCAACTCTTTCTTCTGGTCTATGGATAAAAGACTTTGGTTCTTCAACCAATTCTTTATCTTTTTGACCTTGTCTTTGCAAGACAGGGGGCTCCAACCTCCTAAGAGTTCTATGGTCTTCTCCTGACCCAGAAAGCTCTTGATGTGTAAGTAGGAGTTCATGGCCCCCTGCCACAGGCTTGGGCAGATTTCCCACTCCTCCTCCTTGGCTGCTCTGAACCAGTTTTTGTACTGGCATTGATATATTTCTATTTCTTCCACCTGAAAGTGGTTCAGCCCTGGAAATATTACCATAGATCAGTTCAGGTTCTGAATTCACGTCAAAATCTGTTGGTACAGACCTTGGGGAATGGGGGGAAACTCTGGCATCCTCCAGATGTGTCTTTCTTGTGGAAGATTTGGTCTTGCCTCTTCCTTGTCCACATCCATCTGGCTGGACTGAATAGTTGCTTCCATTTCTGGTATGCACCATTTTCACGTCAATTTAAAGATAAAAGGTGAAAATATAAGATAAAATACACACCTTTTGGTGGTAATTTAGCTTTTTCTGAGTTAAATAAGGTGCCTCTTTTAGCAATCTGCACCTCAATACTGTCTTCAGATTCTGCTTCTGAAGATTCTGGACTAGTGATATATCTTTTACTGAGTCTGTTGCCAGCTGCACAGTATTTGATTAAAGACACTAGAAAAATTATAAACAAGAAAAAATTATTTTTTATACTATTTAAAATATTTTTAAAGATTTTTTATAAGTTCATATTTTTTAATATTAAAAGATTATTCTTTTTAAAGAAAAAAAATTAAAATTTAAGATTTTGAATGAAAATTAATTCAGAGTAACTCAAAGAATAATTTTATAAGTTTTTGGATGTGAAAAAGCCACGTGTAAAACAGTATAAAATTAAACCAAATTCCTCAATGAAAAAGATTTCCAAAACAATTTCAAAAATAAGAATTATTTTAACTTTAAAATGAAAGAAAAAATATTAAATTAATATATTTTAGAGCTTAAAAATATATTAATTAAGGGTACAAGGTTCAAAAAACACGGCCAGGCCCCCAAATGTAAGATGTGACTATGAAACTGATGATAATATTACTATTAATCAACAGTACTATGTCTGTTCTTATGAAATATAATAATAAAAAAATTATTATAACCACAATTAAATAATTATAAAATTATTTCTTTCATGTGTTATACACTACTAGTGATTATAACAGTGAGCAGTAATTGTCTACAAGAATCAATTACAAGAAGAATTTAATAATAAAAACTTCTTTTATTAAAATAATAAAATTATTTTAATATATAATTATCTTTTACAAGAATAATTATAAAGATAATTCTTGAAGAAAACTATTACTAGAGAAAAACTTTAAGAATTAAAGATAAATGACTCACTAATACTCCAAAGAACTTATTGATAGATAAAAGTAGAGAAATTTGATGTGGAATTGTGGATTTAAGGGATCAAAAGGATTTATAACAGTATTACAACAATATATAGTTGGATTCTATGATTTCACGTCTTTCTGGTTGATTCTGAAAGATTTAAAACACTTAAGAATAGTTGTAACTAATACTTACTTGTTGGTAATAATGATTTAATAAATTGATAAGATAATTCTTGGAAATAACAGGAAGAGGAGGCCTCTTTTAAGTCAACAACAGCTCACAGAGGCGTTCCATGGAGCAAACTGAAAAACCAGTGAGTGAGAAAACAATAAACCTTTTTGGATTATTGATTGCATCATCAGTTGTCACGTAAGGTTATCATAATTACTTAATTGATGCTTTTACATAACTACCAACCCCAATATGGTTAAGAATAAAAGGAGTAACATCTGTAAATCTTCTTTTATTATAAAATAATCATTGATTTCTCAAATATATCAATGTTATTGCCAATTTCATCACAGGTTGTAATTACTGTGAATTTTTCAAGATTCAGTGTTTCACGTAGAATGGTCAAAAATGGACTGTAAGTAAAACCTTTAATTTTACTAGTAAACCCATTATTCTTTTTAGTTGTACCATAGATAATACAGTGCTCTATTAGTCCTGAAAGTTTCAGAAGGATTCATTAAGAATTGTATTTTTAATGAATTTTTGAAGTTTTTACCTCATTTCTATGTAGAATTGCAAATAGCAGTATTTTGCTGGTTGCTATGAGGTAAATCAATGAATATATGTCCCAAAAGGGTTTTAATTACTCTTTTAGGGTCTAGTCATGGAAAGTCATCAAGAATTGATGTGGTTACAGGAGTCTAAGTAGCTCATTACCTCCTTGGCACGTCAAAATAGCAGGTTATTTGCTATTTTCTTATGATTACAGCAGGTGTAACTTGGTAACCAAGTTCCCAAAGAGTTTTGGTTTACCAATTGGGCCAAGATGAGCCATGGATCCATGCTCTGGAGATATCCATGCCTCTGAGGCCTCAGAAGTTGGGTACCCTGGCTCTCTTTGATGTCTTTTGTCCCCCTTACTTATTTTTCATGTAAAAATAGAAAATTAAGCTTCAAGTGAGATATCCACTATGGGTGTACCAAAAGTCCATATAAGAATACCATGATATTAAGTGCTCAAAACATGCATAGCACTATTCTTAGTGTATATGTAACATGGGATTTCTCACTTTCCCATTATTTTGGCTTAAAATCAAGGAAAACAAAAAATTTCATGGATCTTTTATGTGGTATTAATGATGTGGTATTGAAGTATTTTCCATTTTACCACCTCAAATACTTAAGTTGAGCTTATTCATTCTATGGGGCTACCCTAGGTGAATTTTTTGTAGAATCCAAATCTGGTCTTAAATCCATGGATTTCCTTACTCAATAAAAAGTTATTCATCTTTTCTGAAATTGAAAATGATGAATTTTGGATATATGCATGACTTATGAGTTGTGCATAATTCAAAATTTCTTTTTAAGATAATTGTGGCCTATTTGGGTATGTAAAATATACCTCAAGGCTCACACTTTGCATATGTCCTATTTTAGGTTTTGTAGAAGTGGCTGTGTAATTTATGTAGCTGTAATGGTTGTTTTTCTTCTTTTTGAACTTTAAAATGAAGTCAGGTGATAATTTCTTGCACTGGTGAATTTACTGTTTTTATGAGATGATGTGATTTTTGATTTTGACACATGCTGTGCATAGTCATGTGGTTGAGATTTAATTGAAGGTGTGTACTGCATGCAGCTTGTTGTAACTAGCTTTGGTTTGCATTAGTTGATGAGTGGTGTAAATAAATTTGATTCTGTTTTAAGGTTTCAAGTGGGGTTACTTTGGATATAAGATAAGGTACTCCTGTGGCTGTGTTGTAAATTAATTTCAGGAACTCCATGGGGTTTAGCTTTGCATCATGTGACCTTTCTATGTTGAGTGATAGGTTGCTGTGTAATTCATGCAGGTGTCCTTTTCTTGCTGCATGAGTCCTGTGGCTATAAGGGGGTGTAAAGCTGGGTGGGGTGTGTAATTTAAAGGGTGGTACCTTGTTTGTTGTGACTAGTTTACTATATGTAACTTGATTTTACATATGCATAATGAAATTGAATAATTTATTTAAACACATACACTTCCCTTTGGTGCCTGTGCCATGGTTTTATGAGTTAAATCCAGCTTCTTGCTGTAAAATTAACCTTTTGGGTGTAAAATTTGAGTGTAAGTCTGCCTGTAGGCTGGATTTACTGCTGTTTTGGGGTACTATGAGCTTGAGCCTGGTGAAAAAAAATGGTATGAAATACCACAACCCCCTCTCCATTTAATGCTGTCCTCAGAATTCCAGGTGAGAGCTCTCTATTCTTCATCTGATTCTGTGGTCTGCTCAGATACCTCTTCCTCATTTATTGATTCATCTTCTTCACTTTGTTCTTCTTCTGTGTCTTCTTTTGTGTTTATCAACTTTCCTCTTGGGTAGAACCTCTTGACTTGAGATGCTGCAAATCTTCTTGCTAATTCTGTTCCATCAAGTTCCTCAAGTTTATATGGTCCATTGTTTATTTGTCTGATTACTCTGTAGGGTCCATTCCATTTGTTTTTGAAAAGTAGTCCCCAATTAGTTTCTATTGCTTTGTTGTAAACCAGGACCAAATCTCCTGGATTGAGTGGTGATCTTAGTTTGTATGCCATTCTTCTATCCCAATATTTCATTGGGTCTTCCCTTGATTTTTCAGTTTTTCTGCTGCTTTTCTTCTCATATCTTCTTTTCCTTCCAACTGTTTGGCTCCGGCTTCCAGTAATTCCTCAGTTGTGGATATTTTGTGCCATTCTACTGCTAAAAATGTTTTTTTTTCAATGTCAATTGGTAATACTGGTAGTTGTCCAAATTGGAGTTCATATGGTGAGAAACCAGTTGTCCTTTTAGTGGAAATTCTTTCAGCCAATGTCACTAGTGGTAGATATTTTTCCATTTTCCTCCATTTTCTCCACAGATCTTGACTAATGCATCTTTGAGTTGCTTATGGCCCCTTTCAACCATTCCTTGAGACTCTGGGTAATAAGGTGTGGTGACTCTGTTCCTTGATCCTGCTTTCTTTACTGCATCTTGCAATTCTTTTCCAAACTCTGGCCCCCCATCAATAGTTAATTCCTTTGGTGAGCCATACCTGCATATCCATTCTGAGGTGAACCATTCTGAAACTGCTTTTGCTGTCAATTTGACTAGTCCAACTGTTTCTGGCCATCCTGAAAGATCATCTCTTGCCACAACCATATACTTCCATCTTCCAGATTTGATATAGACTGCATCCATACTGACCCTCTCAAAGATTGTTGATGTTTCTGTAGATCTTCCTTGTTCCCTTTGTAAGTTTCGACTTCTCTTTTGGCAGGACAGGCAAGATTGAACCCATTTCTTGACTGATGTCTTCATTCCTTCCCACCAAAATCTTGCTTTAATTCTTCTGTAAGTTTCATTTTCCCCTCTGTGGCCCATGTCTTCATGAAGTGACTTTAAAATGTAGCTTTGAACTTCTTGACTTGATATCACCAGTTGAGGGTTGGGGTTGTTTCTTCTTTTAAGCTGGCCATCTTCCAAGAAAAAGTTGGGTGACCTTCTTTTAATCCTTCTAAACTCTTCAACCTTTCTTGATTGTGGTTTTTTCATTGTACTTAAGTATTCTTGCATTTTCTTCCAAAATTCTTCTTGTTTGGTTGGTACTTGTACTCCTGAAAAAATGGAGTGAATTTACATTCTTAGCCCCAAATCCAGGGTGTGGCTTGATCCAATCTTCTTCTTTATCAAGTTCTGGTGCATCTTCATCTTCTTCTTCTGAGTTTTTTGGTCTTCTGGATAGCCCATCTGGCATAGTGAAAGTTTTCCCTAGTTTGTGTACCAAATCAAAGGAAAATAGTTGAATGAAAGCCACCCATCTTGTCATGGGGGCATTGGGTAACCAAGGGGTGTTTATCATTTCAATTAAGGCCTTGGCATCAACCTGTAATTCAAAATGTTGTCCCCAAAGTATTGTTTGAAGCTTCATGAGAATTCTTGAAACTCCATAGAGTTCCAATCTTCGTTGTGAGTATTTTGATTCTAATTTTGAAAAAGTTATTGATTCATATAATACTGGTCTGTCTTTTCCTTCTTTGTCTTCTTGAGTGAGTACTGCTCCAGCATCAATGTAGCTTGAATCTACTGCTAGCATAATTTTTCCTGCTCCTTTGTCATAATCCAATTTCTTGAGGTTTATTTCTTCTCTAACTATTCTTCTGAGCTTATGGAAAGCTTCTTCACATTTTTGATACAAGTCCCAGTCAACATCTTCTCTGGTGAGCCTTCTGAGTGGTGATGCAACTTGTGAAAAGTTTTCAATGAACATCCTTACATAGGCACAAAGTCCAAGAAATCCCCTTATTTCCTTCTTGTTAAGAGGTGTTGTCCAATTTTGAATTTTGTTGATCTTTTGTTTTGAAATTGTTCTTCCTTTAAATGATACAACATGCCCTACTATGTCCAAAACTGGAACACAGCATGCAAAATTTGATCCTGAGATAGTAAGTCCTGCTTCTTTAATTCTGAATAGGACTCTTTCTAAGTTTATGGCATATTCCCATATAAATTTTTTGATTGATGGGTTCTCTGGTAGTGTTTCTTGGTTGTAAAGTGATCTTGGTCGTTTTATTCCTCCATCATCAATAAAAATTCCTACACTTTCTGGTATTTCTTCTTGGAGTATCCAGGTCATTTGGGCTTGGTATACTGCTACTGAGTTGGTGGCTCCTTGGGGTAGTCTTGTGAGTTGCATCCTTCCAAGGGGTGTTTCAAAAGTGGTGAGGGGTCTTGTAGTGACATCTAATTCTCTTTCATCATATCCTCCCATGATGTCCCCTAGTCCATAGCATGCTCTTCCTGCAAATGTATCTACAAATTCCTCAATGTGAGGTGGTAAGCCAGCATCCTTGATGGTGACTTTGTTGAGTTCTTGAAGGTCATGGACAATTCTGAGTTTCCCATTTGATTTGGCCACACAAAAGATTGGGCTTGTGTAGCTTGAGGCGGATTGCTCATAGAGTCCAGTCCTGATTCTTTCTCTGATTAATTCAGTAAACTGAGGTAAAATTGATTTGGGAATGGGAATTGGTTTCTTCTGCCAAGGCTCATGAGGTATTACTGGTATCTTGTAAGGCTTTCCATATGAGTGCTTGAGTAATCCTCTTTCTTCTTCACAAAAGGCTATTGCTTTTTCCCTTAAAGTAATAACATATTTGAGTAAATTGATTTCTTCATTTGATAATCATCCTGGTGGACCAAAATTGACTTCTTGGAGTCTTTCATGGGTGACCTTGAAGGTTTCTTGAAATATAGGTGGGTTTGGTGATAAGGGTGTTTCATAAGAATCTCTTGACAAAGGTGGTCTTTCCAAAGGTGGGTTAAAGTCTTGAGGCATTGGCTCATTGACTGGTCTCACCTTCTTCAGGACTAACTTGTATTTGGCTGCTAAAAGTTGGTGATCCATCTTCAATTAGTGATTTTTTCTTAATTCTTTCTAAGAATTTGCTAGTGTCCTGAAATATTGAGGTCTTCACAATTCTTATTTTCTTCTTTCTTCCATAAAAAAAATGTAGTATAAGGTCATACAGGACCTACAACTAGGTGTGTAACCCCTGTATATTAGGTATACAAGTCCTGCAGTTTAAGTCATGCAAGGACCTCCTGGCCTAACCCAAGGGCTTATCTTGATTCTCGAGCTCCTATGGGCTTTAATTCAGATTCCACTGAGCTCTTGTTTTATTCTTCAATCTTCATGATTCCCAGTTGATGCAAGATTCTTCTGGTTGTTTTATTTCTTGATAAGGAATTTTCTTGTCTTAATTGATGCCTTGAGACTTCACTTTGATAATGATAAAAACCTGTAAAACCCCTTGTTCCTGTTACACAAAGGAAGTAGTTTATTGTCATGCTGAGGACAAAAATGGTCCTTCAGCACTTCTCCTGACTAGGACAATTCCCTCCAGCTTCTTGGCTGTTATTTTTTCATAAGTTTCCCTGCCCAAGTCTACAGGGGAAGCAGTTTACTGTCATGCTGAGGACCTCTTGAGTCTTCAAGCTTCTTTAAAATCCCAAGGGCACTTTGAGTTGAGTGTTTTACATCATCTTGTTAGTCCATCATGTCAAGTGAGTCCTGAGTCCATAATTAATTCAGTAAGTCATTCTTTGGTTCATAAATCCTAACCAGTCATTCCTGAGTTTCAAATGGGGTTCAATCCAGAATAAGAGAATTGTCCAAGGTCTTGTGTTGTCCAAAGTTCAATCCATAAGGAACTCCTGCTTTTCTTCATTTTGAGTATTCTTAATAATTTTCTTATGATAAGCTGTTTCCCAATTCTCTTGCTGTTTCCTCAAAATAATTCATTTCCTTTTATTCTTCTGTATTCCTGAATTATACCTGTTATAAAAAATGAAAAATGAAACAATTATAATAATAAGATGATTTATAATTGATTTTCATATTGTTTGATTTATTTTTTAATAATATTTGTTTTGGATGTGGGGCCCCCCTCTCCATTTAAAAATCTTGAGTTGGTTCTCAAATTTTGAAGAGGATATGTTCTCATTCCACCAAAGCTTCCACTATAAGGGATAGTGTAAGAAATAAGTTTACCCACCCCTTATTTTTTATAGTGATTCTGATGAGATTAGATAATAATACAGTAGATTCACATGAATTCTCTTTTTTTTCAATTTGGACTGAATGGTATTTTTTTGTTTGATTTTAAGTATAAAATAACCTAAAAAATTGGAATATCTGAGTAAAAATGACACTTCAAAGGAAATAATCCTGAATCACAATCAAGATCATGGATCTCTTTGGTTAAAGGTGGTAATTTGTGCCAATCAGTAAAAGATTGGTGCTCTTGAGAGTATTTATAATTAATATTACATAATTTAATGATCAAAATTTGAGTCCTTTATTCATATAATGACCCTTATGATGCCACAACCCTTCCTTTTGGAATCATCACTGTGACTCAGACTTTATTTCAAGTCCATCCCCTTTATGGTTCAGATTTTCTGTTACCCATAAATGCATTTGAGTTGCTAAAAAATATAAACAGTGAAATTGAAAGTTTGTACAATTTTAAAAAAAAACTCTTGTTTGCTTTTTGGGGGGCTTTTTCAATTCCATTTGTAATAAACAGCACATTGAGGTGTTATTAATATTCAAATTCCCCAAATTATGTCATCAATTTATGAGTTTTTAATATAAATAACTCCTTCAGAGTTCAATTAATGCCTTCATGGCACAAATAATTCTTCTTTTCAAACAAGTTCCAAGCACTCTCTTGTAATTGAGTAAATATTTCAAATAAATTTATCATTTTTTAAAAAAAATAATACTTGATGTAGAGTTTTTTTTTGTTATTATTGACTTGTAAAATCAAGCCAACTTAATGGCTCTTGTTGTAATAGTTAAGAAAAGTATAATAGAATATTCTTGAGCTCATGAATGGGATATGACCCTAATTCTTAGTGAAAATAAATAAATGAGTTTGAAATAAAAAAAATAAAAAATAAAATTAAAAAAAATATGTTCAGAAAATTCAAGTCAGTAAGTCTTTCTAATTCTTGTTTATAATTACATAAAATTAGAAATTAAAAAAAAAGAAACCTTAGGTAGTTTATAGTCTTGCCTAGGACTTATCCTGTTTTTTATAGTCCTTGTTAAATCTGTTTTGAATACTTTGAAGAAGCAGTTTATGGTCTTGCCAAGGATCATTGGTTGATTGTTTTTCATTTTGAGTTCTTGTTGAGAATTCTTTTGGTGAGCAGTTTATGGTCTTGCCAAGCATCATTGCTTTATTTTTGGTGATATTCTTGTTGATATGCTGAGGAATTTCTTTATCTTTGAAGGGGCAGTTTATGGTCTTTCCAAGGACCATATGTTGTCTTTGCTTTGGTCCTTGTTGATAATTTTAGTTATTTATGTTTGATATCTGAAGGGTTAGTTTATGGTCTTGCCAAGAACCATTGGTTATTTCTTTTTGTTGATATTCTTGATGATATCCTGAGGAATTTCTTGATCCTTTAAGGGGCAGCTTATGGTCTTGCCAAGGACCATATCTTGTGTCCAGGTACCTGATGGTTTCCTTTGGGGTTTCATGGCATGTGATTTATCTTCAAAGCCAAGTTGTATTATTAGTTCAAACAGTTTATAGTCTTATTGAGGACTCATTTACTCTTTATCAGTCTTATGCTTATAGCACCTGAGAAATTCTTGAATGATAAACACCTGTATCAAAAATAAGAATAAATAATGTTAGTATTGATACAGGAAAGAATAATAAAAAACCAAGCAGTTTTAAGCCATGCTGAGGGCTTTGCATTGTCCTTTATAGCCCTGTAGCCATATCCAAATTTATATATGTCAGTTTAATTTAATATCCAACATAAAAAGATCATGAGAAATAAAGTAAAAGAAGAAGTTTATAGCCATACTAAGGGCTCATTTGTATATTGAAGACCTGTAGCACAATTAAATGTGTCAGCTCCATTTTATATCCAAGATAAATTAGGAATGAAAAAAAGAAATAAGCAGTTTAAAGCCTTGCTGAGGGCCCTGTTGTTTTTTTATTATTCCTTTTAAGGCCTTTGTAAAAAAATAATCAGTAAATTTAAATAAAATATTGAGTAAAATTAAAAATAAATAAGCATTTTATTTGTATTTTTATGTATATATATATATATTTTAATCATTATCATCATTTTTTTTATATATAAAGAAACCAATTAGTAAGAAATAACATTAACACTAAACAGATAAATAAATTCAACAGCTTAAAGTCTTGTTGAGGACTTTTTGATTTTTGTTGCTGAAATCCTACAAAATAAGAAGATAATTAAGAAAATAAATAAAATAAAACAGTTTAAAGTCTTGTTAAGGACTCTATTTTATTATTATTATTTTTAAACAGAAGAACTTCCTTTTGTCAGCTCCAGTAATTCAATTTTATTATTATTTTTTATATTTTTAGAAAATAATTTTTTCAAAAGAAAAAAAATCATTAGTAAAACTCAAATTTGATTGATAGAAAATAAGAAATAAACAGTTTAAAGTCATTTCCAGTACTTATTTGTTATTATTTTCTAATTCATCAATAAAAGAAATTCCAACAGTCTAAAGTCATGTTGAGGACTTTTATTATTCATAGCCCTTTAGCCTATCAAAAATCAAATATATCAGTTTAATTTAATATCCAAAAAAATAAAGTAAGAATAAAAAAATAAAATAAAACAAGCAGTTTATAGCCATACTGAGGACTCTTTTTTTTCTTATCCAGAAAATAAATTAATTAAAAGAAAAAAAACATCAGTAATATTCAGCTTTAATCAAAAAGAATAGAAAATAAACAGTTTCAAGTATTGTTCAGGACTCTTTTTTTTATAGCCTTTTGTCTGATAAGCTTTGTTAAAGTTATAAAACAGGTCCAGTCATGTATGATGAAGACATAGCTTTGGGTTGTCTGCTAAGAGCTTAATGGTACTTATACACTCTTTTTAATGATTATAATTAATTTTGTTGGCTTCTATGCTGGTTGGAGGATCCTCTAAATGCAGTCGGGTGGCTGTATTGTTTGGTGACCAGTATTATTACAACTATTTAATGGCTACAAGGGCATCGGGTGGCTTCTTTTGTGGTTAATCTGAGCTCCACTACCTTACTACTTGAGCCCAGTTTGTGTGGCTGATTTGTAATTATAAGGGATTTTGGCTTCCCTGTAAGGCTCCACATCTCATCGGATGGCTGTATTTAGGCTGTTACAGGTGTTATTACACCTTGAAAGTGCTTACAAAGAAGTCGGGTGGCTCCTTTTGTGTGAATGTGTTCTCCAGCACTCTTTGAGAGGCTGCGGTTGCAGTCGAGTGCAGTAGTCCTAGCGTATTTGAAGTTTCAGGGGCTGTCTCAGGTGTTATTAAACCTTTGTTGTGACTAGAAGGTATTTGGGTTGTTTTTGTTTCAGGTGGGTGTTATCTATTCAAGAATATGTTCAAATTGAATTGGACTGGGTGTTGGGATGATCCAGGTCTTTTAAAGTACTGCCATTGGCACTCCAAACCAACAAGGTATACTCAGGTACCTTGATATTCTTGCAATCGTTATCAGTGTTATTGGGCTTAATTCCATCAGCAATGCTCTTGTTCTCAAGGTCAAAGATCTTAATGAAAGAGGCTGTGGCGGCGCATAGCCAGTACCAGTTAGGCAAAAATGTAAGGGTATTGATGATGCCTCATGCCTCAAGCGAGTAAAGATGTTTACCCTTGTTGAGATCCCAGAGCATGGTGATATTGTCCTTGCCACCGGAAGCACAAAGGGATCCATCGGGGGAAATGGTGACAGTATTCAAATATCCAGCGTGGCCATGCTGGTCAGTGTGCAGCTTGCACTGGGGGAGTTCCCAAACCTTGGCTACCTTATTCCATCCAGCTGACACAGTTACTGGGCTCATTGGGTTGAGGGAGAATCACACACAGGAAACCCAGCCATCGTGGCCTTCATCTTTGATCTCAAATTTGCATTCACCAAGTGTATTCCAAAGTTTGATTGTTGGGTCTCTAGAGCCTGACACAATCTGTTGGTTACCCACACTGAATGAGACGGAAAGGACATCTTTGGTATGGCCAACAAAATGTCTTGTAGTGAGGCCGGTGTTTAAATCCCAAAGGCGCAAAGTCATCTTCTCGACCTTGAAGAGAAGCGATTCAGACATGTCTTCTGCGCCGTTTTTAATGTGTTCTGTCAATGGCCTTCGTGGCTTCTGAACGTGATTGAAGGATGATGCTCGTTATGTATAGGGACTATAGTACCTCCTACAGTTGTATCCAAGGTTCTTATCTGGGAGGTGCTAAGCCATTTCCATACCAATTGCAATTGTAGCAGCATTATACATCCCCAGTAAGGTTTTATCTTTATTTTTGTATTTTTTTATGTTATATGCTCTTAACAAAATTGGCTATGTATTGTATTGCTTACATTTATTTTTTTTTGTTGCCTTCCTCTTCTGGTGTTGGGCATAGAGTGGGATAAGTACAGCAATTAAGCAGTTTACCTGCAGTCCTACCAGTATTACTCATTGTTCAACATCCAACCCAAGTCATGTAAGTAGCTCTTGAGGTCAAACGTTGAATTTCTGATCTGGCCTTAATTCATTTTGTTTCTATTATTACTACTTAAGCTGACAATCTCCTCTGAAGACATTTGCTTCATTACATTCTAGCTGATTCTTCTATAAACATGCAGGTTTGTTTGCGACTTCAGTGAACAAAGGATTCTTGCTCTTTTTTTCCTTTCCAACGGTCAATGGCGGCACTACTAATGGTTGATTGCGTTTTTTTCCTTTTTAGAGCGCCAGGATGATTTCACGGTGGGGATGGAGTTGAAGTGCTGAAATTAATTATCACAATAAAAGGATCAGAGAAACCTTGGTTTTTCTATTCATCCCATTCATTGATCCAATAGCTATTTGTGTTTATCTCCATCACCAACCTTGGTATGCTATGACTTCTTTGCAAAAGAGCTTCTTTTCTTTCCTTTTTTTACTTACTTATGACATTTTGATATTTTGTCAGAATACCTATGAGCTCCTTTGATGTTGGCTTCGCTTCTGACGTTTTTAACGCTTTTTGCCTGTTCACAACTGAGGAATTGGAAGACCTTGTTCTGGGTATTCCTCCGACCAATAGATTAAGGAAGTTGGTGTGGGAATGGCTTACTGCCAATGGCCCTTATCCAACTATCCCTTCCTCTCCACCAGTGCTTGGTGATCTTTTGAGTTCACCGGCTGGCTCTTCTGACCATTGTGAACCTACTCCCGCTGCGGCTTCAGCCTTTTATTCATTTTTGAATGGAGAGGTCGATCCCAGACTCTTGGATCCTCAACCGTCATCCTTTCTTGATTCAAAAAAAAATTGTTCAAAGGAGAACACCAATGGGCCCTATTACCTTTGCCCTTGTAATGGTTTAGGTTGTGTCGTTTACCCTTCTAAATGAAGCAAGTTATAGGGTAAGTTTTTTTTTTGGAAAATTTGATACTAAGAGTAGAATTTTTTCTTTTATCATCATTTTTTTTTGTTACTATTAGTTAAATTTTGTTACTTAGCTTTTTTTAGCACCCTATTAGGCTTCCTGTACTTTGAAATGGAAAGACTATTCCTTCAGCCACTTATTTTCTGTTTTATCTTATTATTATTATTTTTTAAAAAAGAAAAAAAAATAAGAAAAAAATAAAAAAAAAATAAAAAAAATAATATATTTAAATGCAGTCAGAAGAGACAAAAAATTGAAATAAGGTCAGTGAAAAAATAAAATAAAACAAAACAAAATAAGAAATAAAAAAAATAAAAAACAAAAATGAATTAAAATAAAATAAAATAAAATAAAATAAGAAATAAAATAAAATAAAAAACAAAAATAAATTAAAATAAATAAAATAAAAAATAAAAAAAAATAAACTAATAAAATAGAGGTAAAAGAGATCAGTAAGCTAAGAATCTTTTTTTTTTTTTTTGGAATATATACTGCACATCTATTCAGTGATGTTCATACCACTGTTTGTGATATCTGAAGAATTATAAAATCTAATTAAATATGACCCCCTGTTTTGTTATATTTTATATGAGGGACCAAATTTTGAATATTATGTAATTTTTCCTATTATGATTACCACCTACAGTGATATTACCTAAAACTCATATCATTAATTATTTAAATATTTTGTTTTATTTTTTATTTTTATTTTTTTTAACTTCTTATACTAATAGAAAAAATAAAGATAAAAAAACAAAAAATAGAAAGAGAATTTTCAAGGAAAAATGTAGGTCTTAGCAAATGATAATCTTATTATTATTTATTATTTGTTTCTGTCTATTTCTATATATATATATATATTTGTTTTATAGAATTAGAAATGAGATAGAATATATCATAAAATAAGCAAATACTAAAATGGAACTATAAACTCATGTAAGATATTTTTTTTGTTTATAGTTATCATCTAAAAATATAAAATCAATTGAAACTAATTGTTTTGTTTGTTTGTTTGTTTTTTTTGTGTTTGTAGCTTGTGGGTAGGTTGAATGGATTTTGGATGGTAATTTTGGGTAAAAATTTGGATATTCCTCTTTGATAAGGCAGGAGGTCACTGCCTAGTGATGATTGAGTTTTGCTGAAGGAACATGGTGATTTTGGTTGCTAAAAAATGATTTTCCTCTTTGATAAGGCAGGAGGTCACTGCCTAGTGATCTTATGATTAATTGTTGTTTCTTTTTCTAGGTGAGTGAAGTTATTGATTTTATTTGGTGAGAGTTTATATTCCTCTTTGATAAGGCAGGAGGTCACTGCCTAGTGATTAATTGAGTTGAAATCCGACTATTTTGTTTAATTTTTGATTTTTAGAGCTGTTATGTGTTCTCAAGATGGGCCTTAATGGTTTGAAATTTAATTGGTCCATTAATTCTTAAGTAATTTGTTCATTGGTTTTGTCAGAAATCTCCAAAACGTTCAGCAATTCCTTGATTTCTTCAATTTCTTGGTTTCTTGATATTGATCAAGTATCCTTAAAGTGCCAAAGGTTTTCTTCATTGAAATCTTCATCTTCTGGTGACCAATGAAGTTCTTCATTGATAATTTGGTCTTCTTTTATTAATTCTTCCCCATAGGATCCAAAATTTGGTGAATTGGACATGGTGGAAGTGATTGATATATTTTTGTAAGTTTTGTTGTTGTTTTTTTTCTTTTTTTTTCTTTTTTTTTTAAGAAATAACTTATTGATTAATTTTTTCTTTGTTAAGGCAGGAAGTCACTGCCCCCTGAAAAATAAAAAAAGAGAATAAACTAATAATACATTTTTTTGGGTGATACTGATACTGATACATTTTAAAGAAAATTTCTTGATTTTGATGATGTTATTTAAAGTTGAGCTCCCCCAAGGGGGAAAGGTAAGTGTCTGTTGAGTAATGTGGCCAAAATAAGATCTTTGAGGGCTTCCAAAAAGGCATTTCTTTCCTCAATTTCTTGTTCTGATGGAAATTCTGACCACCATAAGTTTTCATCAATGAATATATATCCATCTCCAACCCATTTCAGTCTTGCAGTTTGGTATGTTGATCCATTCAATCCAAGGTACCACTGGGCCCAAATTTGATTGAAGTAAAGTCCTCTTCTTGGTAGTGTGGTCATTTCAAATATTTCATCCCAAAATTTGCTTTAAAGGTTACCTTTAATTCCCTCTTCATTCAATAAATCTAAGAGTTGGATATTTTTCAAGTTTGCTCCTGGAAGGTGACATAAGTATTTATCTTCACATAAAATTTCTTGAGATTCATCCCCATAAATGTCTTCAAATGTGATGTATGGCAGGTAAATGTAATTTTATTCATTTTCTAAGATGAATTCTGTTTCTTCTTCTTCATTGGGAGGTTTCTGGATAAATTCAGGGTTTTCCAGATGCCATTCATAAGGTTCTTCTTGGTTGTTCAATGGTCTATCCAAGAAGTTGATATGGTATGTGTCTTTTAAATTTTTGTCTCTTTCTTCAATAATTCTGAGGTACTTTTCAATTTCATTTATAATTTCTTCATTTGAAAGCTCATGATGTTCACTAAGTCTGACTTTCTTCTTTTTGGGTTTAGGCTTGAAAGGGCTTCCATGTATTTTCACATTTCTGTCCACCAAAATTTGGAATTTTTCTTTATTATTTTTAATTGGCTTTTAGCTTATGTTGGGTAATTCATCTTCAGAGATTGAGTCTTCAGGTTGTCTTTTGAGATTGCTTGGCCATTTGTTATTTGGTAAATCTTGGCCAAATTTATCACTTTTTGGAGATATGGATAAACCTTGGGTCTTCTGGGTCAAATTTATCATGGTATTGTCACCTTTTTCATTTTGAAACTTCTTTCCTGGTGTATTTCTGACCAATGTTCCCATGTTGCATAAATACATTCCTCTAGGTGGTCCAGTTTGCCATCCAAGTGCTTGAGGTTTGCATATTGGCATGCATAATCTTCTCCCATCAGGTTCTTGATAGCTCAATATTTCACCTTGCTTATGAGAAATTTCTAGCCTAATGTTATTGTCTTCCAAGAAGGGTCTTCCAAGTACTGTATGGACAGATCCTTTTGCAATAAAAAATTGTATTTGAGTTTCTTAACCTGAAGCCAAGATGATTGGAGTAAATTCTGAAAGTGCAACCAATGAAGTAGTATGGCCTCCAATTCCCTTAAGGTTCATGTTTAATTTCCTTGTTGTGAGTGAGGATTTGATTGCTATTTCTTCTGGTATAATGTTGAGTTCTGCCCCAGTGTCCACTAATGCTCTGATAGGATATTCTTCCTTTCCAATGAAGATTTCCATAAATCCCAAAGGGCAAGAATAATTAATCTTGAGCTTTGGTATTTCTTTGAATCCAAATGTTAATAGTCTTTCCTGAATATCCATTGAGTTGAGTGATTTAATTTTCTCCTTGTCTTTTTCTGATAGTTCCTGTAATTTATGGACAAAATTTGGTGACATCCTCAAATTTTTTCTTCAATGGTGAGGTTGATCTTCTGTTGCATAATTTTCTTAATAATTTTGTCAATTTCCAATTTGGTTTCAACTTGTTTCTTTTGAGGTTTTCTGACTGTGTTTTCTTTTGGACTTTCTTCATCTTCATTTTTATTGGCAATATTTCCAATTTCCTCCTCAGGTTGGTCTGGTTTTGGAATATTTGATTTTTGGAATTTGGTGGGAATTATTACTCTTTCTTCCTCTTTTTCCTCTTCAATATAAGTTCCTGGAATGGCATGTTTCTTCTTTGGCTCTTGATTTTGGGATTGTCTTTCCATTCTGTGTTTGGTCTGCCTTAGTCCAATATGTGATTCAAAGGGGTCATTGGATGAGGAAATGGTAGGTGGTTTCCAATTTGACCAATCTTCAACATGTGCAATTGAGGTTGATTTATCCTCTGATTTCTTTTCAGTGGGCTTTACCTCTTCTTCTGGTTTTTCTTTGACAATAGGTTTTTCCATAAATTTCTTGTTGAGTTCTGCTTGTTCTTTTGCAAAGGCCCTGACTATGTCTTTGGCACTTTCATTTCCTTCCATAGGTACTCTCTGATAGTTGGGAAAGAGGTATGATGCTCCTTAGGTTCTGACCATTCTTTTGTCCAGATCTTCAGCAAGGTGGGTGCATCTAGTGGCTGAATGGACTTCTTCCTTGCAGTAAGCACATTTTAATGGTGGTCTTGGAGCCATTTGAGCTGGTATGTATGGCTGGTAACTGGATGAAAATGGTGGTAAGGGATTCCTGGTTCTGTATTTCTGATTTTTCTGGGGGAATCTTTGCTCTTGACTATTGTTGCAGTTCCTTCTTGGTGGATTAACTGCTTCTGATAAGGTTTTGAGTTGATTCAAAACTTCTTTAACTGATTCTTTTCCCTCATTTCTTGGTTGAGGTTCTGGTTGTGGAGGATTTTTCATCTTTTGGGTGAGTTCTTTTAATTGTTTTAAAACTTCATCCCAGCTTTCCTCCTCAAATCTTGTTTTCTTTTCTGGAGGTTTTGGTTTAGAAAATTCCTTTTGTTGAATCAGTACCTTGGCCTTCAAGTCTTGTTCAATGTATAATTTCAAAATATCCAATCTTGGAATGATGTAGCCTCCATCCAAGGCTTGAACCATAGCTCTGTCTTTAATCATTTCTTTGTAAATTGATTCTTGAAAACTAGTGGAAAGGCTGGCCAATATTTCCTGGTTATTATTGATATCACCTTGGATATATTGGTATCTTTTGAGGTAAGTGATGATTGCTTCATATTCCCCAATTAATTTTCTGTATTGAGTCATGTTTCTTATTCCACCTTCTTGTTGAGTTTTTGTGAATAAATCATTGATTGAGTATAATCTGTATCTTCTTTCAGGTGAGACTGTTCCCCATCTTGCTTTCATATCCACTTTCAATTGATCCCAATCAGCTGTTTCATATCCTGGCATTTCTTCAATATGATAGCTGATTTCTTCATCTTTTGTCCCAAATGCTATTTGCCTTGCAATGTCTCTTCCACTTGCTCCTTCAATTTCTGAAATATTTTCAACTTTCTTTATGAATCTTTCAACATCCTTTCCATCAAACCACAAGTTATAGTCCTTGGCTCTGATTTTCACTATTGGAGTAGTGTTTCTTGGAATTTCTTGATGTGATGGAGTTGGTATTTGTGCACAAATGTTGACTCTTCTTGGTAAGGTACTTTGTCTTTGATCTGTATAAGGTGTTGATGTGGCCATGGGTCTAGGAGGTGAAGGTGATCCATGCTGCCTGAATGATCTTGGAAGGGGGGTCTGTTCCTCAAGTGGACTATTTTGTGGAGTATAACTTGATGATTTATTTTTCCCTTCCTTTTTGATTAGGCCTAGTAATTCTGCTTGCATTTCTAGCATCTTTTGCTGAAGTCTCTCTGTTGAAGACCTTTCTTCCTGTCCTTCAAAAGTCTCTTCATTAAGGTTTTCTTCCTGTATTTCTTTAATACTGGAAGGTAATTTTGATGATGAAGGTTTATCCATTTTTGATTGGTTTATTTCTTCCTTTGATTCTGGTATTGAGTTATTGATTTTATTTCTTTCAAGGAGATCAAGGAAGAATTTTTCCACAACCTTCAAGTCCCTTTTATTGGTTCTTGGTGTTGCAATTGGGAAATTGGAATATTTATTTGATTCCTCTCCTAGTTCTGTTTCTTGCTTTGGTGGATAATAGTAATGGTCAGAGTGAGTTGATGATTCAGATTCCTGAGATGATGGTTTTGGCTGATTTTGATTATTTGACTCCAGTTTTTGTTATAAAAAAAGTATACTTGGAGTAGTTAAGAATTTTATAATTTATTGTAATTTAATTGATTTTTATTGAATTTGAGGTTGTCTGGGCCACTGTTGGGACACCAGATGTGGGAACTCCTCTTGTGTGGGATTAAAATGAGGCAGTACCTGGAGGGGGAAATCACAGGTAACTAGTTTTGAATTTCTAATAACTCCTGTAAACAAGGGTGGCAAGGGTGTATTGCCTGCCCCTCCTAAGATACTGAACAAAATCTTCCTTGGAGCTCACAAACCAAAATAAAATTAGTAATTGGCTTTACAGCTGCAGAAGACAAAATTCAGCAGTCTCAGATCAGACCTATTCAATATATAATATGTAAAATAATGTTAGTGATTTTGGTTAAATTTGAGACTATCAATACTCATGTCATAATTGATTGTCAAAGTTTTTTCTTTGATATCACTTATGTACTTGTACAACTCTTGTTGTCCTTGTATTAATTTTTGAGTGTTATCAATTAGCACTTTTGGTTTATTGTTTTCAACCATAAATTTAATGTTATCAATTTCTTTTTTATTTTGTACAACAAGTTTTGTCAAAGATGATAAGCTATTATTTATTTCTTGAAAAGAGAATAAACTATTTTTAATGTCTTTAAAAGGTAAAATACTGCTTTTAAGCTTTGTTAAAGTATTTACAACATTAGGAGATAAGGTTATTTCTTTGGGAAAAGGGGTTGTCTCATTCTTTGGTCCTCCTTGTCTTTGAATTCCATCAAAGTTTTGGCCATGTTGAAGACATTGTCCATGGCATCTTTTTGAATTTTTGGAATCCTGTAGCTTGGGTAATATGGTTTCCTGCAATTCTTTTTCTTGTTCTTCTTCCCTTGTTGGGGAGGTTGGTTGACTTGAGGCTTGCTGGTAGAAGCTACTGGGGCTTCTTCCTTGATTGCCTCCCTCTTTTTTGAGTGGTACTCCTTGATCTTTTTGATTTGAGGCTTGGATGACAGTGTATTCCATCCATTGGAGTATACCACTATCTCCTCCTCTGTGAGGAATGTTTTGAGGATGTGCCAGGAGCTGATCCCTCCTTGGTGTATTTGGGGAAACATTTCCCAATCTTTGTCCTTGTACACCGTGTAATACTGTTTGTATTGTGTGAGCCTGATAGGTATTTTCATATACCCAAAAGACCACAAATAAAAAGTTAACATATAAATATAAATAAAAGAAATTTATTTATATTATTAAAATGAAAATTGACATATAAATATAAATTTATATATAAAATTAAAAATTCAATTCTAATTTAAAAATAAAAAAATATTAAATTTTAAAATTGTAAAAATACATTTATACTTGGAAAGATTAAGTTAAAACAAATTTTTAACAAAATTATCAAAAATAAAATAGATTTGGTAAAAAGTTAAATAAAATTTATCATAACTTTTTATCCAATAAATGAACATACAAAACTTTTTTCCCCATTGGATTCCTCATAAAAAATTAGGTGAGGTCACCTCTGAGTGAAATTTCTGTAACTCAACTCTAAATAAGCTTAAATTAAGTTTTTAGTATTTTCTGTACAAAAGTTGAAAATCCTCAAAACCTTAATTTAATTCACACCACACATAGTGTTAATCACCAAATTTTGTGTTAAAATGGAGGTGTTGTGTATATTTTAGAAGCTATGAGGAATTGAATTCAATTGAAATTTCAAAATGTGCACGTGTATTACATAAGTGAACTTTGATTTACATATGAGGTATCAATTATCACTGTATTGTACTGTACAACTGAATTGAATTACATATTTAAATTACAAGTATAATACAGGATAAGGAATTAAAGGAAAAAATAAATTGGGGGGAAAATGAACTCTAGCTCTAAGGGGGAGCCAGACCCCCAAAATCCTTGCTGACAGGCGTGCGGTGTCAAAATTCACGCAAACGTTTATCACTTTTGGCCTGGAATTGAGTCATGGGGTCTGTGATTCAGATGATGATGACGTTTTGATACCAACCAGGGTAGTTTTAAGTTTTGCCAAGAGGATAAAACTACCCTTAAGATAAAACAATCTTAGTAAGACAGTTTTAACTTGTTTGTACGTCTCCTAAACACATTCTGACGTGTTTTGGAGGCTCTAGACCAGGTATCACTATAGTAATGGCTGATTTAAGGGTCTAAAATGGCTAAAACCAGCCCTTTTTTGGTCTAAACCAGGGTTCAATGATGCCATAATTGGCTTTTCTGTTTTCAGAGTGATTTCCACGACTGAAAAGAGTAAACTTTACTTTTGGAGTGAGAGAATTGATGGCTATAAAAGAATTTCTTCTTTTCCCCACTTTTCTCTTCATGTTAGAATCTTCTCCTTTTATAATTAGTTTAAACACTGTTAAACAAAGCAATAAAAGATTTCAACCAACCTTTTTAGATCATTTTGAACCTTTTAACCGTGTGAAAAAATAATTATAATCATTTTTACCCCTGAACCACCCCAAATGTGAATTAAAGCATCTTTCATCACTGTTAACTTTGACACTTTGTTTCCAAATTCACTCTGGTCACTTTTGGGTGTGTTTTCTCTTTAAATATCTTTTCAAAGACTTTTTTCTTTAATTAATTGCTTGCAGTTCTTTTCTCAATGAATTCCAATTGAAATTGCTCTTGAAGAAATTTCTTTTGTAGCCTCAAATATCTCTTGTAGAGTATTTTTGGATAAATCTTTATTGTTGGTAAAACAATAAATTTTCACTATATTATTGTTTTATACTTGTAAAGTTAAAAACAATAAAATTGGTGTGTTTTCTCTTCAAAAATAATATTTCTTACCATTTTTAAATAATTTTACCTTATACAAATTTTGAGGACAGGAAAAGTACTTGATATTTTATCAAAGTTTCATATCCACACCTTACATACTGGCTCATGTAGATGTCTATTTGAGCCCTCTGAATATGATTTTTCCCTGTTTGAGTTACTTATACTTAGTTCCAATTCTGGTTCAGAAATCATGGGCATCTCTGGGACTTGCCTTTGGGATATGGCACTTCCTTGTGTGGATTCTGTTCCACTGGAGATTTGCTCTTTCTTTTCCCTTTGGAGGGATCAACTCTACTTCTGAATCCAACTCCATCTGATTGGATGGAGTATTGGGAACCTCTGCTAGTAGTCATAATAAAGAATAAAAAAGTTTTGAGAGAAAGAATATCTCTTTATGGCAATTTAAAATGAGGTACTTACCTTCAAAGTCTTGAATAGTGGGTCCTGGAAAGACTAATTTCTTAGCTTTCTTTTTCTTAGTGATGACTGGTTTTAGGGATCTTTCACAAGTTTCTTCCACTAATCCTTTGACAGTGGTCTGTTGATCCTCTGCTGGGTTGTCTGTAAAAACTAAAAAAGACAAATAAATATGAGTGTTTTGTGATAAGTGTTATTTTATTCATATATGGCAATTTTCCATGTATAAATTGCTTTTATATGTTAAGATGAATAAAATGAATAAATAAAGTGAAAAAATAAATAAGAAATAACTTTTTTTATTGCTGTTTTAATATTTTTTATTGTTTTTTTTTGAAAAAAAACTCTATTTTTCAAAAAACAAATGGAAATGATACAATTAAAATTAATTTATGATATAAATTTATTTTATTTTATAAATATGTCTTTTAATCACTCGAGTCACTCAAAGAAAGTTCTTGCAAGTCTAAGGATGTGAAAAACCACGTGTAAGACAATACAATTTCTTTCCAAATGCCTCAATAGCTCTTTAAAGGCAATAAATAGAATTTTATGATATAAATTATAAATATAAATATAATTTATTGTTGGATGAACCCAAATTGAATCTTTTAAAAGGTCTTTTTAAGTAAATATCATGGCCAGGCCCCCAAATGTAAGGTTTGACTATGAAACAATAAGTAAAAATTGTTAATTTTTTACTTATTTTACTCTGAATGTCCTTTTCAATAAAATAAATAAGATAAAAATTATTCTAAGAATAAAGAATTATTATATTGATGGAGTAAAATTAATTATATTATTTAATAAATATAATAATATAATTTATATTATGAAAAATAATATAATAAATATATATATTAAGATACTTAAAAGGCCTTTATTTTTGTTACCAACAGATAATAAAGGCATAAAGAATTGTTTTTTATAAATAAAAAACAATTAATAACAATAATATTACTAATATTAAAGTTATTTATTAATATAAATACTATTTATATTAATATAAGAATTCTTAAAAAGTAATAATAGAAAGAAATTATTATAAAAAGAAAATAACCTACTTTTAACATTTAATACAATAATTTTGAAAGATTTTATGCCAAAATAATGTAAATACAATTTATACAAACTTTATTTACAAATAAAAATAGAGAAATTACAAAAATTCTTTGATTTTTACCTGGAAATTGAGTTAAAGAGATTTTTGAACAAAAACAATTAAATAATTGATGTAATAACGTCAAGATTGATGATTATAATAAATTTGATCTTTGGTCTTTGATAATATAATTGTTTTATATATAAAGAATAAAGAAACTACCTTTTTTGATTTAATTATTTGGTGTTTTTGATGCATCTGAGGGGAAAATAGAGTAATAAGAGCTCTATTTATAGTAAATACCTCCCTCCTAGAGTCCAGCAGGCTTCTAGCAGATGTGTACCGATAGTATCTGCTAGAAATGATCAGTAGTTTAAGGTTTAATGATGATTACATCATGATCAAACCATCTTATCTCATTATTATGCCATTATTTAGAGTTATCACTATAACTCTAAGTTTTATGAAGTCAAAGGCTTGGCAGAAGCCCAAATTTTGTGGATTGTATTAGCTTTAGTCATAAACTAATAGTATTCACCAATTTTATTACTCATATGACTGTTAAACGTAATTTAAGATTACAGTGAGTGATCATAAATGATCAAAATTAAGCTCAAACTTTGATCCTTAATAACCTTTAAGTTTTACACACTAAAGCAATTCAGAGAGCGAATTATAATAGCTTGGAGCTTCTTTATTAAACTTCCAAGAGACTTTCATTATATCACCAAAACTCTATTTCTGATGATTTTTCTTGTAACTCATCTTTTCTGTCAAAACTCATTATTTTAAACTTTAAACCATGATTTCAGGCGGTTATACCTTGAATATTATGATAAAAAATATGTCATTCTTCACATATGAATCAGCAGAATTTGACTGTCTACTTTGTTGTAAGTTTGGATCCCTTTCACAACATAGTGGTCAACACCTCTATTGATTTTAATGTCACAACCACGGATTTTGACCCTCCTCCTTGATGGCGGCAGTAATCCAACCTGGAGCCAAGTTGGGGCCAATTGGCCATGTCATATCATTTATGGCCAATTGACCCCTTTTGGGTGTTCCATGGCTCTTACGCCATAACCCATTCCATTGGCCACGTATGGCCACCATCATCTTTTATGGCCTCAGGCCATATCCTGCGTCATTGGCCCTCTTGGCCAATTCCCATCTCACCAACCCCCAGGCCTCCATCACTGTTTTTGGGCCTGGGGGGTCCTTTTGTCTTCTAGGGGCTTCCAGGCCCCATGGCCACCTTCATTGATTTCCTGGCCACCCCTTTCATTATGGGGGTTTTGGCCTAAATGGCCTTTTTGGGCCATTTAGGCCCCCCACGGCTTCTACGGTCCGCGGGCCGTAATACACGGTCCGCAGTCCGCGGTCCGTAGGCAAATTAGGCCCCTTTTGGCCTAATCCAATGAGGCCAAAAGGGGGCAGCCACCTAGCCCCCAAGGCCAGGTGGGTCCCAAACCACAATTGGGCCCACCTGAGCCATTTTTTGGCCACCAATCCCTTGGACCCAAATTGGACCAAAAACACCTTGGATCCATTTTTGGCCATAAATCCTGTAGGACCCATTTTTGGCCCTGGACCACCATGGACCAACTTCACCGTCATGGCCTCTGGCAACCACCAGAGGCCACCAAATCATCTCAACAAGCATTTCCCTCAACTTAAGGGAAGATTGCTTCATTCCTCCATGAACCTCGTACTCAAGGTTGCAGGAGTGGTGCATATATGGTGTTATATACCATTATGCACCATTTTTGCTCAGCAATTCAATGGTGACGTTTTCAGGACCCAAACCAACCTTCTTAACTCAAGGTACCAAGATCCAACGCCCATTCCGAAGGAGGACCTTTGGACTCAACAGTTTAGTAATCCATGGCGGCAATCAGAAGACCATTCAAGGACTCCAACCACCTGGCTCAGCAGGAGTTGGGTTGGCAATTTCATTCAGGATTATTCTAAGGGCAATTCTCAAAGGTATTAAATCTTTTCAATCAGTTGTCAAGGCATCAAGTATTTCAATACTCCTTGGACAACCCAATTCATCCTTACAGGCCTTGTTCAATCAATCTGTATGGCCTTGGCCCAACTGGGCCATTTCTTATTCCACTGTGGGAATTCCATCACACAGTTCAAATTTCAAGATGGCCAGAACTGTATTTCCCGCTTTGGACAATACAGTCATTGATCCACCTTCCAGGATCAATCTTTCAGTTTTTCACATATACCGGCCACCTTTCATCACTTGGGGACTTTTTCCCCAGTTAATTAATATACTGGATTTATTTTTATCCTTATTTTCTTTTACCTTATTAAAGTTAATACTGATAATCTTAAGTCAGTCATTCAGCACCCTTTTCTTTTATTTCCTCGCCTGTCCAGTGGATATTGGTGGTCATATCCTTATAGTAATTCCATTCCCTTTTCTGGCAGGTTGAAACAGTGAATTGAGGATTCACTTGGTTGGCTTCTTGGCTTTTGGCTTCTTTATTATCTTTGGTCATTGGCTTCATCTTTTTCTTATCCCATCTTTTGGCATGCTTGTTTTCCCCCCATATTCTTTCTTAAAGAAATTCATTCTTATTATTCTTTATCTTTGGAGCCCTCCAAGTGAGTTCTTGATTCCTGAGTGCCAGGCCCTCTTCTTCCAAGAGCCCCTGTGACATTATATTAATTAACTCATAATTCTTCTTCATTCATTCATTATTTTATTCTTATATTTTAAATTCATTCATTCATTTCATCAAAATTATGATTCTTTAACGTTTTATGATCTTATGATTCTTCGTCACCTCTCAATTTTCTCTCATTCATTCTTCATTCTGAAAATTGAAAGCTGACCCAATTTCTATTTTTTGTTATCTTTTCAATCTCATTCTCAATCTTAATCAATCTATTTTTATCCATAATCCAAGCATTTTTATCTTTGGTTCTCAAGTTATTCATCAGGTTATTCAGACAAGTTCTTCATATCAGGATTCACTTTGACTTATTCCTCAAGAATTTTTAATTTTTTGGAAGAATTCACTTGAAAATTGATTTGATTGACTAAGTTGACATAATTGAAATTGACCTCAAGATAATTGATTGCCCTGAAGATTTTATTGATTTTGCTGATTATTCACATCAAGATTTTTGACATAAATTGATTTTGACTCAAGAATTCATTTTGATTGATTGAATTTTTCTGCAAGTTTTTGATTTGATTTGATTTTGATTGTTTGATTGATTGATTTATTGACTTCAAGATTCTCATTGATATTGATTTTTACTTCAAGACTCATTTGATTTGATTGATTGACGTATTTGAAGAATTTTGATTCATTGATTATCCGATTTCCTCAAGATTTGATTGTTGATTTCGTACTTCAAGAAAATTTTGATCTTATTTCATTGATTTTGGTTGACTATTCCTGAAATTATGTCAGTTCAACATTCACCTCCAGCAAGACAGACCAGATCTCAGGCCAGAGCTCAAGCTGTTCTGACTGCAACTCCAAGGGCTCCTCTTGACGGTACCCCAGCAGTTTCTCAACTGAGGGCCAGATTGGACAGAGGACCCATTATGGAAGGAGCAGCACCATCCAGGAAGGAAGGAAGAGGGCCAAGAAGATCAATGTCTTTATCAGGAGTGGTTGGCGGATTCCCAGGATTTTCAAGAACCAGTCCCAAGGTTCAAGGTGAAGATGGTGAAGAGGAGGAGGAGAATTCTGTGGAAGAGGAAGAGTCTAATGGCACTGAGGCTGCTCCTGCTCCTGTGGGAGCATCTGAGGGCACCAGAGGACCAACTCTAGCCCAGTCTGATCAGCCTGCCTCTCATCAGTCTGAACCGTCTTTATTGGCCATTATGCAGCAAATGACTCAGATTATGGCCAATCTTCAAGCAGCTTCTTCTTCTGAATCATCAAGACCACCAGCCTTCAAGACTCCCTCTATGAAGGCTCCAGAATGCTTTGATGGGACTCAGCCCTTCAAAGTCAGAAGCTTTATTCAATCTTGTCAACTCATTTTTCATAATGATCCGGCAAACTTCTCTCAAGACAGAAAGAAGGTTCTTTATGCCACTTCATTCTTAGTTGGCAGGGCTGCAAAATGGATTGAGCCTTATCTTTCCAACCTCAATAATCAAGACTCAAATTATCTCCTCAATTCCTGGCCATTATTTGAATCCCAATTGTTCACTTTATTTGGTGACCCAAATGAAGTTAGAAAAGCAGAAGCTGAATTGGATGGCCTTAGGATGAAAGAAGGTGGGCATGTTGCTTTGTATATTGCCGATTTCAGGAGTTTGGTTTCAAGAATTGGGGATTGGGGTGAAAGGGCTCTTATTCATCATTTCAGGAAGGGCTTGGCCTCCAGGATTCTGGATCAATTGGCCTCCCATCCTTCAAACATTGATTCTCTTCAAGACTTAATGGACGTCAGCCTGGAACTTGATACCAGGTACCATGAGAGGCAGAAGGAAAAGAATCATCACCAAGAGAAGAAGCCTGAAGCCTCAAAGTCTCACTCTTCTCATCATCAAGTTTCTTCAAGTTCAAGACCAAAGAAGAAATTTCATTCTCAAAAGCGGGACAAGCCCCATTCTTCATTGTTGAATAAGGACTTCAAGTTGAAAGGTTCTGAAAAAGAAAGAAGAATCAAGGAGGGCTTGTGTACTTATTGTGATGGGAAGCATAGTCTTGAGTCCTGTGTCAAAAGGCCTCAAAACAAGCTTACCCAACCGTCAGGCAGTTTTCCCAGCCAGGGAAAAGCCTGAGTGAAGATCATGTTGTGTTCAATGGTCTTCACCGTTTTCCTTCCAGAGCACAATTGTGCATTCTGAATACTGGTGTCAAAAATTCTCTTAAATTTTTTGTTTTCTCTTCTCTTTCTGATGTTTTTTACAGTATTCTCATTGATTCTGGTGCTACACACTCATTTATTGCAAAGCAGTTTGTTCACAAGTACTCATTGACTACGTCAGAACTTCCAGAGAAGATTCCTCTTATCATTTTGGACTCCTCTGAGTCCCCTTCCTTATTTGTGACTCACCATACTAAATATATGGTTGAGCTCCCTTCCTTCCCAGGCTTTGAATGGGACTTTTTAGTCATTGACACTCCCAAGGGAGAAGACCTCATATTGGGCTTTGACTTTCTTAATCATTTTAATCCTTCTATTGATTGGAGGAAAGGGCTGATCACCTTTAATACTGATCAAAAGGACTATTCTGATCCTTCCAATTCCTTCCGTAATGACTCTTCTTCTGCCAAATCATGTGAAGCTCTGGTTGGTGATTCTAAAACACCATCAGTTCCATCTTCTGTCCATATTCCTTCCCTTAATTCCCATCTGTCATTACCATCATCTGGAGATGAAGTCTTCAAAGAGATTCAAGATGTTGGGGAAGATAATGCTGTATCTTCACTTCATCTCTTCTTTGGGAATATGGACCTTCCTCCTTCATCTTATCATGACTCCCTGGAAGAGTTGTGGGATGAAGAGGAAGAGCCAGAAGAAGTAGAAACCGTGATGAAGGTTGTTCCCTCTGTTTATCATCAATACTTGGATGTATTCTCCAAGGTGAAGGCAGAGAAACTTCCTCCTCACCGTGCCTGTGATCATCATATCGAACTGGAGGGGTCTCTACCTCCAGTTGGGGTGATCTACTCTTTATCCAAACAAGAGTCAGATACACTCAGGGCCTACATTTCAGAGAATGTAGAGAAAGGTTTCATCCGGCCAAGCTCCTCCTCAACAGTAGCACCTGTCCTCTTTGTTAAAAAGAAAGATGGTGGCCTCCGTTTGTGTGTTGATTACCGCAAACTCAATGCTGTCACTAGGAAGAACAAATATCCTGTTCCTCCTATGAACCAGCTTCTTAATGTCTTTAATGGTTCTTCTATCTTCTCCAAGATTGATTTGCGTGGTGCATATAACCTGCTCAGAATCAAGGAGGGTGATGAACATTTGACATGCTTCAGAACTAAATAAGGCAGTTTTGAGTACTTGGTTATGCCATTTGGGCTCACCAATGCTCCTGCCTCTTTTCAGAATCTTGTAAATGATATATTCCAAGATCTTCTTGATGTTTTTGTTGTGGTTTATTTGGATGACATTATGGTCTTTTCCAAATCTGAGGAAGAACATGTCACTCATGTGTCCACTGTTCTTTCCAGACTCAGAGCCAATAACCTTTTTGCCAAGGCTTCTAAATGCCTTTTTCATGTTTCTAGTGTAGAATATCTTGGTTATGTCGTTTCTTCTGAAGGCCTCAAGATGGACCAAGCAAAAGTCCAGCAGATCCTTAATTGGCCTCCTCCAAGAAACCTCAAGGCTCTTCAATCCTTCCTTGGCTTTGCCAACTTCTACCGCCGTTTCATCAAGAATTATTCAAAGAAAATCAGTTCACTCACCAGTTTCCTCAAGAAAGATTCCTGTTTCCCCCTCAATGAGGAAGCTCTTACCCAGTTTCATCAACTCAAAGAGGCCTTCACTACCGCTCCAATCCTTTCCCACTTCAATCCGTCTCTACCCACCATTGTAGAGACCGATGCATCCGATTATGCTTTGGGTGCTGTACTGAGTCAGGTCTCTGACTCAGGAAAACATCCCATTGCATTTGACAGCCGCAAGCTTATTCCAGCAGAACTCAACTATGAAATTCATGAAAAGGAA
Source organism: Austropuccinia psidii (assembly GCA_023105745.1). NCBI lineage: Eukaryota > Fungi > Basidiomycota > Pucciniomycetes > Pucciniales > Sphaerophragmiaceae > Austropuccinia > Austropuccinia psidii. The sequence continues at coordinate 35,515,526 of JALGQZ010000012.1, forward strand.
CTCCTTGGTATAGTCTGGGCTCTCAAGCGCTGGAGGGCTTTTCTTCTTTCTCTGTCCTCTCCTTTTGAAGTTCTCACCGATCACAGTTACCTTCAATACTTCATGTCCTCAAAAGTACTCACTCGCCGTCAAGCCCGCTGGGCTGAATTCTTATCAGAATTTCATTCCTCAATCACTTACCGCCCTGGCCGCCTAGCAACTCTTCCAGATGCCTTATCACGTCGGGACGACATCTATCCGGAGAGGGGGGAGGATTTCATCAGCAAGAATCCAATGAATCTTCAACAACTCATTAAGCAAGATGAAGTTCAACCCTCAAAGTTTTTTGCAGTCAAGGTGGATTCTTTTTCAAATTTGATTGATTCAATTCAGAAGGAAGTATGGCAAGATCCTCAGTACAGAAGTATCCTTGAAGATTTGGGTAAAGGTAAATCTGTCCAAGATTATTCTCTTGATTCCTCCTCCCAACTTCTTCTCTTCAAAGATCGGGTGGTAGTCCCAGAAGACTCCACAATTCAGCTCAGCATTATTCAAAAGCGTCACGATTCTCCTCTAGCTGGACACCCTGGCCAAGAGAAGACTCTCAAACTTGTCAAGCGGGATTTCCACTGGTCCGGCATGACTCAATTCATCAAGGATTATGTTTCATCCTGTCAACAGTGCTCAAGAAACAAGAATATTCACCATAAGAAGTTTGGATTCCTCAAACCTCTCCCAATTCCAAATGGTCCTTGGATTTGTCTCTCGATGGATTTCATCACTCAACTGCCACTGTCCAATTCCTTTGACTCAATCCTTGTCATAGTGGACAGATTCTCAAAAATGGCGGTTTTTATTCCAACAATGTCTTCAATCACTTCACTGGATTTGGCCCATTTATTCATCAAGAATATTTTCTCAAAGCATGGCCTCCCATCAAGCATTGTCAGTGATAGAGGTTCACTCTTCGTTTCTTCCTTTTGGACCAATCTTTGTCAGCAGCTCAAGATTTCAAGAGACTTGTCAACTGCTTACCATCCAGAAACTGATGGACAGACAGAGAGGGTAAATCAGATACTAGAACAGTATCTTCGGATGTATGTTGGTTATCATCAAGATGATTGGAACACCTGGCTCCCTCTGGCTGAATTTGCTTACAATAACTCTGACCACTCTTCAACCAAGCAATCACCATTTTTCACTGTTTATGGAAGAGATCCTCAATTTGATTCAGTTCACATCACTCAAGATACTCCTGCTGGAACGTTATCAACAAAAATCCAATCAGTACAGCAAGATGTCAAGAGAGAACTTGAAGCTGCCATAAACCGGTTTAAGAGGTATGCAGATAAAAGTAGAGCAAGTCCACCTGTTTTTAATCCTGGTGACATGGTATGGCTTTCTTCCAAGAATATCAAATCAACTAGACCCACCAAGAAACTGTCTGAAAGATGGTTGGGTCCCTTTCCAATCTTGAAGAAAGTCAGTACTCATGCTTACCACCTCAAGCTTCCACCTCAATGGAAATCCATCCACCCAGTCTTCCATATCTCACTCTTGGAACCAGTCAAGACATCAACAATCCCAAATCGGCATCAAGAGCCTCCTCCTCCAATCATTATTGAAGAAGAAGAGGAATGGGAAGTCTCTCAAGAGAAGAAAATTATGGTATCTGGTGGAATGGAAAGGTTTCAGTCAAGATTCAGAAAGATCCACATGGGAACCAGCTGAAAACCTCAAGAATTGTCCTGAACTTGTCAAAGATTTTCATTCGTTATATCCTGACAAGCCAGGACCCAATTCTTCAATGGCTTGAATTTTTATGGTGCTTGGTGGGGAGAGGAATTACCAAAAGTAAGTCCCACTCCTGGTATGCACCTTTAGGGGTATTCTACTCTTCTTTGTTGTAAGCATCACCTTGGCCACTCTGTGAGCACTTTTCAATTTGGACACAGACTTCTTGGCCCGGCTTTCAACACCCAAATTCCAAATTTATGGCCATTTACACTTGGGCAAATGGACCATTCCTTTTTTATTCTCCTTCCCAAGACTTTATTCTTTCAACACATTCATTTATCAAGATCTTTCTTATTTATGGCACTGGCGGGAGTGGCAACTACTAAAAGTAAGTTCCCCTCCTGGTGTGCACTTCCCTGAGGGGTCTACAATCTGTCAAAACATCACCTTGGCCACTCTGTGAGCACCTGGCATCAAATTCTTTTATCCAGGTCCTTGGTCACTTTCAAAATCAATTGTCGTAATCCGTGATGAAGATTGGATTCCTCCTCAAATTTCATTTTCTTTATATCTGTTTTCTTTTCTCTTTTACTCTTTATATTCTTTTAAAATTTCTTTTCTTATAACTCTTTAACGCCAAAATCTTTACGTCAAATCATGTCTTCAACTTTGTCAAAGCCAAATGTCAAGAGAAGATCAAGTCAACCTCAATTCATATGCCAACAAGCTTATCAGTTCAATTCGTCTTTTCAAGATTCAATACCTCTGGAATCCTTACGTCAAATCCGTCTCATTAGCCTCAACAGGCCTCTACCTTATCTTGGTGCTCAGGAGCTCACCATTCAAGGTAGGGGGGTACTGTCACAACCACGGATTTTGACCCTCCTCCTTGATGGCGGCAGTAATCCAACCTGGAGCCAAGTTGGGGCCAATTGGCCATGTCATATCATTTATGGCCAATTGACCCCTTTTGGGTGTTCCATGGCTCTTACGCCATAACCCATTCCATTGGCCACGTATGGCCACCATCATCTTTTATGGCCTCAGGCCATATCCTGCGTCATTGGCCCTCTTGGCCAATTCCCATCTCACCAACCCCCAGGCCTCCATCACTGTTTTTGGGCCTGGGGGGTCCTTTTGTCTTCTAGGGGCTTCCAGGCCCCATGGCCACCTTCATTGATTTCCTGGCCACCCCTTTCATTATGGGGGTTTTGGCCTAAATGGCCTTTTTGGGCCATTTAGGCCCCCCACGGCTTCTACGGTCCGCGGGCCGTAGGCAAATTAGGCCCCTTTTGGCCTAATCCAATGAGGCCAAAAGGGGCCAAAGGGGGCAGCCACCTAGCCCCCAAGGCCAGGTGGGTCCCAAACCACAATTGGGCCCACCTGAGCCATTTTTTGGCCACCAATCCCTTGGACCAAAAACACCTTGGATCCATTTTTGGCCATAAATCCCGTAGGACCCATTTTTGGCCCTGGACCACCATGGACCAACTTCACCGTCATGGCCTCTGGCAACCACCAGAGGCCACCAAATCATCTCAACAAGCATTTCCCTCAACTTAAGGGAAGATTGCTTCATTCCTCCATGAACCTCGTACTCAAGGTTGCAGGAGTGGTGCATATATGGTGTTATATACCATTATGCACCATTTTTGCTCAGCAATTCAATGGTGACGTTTTCAGGACCCAAACCAACCTTCTTAACTCAAGGTACCAAGATCCAACGCCCATTCCGAAGGAGGACCTTTGGACTCAACAGTTTAGTAATCCATGGCGGCAATCAGAAGACCATTCAAGGACTCCAACCACCTGGCTCAGCAGGAGTTGGGTTGGCAATTTCATTCAGGATTATTCTAAGGGCAATTCTCAAAGGTATTACATCTTTTCAATCAGTTTTCAAGGCATCAAGTATTTCAATACTCCTTGGACAACCCAATTCATCCGTACAGGCCTTGTTCAATCAATCTGTATGGCCTTGGCCCAACTGGGCCATTTCTTATTCCACTGTGGGAATTCCATCACACAGTTCAAATTTCAAGATGGCCAGAACTGTATTTCCCGATTCGGACAATACAGTCATTGATCCACCTTCCAGGATCAATCTTTCAGTTTTTCACATATACCGGCCACCTTTCATCACTTGGGGACTTTTTCCCCAGTTAATTAATATACTGGATTTATTTTTATCCTTATTTTCTTTTACCTTATTAAAGTTAATACTGATAATCTTAAGTCAGTCATTCAGCACCCTTTTCTTTTATTTCCTCGCCTGTCCAGTGGATATTGGTGGTCATATCCTTATACTAATTCAATTCCCTTTTCTGGCAGGTTGAAACAGTGAATTGAGGATTCACTTGGTTGGCTTCTTGGCTTTTGGCTTCTTTATTATCTTTGGCCATTGGCTTCATCTTTTTCTTATCCCATCTTTTGGCATACTTGTTTTCCCCCCATATTCTTTCTTAAAGAAATTCATTCTTATTATTCTTTATCTTTGGAGCCCTCCAAGTGAGTTCTTGATTCCTGAGTGCCAGGCCCTCTTCTTCCAAGAGCCCCTGTGACATTTAATCAATAATCCATTACAAGTTTACACCTTGTATATAACTTGTGAAATAAAGCTCATATCTGTGTTCTTACAGTAATCACATGGTTACTTTATTTTTGGGTTATCTCTCTATCTTCTCTATTTCAAGAGATATTAGCTAAAAACCATGAATATATGCATTGACCAAAAAGTGCATATATTCAGCTTAATTCCTTAAGTATTAGCTTTGGAGATTAACTTTATAATTGTTTTATGTGTGAATATTTGTGGGGAAGCCAATGGTACAGTTTATTTCACATGTTGTTTCATTGGTTTCTAAAATAATTAATGATTTATGTTTTTTATAAGGTATTATTACTTATAACTCATTAAATATTGAGTTTACAGATATGCCATAAAAATTGTATATGTGTATTTTACCATGAGGAATCCAATGATGTAATTTATCACACATTTTTACTAATTTTTTTCTCACGTAGTTAAAGTTTTATGCCTATTCATAGCAGTTTTGTAATTTTAAGAGAATTATTTTAAATACTGTGGGAACTCCTGTTGTGTGGGATTAAAATGAGGAAGTACCTGGAGGGGGAAATCACAGGTAACTAGTTTTGAATTTGTAATAACTCCTGTAACCAAGGGTTGCAAGGGTGTATTGCCTGCCCCTCCTAAAATACTGAACAAAATCTTCCTTGGAGCTTACAAACCAAAATAAAATTAGTAAGTGGCTTTACAACTGCAGAAAACAAAATTCAGCAGTCTCAGATCAGACCTATTCAATATATAATATGAAAAATAATGTTAGTGAATTTGGTTAAATATGAGATCTTAATGAAATACTTGTTTGTTCAATTTTGATATTTTTGCTTAAATTGAGGTGAGTTGTTTCTTCTTGGTGATAAATCCTTGGTAAGATGGGTTATTTAAGGTTTTTCTGAAAAATTGATGATATTTGATAAAGGTAATTTTCTTAAGTTAAAGTTATAATACAGTAAAATACTTTTTTACAGGTTTGTTATTTTTTTAAGAGTTTTAATAATAAGATAAAATTGTATTTGTTAAGTTTAAGAGGTAAGATTCTTTGATATTTGATTTTCAAAGGTGTAAGTTAATTTTAAATCTTGATAAAAGGTGTGAACTTTACTAAGTCAATTTTTTTTAATAGAGTAGTAACCCTAATCTTGGGTACTGGATAATTTTTATTTTTATTCTAATAATAATAAGATTCCACTGAGCTTAGCTACTGGGTAATCTTCAACAATATACTTCCACTGAGCTTAGCTACTGGGAAAGTAAATTTACTATAATATACTGGACTACCTCCCAGGTGAGGGATGACTTATTCCTGTGCTTGCAATGTGCAGGGGATATAATTTGCATGGGATATAATGTGCATAGGGGGGATTTTAAAATTTGGGGAGAGAGATCCCCTCTATTTATACCTTTTGGGAGCCCAGGGGCCCTCCATGGGAGCTGTCTTTTTCCACTTTAATTCCTCTTGATTTCATCATGTGACTCCATTTTTGGTGAGGACCTTTCTTGCATGGGTCAGGTGATTTAAGGTTTGGTAATAATTTTCTCTATGCACAGCCTCCATTTATCACATGATTGTCTTTTGGTGAACTAATTATGATGTGATATTCTTGAATTTTCCTTGCTTGCATGAGGTGATTCAATTTTGGCTGGGGATTTGTGTTGTGCACAGCCTCTTTCCTGTCACATGATATTCTGTTGGTGGATGCAGTATCACATGATGACCTTGTGATTCCTTTGCATATGCCCTATTTTAGGTTTGGTAGAAGTGGCTGTGTAATTTATGCAGGTGTCATGGTTGTTTTTCTTCTTTTTGAACTTTAAAATGAAGTCAGGTGATAATTTCTTGCACTGGTGAATTTACTGTTTTTATGAGATGATGTGATTTTATTTTGACACATGCTGCGCATAGTCATGTGGTTGAGATTTAATTGAAGGTGTGTACTGCATGCAGCTTGTTGTAAATGGCTTTGGTTTGCATGAGGTGATGAGTGGTGTAAATAAATTTGATTCTGTTTTAAGGTTTCAAGTGGGGTTACTTTGGATATAAGATAAGGTACTCCTGTGGCTGTGTTGTAAATGAATTGCAGGAATTCCATGGGGTTTAGCTTTGCATCATGTGACCTTTCTATGTTGAGTGATAGGCTGCTGTGTAATTCATGCGGGTATCCTTTTCTTGCTGCATGAGTCCTGTGGCTATAAGGGGGTGTAAAGCTGGGTGGGGTGTGTAATTTAAAGGGTGGTACCTTGTTTGTTGTAACTAGTTTACTATATGTAACTTTATTTTACATATGCATAATGAAATTGAATAATTTATTTAAACACATACACTTCCCTTTGGTGCCTGTGCCATGGTTTTATGAGTTAAATCCAGCTTCTTGCTGTAAAATTAACCTTTTGGGTGTAAAAGTTTAGTGTAAGTCTGCCTGTAGGCTGGATTTACTGCTGTTTTGGGGTACTATGAGCTTGAGCCTGGTGAAAAAAAAATGGTATTGAATACCACAATACTTCTTGTGACCTTTTTTGGAATGTGGTCATATCTCAAAGGTTCACAAAATCAAATTTTGAGCTGATTTCATTTCAAAGTAAAATTTAATGAAACTCTTTTGGAAGTTCTTTTGTTTAAAATAGCTGATTTTCTCTGTTATTAACGCCAAGTATTTTCCTTTTCTTAAAAATACATATCCCAATTAATAATTATGAAAACTACATGTTTAGAAGTATCTCTTCCTTGAGTAATAAAGAATTTTTATTTCAAAGTAATCTTTAACAATACATATCTCCAGACACTTTTTCTAAAAGTAAATTATTCAAATATTGTTTATTTATATATAAATTATACAAATGATTAATACTCAGAGAATTTGTAATTGCCTACTATTACCTTCAAATTCTTAGAATGAAAATTATTTTTGGATATCTACTTTTAAAAAAAATCTTAAAACTCAAATTTTCTTAGTTTTATTTTGATATAGATTTTATTTTAAAAATGTATTATTCAAATAGTTAAAATTGAATTTTTTGAATAGCCATGCATTGTTTGTGTGGCACTCACTATTAACTTTGAAGTGAGATGGATTTCCTGGGAGCACAGTTGATGTCCTCTGACAAATAAGTTGAACCTGCAGGTCCAATGGAGATCTCCAGGCTAGCAAACCCACCTGATGGATCTGGCCAAAAGTGTTACTCCATCACCTTGTCTCAGACAGTGGAACTGTGACCCGTAATACAAGAAAAAGATCAAGGAAATTAAACCTTGATCTTGTAGCCTTTTCTGCTCAGTTTTTATTATTGTGCAATAAAGAAACCTAGGGTCTAGTTGTGGTGGTGGTGGGGGACCACCTGTTCCAACATGACCCTGAGTAGAGATCTCAAGTGCTTGTTGATGATTTCTGGCATCAATGTGACATAAGATCAAGGTTTACTGTCATGGGTGGATTTCACAATTGTGAGGTATGACACATTGGAAAATTTTTGGGGTTTCAAACCTGTTGGCACAAAGGGCTTGGGAGTGTTGACCCACCAAGCCTTATGGCTCCTTATTCCATTCTGTTGTGTAGCTGTTGGTCCTGATTGAGAGAAGGGTTTCCCATCTGTGTTGGAGTGCTTCAGGATGCTGTGCCCCTTACTCTGGGGGTACTTTCACAGAGGGTTTAACTGTGACCTATAATACCAGAAAAAGATCAAGGAAATTCAACCTTGATCTTGTAGCCTTTTCTGCTCAGTTATGATGCTTGTGCAATCAAGAAACCTAGGGTCTAGTCATGGTGGTGGTGGGGGACTGCCTGGTCCAACATGACCCTGAGTGGAGAGCTCAAGTTCTTGTTGATGGTTTCTGGAATCAATGTGACACATCTCTTTCATTGCTTGACCAGCTTCATATTGGAATCAAGTTCCCAGCAACAATTTTTTGCCTTAGTCACTAATAAGCCAGGGTCCTGTGGATAATTTGGACCAATAGGCATACCCCTAGCCCCAATCCCTCTGGATACCAGATACATGAGTCTGATACCTCCTGGTCCTGTAAATCCAGGCCAGGATCATTCTAGAACCATCCAATTATTCCAATCCCCCACCTTCATTTTTTTTATGTTTTTTCCTCCACCATTGGTCTGTAACTCCTTTTTTGTCTCTTCTTCTTCCTCCTCCAGTATGTCCAATTTTTTTCCTATTTACTTTCTTTTTCCTCCTCCGTTAATAATTGGACTCCAGAGCCCAATTCCTTGTCATTTCCCCATTTTTTTCTTACTCTGAAGGTCATACACTCATCCTTCACAGCTGTCAAGCCCTGACACCAATATTGAAACACAACCATCCACTGCTGAGCCCATCACCACCCTCAAATGCTCCTGGGTGCCGCTTTGTTCCTCTGATACTGATGAAAAATATCTTCACTGCAACGAAACCAATTATTCTGTAAAAACATGCAACAAGAAACTGAAGCACAATAAAACAGGAAGTACCAAAGCCATGAGTCAGCATCTCAATCTTTCCATTTGTCTCACAAATCCTAAGAGTGAAGCTCTTGTCAAAGGGAAGAATATTACTCTGGACAAGTTTGTGAAAACTTGACATGTGAAACAGGTATTTTTTACAAATTTTTTTTTGATCATGAGCTAAAATTGGACTTCCTTTTTCATAGTGCCTTTGTGCCAAATCACTGAATACTGCAATTGTGTATTTTGTATGTGAAAATGATCTGCTTCTGTCTATGACTGAATTGACATCTTACCATAATTTATTAGAACTCTGAAACCCAACAATGCTGAACATACTTGTCTGCCAAACTGCATTGACTTCCCATCTATCAAAGGTATTTTTCTTCCATCCAGAAGCAATTTAGAAGTTCATTTCAAACTCCAGTGCCCATGTCTCTTTTACTAAGGACACTTGGACAAGCCGCAATATGATTGCATACATGGCTGTGACAGCCCATTTTATGGATGAACAATTTAACTTAACCTCTTTGCTTTTAAGTCTCATAAAAATAGAAGGTGAGTCAGTTTTTTTTCTTTTTTTTTCTCACTAATATTTGGCTCTCTTAGAGGAAATCATTCAGGACCATCACTGGCCAAACTATTTGTCAAAATAATAAACAGATACAATCTTGAATATTGTATGTTTGGCTTAACAACTAATAATGCGTCTGTAAACCACCCCATGGCCATTGGAATAGAAAGAAAAATCCCAACCTTTTGTGCAAAAGCTCACTTGGTAGGCTGCATGGCCCATACATTACATCTAGCTGCTTGTGATGGGCTCAATGACCTTAGGGTTAGGAATTCTCCACCTGATAAGCCATCCACAATACATGATCCCAATCCAATGTCAATTTCAAATATCCTTTACCTACCTGATTGAGTCAATTTGCAATATGACTCCATTATTTTAATAATTGCCTGATTGGCCTCATACTTGCACCAAAGCCTGCAAAGAAGAGAGAAATTTATTGCAATGGTCAACCTTTTCTACAATGAAACAACATCAACAAATGCAACCACTCTCCTCTCCCATGTATTTACAAGATGGAATTTGACTTATGATATTCTTGAATGAGCATTATCACTTTGTGAGGCATATAACCAATTTTGCTCACCTGAAAATTTGCAGCAATATCAGCTCAGTCCCCTTGAATAAGACAAGGTAAAGGTAATGGTAGCCTTTCTCCAACCCCTTTATGAAGCAAAAGTCATAGTTTGTGCCTCCAGCTACCCAACAATCAATCAGGCCCTGCCTCCCTACTTATTATTAATCAAGCAAATATTTCAGGTATGTTTTTTATTAATAAAACAATTTCAACATCATATCAAAACAGATAATTTTTGGTCTATGGGTAGTCCTGTGAGCAATACAATGTGCAGCAAATTGAGCCTGCTGCAGATGCAATGATCATTAAACTATCAAAATACATCCAAATCCTTCTTCTTAAGCCACCAGCCATATGTGCTTCCATTCTTGACCCGCAATTTAAAATCAAATTTTTTACATCACAAGAATTAACCTTAGCCTGATTTGGTTTGTCATCACACAAGCTTCAGGAGATAGTTGAAGATGTGGAAAAGAAAAATTCCCAAGCTCAACCAATGATATAACCTCATTCTACAACTCTCAAGGAGAAGACAAGTGGGCTATTTGATGAAATGTATCCTTATGTCTCCAATGAGGGGTGCAGTCTGGAAAATGAATTATGCCAATTTTCTGCAGAACCTACTGAACCCAAAGAAAAAGAAATCCTCTTGTTTTGGAAATCATGGGGTAAAGTATTTCCAACTCTTTGCCTAATGGCATGCCAATATTTAGCAATACCTGCAACAAGCACCCCATTGGAGCATGTCTTCTCTTGTGGATGTAAGTTCTTAACATACCAGCAAGCTTCTCTCACTGCAATGCATGTTGAGCAGATTGCTTATGTTAAGGATTGGGCATGAGCTTTTGGACCATTGTATTCACATGTATAGTTTTTGTTGCTTCACTTTGAATTGAAAAATGTCTTTTTTTTTGTTCAGAATCCCTATCGGGATCTGTGCCTCATCCCATATCCTGTTGTGATCGGGATAAGTATTTAAGTTTTCCAAAAATTGAGGCCCGAGCCCCGATTTCTTCGGAATATCACGCGGGGAGTCCCTAAGAATCCGGGATCGGGGCCCAGGCTTAGTCATTAACAATACCGCCCCCTCCATGCCATGCCCCATTGCCTTTGAGCGGAGTAAATTTTCATCAGCACTCTCACATTTTCGGGTGACGCTCAGCCAAGATTCGATCGCCTGGGAAACCTGCTCGTCGTGTGAAGCAGTCCAGCCGATGTGGCCTCGGTTGGGGAATCTGGGGTGTGCTCTGTTGCTCCTCTTGAGATCGCGCTTAAGGTGCTCTCCGAGCTCGCCCGGCACTGAGCCGTGAGCACCCCTTAGCTCGCTCGTGTTGGTGTCGCTTGGCTGCCTTGGGCAGTGGACGGGCCTCGTCTCCGATGATGGCTTTGCGCGCGGAGGTTTGTGGGCGGTGCCATACGATCAGGCCCACGCTGCTGGCCTTCACACCCACATCAAAGTATTCGTCCCAGCTCAGGCAGCAACGTGTGGGAATCTGCCAGAAGGAGTGGGTATTCCGTGATGGCATTGGTTGCGCTTTGTGATTCCGAGGGCATCCGCCCAGGTGACTCTTTGGCTGGTCTGGCTTGATCCACATGCTGTCGATTGGCACCGTCGGACTCAGATGCCCTTGCCCTCGCCGGCCGCCATTGATTGCAGTCAGACGAACTAGCTGTCATAGTCAGGCATCCCGTTCCGCCGACCGCTTAGCTTTCCTGCCCTTCCTGCTCTGCTTTGACGGCTGTTTTCTATGGCCGAGTCGAAATTATCGCGAACAAGCTCCCTCGATATGCTCACACAGTCTTCAATGAATGGCCACCATGGTGACGCCAGTTGTCAAGCTAAGCGTCGTACGTTAAAGCAACATGGGCCGAAAACTGATGCTTGCGATCCCATTGCCACGAAACATTTCCCATACGACGCCAAGCTGGGCCGGCCTCAGCCCTATTCTGCCATCAAATCCTCGCCTTGGACTGGCATATCTTTGGAAATCAAGCCTGCCAAGGATTCTAGTCCTCTCGACGACCCCCCGAGCTCTTTAGTGTGCTCATGTCCACCCTATTCTAATAATCCAGCATGGTCAACCTCTCAGATCCCTTTGGATGAGCCATTGCATGCTCTTCTTAGTCCTAAATTAGCTCTTTCCAATCAATATTCAGTCTACACTGAGCTCAACCTACCAATGCCCGAAAATCAGCCTGGTGTGGAGCTCCCGAAAAGTGAAGACGAGAGCAAAAGCGAACAAGATCTTGACGATTTTGATATCACTGGCTCTTTGCCCGTCATACGTCCTGAATTGAATGGGAAATGTCTGGCCTCCTCCAAATCATCCATCTTATCGCTCCACACTCCACGCATTAGTGTATCGCCAAACTCAGCTTCTCTGCTTTCAGACGCAGGCACTGAAAATACCTTCACCCTCCCAGCCACCGTTTGTATTCCCCTCAAGGAAAAAAAACCCAACTTTTACCGAAACTCATTTGATGGATCAAGTTCATGTCATTCTCGAAAATCCCTAAAATCTTTGAACCCCGCGTATTTTTTAAACGATCATAGCGCAAGGAGGAAATGGCTATCTCCAAAGGAAGTAGCTAGCCCTGCCGCTACCTTCGCAGGCGTAAAAGCCGTGCAGCCACAGTCAGAAGATAATCATGAGCAGTCAGAATCATCTTGGAGGACAAAACTCCTTTCAGGCTCAGTCGAAAGTCTCATTCGCGATTTTGATGCTGCTAGTCACAGCTCCAAAAGTGGAAAGCCGTCAGCATGGTTTCTCAAACTTCTCGGTGAAAAATATCATCCCTTTGTGAGGAGTCATGTACCTTATTCGATGTCTTATGACCCACAAGTTATGGATTAGTTGAGTATTTACTTATCACCTTTCTTAATTGCTTTGGCTTAATCCTTTTTGATCTTAAGCTTTTTCATTGCCTGATTTAGCCATATTTTGATGCTTTATGTTTCATCTATCTTGCAAGGTTTTCCATCACCTTTTGAGCTTGAAACGCGTTCAGAGTCCTTGTCATCTGGCGATGCTTTAGCCTCCTCCAATCCACTCCCTAGTCAGCCACTTGCAGTTCGGCCTGTCCAACGTCCGACCCAAAAGATTCTTGACGTTGGTTGTGGTCCGTATGCCACATGGTGTGTAGGACTTTTGAGAAGCCAGACAAACGTCGATGTGGTAGGGCTCGATTTGTGCCCACTGCTGATAAACTTGAATGAAATGGAGCAATCGTTTTCCAATTATTTTCACTTTGTGCAGTACGATTTTTTGAGTGGTAACCTCCCCTTCCTAGACGCCGTAGGTTTTTTGTGACTCTGGTGCCTTTTTTCCAAATTCGTTTCACTAGTTGTCCTTAACTCTCTTGAACTTTCACTAGACTTTTCATTACGTGCGTGCAGCCTTCGTAGCACCAGGAATTCCTGAGAATAAATGGACTTTCTTACTGGAAGAGTTTAATCGCATATTAAAGCCAAATGGCACATTAGAGTTATTAGAATCTAACCTCTTTGTGGTCGAACCTCAACCCTTAAATGATTTGGTAGTCAACAAAGCCGAGACAAAGTCTAATAGTAAGCGTATTGTGATTGGTGACTAATCAAAGCAGGCTTAACTGGACGGATGTCTTACAAATTCTTACATTTTTTGACCAAAGATTCCGCGGATGATATGGTCCCGACATCGGTAAAGGATATGTTTGAGCAGCTAAACCATCAACAATTTATTTCCTCTTTCCCACTTTCGGTCATACCATCTCGTCTTTCTTCAATTTCATCTGATTTCGAGCGGCCACTTTTTAATAAGCTAAGGCTTTCGAATGAACTTTCCCATGGCGATGGCCACCCTAGTGAAAACCCATTGAAAAACATCAACAACTCAACTATTTCTTCTCATGTCCCCAATTTGGAGAAGCCACCAACAATTTTAAATGATCAAAATGATCACCTCAAAAGGGTCTCATTGCAAGCTCATGCGGATTCACTTTTGGCCAATAAAGAAATCATTTGGGAACATTTATGGTCTTTTGATAACCAAAAAAAGACCTTGTCAAGGGCTGACTCCGCTGTCTACTCTCACGCAAATTTTGCAGAAAGCTTACGAGCAATATCGGGGCGCACCAAAGCAACTATTTCACTTCACTCCAATCATTCACTCTTAAAGCTGTCAAGTCTCAATCATTCCGAGAGACCAGCTAGTGCACCCGCTTCCGAACATGAAAAGTTACTTTCCGCCAGGAGAAAGATGCCAAGAGGAAAGCTACAAGCTCGACGAAAAGAATTTGAGCAAATATGGTTGAACTGGAAGGAAAGCTTGAACTTGAACGCGTCTGGGATTAGTCAATTGTTGCAAAGTAGATTTGGATGGACCTGCCAGATGGATATCGAGATCCACGCATCCCTCACAAAACAAGAGAAATCAAAACATTATGAGATGCAGCAAAATAAATTGAATATTGCTCAAGTTCGCCGAACCCTCTTACTTCGTGAAAGACGTGATAGCACCGAGGAAAAGACAAAGTGTGAAGTTGAACATTCCGATGATGCACTCCTTGATGCAATGAACTCTGAAGAGCTCAAACTTTTGCTAGAACAGTTGCTTTCGGAGAAAACTCGAATACAAAGAACCCACCAAGCATTAAGCAACGATTTAATTCAAGTTAAAAAAAGACTTGGAATAGATAACCAGCTTGAAGCGCATTTGGCCATGAACAAACGGGGTAAAGAACATCATTCCTTAGGTAAGACACTTGAACATAAACTTAACCTGAAATTACTGTTTCTAAAAATTTGGAAAGTTTCTGAACTAACAAAAGTATCATTAACCCCAATTATAAAATTTACCAAGGGTTGCAAAACTTACAGATTGAGTAAGTCCAAATTTGTTTTTATGTGGGAGGATCAAAAGCGAAACCAGAGTCTGCTACAGGACTACTATCCATACCAAAATAAATTGTACTAATCTTGGACTTTTTTTTCTCTATTTTAGAAAGTTCATTTACACCAAAAATGAAAATTCCAAAAATTGATTTAATTATTAAATTCATACTTTTATGTTTAGAAACTTCAAGTTGTATATTTCTTCGTTTTTCTTCAAAAGTAATAATTTTTCAGTAATCATTTTTGACTTCTAGACTCAATTTCGAATTAAATGGCTTTCATCAATGTACAATAGATTCACGAAATATTTGAATTCAAGAAAAGAAATTCTATAAAATTTCTATTTTTTGTTTCAACTTTTTTTATCAATTGCTAATTTTAGGAGTAAAACTAAAAAATAATAATAACTCAATGTTAAATAAATTTAATAGTTATATAAATTTCTTTTTTTAAGAATTTCCTTACAAAAAAATAATCAATTAACATGAAAAAAAGAAATCATTTTTTTTCATTGAAATTAAATTAAGTTACAAATATATAAAATATAATGTTTTAAGAAAACATAAAAACTTTTCTGGATATCTTATGTTGATTGGTAAATTAATGTAAGATTTTAGTAAATTCATATAAACCCTTATAGTAAATTTACAAAATTTTCAAACACATTTACTAAAATTGGCCAAATTCATACAGGTTTGGAAAAAGCTTATGTAAGAAAGGCCAATTTTTTTTAAAAAAAATAGAAGAATCTACCACAAATTTATAAAATGTTTTTTTTGTTCAAAATAAATAAAAGAATGATTTTAATTATTATTTAGACTATCAAAATATTCCTTGAATTTTTCAATGTACTTTTCGTTTTTTTGTGGGGGAGACCCAAAATTGGTCAAATTTGAATTATTATTATTTTTTCCAAAAAAAGAAGCATTTTTAAGTAAAAAAATAAACTTTTGAAATAATTAAAATTTTAATAAAATTTTATCTACACTTCTTTTTTTTAATTCCAAAGTGCTCTCTTGTGTTTTTGATATCAGTCTCAAATAATACCTATTAAAAAAACAATTTTTTGAAAAACATACATATTGTTAAATAAAATTTATCAAGAAACAAAAATTAAACATCTTTTCATAATTTTTTTAATTATGATTGTAATTGACCATTTTTTTTTCCAAAAAGAAAAAATGTAATTGAAGTTTTATGAAATAATTAAGCCAAAAACAAAAAAACCAAACCGTTGTTGTAATAAAAATCAGGGTCTTTTTTGAGTTAAAAATTTTATCCAAAGAAGATATAATTATAGAAAAAATTATATCAAATTAAAGGTTAGTTTTTGTGGGATTTAATGAAATACTATAGATTATAAAGATATCTGGGAAATTGAAAGAGTTCAATTGGTGGTGACAATCTTTCAATTTTCATAAAACCTGATTGTGTGTTGGAGGTAGGTCTTAAGGCAGGAAATTATGACTTGTATTCATATTTATTTAGTTTGATTTATCTCTAATTCCTTTTTTTGTTATCATAATTTACAAATTTAATGCACTGAAGCCATAGTAGATATTTCTTTGAATGGAATTGAGTCGGGATAATAAAACTCAAAATAAGAATAATAAAGAAGCTAAATCATTAAAAAATTGGGCTCTTTGGGGATAAATAATTTTTAAGCAGTTTTTATTTCTACTAATTTTCCCTCTTTTACATTAAAAATTAGAAAAGAGACTTTCTTGTGTGGATTAACTAACCTTTTCTGTGAACTTTCCACTCCCCTAAGCTTTATTTTTGGTTGTTTATTTCAAAAATTAAATAATCATAAAATATTTATATCCCACTAATGTAATGAATTAAACAGGGGTATGATTGAAGGCATGCAAGTACTTATGCATTATTACCAGAACATTCTCATATTTTATCATTTTAGCACTTTTTTAATTTTGTTACTTTTTGGAGTCTGAAGGAGTCCCAGACAATTTTTCAAATCATTTTGTCAAAATAAATCTAGCAGAAATGACAAAAAACTGCATTTTTGGGGAAAACATAATAAAATAATATTCCACTGAATAACTAAAAGGGTTATTTTGTGAATGAAAGAGGGAAGTTTTGGTAATCCAAGAAAAAAAACTTTTTAGAGAAAGTTTTGGTACAAATAGTAATTTCTTAAGTTTTAGTCATTTGTTTTTATGACAAAATAAGAATGAAAATTTGACCAGAAAATTTCTCCAAAAGATGATGGTTTTTACTTGAATTCCAAAAAACTTTGCCTTTTATCGAGAAAATAATAATTTTGAGATTCCATCAGTGAAATCTTGTTTCATGACACTTTTTCCTTGGGTTTTTGAATTTTTACAAATAAGAAGCTTTTTCTTAACCATAAAATCTGAAAAAATTGTTGGGTTTTTGAGAGGCCTCAAAAAGGGGTAAGACAACAAAAATAGAGAAAAAATAAGATTGCTCATTTTATTTGAGAAATTGTCAAAAAGCATACATATTTCTAAAAAATCCCCTTAATAATCAATTTATTGAATTTTTTGCAAAATTAAATCAAAAAATATACATTAATCCAATAAAATACAAGATTCTTTTTTGTTTTTTTTCTTATCATAAAATTAAGCAAAAATTTGGATTATCTTAGTTTTTTTCAAAGAAAGATTTTTCATTAAGTTTCAAAATACACAATGGCAGAAATACTCTATATATTTATAATTTTAATGATAATCTGATCTATTATTTATTCTCTAAATCTAGAAAAAGTATTTTGAAGCATTGAAAAAAACTTCAATATATCATGATTTAATTTTCTCTGAATTTTTTCTAAACCTTATTTTTTTGTCTTATATATATAAAAATACTAAGCTCATTGAATTTCTCAAAGAAACTTTGAAGAATAGAAAATTATTTGAAAAAATTGGAATAAATAAATAATAGAAGTTATATAAAAATAAAAGGAATTAACCAACTCCAAAATATTAAATTGTAGTTTCCAGATTAAAAAAACAATGAATTTATGTTTTCTTTTCCTTCTTTTTGAGTTTTTTATTGGATAATAGCCTATCTTATAGTGATAATGGTCAAGTGATTTATTATTCTATTCTACTTGTATTAGATTCTAATTATTGAGGTAATTTATCAACAAAAATAATGCAGTCTGAGCTTCTTTTTTTCTGGATTATTATATCCAACTTGGAGATTTATGAAATTCTTATTGAAATATTTTTTTATTGTTTTTGTGCTTACTTTCAAAGGAAGTTAAAATGCCTTTGAAGGAAACCAGTTTTTAATTTTCTCTTTTTATGATTTATACAGAAGATCATCAAAACACCATGTTTTTCTTTCAATGAATCCCATTTAAATCTTTAAAAGGAAAGATATTTTGTTATTAATATTCAACTGATTTAAACCCCTTTCAATGATTTAGAATTTATATCTTGAGTTCTACAGTTTTTTCATAAATAAACATTTAGATATTGACTTCAGAAAATAGAATAAGTAAAGGTAATTATTTGGTAAGCTTTCTATAGCTTTTAGATCTGATTGATTTCATATACAAAATCAAAGATAAGAGTTTGCCACAGGGGCACTTGTGGAAAGCAAGAGTGGCCTGGCACTTAGGAATCAAGAACTCACTTGGAGGGCTCCAAAAGAATAAAGAAATAATAAGGAAAATATTTCTTTAAGGAAGAATAAGAGTAAGTACAATTATGGCAAGATAAAAGAAAAAGGAAGCCAATAACCAAGATAGTAAAGAAAGCCAAAAGCCAAAGAGCTAACCAAATGAATTCTCAATTCAGTGTTTTAACCTTCCAGAAAGAACAATGGAATTAGTACAGGACATGACCACCAATATCTACTGACAGGCAAAGAAGAAAAGGGTGCAATGGACTGACTTAAGATTATCTGTATTTACTTTGATAAATGAAAAGAAAATAAGGATAAAAATAAATCCAATATATTAATTAACTGGGGAAAAAGTCCCCAAGGAAAGAAAGGTGGCCAGTATATGTGAAAAGTTGAAGACTGAACCTGGAGGATTGATCCCTGGCTTCATTTACTGTTTTGGATCAATACAGATATTGCCATATTGAGAATCGAACTGTGTGATGGAATTTTCCCAGTAGAATGTGAATTGGACCAAAAGAGGTAAGGCCATACAGGTTCCCTGAATACAGCTTGTATGGACCAATTGAGTTGTCCAAGGAATATTTAAATTCTTGATGTCTTGACAACTTATTGAATTATTGATAAAATTCAAAATTACCCTTGGAATAATCCTGAAAAGAAAATACAACCCAACTCCTGCAGGGCCAGGTGGTTGGGGTCCTCAAATGGTCTTCTGGTAGCCACCAAGGATTCCAAGACTGAATGACTGAAAAGACTTCATTCAAAATGGGTGATGAATCTGGGTACTTGAATGGAAAAGGCATGATTTGGTCATGAAAACATCACCATTGGATTGCTGAGAAAAATTGGTGCATAATGAGTAATTATACCATATATGCACCATTCCTGAATCCTTGGTATGGAGTACATTGGTGAAGGAGAGTCCTTCCCCTGAATGGAAAGGAACAATTTCTGGACTTGATATGGTGACCTCTGGTGGTTGTTAGAGGCCAGGGGTTGAAAAATGGCCAGATTGCAGTACCTGGCCAATTTTGGGGGCCAAAATTGGCTCAGGTTGGCCCACCTTTCCTTGAGGGATGGTGGCTTTCCCCCTTGGCCCCTTTTGGCCTCATTGGATTTAGGCCAAAAGGGGCCTAAGGGTCCCATGGACCGTGGTCCATAGAGGCTGTAGGGGGCCAAAATAGCCCAAAAAGGCCATTTAGGCCTTAGAACCCATAATCAAAGGGGTGGGGGAAAGGTCCCTGGTGATGGCTTGAGGGGCCAGATGGACCCCCAGGCCCAAAAATAAGGGCATTGGAATGGGGGGTGGTGAGGTGGAGAATTGGCCAAAAAAGGCCAATGGTTGCAGGATATGGCCTGAGGCCATACGTGGCCAGTGAAAGGTGGTATGGCCCATACCTCATAACACTGATTAAATGACCAATTGGACATAAAACTAATGACATGACCAATTGGGCATAAAAATGAGGTCAGGCTATATTTGCCACAAACACCCATTGGGGGAGTGATTACATGTGGTTGTGACAGTACCACCCACCTTGAATGGTGAGCTCCTGAGCACCAAACCAAATTAAAAGCCTTTTGAGGCTGTTGAGAAGGATTGGACGCAGGGATTCCAGAGTTATTGCATCTTGAAAGAAATTTTATGGCTGGTACAAAGTTGGCATATGACATCAGGATGATTTGGTCTTCTTCTGACATTTGGCTTTGAAGGTTTTGAAAAAATGAGTTGATGTAAAGATTTGGCATTAAGATTATAAGAAGGAAAATTTTGATAACATATAAAGGAAAGAAGATAAAGAGACATAAAGAGAAAATAAGAAAAGGAAATAAAGAGAAATGAAATCTTGAGGGGAATTCCAATCTTTATCATGGAAGTGGACAGCTGATTTTAATTGGCCAAGGACCTGGAAAACAATATTTGATAGCAGGTGCTCACAGAGTGGCCAAGGTGATGTTTTTTGAAAGATTGTAGACCCCTCAGGGAAGTGCACATCAGGAGAGGAACTTACTTTTGATAGTTACCACTACCACCAGTGCCACAAAAATAAACATTTGCTGAAGGAACTTGTAATGCGGAAATAATAAAAATGGTCCATTTTCCAAAGTGAAAATGGCCATAAGAACTGAAATTTTTGTTGCAAGCTTGGCCAGGGTCCTGTGTCCAGAAATTTGACAAGTGCTCACAGAGTGGCCAAGGTGATGCTTACAACAAAGGGGTAGAATACCTCTAAAGGTGCATACCAGGAGTGGGACTTACATTTGGTAATTACCCTTGAAATCAAGCACCATAAAACAATCAAGCCCTTGAAGAATCAGGTCCTGGTTTGTCAGGATATGAAGAATGAAAATCCTTGATAAGTTCAGGGATATTCTTGAGGTTTTTGGTTGGTTCCCAAGTGGATCTTTCTGAGTCTTGACTGAAACCTTTCCATTCCACCAAGTACCATAATTTTCCTCTCTTGATCTTGGAATCCAACATTTGAGAGACTTCCCATTCCTCTTCTTCTTCAATGATGATTAGAGGAGGAGGAGGCTCTTGATGCCTATTTGGGATTGCTGATGTCTTGACTGGTTCAAGGAGGGAAATGCGCAAAACTGGGTGGATGGGTTTCCATTAGAATGGAATCTTGAGGTGGTAAGAATGAGTACTGACCTTCTTCAAGATTGGAAAAGGGCCCAGCCATCTTGAAGACAGCTTTTTGGTGGGCCTAGTTGATTTTATGTTCTTGGAAGAGAGCCATACCATGTCACCAGGATTGAAAACAGGTGGACTTGCTCTACTTTTATCTGCATACCTCTTGAACCTGTTTATGGAAACCTCAAGTTCTCTCTTTAAATCTTGTCATAATGATTGGATTTTTGTTAATAACTTTCCAGCAGGAGTATCTTTAGTGAAGTGAAATGAGTCAAATTGTGAATCTCTTCCATAAACAGTGAAAAACAGTGATTGTTTTGTTGAAGAGTGGTCAGAGTTATTGTAGGCAAATTCAGCCAGAGGGAGCCAGGTGTTCCAATCATCTTGATGATAACTGATATAAATACAAAGGTACTTTTCTATTATCTTATTTACCCTCTCTGTCTGTCCATCAGCTTCTGGATGATAAGCAGTTGACATATCTCTTGAAATATTGAGCTGCTGACAGAGATTGGTACAAAAGGAAGAAACAAAAAGTGAACCTCTATCACTAACAATGCTTGAAGGCAGGCAATACTTTAAAAACATATTCTTGATGAATAAGTGGGCCAAATCCAGTGAGTTTGTTGAAGACATTGTTGGAATAAAAACTGCCATTTTTGAGAATCTTTCCATTATGACAAGAACTAAGTCAAAGGAATTGGACAGTGGAAATTGAGTGATTAAATACATTCAAAGAAAAATCCAAGGACCATTTGGAATTGGAAGAGGTTTGAGGAGTCCAAGCTTCTTGTGATTAATGTTTTTGTTTCTTTAGCACTGTTGACAGGATGAGACATAATGCTTGATAAATTGACTCATGCTGGACCAGTGAAAATTCTTCTTGACAAGTTTGAGAGTCTTCTCTTGGCCAGGGTGTCCAGCTAGAGTAGAATCATGCCACTGTTGAAGAATGATGAGTTGAATTGAGGGGTCATTTGGGACCACCACCCGATCTTTGAACAGGAGAATTTGGGAGGAGGAATCATAAGAATAATCTTGGACAGATTTAACTTTACCCAAATCTTGAAGGATACTTCTATATTGAGAATCTTGCCATAATGCCTTCTGAATTGATTCAATCAAATTTGAAAATTCTTCCACCTTGACTGCAAAGAGTTTTGAGGCTTGAATTTCATCTTGCTTGATTATTTTTTGATAATTCATTTGATTCTTGCTGATGAAAGCTTCCCCCCTCTCTGGGTAAATGTCTTCCCAATGTGACAATGCATCTGGAAGGGTGGCCAGGCCGCCAGGGCGGTAAGTGATTGAAAAATGGAATTCAGAGAGAAATTCCACCCAGCGGGCTTGACAGCGAGTAAGAATCTTTGATGACATAAAATATTGAAGTGAGGAATGATTGGTGAGAACTTCAAAAGAGGAAGAAAGAGAAAGGAGAAAATCTCTCCAGCACTTGAGAGCCCAGACTATGCCAAGGAGTTCCTTGTCATGAATCTCATAATTGAGCTCAGCTGGGAGAAGCTTGCAGCTATCAAATGCATTGGGATTTTTTCCTGAGTCAGAAATCTGACTCAGTACAGAACCCAAGGCATAATCTGATGCATCAGTCTCTACAATAGTGGGTAGAGAAGGATTAAAGTGGGAAAGGATTGGAGCAATGAAGAATGCCTCTTTGAGTTGATGAAGTTGTCTAAGAGCTTCCTCATTGAGGGGAATACAGAAATCTTTCTTGAGGAAACTTGTGAGTGAACTAATCTTCTTTGAATAATTCTTGATGAAACGGCAGTAAAAATTGGCAAAGCCAAGGAATGATTGAAGAGCCATGAGGTTTCTTGGAGGTGGCCAATTGAGAATTCTCTGGACTTTCTCTTGGTCCATCTTGAGTACTTCAGAAGAAACAACATAACACAAATACTCTACACTAGAAACATGAAACAGGCACTTGGAGGCCTTAGCAAAGAGGGTATTGGCTCTGAGTCTGGAAAGAACAGTGGACACATGAGTGACATGTTCCTCTTCAGATTTGGAGAAGACCATAATGTCATCCAAATAAACCACAACATAAATATCAAGAAGATCATAAAAAATATCATTGAAAAGGTTTTGAAAAGAGGCAGGAGCATTGGTGCGCCCAAAGCGCATAACCAAATACGCATAGCTACCATATTTAGTTCTAACACATGTCAAGTGTTCATCACCTTCCTTGATTCTGAGAAGGTTATATACACCACAAAAATAAATCTTGGAGAAGATAGAAGAACCATTGAAAACAGTAAGAGGCTGATTCATAGAAGGAACAGGATACTTGTTCTTCCTAGTAACAGCATTGAGTTTGCGGTAATCAACACACAAACAGAGGCCACCATCTTTCTTTTTGACAAAGAGGACAGGTGCTCCCATTGAAGAGGAGCTTGGCCGGATGAAAACTTTCTCTACATTCTCTGAAATGTAGGCCCTGAGTGTATCTGACTCTTGGTTTGATAAAGAGTAGATCACCCCAACTGGAGGTAGGGACCCCTCTGGCTCAATATGATGATCACAGGCACAGTGAGGAGGAAGTTTCTCTGCTTATGCCTTGGAGAATACATACAAGTACTGGTGATAAACAGAAGGAAAAACCTTCATCACAGTTTATATTTCTTCTGGCTCTTCCTTTTCATCCCACAACTCCTCCAGGGAGTCATGATAAGATGAAGGAGGAAGGTCCATATTCCCAAAGAAGAGATGAAGTGAAGATACAGAATTATCTGCTCTAAAATCTTGAATCTCTTTGAAGACTTCATCTCTAGATGATAGTAATGACTTATGGGAATTAAAGGAAGGAATATGGACAGAATATGGAAAGGATGGTGTTCTAGAATCACCAACCAGAGCTGCACATGATTTGGCAGAAGAAAAGTCATTACTAAAAGATTTTGAAGGATCATAATAGTCCTTATGATCAGCATTAAAGGTAATAAGCCCTTGCCTCCGATCAATAGATGGATTAAAATGATTGAGAAAGTCAAAGCCAAATATGAGGTCTTGTCCCTTGGGAGTATCAATGACTAAAAATTCCCATTCAAAGCTTGGGAAAGAAGGGAGCTCAACCATATATTTAGTATGGTGAGTCACCAATAAAGAAGGAGACTCTGAGGAGTAAAGAATGATAAGGGGAATCTTCTCTGGGAGTTCTGACATGGTCAAAGAATACTTGTGAACAAACTGCTTTGCAATAAATGAGCTGGTAGCACCAGAATCAATGAGAATACTGTAAAACATATCAGAGAGAGAAGAAAAAACAAAAAATTTAAGAGAATTTTTGACACCAGTATTCAGAATGCACAATTGTGCTTTGGATGGAAAACAGTGAAGACCATTGAACACAACATGATCTTCACTCAGGCTTTTCCCTGGCTGGGAAATTTGCCTGATGGTTGGGTAAGCTTGTTTTGAGGCCTTTTGAGACAGGACTCAAGACTAGGCTTCCAACCACAATATGTACATAGACCCTCCTTGATTCTTCTTTCTTTTTCAGAATTCATCAACTTGAAATATTTATTCAATAAAGAAGAATGGGGCTTGTCCCTCTTCTGAAAATTCTTCTTCTTCTTTTGACTTGAGCTTGGAGAACTTTGAGGATGAGAAGAATTTGACTTTGAGGCTTCTGGCTTCTCTTGATGATGACTATTTTCATTTTGCCTCTGATGGTACCTGGTATCAAGCTCCAGGGTAATATCCATTAAGTCTTGAAGAGAGTCAATTATTGAATGATGGGAGGCCAATTGATCCAGAATCCTGGATGGCAATCCCTTCCTGAAATGATGGATAAGAGCCCTTTCACCCCAATCTCCAATTATTGAGACAAGACTTCTGAAATCAGAAATGTATAAAGATACATGCCCACCTTCTTTCATTCTTACAGAATCCAATTCTGCTTCAGATTTTCTGACTTCATTTAGGTCCCCAAATAAGGTGAAGAGTTGAGATTCAAATAATTTTCAGGAATTGAGAAGTTAATTTGGATCTTGATTGGTGAGATTGGAAAGATAAGGCTCAATCCATTTTGCAGCCCTGCCAATGAGAAATGAAGTGGCATAAAGGATCTTCTTTCTGTCTTGAGTGAATTTTGCCGGATAATTATGAAAAATCAGTTGAAAAGACTAAATAAAGCTTCCTACTTTGAAGGGTTGAGTCCCATCAAAGCATTCTGGTTCCTTCATAGATGGAGTCTTGAAGACTGGTATTCATGATGCTTCAGCAGATGAAGCTTCTTGAAGATTAGCCATAATATGAGTCATTTGCTGCATAATGGCCAATACAGATGGTTCAGACTGATGAGAGACAGGCTGATTAGACTGGGCTAGAGTTGGCCCTCCAGTACCTTGGGGTTCCTCTACAGGAGCAGGGACACATTCAATACCATCAGACCCTTCCTCTTCCACAGAATTATCCTCCTCCTCTTCACCATCTTCACCTGGACACTTGAAAATGGTCCTTGAAGTTCCTGGAAATCTGCCAACTACTCCTGAGAATGAGCTTGATCTTCTTGGCACTCTTCCTTCGTTCCTGGATGGCTCTGCTCCGTCCAAAATGGGTCCTCTGTCCAATTTGGCCCTCAGCTGAGAAACTGCTGGGGTTCCATCAAGAGGAGCCCTAGGAGTTGGAGTGAGAACAGCTTGATTTCTGTCCTGAGATCTTGTCTGCCTTTCAGCAGGTGAGTGTTGGATGGGCATGATTTCAGGATAAAAATTCAATAAAATGAACAAGAATCAATATTTGAGGATGAAAACTTGAGGCAATTGAAATAATGCTTGAAGTCAAAAGTCAAAATCAATATCTTGAGGAAAATCAACAAAAATCAATAAATCAAATGAGATCTTCAGGTAAATCAATCAATTAAATACCAAATGAAAACTTGAAGTCAATGAATCAAATAGGTCAAATCAATCAAAAGATAAATCTTGCATAAAATCAATCAATCAAAATGAATTCTTGAGGCAAAATCAATTTATGTCAAAATTCTGGATGTGAAAAATAAGCAAAATCAATGAAATCTTCAGGTCAATCAATTTTCTTGAGGTCAATATCAATTTATGTCCAATAAATGAATCAAATCAAAATCAAGTGAGTTCTTCTTAAACAATCAAAATTCTTGAAGAATGAATCAAATATGAATCTTGATGTGAAGAATGTATCTGAATAACTTGATGAAAAATTTCAAAATCAAATCAAAATTAAGATGACGCCTGAATTATGAATGAATTAAAAGTGATTATTTGGGATACAATTTCCAAAAAGAGAAGCAAAAAATAAAATTGGGGTCAGCTTTTCAATCTTCAGAATGAAGAATGAATGAGAGAAAATTGAGAGGTGACAATGAATTATAAGGTTCATAAGCATTAAAGAGTCATAATTTCAATGAAATGAGTGAATAAGATTACAAAGAAAGAATGAACAGAATGAAAAGAAATTATGAGTTAATTAATATAATGTCACAGGGGCTCTTGGACAGAAAAGCAAGAGTGACCTGGCACTCAGTAATCAGGGAACTCACTTGGAAGACTCCAAAAGAATAAAGAAAATAAAATAAAAGAATAAATTTCTCTAAGAAGGATGCAAGGACAAAGATGAGATGCAATAAGAGAAATGAGAAGCCAAATGGCCAAAGAGCCAACAAAGTAAGTCCTTAATCCCTGTTTCAACTTGTCAAAGTGAACAATGGAATTAGTAAGGATATGACCACCAAATTTCCATTGACAGTCAAAGAAAGAAAAGAGAAAAGGTGCTAAATGACTGACTTGATAATATCAGTATTCACTTAACAAAATGGTAAGATAAAAAAAGATAAAATAACATTAAGATATATTCATTAACTGGGGGAAAACCCCCCAGGGTCAAAGGAGGCTGGTATATGTGAAAAGCTGAGAGCTTGACTCCTTCAGGCTAGCAGTGATCCTGTATTGAATACTGGAAGATGTATTGATTGTCTGATGGAGTGTATAATTTTCCAAATTGGGAAATGAATTGTGTCGAATGATTTTCCCATGATGTATGAATAGAAAATACAGGTCTTGATTAATTAATACTGTACTTAATGAATTGGGTTGCCAAGGTGGATTGGTGGAGCATTGACCCTTGACACATTGTTTTTGCAACTGCCTCTATAATATCCCTTGAGAATGAACAGCCAGTATTCCCTTGGAGGAATATTGTGAGTGAGAATAACCATTGATTGCTTGATGGCGTCCTTGGTATTTGAGATTATGACACTTTCCCTTGAGCCTTGATGAATCCTCTGGAAGGTGTGCCTTGATGACCTGCTGAAAAGTTAAAATAACCATTTGAAATTGCCGCCATTGGATTTCTGCTGAAAAAAGATGCATAATGGTGTATAACACCATATATGGCACTTTTGGTTATTGAAGGTTGAAATGGGCCAAAGGTTGTTTGAGGATGATGCCAGGAGGATAAGAGTGAAACTTGGGTTTTGGAGACTTCAGAGGTGATAAAGTTTCTTTTGGGGTATTTGGCCATTTTTGGGTTTTTGGCTAAATACAGCTAATACAGCTTGAAAACTGTATTTGCGCAAAATTCACAAAATGCACACAACTGGAAATTAAGCCCCAAAAGGCCTGATATGGCCTTTTGGGCCCATTTCAAATAATTCATGAAAAATATGGCCTAAATGGCTAAATACAGCTAAATGCGCAAAAAGTGCGCAAACTGTATTTAAAGCTTACAAAGCCAAATACAGGATTTTGGGCTGTATTTTCCCTGTTGTATGGAAAATACCCAAGATGCACAAAAGCACAGAGACAGCCTAGAAGTTTTTGATGATGGTGAAGGGGCCAGGTTGGCCCCATATGATAAAATGACAATTAAGGCCATAAGACATGACAATGGCCAATTTGGCCAATGATTATGGATATGGCCAAATTGCCATATATTGGACATGGCATGGATATGCCATATTGAGGTCCAAGAGGGTGGATTTCTATGGTTGTGACAGGAAGACCATATGCAGTACATAGATTGCTCCTTAGTAAGTGCACACCCATTAATCTGAAAATTTCACTTCAGAAGTGTAATTTTGGTCAACAAAAACTTTTGGCTCTAGGAAATAAAGTCTCAGGCCTTAGCCTGGCCATAGATCAGAACAAAGTAGAAGAATTACAGCAAAAAACAGTACAAAGGAACATTCAATAGATGCAATCTTTCCTTGGGTTTTCTAGCTACTACAGAAACCACATCAAGAACTTTGCCCACATAACTAGTGATCTATACAAGCTGGTAGTTTTTGAATTTACCAAGGAAAGTATCAAATATTAACTCGTTGATGCACCTGTCCTCATATTACCTGAATTTGAACTACCATTCAAGTTATATATAGATGCAGCTTGTAGTCAAGGTCTAGGAGCAACCCTTCACCAAAGACAAATTGTGGATGGTGAACCAAAGGGAGGGAGTAATATGCTAAATCTCCAGGCAATTGAAATATTCAGAGGCCAGGTATGGAGCTACTCAGACTGATTGCTTATGTTTAGTCTGGGCTCTAACAAACCACCATTATTATTTTGAGGGTGCAGTCCTTGAAGTATACACAGACTGCACAGCCTTTGAGTCTCCATGTAACCTGAATACTACAAATAGACACATTTTGAGATGGAAAATAGCTGACCAAAAGTATAGAGGTAACATGACCATCATACAAAGAGAAGGCAAAAGCACAACTAATGGAGATGGCCAATGGAAGATTTCAAAAGAAACCGAGCTTATGACCCTGAAGTAGCTGCCAAAATTCCCATCCATTTCAGGGAAATAGACAGGAGAAAAAACTTCAAATTTTCTAAATGGGAACCATAATCTGCTACCTCAGACAGTGATAACACTGAAGCAGGAGGAAGAAAAACTTCCATATTGGGAATTGGCTTGTCGGAAATGCATAATGAGCTTTTAAGTGCAGTAATAAAGATCTATGCCAAACATAAACAGTGTGGCATACTGTTGCAACTCCTTCAACAGAAGTACAGGAACCCAGGTCTGGAATCCCATTTAGCAGGACCCTGGTTGAGGGATTATAAGGAAAAAATGTTTTGAATTATAGATGGCCTACTCTATCATAGAGAAGAGCAAACAAGTGCACCAAAAGTGATAGAAAGAAACCATATATCCCTGATCCTACAGGAAGGTCATGACTACCCCTATATGGGACATATGAGTGAAGACAGGAACAAGGAGAGGGTAGCAAGCACAGCTTGGTGCCCCAAATTGAAACAAGATTTGAGTGAATACATCAAAACTTGTGAAAAATGCCAGAAGGCAAACAGAAAACATGGGAAGAAGTTTGGGCTACTTCAACACATAGAAGAACCCAAACACCCATGGGAAACCATCAACATGGACTGGGTTACAGGACTTGTGCCAGGAGGCAGAGAAAACTTAAATGCTTGCCTGATCATAGTTGATAGGTTCAGTAAAAGTGTGAGGTTCCTACCATGTCACAAGGAGGATACAGCAATGGATACAGCTTTTTTATTTTGGAATAACATCATATAAACATGTGGAATCCCAAAAATCATTATAAGTGACAGTGACCCAAAATTTACATCAGATTTTTGGACCAACCTCTATGACATTCTAAGTACAAAACTTGCATTCTCCACAGCTTACCACCCACAGACAGATGGTTTAGCTGAAAGGATGATCCAGACAATGGAAGATATCATCAGGAGATTCTGTGAATATGGCATGAAATACAATGACCATAAAGGATATACCCATGCCTGGGTTACCCTACTACCAGCAGTTCAACTGGCTTACAACACAAGGCAGCACTCTACCACAGGGAAATCACCCTCCATGGTAGAAAAAGGGTGGAACCCTCTATTGCCTGTGGATCACCTGAAGAAGAATCTTCTGACTATCCACCCCAAAGACAAAGACTTCCATGATATGAGGAAGAGGGCTTGTGATACAGCTGCTAAATGCAAATCTGAGGCAAAAGAATACAACACACAAAGGTGGGACAAATCCCACATGGAACCTGACTTTAAAGAAGGGGACCAAGTGCTAGTGTCCACACTCAACTTCAACAATCTTAAGGGGCCTAAAAAGATGAGAGACTCATTTGTAGGGCCCTTCACTATCCTTAAGCTGATAGGGAAAAATTGAGTGGACGTCAAACTCACAGAGGAATTTTTTAGGAAACACCCAGTATTTCCAGTGAGTTTGGTTAGGCCATACACCAAACAGAGGAGGACAAGTTCCCCTCCAGGAAGAAAAATCCACTCCACCAAAAATAGTGGAAGTGGAAGGCTCCCCTGGCCCTGTGAAGAAAATCATCAAGGCCAGGAAGATGATGCTGAATGGTAAAGAGCCAAGACAATACTTGGTCAGATTTAAAAATCAGAAAGCAGACAAAGATAAATGTTGGCAGAAGAGGCCATACCAGATGAAAAACTTCATCTAAAGAGATTCAGAGCCTCTAGGGGGACTGAAAAGTCTCAACAATGATGAGCCTTTTTTGGAGGGAGGGTATGTCAGCCAGAGCACAAGCATGACAGCCAAATACCATAAACCAATGGTAAAGCCAAGATACCACCAAAACATGGAGCTGAGACAAATATACTCAAAAGGTATCAAAAGAAAGACAAAACCCACAAATTTCTAAATAAACAAGTCCCACCATCATAGGAAAAGGAATTACAAAGTTATTCCTGGTCAAAGTTGTTGCTGAGCATAAACCTTATTTTTCACCTCTCATCTGAAATCAAGAGGAAGACTCTTAACCCCATCAAGTGTGTATTCAAATTGAAGCTCTAGGTCAGGGCTATCCAATGGTACTAGCCAAACGGAGCTAGGATCAAAATTACAGGAGTTATGGCCAAAATAAGGTCAAATAAGGGTGAACAAAATATTCACCTCTCATCTACCTTCTACAGTTTTAGTGTGAGATACCTAAACTGGGGTCTTTTTGGAAAGAGCACAACTAGGGATATCCAATGGTGCATTTTATTTCTCCATATCTAATCTAGATGAAACGTTATAGAGCAAATAAGCTCCATACAGATATTGAGCAAATCACATGTACAAATAACAAAACTTGTACATGGCTTAACTTTGCCATATTCAATGCTACCCAAAAAAAATGAGTTACCATTGCTCAGATCTCATTCAGGACTACACAATGAACCAATTTTGAGCGCAATATCTCAAAAACTGACAAAGCTAAAGCAGTTTCAAGGTTAAAATCCCACAATTGGGCCAATACATCTTTACTGTGGGATAAGATCCCACAACCATGATTATGAGGTGTCAAATAAACAAAGAAGAATGTTTATACTTCAATAGCTCATGGTGTATTCAATACTTGGGTCCCATAGAGGTTCTGTACAGCATTCTACGCATCATACACATGAGAAGAGGGCTGTATGGTCCCCAGATGAAACATATCACCCTGTATTGCTGAAAGCTGTCCAGATGTGGTTTTAAAGCCACATCTGAGCCCAATACAGTTTATACAGGCTTTGTGGAAACCACAAGCCGGTACTCTAAAGTGAAAAATCTTCACTTCCTCTACATAGATAGTCTAGAGGGCCATTCCACCCCATTTCAGGATGAAAGGAAGCCTTTTTTCCATCAGAAAAGGTTTCCTCATCCTGCTATTGAAATACTATGTAGTAAAGCTGTCAAAAAAGCTATACTTTTGGAAAATAATCAGGTTATACTTTAAAATTTAGTATTGTAGTTCTTATTATAGTAACCCAACTGGTAAGAGTGCACCCAGGGCTCTCAACAGTGCTCACCACCACTATTTTTTAATAGTCAAGACCTTACCACTTTATTTTAAACCTTTATTATCTATAATACAGCTATTTTTGAATTAATTTTACCATGTCACAGTCATAGTTAAATTTGTAAATAGCCTTATTACACCTTTATCATAGACTCAGCCTGAGAGGTCCCATAAGGCTTCTGTACAGCCTTCTATGCATTATACATGTCAGAAGAGGGCTGTGTGGTCCCCCAATGAAAACGTTCAACCTGTATTGGGGAAAACTGCCCAGATTTGATTCCAATACAGAATGTACAGGGCTTGTGCAACCCACAAGCCAGCAGTTTTAAGTGAAAAATCTTCACTTTCTCTACATGGATGGTCTAGAGGACCTATCCACCGCATTTCAGCATAAAAGGAGGCTTTTTCTCTTCCAGAAAAGGAATTCTCATCCTTCTCATGAATTCCTACATAGTAAAAATGTCAAAAACAGTTATGATCCTGGAAAATAATCAGGTATACCTTAATTTTAGAGTATTGTAGTTATTATTATGGTAACCCAAGTGGTAAGGTTGCATCCAGGGCTTTCAACAGCACTTACCACCACTATTACTCAATAGTAAAACACTCATGCCATCAATTAAAGCCTTTTTTAATCCTCATAATAAATTTAAAATGCATATTTGAAGTTGTAAATACATTTATTACCACTTCATCATAGACTCAGCCTGACACTTGCAATAACACAATTTTCTCTTTTAATTCAAAAATTTACCTTTATTCTTTTGCAATTGTTTGATTGGTTTTGAATAAACCTCAAAAATTTTCATTCTTATTTTCTCAACAGATTACTTAAATTGCAATTGAAACAAAGCTGATTAATTAAATTTTAAAACCTGTGATATCTTGGTTTGCATACCTTTATTTTTTGCCTCATTTATGTGTTTCCTGAAGTTTTCATTTTTAGTTGTCAATTTTTTTCCAGTATTTAAAATCTCATTAATTACCAAAATACAGCTTGAGAAAATCATTAATAATCATCTAAAATGATCTTAACACAAAATGAAAAAGAAATCTTTCCTCAAATTTCAAATCATCTAATTTTTGAGTTTTTCCTTTTCTTCTTTTTTTATTTCAAATTCCCTCCTTTTAAATTTCAGGTTTTATCTTCTTTTCTTCCATTTCATTTTCAATTTTTTCTGTGTTTTTCAATTTTCTCTTAACTTTGCGATGTTCTTTCTTGTTTTTATTTGTTTTAATCATTTTCATTTTTTTAATCAATGTATTTATCATGATTTATTTATTATTGCTATTTTTATTATTTTTATTGTTATTTTTATTTTCATTTGTATTGATTTTTTATTTTTTTTATTTTTTATTTCCATTTTTTGGTATTTATATTTTTCTTTTGAAATCTTTCAATTTTTGATTCTTTTTTCAATTTTTTTTTATTTTTTTTTAATTTTCTTACTAATGTTTTTTGAAGTTATTTGGGTGGAAATACATTGGAGTCAGTGTGTTAAACTGATTCCACTGTATTTATGCCCCAGAAAAAACAAAAAAAAATTAAAAAAATAAATACAAAAAAAGTAAAAATCCAAAGCATAAATGATAAAATGAAAATATAAATAAAAATTCATAAAAAAGAATTTAAAGGAATATTTTAACCAAATTGATAACATAAATTGTCAAAATTTAAACAAATCAAAAAAAATGAAAAAAGAATACGTATGAAAGTGGAGTCAAGTTTGAAGAAAAAAAGGAGAACATTCTTTATTTTGAAATGATTGATGAAAGTATCCAAATTGAAAAAATAGGTCCCTAAAAGTTGGATGGAAAATGGGCATAAATTCAGCAAAAGTCCTCAAAATCAAAAAAAAGAAAAGTACAAAATGTATGAAGCAAAATAATAAAAAAACTTGAAACAAAAGACAAATTAATAATGAAAAAAAAACAAATTAAATTGAAAAGCAAAGGAATCGAAGCAAAAATAATATTTAAACATCAGGAAATCAAAGAGAACAATATGATTGAAAAAAATTATTATAAATAATGAAAATTATAAAACAAAAATTTCAATAAAAATACAGGAATGAAAAATCTATAATATTTATGAAATAAAGATAAGATTTTGAAAATAGTTACTTGGGAGCACACTCAGGAATTTTAGTTTAGTTATTGTTACATACCTCAGATACTTTAAATTTGAATGTAACATTTCTCTGTGGATCCAAAAAAACTCAAGTTCAAAGTTATTTAACATTTTATGATGATTCCATACCCTGATTAAAGCATGTTGAACTAAATTTGGAAGGCAAATATGGTATCATTTTCACATTGATTGACAAAATTCTTAATAATATTTGTGTAAAATTATTCTAGACATGTTATGTGCAAGTCATTTGAGCTAATTGCTCATGGGATACTATGAGCTATTTTATCCTTGAGGTTTTAATAAGAAGAATGAATTTTTAGATATTTCATATACACTTCATTTCCAACTGAACTCCAATGAAGATCTAACCTTTTCAGTCAACTTGTGTTGAAAAAAGGTTTGAGCATAAATGGAAACACATTGAACCTGAGATTCAGCTCATGCTCAAAATACACCTCAACCCACCCAAAGAGGGTCCATGAAAGTTCTTCATATAAGTCTTGCTTATGGACATATCAATATTTATGGAAATGAAAAAAGTTCAGCACCACTTATTCTTGTTTTTAACATGTTATTATCAAATCTCAAATGAAAATCCGATTCCCATTTTATTAAACAACTTGATGATTTACAATGAGTTTTGTTCTCAATGTTAAGATATTTGAGCCATATTTTAAGTTCTTGAAAGACAGACATTTATGGATATATTACCTTCTATAGATTTGACTAATCATCAATTGTAAGGGTATTTTCCACAAATTTTGCCAAAAAATTGCAATTACCAATTATGAGGATGATAATTTAATGATGATTCTTGATAGAATAGTAAAATTAATATGAGGTAAAAAACTGATATAGAGGAATTTCATTATTCTTTCTCTCAATGAAAAACAATGAAAAATTGCCATAAATAATTTCCATGATGTATTTTTGTCTTTTTTGACTTTTAAAAAAAACAATTCCCAGAATTGAACATACTTTCAAAGATAAAATCAGCATTTTGACTTTATGGACATATAGGAGAGTGCATAAGAATTTCAAAAATTTAAAAGCTAACTTTTTGAATCCAGCTGTATCATTTTTGAAAAAATGATAGCATTGGTTTTGGATGAAGGGAGATTTTGATATTGAATTTTTAAATTCTTGTGTATTTTATTGATAGGGGAGGACTCAGATCATGAAAATTAATTGAATCACAGGCTAGTAACAAATTTCATAGTGAATATATATATGGATTCCATTGACAAATTTTGAAGAAATTCCTACCTTGAGTTATTGATCAAAGAAACATGGGAATTACCAACTCATATATTATATTCCAATAAAATTATTATATGCTTAGAAGTCTGAGTATTTTCCTCCTTAAAGCTCATTTGTTTGATTTATATATTTAGCTCCTTAAAAAATTCCCTTTGAGTATATTTATAAATTCAAAAAGGTAATCAGAAACATTTAGCCAAAGCTTTCCACTCAGAAGCCAAACTGAAAGTGTAGTATTCCTTACCAATTATCTAGGGGAAGGGTATTTGGAGGAAAGGAAATTTGAAAAAGTGCATATTATGCTAGAAATATCTAAGATTCTAGAATGGAATGAAATTTTGTCATAGATCAGTTCTAATACTAGTTTGGGATTATCATATAAATATGAATAAGATCGAAGAACTCTCCTTCAATTGGGAATAATTTATGGGCTCATAAGTCAATATTTATTTATGAGAGGAAGGGGCTTAAGATTTGGTATGTTATTTGTGCACGAAGTTAATATCCTTGTGTTTAAATATGATCATTAAGATTTTTATCAGATTCTGAATATTACTAGAATGCACTATCTTGATATAATGGTGGATTGAACTGTATTGAGGTATGAGTTTTCAATGGATAAGAAACTAATATTCATATTGAATTACATCCATGTTAGCAAGAATGTATTTTCACATATTGAGGATTTTCATTAAGTCAAAATGATAATGATATATAATAAGATATGAAATTAAAAATCAATTTCTAATCAGTAAATAAATGGGAATAAAAAAGTATGAAATAGATTCAATCATTATTCTGAAATAACGTTTTCTCTGTAGAAACAAAATCATGAGATAAATTAATATCTATGTCATTAAAAATGTATTTTGAGATGATTACCTCTTTAAATTGAGATTAAACCCTATCAAAAGACTTGGGAGCTAATTCCTGATTATTCATATTATTTGAATATCTGTACAGCCTTCAGTTCTGTGAAACAATCATCATTTATATGATTAATTGAACTATTTCAAGGTAAAATTCATTTTAAATTAATGATTTTGGTGATGGAATGATACTGTCTTCCCTTTCTTTTTTGGGAAAAATTATTACAACAGGGGATCTCAAAGTCACTAAATACGACCTTAAAATAATGTGGGATTTGGACGCTAAACCCCAGGGTTTTATGTGTAAATCCCAAGGCATTTCAACTGAGTCCTCTGGAATATTGACCAAATACCATGCATATGGGATTTCTGTTTGAAACCTAACCCAATTGAGTACTCACAATTCATAACGGTACAACACATTCTTCTACACTCCATTTTGGACAATCTGACCAAACAGCTTACAGTCCATTTATACTTCTTCATCCATATAATTATGCCTTGTTCCACAGAAAGACACATCAAGTCAGATATGAAGATCACCTCTGGCCTGCCGCATCCATCAGGTCACTTAATACATACAGATTATTTAACCATAATTAATTGGCTTTCAGTCAAATCCAATTTCGAGTCATGTTTTGGTACTAGTGGCTCAACATCTATTGGAAGACCTCCCTCATCAAAGCAGCAAGGATTTCAGCTTATGGCCATTGAGGTTAACAAAAAATCAAGAAATCGTCTAAACCTTAGCTCAAGTAGCATCCGTGATTGATGGCAAACATATAAAAAGAAGTATATGGCAGCAAAAAAATTCAAAAACTTAACTGGGGCTGGAATAACAGAAGAAGATGAGAGTAAAGGAATCAAATCAATGAGTGAAAAGCTTGAAAGTATGTGTCCTTGCTATGCGGAAATGGATGTGCTCTTTGGCCACAAGCCCAATGTCACTCCCATTGCAAGCTATGATTCACAAGAAAAAGACAGCTTGAATGATGGTGAAGATGATGATGTTTTGCTTGATAAGGTAAGTTATCATCTCTTCTTTTTTGGCCTGTAATAATTGAGCCTCATCTACTTCTTAAAGGACAATAATGGTTTGGAATCACCTCTAAATCTGGATCCTTTGCTTAATAATGATGATAACTTGGTTCAAGTGGAAAACCATCAAGACGATTTGGTAAGTACATTTAAGAGTAATATATATTCACTCCAATCTTGATAATTTCTCCTTTGACCAGCAAAGTAAATCCATAATACATTCAACACAAAAGCGTAATCAAGCAATGACACCCAACTTGAATTACAAGAGTGGTTCTTGCAAAAGGTTGCTGGATATGTTTGCACCTACTTATGCAAATTTGCTTGAATCACGGAAAAAAGGTATGACTTGCAATTATGGTTACTCTGATGAATCCTACTGACAAAATTAATGATTATTAGCCTTTGAAATCAGTGATAATGCGCGTTTGGAGTGAGACAGGGAGAGGTGGAATGAAGAGAAAGTGACCAACATGGAAAAGCAACAGTTTGAGGAAGTCAAGTTACAAAAGCAAATGGAGTTTGATGAGAAGCAACATGCAAAGAAACATGAATTTGAAAAAGAAAAGTGGGCTCAGGAATGTGAACTTAAGGAAAAGCAACGCCAGATGGATCTCACTATAGCAGCATTGTCATCAAGCAGGGCAATTGCCAAGCTGGAATGAATTCTGACATTGATCAATAAAAAATAATATATGACATATATGTCACGTGATCATTTGATACATGGGGATTTGTCAAATACAATTGATGTTTATTTGGAAATTATCTAATGTTTTTGAATTGGATTGCCATTTATTACACAATTGAAAATTTGTGCAAGTTTGGCATCATGATGTTATGTGCCAAATATCTATGTCTGCGTTCAAACCAATTGAATTTGAAGGTGCCGTCAAAATTTCCATTTTTTGGTGATTTTTTTCCAAATAAGAGTGGATTGCCCTTTTTTTATTGTTTTTATGTTTTGCTTATTTTATTTTAATTTAATTATATTTTATCTTTCTTCTGTTGCATTTTTATGTATTTTTCAAGAATTTTAGTATGTCATATTTATTTTTATTTCTTTTCTTGATTGTGCTTTTTTTTGATTTTTTCTCATTTGTCTTTTTGTTCCTCTGATTTATTTTGATTTTCTTGTTTCTGTTTTGTTTCATTTGTGTTCATTTTTGTCATTTTTTCTGGTTTTAAGTTTGGTGTTAATTTTTTTAATTTATTATAATTTATTTTGATTTTTCTGTATTTTTTGTGCTTGGTGCATTTAATTTTTTGAATTTTTGGAATTATGCTTCCTAATTCTTAATTTTTGTTTTATTAGGTTATTAACCATCCTTTTTAAAAATTCATCTTTTTTGACCAAGGTGAGTTTTTTCATTTCCATTTGTTTTTTTCAACAAATTCAATGCAACCTTGCGTTGAATAAATTTTATATTTAGTTTAATACAAAATTTTTAGGCCGTCAAAAAGTCTTTTTAACAAAGGATTTTTGTATTGTTCCTTTTTTTTTTGGAATCTATTGCCTTTTTTCTGCAGGTGAACATAATTTCGCAGTTGGCGGTTTTTGGATTGAGGTGGGTCTCTTCACTTAAATTTGTTGGTTCAGCTGTGTGCCATCCGACTAATCTCTTGATTAACAATCATGGTAGTTCTCTCCTCATAGTGCTTACATATTTCTAAAGGTGTCAAGGCAAGTCTTTAAATTTGTTTCTATTGTTTAAACAGGTTGCTCTTTGGCATCAACACCTCCATGTCAGCCCCTATTTTCATGGGGAGCTCCTTTGGATTTGGAAGAGGCCGATCATGATGCACAGAGGGATTAGAAAAAACTTGACAACAGCCTCAGACTCCATTGGCCATTGATTCTTCCGTGCAAATCGCTGTTTATCTCACGTAAATCCTGCACTATCTTGGTAACTCATTGGCGTCTGGCAGGCTTGGGCATGCAAAGACGGCGGGATACCACCAATCAAGCCATGAGTTATCTGCTGCCAATTATTTTTGGAAAAATGTCATCATGATTATTGATCAATTCACTGTTGTGGAAAGAAAACCCAGTCAAACTTCAACCAATGAGCAGCTGAAGTCTGATGTCTCTGAAGAAACAACCAAGTGATACCCAATATCAGATCATGATCAATTTTTGTCACCTATTTGGTGAAGAGAGCGACAGCTGATACCTTAGCATCATCCTCACCACAGAACGTGTTGAGAACGGCGAAATGGTAAGCTTAAAAGTTGCAGAACAAGGTGCAGGCTGACCCCTGTTTTGACATTTTCAAATATATTTTCCTAGCTATTTGTCATCCTGATTTCTATTTCTTCAGCTGAAATGAATGAGACTTGGGGTTGATAGGTCCTCAGACAGTAGCATGAGCTTGACAGAAGCCAACGATTGGACCATTTGATTGTTTCATAGGTCCTTTTCTAATTCAATATTTGATTTCCATCATCAACCTCATGCTAATCACCTTCATTCTTTGTTTTCTCTCAACCCGTGTGTTCCAGCCGAGAGCCATGAATGTGCTGAGGATAAGTGCTCTTGGAATCCAGTTCAACAATTTCCTATGGCAGATTCTTTACTTTCTATGTGCTGGTTCCCCTATTCAAGCTTGCATGATCCCAGCTGATATTGCTTCGTTGCTCCTGTCAAAGATCATCCAATCCAGCTTTTAGATGCCAGCAATGGAAGAGTGAGTAAATCAAATTTTATCTAAAATCCTTCCAACTTGGCATTGTGTAATGTGTGCTAGGTGCCATGGTCTTTGACAAGTTGTTCATGCTAATATTTCAAGATTGTTTGCCCTTGTTTTTTTCAGATTTGGGCATCTTATCCCATCGTTGACAACACTAATATGCCCTCAATTTGCCACATCAAGACTGTACGCTGGCTTTGATTTGGCAACAGAAAAATGTGATGTTTCCTGAGCTGGTCAAGACGGAGAGAGGTATAAGACCCTCTAATTACGTAAAAGTAAAGATGGTCAAAAAGGTACAGTCTCTCCAAGCGCACATAGCATCTTGGCCCACTTTTCAAGCTTGATCACCCATAATGTCGATGTTTGTGGTGGCTACCAACTCTATTCATGTCTCAGGTATCATCTCACCGGCTCCTAGAATTTGAGGAAATCCCCACTTTACAGAAAGCGCTCACTAAAATACAGAGCTTGGACCCAATCAGCCTGTCATTGTCAACGGCAACCCTCTAACCCTGGCTAAACCCAGACTGCTAATGGAACCACAATCATCCGGCCATGGTGGTTTTGGTGGACGCTACAGAGCCTATTGCAGCCCTTCTGGTGGAGAAGGTGGCTATCAGGGTCAAGGTTATGAAGACCCTTACCATTCAGTAGGTCTTATGGGTTTTGCTTCATCCAGTCAAATGCTTTGAATGATCTAATCCATATACCCTTAAGATTTCTTTCTTGGCATATTGTTTTGCAAAACCTTGTCCATCACTTTTTTTAAATAAGTATTGTTCTGATCTTATCTTTTTCCCCAATGTTTTTCTCTTTATTAAAATTCAAAGCCCAACTGACTTTTTTTTAATTTTGGTTTTGTTCTTATGTTCTGACCTGTTGATCATTATCATCATGCTCATCAATTAAACGTTTCTTTTGTGAAGATTTTTTTTACTTGGTTGGCATAAAAAAAAGTGGGATGGATTTAATACCAGCATGGTGGTGAATATGTCAAACTATATGCCTGATATATTAACTGCAGTCTTAAGCCATTTCAGATATTTCTTGTATCATTCTCTAGACCAGTCTTACATTCTGACCAAATTCTTTAACTCACACCCTGCAGCCTTTTTTCATAATATTGACACATCTTCCATTTTTAGTATAGGTCTCAAGCCAAAAAAAAAGTTTTCCTTTTTTATGACTTTATTCTTACATAATCATGCTGACTGACTTATGTGTTTTCTTTATTACACTCATATTCCACTAATTACGCTAAATGATCATACTGATAATTTTTTTTCTTGTTTTGTACTTGTTTGCATTTCTGAATATTATAGGCATTTTCTTAGCAATGTCATTCCCATTCTGCCCCCTTCCATCATCATTAAAATTGAAAAAGCTGCTCCCACTCCCTGTCACTCTTCAAATTCTTCTGATGATGTCATGGTTAGGACTAAACCAGTGTCCGTACATCATCAGAATGATTTGAATGATTTTACAACTATTGTTACTCCAATCAATGTCATGGTTAGGACTAAACCAAAGATAGAACATCATTAGGATAATAATA
The DNA here is from genome assembly GCA_023105745.1 of Austropuccinia psidii. NCBI lineage: Eukaryota > Fungi > Basidiomycota > Pucciniomycetes > Pucciniales > Sphaerophragmiaceae > Austropuccinia > Austropuccinia psidii. The sequence continues at coordinate 35,556,853 of JALGQZ010000012.1, forward strand.
ACCCCAACAATCATAAAAGGAAGCTCACCCAAACCAAAAAACAACATATTCATGATTCCAAACAAATCATGTCACAGCTTGGACATTAAACCTCAGCATATAAGAAGTTTTCCACCATTTCAATTAACAAGAAAGCAGCCAATGCATCATGTTTAAACCTTCCATCAATAAATACTTTACCCCACCCATATGTAATCATTGATAAAACACAAAAGCCATATCTACCTGTCTGCATTCATGAAATCTCCCCTTTTGATGTTTCCTCAGGCCACTCTCAAATACTCAAAGACCTTATCATTACATTAATGTCCTTATCTCAAAATTGCCAAGAAATTAAAACGAATAAACAACTCCTAGGTGGAATTATGAAAGGTATTGGCTTTTGGCCAGGATCAGAGCCGGCAAATCTGCAGGTGTGTGATTTTTTTAACTTATAACTTGAATAATTACTAATTATTATCAAACCTTCTATGTGTTTACTCCAGAAAGGCTGGTTTATCTCCTCATCAAATTGAAGTAGATAATATGCAATGGACCAAACTTCAAAAGTATGACAAATTCATTTACTCCAGAATCTCACATTTTTCACAATTAGCCGCACAAGAAAATCAGTCATTAATGGAAGCAGCCAAATTACCAAATTTCAGTCAACTTGAATGGACTTCTGCCAATCGGAAGGAAGAATTCAAATCATTTTCCAATGTCATTGTCACTCTTGATGGCTTTTTCAATAAGCCACACCAAGATTTAAATGACCTCAATTCCTGGAGTCATGGTATTTTTTCTTTTGTATCTAAAAAAGATTTCCATCCACTTCCAACGGTCTTCACCCCCTCTGGACATGGCTTGCACTTCCCCAAATTGAAAATGGAGATTGATCTTCAAAAAACCTGTAATCATGGAAATTCTTTGGAAGACATCAACAATGGTTCATCATACAACAAAACCACCTCCAGAAATTAACAATCATGATGAAATTACTCATTTTGGATGTTTGTTTCAAATAAACCATAAATTATTTAATGTAGGTGAGAAATTCTTGAAAATGACACCCACCACAATTAATTCAAGAGTCAATGGGTACTGTGAAAGAAATATGCAGGACCAAAACAGAACTAAAAGATATTAATTGTAAAGTATTTTATTTTATGAATAACATCTCCACTCCATTGTATGCCATTAAATTACTTACATAAATCAATGGTCCTGATGAAATTTACAATTGACTATTTTTCCATGCCAAAGTGATTGGTTTAATTTTTTCATGCATATTTACCACATCTTCCCAAATGTCATTGTTGGCCAGATTTTCTGCATGTGGTGGATCATCATCCTCATATAGATCAAACCATTCATTCCCAATTTGTGCTAACATATTATGTAAAATTGTGCAAGAAACGACCCAACTAACAAAATATTCAATCTCATGAGCATCCCTCATTTGATTTGGCATTTCTCTTAGAGAAAACCACCGCCCCTTCAAAATTCCAATTGCATGCTCGATTCTGACCCTTAATTTTGCTAGACAGTAATTGAAAGAATGATTGTCTTCATTCTGTGCTACAACTCCCTTATATGCTGGAACAACCCAAGGAGAGCTTGCATATGCCAAATCTGCAAGTAAGTACTGATCCTTTTCATAAAACTCTTGAGGGTTTTGTGCTATTTTCATATGTTGATAGAAATTCAAATCATGAAGTGACCCAGTACAGCCCACATGTAGAGCAGTGAACTGTTTGTTGATATTGCAAACCAGTTGTATTGACATAGAATACCTTATATGTAGACCATCAGTAAGATTGAAATAAAGAATAAAGATTCATAAGCTTACCTTTTTTTACAATCAAAATAAGCTTTACCATCATTGGGAGGACGTTGTGACAATGGTATGAGACTCCCATCAATAAACCCAATGCACCCAGGGAAGCCTTCTGCTTGCATTACTTGAGACATCTCTCTTTGTTGTTCATTGTTGGCCACACAATCACTTTGCGCTTCAGCTTCATTAATATCTGGATGACTCTTTGAGTGTACAACACAATAGCCCCTTGGCAAATTCCAAACAACATTCCAATCTTTCCCAAAGCGGCCCCATTGCCATTTGATCCTAGCCTTGATAATGCCACAGCCAATTGGATGGCAGAATTGCGTTGTTTGTTTTGCAATGAGTTTTGAAAGGTTTTATCAGCTTGAATTTTTGAAACCAAATTTTCAAATGTTTCATGTGTGGTCCTACATAGCTGTCAAAACTTTTCAGATGATAATGTTTGTAAATCATTCATTGTATACATGTAATGTGATGGATATCTTATACAAGAATTGATGTATCTTTGTAAGGTTATCATATCTAATAAGATTATATCTTCCTGGATATCAGAATCACTATCAGAGCTGAGTGCATCAATGATCTGCAGTGAGTTTAACATCTGAAGTAAAGGTAGCCTTTTTGATGCCTTGGGCATGGTAAATGAAGAAAAGGCCTGTATTAAATGCAATTTAGAATAAAATACTTTAATAAATGATGAGTGTATTCAGATTTTATGCAAGAGAAGTAAAGTTGTATGCAATTTAACATGCCCTTACTGAGCTGTGTGCTGTCAAAATGTCCCTTTAAGAGAAGATAAAGGCGGGAGTTTGGTATTTAAACACAGGATTTGGTACCAAAAAACCTGGGTTTTTGTACCTCAAAATACCCCACCACTTGAGGTGTGGGATTTCTGAAATCCCAAAAAATTGATTTGGGATTTTGGCAAAGAAAAACTCGAGATTTTGAGTGTGGGATTTGGTAACTTTGACACCCCCTAATATTAATTTTTCTCATTATCCTTTGGAAAATAAAAAAAGAAAAGCATGACTCTCTGGGGCTGAAGTTAGTTGTTCATTGAATTCAGTTGAATTTTGCGGGGTTTGGGCCATAGCGGAGGTAGTTTATTAAGCAAATAGATGGTGACGAGTTGATTGATAACTTGTTTGAAAATTTTTGAATAAAAATATCCAAATTGAAGAAAAAAGGTGGAAGTAAAATAAGTTTAAAATAATTGATTCTTTTTGAGTGAATATTGGAGTGAGAAAGAAGTTAAATATCAATTTAAAGAAAATTAAGAGTTATTGAATTTGCTAGAAAAAATACATTTTAGAACCACAAGCTGACCAAAATAAACCTGTGCATCAACAGACTTGGAACCTTCTATTAAAGTTGTATTGCATTTGCAAAATATAATCTGTCAGGAAATTGAAGGAGGCAATGTGTTGCAAATTATTTCATCTCATTCAAATGAAATCACTTCCCTGTGAGACATTGAATAAACTTGAATAGTGAGAAACCTACTAAAGTCAACTTTTGAACTATTCAATGCTCATGAGGTAAGGACTAATCAAAGTGTTCCATTTGAATGATATGAAATAAAATGGCTTTGTTGGGGAAACAGGAGACACAATTCTTGTCTTAAATAGTCCACTTATTAGGTTTTAATTTGTGAGTCTCATGATTTAACCCTAACCAAAACATTGTGAATATACTGACCAATTTCCCCTTACGTCCTGTTGGCAGAGAAGGCCACTCAGCATATTTCAGCAATTGCTTTCATCATGGACGCCAACAAGCCACTGTACACTATGGATGTAATATGGAAGCGTAAGGATAAGTGGTTTTGGGAGCATGTCTGGAGGGCACTCTGAGAGTGTAAGGATGGGAAAAAGTGTCAGGAGAATGTTGGGAGGGCACTACACAAGTGTAAGGATAAGTGGTTTTGGGAGCATGTCAGGAGTGCACTCCGCAAGCATAAGGATGGTAAGTAGTGTCGGGAGCATGTCGGGAGTGCACTCCGCGAGCATAAGGATGGTAACCAGTGCCAGGAGCATATCAGGAGGGTACTACACAAGCATAAGGATGGTAAGAAGTGTTGGGAGCATGTCGGGAGGGCACTCCAAGCGTAAGGATCCTAAGTCGTGTCGAAGGGCACTCTGCAAGCATGAGGATCAGTGGTGTTGGGAGCATTTTGGGGGGCACTACACAAGCGTAAGGATCAGTGGTGTCAGGAGCATGTTGGGAGGGCACTCCGCCAGCGTAAGGATGGTAAGCAGTGTCAGGAGCATGTTGGGAGGGCACTCCAAGCGTAAGGATCATAGGTCCTGTCATGAGGGCACTACACAAGCATGAGGATCAGTGGTGTCGGGAGGGCACTCCGCAAGCATAAGGATGGTAAGCAGTGTCGGGAGGGCACTACACAAGTGTAAGGATGGCTAGAGGTGTCAGAGGCATGTCGGGAGGGCACTATGTGAGCATAAAGATTGTAAGGGCGGGGGTGTGAAAGCATAAGGAGTGCTGAGGACGGAGATGGGGGGGCAGTGTCTGAGTCTCATCTGGAAGGCGGTGCGGGCGCGTAAGCATGCAAAGCGTCGGGGCGGATTAGGTGGGGATGCAGAAGCCAATGAGGTGAAATTACCCAAACATTGCGAATAGTGTTGAAATGGGTTTGGGCTTTGAGTGATATTCTCATGTGACACATGTGACGATTGACGTTGTCTTGACGCTAACGTGACGTCACCCACTAAATCCAGTGACTATAAAGTGACACTAACACAACTGAAGCAAGATTTTATACTGACCGCGGTGCAATGTGAAGTCAATTGCCAACAATTGATGCAAGATTTGCCCTGGTGGATATTTCATTCATCATGGTACTAACCCCAGGAGAAATCCACATTGAATACTACTGTTGTGGGTAAATAAAATCAGATCATGCTTTTCTTTTTTTTTTATTTTCCAAAGGATAATGAAAAAAATTAATATTAGGGGGTGTCAAAGTTACCAAATCCCACACTCAAAATCTCGAGTTTTTTTTTGCCAAAATCCCAAATTAATTTTTTGGGATTTTAGAAATCCCACACCTCAAGTTGTGGGGTATTTTGAGGTACAAAAACCCAGGTTTTTTGGTACCAAATCCTGTGTTTAAATACCAAACTCCCGCCTTTATCTTCTCTTAAAGGTACGTTTTGATAGCACACAGCTCAGTAAGGGAATGTTAAATTGCATATAACTTTACTTCTCTTGCATAAAATCTGAATACACTCATCATTTATTAAAGTATTTGATTCTAAATTGCATTTAATACAGGCCTTTTCTTCATTTACCACATTTGTCATACTTTTGCAGTTTTGTCCATTGCATATTATCTATTTCAATTTGATGAGGAGATAAACCAGCCTTTCTGGAGTAAACACATAGAAAGTTTGATAATAATTAGTGATTATTCAAGTTATAAGTTAAAAAAATCACACACCTGCAGATTTGCCGGCTCTGATCCTGGCCAAAAGCCAATACCTTTCATAATTCCACCTAGGAGTTGTTCATTCGTTTTAATTTCTTGGCGATTTTGAGATAAGGACATTAATGTAATGATAAGGTCTTTGAGTATTTGAGAGTGGCCTGAGGAAACATCAAAAGGGGAGATTTCATAAATGCAGACAGGTAGATATGGCTTTTGTGTTTTATCAATGATTACATATGGGTGGGGTAAAGTATTTATTGATGGAAGCTTTAACCATGACGCATTGACTGATTCCTTGTTAATTGAAATGGTGGAAAACTTCTTATATGCTGAGGCTTAATGTCCAAGCTGTGACATGATTTGTTTGGAATCATGAATATGTTGTATTTGGGTTTGGGTGAGCTTCCTGTTATGATTGGTGGGGTTATTATTATCCTAATGATGTTCTATCTTTGGTTTAGTCCTAACCATGACATTGATTGGAGTAACAATACTTGTAACATCATTCAAATCATTCTGATGATGTACCGACACTGGTTTAGTCCTAACCATGACAGCATCAGAAGAATTTGAAGAGTGACAGGGAGTGGGAGCAGTTTTTTCAATTTTAATGATGATGGAAGGGGGCAGAATGGGAATGAAATTGCTAAGAAAATGCCTATAATATTCAGAAATGCAAACAAGTACAAAACAAGAAAAAAAATGATCAGTATGATCATTTAGGGTAATTAGTGGAATATGAGTTTAATAAAATAAACACATAAGGCAGTCAGCATGATGATGTAAGAATAAAGTCATAAAAAAGGAAAACTTTTTTTTTGGCTTGAGACCTATACTAAAAATGGAAGATGTGTCAATATTATGAAAAAACGCTGCAGGGTGTGAGTTAAAAAATCTGCTCAGAATGTAAGACTGGTCTAGAGAATGATACAAGAAATATCTGAAATGGCTTAAGACTGCAGTTAATATATCAGGCATATAGTTTGACATATTCACCACCATGCTTGATAAAATTGGTATTAAATCCATCCTACTTTTTTTTACACCAACCAAGTAAAAAAAAATCTTCACAAAAGAAACGTTTAATTGATGAGCATGATGATAATGATCACCAGGTCAGAACATAAGAAAAAAACCAAAATTAAAAAAAAAGTCAGTTGGGCTTTGAATTTCAATAAAGAGAAAAACATCAGGGCAAAAGATAAGATCAGAACAATACTTATTTAAAAAAAGTGATGGACAAGGTTTTGCAAAACAATATGCCAAGAAAGAAATCTTAAGGGTGTAGGGATTAGATCAGTCAAAGCGTTTGACTGGATGAAGCAAAACCCATAAGACCTACTGAATGGTAAGGGTCTTCATAACCTTGACCCTGATAGCCACCTTCTCCACCAGGAGGGCCGCAATAGGCTCCATAGCCTCCACCAAAACCACCATGGCCTCTTGATGAGGGCAAACCACCTTGGCCGGATGATTGCGGTTCCATTAGCAGTCTGGGTTTAGCCAGGGTTAGAGGGTGGCCGTTGACAATGACAGGCTGATTGGTTCCAAGCTCATGTATTTTAGCAAGCACTTTCTGTAAAGTGGGGACGTCCTCAAATTCTAGGCACCGGTGAGATGATACCTGAGACATGAATAGAGTTGGTAGCCACCACAAACATCAACATTATGGGTGATCAATTTTGAAAAGTGGGCCAAGATGCTACGTGCGCTTGGAGAGACTGTACCTTTTTGACCATCTTTACTTTTACGTGATTAGAGGGTCTTATACCTCTCTCCGTCTTGACCAGCTCGGGAAACATCACATTTTTCTGTTGCCGAATCAAAGCCAGCGTACAGTCTTGATGTGGCAAATTGAGGGCATATCAGTGTTGTCAATGATGGGATAAGATGCCCGAATCTGAAAAAAACAAGGGCAAACATTCTTGAAATATTAGCATGAACAACTTGTCAAAGACCATGGCACCTAGCACACATTACACAATGCCAAGTTGGAAGGATTTTAGATAAAATTCGATTTACTCACTCTTCCATTGCTGGAATCTAAAAGCTGGATTGGATGATCTTTGACGGCAGCAACGAAGCAATATTGGCTGGGATCATGCAAGCTTGAATAGGGGAACCAGCGTGTAGAAAGTAAAGAATCTGCCATAGGAAATTGTCGAACTGAATTCCAAGAGCACTTATCCTCAGCACATTCATGGCTCTCGGCTGGAACACACGGGTTGAGAGAAAACAAAGAATGAAGGTGATTAGCATGAGGTTGATGATGGAAATCAACTATTGAGTTAGAAAAGGACCTATGAAACAATCCAATGGTGCAATCTTTGGCTTCTGTCAAGATCATGCTACTGTCTGAGGACCTATAAACCCCAAGTCTCATCAATTTCAGCTGACGAAATAGAAATCAGGATGACAGATAGCTAGGAAAATATATTTGAAAATGTCAAAACAGGGGTCAGCCTGCACCTTGTTCTGCGACTTTTAAGCTTACCATTTCGCCATTCTCAACACATTCCATGGTGAGGATGATGCTAAGGTATCAGCTGTCGCTCTCTTCACCAAAGAGGTGACAAAAATTGATCGTGATCTGATATTGGGTATCACTTGGTTGTTCCTTCAGAGACATCAGACTTCAGCTTCTCATCGGTTGAAGTTTGACTGGGTTTTCTTGCCACAATAGTGAATTGATGAATAATCATGATGACATTTTGCCAAAAATAATTGGAAGCAGATAAATCATGGCTTGGTCGGTGGCATCCCGCCATCTTTCCATGCCCAAGTCCCCCGGACGCCAATGAGTTACCAAGATAGTGCAGGATTTACGTGAGATAAACAGCGCTTTGCACGGAAGAATCAATGGCAAATGTAGTCTGAGGCTGTTGTGAAATTTTTTCTAATCCCTCTGTGCATCATGATTGGCCTCTTCCAAATACAAAGGAGCTCCCCACGAAAATAGGGGCTGACATGGAGGTGTTGATGCCAAAGAGCAACCTGTTTAAACAAGAGAAACAAGTTTAAAGACTTGCCTCAACACTTTCAGAAATATGTAAGCACTATGAGGAGAGAACTACCATGATTGTTAATCAAAAGATTAGTTGGATGGCACACAGCTGAAACAACAAATGTAAGTGAAAGGACCCACCTTGATCCAAAAACCGCCAACTGCGATATTATGTTAACCTGCAGAAAAAAGGCAATAGATTCCAAAAACAAAAGGAACAATACAAAAAGCCTTTGTTAAAAAGACTTTTTGACGGCCTAAAAATTTTGTATTCAACTAAAAATAAAATTTATTCAACGCAAGGTTGCATTGAATTTGTTGAAAAAAACAAATGGAAATGAAAAAACTCACCTTGATCAAAAAAGATGAATTTTTAAAAAGGATGGTTAATAAATTGATAAAATAAAAATTAAAAAATTAGGAAGCATAATTCCAAAAATGCAAAAAATTAAATGCACCAAGCACAAAAAATACAGAAAAATCAAAATAAATTAAAAAAATTAACACCAAACTTAAAACCAAGAAAAAATGAAAAAAATGAACACAAATGAAACAAAACAGGAACAAGAAAAGCAAAATAAATCAGAGGAACAAAAAGAGAAATAAGCAAAAAGGAAAAAAAGCACAATTAAGAAAAGAAATAAAAAAAATATGACATACTAAAATTCTTGAAAAATACATACAAATGCAACAGAAGAAAGATAAAATATAATTAAATTAAAATAAAATAAGCAAAACATAAAAACAATAAAAAAAAGGGCAATCCACTCTTATTTGGAAAAAAATTACCAAAAATTGAAATTTTGACGGCACCTTCAAATTCAATTGGTTTGAACGCAGAAATAGATATTTGGCACATAACATCATGATACCAAACTTGCACAAATTTTCAATTGTGTAATAAATGGCAATCTAATTCAAAAACATATGATAATTTCCAAATAAACATCAATTGTATTTGACAAATCCCCATGTATCAAATGATCACGTGACATATATGTCATATATTATTTTTTATTGATCAATGTCAGAATTCATTCCAGCTTGGTAATTGGCCTGCTTGATGAAAATGCTGCTATAGTGAGACCCATCTGGCATTGCTTTTCCTTAAGTTCACATTCCTGAGCCCACTTTTCTTTTTCAAATTCATGTTTCTTTGCATGTTGCTTCTCATCAAACTCCATTTGCTTTTGTAACTTTATTTCCTCAAACCATTGCTTTTCCATGTTGGTAACTTTCTCTTCATTCCACCTCTCCCTGTCCCACTCCAAACGCGCATTATCACTGATTTCACAGGCTAATAATCATTAATTTTGTCAGTAGGATTCATCAGAGTAACCATAATTGCAAGTCATACCTTTTTTCAGTGATTCAAGCAAATTTGCATAAGTAGGTGCAAACATATCCAGCGACCTTTTGCAAGAACCACTCTTATCATTCAAGTTTGGTGTCATTTCTTGATTATGCTTTTGTGTTGAATGTATTATGGATTTACTTTGCTGGTCAAAGGAGAAATAATCAAGAGTGGAGTGAATATATATTACTCTTAAATGTCCTTACCAAATTGTCTTGATGGGTTTCCACTTGAACCAAGTTATCATCATTATTAAGCAAAGGATCCAGATTTAGAGTGGATTCCAAACCATTATTCTCCTTTGAGAAGTAAATGAGGCTCAATTATTGCAGGCCAAAAAAGAAGAGATGATAACTTACCTTATCAAGCAAAACATTGTCATCTTCAACACCATTTAAGCTGTCTTTTTCTTGTGAATCATAGCTTGCAATGGGAGTGACATTGGGCTTGTGGCCAAAGAGCACATCCATTTCCACATAGCAAGGACACATACTTTCAAGCTTTTCACTCATTGATTTGATTCCTTTACTCTCATCTTCTTCTGTTATTCCAGCCCCAGTTAAGTTTTTGAATTTTTTTGCTGCCATATACTTCTTTTTATATGTTCCCCATTGATCACGGATGCTACTTGAGCTAAGGTTTAGACGATTTCTTGATTTTTTGTTAACCTCAATGGCCATAAGCTGAAATCCTTGCTGCTTTGATGAGGGAGGTCTTCCAATAGATGTTGAGCCACTAGTACCAAAACATGACTTGAAATTGGATTTGACTGAAAGCCAATTAATTATGGTTAAATAATCTGTATGTATTAAGTGACCTGATGGATGCGGCAGGCCAGAGGTGATCTTCATTTCTGACTTGATGTGTCTTTCTGTGGAACAAGGCATAATTATATGGATTAAGAAGTATAAATGGACTGTAAGCTGTTTGGTCAGATTGTCCAAAATGGAGTGTAGAAGAATGTGTTGTACCGTTATGAATTGTGAGTACTCAATTGGGTTAGGTTTCAAACAGAAATCACATATGCATGGTATTTGGTCAATATTCCAGAGGACTCAGTTTAAATGCCTTGGGATTTACACATAAAACCCTGGGGTTTAGCGTCCAAATCCCACATTATTTTAAGGTCGGATTTAGTGACTTTGAGATCCCCTGTTGTAATAATTTTTCCCAAAAAAGAAAGGGAAGACAGTATCATTCCATCACCAAAATCATTAATTTAAAATGAATTTTACCTTGAAATAGTTCAATTAATCATATAAATGATGATTGTTTCACAGAACTAAAGGCTGTACAGATATTCAAATAATATGAATAATCAGGAATTAGCTCCCAAGTCTTTTGATAGGGTTTAATCTCAATTTAAAGAGGTAATCATCTCAAAATACATTTTTAATGACATAGATATTAATTTATCTCATGATTTTGTTTCTACAGAGAAAACATTATTTCAGAATAATGATTGAATCTATTTCATACTTTTTTTATTCCCATTTATTTACTGATTAGAAATTGATTTTTAATTTCATATCTTATTATATATCATTATCATTTTGATTTAATGAAAATCCTCAATATGTGAAAATACATTCTTGCTAACATGGATGTAATTCAATATGAATATTAGTTTCTTATCCATTGAAAACTCATACCTCAATACAGTTCAATCCACCATTATATCAAGATAGTGCATTCTAGTAATATTCAGAATCTGATGAAAATCTTAATGATCATATTTAAACACAAGGATATTAACTTCGTGCACAAATAACATACCAAATCTTAAGCCCCTTCCTCTCATAAATAAATATTGACTTATGAGCCCATCAATTATTCCCAATTGAAGGAGAGTTCTTCGATCTTATTCATATTTATATGATAATCTCAAACTAGTATTAGCACTGATCTATGACAAAATTTCATTCCATTCTAGAATCTTAGATATTTCTAGCATAATATGCACTTTTTCAAATTTCCTTTCCTCCAAATACCCTTCCCCTAGATAATTGGTAAGGAATAAACACTTTCAGTTTGGCTTCTGAGTGGAAAGCTTTGGCTAAAGTTTTCTGATTACCTTTTTGAATTTATAAATATACTCAAAGGGACTTTTTTAAGGAGCTAAATATCTAAATCAAACAAATGAGCTTTAAGGAGGAAAATACTCAGACTTCTAAGCATATAATAATTTTATTGGAATATAATATATGAGTTGGTAATTCCCATGTTTCTTTGATCAATAACTCAAGGTAGGAATTTCTTCAAAATTTGTCAATGGAATCCATATATATATTCACTATGAAATTTGTTTATAGCCTGTGATTCAATTAATTTTCATGATCTGAGTCCTCCCCTATCAATAAAATACACAAGAATTTAAAAATTCAATATCAAAATCTCCCTTCATCCAAAACCAATGCTATCATTTTTTCAAAAATGATACAGCTGGATTCAAAAAGCTAGCTTTTAAATTTTTGAAATTCTTATGCACTCTCCTATATGTCCATAAAGTCAAAATGCTGATTTTATCTTTGAAAGTATGTTCAATTCTGGGAATTGTTATTTTTAAAAGTCAAAAAAGACAAAAATACATCATGGAAATTATTTATGGCAATTTTTCATTGTTTTTCATTGAGAGAAAGAATAATGAAATTCCTCTATATCAGTTTTTTACCTCATATTAATTTTATTATTCTATCAAGAATCATCATTAAATTATCATCCTCATAATTGGTAATTGCAATTTTTTGGCAAAATTTGTGGAAAATACCCTTAAAATTGATGATTAGTCAAATCTATAGAAGGTAATATATCCATAAATGTCTGTCTTTCAAGAACTTAAAATATGGCTCAAATATCTTAACATTGAGAACAAAACTCATTGTAAATCATCAAGTTGTTTAATAAAATGGGAATCGGATTTTCATTTGAGATTTGATAATAACATGTTAAAAACAAGAATAAGTGGTCCTGAACTTTTTTCATTTCCATAAATATTGATATGTCCATAAGCAAGACTTATATGAAGAACTTTCATGGACCCTCTTTGGGGGGGTTGAGGTGTATTTTGAGCATGAGCTGAATCTCAGGTTCAATGTGTTTCCATTTATGCTCAAACCTTTTTCCAACACAAGTTGACTGAAAAGGTTAGATCTTCATTGGAGTTCAGTTGGAAATGAAGTGTATATGACATATCTAAAAATTCATTCTTCTTATTAAAACCTCAAGGATAAAACAGCTCATAGTATCCCATGAGCAATTAGCTCAAATGACTTGCACATAACATGTCTAGAATAATTTTACACAAATATTATTAAGAATTTCGTCAATCAATATGAAAGTAATACCATATTTGCCTTCCAAATTTAGTTCAACATGCTTTAATCAGGGTATGGAATCATCATAAAATGTTAAATAACTTTGAACTTGAGTTTTTTTGGATCCACAGAGAAATGTTACATTCAAATTTAAAGTATCTGAGGTATGTAACAATAACTAAACTAAAATTCCTGAGTGTGCTCCCAAGTAACTATTTTCAAAATCTTATCTTTATTTCATAAATATTATAGATTTTTCATTCCTGTATTTTTATTGAAATTTTTGTTTTATAATTTTCATTATTTATAATAATTTTTTTCAATCATATTGTTCTCTTTGATTTCCTGATGTTTAAATATTATTTTTGCTTCGATTTCTTTGTTTTTCAATTTAATTTGTTGTTTTTTTCATTATTAATTTGTCTTTTGTTTCAAGTTTTTTTATTATTTTGCTTCATACATTTTGTACTTTTCTTTTTTTTTGATTTTGAGGACTTTTGCTGAATTTATGCCCATTTTCCATCCAACTTTTAGGGACCTATTTTTTCAATTTGGATACTTTCATCAATCATTTCAAAAGAAAGAATGTTCTCCTTTTTTTCTTCAAACTTGACTCCACTTTCATACGTATTCTTTTTGCATTTTTTTTGATTTGTTTAAATTTTGACAATTTATGTTATCAATTTGGTAAAAATATTCCTTTCAATTCTTTTTTATAGATTTTTATTTATATTTTCATTTTATCATTTATGCTTTGGATTTTTACTTTTTTTGTATTTATTTTTTTAATTTTTTTTTGTTTTTTCTGGGGCATAAATACACTGGAATCAGTTTAACGCACTGAGTCCAGTGTATTTCCACCCAAAAAACTTCAAAAAACATTAGTAAGAAAATTAAAAAAAATCAAAAAAAATTGAACAAAAAATCAAAAATTGAAAGATTTCAAAAGAAAAATATAAATACCAAAAAATGGAAATAAAAAATCAATACAAATGAAAATAAAAATAACAATAAAAATAATAAAAATAGCAATAAAAAATAAATCAGGATAAATACATTGATTAAAAAAAATGAAAATGATTAAAACAAATAAAAACAAGAAAGAACATAGCAAATTTAACAGAAAATTGAAAAACACAGAAAAAATTGAAAATGAAATGGAAGAAAAGAAGATAAAACCTGAAATTTAAAAGGAGGGAATTTGAAATAAAAAAAGAAGAAAAGGAAAAACTCAAAAATTAGATGATTTGAAATTTGAGGAAACATTTCTTTTTCATTTTGTGTTAAGATCATTTTAGATGATTATTAATGATTTTTTCAAGCTCTATTTTGGTAATTAATGAGATTTTAAATACTGCAAAAAATTGACAACAAAAAATGAAAACTTCAGGAGGGACATAACTGAGGCAAAAAATAAAGGTATGCAAACCAAGATATCACAGGTTTTAAAATTTAATTAATCAGCTTTGTTTCAATTGAAATTTAAGTAGTCTGTTGAGAAAATAAGAATGAAAATTTCTGAGGTTTATTCAAAACCAATCAAACAATTGCAAAAGAATAAAGGTAAATTTTTGAATTAAAAGAGAAAATTGTGTTATTGCAAGTGTCAGGCTGAGTCTATGATGAAGTGGTAATAAATGTATTTACAACTTCAAATATGCATTTGAAACTTATTATAAGGATTAAAAAAGGCTTTAATTGATGGTATGAGTGTTTTACAATTGAGTAATAGTGATGGTGAGTGCTGTTGAAAGCCCTGGATGCAGTCTTACCAGTTGGGTTACCATAATAATAACTACAATACTCTAAAATTAAGGTATACCTGATTATTTTCCAGGATCATAACTGTTTTTGACATTTTTACTATGTAGGAATTCAAGAGAAGGATGGGAATTCCTTTTCTGGAAGAGAAAAAGCCTCCTTTTATGCTGAAATGCGGTGGATAGGTCCTCTAGACCATCCATGTAGAGAAAGTGAAGATTTTTCACTTAAAACTGCTGGCTTGTGGGTTGCACAAGCCCTGTACATTCTGTATTGGAATCAAATCTGGGCAGTTTTCCCCAATACAGGTTGAACGTTTTCATTTGGGGACCACACAGCCCTCTTCTGACATGTATAATGCAAAGAAGGCTGTACAGAAGCCTTATGGGACCTCTCAGGCTGAGTCTATGATAAAGGTGTAATAAGGCTATTTACAAATTTAACTATGACTGTGACATGGTAAAATTAATTCAAAAATAGCTGTATTATAGATAATAAAGGTTTAAAATAAAGTGGTAAGGTCTTGACTATTAAAAAATAGTGGTGGTGAGCACTGTTGAGAGCCCTGGGTGCACTCTTACCAGTTGGGTTACTATAATAAGAACTACAATACTAAATTTTAAAGTATAACCTGATTATTTTCCAAAAGTATAACTTTTTTGACAGCTTTACTACATAGTATTTCAATAGCAGGATGAGGAAACCTTTTCTGATGGAAAAAAGGCTTCCTTTTATCCTGAAATGGGGTGGAATGGCCCTCTAGACTATCTATGTAGAGGAAGTGAAGATTTTTCACTTCAGAGTACCGGCTTGTGGTTTCCACAAAGCCTGTATAAACTGTATTGGGGTCAGATGTGGCTTTAAAACCACATCTGGACAGCTTTCAGCAATACAGGGTGATATGTTTCATCTGGGGACCATACAGCCCTCTTCTCATGTGTATGATGCGTAGAATGCTGTACAG
Organism: Austropuccinia psidii; assembly: GCA_023105745.1. Classification (NCBI taxonomy): domain Eukaryota; kingdom Fungi; phylum Basidiomycota; class Pucciniomycetes; order Pucciniales; family Sphaerophragmiaceae; genus Austropuccinia; species Austropuccinia psidii. The sequence goes on from JALGQZ010000012.1 coordinate 35,572,520, forward strand.
AATCTCTATGGGACCCAAGTATTGAATACACCATGAGCTCTTGAAGTATAAAAATTCTTCTTTGTTTATTTGAAACCTCATAATCATGGTTGTGGGATCTTATCCCACAGTAAAGATGTATTGGCCCAATTGTGGGATTTTAACCTTGAAACTGCTTTAGCTTTGTCAGCTTTTGAGATATTGCGCTCAAAATTGGTTCATTGTGTAGTCCTGAATGAGATCTGAGCAATGGTAACTCATTTTGTTTGGGTAGCATTGAATATGGCAAAGTTAAGCCATGTACAAGTTTTGTTATTTGTACATGTGATTTGCTCAATATCTGTATGGAGCTTATTTGCTCTATAACTTTTCATCTAGATTAGATATGGAGAAATAAAATGCACCATTGGATATCCCTAGTTGTGCTCTTTCCAAAAAGACCCCAGTTTAGGTATCTCACACTAAAACTGTAGAAGGTAGATGAGAGGTGAATATTTTGTTCACCCTTATTTGACCTTATTTTGGCAATAACTCCTGTAATTTTGATCCTAGCTCAGTTTGGCTAGTACCATTGGATAGCTCTGACCTAGAGCTTCAATTTGAATACACACTTGATGGGGTTAAGAGTCTTGCTCTTGATTTCAGATGAGAGGTGAAAAATAAGGTTTATGCTCAGCAACAACTTTGTAATTCCTTTTCCTATGATGGTGGGACTTGTGTATTTAGAAATTTGTGGGTTTTGTCTTTCTTTTGATACCTTTTGAGCTTATTTGTCTCAGCTCCATGTTTTGGTGGTATCTTGGCTTTACCATTGGTTTATGGTATTTGGCTGTCATGCTTGTGCTCTGGCTTTAGTCACTGGCTGACATACCCTCCCTCCAAAAAAGGCTCATCATTGATGGGACTTTTCAGTCCTCCTAGAGGCTCTGAATCTCCTTCGATGAAGTTTTTCATCTGGTATGGCCTCTTCTGCCAACATTTATCTTTGTCTGCTTTCTGGTTTTTAAATCTAACCAAGTATTGTCTTGGCTCTTTACCATTCAGCCTTATCTTCCTGGCCTTGATGATTTTCTTCACAGGGCCAGGGGAGCCTTCCACTTCCACTATTTTTGGTGGAGTGGATTTTTCTTCCTGGAGGGGAACTTGTCCTCCTCTGTTTGGAAGTATGGCCTAACCAAACTCACTGGAAATACTGGGTGTTTCCTAAAAAATTCCTCTGTGAGTTTGACCTCCACTCAATTTTTCCTTATCAGCTTAAGGATAGTGAAGGGCCCTACAAATGAGTCTCTCATCCTTTTAGGCCCCTTAACATTGTTGAAGTTGAGTGTGGACACTAGCACTTGGTCACCTTCTTTAAAGTCAGGTTCCATATGGGATTTGTCCCACCTTTGTGTGTTGTATTCTTTTGCCTCAGCTTTGCATTTAGCAGCTGTATCTTAAGCCCTCTTCCACATATCATGGAAGTCTTTGTCTTTGGGGTGGATAGTCAGAATATTCCTCTTCAGGTGATCCACAGGCAATAGAGGGTTCCACCCTTTTTCTACCATGGAGGGTGATTTCCCTGTGGTAGAGTGCTGTCTTGTGTTGTAAGCCAGTTGAGCTGCTGGTAGTAGGGTAACCCTGGAATGGGTATATCATTTATGGTCCTTGTATTTCATGCCATATGCACAGAATCTCCTGATGATATCTTCCATTGTCTGGATCATCCTTTCAGCTAAACCATCTGTCTGTGGGTGGTAAGCTGTGGAGAATGAAAGTTTTGTACTTAGAATGTCATAGAGGTTGGTCCAAAAATCTGATGTAAATTTTGGGTCACTGTCACTTATAATGATTTTTGGGATTCCACATGTTTATATGATGTTATTCCAAAATAACAAAGCTGTATCCATTGCTGTATCCTCCTTGTGACATGGTAGGAACCTCACACTTTTACTGAACCTATCAATTATGATCAGGCAAGCATTTAAGTTTTCTCTGCCTCCTGGCACAAGTCCTGGAACCCAGTCCATGTTGATGGTTTCCCATGGGTGTTTGGGTTCTTCTATGTGTTGAAGTAGCCCAAACTTCTTCCCATGTTTTCTGTTTGCCTTCTGGCATTTTTCACAAGTTTTGATGTATTCACTCAAATCTTGTTTCCATTTGGGGCACCAAGCTGTGCTTGCTACCCTCTCCTTGTTCCTGTCTTCACTCATATGTCCCATATAGGGGTAGTCATAACCTTCCTGTAGGATCAGGGATATATGGTTTCTTTCTATCACTTTTGGTGCACTTGTTTGCTCTTCTCTATGATAGAGTAGGCCATCTATAATTCAAAACATTTTGTCCTTATAATCCCTCAATCAGCTTCCTGCTAATTGGGATTCCAGTTCTGGGCTCCTGTACTTCTGTTGAAGGAGTTGAAACAGTATGCCACACTGTTTATGTTTGGCATAGGTCTTTATTACTGCACTTAAAAGCTCATTATGCATTTCTGACAAGCCTATTCCCAATATGGAAGTTTTTTTTCCTCCTGCTTCAGTGTTATCACTGTCTGAGGTAGCAGATTATGGTTCCCAGTTAGAAAATTTGAAGTTTTTTCTCCTGTCTATTTCCCTGAAATGGATGGGAATTTTGGCAGCTACTTCAGGGTCATAAGCTGGGTTTCTTTTGACATCTTCTATTGGGTATCTCCATTAGTTGTGCTTTTGCCTTCTCTTTGTATGATGGTCATGTTACCTCTATACTGTTGGTTGGCTATTTTCCATCTCAAAATGTGTCTATATGTAGTATTCAGGTTACATGGAGACTCAAAGGCTGTGCAGTCTGTGTATACTTCAAGGACTGCGCCCTCAAAATAATAATGGTGTTTTTTTAGAGCCCAGACTAAACATAAGTATTCAGTCTGAGTAGCTCCATACCTGGCCTCTGAATCTTTCAATTGCCTGGAGATTTAGCATATTATTCCCTCCCTTGGTTCACCATCCACAATTTGTCTTTGGTGAAGGGTTGCTCCTAGACCTTGACTACGAGCTGCATCTATATATAACTTGAATGGTATTTCAAATTCAGGTAATATGAGGACAGGTGCAGCAGTGAGTTAATATTTGATACTTTCCTTGGTAAATTCAAAAACTACCAGCTTGTATAGATCACTAGTTATGTGGGCAAAGTTCTTGATGTGGTTTCTGTAGTAGCTAGAAAACCCAAGGAAAGATTGCATCTATTTAATGTTCCTTTGTACTGGTTTTTGCTGTAATTCTTCTACTTTGTTCTGATCTATGGCCAGGCTAAGACCTGAGAATTTATTTCCTAGAGCCAAAAGTGTTTGTTGACCAAAATTACACTTCTGAAGTGAAATTTTGAATTAATGGGTGTGCACTTACTAAGGAGCGATCTATGTACTGCATATGGTCTTCCTGTCACAACCATTGAAATCCACCCTCTTGGACCTCAATATGGCATATCCATGCCATGTCCAATATATGGCAATTTGGCCATATCCATAATCATTGGCCAAATTGGCCATTGTCATGTCTTATGGCCTTAATTGTCACTTTATCATATGGGGCCAACATGGCCCCTTCACCATCATCAAGCAATTCTAGGCTGTCTCTGTGCTTTTGGGCATCTTGGGTATTTTCCATACAACAGGGAAAATACAGCCCAAAATCCTGTATTTGGCTTTGTAAGCTTTAAATACAGTTTGGGCACTTTTTGCGCATTTAGCTGTATTTAGCCATTTAGGCAATATTTCTCATGAATTATTTGAAATGTGCTCAAAAGGCCATATCAGGCCTTTTGGGGCTTAATTTCCAGTTGTGTGCATTTTGTGCATTTTGCGCAAATACAGTTTTCAAGCTGTATTAGCTGTATTTAGCCAAAAACCCAAAAATGGCCAAATACCCCAAAAGAAACTTTATCACCTCTGAAGTCTCCAAAACCCAAGTTTCACTCTGATCCTCCTGGCATCATCCTCAAACAACCTTTGGCCCATTTCAACCTTCAATAACCAAAAGTGCCATATATGGTGTTATACACCATTATGCATATTTTTTCAGCAGAAATACAATGGCGGCAATTTCAAATGGTTATTTTAAATTTTCAGCAGGTCATCAAGGCTTAAGGGCAAGTGTCATAATCTCAAATACCAAGAACGCCATCAAGCAATAAATGGTTATTCTCACTCACAGCTTTCCTCCAAGGGATATCAAAGAGGCAGTTGCAAAAACAATGTGTCAAAGGTCAATGCTCCACCAATCCACCTTGGCAACCCAATTCATTAAGTACAGTCTTAATTCATCAAGGCCTGTATTTTCCATTGATAAATCATGGGAAAATCATTCCACACAGTTCATTTTCCAATTTGGAAAGTTATACACTCCATCAGACAATCAATACATCTTCCAGTATTCAATACAGGATCACTGCTAGCCTGAAGGAGTCAAGCTCTCAGCTTTTCACATATACCAGCCTCCTTTGACCCTGGGGGGTTTTCCCCCAGTTAATGAATATATTTTGAGGTTATTTCATCTTTATTTATCTTACCATTTTGTTAAGTGAATACTGATATTATCAAGTCAGTCATTTAGCACCTTTTCTCTTTTCTTTCTTTGACTGTCAATGGAAATTTGGTGGTCATATCCTTACTAATTCCATTGTTCACTTTGACAGGTTGAAACAGGGATTAAGGACTTACTTGGTTGGCTCTTTGGCCATTTGGCTTCTCATTTCTCTTATTGCATCTCATCTTTGTCCTTGCATCCTTCTTAGAGAAATTTATTCTTTTATTTTATTTTCTTTATTCTTTTGGAGTCTTCCAAGTGAGTTCCCTGATTACTGAGTGCCAGGCCACTCTTGCTTTTCTGTCCAAGAGCCCCTGTGACATTATATTAATTAACTCATAATTTCTTTTCATTCTGTTCATTCTTTCTTTATAATCTTATTCACTCATTTCATTGAAATTATGACTCTTTACTGCTTATGAACCTTATGATTCATTGTCACCTCTCAATTTTCTCTCATTCATTCTTCATTCTGAAGATTGAAAAGCTGACCCCAATTTTATTTTTTGTTTCTCTTTTTGGAAATTGTATCACAAATAATCACTTTTAATTCATTCATAATTCAGGCATCATCTTAATTTTGATTTGATTTTGAAATTTTTCATCAAGTTATTCAGACACATTCTTCACATCAAGATTCATATTTGATTCATTCTTCAAGAATTTTGATTGTTTAAGAAGAACTCACTTGATTTTGATTTGATTCATTGATTGGACATAAATTGATATTGACCTCAAGAAAATTGATTGACCTGAAGATTTCATTGATTTTGCTTATTTTTCACATCCAGAATTTTGACATAAATTGATTTTGCCTCAAGAATTCATTTTGATTTATTGATTTTATGCAAGATTTTGCTTTTGATTGATTTAACCTATTTGATTAATTGACTTCAAGTTTTCATTTGATATTTAATTGATTGATTTACTTGAAGATCTCATTTTATTTATTGATTTTTGTTGATTTTCCTCAAGATATTGATTTTGACTTTTGACTTCAAGCATTATTTCAATTTCCTCAAGTTTTCATCCCCAAATATTGATTCTTGTTCATTTTATTGCATTTTTATCCTGAAATTTTGCCCATCCAACACTCACCTCCTGCAAGGCAGACAAGATCTCAGGACAGAACTCAAGCTGTTCTCACTCCAACTCCCAGGGCTCCTCTTGATGGCACCCCAGCAGTTTCTCAGCTGAGGGCCAAATTGGACAGAGGACCCATTTTGGACGGAGCAGAGTCATCCAGGAACAAAGGAAGAGTGCCAAGAAGATCAAGCTCATTCTCAGGAGTAGTTGGCGGATTTCCAGGAACTTCAAGGACCATTTTCAAGGGTCGAGGTGAAGATGGTTAAGAGGAGGAGGATAATTCTGTGGAAGAGGAAGGGTCTGATGGTATTGAATGTGTCACCAGGGCAAATATTGCGTCAATCGTTGGCGATTGAATTCACATTGCACCGCTGTCAGTATAAAATCTTGCTTCAGTCGCGTTAGTGTCACTTTATAGTCACTGGATTTAGTGGGTCACGTCAAGTCAGCGTCAAGACAACGTCAATCGTCACATGTGTCACATGAGAATGTCACTGAAAGCCCAAACCCATTTCAACACTATTCCCAATGTTTGCGTAATTTCACCTCATTGGCTTCTGCATCCCCACCTAATCCGCCCCAATGCTTCGCATGCTTACAAGCCCGCACCACCCTCCAGACAAGACTCCGACACTGCCCCCCCATCTCCGTCCTCACCACTCCTTACGCTTTCACACCCCTGCCCATACCATCTTTATGCTCACGTGGTGCACTCCCGACATGCTCCGGACATCACTTATCCTTACACTCGCTCAAGTGCCCTCCCAATATGCTCCCAACACTGCTTACGATCATTACGCTCGCGGAGTGCACTCCCGACATGCTCCCAACACCAATTATCCTCACACTTGTGTAGTGCCCTCCCGACACTGCTTATCCTTACACTTGTGTAGTGCCCTCCCGACATGCTCCCGACACTGCTTACCATCCTTACACTCGCGGAGTGCACTCCCAACATGCTCCCAACACCACTTATCCTTACGCTCACGGAGTGCCTCTCAACATGCTCCCGACACGACTTATCCTTACGCTTGCGGAGTGCCTCCCGACATGCTCCCGACACCACTTATCCTTACGCTTGCAGAGTGCCCTCCCGACATGCTCCCAACACCACTTATCCTTACGCTTGTGTAGTGCCCTCCCGACATGCTCCCAACAACACTTATTCTTACGCTTGTGTAGTGCCCTCCCGACATGCTCCCAACACTGCTTACCATCCTTACGCTCGCAGAGTACACTCCCGACATGCTCCCAACACCACTTATCCTTACACTTGTGTAGTGCCCTCCCGACACCACTTATCCTTACGCTCGCGGAGTGCCTCTCAACATGCTCCCAACACAACTTATCCTTACACTTGCGGAGTGCCTCCCAACATGCTCCCGACACCACTTATCCTTACGCTCGCGGAGTGCCCTCCCAACATGCTCCCAACACCACTTATCCTTACGCTTGTGTAGTTCCCTCCCAACATGCTCCCAACAACACTTATCCTTACGCTTGTGTAGTGCCCTCCCAACATGCTCCCGACAACACTTATCCTTACGCTTGTGTAGTGCCCTCCCGACATTGCTTACCATCCTTACACTTGCGGAGTGCACTCCCAACATGCTCCCAACACCACTTATCCTTACGCTTGTGTAGTGCCCTCCCGACACCACTTATGCTTACGCTTGTGTGGTGCCCTCCCGACATGCCCCCAACACCACTTATCCTTACGCTCGCGGAGTGCCTCTCAACATGCTCCCGGCACAACTTATCCTTACGCTTCTGTACTACATCCATAGTGTACGGTGGCTTGTTGGCGTACACAATGAACGCAATTGCCAAAATATGCTGAGTGGCCTTCTCTGCCAACAGGACCTAAGGAGAAATTGGTCAGTATATTCACAATGTTGTGGTTAGGGTTTAAATCATGAGACTCACAAATTAAAACCTAATAAGTGGACTATTTAAGACAAGAGAATTGTGTCTCCTGTTTCGCCGACAAAACCATTTTATTTCATATCATTCAAATGGAACACTTTGCTTAGTCCTTACCTCATGAGCGCTGAATAGTTCAAAAGTTGAATTTAGTAGGTTTCTCACTATTCAAGTTTATTCAATGTCTCACAGGGAAGTGATTTCATTTGCATGATATGAAATAATTTGCAAAACATCGCCTCCTTCAATTTCCCGATAAATCACATTTTGCAAATGCAATTATTTTACTTGCACCTTTTTTCTTCAATTTGGATCTTTTTATTCAAAAATTTTCAAACAAGTTATCAATCAACTTGACACCACCAATTTGCTTGATAAACTACCTCCGCTATGGCTCAAACCCCGGGAAATTCAACTGAATCTAATCAACGACCAACTTCAGCCCCAGAGAGTGGAAGTGAAATCTCTGATATTGCCAGTAGTCGTGAATTAGGCATTGAAGTAGAGAGCCAGTCACATGAAGATAATCAAGATCCACCAGTTCTTCCAGAATGTGAGTATGCATCCATCTTGAATATTTCTAATCTCCCAAAACCTGATATTGTGTCATAGCCTTTATTTCAGGTCAGCCTCCAAGCTCTCAGAAACCAAATTTTAAAAGTTATGAGAAGGAAAAGACTGTTGAACCTTGTGCACCGACAGAAGATGATGGGCAAGATGATGTAATTTTCAGTGGGGAGGTGGAAATTATATCCAAGGAACAATTTGTCTCCAACATTGCTCAAACAATCCCAAGGCTTGAAAAAATTCAAAATGATAGTAAAATTCCTGATTATGTGCGTCAAAAGATTGCTGAAGCCATGAGCCTGCTCAAAATGGATTTGAACCGTAAGTCCATTACTAATTCAAAACAAAATGGATAAAAATAGCTGCTTACAATATATGGGCAGGTGTGGAGGTGGGAGAATCTCTACCTGAAGGATCTCAAGTTGTAATTGGATTTCCAGGCAAAGGATTAGGAAAAAGACCAAATATACATGTGACCAAAAAAACAAACAAAAAACGCCGTACCTTTGAAGCCGCAAACAATTCTCGCAATCAAGGTCATGAAATTATCAATGTTGAAGGGGACCATATTGATAATCAACCTCCGCATACTGAACCCCCCCAATACTCAATGAAACAATCCATGATGAAGCTCCACATACTGAAAGCCCCCCAATACCCAATGAAACAATGCATGATGCAACCCCTCCCGCCTCTCCTTGGAATATTCAAGCCTTTCAAGAAAGGGAAACAATTAAACATGATACAATGGGACAAGATATGACTGATATAGTTCCTGACCCTGAGCCCAAAGTGTCATCGTCTGCTAATTTTCAAGGAATATTTTTATCCCGCATGGAAGAGTTTGCAGGCAATTGGAATTATCATTCCAATATTACTCAACAATCATGGAAAAGGGGGCTTGATAATATCAATAGTATTTAAAAAAATCAATGGGACAATTTACCAACAAAAGATGCTCATACATTCCTGCCTGTTGGTATTGAGGTGATCAGTAACCAAGAGCTTAAAATGTTGGCCTGGCTGGAGGACCTTGAGATGGCAGGTGAGTTTTATCTTTGTGCATGATACATGTTTATTGGCTGTTGACTGGTGATATAAATTGCAATATACAGGGTTAGATTTTTTTAAGCCAACCGAAACAGAAGCGTTTTTTGATCACAACATTTGGAATCTCAAATGGATGAAGGAATCAGCTAAGCCTCCAGAGAATCTCCCAAAATCTGAACACTCCTTCTTCAAAATGGTTCAGAGCCTTCTTTACCCCGCCAATCCAGTTAAACTTTTTTGGGAAAATGTTATGTTTGAATCCATTAGTTTAGTCTCATACAATGTGGTTGCACCCAAACCATATGTTGCACCAACATCAAATTCGACCAATCCTCTTGGACTCAAACGGGGAGCAGTTGAATACCTTGCCTCCTGCTTGAGTAAATCGAAGCAACGTGCAACCCAACTCAGCATTGAAGGTGGCGGGGCTGACAATGAGATATCCACCAAGCCGCACAAGAACCTGGAGGATCTAATGGATACAGCTGTCCATTTGATGATTGCATACAACATGGTACGTGCACATACAAAGGTTGAAGCTAATGGCATCAAAGGAAAACTCACGAACTCAAAAAAAAATGAGGCCATCAAAGATCTTTTGGCGTGTCACAAGAATCTCAGAATAAATCAAATTTGCTATGGTATATTAGCGGCATTCTGTGCGGCGGGGGTTTGTGGTTTGATGGTATGCTCAGATGACTGGAGAACAAGCTCAGTTAAAGGGGCTTTATCACTAATTGACATTTCCGCAAAACTTTCAGAGGGTAAAAATCTAGTGGAGCCAGTGTGGCTACGTACTAATAAGTATATATGTAATTTACTGAATAAAAGTTTCTTCTCATCAGAGTCTTTTAACCCCACTGTACCTCTTAGATTTGAATTTGCACGATGCCTGGGTGGCCAAACGCGGTCTTGGTTCAGGTGATGAGGTCACCTTGATGGTACCCAGGTCAGCTAAACTCACAACCAGGATTGACCCGTTTTAGATTAGCTTTGGACTAGATAGATTGTAATTTGATTTTGTAAAGTGATTTATGAATTTAATAATCATGACTTCCTATCCTACTACTTCCCGGATGCCACAGTCTGAGTACCAATAGTAATTGTACGGCGCCATGCCTCCGTACTTCATTGAAAAGACTCCGACAAGACGCAAGCTGAGTCAGGCGTTGTGCCCACGAGTAGCACACGCGTGGGCATTGCGGGAAGTCGCATTTATCACTTCCCCCCAGCCCATAATGGGCCAAATGTTCCTGTGTCTTTCAAGAGGACTAGGATAGCTAGGGATCCGCAGCAGGATGCATATTGCGTTTGCGTGTGCTTGCAATATTCCAAATGGTTGGATTGGAAAGTGATTGCATGGGAACATCAATGTGTAAAATTGAATAATGCACTATCCACTGCAATTTTCAGGTTCAGGTATTTGAGATTGCAAATTTGCAAAGGTCAGGTGTGATCTTTCTTTTTAGCCGCAATTAAAAAAGGTTCATCAACCGCAATTCAATTTAGGTGATATTAATAAATCAGTAATCATTTGGTTTCATTTCATTTTCTCCTGAAAGCATGCCATTCACAAAAAAAGGAAAAGAGCATAAAAGGGAACTTGCAAGAAAGCGTTGGGCTGAGGAAGGAAAGTGTGAGTTGCTCGCTTAATCTCAGTGTATATATGCTTCCACATTTATGTGGCACCCTCATTGGGCCCCACAGAAGAACATTGGCTTTAGTCGGTTCAGATTGTGCCAATGTCATGTGGGCTCCAACAGGGAAGTCAAAGGATGTGTGCCAAAGAAAGCTCCTTGGCAGTATCTGATATCTTGTGTGCTTCAACACATAGTGATCCCTCAACAACTTGCGAATAGTAGCAGATCCCAAAAGACAAATGAGTGCAAAACGACCCAAATGAATAGGTTGTTTTCCTCCTCTTGCCCAACAGCACAAATATCAATGCCAGTATCAGCAAATATGACCCCAAGTGAAATTCGGAGGGTTGTGGATGTCAATCAGATCAAACGCATTCACTTTGGCCATGTGGCAATTTTCTCTTCAAGCGGATTACTCATTGCCCTTGTCGAATTCCAACCATTCACAACAATGAGTGAAGTCGAGGTCAATCAATGGGATGAATTATTACAATTCTTATTTCGCGAAAAGAGATTCTATGACCCAATTGCAACCAATGGAGCATTACTGGAGGGATTTATGTTCGCAATTGGGTGGCGCAAATGCAGCACCAAGAATGAACAATTTGGTCTGTATTGAAGTGTCGCGAAAATTGAAAACGCAAAAGATGAATGGCAGAACCGAGGTGCCAATCTTAGCTCGGTGGGTTGCATTCTAGGTCAATCCTTACGATATGTTGGGGATAATTTATTTGAGAAGATTCAAAATTTCTATAATTCATTGGGGGTTCCGTCTTTTGATCAAGTCAACTATGAAGGCAATATTCCAGCAAATTAGGGTGCATTTGAGTTTGCTTCTGAACTCACTTTCACCATGAATGGATTCAAAAACGCACCTCATGTTGATAAGGATGCATCGCTGTATGGTTTGGGATGGTGGTTTCAAGCTGATAAGCGGACCGGCCAAATTCAAAGAGATGCGTCAAAGCATTGTACAGGGGGAAAATTGATTTTCCCAAATGAGCATTTTTGGATTGATCTATCCGCATGTCATGGGCTCATTCAGGTAGTGTGGGCCAGTAGTACATTTGCTCATTATACTGATCCAGCACAGGACAACAAAAGCACGACACTAGTGGGTATGTCCGCACAATGCTCAAGCAGGTTAGCAAAAACAATGCGGCAAAAAAGCCATGGCTATTATGAGATTGGCAAGAGAGCGGGCTATCAAATCAGGGATGGTAATACAATCTCATTCCGATTCAAAGAATGAGGAGATTTGCATGTGTGTTGGGTAAGGCAGAGGACAATATACACCAGGATTGGATGGATTTGAGTGCGGGAGATGGGGTGTCTCACATGAAAAAGGGGTGAAGTGGATTATGTATGGTGGCATGCCATTGTACATCTGTCCTGGTTTGTTGCTATTGTCCAGGATGCCAATGCTTCACACACGAATCCTTATGCTTGTGCAGGTTCCGACAATGCTAAAAGTTCCTTACGCCTATGCGGGGTGCCGACACTACACACGCCAATCCTTACACCTGTGCAGGCTCCCAAAAATTTACATGCCAATCCTGACGCTTGTGAAGGTTCCCAAAAGTGCTAAAAATTCCTTACGCCTGTACAGGCTTCCAACGATTCACACGCCAATCCTTATGCTTGTGAAGGTTCCCCACAATGCTGAAAATTTCTTGGCCTGTGCAGGATCCCAAGAGTTCACATGCCAATTCTTACGCCTGTGCAGGCTCCCAACAATTCACACGTCAATCCTTCTGCCTGTGCAGGCTCCCTACAATTCACACGCCAATCCTTATGCTTGTGAAGGGTCCCAAAAATGCTAAAAATTTCTTACACCTGTACAGGCTTCCAACAATTCACACGCCCATCCTTACGCTTGGGAAGGTTGCCAGCAATGCTGACAAATTCTTACGCCTGTGCAGGCTCCCAACAATTCACACACCAATCCTTATGCATGTGCAGGCTCCCAACAATTCACACGCCAATCCTTACGCCTGTGCAGCCTCCCGACAAGTCACACGCCAATCCTTACGCTTGTGAAGGTTCCAGACAATTTAAACAATTCAATACATGAGTAAGATTAATAGTGTGTGACCATAGGAAAGGCCATGTTTCACAAATCTGGAGTGGATTGCTCACATGCAGGAAGCTCCCGCTTTTTTACAGTTAAGAATGGATATGGCTCTAAACCATGGAAGAAGAAAATATAGGAGACGGTAACGGCAACTATTGGCGCATTTTGGGAAAAAGAGGTTCACAAAAACAAATACTCACTCAAACTCTTGGTGGGGCACTTACAAATATAATTCTCACGCAATCAGGGTTTTTCTCTAAGGAGGAAATGAATAATTTTTACGTGAACAAAGAATGTAATGGAAATTGAACATAACAATAATTGAAGACAAATAATTTATTTAAAAGAAAGTATTACAAATAATAAAAAGAGGAAATAATGACATTTTTTTTAAATTTTGATTTTTCTAAGAATTTCGAGACTATCCCGGTGATGTCCTCCTTTGGATAAGCCTCCAGTGCCTGGGCAAGGAGGGAGTTTAGTTCCTCCCGGAATTCCTGGTGCATCTCCTTTCAATGAGTTGCATCCACGAAAGGAATCATGTGGAGCAAGCGGCGATGCTCCAACAAGATTCGGTTGATCAATTTGTGGACAATGGCTCAAGGAATCATTGGGGTCGGTCGCAGGTCGGTGAATTCCTGGCGAGTGTCATAGTGGGAATGAGAGGAGCTTGGCACCGGGGGGGAGGAGGAGGTTGGGGTCTTGGGGGCAATGGGAGGGAGATCTTGGGAAGGAACCAGGGTGGAAGTGGAGGGGAAGATGGTGGAGTTGGTGAAGAAGAAGGGGGAGGGGGAGGGGATGGGTTGATCCAACGGGCGTATCGTCAATGATGATTATGGAGCTAAGAGTGGCAAGACGATCTGGAGACGGTCAAACAAAAAAATGAGGAAAAGTGGATATGGATCAAAGAGAAAGAAGGGGTGACTTACCATAAGGTTCCTCCGTGGATTGCGTAGGAGCCACCTCAGGTTCTGGCTCACAAGTCTTATCGTCCTCAGGTGGTTGGGACAATGGACTTAGGCCAGGAATAGGTGGATCTTTGGTTTGGGAGGGTTCTAAAAAAGGAGTAAGAGTCAGTTCACCCGACTCAAAAGTGAAAGTGAAAATGAAATGAAACTTTGGCTGCTTACCGCGGAAGAATTCCTCAGACCATCGGGTGCCACTCAGGCCTGGAGTGGGTTGCTGGGGGATTTGCTCGCGAGGCAAACTAGGAACGGGAGAGTCTTGTCGGGGGGGATTCAAGGGGTTTTGTTCTATGAGTAATGGAAAAAAGTCAGTATTATTGCGTGAAGAGAAATGAGATAAGGAGGAGAAAGAGAACTTACTTTGGCGTTTGAATCCCATTGGTGATGATCAGCCCAAGCTCAAATGTCCTCTCGCCATCGCCATCCTTCATTGGCCGGATAATCACTTTGCTCCGGTCAAGGAGTGAAGTGACCATCGGATGGTGGCCTAGGAGGGGACAGGGCTGTTCGTCCGGAATCGTTCCCATTGGCCTGTTTGGGGGCCCGGCGTCCATTCACGCTTGGAAATGGTTTCATCATTATTGACCACAAAGGAGTCCTCGCAAGGGCGTCTTGGGCGGGAACTCCTCTGGCCTCGTGGTTGGAAGGGGTGGACAACAAATGAACATTTCTTGTGTGCTTGTTGGCAAGCATCACAAGCGTTGTTTGTCGTCGAGGAACGAATGCAGGGGATACCCTGCTTGGTGCATAAAGTGCACGACATCTAAAAACAAAACAATTGAGGTTAGTAACTGCATACAAAGCAAACAATCAAGAAAGAAAATGAAGGCGTACGATGAATTATAAATTTAAAGCCTTAACAAAATAAAGAACTCTACTCGGAAGGTTTTAAAAGTCTGGAAGAGAGTTGTGAAGAAAAATAAGTATTAATATTGGTACATAATGTTGACAAAAGTTAAAAAAAGAGGTAACACACGAGGTGGTGTGGGAACTCCTCTTGTGTGGGATTAAAATGAGGCAGTACCTGGAGGGGGAAATCACAGGTAACTAGTTTTGAATTGCTAATAACTCCTGTAACCAAGGGTGGCAAGGGTGTATTGCCTGCCCCTCCTAAAATACTGAACAAAATCTTCCTTGGAGCTCACAAACCAAAATAAAATTAGTAAGTGGCTTTACAACTGCAGAAAACAAAATTCAGCAGTCTCAGATCAGACCTATTCAATAAATAATATGAAAAATAATGTCAGTAATTTGGTTAATTTTTAGATTTAATGAAATACTTGTCTGTTTTAATTTTAATAGTTTTTGGTGAAATTGAGGTGAGTTTTTTTCTTGGTGATAAATCCTTGGTAGGATGGGATATTTAAGGTTTTCTGAAAAATTTGGTGAGTTTGATAAAGGTAATTTTGTTAAGTTAAAGTTTTAATATAGTAAAATAATTTTTTTTTAAAGGTTTGTTATTTTTTTAAGAGTGGTTTATAATAAGATAAAACTGTATTTGTTAAATTTAAAAGGTAAGATTCTTTGATATTGGATTTTTTAAGGGGGTAAGTTAATTTTAAATCTGTTAAATGGTGTTAATTTTACTGGACAAATTATTTTAATAGAGTAGTAACCTTAATCTTGGGTACTGGGTAATTTTTATTTTTCTTTTAATAATAATAAGATTCCACTGAGCTTAGCTACTGGGTAATCTTCAACACTATACTTCCACTGAGCTTAGCTACTGGGCAAGTAAATTTTACTATAATATACTGGACTACCTCCCAGGTGAGGGATGAATTATTCCTATGCTCCAACTGTGCAGTGGATATAATTTGCATGGGGGGGATTTTGAAATTTGGGGGGAGAGAGCCTCTCTATTTATACCTTTTGGGAGCCCAGGGGGCCCTCCATGGGAGCTGTCTCTTCCACTTTAATTCCTCTTGATTTCTTCATGTGACTCTGTTTTTGGTGAGGACCTTTCTTGCATGGGTCAGGTGATTTAAGGTTTGGTGATAATTTTCTCTCTGCACAGCCTCCATTTATCACATGATTGCCTTTTGGTGAACTAATTATGATGTGATATTCTTGAATTTTCCTTGCATAAATGAGGTGATTCAATTTTGGCTGGGGATTTTTTGTTGAGCACAGCCTCTTTCCTGTCACATGATATTCTGTTGGTGGATTCAGTATCACATGATGACCTTGTAATTCCTTTGCATATGTCCTATTTTAGGTTGGGTAGAAATGGCTGTGTAATTTATGCAGGTGTCATGTTTGTTTTTCTTCTTTTTGAACTTTAAAATGAATTCAGGTGATAACTTCTTGCATTGGTGAATTTACTGTTTTTTATGAGATGATGTGATTTTTGATTTTGACACATGCTGTGCATAGTCATGTGGTTGAGATTTAATTGGAATTATGTACTGCATGCAGCCTGTTGTAACTAGCTTTGGTTTGCATGAGGTGATGAGTGGTGTAAATAATTATGTTTTAAGGTTTTAAGTGGGGTTACTGTGGATATAAGATAAGGTACTCCTGGGACTGTGTTGTAAATGAATTGCAGGAATTCCATGGAGTTGAGCTTTGCATCATGTGATTTTGAATGCAAGTTGGCTGTATAGCTAATGCATGTGTCATTTTCTTGCTGCATGAGTCCTGTGGCTGTAAGGGGGTGTAAAGCTGGGTGGGGTGTGTAATTTAAAGGGTGGTACCTCATTTGTTGTAACTAGTTTGCTATATGTAAATTGATTTTTTACATATGCATAGTGAAATTGAATAAGTTATTTAAACACATACACTTCCCTTTGGTGCCTGTGCCATGGTTTTATGAGTTAAATCCAGCTTCTTTCTGTAAAATTGACCTTTTGGTGTAAAATTTGAGTGTAAGTCTGCCTGTAGGCTGGATTTCCTGCTGTTATAGGGTACTATGAGCTTGAGCCTGGTGAAACAAAATGGTATGGAATACCACATCCCCCTCTCCATTTAATGCTGTCCCCAGCATTCCAGGTGAGAGCTCTTTATTCTTCATCTGATTCTGTGGTTTCCTCCAATACCTCTTCCTCATTTATTGATTCATCTTCTTCACTTTGTTCTTCTTCTGTGCCTTCTTTTGTGTTTATCAACTTTCCTCTTGGGTAGAACCCCTTGACTTGAGATGCTGCAAATCTTCTTGCTAATTCTGTTCCATCAAGTTCCTCAAGCTCATATGGTCCATTGTTTATTTGTCTGATTACTCTGTAGGGTCCATTCCATTTGTTTTTGAAAAGTAGCCCCCAATTAGTTTCTATTGCTTTGTTGTAAACCAGGACCAAATCTCCTGGATTGAGTGGTGATCTTAGTTGATGTGCCATTTTTCTATCCCAATATTTCATTGAGTCCTCCCTTGATTTTTTGAGTTTTTCTGCTTCTTTCCTTCTCATTTCTTCTTTTCCTTCTAATTGTTTAGCTCTGGCTTCCAATAATTCCTCAGTTGTGGATATTTTGTGCCATTCTACTGCTAAAAAGGTTTTTGTTTCAATGTCAATTGGTAATACTGGTAGTTGCCCAAATTGGAGTTCATATGGTGAGAAACCAGTTGTCCTTTTAGTGGAGATTCTGTCAGCCAAGGTAACCAAAGGTAGATATTTTCTCCATTTTCCTCCATTTTCTCCACACATCTTGACTAATGCATCTTTGAGTTGCTTATGGCCCCTTTCAACCATTCCTTGAGACTCTGGGTAAGAAGGTGTGGTGACTCTGTTCCTTGATCCTGCTTTCTTTACTGCATCTTGCAATTCTTTTCCAAACTCTGGCCCCCCATCAACAGTTACTTCTTTTGGCGAGCCATACCTACATATCCATTCTGAGGTGAACCATTCTGCAACTGCTTTTGCTGTTAATTTGACTAGTCCAACTGTTTCTGGCCATCCTGAAAAGTCATCTCTGGCCACAACCATATATTTCCATCTTCCAGATTTAATATGTACTGCATCCATGCTTACCCTTTCAAAGATTGTTGATGTTGCTGTAGGCCTTCCTTGTTCCCTTTGTAAGCTTTGACTTCTCTTTTGGCAGGCCAGGCAAGATTGAACCCATTTCTTGACTGATTTCTTCATTCCTTCCCACCAAAATCTTGCTTTAATTCTTCTATAAGTTTCATTTTCCCCTCTGTGGCCCATGTCTTCATGAAGTGATTTTAAAATATAGCTTTGAACTTCTTGACTTGATATCACCAGTTGAGGGTTTGGGTTATTTCTTCTTTTAAGCTGGCCATCTTCCAAGAAAAAGTTGGGTGACCTTCTTTTTATCCTTCTAAATTCTTCATCTTTACTTGATTGTGGTTTTTTCATTGTACTTAAGTATTCCTGCATTCTCTTCCAAAATCCTTCTTGTTTGGTTGGCACTTGTATTCCTGAAAGATTGAGTGAATTTACATTCTTGGCCCCAAATCCAGGGTGTGGCTTGATCCAATCTTCTTCTTCATCAAATTCTGGTGCATCTTCATTTTCTTCTTCTGAGTTTTTTGGTCTTCTTGATAGCCCATCTGGCATAGTGAAGGTCTTCCCTGGTTTGTGTACCAATTCAATGGAAAATAGTTGAATGAAAGCCACCCATCTTGTCATGGGGGCATTGGGTAAGCAAGGGGTGTTTATCATTTCAATTAAGGCCTTGGCATCAACCTGTAATTCAAAATGTTGTCCCCAAAGTATTGTTTGAAGCTTCTTGAGAATTCTTGCAACTCCACAGAGTTCCAATTTGGGTTGTGAGTATTTTGATTCCAATTTTGAAAAAGTTATTGATTCATATAATACTGGTCTGTCCTTTCCTTCTTTGTCTTCTTGAGTGAGTACTGCTCCTGCAGCAATGTAACTTGAATCTACTGCTAGCTTAATTTTTCCTGCTCCTTTGTCATAATCCAATTTCTTGAGGGTTATCTCTTCTCCAACTATTCTTCTGAGCTTATGGAAAGCTTCTTCACATTTTTGATCCCAATCCCAGTCTACATCTTCTCTGGTGATCCTTCTGAGTGGTGATGCAACTTGTGAAAAGTTTTCAATGAACATCCTTACATAGGCACAAAGTCCAAGAAATCCCCTTATTTCCTTCTTGTTAAGAGGTGTTGGCCAATTCTAAATTTTGTTAATCTTTTGTTTTGAAATTGTTCTTCCTTTAAATGATACAACATGCCCTACTATGTCCAAAGCTGGAACACAGCATGCAAACTTTGATCCTGAGATAGTAAGTCCTGCTTCTTCAATCCTGAATAAAACTCTTTCTAAGGTTATGGCATATTCCCATATAAATCTTCTGATTGAGGGGTTTTCTGGTAGTGTTTCTTGGTTGTAAAGTGATCTTGGTCCTTTTATTCCTCCATCATCAATAAAAATTCCTACACTTTCTGGTATTTCTTCTTGAAGTATCCAAGTCATTTGGGCTTGGTATACTGCTACTGAGTTGGTGGCTCCTTGGGGTAGTCTTGTAAGTTGCATCCTTCCAAGGGGTGTTTCAAAAGTAGTGAGTGGTCTTGTAGTGACATCTAATTCTCTTTCATCATTTCCTCCCATGATGTCTCCTAGTCCATAGCATGCTCTTCCTGCAAATGCATCTACAAATTCTTCAATATGAGGTGGTAAGCCAGCATCCTTGATGGTGACTTTGTTGAGTTCTTGAAGGTCATGGACAATTCTGAGTTTCCCATTTGATTTGGCCACACAAAAGATTGGGCTTGTGTAGCTTGAGGTGGATTGCTCATAGAGTCCAGTCCTGATTCTTTCTCTGATTAATTCAGTAAACTGAGGTAAAATTGATTTGGGAATGGGAATTGGTTTCTTCTGCCAAGGTTCATGAGGTATTACTGGTATCTTGTAAGGTTTTCCATATGAGTGTTTGAGTAATCCTCTTTCTTCTTCACAGAAAGCTATTGCTTTTTCCCTTAAGGTAATAACATTTTTGAGTAAATTGATTTCTTCATTTGATAACCATCCTGGTGGGCCAAAATTGACTGCTTGGAGTCTTTCATGGGTGACCTTGAAGGTTTCTTGAAATATAGGTGGGTTGGGTGATAAAGGTGTTTCATAAGGATCTCTTGACAAGGGTGGTCTTTCCAAAGGTGGGTTAAGGTCTTGAGGCATTGGCTCATTGACTGGTCTCACCTTCTTCAGGACTGATTTGTATTTGGCTGCTAAAATTTGGTGATTCATCTTCAATTAGTTATTTTGTTTCTTCTTCTCTTTTTTTTTTTTTTTTTTTTTTTTTTTTTTTTTTTTTGTAATTATTTCTAAGAATTTGCTAGTGTCCTGAAATCTTGAGGTCTTCACAATTCTTCTTTCTTCTTTCTTCCATAAAAAATGTAGTTTAAGGTCATACAGGACCTACAACTAGGTGTGTAACCCCTGTATATTAGGTATATAAGTCCTGCAGTTTAAGTCATGCAGGGACCTCCTGGCCTAATCCAAGGGCTTATCTTGATTCTTGAGCTCCTTTAGGCTTGATTTTGGATTCCACTTGACTCTTTTTTTATTCTTCAATCTTCATGATTCCCACTTGATGCAAGATTTTTCTGGTTGTTTTATTTCTTGATAAGGAGTTTTCTTGTCTTAATTGATGGCTTGAGACTTCACTTTTTTCATTTTGGCCAATTTGATAATGATAAACACCTGTAAAACCCCTTGTTCCTGTTACACAAAGGGAGCAGTTTATTGTCATGCTAAGGACAAAAATGGTCCTTCAGCACTTCTCCTGACTAGGACAATCCCCTCCAGCTTCTTGGCTGTTATTTTTTTATTTTATTTTATTTTATTTTTTTTTTTTTATAATTCTCCCTGCCCAAGTCTACAGGGGAAGCAGTTTAGTGTCATGCTGAGGACCTCTTGAGTCTTCAATCTTCTTTAAAATCCCAAGGGCAATTTGAGTTGAGTGTTTTCATAATCTTGTTGGTCCATCATGTTGAGTGAGTACTGAGTTCATAATTAATCCAGTGAGTAATCCTTCAGTCCATAAATCCTTACCACTTATTCTTGAATTCCAAGGGAGTTTCAATCCATAATCAAAGAAGTGTCTAAGGTCTTGTGCTGTCCAAAGGTCAATCCATAAGGAACTCCTGTTTTTCTTCATAAATAATCTTCTTCATTTTCAGTATTGTGAATAATTGCCCTACGATAAATTGTTTCCAAATTCTCTTGCTATTTCTTAAAAATAATGTATGTCCTTTTGTTCTTTTGTATTCCTGAATTATACCTGTTATAAGGAAATGAAAAATAAAAAATTGTAATAATAAGGTGATTTAAAATTGATTTTAATATTAATTGATTGATATATATTTTTTTTTAATAATATTTGTTTGGATAAGGGCCCCCCTCTCCATTTAAAAATCTTGAGTTGGTTTTCAAATCTTGAAGAGGATATGTTCTCATTCCCCCAAAACTTCCACTATAAGGGATAGTGTAAGAAATAAGTTTACCCACCCCTTATTTTTTTATAGTGATTTTGATAAGGATAAATAATGATACACAAAATTTACATAACTTTATTTTGA
Source organism: Austropuccinia psidii (assembly GCA_023105745.1). NCBI lineage: Eukaryota > Fungi > Basidiomycota > Pucciniomycetes > Pucciniales > Sphaerophragmiaceae > Austropuccinia > Austropuccinia psidii. The sequence continues at coordinate 35,593,843 of JALGQZ010000012.1, forward strand.
TGAAGATTCAATAATAAGCTGTTGTTTTTTTTTTTTTTTTTTTTTTTTTTTTTTTTTTGAATAAGTTAAAATAACCATAAAGTGAGATATCTGAGTGAAAATCACAATTTGAAAGAAATAAACCTGAATCACAATTAAGATCATGGAACTGTTTGGTTGAAGGTGGTAATTTGTGCCAATCAGTAAAAATTGGTGCTCTTGAGAGTATTTATAATTAATATGACATAATTGAATGATCATAATTTGAGTCCTTTAATCATATAATGACCCTTATGATACCACAACTCTTCCTTTTGGAATCATCATTGTGACTCAGACTTTATTTCAAGTCCATCCCCTTTATGGTTCAGATTTTCTGTTACCCATAAATGCATTTGAGTTGTTAAAAAAATATAAACAGTGAAATTGAAAATTTGTACAATTTAAAAAACTCTTGTTTGCTTTTTGGGGGGCTTTTTCAATTCCATTTGGAATAAACAGCACATTGAGGTGTTATTAATATGTAAATTCCCCAAATTATGTCATCAATTCATGAGTTTTTAATATAAATAACTCCTTCAGAGTTCAATTAATGCCTTCATGGCACAAATACTTCTTCTTTTCAAACAAGTTCCAATCACTCTCTTGTAATTGAAGAAATATTGCAAATAAATTGATCATTCATTTTTTTTTTTTTTTTTTTTTTAAAAAAAATACTTGATGTAGAGTTGTTCTTTTTTTTTTTTTTTTTTTTTTGTTTGTTTGTTTGTTTGTTTGTTTTTTTTTTTTTTTTTTTTTTTTTTTTTTTTTTTGAATTGAAATATTAAGCCAATCTAATGGCTCTTGTTGTGATAGTAGGAAAAGTGTAATAAAGATAATAAATACAATATTTTTGAGATCATGAATGGGATATGCCCCTAATTCTTAGGAAAAATAAATAGTTGAATTTTGGGATAAAAAATAAAATAAAATAAAAAATATGTTCAAAAGCTTAAGTCAGTACATCTTTCCAATCCTTTTTCATAATGACATAAAATTAGAAAGTAATAAAGTAAAAATAAAACCTCAGGTAGTTTAGAGTCTTGCCTAGGACTTTTCCTGTTTTTATAGTCCTTTTCCAATCTTTTTGAATACTTTAAATATGCAGTTTATGGTCTTGCCAAGGACCATTGGTTGATTGTGTTTTAGCTCTGAGTCCTTGTTAATAATTCTAATGGTGGCCAGTTTATGGTCTTGACAAGGACCATTGGTTTATTTTTTTTGCTGATAATTTCTTGATTTCTTGTTGAGAATTTTTGTTTTTATTTATCTTCAAAGCCAAGTTTTAAATTGAATTAAACAGTTTATAGTCTTATTTAGGACTCTTGGTTAATTTTTTACTTTGAGTCCTTGTTGAGAGTCTTGGTTTTGATTTATCTTCAAAGCCAAGTTGTAAATTGAATTAAACAGTTTATAGTCTTATTTAGGACTCTTGGTTAATTTTTTTACTTATTGTTGATAATTTGAGTGGGCAGTTTATGGTCTTGCCAAGGACCATATTTTGTCTTCAGGAACCTGATTGTTGCCTTTGGGGTTTCATGGCATCAGATTTATCTTCAAAGCCAAGTTGTATAAGTAGTTCAAACAGTTTATAGTCTTATTGAGGACTCATTTTCACTTTAAAAGCATATTTAAGCCTATAAAATAAGAGAAATATTTTATTAATGTTGAATACCTGTAGAAGCCAAATAAAATATGTTAGTATAGCTATTATTCAAAATAAGAAAGCATAAAAGATAAAATAGCAGTTTAAAGCCTTGCTTAGGGCTTTGCATTGTCATTTATAGCCCTGTAGCCATATCCAAAGTTAAATATGTCAGTTTAATTTAATATCCAACATAAAAAGATCATGAGAAATAAAGTAAAAGAAGCAGTTTATAGCCATACTGAGGGCTCTTTTTTTTTATATTATTATTATTTTTTTTGTTTGTAGCCCTGTTTCTTCATAAAAAAAAAAACATGGTTAGTCAAATTAATTAAATCATGATAATAGATGAAATTAAGCAGTTTTAAGCCATGCTGAGGGCTTTTTTGTATATTGAAGACCTGTAGCACAATTAAATGTGTCAGCTCCATTTGTATCCAAGACAAATTAAGAATGAAAAAAGAAATAAGCAGTTTAAAGCCTTGCTGAGGGCCTTTTCTTTTGTCCAAACACTTTTATTTGATAATTTTTGGTTTTCAGAGGATTTGATTTATCTTCAAAGCCAAGTTGCATAATTAAATTAAACAGTTTATAGTCTTGTTAAGGACTCCTCTCATTTAAAAATCATTTTCTTAATCTTATAAGATCCTGAAAGTGTTTTTTTTTTTTTTTTTTTTTTTTTTTTTTTTTAATGTTGAATACCTGTAAAAGCCAAATCAAATATGTTAGTATAATTTATTGTAAACATAAAAAACAAGAATATAAGAAAATCATCAGTTTAAACCCTTGATGAGGGCTCATATCCTTTATAAGTCCTACTTAAAAAAAATGAAAATAAAATCAGCATAAAAAATGCAAGATAGAAAACTTAAACCCAGCAGTTTAAAGCCATGCTGAGGGCTTTTTTTTTTTTTTTTTTTTTTTTTTTTTTTGTTATTTTTAACTTATAGCCCTGTACAATTTCAAAATAAAAAAATCAATTAACAATTAAAAAATCAGAGTTATAATTCATAAAAGAGCTAAGCAGTTTTAAGCCATGCTGAGGGCATTTTTGTTTAATTAAATTATTTTAAAGCCCTGTAAAAAAAATAGAAAATCATTTTAAGTAAAATAAACATCCAGAAGATAAAAAATGAAAGCAGAAACCAGCAGTTTAATGTCTTGCTGAGGACATTTTATTGTTTGTAGCCAATAAAATAACAAGCAGTTTATAGCCATACTGAGGGCTTTTATTTTATTGTTTTTTTTTTCTTTTGAATTTCCTGTATAAATCAATGATCAGAAGTTTTTAAATTAGCCTAGTTATAAAAATAAAATAATTTTCAATATAAAAAGCATCAGTCTAAAGCCTTGATGAGGGCTTCTCTTTTTTTTTTGTTATTCTTTTTTTCTTTTTTTTATTATTATTATTTATAGCCCTTCTGAGGGCTTAGGTACCCTTTCTGTTTCATCGAGTGTTCTGTTTCTGTCTCTAATTCCAATGAAGAGCACTTCCTTGTGCTTTAAACCACTTCGGGTGGTTTGTTTTTTGGTTTATTGGTCTTGACGACCATTTATTGTAGCTAGAAATTGCCTCTTAGTACTTGCAATGTTGTTGGTTTGGGTGGTTTCCAGGTTCGCTAAGGGTTCTCATACAGGTATTACTGTCAACAAGTGATCGGGTGGGTGTTATCTCCTTGAAAAGCACTTTCTTGTGTGTTAAACCACTTCGGGTGGCTTTTTCTTTTGTTTATTCGTTTTTAATACCATTTAGACAGCTTCAGTTTAGAAGCTTTTTGCTCACTAGGTGTCAAAACACCATGTGATGCAGCCCTTCTGGTACTTGCACGCAGGTCGGGTTGTAGTTCATAGCGGGTGTAAGTGTCGATGAATTTCTTAAATCTTTCCTGTTCTTGTGATTAGTCGGGTTCAGTGCTTGCTAGTCAGAAGGTAAGGTAGTCAGCTTGACAGGCTGAGCTAGAGGTTGTTAAAAACCTCCAGGGTGATCTGAGTAAGCTGTTTCTATATCCGATAACCTTGAAAAGCACTTTTTTGTGCTTTAAACCACTTCAGAGTGGTTTATTTTTTAATATGTGGGTGCTCTCAGCCCCTTACTTTGTTGAATAGTTGAATCGGTTGGAGTGTAGGGTGCTATAATAACCTTTTAGGATGTTTAAAATATGATCGGGTGAGCTAATTCTTCGTGTCTAACCTCCTTGAAAAGCACTGAATTTTGCTTTAAAGCTCCATGATTGAGGAATTTCTGATCCATGGGTGTTATATACACCTCACTTTGCTGAAAGATCTAGTCGGTTGGGGTATAGAGTTCTCTAACACCCTTTCCGGGTGCTTTGAATTGGATCGGAAGAGCTACTCTGCTCGTATGGGTGCCACGACATCCTCAAGACTGCTCAGAAGCTTCATATTGATGCTTCAATCTCCCTGAAGAGCACTTCCTCATGCTTTAAACCACTTCGGGTGGTTTTGTTCTTTGGTGTTAGGAATTATTTAGTAGTCTTAATAGGTAGTCGGGTAGTTGATTTCTTCCTCAGGAAAGTACAATAGAACAAGGGTTGTAAGTTGAGTCGGGTATGTTAGTAAGGTATTTTGGAGCCATTTATGATGCTTCTGAGGACTTCAGGTGAGGTTTACTACGCATACACCCCCAGTAAGGTCATAATTCATTTCTTTTTTATCATAACTAGCCAGTGTTTGTGTTTTGATGATTGTATTGCTTATAGTTATTGATGATTCTTATGGGTGTCTTAAATTTCTTGTAATGTGATCTTATCAAAATCGGCTGTATATCGTATCGTTTCATTTTCTTATCCCCTTCCTCTTCTGGTATTGGGCATAGAGTGGGATACTGTAAATAAAGAAAATAGACGGTTCATCTGCACGTCGTACCAATATCATCCAACGTTCAGCCCAGGTCACGTAAGTAAAGTCTCCTCCGAAATCATTTCCTTTGTTTTCATTCTCTCTTTTGACACCTGCCCGTTGATGGACTAACGTCGGGACTGCTAACGGTTGATTCCTTTCTTTCTCTTCTCCCTTTTTAGGGCACTTGGTGGATTTGACGGTGAGGATGGAGTTGACGCGTTGAATATTGTTTTCTAGATAAAAGGACCAGGAGACCAGCGTTGGTTTTTTATTCACCCAGCCAATCAATCGGTTATAAATTTGTTTCTTTCTTAATTACATCCTTCGTATGTTTCGTCTTTGATGTTGGCTTCGCAGCTGATTTTTTTAACGCATTTCGTCCATTTACCACCGAGGAGCTAGAGGACCTCGTGCTTGGCATTCCTCCAACCAATAGGTTGAGGAAGTCGGTGTGGGAATGGCTCACTGCCGACGGCCCTTTTCCAACATTTCCCCCATCACCACCAGCCCTCGGTGATATTTGGGGTACACCTGAGGACTCTCCTAGCCTTCGCGAGCCTACACCTGTAGCAGTGTCGGCTTTTTACTCCTTCTTGAATGGAGAGGTGGATCCCAGACTTTTGGATCCTCAACCCTCATCCTCCCATCGTTCCAACAAAAAATGTTCTAAAAAGAACAATGGGCCCTACTACCTTTGCCCTTGTAACAATTTGGGTCGGGTTATTTACCCTTCTAAGTGAAGTTGATCCTAGGGTCAGTCTGTACTTGTCCTTTATTAATATTACTATTATTATTATTTTTTTTTTTTTTTTTTTTTTTTTTTTTTTATCTATTTATTGATTTTTTTCTTTTATTTTTTAGAATTATTTAGGTTAATATTAGTAAAAAATTGTGCTACTTAGCTGGTTATAGCACCTTGTTAAGCCTCCTATACTTTAATTTCGGTGAGCATCAAACTAAAAAATGAAATGACGTCAGTGGAAATAATCAACAAAGAGAAAAATAAACATAAAAAAAATAAAAAATAAAAAAATAAAATAAAATGAACTAAAATAAGAATAAAATAAATAGGAATTAAAATAAAATAAAAAATAAAAAGAATAAAAAAAATGAAAAAAATAATAAGCCAATCAAATAGAGGTAAAGGAGGTCAGTAAGCTAAGAATCTTTTTTTTTTTTTTTTTTTTTTCTTTTTTTTTCTTTTTCTTTTTTTTTTTATTATTTATTTTTTTTTTCAAATTCTGAACAATAAAATGAAATAAAAAATAAAATCAGAAATACAATAAATAAATAAATAAATATAATTATAAGACAAAACCCTTGATATTAGGTAAGCTATATTTTATCTTTATTGTTTCAAAGCTTTTATGAATTGAAGCTTATTTATTTTTTTTATTTTTTATTTTTTTTATTTTTTATTTTCTTCTTTTTTGTTAATATGAAAGAAAATCTTACTTGAAAAAGAAACATAAAGTAGTAAAATATATAAAAAAAATGTAGATAATTAATGATACTATCAATGGAAATAGGATGGATGATTAATCAAGAAATTAGGACTTAGCAGGTGATGTTCCTTCTAATTTTTTCCTTTGACTAAGTAGCTTCTTCACTAATTCATTCTTCATAATTCTTCCTCCCCTCCATTGTTCTCTTTTGAGAGCTTTGAAAATGTATTCTTGACAGAAGTATTCCCATTCTTCTTTGTTGATTTTAGTTACACCACCTTTGAGGATGAATATTGCTGGTATCAGTGTTTCCTCCCAGTGGCAATCCCATGTGGTATTCTTTATAGTATATCCTCCTGAGGTCTTGCTTATTTTTCCATTTTTGATTTCAAAATACTGGAGGTTGAACCAATCTTGGCATTTCCAGGTCCTCCAAAATAGTGATTTCCTGAAGTTTTCATCCATTTTAAAAATTTCATCCCAGTATTGGTTTCCAAGGTTTCCTTCAATTCCATCCCAGGTCAGTAATTCCAAGAATTCATATTTTGTAAGGTTGAATCCAGGTAATTCTTTCCATGGATGAGATATTAAAGTTTCTAATGGTGCATGTTCTTTTTCAAAGATGTCCTCAAAATCAATATATGGAAGGATTAGTGTGGAGATATCTGGACAGGGTTCTGGCTTGGTTTGTAAGAACCATTCTGGATATTCACTTTCTTCTTGGGCATTATTGTAATTGGTCCAGACTTCTTTTTCTTCTACCCAGCTGACATCTGTGTCCATTGACCAAGGATTTTCTTCAAGTATTGGCCATGATTCCATTTTGTAGGATTTTGGTGGATTTTGAGATGTTAAGGTAAGATGAGTTGATAATAGTATCAAATTTATTTATAAAAAAAGTTTGAGAGTAGATTTAATGGGTTTTGAATGATAATTTTGGGTAAGAATTTGGGTATTCCTCTTTGATAAGGCAGGAGGTCACTGCCTAGTGATTTATTTATTTATTTATTTTTTTTTGATTTTTGGGTGAGTGAAATTGGTAATTTTTATTGATAAAAATTATATTTTTTTCTTTTTGGTTTGATAAGAAATTATTTTCCTCTTTGATAAGGCAGGAGGTCACTGCCTAGTGATCTTATGGTTAATTGTTTTTTTTTTTTTTTTTTTTTTTTTTTTTTTTTAATTTTTTAATTTTTAAGGGATAATTTGTTGATTAATTTCTTCTTTGTTAAGGCAGGAAGTCACTGCCACATGAGAGAAAAAAAATGAAAAAAAGAAACTAATGATACATTTTATGGGTGATACTGATACATTTTGAAGAAAATCTTGATTTTGTTGGTTTTATTCAAAGTTGAGCTCCCCCAGGTGGGAAAGGTGAGTGTCTGTTGAGTAATCTTACCAAAATATGATCTTTGAGGGCTTCCAAAAAGGCATTTCTTTGCTCAACTTCTTGTTCTGCTGGAAATTCTGACCACCATAAGTTTTCATTAATGAATATATATCCATCTCCAACCCATTTCAGTCCTCCAGCTTGGTATGTTGATCCATTTAATCCAAGGTACCACTGGGCCCAAATTTGATTAAAGTAAAGTCCTCTTCTTGGTAGTGTGGTCATTTCAAATATTTCATCCCAGAATTTGTTTTCAAGGTTACCTTTAATTCCCTCTTCAGTTAATAAATCTAAGAATTGGATATTGTTCAAGTTTGATCCTGGAAGGTGACATAAGTATTTATCTTCACATAAAATTTCTTGAGCTTCATCCCCATAAATATCTTCAAAGGTGATGTATGGCAGGTAAATGTAATTGTATTCATTTTCTAAGATGGATTCTGTTTCTTGATCTTCATTGGGAGGTTGCTGGATAAATTCAGGGTTTTCCAGTTGCCATTCATAAGGCTCTTCTTGGTTGTTCAATGGTCTGTCCAAGAAGTTGATATGGTATGTGTCTTTTGAATTTTTCTCTCTTTCTTCCATAATTTTGAGGTCTTTTTCAATGTCATTTATAATTTCTTCATCTGAGAGCTCATGATGTTCACTAAGTCTGACTTTCTTTCTTTTGGGTTTAGGTTTGAAAGGGTTTCCATGTATTTTCTCATTTCCATCCACCAAAATTTGGAATGTTTCTTTATTATTCTTGTTAATTGGCTTGTAACTTATATTGGGTAATTCATCCTCAGAGGTTGAGTCTTCAAGTTGTCTTTTCAGGTTGTTTGGCCATTGGTTATTTGGTAAATCTTGGCCAAATTTATCACTTTTTGGAGATATGGATAAATCTTGGGTCTTCTGGGTCAAATTTGTCATGGTATTGTCACCTTTTTCATTTTGAAACTTCTTTCCTGGGTTATTTCTGACCAATGTTGCCATATTGCATAAATCCATTCCTCTAGGTGGTCCAGTTTGCCATCCAAGAGCTTGAGGTTTGCATATTGGCATGCATAATCTTCTTCCATCAGGTTCTTGATAGCTCAGTATTTCACCTTGTTTATGGGAGAATTCTAGTCTGATATTGTTGTCTGCCAAGAAAGGTCTTCCAAGTACTGTATGGACAGATCCTTTTGCAATGAAGAAGTGAATTAGAGTTTCTTCACCTGAAGCCAAAATGATTGGAGTAAATTCTGAAAGTGCCACCAATGAAGTGGTATGGCCTCCAATTCCCCTAAGGTTTATGTTAAGATTTCTTGTTGTGAGTGAGGCTTTGATTGCTATTTCTTCTGGTATAATGTTGAGTTCTTCCCCAGTGTCCACTAAGGCTCTGATAGGATATTCTTCCTTTCCAATGAAGATTTCCATAAATCCCAAAGGACAAGCATAATGAATCTTGGGTTTTGGTATTTCTTTGAATCCAAAGGTTAATAGTCTTTCTTGAAGATCCATTGAGTTGAGTGATTTAATCTTTTCTTTGTCTTTTTCTGATAATTCCTGTAATTTATGGACAAAATTTGGTGACATCCTTAAGATTTCTTCAATGGTGAGGTTGATCTTTTGTTGCATGATTTTCTTGATAATTTTGTCAATTTCCAATTTAGTTTCAACTTGTTTCTTTTGAGGCTTGCTGACTTTCTTTTCTTGTTTTGGAATTCCTTCATCTTCATTTTTATTGGCAATGTTTTCAATTTCCTCCTCAGGTTGGTCTGGTTTTGGAATATTTGAATTTTGGAATTTGGTGGGAATTATTACTCTTTCTTCCTCTTTTTCTTCTTCAATGTAAGTTCCTGGAATTTCTGCTTTCTTCTTTGGCTCTTGATTTTGGGATTGTCTTTCCAACCTTTGTTTTGTCTGTCTTAATCCAATGTGTGATTCAAAAGGGTCATTGGCTGAGGAAATGGTAGGTGGTTTCCAGTTTGACCAATCTTCAACATGTGCAATTGAGGTTGATTTATCCTCTGATTTCTTTTAAGTGGGCTTAACCTCTTCTTCTGGTTTTGGTTTGACAGTAGGTTTCTCCATAAATTTCTTATTGAGTTCTGCTTGTTCTTTTGCAAAGGCCCTGACTATGTCCTTGGCACTTTCATTCCCTTCCATAGGTACTCTCTGATAATTGGGGAAGAGGTAAGATGCTCCTTGGGTTCTGACAATTCTTCTGTCCAAATCTTCAGCAAGGTGAGTGCATCTAGTTGCTGAATGTCCTTCTTCCTTGCAGTAAGCACATTTCATTGGTGGTCTTGGAGCCATTTGAGCTGGTATGTAAGGTTGATAACTGGATGAAAATGGTGGTAAAGGATTCCTTGGCCTATATGGCTGATTATTTTGAGGTAATCTTTGCTCTTGATTGTTGTTCCAATTCCTTCTTGGTGGATACACTGCTTCTGAAAGTGTTTTGAGTTGATTTAAAACTTCTTTAACTGATTCTTTTCCCTCATTTCTTGGCTGAGGTTCTGGTTGTGGAGGATTTTTGATCTTTTGGGTGAGTTCTTTTACTTGTTTTAAAACTTCATCCCAGCTTTCATCCTCAAATCTTGTTTTCTTTTCTGCAGGTTTTGGTTTAGAAAATTCTTTTTGTTGAATAAGTACCTTGGCCTCCAAGTCTTGTTCAATGTATAATTTCAAAATATCCAATCTTGGTATGATGTAACCTCCATCCAAGGCTTGAACCATAGCTCTGTCTTTAATCATTTCTTTGTAGATTGATTCTTGAACACTAGTGGAAAGGCTGGCCAATATTTCCTGGTTATGATTGATATCACCTTGGATATATTGGTATCTTTTGAGGTAAGTGATGATTGCTTCATATTCCCCAATGAATTTTCTGTATTGAGTCATGTTTCTTATTCCACCTTCTTGTTGAGTTTTTGTGAATAAATCAGTGATTGAGGATAATCTGTATCTTCTTTCAGGTGAGACTGTTCCCCATCTTCTTTTCATATCCACTTTTAATTGATCCCAATCAGCTGTTTCATATCCTGGCATTCCTTCAATATGATAACTGATTTCTTCATCTTTTGTCCAAAATGCTATTTGTCTTGCAATATCTCTTCCACTTGCACCTTCAATTTCTGCAATATTTTCAACTTTCTTGATGAATCTTTCAACATCCTTTCCATCAAACCACAGATTATAGTCCTTGGCTCTGATTTTTACTATTGGAGTAGTATTTCTTGGAATTTCTTGATGTAATGGAGTTGGCATTTGTGAAGAAATGTTGACTCTTCTTGGTAAGGTACTTTGTCTTTGTTCTGTATAAGGTGTTGATGTGGCCATGGGTCTAGGATAAGGTGAAGGTGATCCATGTGGCCTGAATGATCTTGGAAGGGTGGTCTGTTCTTCAAGTGGACTATTTTGTGGAGTATAACTTGATGATTCATTTTTGCCTTCCTTTTTGATTAGTGCTAGTAATTCTGCTTGCATTTCTAGCATCTTCTGTTGGAGTCTCTCTGTTGAAGACATTTCTTCCTGTCCTTCAACAGTTTCTTCATTAAAGTTTTCTTCCTGGATTTCTTCAATACTACCAAGTAATTTTGATGATGAAGGTTTATCCATTTTTGATTGATTTATTTCTTCCTTTGATTCTGGTATTGAGTTATTGATTTTATTTCTTTCCAGGAGATCAAGGAAGAATTTCTCCACAACCTTCAAGTCCCTTTTATTGGTTCTTGGTGTTGCAATTGGGAAGTTGGAATATTTATTTGATTCCTCTCCTAGTTCTGTTTCTGGCTTTGGTGGATAATAGTAATGGTCAGAGTGAGTTGATGATTCAGATTCTTGAGATGATGGTTTTGGCTGATTTTGATTATTTGAATCCAGTTTTTGTTATAAAAAATAGTATTCTTGGAGTAGTTAAGTTTATTTTTTTTGATTTTAATTTAATTTTTATTGAAGTTGAGGTTATCAAGCCACTGTTGGGACACCAGATGTGGGAACTCCTCTTGTGTGGGATTAAAATGAGGCAGTACCTGGAGGGGGAAATCACAGGTAACTAGTTTTGAATTGCTAATAACTCCTGTAACCAAGGGTGGCAAGGGTGTATTGCCTGCCCCTCCTAAAATACTGAACAAAATCTTCCTTGGAGCTCACAAACCAAAATAAAATTAGTAAGTGGCTTTACAACTGCAGAAGACAAAATTCAGCAGTCTCAGATCAGACCTATTCAATAAATAATATGAAAAATAATGTCAGTAATTTGGTTAATTTTTAGATTTAATGAAATACTTGTCTGTTTTAATTTTAATAGTTTTTGGTGAAATTGAGGTGAGTTTTTTTCTTGGTGATAAATCCTTGGTAGGATGGGTTATTTAAGGTTTTCTGAAAAATTTGGTGAGTTTGATAAAAGTAATTTTGTTAAGTTAAAGTTTTAATATAGTAAAATAATTTTTTTTTTAAAGGTTTGTTATTTTTTTAAGAGTGGTTTATAATAAGATAAAACTGTATTTGTTAAATTTAAAAGGTAAGATTCTTTGATATTGGATTTTTTAAGGGGGTAAGTTAATTTTAAATCTGTTAAATGGTGTTAATTTTACTGGACAAATTATTTTAATAGAGTAGTAACCTTAATCTTGGGTACTGGGTAATTTTTATTTTTCTTTTAATAATAATAAGATTCCACTGAGCTTAGCTACTGGGTAATCTTCAACACTATACTTCCACTGAGCGTAGCTACTGGGCAAGTAAATTTTACTATAATATACTGGACTACCTCCCAGGTGAGGGATGAATTATTCCTATGCTCCTACTGTGCAGTGGATATAATTTGCATGGGGGGGGATTTTGAAATTTGGGGGGAGAGAGCCTCTCTATTTATACCTTTTGGGAGCCCAGGGGGCCCTCCATGGGAGCTGTCTCTTCCACTTTAATTCCTCTTGATTTCTTCATGTGACTCTGTTTTTGGTGAGGACCTTTCTTGCATGGGTCAGGTGATTTAAGGTTTGGTGATAATTTTCTCTCTGCACAGCCTCCATTTATCACATGATTGCCTTTTGGTGAACTAATTATGATGTGATATTCTTGAATTTTCCTTGCATACATGAGGTGATTCAATTTTGGCTGGGGATTTTTTGTTGTGCACAGCCTCTTTCCTGTCACATGATATTCTGTTGGTGGATTCAGTATCACATGATGACCTTGTAATTCCTTTGCATATGTCCTATTTTAGGTTGGGTAGAAATGGCTGTGTAATTTATGCAGGTGTCATGTTTGTTTTTCTTCTTTTTGAACTTTAAAATGAATTCAGGTGATAACTTCTTGCATTGGTGAATTTACTGTTTTTTATGAGATGATGTGATTTTTGATTTTGACACATGCTGTGCATAGTCATGTGGTTGAGATTTAATTGGAATTATGTACTGCATGCAGCCTGTTGTAACTAGCTTTGGTTTGCATGAGGTGATGAGTGGTGTAAATAATTATGTTTTAAGGTTTTAAGTGGGGTTACTGTGGATATAAGATAAGGTACTCCTGGGACTGTGTTGTAAATGAATTGCAGGAATTCCATGGAGTTGAGCTTTGCATCATGTGATTTTGAATGCAAGTTGGCTGTATAGCTAATGCATGTGTCATTTTCTTGCTGCATGAGTCCTGTGGCTGTAAGGGGGTGTAAAGCTGGGTGGGGTGTGTAATTTAAAGGGTGGTACCTCATTTGTTGTCACTAGTTTGCTATATGTAAATTGATTTTTTACATATGCATAGTGAAATTGAATAAGTTATTTAAACACATACACTTCCCTTGGTGCCTGTGCCATGGTTTTATGAGTTAAATCCAGCTTCTTGCTGTAAAATTGACCTTTTGGTGTAAAATTTGAGTGTAAGTCTGCCTGTAGGCTGGATTTCCTGCTGTTATAGGGTACTATGAGCTTGAGCCTGGTGAAACAAAATGGTATGGAATACCACAGTGGATAGAAGTGAGGTTCTGAAAGGATCAGAACAATAAACAAACAGGCAAAAGGCAGGGGAGTGGGGTTAGTGGAGTGCAAAAGACAAAAGTAGAAAGGCAGGAAGACCAAGGGGAATACGCACAAGAAGGACAAACGCGGGTAAGGTTGAGCAAAGTGGAGCAGGTGAGAAAGAAAGTGAAGGGCGTGTCGTGTGAAGATGGTCTTTTATACCATAGTGAAGCTGAGACAATCTCAGCAGTTGCAGCACCCGCAAAAGGCTCAGCTTCAAGGCGTGTGGGCAAAATTGAAGCTGAGTCTCAGCAAATGCTGCAACTGAGGAGTGAAATGCTTGCGTGAGGCAGAAGAACAATGGGGGTCTGGCTGAGTATCGCAATTTATTGAATTGTCAAGCTGAGTTAAATCCCCTTTGTTTCCTTAAATAGCCGCCCGATCACCCAGGAGGGTGGTCGTGAGGCCCTTGTTGAATATGCATTGTGGGTGCAATGCACAAGTGACCCATGCAGAAATGCACCCGGTGCATTTGGTCACAAGTGATCGTGGCGAGATTACCGGCTGTATGGCCTGGTCATATTGTTTGAACAAAGGGGGGGGCTGTAAGACAAGTGAATACAGCGTGAGCTTGCCTCGACCCATTGCTCAGGTTTGCTTTTGGTTCATAATTGAAATGCTCAGTGGCTGAACATTTTAATTGCATAGTGATTGAACTATTGATATATCAATATCAAATGCACCATGCTGAGCCATTGCTCAGTTGTTTTTGTATTCCCACAATCTGAGCTCTTGGCACAGCATCGGGTGACATTTCAGCCAGGTGCAGCATTTCACACGCTTTGGTGAAGTGCTCCAAATTGAGCCTTCCAATGAACTATTGCAAAAAAAGTTCATTCCATGGCTTTACTGAGCACTTTCACACGGTGATTTTGACCATGATATTCTCAGCTTGCGTGTGAAAATTGTGTGATACGCAATGCTGAGCATGTGGCACATGAGCTGCATATATGCGAATGATCGGAAGGTGCATGCACATTCGCTATATGCATGCAGGCTCAAGTAGTATTACAACTTCCTGATCTGTACAGCCAATACTGTTGTACACAGTATAACTGTGTAAATGTATGCTGCGGGGCAGAGCAAAAGCTGTTCAACAATGTAACATGCAATCACGTCAGGCCATTGAGTCATATCTCTAACCTGCATCCCTTTGATGCACCTTGTTAAACAGCTCTGCCTAACTACGGCAGAGATGCGCATGTAATCCAAGTTAATGTAAGTGGGTCATAGTGGGATGACTGTTTATTTGGGTCATACGCAAACATTGGATTCCATCCGGTGCCATTGTTGGGGCAAACAATGACTGGCCCTGCTTGTTCATTGCGCAGCCACATGCTTTCATACGCTCCCCCAACAGGTCATACACAGGAAAATTTCAACAGCCTGGAAGAAATTTGACTGCCAGTCTTCCAACTGCCTATTTTCTTGGTTGGGTTGTCAGCTTGACTGCAGACGCTCACCCGCTTGCGCGTGGAAACCTGAGGCCAATCAGTGTGGATTTGCTTCAGCCTCATCCACATTAGAATAATCCCAGCCTATGATTGCTGAGGCTGGTCATGTTTGCATGGGTATCTCCCACCGCGGGTCATTTTCTTCACGTTCTCACATGCCCCGCGCAAGTTGTGGCACCTGGCTTGCAGCCAAAAATTCCCTTGGGCGTGTGGCCTCTTTCTCCGGAGTTTTGTACATGCGTGAGGCAAAGACCATGATCCCAATCTCGGGGGATTAGTAGCCGCCTAAAACGCAATAGGGGTGAATGTAGATGTGGATCACGCCTCACGGTCGGTGCCCTGTTTGATCATGCCACACTTCCCCCCCTGAAGCCTAGTTGGCATCAGTCATCAAAAAACTTCACGCAAAATCAAACTCATGTTTGGTGGCACGCCACCGAACATATCTCACCCGCCCACACACAAACATCCCCACAGTGAGATTGCCCTTTGAAACCGCCAACATTGCCCAGTAGCTCCCTGTGCGACAATTAACCTGGGGAAGATATGCATCCATGTTCGCTGTCACACCAGCAAACATGGCCGCATGCCTCTAATATGCCCCTCCACAATAATTTGCTACAACCCACCCAATCTCGGGTATGCTAATGTCAACCTTGTTCCACCAAAGGTTTCATAACTTGCTGCAGATCCAGCAGTCATATTGGTGCACCCACATTTTGGCCACCTTGCCTTGATATATGCCCCAAATTGGATATGAAAATTATGACCCCAAGAGGCCCACCCCCATCAAGTCCATGCACGTAACCACAGGCCATCCCCCCTTGACCCCATTGCTGCCTCTCATATAAGCTCCCCACCTGCGCTTATCCGTCTGCATTCTGTTTAGCTAACCCTTCCCGATCATATAATTTCTGAGGTTTCCCAAATAATTTAAAATAGCTATCATGTCAACCCCTTCACAGCCACTTTGCATTGGGATGATTAATATTTGTATTCAAATAAATAGTGATATAACCTTAAATCCTGAGAATTCCCACTTAGCTTCTTGGATTATCATATGGCACAATCAACACAACATATTTGTTTATCTCCCCAATCACCAGCGTGCTATTGGCTCTCTACCTGCAACCCTTTCCAAAACATTGATACCATTCCTTGGGGAACCAAAAACTTTCATGCACTGTGGTCCTGGTGGGGCATGGACTGAAAATTGCCAATCCAATCCTACTTAAATATTATTTGTTGAGGGAGTATTTATGACTGATGCAAATGATCCCTCCTCATCTCAGAAACCCAATCTAGCATTGATGTTCTTCACATGGTATCCAAACATTTTATTCATAATGGAAAGCTTTCAAACACAAGATTTCAAGCTTAAAAGGCCCAAAGAATATGACTGTAATACTCATTGTCAATGTCAACTCTTCACTCCGACATTTCCTGCTTCAAACTTGACGCCAGCTTCATATCCTGCTGTTTCACCATTGATTTCCAAGCAAAAACTGATACAATTACCCAGTGGATCAGACCTCCCCATGATGACCCCGCCCCATTCCATTATTCAAACCCCCCTCCTCCCTCATCAAAAGACCAGACTAGCTTTTCTCTGGGATCGAGAAATCCCCAATGGCCAATCAGCACGTAACCTTTGGGCCACCTCACCCCCAGGATCCAATTTCAATGCCAGGCACATCATTAAAAACAAGGTCGTTAGCTCATTTGAATCCCTTTCAACCAATACCCCTCTTGGAGGACTGCTCGTGGATGATATGGGACTAGGTAAAACCATTCAGGCCATTGCTCTAATTGGTACCTCCAAGGAGCGGATGATTGCAAACCCCCATTGCTCCACGCCCACCATGATCATCTGCCCCCCTTGCTTAATTATCAAAGCATGCTCAGGCTGGAGCGCTGCATTCCAAAATCTACCATGGTCCCACTCGTCACTCATTATCCAAAGCCGACATCTTAAAATATGATATCATCATCACTTCTTACAATACTATCACCCAAGAAATTAAGCAAACCAATACCTCTACATCATTCATTTTTCAAATCAATTGGCATTGTATAATTTTGGATGAAGCACAGTGAGTGTCTGATCTTAAATGATTCAAATTACCTTTTATATCCAATAACCCTTGCCCCATCTTATAGCTATATTCACTCTCAATACACTGCCACTCACCGTGCCATTAATAGCCTCCTTTCATCCCGTCAAATATGTTTAACGGGCACACCTATTCACAACACCATTTATGACCTTTTGGGCATAATATCATTCATCACTCAACCCCAGAGCGCCAATCAAGATAACTGGTCACCATTCATCCTGAGTAGTCTTTCCAAAGGTTGCAATGATATCTTGCATTTGGCATTGCGGCATTTAAGTTTGCACCGCACCAAAACCACACATCTCAAATCCCTCCCCACTATTAGCCATCATTATGAGCTGCTCCCACTCAACCCAACCATGCAGCAAGAATATTCCATATTATATGAAGAATTCCTATCATCCAAAAGCAAAGGACCAGGAGAATTTCTCAGAAATATTAATGAGCTGCAAATATGTTGTAACCATTACATCATGCTTAACACAATTGCGGAGGCAGATTTGGAAGACCCCAAGGGCAGGAGCACTCAGGATAACTTGCCAACAATCACACGAACTATTGTGGATGTGGAAACATGCATGATGAGTAGTAAAATTGCACACCTCCTACAAAGCTCAATGAAGAACAAACAAACAAGGTGTGGTCCAACCAAATCGGTGGTTTATACCCAATGGACCCAATTTCTAGATTTGTGAGTTAATTCCAATATGCATCCATTACCAATTGAATCCATCTGACTTTTTCATATTGTAGAATTGGTATTGCACTTGCCCATCACTCTATCCTTTCAGCACGAATTGATGGAACAATTACAGCACGAGCACAGGAGAAGGCACTGGAGAATTTCTTAAATAATCCTGAATGTGAAGTACTGATTGCATCCATTGCCGCAGCTGGAACTGGCCTCAATATACCTTGTGCTAATACGGTCTATTTAATGGTGAGGGGACCCCCAAAATTCTGCCCTGATTTGCAGCCCCTGACATCCACATTTCCAGGAGCCCAATTGGAACCCAGCCATTGAGGCTCAGGCTGTTGATTGACTCCATCGTATTGGCCAACAACAACCTGTAAAGGTCATCCACTATATCACTCCTCATTCAGTTGAGGTCAACATGCGGAAGGTACCTTTCAAGATCATCTTTGACCCTAATTGTATTGCTAATCTAAGATCCTTCCTTATGGAAATGCCATTTTCCAAACACCAATAGGTCCAAGAAAAGAAAAAATCATTAACTGCGTGAGCCTTACTGATATTATATAATTTTTGTTTGACCAAGTTGATAGCTCTTGTTCACCCTGGCATAGGTCCACAATTATGAACACCATGAGTTGGATCGAACTCCTTCAATATTTCCTCAATGAAAATGAGCAATAGAGTCTTATTTCTAAGGGAGATGGTGATACATTCCAATTCATATTGTCTATATTCTGGCATATTTAGCAAGTTGTTGAATCTTTAAGAAGTAATACTCAGATTGTATTACACCTGCACAAATAATTCACAAAATGTTAATTTGTAACGGTGCTATACATTTATATTACTAAGTTATTGCAGAGCATCACCATTCGGCCTAATAACCGGAATGTCAAGTATTTTGAGGGCGCTAGTCTGCATCTTACTACAGCCTTTGAGCCAATCTTGATCAAATACCTGAAATGATAAGCCTTGCGGAATATCACCATCATCTGTTGATTGTAATTCTGGCAATCTATCAATAGTTTTTTTACCCTTTTTTTTAATGCAATTACAAAACTCTATGTCTCAATCCATTTTTAATACCAATTCATTAAATAACTGGGAGCGCCAGCGTAATCCCACTTTGCGGTAAACTTGACGGCCATTTTCCAGTACCTCCTCAGTATCTGAACATACTCAAGGGTCATTGAATTGTGATGCTAGAATGGGAAATTTAGCCGTATCACACCATTCACAATGGCGTTCACAGGTCTGCACATAATCAAGTAGATCATCATCAGTCTTTGCTCACAATGAAGAAGAGATACATTAACTAACCCTTTGACAAATCTTTGCGAGCTTTTGATTCTCCTTCTTTTTAACCAAATACTTGGCATCCTTTTGAATAGACTTCCATTCTCTTTTCAAATAAGTGAAATATTGCTCCATTAAAGCTGCCACGACCCCATAGTTATTATGATCCTTGTTCCAACAGTAATTATGATACTCGGTGCTGACCAGTGCAAGACGGAATGTATGGTAAAACACCATAGACATCAGCTCATTGAACGGATGTTGCCATGAGCTCTCCCAGTCCCAAGTGAATTGCTTTAGTCCTAGCTTGTGGAGCTCATTTTTGCAGTAGCTTTGGAAACCCTGAGACTGAACCTGTGTTGATGGCTCATTGAAAACATCCTTGGGGACATATCTGAGATGACCAGCCACTTGAATTGCAATTTCACGCTCTTCTGTGCTTGGTGGTGCTGGTAGTGAGGAAAAATCCTTATCCTTAACTTTGAGTAGGAACAGGCAATGTGCATGTACTGCTGATCTCATTCCATGGACATTCTCTGGAAGTTCTGCTTTCAACCATTTTTGTTGCTCCTTCTGGCTTGCACGTTTTGCCACATTGTGAGCTTTACAAGCCTGGTTCCTTTGCTGTCTGACCTTGGATTGTTCAAGCATACTCTGGGCAAGGGGCATTTGAGGATGGGTGAACTCATTATTTGACTGAGTGCCATGCTCATGCGCCGTGAAATTGTCCCTCCTTGATTCATCATTTATTTCCATTTGAGTTGGAGACATGTTCTCATCCTCATCATCCACCATTTTTTCTCTTGATGAACTGGCATGAGCTGTTCTTGGTTTGGAGGCATATGGATGATGACGTCCAGTGACTTTCTCTTTATGGACCAGAGGTGAAGATGCATAAAGTTCATCACCTGCCATGCACATCATCAGTTAACACATCAAAAAATTAATGAAGACTGGTCATACTCACAATCTTCAATTGGCTCCTGAGATCGGACTGACTTGCCTTTAGGTGCCATATCTAACCCATGAAACAAACATATCAAATTGTGAAAAAGGTTATACTCCAAAATTAAAATGACTTACTTTGATGAAGCGTCAATGCTGGATTTCCCTCCAACAGACCACTCCAAGTTACATTCTCCAATGCTCTTTTTTGTTGCCCCCCATCCACGCGCCTTTCATCACCCACATGAACCTGAGATCCTGATGGAATATTGAGTGTTGGCTGTTTACTTTGGCCAAAGGGATCCTGGGATGCGACTGGATTCCGACCGGGATTAAGGAGGAACTCACGTGGAAATTTTGATTGGGGATTAGCGTGTGATGAGATTTGAGGTGTGCCTTCCGGCCCCTGAGACATATGCGTTTGTGTATTAGTGGGATTTGGGGGAATTGGAGTGACAGAAATATTTGGGATTGACCAAGTGCTTGAAGTTGGAGCCTTTGGATTGCCCACATCAATGTTAAGACCTGATACATTCATTGAGGATGCAATAGGGGTTGTGAGAGGAGTGTTGGGACTCAATGGTGACTGTGTTTGAACATATTCTATGCTAGATTCACTATCTAAGTCATGAACAGAACCTGAACGGGATTTATGTGACTTGGAAGATGACATATGGGCCAAAAAAGTACACTAATATTTTTAACTAGATAAAACACCTCAGTATCATGATAAAATAGAGTGATATGAGATGAAATATTTTCAAATTTAGAATAGAGAAATTCTATGAATAGTTGGAACCAAGTGTTGCGTGGAAGTCCAATAAGCCTCTTTTTAGGAGAATCCTCCCTGCCTCCTCTTGAGCTCCTCCGCTTTTATCGGAAACCACCTGTCACAACCACGTATTTTGACCCTCCTCCTTGATGGCGGCGCCAATCCAACCTGGAGCCAAGTTGGGGCCAATTGGCCATGTCATATCATTTATGGCCAATTGACCCCTTTTGGGTGTTCCATGGCTCTTATGCCATAACCCATTCCATTGGCCACTTATGGCCTCCATCATCCTTTATGGCCTCAGGCCATATACTGCGTCATTGGCCCTCTTGGCCAATTTACACCTCACCAACCCCCAGGCCTCCATCACTGTTTTTGGGCCTGGGGGGTCCCTTTGTCTTCCAGGGGCTTCCAGGCCCCATGGCCACCTTCATTGGTTTCCTGGCCACCCCTTTCATTATGGGGGTTTTGGCCTAAATGGCCTTTTTGGGCCATTTAGGCCCCCACGGCTTCTACGGTCCGCGGGCCGTAATACGCGGTCCACGGTCCGTACGGTCCGTACGCCGCGGTCCGTAGGCGGATTAGGCCCCTTTTGGCCTAATCCAATGAGGCCAAAAGGGGCCAAAGGGGGCAGCCACCTAGCCCCCAAGGCCAGGTGGGTCCCAAACCACAATTGGGCCCACCTGAGCCATTTTTTGGCCACCAATCCCTTGGACCCAATTTGGACCAAAAACACCTTGGATCCATTTTTGGCCACAAATCCCGTAGGACCCATTTTTGGCCCTGGACCACCATGGACCAACTTCACCGTCATGGCCTCTGGCAGCCACCAGAGGCCACCAAATCATCTCAACAAGCATTTCCCTCAACTTAAGGGGAATTCTTTCCTTTCCTTCATGCACTCCGTACTCAAGATTGCAGGTGTGGTGCATATATGGTATTATATACCATTATGCACCATTTTTACTCAGCAATCCAATGGTGACGTTTTCAGGACCCAATTCCACCTTTCCATTTCAAGGTCCATAATTCCAACGCCCATTTCGAAGGAGGACTTTTCAGCTTATCAGTCTGGCAATCCATGGCGGCAATTCAGAAGATCATTCAAGGATCCCAACCACCTGTATCTGCAGGAGGTGGGTTGGTACAATTCATTCAGGATTATTCTAAGGTCAATTCTCAAGAGGTATTACAAAATTCAATCAGTTGTCAAGACATCAAGTATTCAATACTCCTTGGACAACCCAATTCATCCGTACAGGCCTTATTCAATCAACCTGTATGGCCTTGGCCCAATTGGGCCACTTCTCATTCTACTGTGGGAATTCCATCACACAGTTCAAATTTCAAGATGGCCAGAACTGTATTTCCCGATTCGGACAATACAGTCATTGATCCACCTTCCAGGATCAACTTTCAGCTTTTCACATATACTGGCCACCTTTTCAGCACCTGGGGACTTTTTCCCCAGTTAATTAATATAGTGGATTTATTTTTATCCTTATTTTCTTTTTCCTTATTAAAGTTAATACTGATAATCTTAAGTCAGTCATTTAGCACCCTTTTCTTTTATTTCCTCGCCTGTCCAGTGGATATTGGTGGTCATATCCTTATACTAATTCCATTTCCTTTTCTGGCAGGTTGAAACAGTGAATTG
The DNA here is from genome assembly GCA_023105745.1 of Austropuccinia psidii. Lineage (NCBI taxonomy): Eukaryota > Fungi > Basidiomycota > Pucciniomycetes > Pucciniales > Sphaerophragmiaceae > Austropuccinia > Austropuccinia psidii. The sequence goes on from JALGQZ010000012.1 coordinate 35,616,125, forward strand.
AGGATTCACTTGGTTGGCTTCTTGGCTTTTGGCTTCTTTATTATCTTTGGCCATTGGCTTCATCTTTTCTTATCTCATCTTTTGGCATACTTGTTTTCCCCCTTTATTCTTTCTTAAAGAAATTCAGTCTTATTATTCTTTTATCTCTGGAGCCCTCCAAGTGAGTTCTTGATTCCTGAGTGCCAGGCCCTCTTCTTCCAAGAGCCCCTGTGACATTATATTAATTAACTCATAATTCTTCTTCATTCATTCATTCTTTTATTCTTATATTTTAAATTCATTCATTCATTTCATCAAAATTATGATTCTTTGACGTTTTATGATCTTATGATTCTTCGTCACCTCTCAATTTTCCCTCATTCATTCTTCATTCTGAAAATTGAAAGCTGACCCATTTTTTAATTTCTGTTATCTTTTCAATCTCATTCTCAATCTTAATCAATCTATTTTTATCCATAATTCAGGCATTTTTATCTTTGGTTCTCAAGTTATTCATCAGGTTATTCAGACACGTTCTTCATATCAGGATTCACTTTGATTTATTCCTCAAGAATTTTTGATTTTTTGGAAGAATTCACTTGAAAATTGATTTGATTGACTAATTTGACATAATTGAAATTGACCTCAAGATAATTGATTGACCTGAAGACTTTATTGATTTTGCTGATTATTCACATCAAGATTTTTGACATAAATTGATTTTGACTCAAGAATTCATTTTGATTGATTGATTTTTTTCTGCAAGATTTTGATTTGATTTGATTTTGATTGTTTGATTGATTGTTTTTATTGACTTCAAGATTCTCATTGATATTGATTTTTACTTCAAGACTCATTTGATTTGATTGATTGACGTATTTGGAGAATTTTGATTCATTGATTATCCAATTTCCTCAAGATTTGATTGTTGATTTTGTACTTCAAGAAAATTTTGATTTTATTTCATTTGTTTTGGTTGTTTATTCCTGAAATCATGCCAGTTCAACATTCACCTCCAGCAAGACAGACCAGATCTCAGGCCAGAACTCAAGCTGTTCTGACTCCAACTCCAAGGGCTCCTCTTGACGGTACCCCAGCAGTTTCTCAACTGAGGGCCAGATTGGACAGAGGACCCATTATGGAAGGAGCAGCACCATCCAGGAAGGAAGGAAGAGGGCCAAGAAGGTCAATGTCTTTATCAGGAGTGGTTGGCGGATTCCCAGGATTTTCAAGAACCAGTCCCAAGGTTCAAGGTGAAGATGGTGAAGAGGAGGAGGAGAATTCTGTGGAAGAGGAAGAGTCTAATGGCACTGAGGCTGCTCCTGCTCCTGTGGGAGCATCTGAGGGCACCAGAGGACCAACTCTAGCCCAGTCTGATCAGCCTGCCTCTCATCAGCCTGAACCGTCTTTATTGGCCATTATGCAACAAATGACTCAGATTATGGCCAATCTGCAAGCAGCTTCTTCTTCTGAATTATCAAGACCACCAGCCTTCAAGACTCCCTCTATGAAGGCTCCAGAATGCTTTGATGGGACTCAGCCCTTCAAAGTCAGAAGCTTTATTCAGTCTTGTCAACTCATCTTTCATAATGACCCGGCAAACTTCTCTCAAGACAGAAAAAAGGTTCTTTATGCCACTTCATTCTTAGTTGGCAGGGCTGCAAAATGGATTGAGCCTTATCTTTCCAACCTCAATAATCAAGACTCAAATTATCTCCTCAATTCCTGGCCATTATTCGAATCCCAATTGTTCACTTTATTTGGAGACCCAAATGAAGTTAGAAAAGCAGAAGCTGAATTGGATGGCCTTAGGATGAAAGAACGTGGGCATGTTGCTTTGTATATTGCCAATTTCAGGAGTTTGGTTTCAAGAATTGGGGATTGGGGTGAAAGGGCTCTTATTCATCATTTCAGGAAGGGTTTGGCCTCCAGGATTCTGGATCAATTGGCCTCCCATCCTTCAAACATTGATTCTCTTCAAGACTTAATGGACGTCAGCCTGGAACTTGATACCAGGTACCATTGTGGTATTCCATACCATTTTTTTTCACCAGGCTCAAGCTCATAGTACCCCATAACAGCAGTAAATCCAGCCTACAGGCAGACTTACACTCAAATTTTACACCAAAAGGTTAATTTTACAGCAAGAAGCTGGATTTAACTCATAAAACCATGGCACAGGCACCAAAAGGGAAGTGTATGTGTTTAAATAACTTATTCAATTTCACTATGCAAAAATCAATTTACATATAGCAAACTAGTTACAACAAATGAGGTACCACCCTTTAAATTACACACCCCACCCAGCTTTACACCCCCTTACAGCCACAGGACTCATGCAGCAAGAAAAAGACACATGCATTAGTTATACAGCCAACTTGCATTCAAAATCACATGATGCAAAGCTCAACTCCATGGAATTCCTGCAATTCATTTACAACACAGCCCCAGGAGTACCTTATCTTATATCCACAGTAACCCCACTTAAAACCTTAAAACATATTTATTTACACCACTCATCACCTCATGCAAACCAAAGCAAGTTACAACAGGTTGCATGCAGTACACAATTTTAATTAAATCTCAACCACATGACTATGCACAGCATGTGTCAAACTCAAAAATCACATCATCTCATACATAACAGTAAATTCATCAGTGCAAGAAATTATCACCTGACTTCATTTTAAAGTTCAACAAGAAGAAAAACAACCATGACACCTGCATAAATTACACAGCCACTTCTACCAAGCCTAAAATATGACATATGCAAAGGAAATACAAATTCATCATGTGATACTGAACCCACCAACAGCATATCATGTGACAGAAAAAAGGCTGTGCACAAGAAAAATCCTCAGCCAAAATGAAATCACCTCATGCATGCAAGGAAAATCCAAGAAGATCACATCATAATTAGCTCACCAAAAGACCATCATGTGATGAAAGAAGGCTGTGAAGAGAGAAAAGTATCACCAAACCTTAAATCACCTGACCCATGCAAGAAAGGTCCTCACCAAAAACAGAGTCACATGATGAAATCAAGAGGAATTAAAGTGGAAAGAGACAGCTCCCATGGAGGGCCCCCTGGGCTCCCAAAAGGTATAAATAGAGGGGCTCTCTCCACCCAAATTTCAAAATTCCCCCCATGCACAATATATCCTCTGCACATTACAAGCACAGGAATAAGTCATCCCTCACCTGGGAGGTACTCCAGTATATTATAGTAAATTTACTTACCCAGTAGCTAAGCTCAGTGGAAGTATAGTGTTAAAGATTGCCCAGTAGCTAAGCTCAGGGGAATCTTATTATTATTAAAATAAAATCAAAAATTACCCAGTACCCAAGATTAGGGTTACTACTCTATCAAAAATACTTTATCCAGTAAAATTAACACCATTATCAAGACTTAAAAATAACTTACCCCTTTAAAAATCCAATATCAAAGAATCTTACCTTTTAAATTTAACAAATACAGTTTTATCTTATTATTAACCACTCTTAAAAAAAATAACAAACCTTTCAAAAATTATTTTACTATATTAAAACTTTAACTTAACAAAATTACCTTTATCAACACCCATCAAATTTTTCAGAAAACCTTAAACAACCCATCCTACCAAGGATTTATCACCAAGAAGAAACCACTCATCTCAATTTAACCAAAAAAAAAAATATTGAAATTAAACAAACAAGTATTCCATTAAGATATCAAATTTAACCAAAAAATACTGACATTATTTTTCATATTATTTATTGAATAGGTCTGATCTGAGACTGCTGAATTTTGTCTTCTGCAGTTGTAAAGCCACTTACTAATTTTATTTTGGTTTGTGAGCTCCAAGGAAGATTTTGTTCAGTATTTTAGGAGGGGCAGGCAACACACCCTTGCCACCCTTGGTTACAGGAGTTATTAGCAATTCAAAACTAGTTACCTGTGATTTCCCCCTCCAGGTACTGCCTCATTTTAATCCCACACAAGAGGAGTTCCCACATCTGGTGTCCCAACAGTGGCTAGATAACCTCAACTTCAATAAAAATTAAATTGAAATAAATAAAAAAAACTTAACTACTCCAGAATATCTTTTACAACAAAAACTGGAGTCAAATAATCAAAATAAGCAAAAACCATCATCTCAAGAATCTGAATCATCAACTCACTCTGACCATTACTATTATCCACCAAAGCAAGAAACAGAACTAGGGGAGGAATAAAATAAATATTCCAATTTCCCTATTGCAACACCAAGAACCAATAAAAGGGACTTGAAGGTTGTGGAGAAATTTTTCCTTGATCTCCTTGAAAGAAATAAAATCAATAACTCAATACCAGAATCAAAGGAAGAAATAAATCAATCAAAAATGGATAAACCTTCATCATCAAAATTACCTGGTAGTATTGAAGAAATCCAGGAAGAAAACTTTAATGAAGAAACTGTTGAAGGACAGGAAGAAATGTCTTCAACAGAGAGACTCCAACAGAAGATGCTAGAAATGCAAGCAGAATTACTAGCACTAATCAAAAAGGAAGGCAAAAATAAACCATCAAGTTATACTCCACAAAATAGTCCACTTGAAGAACAGACCACCCTTCCAAGATCATTCAGGCCACATGGATCACCTTCACCTTATCCTAGACCCATGGCCACATCAACACCTTATACAGAACAAAGACAAAGTACCTTACCAAGAAGAGTAAACATTTCTGCCCAAATGCCAACTCCATTACATCAAGAAATTCCAAGAAACACTACTCCAATAGTGAAAATCAGAGCCAAGGACTATAACTTGTGGTTTGATGGAAAGGATGTTGAAAGATTCATCAAGAAAGTTGAGAATATTGCAGAAATTGAAGGAGCAAGTGGAAGAGACATTGCAAGACAAATAGCATTTTGGACAAAAGATGAAGAAATCAGTTATCATATTGAAGGAATGCCGGGATATGAAACAGCTGATTGGGATCAATTGAAAGTGGATATGAAAAGAAGATGGGGAACAGTCTCACGTGAAAGAAGATACAGATTATCCTCAATCACTGAATTATTCACAAAAACTCAACAAGAAGGTGGAATAAGAAACATGACTCAATACAGAAAATTAATTGGGGAATATGAAGCAATCATCACTTACCTCAAAAGATACCAATATATCCAAGGTGATATCAATCATAACCAGGAAATATTGGCCAGCCTTTCCACTAGTGTTCAAGAATCAATTTACAAAGAAATGATTAAAGACAGAGCTATGGTTCAAGCCTTGGATGGAGGTTATATCATTCCAAGATTGGATATTTTGAAATTATACATTGAACAAGACTTGGAGGCCAAGGTACTTATTCAACAAAAAGAATTCTCTAAACCAAAACCTCCAGAAAAGAAAACAAGATTTGAGGATGAAAGCTGGGATGAAGTTTTAAAACAAGTAAAAGAACTCACCCAAAAGATCAAAAATCCTCCACAACCAGAACCTCAGCCAAGAAATGAGGGAAAAGAATCAGTTAAAGAAGTTTTAAATCAGCTTAAAAGCCTTTCAGAAGCAGTGAATCCACCAAGAAGGAATTGGAACAACAATCAAGAGCAAAGATTACCTCAAAATAATCAGCCATATAGGCCAAGGAATCCTTTACCACCATTTTCATCCAGTTATCAACCATACATACCAGCTCAAATGGCTCCAAGACCACCAATGAAATGTGCTTACTGCAAGGAAGAAGGACATTCAGCAACTAGATGCACTCACCTTGCTGAAGATTTAGACAGAAGAATTGTCAGAACCCAAGGAGCATCTTACCTCTTCCCCAACTATCAGAGAGTACCTATGGAAGGAAATGAAAGTGCCAAAGACATAGTCAGGGCATTTGCAAAAGAACAAGCAGAACTCAACAAGAAATTTATGGAAAAACCTATTGTCAAAGAAAAACCAGCAGAAGAGGTTAAGCCCACTGAAAAGAAATCAGAGGATAAATCAACCTCAATTGCACATGTTGAAGATTGGTCAAACTGGAAACCACCTACCATTTCCTCAGCCAATGACCCTTTTGAATCACACATTGGATTAAGACAGACAAAACAAAGGTTGGAAAGACAATCCCAAAATCAAGAGCCAAAGAAAAAGGCAGAAATTCCAGGATCTTACATTGAAGAAGAAAAGGAAGAAGAAAGAGTAATAATTCCCACTAAATTCCAAAATTCAAATATTCCAAAATTTGACCAGCATGAGGAGGAAATTGAGAATATTGCCAATAAGAATGAAGATGAGGAAATTCCAAAAGAAGAAAAGAAGCTCAGAAAACCTCAAAAGAAACAAGTTGAAACAAAATTGGAAATTGACAAAATTATTAAAAAAATTATGCAACAAAAGATCAACCTCACCATTGAAGAAATTTTGAGGATGTCACCAAATTTTGTCCATAAATTGCAGGAATTATCAGAAAAAGACAAGGAAAAGATTAAATCACTCAACTCAATGGATCTTCAAGAAAGACTATTAACCTTTGGATTCAAAGAAATACCAAAACCCAAGATTCATTATGCTTGTCCTTTGGGATTTATGGAAATCTTTATTGGAAAGGAAGAATATCCTATCAGAGCATTAGTAGACACTGGGGCAGAACTCAACATCATACCAGAAGAAATAGCAATCAAAGCCTCACTCACAACAAGAAATCTTAACATGAACCTGAGGGGAATTGGAGGCCATACTACTTCATTGGTTGCACTTTCAGAATTTACTCCAATCATCTTGGCTTCAGGTGAAGAAACTCAAATACACTTTTTTATTGCAAAAGGATCTGTCCATACAGTACTTGGAAGACCTTTCTTGGCAGACAACAATATCAGGCTGGAATTTTCTCATAAACAAGGTGAAATACTAAGCTATCAAGAACCTGATGGACGAAGATTATGCATGCCAATATGCAAACCTCAAGCACTTGGATGGCAAACTGGACCACCTAGAGGAATGGATTTATGCAATATGGCAACATTGGTCAGAAATAACCCAGGAAAGAAGTTTCAAAATGCAAAAAGAGACAATACCATAATCAATTTAACCCAGAAGACCCAAGAGTTATCCATATCTCCAAAAAGTGATGACTTTGGTCAAGATTTACAAAATACCCAATGGCCAAACAACCTGAAAAGACAGCTTGAAGACTCAACCTCTGAGGATGAATTACCCAATATAAGTTACAAGCCAATTAACAAGAAGAAAGAAACATTCCAGATTTTAGTAGATGGAAATGAGAAAATAAATGGAAACCCTTTCAAAACTAAACCCAAAAGGAAGAAAGTCAGATTTAGTGAGCATCATGAGCTCTCAGATGAAGAAATTATAAATGATATTGAAAAAGATCTCAGAATTATGGATGAAAGAGACAAAAATTTAAAAGAGACATACCATATCAACTTCTTGGACAGACCATTGAACAACCAAGAAGAACCTTATGAATGGCAACTGGAAAACCCTGAATTCATACAGCAACCTCCCAATGAAGATGATGAAACAGAATCCATCCTAGAAAATGAATACAACTACATTTACCTGCCATACATTACCTTTGAAGATATTTATGGGGATGAAGCTCAAGGAATTTTATGTGAAGATAAATATTTATCTCAACTTCCAGGAGCAAACTTGAGCAAAATTGAATTCTTAGAGATATTGACTGAAGAAGGAATCAAAGGAAACCTCTCAAATCAGTTCTGGGATAAAACATTTTCAATGGGAATTTTACCAAGAAGAGGACTTTACTTCAATCAAATTTGGGCCCAGTGGTACCTTGGATTAAATGGATCAACATATCAAACTGGAAAATTGAAATGGGTTGGAGATGGATATATATTCATTGATGAAGACTTATGGTGGTCAGAATTTCCATCAGAACCAGAAATTGAGGAAAGAAATAACTTTGTGGAAACCCTCAAAGACCTTATTTTGGCCAGGTTACTCAACAGACACTCACCTTTCCCACTAGGGGGAGCTCAACTTTGAATAAAACCAACAAAATCAAGATTTTTTCTCTAAAATGTATCAGTATCACCCATAAAATGTATCATTAGTTTCTTTTTTATTTTATTTTTCTCTTTATGGCAGTGACTTCCTGCCTTAACAAAGAAGAAATTAATCAACAAATTATCCCTTAAAAATTAAAAAAATTAAAAAAAATTTAAAAAAAAAAAAAAAAAAAACTTACAAAAAATATATCAATTACCTTCACCATGGCCAATTCACCAACTTTTGGATCCTATGGAGAAGAATTAATAAAAGAAGACCCAATTATCAATGAAGAACTTCATTGGTCACCAGAAGATGAAGATATCAATATATAAACTCTTTGGTACTTTAAAGAAACTCCATCAAAATCAAAAAAATCAAATAGTCAGATTTAAGCTCAATCAATCAATAGGCAGTGACCTCCTGCCTTATCAAAGAGAAAAATCATTCTTATAAACCAAACAAAAAATCACCATTTTCCTTCACCAAAACCCAATCATCACTAGGCAGTGACCTCCTGCCTTATCAAAGAGGAATATCAACTCACACCAAATCAAAACAATTTCACTCACCTAGAAAAAGAAACAACAATTAACCATAAGATCACTAGGCAGTGACCTCCTGCCTTATCAAAGAGGAAAATCAATTCTTAATCAATCAAAATCACCAATATCACTCACCCAAACCATAAGATCACTAGGCAGTGACCTCCTGCCTTATCAAAGAGGAATATCCAAATTTCTTACCCAAAATTACCATCCAAATCCCATTAAACTTACCCTCAAGCTATTTTTTAAAATTCTCAAATATTACTACCTTTTTGATACTTTTTAAACCCACAAAATCCTACAAAATGGAGTCATGGCCATTACCTGAAGAAAATACCTGGTCAATGGACACAGATATCAGCTGGATAAAAGAGAAAGAAGACTGGGACTCTTTCTGTCAAGACTACTTGTTTAAAAGCCTAAAAAGGGAAAAATGGAGGGGAGGGAAATTTGTCAAATAGGAATTAGTGAAGAAAATACTTGGACAAAGGAAAAAATTAGAAGGAACATTACCTGCTAAGTCCTCATTTCTTGATTAATCATCCATCCTATTTCCATTGATAGTATAATTATTTATCTCCATTTTTTTATATATTTTACTATTTCATGTTTCTTTTTTACAAGTAAGATTTTCTCTCATATTAACAAAAAAGAAAGAAATAAATTAAAAAAAAAAAAGCTTCAATTAATAAAAGCTTTGAAGCAATAACTATAAAATAAGCTTACCTAATATCAAGGGTTTTGTCTTATAATTATATTTATTTATTTAATTATTGTATTTCTTATTTTATTTTTTTTATTTCATTTTATTGTTCAAAATTTAAAAAAAGAAAAAATAAAAAAAAATAAAAATAAAAACAATCAGTTTCAATTCAGTTCATATCAGTAGATGATAACTAAAGAAAAAACCTACATGATAAAAAAATATTTATTTATTTCCTTCCTCTCTCATTTCATTATTTATATTATCTTACTTTTTTATTTTATTCAAAAATAAATAAATAAATAAATAGATCTACAAAAAAAAAAGACAACATTAGTATCTATTTAATTGATAAATTATAGCTAAAAAAACATACATTACATTCAAATTATATGATTCTTGTTTTTCAAAAATAAAGCAGGGACAGATAGACAAAGTACTTTTAAAAGTTTTAATAAATAATTTATCTTCAACTATATTTTTTTTTTTTTCTCTTTTTTTCAGATAGGCTTATGGTTTTTATTTCTTTAGCTATCTACTTTATTGAAGTTAAATTAAATTAATTTTAATTTATCTACCTTTAATTTCTTTTGTAGAACCTAGCTTAACTCATATTTTAACTTAAATTTAGCTCAAGTTTATCATTTATTTATTTATTTATTTTTATTTTATTTTGAAAAAAAAAAAAAAAAAAAAAAAAAGCAAAAAGTGGGGAAAAGAGATGGAAGAGGTGAGGGGGGTATTTATAGGAAAACTCTATGGAGGCTGACTTGTGGTTTCTGACTCAGCCGGTATAAACTAACATTACTCTAACTCCACTCAGAAAATGGCGGGTCTTCCATGAATACAATCAGTACAAGATCAGACAATACAGTTTTAGATCTCACCAATACAAGACAAACAGGAATCTTGTGCATCTCACATCCATTACCAAAAACAATTATTGAGAAGGAAAAATTCAAATCAGCAAGCCTCAGATCCGTTGGATATGCTAAAGCATTCAACTAGCAAGTTTAAGACAGCAGCACTGCCATCTCGCTTAACAATACTGGATGAATCTTGCATCATAAAACCAAATGTCCTGACAGAGACCCTACTTGAGGTCTATTGTACAGGCTAGGTATGGTGATAGCTTGGATTCAGCAAATGGTAATGAGCTCCGATAGCTCTTCCAAAATAACATTTTGACAGATGATAGCCCTGAAATCTCAATCAGACCTTCCATTACCTCAAATGCAAGCCTTCGAAGGAGGTAGTTCTAGTTGGTCACTAAATCAGACCCAGATGAGGCAATCTTGCATTAAGAACCTCATCGATTGACAGGAACTGAATTAACTGCTTCAATAAAATACTAGAAGAATATCATTACAGCATGATAGATCACAGGATGGAGTTGGGGGGGATTTAGACAAATACTCCCAGGTTCCAGTACCAACAAACCTAAAATTAACTGACATGACTGTACTCGATCATTAGGATCCACTCAGAACAACAAAGCCTTGAAAACTCCTACTAAAACACCACAGGAAAAGACATGATAAAAACCGTATTATTGCCTTCAAATCACCTCACAAAACCCTTTGGAGGACCTCAGCTGTCACCATCATAGACTTATGATCACCAATTTAAATATGAATACAGCCGAATACCCGCTTAATACACAAACAATAGGATGGGGACCTTTGTAAAAAACTACTGCACCAAAGTAACAAGCGGGTAGAAGAATTGGAACCTATTTGTGCTAATTACACTATAACTGCAAGATATGCCCGATAAGATCCTGCATCAGCACCTCATCAAGCACTCAAGCTGTCAACTTCCAACATCAGTGCACTGCCTTAACGCCACACTATAAGAACAACAAAACTGAATTGCATGCAGAAAGGTTGGCTCGTCAGTAAATTGTCAAGCTAACGAAAACATCATTTGTTTGGCATCCAGCATTTGCACGCAGTCGTCAAACAAGGAGTTATAATAACGGCTGAGGAAGTGGGCAAAATGTGGCTTCTAGCGGCTTCAAGCCAACTTAATTTGGTCACGAAAGCTAAGAAAATACCACCTACAGTTTTATTGCAACAGTAAAACAGCAAACAAAGAATCACACTCACTAGCACCTCACTAGTACATCAAAGATGAGAAGTCAGAGTCGATGGGTGGATTTAGCTCGGAGGTGGTATTCTACAGATGCAACTACCGGAAAAGAATGTTACAGCCACCGCTACCCATCAATTCGGTTAGGATCACATTGGAGCCTGTGTAATTCTCGGAAGGTGACAGAAACATCACCCAAAGTACCTAACGCGACTGAATCATCTGTTTAAGGTATCAAAATCAGCAAACCGACCAAAAAAATAAAAAAATAATAATAAAACAAAACAAATAAGCCATCAATCAACAAAACATAGCATAGAAATTCATCAATACTTACAACCTCTTAAAACCACAACCCGACTCGCTTGCAAGTACCAGAAAGGCTGCATCAATTGGTGTTTTGACACCCATTGAGACAAAAGCTTCTAACCCGAAGCTGTTTAAAAGAGTTTAAAGGACTAATCAACTAAGTGAAACGATGCGAAGAGGTTTAGAGCGCAATAAAAGTGCTTGTAAAGGGATCGCATATATATAAACAATAAATAAATAAGAAATTCTAAGAATTAAAAGAAATGTAAAAAAAAGGGGATGGGTAGTAAAACCCATCTAGGGGCCTTTTCCAAAAGAAAACAGTAACCCAAAGTGGTATTAAGCCTCACTTGGGATATACTAGCTTAACATAGCCTGAATTGGACCTCCAGGGGCAGCCAAACCACCTCATTAGCTAAAATCAGCAGCTCAACTTCATGGAGACCACCAAAATGAGTCTAAACCATACTGGTAATTTAATGAAATCAACAGTACATCAATAATAATAACAATAGTAGCTAAATATATAAACTAACTACTTTTATTACTAAATTCAAAAAAAAAAAAAAAAAAAAAAAAAAAAAAACAAAAACAAAAAAAAAAAAAACAATAATAATAATAATAAAATTATTATTAACATTTGAATTTTTGCTACAGGGAAACAAACCAAAAATGGTAACAAAAAAGTCCTAGACATGACTTTAAACTGTTTATTTCTTATTCTATTAATAAAATTTGAGTTTTACTAATGATTTTTTTTTCTTTTGAGAAACTATTTTCAAAAAATATTAAAAATAATAATAAATTGAATTACTGGAGCTAACAAAAAGAAGTTCTTTTGTTTAAAAAATAAAAAATAATAAAAAAAAAAAAAAAGTCCTCAACATGACTTTAAACTGTTAAATTTTTCTTTTAATTATGTTTTGGAAAATCAATAAAAGCCCTCATCAAGGCTTTAAACTGATGGTTTTTTTTTATTTTTTATTTTGTGTTATAATTATATTTAAACTGACATATCTTATTTTGGTGTGCTACAGGGCATACAAAACAATAAATGCCCTCAGCATGGCTTAAAACTGCTTAATTCATTTATAAATTTTAATTTTGATAATTTAAGTTGCTAATTGATTTTTTTATTGTGAGATTATGCAGGGCTATAAAAAAAAGAGCCCTCAGCATGGCTTTAAACTGCTGGTTTTTTCTTATTTATTTGACTTCATTTATTTTATTTATTTTTTATGCTACAGGGCTAAAAAAAAAAAATGTCCTCAGCAAGACATTAAACTGCTGGTTTCTGCTTTCATTTTTAATCTTCTGGCTATTTATTTTACTTAAAATGATTTTCTATTTTTTTTTACAGGGCTTTAGAATAATTTAATTAAACAAAAAAAAATGTCCTGAGCAAGACATTAAACTGCTGGATTTTTTTCATTTTCTCATTAATATTAAATGAAGCTGACTTATTTACTTTTATGTGCTACAGGGCTATGAAGGACAAAAAATGCCCTGAGCAAGGCATTGAACTGCTCAAATTTTATTTTTTATGTTTTTTTTACTGATTTTCCCTTTAGTTTGATAATTAGAGGAAATAATGAACACAAAAAGCCCTCAGCATGGCTTAAAACTGCTTGATTTTATTTATTTGATTCTTCTTTCCTCTATCAATGCTAAAATTGTCTTTTTATTTTTGATGCAGGTATATGCTAATGAGAAACAAAAAGAAACAAAACAAAAACAGTATATATATAAGTATATTTCATGAATTAGGTGTTTATCATTCAAGAATTGTCCTGATGCTATAAGCATAAGGCTTATAAAGAGTAAGGAGTCCTTAACAAGACTATAAACTGTTTAGTTATGCAACTGGGCTTTTAAGATAAATCAAATCTCCTGAAAACCAAAAATTATCAAACAAAAGTGTTTGGACAAAGATAAGGCCCTCAGAAAGGCTTTAAACTGCTTATTTCTTTTTTCATTCTTAATTTGTCTTGGATAAAAATGGAGCTGACACATTTAATTGTGCTACAGGTCTTCAATATACAAATGAGCCCTTAGTATGGCTATAAACTGCTTCTTTTACTTTATTTCTCATGATCTTTTTATCCTTGATATTAAATTGAACTGACATATTTTACCTTTTATGTGCTACAGGGCCATAAAGGACAATGCAAGCCCTCAGTATGGCTATAAACTGCTTATTTTGTTTTATTTTTCATTCTTACTTTATTTTTTGGATATTAAATTAAAACTGATATATTTCATTTTTTGATAGGTAAAGGGCTACAAATAAAAGATAAAGCCCTCAGCATGGCTTTAAACTGCTATTTTATCTTTTATGCTTTCTTATTTTGAATAATAACTATACTAAAATATTTGATTTGGCTTCCACAGATGAGTCCTCAATAAGACTATAAACTGTTTAAGATAACTATACAACTTGGCTTTGAAGATAAATTACATGCCAGGAAACCCCAAAGGCAACAATCAGGTTCCTGGACACAAGATATGGTCCTTGGCAAGACCATAAACTGCCCACTCAAATTATCAACAATAATCAAGAAAAATTAACCAATGGTCCTTGGCAAGACCATAAACTGCCCCTTCAATTATCAACAATAAATCACTAAAATTATCAACAAGGACCAAAGCAAAGAAACAATTGGTCCTTGGCAAGACCATAAACTGCATATTTAAAATATTCAAAAAAAAGATTGAACAAGGACTATCAAAGGAGGATAAGTCCTAGGCAAGACTATAAACTACCTGAGTTTTTATTTTACTTTATTTTTTTTTCTTCTACTTTATAATTTTATGTCATTATAAAAAAAAAAGAAGAATTGGAAAGATATACTGACTTAAGTTTTTGAACATATTTTTTTATTTTTATCTTATTTTTTATCCCAAAATTCAACTATTTATTTATTTTACCTGAGAATGAGGGGCATATCCCAGTCAAGTTCTCAAAAAAAAATTATTATTTTTTATCTTCATCATATTTTTTCTTCTAATATTACTTTAAAAGCCATTAAATTGGCTCAATATTTTTTCCACTCAAAAAAAAATAAAATAAAATAAAATAAAATAAAAATAATTATTAAAAAAAAAAAAAAAAAAAAAAAAAAACTCTACATCAAGTATTATTTTTTTTTAAAAAAAAAAAAAAAAAAAAAAAAAAAAGATCAATTTATTTGAAATATTTCTTCAATTACAAGAGAGTGATTGGAACTTGTTTGAAAAGAAGAAGTATTTGTGCTATGAAGGCATTAATTGAACTCTGAAGGAGTTATTTATATTAAAAACTCATAAATTGATGACATAATTTGGGGAATTTACATATTAATAAAACCTCAATGTGCTGTTTATTCCAAATGGAATTTTGAAAGCCCCCCAAAAAAGCAAAGAAGAGTTTTTTTCAATTGTACAAATTTTCAATTTCACTGTTTATATTTTTTAACAACTCAAATGCATTTATGGGTAACAGAAAATCTGAACCATAAAGGGGATGGACTTGAAATAAAGTCTGAGTCACAATGATGATTCCAAAAAGGAAGAGTTGTGGCATCATAAGGGTCATTATATGAATAAAGGACTCAAATTATGATCATTCAATTATGTAATATTAATCATAAATACTCTCAAGAGCACCAATTTTTGCTGATTGGAACAAATTACCACCTTCAACCAAACAGTTCCATGATCTTAACTGTGATTCAGGTTTATTTCTTTTAAGTTGTGATTTTCACTCAGATATCTCACTTTATGGTTATTTTATACTTAAATTAAAAAAAAAACTTATTATTGAATCATCATTAACATAAAAACTTACTGTATCATTATTTATTCTTATCAAATCACTATAAAAAAATAAGGGGTGGGTAAACTTATTTCTTACACTATCCCTTATAGTGGAAGTTTTGGGGGAATGAGAACATATCCTCTTCAAAATTCAAAAACCAACTCAAGGTTTTTAAATGGAGAGGGGGGCCCTTATCCAAAACAAATATTATTAAAAAAAATAACAATAATAATCAATAAACTAATATTAAAATCAATTTTAAATCACCTTATTATTACAATTTTTTATTTTTTATTTCTTTATAACAGGTATAATTCAGGAATACAAAAGAACAAAAGGACATAAATTATTTTGAAGAAATAGCAAGAGAATTGGGAAGCAACTTATCATAGGACAATTATTCAGAATACTGAAAATGAAGAATATTATTTATGTAGAAAAGCAGGAGTTCCTTATGGATGGACCTTTGGACAACACAAGACCTTGGAAATTTCTTTGATTCTGGATTGAAACTCAATTGGAATTCAAGAATCACTGGCCAGGATTTATGGACTGAAGGTTGACTCACTGGATTGATTATTGACTCAGAACTCACTCAACATGATGGACCAGCAAGATGATGTAAAACACTCAACTAAAATTGCCCTTGGGATCTTAAAGAAGCTTGAAGACTCAAGAGGTCCTCAGCATGACACTAAACTGCTTTCCCTGTAGACTTGGGCAGGGAAACTTATAAAAAAAATAATAACAGCCAAGAAGCTGGAGGGGATTGTCCTAGTCAGGAGAAGTGCTGAAGGACCATTTTTGTCCTTAGCATGACAATAAACTGCTCCCTTTGTGTAACAGGAACAAGGGACTTACAGGTGTTTAGCATTATCAAATTGGGCAAAATGAACAAAGTGAAGTCTCAAGCCATCAATTAAGACAGGAAAATTCCTTATCAAGAAATAAAACAACCAGAAGAATCTTGCATCAAGTGGGAATCATGAAGATTGAAGAATAAAACAAGAGTCAAGTGGAATCCAAAATCAAGCCCAAAGGAGCTCAAGAATAAAGATAAGCCCTTGGATTAGG
Source organism: Austropuccinia psidii (assembly GCA_023105745.1). NCBI lineage: Eukaryota > Fungi > Basidiomycota > Pucciniomycetes > Pucciniales > Sphaerophragmiaceae > Austropuccinia > Austropuccinia psidii. The sequence continues at coordinate 35,632,620 of JALGQZ010000012.1, forward strand.
CCAGGAGGTCCTTGTATGACTTAAACTGCAGGACTTGTATACCTAATATACAGGGGTTACACACCTAGTTGTAGGTCCTGTATGACCTTAAACTACATTTTTTATGAAAGAAAGAAGAAAGAAGAATTGTGAAGACCTCAAGATTTCAGGACACTAGCAAATTCTTGAAAATAATTAAAAGAAAGAAAAAGAATCAAAATAACTAATTAAAGATGGAACACCAAATTTTAGCAGCCAAATACAAATCAGTCCTGAAGAAGGTGAGACCAGTCAATGAGCCAATGCCTCAAGACCTTAACCCACCTTTGGAAAGACCACCTTTGTCAAGAGATCCTTATGAAACACCCTTATCACCAAACCCACCTATATTTCAAGAAACTTTCAAGGTCACCCATGAAAGACTCCAAGCAGTCAATTTTGGCCCACCAGGATGGTTATCAAATGAAGAAATCAATTTACTCAAAAATGTTATTACCTTAAGGGAAAAAGCAATAGCTTTCTGTGAAGAAGAAAGAGGATTACTCAAGCACTCATATGGAAAACCTTACAAGATACCAGTAATACCTCATGAACCTTGGCAGAAGAAACCAATTCCCATTCCCAAATCAATTTTACCTCAGTTTACTGAACTAATAAGAGAAAGAATCAGGACTGGACTCTATGAGCAATCCACTTCAAGCTACACCAGCCCAATCTTTTGTGTGGCCAAATCAAATGGAAAACTCAGAATTGTCCATGACCTTCAAGAACTCAACAAAGTCACCATCAAGGATGCTGGCTTACCACCTCATATTGAAGAATTTGTAGATGCATTTGCAGGAAGAGCATGCTATGGACTAGGAGATATCATGGGAGGATATGATGAAAGAGAATTAGATGTCACTACAAGACCCCTCACTACTTTTGAAACACCCCTTGGAAGGATGCAACTCACAAGACTACCCCAAGGAGCCACCAACTCAGTAGCAGTATACCAAGCCCAAATGACCTGGATACTTCAAGAAGAAATACCAGAAAGTGTAGGAATTTTTATTGATGATGGAGGAATAAAAGGGCCAAGATCACTTTACAACCAAGAAAAACTACCAGAAAACCCCTCAGTCAGAAGATTTATATGGGAATATGCCATAACCTTAGAAAGAATTTTATTCAGGATTGAAGAAGCAGGCCTTACTATCTCAGGCTCAAAGTTTGCATGCTGTGTTCCAGCTTTGGACATAGTAGGGCATGTTGTATCATTCAAAGGAAGAACAATCTCAAAACAAAAGATCAACAAGATTCAAAATTGGCCAACACCTCTCAACAAAAAGGAAATAAGAGGATTTCTTGGTCTTTGTGCTTATGTAAGGATGTTTATTGAAAACTTCTCACAAGTTGCATCACCACTCAGAAGGCTCACCAGAGAAGATGTTGACTGGGATTGGGATCAAAAATGTGAAGAAGCTTTCCATAAGCTCAGAAGAATAGTTGGAGAAGAAATAACTCTCAAGAAATTGGATTATGACAAAGGAGCAGGAAAAATTAAGCTAGCAGTAGATTCAAGCTACATTGCTGCAGGAGCAGTACTCACTCAAGAAGATAAAGAAGGAAAAGATAGACCAGTATTATATGAATCAATAACTTTTTCAAAATTAGAATCAAAATACTCACAACCCAAATTGGAACTCTGTGGAGTTGCAAGAATTCTCAAGAAACTTCAAACAATACTTTGGGGACAACATTTTGAATTACAGGTTGATGCCAAGGCCTTAATTGAAATGATAAACACCCCTTGCTTACCCAATGCCCCCATGACAAGATGGGTGGCTTTCATTCAACTATTTTCCTTTGATTTGGTACACAAACCAGGGAAAACTTTCACTATGCCAGATGGGCTCTCCAGAAGACCAAAAAACTCAGAAGAAGATGAATATGCACCAGAATTTGATGAAGAAGAAGATTGGATCAAGCCACACCCTGGATTTGGGGCTAAGAATGTAAATTCACTCCATTTTTCAGGAGTACAAGTACCAACCAAACAAGAAGGATTTTGGAAGAGAATGCAAGAATACTTAAGTACAATGAAAAAACCACAATCAAGTAAAGATGAAGAATTTAGAAGGATAAAAAGAAGGTCATCCAACTTTTTCTTGGAAGATGGCCAGCTCAAAAGAAGAAATAACCCTAACCCTCAATTGGTAGTATCAAGTCAAGAAGTTCAAAGATACATTTTAAAGTCACTTCATGAAGACATGGGCCACAGAGGAGAAAATGAAACTTACAGAAGAATTAAAGCAAGATATTGGTGGGAAGGAATGAAGAAATCAGTCAAGAAATGGGTTCAATCTTGCCTGGCCTGCCAAAAGAGAAGTCAAAACTTACAAAGGGAACAAGGAAGGCCTACAGCAACATCAACAATCTTTGAAAGGGTAAGCATGGATGCAGTCCATATCAAATCTGGAAGATGGAAATATATGGTTGTGGCCAGAGATGATTTTTCAGGATGGCCAGAAACAGTTGGACTAGTCAAATTAACAGCAAAAGCAGTTGCAGAATGGTTCACCTCAGAATGGATATGCAGGTATGGCTCACCAAAAGAAGTAACTGTTGATGGGGGGCCAGAGTTTGGAAAAGAATTGCAAGATGCAGTAAAGAAAGCAGGATCAAGGATCAGAGTAACCACACCTTATTACCCAGAGTCTCAAGGAATGGTTGAAAGGGGCCATAAACAGCTTAAAGATGCATTAGTCAAGATGTGTGGAGAAAATGGAGGAAAATGGAAAAAATATCTACCTTTGGTTACCTTGGCTGACAGAATCTCCACTAAAAGGACAACTGGTTTCTCACCATATGAACTCCAATTTGGACAACTACCAGTATTACCAATTGACATTGAAACAAAAACATTTTTAGCAGTAGAATGGCACAAAATATCCACAACTGAGGAATTACTGGAAGCCAGAGCCAAACAGCTGGAAGGAAAAGAAGAGATGAGAAGAAAAGCAGCAGAAAAACTCAAAAAATCAAGGGAAGACTCAATGAAATATTGGGATAGAAGAATGGCACATCAACTAAGATCACCACTCAATCCAGGAGATTTGGTCCTGGTTTACAACAAAGCAATAGAAACTAATTGGGGACTACTTTTCAAAAACAAATGGAATGGACCCTATAGAGTAATCAAACAAATAAACAATGGACCATATGAACTTGAGGAACTTGATGGAACAGAATTATCAAGAAGATTTGCAGCATCTCAAGTCAAGAGGTTCTACCCAAGAGGAAAGTTGATAAACACAAAAGAAGACACAGAAGAACAACAAAGTGAAGAAGATGAATCAATAAATGAGGAAGAGGTATTGGAGGAAACCACAGAATCAGATGAAGAATAGAGAGCTCTCACCTGGAATGCTGGGGACAGCATTAAATGGAGAGGGGGATGTGGTATTCCATACCATTTTTTTTCACCAGGCTCAAGCTCATAGTACCCCATAACAGCAGTAAATCCAGCCTACAGGCAGACTTACACTCAAATTTTACACCAAAAGGTTAATTTTACAGCAAGAAGCTGGATTTAACTCATAAAACCATGGCACAGGCACCAAAAGGGAAGTGTATGTGTTTAAATAACTTATTCAATTTCACTATGCAAAAATCAATTTACATATAGCAAACTAGTTACAACAAATGAGGTACCACCCTTTAAATTACACACCCCACCCAGCTTTACACCCCCTTACAGCCACAGGACTCATGCAGCAAGAAAAAGACACATGCATTAGTTATACAGCCAACTTGCATTCAAAATCACATGATGCAAAGCTCAACTCCATGGAATTCCTGCAATTCATTTACAACACAGCCCCAGGAGTACCTTATCTTATATCCACAGTAACCCCACTTAAAACCTTAAAACATATTTATTTACACCACTCATCACCTCATGCAAACCAAAGCAAGTTACAACAGGTTGCATGCAGTACACAATTTTAATTAAATCTCAACCACATGACTATGCACAGCATGTGTCAAACTCAAAAATCACATCATCTCATACATAACAGTAAATTCATCAGTGCAAGAAACTATCACCTGACTTCATTTTAAAGTTCAACAAGAAGAAAAACAACCATGACACCTGCATAAATTACACAGCCACTTCTACCAAGCCTAAAATATGACATATGCAAAGGAAATACAAATTCATCATGTGATACTGAACCCACCAACAGCATATCATGTGACAGAAAAAAGGCTGTGCACAAGAAAAATCCTCAGCCAAAATGAAATCACCTCATGCATGCAAGGAAAATCCAAGAAGATCACATCATAATTAGCTCACCAAAAGACCATCATGTGATGAAAGAAGGCTGTGAAGAGAGAAAAGTATCACCAAACCTTAAATCACCTGACCCATGCAAGAAAGGTCCTCACCAAAAACAGAGTCACATGATGAAATCAAGAGGAATTAAAGTGGAAAGAGACAGCTCCCATGGAGGGCCCCCTGGGCTCCCAAAAGGTATAAATAGAGGGGCTCTCTCCACCCAAATTTCAAAATTCCCCCCATGCACAATATATCCTCTGCACATTACAAGCACAGGAATAAGTCATCCCTCACCTGGGAGGTACTCCAGTATATTATAGTAAATTTACTTACCCAGTAGCTAAGCTCAGTGGAAGTATAGTGTTAAAGATTGCCCAGTAGCTAAGCTCAGGGGAATCTTATTATTATTAAAATAAAATCAAAAATTACCCAGTACCCAAGATTAGGGTTACTACTCTATCAAAAATACTTTATCCAGTAAAATTAACACCATTATCAAGACTTAAAAATAACTTACCCCTTTAAAAATCCAATATCAAAGAATCTTACCTTTTAAATTTAACAAATACAGTTTTATCTTATTATTAACCACTCTTAAAAAAAATAACAAACCTTTCAAAAATTATTTTACTATATTAAAACTTTAACTTAACAAAATTACCTTTATCAACACCCATCAAATTTTTCAGAAAACCTTAAACAACCCATCCTACCAAGGATTTATCACCAAGAAGAAACCACTCATCTCAATTTAACCAAAAAAAAAAAAATATTGAAATTAAACAGACAAGTATTCCATTAAGATATCAAATTTAACCAAAAAATACTGACATTATTTTTCATATTATTTATTGAATAGGTCTGATCTGAGACTGCTGAATTTTGTCTTCTGCAGTTGTAAAGCCACTTACTAATTTTATTTTGGTTTGTGAGCTCCAAGGAAGATTTTGTTCAGTATTTTAGGAGGGGCAGGCAACACACCCTTGCCACCCTTGGTTACAGGAGTTATTAGCAATTCAAAACTAGTTACCTGTGATTTCCCCCTCCAGGTACTGCCTCATTTTAATCCCACACAAGAGGAGTTCCCACACCATGAGAGGCAGAAGGAAAAGAATCATCATCAAGAGAAGAAGCCTGAAGCCTCAAAGTCTCACTCTTCTCATCATCAAGTTTCTTCAAGTTCAAGACCAAAGAAGAAATTTTATTCTCAAAAGCGGGACAAGCCCCATTCTTCATTGTTGAATAAGGACTTCAAGTTGAAAGGTTCTGAAAAGGAAAGAAGAATCAAGGAGGGGTTGTGTACCTATTGTGGTGGGAAGCATAGTCTTGAGTCCTGTGTCAAAAGGCCTCAAAACAAGCTTACCCAACCGTCAGGCAGTTTTCCCAGCCAGGGAAAAGCCTGAGTGAAGACCATGTTGTGTTCAATGGTCTTCACAGTTTTCCTTCCAGAGCACAATTGTGCAATCTGAATACTGGTGTCAAGAATTCTCTTAAATTTTTTGTTTTCTCTTCTCTTTCTGATGTTTTTTACAGTATTCTCATTGATTCTGGTGCTACACACTCATTCATTGCAAAGCAGTTTGTTCACAAGTATTCATTGACTACGTCAGAACTTCCAGAGAAGATTCCTCTTATCATTTTGGACTCCTCTGAGTCCCCTTCCTTATTTGTGACTCACCATACTAAATATATGGTTGAGCTCCCTTCCTTCCCAAGCTTTGAATGGGATTTTTTAGTCATTGATACTCCCAAGGGAGAAGACCTCATATTGGGCTTTGACTTTCTCAATCATTTTAATCCTTCTATTGATTGGAGGCAAGGGCTGATCACCTTTAATACTGATCAAAAGGACTATTCTGATCCTTCCAAATCTTTCCGTAATGACTCTTCTTCTGCCAAATCATGTGCAGCTCTGGTTGGTGATTCTAGAACACCATCAGTCCCATCTTCTGTCCATATTCCTTCCCTTAATTCCCATCTGTCATTACCATCATCTGGAGATGAAGTCTTCAAAGAGATTCAAGATGTTGGGGAAGATAATTCTGTATCTTCACTTCATCTCTTCTTTGGGAATATGGACCTTCCTCCTTCATCTTATCATGACTCCCTGGAGGAGTTGTGGGATTGTAAGGTTTGACTATGAAACAATAAGTAAAAATTACTAATTTATCACTTATTGTACTCTGAATTTCCTTATAAAATGAATAAATAAGATTAAAATAATAATAATAATAAAGAAATATTATTATTATGGCGTAAAATTATTATATTATTAAATAAATATAATAATATAATTAATATTATATAAAAATATAATATTATAAATAATATATTAATATAAAATAATTAATATATTATAAAGCTCTTTATTATTGTTACCAAAAAATAATAAAGGCGTAAAAAATTGTTTTTTATAAATAAAAAACAATTAATAACAATAATATTACTAATATTAAAGTTATAAATTAATATAAATACTATTTATATTAAATAAGAATTATTATGAGTAATAATAAGAGAGAAATTATTATAATAAGATGAAATAACCTACTTTTAACACTTAAGATAATAATTTTGAGTTATTGTACGCCAAAAGAATATAATACAACCTTTTCAAATTGTATTTACAATAAAAATAAAGAGAATTTACTAAATTTCTTGATTTTACGTGGAAATGAGCTTTTTAGAGAGATTTATAGCAAAAACAATTAAAGAATTGATTTAATCACGTAAAAATGGTGATTAATGACAAGATGGTCTTTGGTTTTTAAGAATATAAGAGTTTTATATTTAAAGAATAAAGAAATTACCTTTTATTTAATTGATTTAATGTTTGTGATGCGTCTGAGGGGAAAACAGAGTAAAAAGAGCTCTATTTATAGTAAATACCTCCCTCCTAGAGTCCAACAGGCTTCTAGTAGACGTGTACTTATCATATCCACTGGAATTGATCAATATTTTAAGGTTTGAGGGTGATTACATCATGATCAAACCATATTACATCATTATTACACCATTATTTAGAGTTATCACTATAACTCTAAGTGTGATGACATCAGAGGCTTGGCAGAACCCCAAATTTCGTGGATTTTATTAGTTTTAATCATAAACTAATAGTATTCACCAATTTTATCACTATTAAGACTGTTAAACTTAATTTAAGGTTACAGTATGAGATCATAACAGCTCAATTTAAGCTCAAACTTTGATCCTCAATAACTTTTAAGGTTTTCACGCTAAAGCAATTCAGAGAGTGAATTCTGATAGCCTGACATAACCTTATTATGCTGCCAAGAGCTTTTCATTACATCATCAAAACTCTAATTTTGATGATTTTTCTTGTAACTCATCTTTTCTGTCGAAATTCAATATTTTAAACTTCAAACCTTGATTTCAGGGGGTTATACCCTGAATTTAATAATAAAAATTACATCATTCTTCACGAATGAACTAGGAGAATTCAACTGTGTACTTTTCTTTAAGTTTGGACTACTTTCACAACAAAGTGGTCAACAGCTCTGTTGATTTTTATCAATATTTCCTCATAAGTCTTAACCTTGTTTATAATTTGCAAAATAAAGTTCATATCTGTGTTCTTACAGTAATTAAGTGGTAACTTTATTTTTGGTTCATCATTCTAGCATGTATAGTTTAGAAGATATTAGCTATGATCACTGAATATATGCGTTGACCAAAAAAGTGCATATATTCAGGATAATTCCTTAAGTATTGATTTTGAGAATTAGCTTATTAATTGTTTTATGTGTGGATTTTTATGGGGAATCCACTGGTACAATTTATTTCACATGTTGTTTCATTGGTTTCTGAGATAAATAGGATTTTATGGTTTTTATAAGGTATTATACCTTATAATTCATTAAATATTGACTTTACAGATATGCCATAAAAATGGTATATGTGTATTTTTCCATGAAGAATCCAATGGTATAATTTATTTCACATGTTCATTCATTGGTTTTTAAGTGAAACCAATTTTAGTACCAATTTATGGTATTTTTGTATATTTGAGTAATTATTTTTAGTGTATAATTATTCTAATTAATTTCAATATAATTATATTAAAGATATAATTATTCTGAGTATTTTTTGTGACCTTATTGGGTATGTGGTCATATCTCAAAGGCTCACAGGGATGAAGAGGAAGAGCCAGAAGAAGTAGAAACCGTGATGAAGGTTGTTCCCTCTGTTTATCACCAATACTTGGATGTATTCTCCAAGGTGAAAGCAGAGAAACTTCCTCCTCACCGTGCCTGTGATCATCATATCGAACTGGAGGGGTCTCTACCTCCAGTTGGGGTGATCTACTCTTTATCCAAACAAGAGTCAGATACACTCAGGGCCTACATTTCAGAGAATGTAGAGAAAGGTTTCATCCGGCCAAGCTCCTCCTCAACAGGAGCACCTGTCCTCTTTGTTAAAAAGAAAGATGGTGGCCTCCGTTTGTGTGTTGATTACCGCAAACTCAATGCTGTCACTAGGAAGAACAAATATCCTGTTCCTCCTATGAACCAGCTTCTTAATGTCTTTAATGGTTCTTCTATCTTCTCCAAGATTGATTTGCGTGGTGCATATAACCTGCTCAGGATCAAGGAGGGTGATGAACATTTGACATGCTTCAGAACTAAATATGGCAGTTTTGAGTACTTGGTTATGCCATTTGGGCTCACCAATGCTCCTGCCTCCTTTCAGAATCTTGTCAATGATATATTCCAAGATCTTCTTGATGTTTTTGTTGTGGTTTATTTGGATGACATTATGGTCTTTTCCAAATCTGAGGAAGAACATGTCACCCATGTGTCCACTGTTCTTTCCAGACTCAGAGACAATAACCTTTTTTCCAAGGCTTCTAAATGCCTTTTTCATGTTTCTAGTGTAGAATATCTTGGTTATGTTGTTTCTTCTGAAGGCCTCAAGATGGACCAAGCAAAAGTCCAGCAGATCCTTAATTGGCCTCCTCCAAGAAACCTCAAGGCTCTTCAATCCTTCCTTGGCTTTGCCAACTTCTACCGCCGTTTCATCAAGAATTATTCAAAGAAAATCAGTTCACTCACCAGTTTCCTCAAGAAAGATTCCTGTTTCCCCCTCAATGAGGAAGCTCTTAGCCAGTTTCATCAACTCAAAGAGGCCTTCACTACCGCTCCAATCCTTCTCTACCGACCATTGTAGAGACCGATGCATCCGATTATGCCTTGGGTGCTGTACTGAGTCAGGTCTCTGACTCAGGAAAACATCCCATTGCATTTGACAGCCGCAAGCTTATTCCAGCAGAACTCAACTATGAAATTCATGACAAGGAACTCCTTGGTATAGTCTGGGCTCTCAAGCGCTGGAGGGCTTTTCTTCTTTCTCTGTCCTCTCCTTTTGAAGTTCTCACCGATCACTCTTCTCTTCAGTACTTTATGTCATCAAAGATCCTTACTCGCCGTCAAGCCCGTTGGGCCGAATTCTTATCTGAATTTCATTTTTCAATCACTTACCGCCCTGGCCGCCTAGCAACTCTTCCAGATGCCTTATCACGTCGGGACGACGTCTATCCGGAGAGGGGGGAGGATTTCATCAGCAAGAATCCAATGAATTTTCAACAACTCATTAAGCAAGATGAAGTTCAACCCTCAAAGCTTTTCGCAGTCAAGGTGGATTCTTTTTCAAATTTGATTGATTCAATTCAGAAGAAATTATGGCAAGATCCTCAGTACAGAAGTATCCTTGAAGATTTGGGTAAAGGTAAATCTGTCCAAGATTATTCTCTTGATTCCTCCTCCCAACTTCTTCTCTTCAAAGATCGGGTGGTAGTCCCAAATGACTCCACAATTCAACTCAGCATTCTTCAAAAGCGTCATGACTCTCCTCTAGCTGGACACCCTGGCCAAGAGAAGACTCTCAAACTTGTCAAGCGGGATTTCCACTGGTCCGGCATGACCCAATTCATTAAGGATTATGTATCATCCTGTCAACAGTGTTCAAGAAACAAGAATATCCACCATAAGAAGTTTGGACTCCTCAAACCTCTTCCAATTCCAAATGGTCCTTGGATTTGTCTCTCAATGGATTTCATCACTCAACTGCCCCTGTCCAATTCTTTTGACTCAATTCTTGTCATAGTGGACAGATTCTCAAAAATGGTGGTTTTTATTCCAACAATGTCTTCAATAACTTCTTTGGATTTGGCCCATTTATTCATCAAGAATATCTTCTCAAAGCATGGCCTCCCATCAAGCATTGTCAGTGATAGAGGTTCACTTTTTGTTTCTTCCTTCTGGACCAATCTTTGTCAGCAGCTCAAGATTTCAAGAGACTTGTCAACTGCTTACCATCCAGAAACTGATGGACAGACAGAGAGGGTAAATCAGATACTAGAACAGTATCTTTGGATGTACGTCAGTTATCATCAAGATGATTGGAACACCTGGCTCCCTCTGGCTGAATTTGCCTACAATAATTCTGATCACTCTTCAACCAAGCAATCACCGTTTTTCACTGTTTATGGAAGAGATCCACAATTTGATTCAGTTCACATCACTCAAGATACTCCTGCTGGAAAGTTATCAACAAAAATCCAATCAGTACAGCAAGATGTCAAGAGAGAACTTGAAATCGCCATAAACCGGTTTAAGAGGTATGCAGATAAAAGTAGAGCAAGTCCACCTGTTTTCAATCCTGGTGACATGGTATGGCTTTCTTCCAAGAATATCAAATCAACTAGACCCACCAAGAAACTGTCTGAAAGATGGTTGGGTCCCTTTCCAATCTTGAAGAAAGTCAGTACTCATGCTTACCACCTCAAGCTTCCATCTCAATGGAAATCCATCCACCCAGTCTTCCATATCTCACTCTTGGAACCAGTCAAGACATCAACAATCCCAAATCGGCATCAAGAGCCTCCTCCTCCAATCATTATTGAAGAAGAAGAGGAATGGGAAGTCTCTCAAGTACTGGATTCAAAGCTCAAGAGAAGAAAATTATGGTATCTGGTGGAATGGAAAGGTTTCAGTCAAGATTCAGAAAGATCCACATGGGAACCAGCTGAAAACCTCAAGAATTGTCCTGAACTTGTCAAAGATTTTCATTCGTTATATCCTGACAAGCCAGGACCCAATTCTTCAATGGCTTGAATTTTTATGGTGCTTGGTGGGGAGAGGAATTACCAAAAGTAAGTCCCACTCCTGGTATGCACCTTTAGGGGTATTCTACTCTTCTTTGTTGTAAGCATCACCTTGGCCACTCTGTGAGCACTTTTCAATTTGGACACAGACCTTTTGGCCCGGCTTTCAACATCCGAATTCCAAATTTATGGCCATTTACACTTGGGCAAATGGACCATTCCTTTTTATTCTCCTTCCCAAGACTTTATTCTTTCAACACATTCATTTATCAAGAGCTTCTTATTTATGGCACTGGCGGGAGTGGCAACTACTAAAAGTAAGTTCCTCTCCTGGTGTGCACTTCCCTGAGGGGTCTACAATCTGTCAAAACATCACCTTGGCCACTCTGTGAGCACCTGGCATCAAATTCTTTTATCCAGGTCCTTGGTCATTTTCAAAATCAATTGTCGTAATCCGTGATGAAGATTGGATTCCCCCTCAAATTTCATTTTCTTTATTTTTTCTGTTTCTCTCTTTATATCTGTTTCCTTTTCTCTTTTACTCTTTATATTCTTTCAAAATTTTCTTTTCTTATAACTCTTTAACGCCAAAATCTTTACGTCAAATCATGTCTTCAACCTTGTCAAAGCCAAATGTCAAGAGAAGATCAAGTCAACCTCAATTCATATGCCAACAAGCTTATCAGTTCAATTCTTCTTTTCAAGATTCAATACCTCTGGAATCCTTATGTCAAATCCGTCTCATTAGCCTCAACAGGCCTCTACCTTATCTTGGTGCTCAGGAGCTCACCATTCAAGGTAGGGGGGTACTGTCACAACCACGTATTTTGACCCTCCTCCTTGATGGCGGCGCCAATCCAACCTGGAGCCAAGTTGGGGCCAATTGGCCATGTCATATCATTTATGGCCAATTGACCCCTTTTGGGTGTTCCATGGCTCTTATGCCATAACCCATTCCATTGGCCACTTATGGCCTCCATCATCCTTTATGGCCTCAGGCCATATCCTGCGTCATTGGCCCTCTTGGCCAATTTACACCTCACCAACCCCCAGGCCTCCATCACTGTTTTTGGGCCTGGGGGGTCCCTTTGTCTTCCAGGGGCTTCCAGGCCCCATGGCCACCTTCATTGGTTTCCTGGCCACCCCTTTCATTATGGGGGTTTTGGCCTAAATGGCCTTTTTGGGCCATTTAGGCCCCCCACGGCTTCTACGGTCCGCGGTCCGTGGGCCACGGTCCGCGGTCCGTAGGCGGATTAGGCCCCTTTTGGCCTAATCCAATGAGGCCAAAAGGGGCCAAAGGGGGCAGCCACCTAGCCCCCAAGGCCAGGTGGGTCCCAAACCACAATTGGGCCCACCTGAGCCATTTTTTGGCCACCAATCCCTTGGACCCAATTTGGACCAAAAACACCTTGGATCCATTTTTGGCCACAAATCCCATAGGACCCATTTTTGGCCCTGGACCACCATGGACCAACTTCACCGTCATGGCCTCTGGCAACCACCAGAGGCCACCAAATCATCTCAACAAGCATTTCCCTCAACTTAAGGGGAATTCTTTCCTTTCCTTCATGCACTCCGTACTCAAGATTGCAGGTGTGGTGCATATATGGTATTATATACCATTATGCACCATTTTTACTCAGCAATCCAATGGTGACGTTTTCAGGACCCAATTCCACCTTTCCATTTCAAGGTCCATAATTCCAACGCCCATTTCGAAGGAGGACTTTTCAGCTTATCAGTCTGGCAATCCATGGCGGCAATTCAGAAGATCATTCAAGGATCCCAACCACCTGTATCTGCAGGAGGTGGGTTGGTACAATTCATTCAGGATTATTCTAAGGTCAATTCTCAAGAGGTATTACAAAATTCAATCAGTTGTCAAGACATCAAGTATTCAATACTCCTTGGACAACCCAATTCATCCGTACAGGCCTTATTCAATCAACCTGTATGGCCTTGGCCCAATTGGGCCACTTCTCATTCTACTGTGGGAATTCCATCACACAGTTCAAATTTCAAGATGGCCAGAACTGTATTTCCCGATTCGGACAATACAGTCATTGATCCACCTTCCAGGATCAACTTTCAGCTTTTCACATATACTGGCCACCTTTTCAGCACCTGGGGACTTTTTCCCCAGTTAATTAATATAGTGGATTTATTTTTATCCTTATTTTCTTTTACCTTATTAAAGTTAATACTGATAATCTTAAGTCAGTCATTTAGCACCCTTTTCTTTTATTTACTCGCCTGTCCAGTGGATATTGGTGGTCATATCCTTATACTAATTCCATTTCCTTTTCTGGCAGGTTGAAACAGTGAATTGAGGATTCACTTGGTTGGCTTCTTGGCTTTTGGCTTCTTTATTATCTTTGGCCATTGGCTTCATCTTTTCTTATCTCATCTTTTGGCATACTTGTTTTCCCCCTTTATTCTTTCTTAAAGAAATTCAGTCTTATTATTCTTTTATCTCTGGAGCCCTCCAAGTGAGTTCTTGATTCCTGAGTGCCAGGCCCTCTTCTTCCAAGAGCCCCTGTGACACCACCCGGCATGGCCTACCACCATATAATGTAATATTTCCTTGATCTCAAAGGGGACCCATCATCCATAAGTAATCATATTTGGTAACATTTCTGCCTCCCCATTGTCACATTTTGTGAATTATCCAAACTGCCAATATATGCATTGAAATTCCACAGCATTGTAAATCTGTAAAGGGGTATATTCATGAAGGATTTACCCACAAAAGAGACATCACCTTTTCAAGAAAGGCGAGACAATCCAAATCACATTCCAACCAATTAAAAGCCTGCTCCACTCAAACCAAATACCAAGACTTTAGCTGAACTCCAACCCCTTATGTAATAGAGTTATATCGTTATGTCTGTAATAAGGTTTAAGACATGTACAATGGCGTGCCAGCGTACATGGTTTGAATGTCAATCCCCTCAAATAAATGTTGACACATCCCTATTGGAACACCCCTCAAGGGTCAAAACCGCAGTATTGCCATGTGTAAATAAAATAGAATATGTATGAGCATTGAGCAGCATGGCATTTTACCCAATTAAACTCCTAACCAATTCCGCCATCCAGATGAGACATGTTACACTTTATCCGCTGCAGCTCATGCACCATTACAAATGGGATAAAATCCTCAGCTGGCTCAAATCATCTCCCCCTTCATAAATAATCACTCAATTTTTGTGCCAATTAATAACACTCCTAAACACTTTCACATCAGCCATAGATATTTATACACAAACCAACCGTACTCTCAATTCCTGCAACAATGACAGACGACTGCTATTCCTCAATGCATATATGCATGTGTCAACACTGCTCAACTCAAACACACTCTTCCCCTGAGGGTGATAGGCCTGGAGTTGCCTTCACACCTTTCCAATATAAACAGCACATTAAAAAGCTCAAATCAACCATTGCTCCCAAATCTCTTCCAAACATCCCTACTTCTGCATCAGGATCTGAGTGCCCACAACTTCTATTGGATCAAATATTCCCAGCTGATTATTCACCATTGACCCAAAGCACCTTCTCCACAGCACCAGGGCTCAATTCAATTGCACAGAAGCCATACAGAAGCAGTCAAACCCTTCCTCCACAAGACCTTGGAATGATAATATCTGCCATTCTATCATTAAGGTATAATATACCCCGCAGGGCCTCACGCATTCTCAACCCCGCCCTAAACCTGCTGATCAAGTCCAGCATCTCAAGCTCCAGTGGTCCCCCCATTCCTGCATTCCATATACCTCAAGATCTGAGTACCATATTTGAACATCTCCAATTGGAGCCAGTGATTCAAAACTATATATGTTGTCCTCAATGTTTCTCTCTTAATGGCCTTGCTGAATCAGTCACAACTGACCAACCCCACTGTCAACGCCATAATGACCCAAATGATCATGATCCCCCTTGCACACAATCATTAGGCAAATTCATCTATTCATTTGAAGCCCACACCCAAAACACCACCAACATGAAGCAAAAATTTATACCAACAAAACATTTCATTTATCAACCATTCAAAAATTGGCTTGCCAGATTTCTCCAGCGGGCTGGAATTATGGACATTCTGCATCAACATCAACAATCCCAAACTCCCAAAGATTCCCCAAAACGTGACGTCTGGGATGGATTGGTCTGGAGACGCTTCACTGGCACTAGAAATATCCATGACCCCCCATTCATGTCCATTCCTGGTGCATTTGCCTTCTCCATTTATGTGGACTGGTTTGATGCACATGGAAAGTCCACTCGGTTGGCCAGCATTGGACCTATCATGCTTATTTGTCTTAATCTCCCCCCAAGTGAAAGATTGAAGCCAGAGAATGTCTATGTTGCAGGAATCATCCCTGGTCCGAAGGAGCCAACTTCTCTTCAATTGAATTATTTATTAATGCAACTCATCAAGGAGCTCAAAGAGCTATGGCAAGGTTACCATTTTTCACCCACCTCAACAGGTCCTTCAGGATCCTTTATCCGTGTTGCCATTCTCACAGCCATTGCGGATATTGTTGCCATGCGCAAGCTTACTGGATTTATTTCCCATTCAGGCAACCACTTTTGTAATTTTTGCACCATTCACAAAGCTCAAATTGAAGAAATTGGTCCTCAATTTCACTACAAACGCTCATATCAAAATCATAAATCAACCATTGCCAAATGGCTTTGGGCAACCCCACAACAAAGACAAGCAATTTTCTCTGAGTATGGAGTGCGATATTCAATTTTAGAAGACCTTCCATATTGGGATGCAACCAGAATGGTTAATCTTGACATAATGCATAATTTAATAGTTGGAAGTTTGAAGGATCATGCAACTTTCAAATTGTGCATTCCAGAGTCCAAATCAAAAATTTACCTCAGGTCCCGCAGGAAATCCAATGACACCAACAGTTCAGACTCAGATTCCATGACCTCCAACAGCTCTCTTGATAAAATCACATTGAGAGAGGCCCGCTCCCTGAGAAGAGACGCAGCAAAAATAATAAATGAGCCACTCCCCACTACTTCCACCCAAAAAAACTACTTCCCAATGCCCACCCCTCACACGGCACATCCATCTAGTGGTTCTGCGGAGATTCCTTCATTTGATGCCAATTACATCCCCACTTCTGAAATCACCTCTGAATTGGATATCACTGCACTGAGTGATCACCAGATCAAGGGTGAGGCTCTGGAGCATCTCCAACAAATCATATCTGAGACAATAATTCCCTCATCATGGACAAGAGTACCTCGCAACATGGGTTCCCCCTCTCATGGTAGCTTAAAAGCCGCTGAATGGGCTCTCTTATAGAAGGTCTATATTCCATTTTTAATGCTCAGTCAACAGATGTCATTAGATGTACACCAATCCGCGAACATTCAAAGAAAAATGGGTCAGTCAGAAGAACTTGCAAATGAACTAACCAAGAATACATTCCATTTGATTAGTGCTATCAACATTGCCACAAGTTGGACTGTTTCAATAGATGATGCAACTGCATTTGTTGAACATTGGAAAAAATTCCGCCTTTCCAATCAACTCCTGTTCCGAAAACAGAAAATTAAACCAAATCATCATTTTGCTGATCATATTCCCGAACTCTTCCAACGTTGGGGCCCAGCACAAGCCTCAGCCACATGGGGTTATGAGCGCTTGATTGGAGTATTTGCAAAAATGCCAACAAATAACAAAATATGTACGTCAATTAATAAGATCAATATATTCACATTGTTTAAACACCTGAACTGAATAAGATTAACTTCTTGCAACTCTGAATAGATGATATAGATAAAACCTTACTTCAACATATCTGTTGATGTTCCGACCTTTCTGTTCTCCTGAAATCCCCATCCGTGCCATGTGAAATAAAACAGCTTTTTGAATCACAGCCACCTGCCCTGTTCAATGACAATAAATATAACAAACCATCCCGCCATGACCAAGAAAATTATGATTTCCTGGTTGAGTACTTACAGAATTTTCATGCAACAAGGGAAATAGTTGATTGGATCAGCTTAGACACTACTGTGCAATCCACAAGTCCTCCCACTTCAAGGATTGTCTCACCTTGGTATTTTCCAGTTTCAAACATTAATATTGGGAACAATATATTTTCAACTGAATCCAAAAATGTCAGCAACAGTGTGATATGTTTTCTGAGGGGAAACTCATGACGATTTGGTATTATTAATAGCATTTTTAAAGTCTCTGAGCCATCTAGCATACTGAACAATGACTTTCTGATCTTAAAAACTTTGAAGATTGATGTGAATTTCTTACCAGATTGGCCGCATCTGAATATTTATAACGCTGTTGGTTTTGATGATTGACACTTGATTATATCTGAAGAAGAAATAGAAGGTAACTGTGGATTGTATGATAACAAAGTTCTGTCATGTGGACTGCTTGTAATGATAAAGCCGTTATTTCATGAAATTTAGTCTACAGAAATGCAAATCTCTCAGATTCATTAGCAATTTTGCTAGTGAAATAACTCCCTCAAAATTTAGTGACAGAGACATGCCATTGTGACAAGAAAAGCCCATTATTTCACATTGCCACAAAGAGCTTACTATTTTGACATTGGGTACAGTGTGAATAAGCCAAGTTCCATGATCAAATGACCCACACACTCACCTTTCACAGCATCCAAAATTTCTAACTGCGCCATAATCATGTTGGAAGGGGAAGCGGCCCTTGCGCACACGCCAATGCACACGCAAGCGCACCCGCACACGCCAATGCACACGCAAGCGCACCTGCACCCACACACGCCAACGCAAACGCAAGCGCACCCGCACACGCACACGCCAATGCACACGCAAGCACACCCGCACCCGCACATGCGGTATTGTGCAGCGGGCTCTACCAGTGTCACCTGCAAAACAACAATCCCGCTCAGGCGGAGTCCTTTTATGGATGACCTGGTGAAGTCAAACCCCCCGCCTACATCAAGACTGGCTGAAGGACCTCTTTGATGTGTGTTTGTGCAAACAGGCGGGTGTTGTGTAATTTTTACCAACCATTGGACGGTTGCGGGATGATCAGGTGGTGAGGAATCTGAGTTGAAGGCACAGGGGAACCAATATTGGTGTATGTCACAGGATTTGGTGTAACACAAGAGTAGGACGTGTGCTCAACGTTCGCTTGATTTTTGCTTGACGTGAGCTCGACTTTTATCCTGCTTGACGTTTGCTTGATGTGAAGTCAATCGCGGACAATTGACACGAGATTTGCCCTGGTGTGTCCCTGCTCCTGTAGAGGAACCCCAAGGTACTGGAGGGCCAACTCTAGCCCAGTCTAATCAGCCTGTCTCTCATCAGTCTGAACCATCTGTATTGGCCATTATGCAGCAAATGACCCATATTATGGTTAATCTTCAAGAAGCTTCATCTGCTGAAGCATCATGAATACCAGTCTTCAAGACTCCATCTATGAAGGCCCCAGAATGCTTTGATGGGACTCAACCCTTCAAAGTAGGAAGCTTTATTTAGTCTTGTCAACTGATTTTTCTAAATGATCCGGCAAAATTTGCTCAAGACAGAAAGAAGATCCTTTATGCCACTTCATTTCTCATTGGCAGGGCTGCAAAATGGATTGAGCCTTATCTTTCCAATCTCACCAATCAAGATCCAAATTAACTTCTCAATACCTGAAAATTATTTGAATCTCAACTCTTCACCTTATTTGGGGACCTAAATGAAGTCAGAAAATTTGAACCAGAATTGGATTCTGTAAGAATGAAAGAAGGTGGGCATGTATCTTTATACATTTCTGATTTCAGAAGTCTTGTCTCAAGAATTGGAGATTGGGGTGAAAGGGCTCTTATCCATCATTTCAGGAAGGGATTGCCATCCAGGATTCTGGATCAATTGGCCTCCCATCATTCAAGAATTGACTCTCTTCAAGACTTAATGGATATTACCCTGGAGCTTGATACCAGGTACCATCAGAGGCAAAATGAAAATAGTCATCATCAAGAGAAGCCAGAAGCCTCAAAGTCAAATTCTTCTCATCCTCAAAGTTCTCCAAGCTCAAGTCAAAAGAAGAAGAAGAATTTTCAGAAGAGGGACAAGCCCCATTCTTCTTTATTGAATAAATATTTCAATATGATGAATTCTGAAAAATAAAGAAGAATCAAGGAGGGTCTATGTACATATTGTGGTTGGAAGCCTAGTCTTTAGTCCTGTCTCAAAAGGCCTCAAAACAAGCTTACCCAACCATCAGGCAAATTTTCCAGCCAGGGAAAAGCCTGAGTGAAGATCATGTTGTGTTCAATGGTCTTCACTGTTTTCCATCCAAAGCACAATTGTGCATTCTGAATACTGGTGTCAAAAATTCTCTTAAATTTTTTGTTTTTTCTTCTCTCTCTGATATGTTTTACAGTATTCTCATTGATTCTGGTGCTACCAGCTCATTTATTGCAAAGCAGTTTGTTCACAAGTATTCTTTGACCATGTCAGAACTCCCAGAGAAGATTCCCCTTATCATTCTTTACTCCTCAGAGTCTCCTTCTTTATTGGTGACTCACCATACTAAATATATGGTTGAGCTCCCTTCTTTCCCAAGCTTTGAATGGGAATTTTTAGTCATTGATACTACCAAGGGAGAAGACCTCATATTTGGCTTTGACTTTCTCAATCATTTTAGTCCATCTATTGATTGGAGGCAAGGGCTGATCACCTTTAATGCTGATCATAAGGACTATTATGATCCTTCAAAATCTTTCAGTAATGACTTTTCTTCTGCCAAATCATGTGCAGCTCTGGTTGGTGACTCTAGAACACTATCCTTTCAATCTTCTGTCCATATTCCTTCCTTTAATTCCCATAAGTCATTACTATCATCTAGAGATGATGTCTTAAAAGAGATTCAAGATGTTAGAGCAGATAATTCTGTATCTTCACTTCATCTCTTCTTTGGGAATATGGACCTTCCTCCTTCATCTTATCATGACTCCCTGGAGGAGTTGTGGGATGAAGAGGAAGAGCCAGAAGAGATATAAACTGTGATGAAGGTTGTTCCTTCTGTTTATCCCCAGTACTTGGATGTATTCTCCAAGGTGAAAGCAGAGAAACTTCCTCCTCACCGCGCCTGTGATCATCATATTGAGGTGGAGGGGTCCCTACCTCCAGTTGGGGTGATCTACTCTTTATCAAACCAAGAGTCAGATACACTCAGGGCCTACATTTCAGAGAATTTAGAGAAAGGTTTCATCTGGCCAAGCTCTTCTTCAACAGGAGCACCTGTCCTTTTTGTCAAAAAGAAAGATGGTAGCCTCTGTTTGTGTGTTGATTACCACAAACTCAATGCTGTTACTAGGAAGAACAAGTATCCTGTTCCTCCTATGAATCAGCCTCTTACTGTTTTCAATGGTTCTTCTATCTTCTCCAAGATTGATTTTTGTGGTGTATATAACCTTCTCAGAATCAAGGAAGTTGATGAACACTTGACATGTGTTAGAACTAAATATGGCAGCTATGCGTATTTGGTTATGCCCTTTGGGCTCACCAATGCTCCTGCCTCTTTTCAAAACCTTGTCAATGATATTTTTTATGATCTTCTTGATATTTATGTCGTGGTTTATTTGGATGACATTATGGTCTTCTCCAAATCTGAAGAAGAACATGTCACTCATGTGTCCACTGTTCTTTCCAGACTCAGAGCCAATACCCTCTTTGCTAAGGCCTCCAAGTGCCTGTTTCATGTTTCTAGTGTAGAGTATTTGGGTTATGTTGTTTCTTCTGAAGTCCTCAAGATGGACCAAGAGAAAGTCCAGAAAATTCTCAATTGGCCACCTCCAAGAAACCTCATGGCTCTTCAATCATTCCTCGGCTTTGCAAATTTTTACTGCTGTTTCATCAAGAATTATTCAAAGAAGATTAGTTCACTCACAAGTTTCCTCAAGAAAGATTCCTGTTTTCCCCTCAATGAGGAAGCTCTTAGACAGTTTCATCAACTCAAAGAGGCATTCACCATTGCTCCAATGCTTTCTCACTTTGATCCTTCTCTACCCACTATTGTAGAGACTGATGCATCAGATTATTCCTTGGGTTCTGTACTGAGTCAGATTTCTGACTCGGGAAAAAATCCCAATGCATTTGATAGCCGCAAGCTTCTCCCAGCTGAGCTCAATTATGAGATTCATGACAAGGAACTCCTTGGCATAGTC
This sequence comes from Austropuccinia psidii, assembly GCA_023105745.1. Classification (NCBI taxonomy): domain Eukaryota; kingdom Fungi; phylum Basidiomycota; class Pucciniomycetes; order Pucciniales; family Sphaerophragmiaceae; genus Austropuccinia; species Austropuccinia psidii. Next base: position 35,654,233 of record JALGQZ010000012.1, read on the forward strand.
TGGGCTCTCAAGCGCTGGAGAGATTTTCTCCTTTCTCTTTCTTCCTCTTTTGAAGTTCTCACCAATCATTCCTCACTTTAATATTTTATGTCATCAAAGATTCTTACTCGCTGTCAAGCCCGCTGGGTAGAATTTCTCTCCAAATTCTATTTTTCAATCACTTACCGCCCTGGTGGCCTGGCCACCCTTCCAGATGCATTGTCACATTGGGAAGACATTTAACCATAAAGGGGGGAAGCTTTCATCACCAAGAATTCAATGAATTATCAAAAAATAATCAAGCAAGATGAAATTCAAGCCTCAAAACTCTTTGCAGTCAAGGTGGAAGAATTTTCAAATTTGATTGAATCAATTCAGAAGGCATTATGGCAAGATTCTCAATATAGAAGTATCCTTCAAGATTTGGTTAAAGTTAACTCTGTCCAAGATTATTCTTATGATTCCTCCTCCCAAATTCTCCTGTTCAAAGGTTGGGTGGTGGTCCCAAATGACTCCAAAATTCAACTCAGCATACTTCAAAAAAAGGCATGACTCTCCTCTAGCTGGACACCCTGGCCAAGAGAAGACTCTCAAACCTGTCAAGCGGGATTTCCACTGGTCCGGAATGACTCAATTTATCAAGGATTATGTATCATCCTGTCAACAGTGTTCAAGAAACAAAAATATTCACCACAAGAAGTTTGGACTCCTCAAACCTCTTCCAATTCCAAATGGTGCTTGGATTTGTCTTTCAATGTATTTCATCACTCAATTCCCACTGTCCAACTCCTTTGACTCAATTCTTGTCATAGTGGACAGATTCTCAAAAATGGCAGTTTTCATTGAAACAATGTCTTCAATAACATCATTAGATTTGACCCATTTATTCATCAAGAATATTTTCTAAAAGCATGGCCTTCCTTAAAGCATTGTTAGTGATAGAGGTTCTCTTTTTGTTTCTTCCTTTTGGATCAATCTTTTTCAGCAGCTCAAGATTTCAAGAGATCTGTCAACTGCTTACCATCCAGAAACTGATGGACAGACAGAGAGGGAAAATCAGATACTAGAACAGTACCTTTGGATGTATGTCAGTTATCATCAAGATGAATGGAACACCTGGCTTCCTCTGGCTGAATTTGCCTACAATAGCTCTGACCACTCTTCAACAAAGCAATCACCATTTTTCACTGTTTATGGAAGAGATCCCAATTTTTACTCAGTTCACATTACTCAAGATACTCCTGCTTGAAATTTATCAACAAAAATCCAATCAGTACAGCAAGATGTCAAGAGAGAACTTGAAGTTGCAATAAACAGGTTTAAGAGGTATGCAAATAAAAGTAGAGCAAGTCCACCTGTTTTCAACCCTGGTGACATGGTATGGCTTTCTTCCAAGAACATCAAATCAACTAGACCCACCAAAAAACTGTCTGAAAGATGGTTGGGTCCTTTTTCAATCTTAAAGAAAGTCACCACTCATGCCTACCACCTCAAGATCCCATCTCAATGGAAGTACATCCACCCAGTCTTCCATATTTCACTCTTAGAACCAGTCAAGACATCAACAATCCCAAATAGGCATCAAGAGCCTCCTCCACCAATCATCATTGAAGAAGAAGAGGAATGGGAAGTCTCTCAAATACTGGACTCAAAGCTTAAGAGAGGAAAATTATGGTATTTGGTGGAATGGAAAGGTTTCAGTAAAGACTCAGAAAGATCCACTTGGGAACCAACTGAAAACCTCAAGAAGTGTCCTGAAATGGTTAAGAATTTTCATTCTTTATATCCTGACAAACCGGGACCCAATTCTTCAAGAGCTTGATTTTTTATGGTGCTTGGTGGGAAGAGGAATTACCAAACGTAAGTCCCACTCCTGGTATGCACCTTTAGGGGTATTTTACTCTTTTCTGTTGTAAGCCTCACATTGGCCACTCTGTGAGCACTCTGCAAATTTTGGACACAGATCTTTGGCCTGGCTTTCAACATCAATTCCAAAATTATGGCCAATTTTCACTTGGGCAAATGGACCATTCATTTTTCATTTCACTTCCAAGTCTTTGCAATTCCAATTCATTCCTTCAGCAAATTCATTTTATTTTATGGTACTGGCGGGAGTGGTAATTACCAAAAGTAAGTTCCTCTCCTAGTGTGCACTTCCCTGAGGGGTCTACAATCTGTCAAAACATTGCCTTGGCCACTTTGTGAGCACCTGGCATCAAATTTCTCTTTCCAGGTCCTTGGCCAATTTCAAAATCAGTTATCAACCTCTGTGATGAAGATTGGAACCTCCTCAGGATTCATTTCTCTGTTATTTTTCCTTTTTCTTTTCTTATTTTCATTTTCATTCTATTATTTTTATTTTCATTTTTACTTTTATTTTTAATTTTCATCTTAAATTTTCTCTTATCATGTCAATTTTCACGTTAAGATTATCATTCTTTTCATTCATCATCAAATATTGAAGCCAATGTGAAAAGAAGATCAAGCAAGTCCCACGTCATATGCCAACATTTTAATACCAGTATCAAATTTATTTTTCTGAAAAGAACTCCTCATTATCCCTCTCTCAAAACCCTTCTTGGTGCTTGGGAGCTCACCATTTCAAGGTGGGGGGTACTGTCACAACCATGGAAATCCATCCTCTTGGACCTCAATATGGCATATACATGCCATGTCCAATATATGGCAATTTGGCCATATCCATATTCATTGGCCAAATTGGCCATTGTCATGTCTTATGGCCTTAATGGTCATTTTGTCATCTGGGGCCAACCTGGCCCCTTCACCATCATCAAGCCATTCTAGGCTGTCTCTGTGCTTTTGAGCATCTTGGGTATTTCTCCTACAAAAGGGAAAATACAGCTCAAAAGCCTGTATTTGCCTTTTTAAGCTTTAAATACAGTTTGCGCACTTTTTGCGCATTTAGCTGTATTTAGCCATTTAGGCCATATTTCTCATGAATTATGTGAAAGATGCCCAAAAGGCAATATCAGGGCTTTTGGGGCTTAATTGCCAGTTTTGTGCATTTTGCACTCTTTTGCGCATTTTGCACATTTTTTGCGCACTTTGCCCAAATACAGTTTTTAAGCTGTATTAGCTGTATTTAGCCAAATACCCCAAAAGACACTTTATCACCTCTGAGTCTTCAAAACCCAAGTTTCAGTCTTATCCTTCTGGAATCATCCTCAAAAGACCTTTGGCCCATTTCAACCTTCAATAACCAAAAGTGCCATATATGGTGTTATTGTAAGGTGTGGATATGAAACTTTGATTAAAAATCAAGTACTTTTCGTGTCCTCAAAATTTGTATAAGGTAATAATCAATTAAAAATAGTAAGAAATATTATTTTAAAGAGAAAACACACAAATTCTATTGTTTATAACTTTATTAGTATAAAACAATAATATTATAAAGATTTATTGCTTTACCAACAATAATATTATAAAGATTTATTGTTTTACCAACAATAAAAATATATCCAAAAATACTCTACAAGAGATATTTAAGGCTTCAAAGTAAATATCTTCAAGAGAAATTTCAATTGGAATTAATTGAGAAAAGAACTGCAAGCAATTAATTAAAGAACAAAGTCTTCAAAAAGAATATTAAAGAGAAAACACGCCCAAAAGTGACCAGAGTGAATTTGGAAACAAAGTGACAAACTTTACAGTGATGAAAGATGCTTTAATTCACCTTTGGGGTGGTTCAGGGGTAAAAATGATTATAAGAGTTACAAACAATTATTATAATTATTTTTTCACGTGTTTAAAAGGTTTAAAATTATTTAAAAAAGGTGGTTGGAATCCTTTATTGATTGGTTTAACAGTGTTTAAACTAATTATAAAAGGAAAAGATTCTAACATGAAGGGAAAAGAAGAAATTCTTTTATAGCCATCAATTTTCTTACTCCAAAAGTAAAATTTACTCTTGTCAGTCGTGAAAAACAGACTGACAACAGAAAAGCCAATTATGGCATCATTGAACCCTGGTTTAGACCAAAAAAGGGCTGGTTTAAGCCATTTTTAGCCATTTTAGACCCTTAAATCAGCCATTACTATAGCAATGCCTGGTCTAGAGCCTTCAAAACACATCAGAATGTGTGTACAAGACGTAAAAACCAGTTAAAACTTTTTTTACTATGATTGTTTTATCTTAAGGGTAGTTTTATCCTCTTGGCAACAGCTAAAACTACCCCAGTTGGTATCAAAACCTCATCATCAATTGAGTCCACAGACCCTGTAACTCAATTCCAGGCCAAAAGTGACAAACGTTTGCGTGAATTTTGACCCCACATGCCTGTCAGCAAGGATTTTGGGGGTCTAGCTCCCTTTTAGAGCTGGAGTTCCTTTTCCCCAAAAATTTACTCTTTCCAATTTATTTTTCCTTTAATTCCTCATCTTGTATCATACTTATAATTTACATATGTAATTCAATTGAGTTGTACAGTTCAATACATTAATAATTGATACCTCATATGTAAATAAAAGCTGACTTATGTAATACATGCACACATTTTACATTTCAATTGAATTGAATTGAAGATACTTTAATTCCTCATAACTTCTAAAATATACACAACACCTCAATTTTAACACAAATTTTGGTGATTAACCTTACATTTGATGTGAATTGAATTAAAGTTTTGAGGATTTTCAATTTTCATACAGAAAATACTAAAAACTTAATTTAACCTTATTTAGAGTTGAGTTACAAAATTTTCACTCAGAGGTGACCCCACCTGATTGTTTATGAGGAATCCAATGGTGAAATAATTTTTATATGTTTATTTATTTGATAAAAAGTTATAATAATTTTTTGTCAACTTTTTTCCAAATTTATTTATTTTTTTACCATTTTGTTAAAAATTCATTTTTACTTAATTTTTTCAAGTATAAATGTAATTTTACAATTTCAAAATTTAATGTAATTTTATTTTTAAATTGTAATTAAATTTTTAATTGTGAATATAATTTTATATTTATATTTTGATTTTCATTGTCATAATATAAATAAATTTATTTTATTTCTATTTATATATTACTTTTGTATTTGTGGTCCTTTGGGTATATGAAATTACTTCTAAGGCTCACATTCCCTCCCCCTAAAAAAGAATATTACTTTGTAATATTGATATTTCTACTGTTTCCCAATCTGCTGAGGAGTTTGGTAGCTTCTGGTATATCTTTTTTTTCTAACCATTCATCTTCACAAGTTGGGTCACTGTAGCTAACAAGGTATTTCCTCACTTTCTTGGTCCTTAATTTTCTTTCTTTAAGAACTTTTGTAAGCTTCTTAGTACCAGATTTCTCAATAGGAGGTATAACTTGGGGAACTTTATTCCTCAAGGAAAATTTCTCAGCATCACTAGATTTATATGGTTTTACAAAGCTCACTGGAAATGTAGGATGCTTATTAATAAGTTCTTCAGATAATTATACTTCAACAGCATTTTCTCCATGGAGGGCTTTAATAAAAAAAGGTCCTGCAAAGGAGTCTTTGAGCTTTTTACATCCTTTGATGTTATTAAAGTTGGTGGTGGATACTAGTACTAAATCCCCTACCTTGAAATCTGGAGTGGCATGAGATTTGTCCCATTTATCTTTAGCATATGCAAATGAGTCTTCCATGCATTTTACTGCATGCTTTCTGGCTCTGTCTAGCATTCCTTTGATGCTGGCAGCTGTTGGATGTATTTCAACCAAACATTTCTTAAAGAATCTTGGGGTAATTTGGGATTCCATCCTTTTTCCAAAATAGCAGGAGTATCATTGGTACTGGCATGAATAGACGTTTTGTATACCAGCTCCAGTTCAGGTAGAAGAGTACACCAATCATGGGTGAAACCATCACTATCTTTAAATTCAAGGCCATATGCACAAAATCTTCTTACCATGTCCTCTAAGGTTTGGATCATCCTTTCAGCCAGGCCATCAGTTTGTGGGTGGTAGGCTGTAGAGAAAGATAGTTTAGTGCCAAATAATTGGTGAAGATTTGTCCATAGTGCTGAAGTGAATTTGAGATCCCTATCACTAATGATATTTGTAAATATCCCAGTCCATGACACTACTCTATTCCATATCAGAAGAGCTGTATCCATGGCTGTATCATCCTTGTGACATGGTAAAAAGATTGGAGCTTTACTGAATCTGTCCACAATTACTAGGCAAGAATTATAGCTTCTGTCACCTCCTGGACATATGGACAATTTCCCAAGGTCTGCTTGGTTCTTAGATTTTTATCATATTTCCAAGACCTTTCCAGTGGATTTATTTGCCTTTTGGCATCTGTCACAGGTCTTGCAATACTCTGCAACATCTTTCTGCCACATTGGCCACCATATGCAGGTCTTTATTTTCTCTCTTGTTCTGTCTTCATACAGATGTCCTGAAAATGGGCAATCATGGCATTCTTTCAGTACAAGATTGATTAATGACCAGTCTACAACTTTCATGACACAGGTGTGCTTAGTCCTGTGGTAAATTATACCATCCAGTAGGTGAAATCTTCCTTCATCATAAGACTTTTTCCATACTTCATCCAAGGCATGTATTAGAGAGTTGTCTTTACAGTCTTTTTTAAGTAATTGGCATAAGATGCTACAGTTCTAATCTTGAGTGTAACTACTTCTGACTTCTTCAAAGAAGGTGGTGATCAAGTCTGTAACACTTCTTCCTTCTATTGTGATTTGTGGTGAAGCTTCTTCTGGCACATAAGCAGGATTAGAAATATTATTTGGTAATGGCCATCTGCTTAGTCCATCTGCATTCTTGTGAATATTCCCATCCTGATGAACAATAGTCATATTGCCTCTGTATTTGTTTATAACTATTTGCCATCTGAGCATATTTTTGTTGGTGTTTTCATGTTCAAAAGTGATTTGACAGCCATACAATCTGTTATCACCTCAAAAGCACATCCCGCTAAGAAGTAGCTTAATTTCTCCAAGGCCCAGACAAGGCATAGACATTCCACTTGACTTGCCCCATATCTGGCTTCAGTTGGTTGGATTTGCCTGCAGATGAAACATATGGGTCCTTCTACAGGTTTATCATTTATGATCTGAACTTGGTGAAGTGCAGCACCCAGTCCATCCCCTGATGCATCAATATACAATTTGAAGGGCAATTTAAAGTCTGGCATAAGTAAGAGTTGAGCAGTTGTGAAGGCTTCTCTTAGAGACTCAAAAGCTTTGACTCTGTCAACAGTCATTTCAAATACTGTGTCTTTGTCACACAATTTATAAAGTGGTCTTGCTATGGATGCAAAATCTCTAATGTGTTGCGTGTAATATCCTGCAAACCCTAAGAATGACTGAATTTCCTTCTTGTTCTGAGGCATGGGTTTTAGAAATACTGCTGCAACTTTGTTTTTGTCAATTCCAAGGGACAAACCAGATACAACATGTCCTAGTGCTTTAAGTTCTTTAAATCCAAAATGACATTTCTTCAAGGAGATTTTCATGTTCACTGATTGAATTTTTGTCAAAACTCTGGACAATCTGTACATGTGCTCCTTGCAAGTTTTGGAACAGACAATAATGTCATCAATGTAAATGATTAACCATCCCTCTGAGAGTTCTTCAGGAAAGATTTCATTCATCATTCTTTGGAAGTGTGAAGGTGCATTTTTGATACCAAAGGGCATCCTCAAGTATTCATAAACTCCACAATGAACAATAATTCTCAAGTAGTTTCTTGCTCTTGGTGTCACCACATTTTGATGGAATCCCTTAAGCGCATCCATAGTGCTTATATACACTGCTTGAGATATTTGGCTGAGGGCAATTTGGATTTTTGGTATTGGGTACCTGTCTGGAACAGTGTAAGTGTTCAGTGCTCTAAAGTCCCCAACCATTCTAGATTTTCCATTATGCCATGCCACTATGACTGGTGTAGTTATTTCTACTCCTTCATTGTGGCCTACTTTTCTTGTTACACCAAGGTCCAGAAATTCTTTGATATGAATTTCTAGAGCTTCTCTTGATTTGGGACTTGCTGGATATGCAGGTCTTCTTAAGATTGGTGGATAAGGTCTCTCAATGTTAAGAATGATGTCAAATTCATGACCAATAATTGCTCCTAGAGGTTCTTTTCAAAAAGAAAGAAAGTTCATTTTCTTGTTTATCAGTCAAATGAAGGCTTATTTCAGCCTCATTTAACTGTTCAGACTTGAATTTCTCTAACTCTAAGCTGACTGGTGATACTTTGTGTACTGTAATTTGTCTTTTAAATGGTAAAAAGGCAAATTTTTGGCGCTTATTGTCTCCAATAGTAAAGTATCTGTCTTTGTTGTTATGCAAATCTATCCCATACATGATCAAATAGTTATTTCCCAATATAAAATGGGTACTAGAGGAATTTTCCATAACAACAAATTCAACTGTGATTCTTAAATTCCCATTTATGTGTGGGAATATGACATTGGTGTCAAAAATCCCTAATGCTTTCATTGGATTACTTGCACTGTTGAATTTTATACCATCAATTGGTAACAATTGGTCTTCAAAATTTGGTACACAAGTCTTAAGAAAATATTTTCCAACACAAGAGCAGAAGGCCCTGGATCAAGCAGCAGTTTGGTGGGCTTGTTGTCAATCACCACTTCTGTTATACAGGAGTTACCAGCTGTATAACCTTTCCCCCTGTTTTGTTTTGTTATCATCAGTTGTGCATCTTGAACTTTTGATAAATCAAGTTGACCATTGCTCAATTGTGGCAAGTGAAAATAAGATTCCATGATGTCAAAAGTGGCATTGATAGTTTCTATATCTTTTGAGTATTGAGAAAATATTGATGACTTATCATCTGAATTGTCTTCAATTATGTCATCTTTTTCAACATCAGGTTCCTTTTCAATATCAATTTCATTGATTTTCCCCTTCTTTGGAAATTTATTGGCTAAATGGGTGGTGCTTTGGCAGAAATGGCACTTTCTGACTGTATCTGCAGATTTATACTGAATATTATTAGAATTTTCTTTGGGTCTTTTGTCCACAGAATCTTTCCAAGAAGCATTAAACCTTGTTTTGAGATTCACCCTACTAGAACCAATTTTGGTTCTGGTGGTTACTTCTTCTAATATATTGATAATATCTTCTGCTGAAGATTGTTCAGTAGTCCTGCTTTTGATAGCATGCTCTAAGTCACCTCCACATTGTCTCAGAATTTTTCTATGGATCATAAATTCTGACATGTCTGGATATAATGCTGTTAATCTGTCCTTTTTTTGGAAAAACCATGGTAAAGCTTTGTCTTTATCAGCATTAAATTTGGCAGATTTAAAGGCTGTTTCAACTTTAAACCTCCAAGCATCATTTTCCAATTTGTTAATGATTTGGGTTTTCCACCAAGTCCAAGTCTGGTGTCCATGCGCTTGTCTTTTTTTGATGTACCATCTGTGAGCTGATTTGGTAAACAAGGTGTTAAATCAGGCTGTTACCAATCTGTCTGTTAATTCAAAATCCTCTTTGATCATGTCAATACCTCTAATTAATTCCATATGGTCATACTCTCCTTCACCACTGAACTGAGGCCATTCTTTAAGTTTTGGAACTTCTTTCAAGAGTGCTTGGCCTATTGATGGTTCTAAGTTATGAAAAGAAGTAGGAAATTCATTTTTTAACTGTGAATTTTCAATATCCAATACTTGTGGATTGGGAATTCTTAAAACTTCATTTTGATTCAGAGGTGTAGACATTCTTGGTAAAGTGTTTAGCAGTTGTTCAATATTATTCATTTTACTGTTGTTACACCTTTGTGAGTTTCTTAATTCATGTTGCAAGTTTTGTATAGAGTTTATGACATTCTTTTTATGATCATCCTCTTTATATGTTAGCTCACCCCATAATTCTGTTTGTTTAGTATTATCAGATACAACTTCATTTAACTTTATTGTTAATTTTGATATTTCCTCTCTTGAGGTATCAAAATGCTTTTTCAGGGCAACTATATTTGTCTTTACTTCAGCAAATGATTTTGAAATATCATTAAGAGCTTTTTTATTATCTTCTTTGATAGTGCTTATGGCTTGTTTTATTCTTGTTTCAATTATGTCATCAATATTGAATTTAGAATATTTGTCTGTTAATTATTTAATAATGGCAGATTGTTCATTTATCTTAATGCCAAAAGAATTATCATTATTGGAAGTTTTGATTGTTCTTTAAACTCTTTCAAAGCACTTAAGTGTATCATTTATTTGGCTCAGACTCAAGTTTTTTGTTTTGTGATTGTCACAAATTGATGTATTTTTATCAGAAAGATGACTTTTTACGTCAGAAATAGCTTTATACAACCTTGGAATACAATCAAAAGTATCAGAAATCATTTTTGATATTTTAATCTGGCTTCCGCCTTCTTTTGTAATTCCATCATGGTTCTGGCCATCTGAAATACATTTTCCATGGCATCCTGTTGAATCTTTGGGATTCTGTAGCCCTGGCTGTAAGGGTTTGGGGCTGGTGCCTTCCCTTTGCCTTTGTTTGGAGTTTGTGGCTGCTTTTTTCACATTGAAATGGCTGCTGCTGGCCACTGGGGCTGTTTTTGGCACTGGTTTGGGTGGTGGAGGGTTGTTTTTCCTCCATTATAGTGTCAAAAGCATCATGTTTTTCTTCTCCATCAATGGATTCCATCCATTGAGGAATTTGCAAGTATTGGGATGGCCCAGGAATTTTCTCACAGTCGGGTAAGAATTCATGCAATTCTTCCACAGGTCTGCAAGGATCTGGTACTCCTTGAACTGAAGTGCATTATTGTATGCACTGTGGCTGGCTTTGTATATGTCCACTGAGGCTTTTTGTGGCAGTGTCAGCTCTTTTTGAAGGTAAAATGGTATTATCAGCTTCAGAATGACCCATTTTATTGTTTGGAAGTCATCAACTGACCCTTTTCCTTCTGTACCTGATTGGCCTCTGCCATAATCACGTTTATTACCTTTCTGGGAGCTGCTTGAGGGGTTATAGCTGGCTCCTGACCTGGTTGAAGGAATAATTATGGTTAAAAAGGCTTAAAACAGTAATTTTACGTCAAAAAACGTACTATTGGCCAAATCTTTGGCTTTCTGAAGAGTATTACTTATTTTCAAGTTGACTAATTCAGAAGAAATTGGCTTTGGTTGAATATTCTGAGTCACAATAATAGTACTATTACAATCAGAATTAACAGTACTGTCAGGAATAATGCTGGTTACTGTTGAGGTTGTTTCAATGTTTTCTTGTCTTACCACAATGTTAGACACCAAAATTAATCAAAAAAACCAATCAATTAAGTAAAAAAAGGATATTTCAAAAAAGAAATTAAAATATAAGCCTCACTTATAATATTAAAAAAATTATTTTTTTTATTGATTTTTTAAATTATAAGTATTCTTTATATGTTTTTAAATTGTTCAATATAAGAAAAAAGATTTAAAAAGAGTAAAAAAAATATTTCACAGGTAAAATATCACAGCTGGGCCCCCAAATGTAAGGTGTGGATATCAAACTTTGATTAAAAATCAAGTACTTTTCCTGTCCTCAAAATTTGTATAAGGTAATAATCAATTAAAAATAGTAAGAAATATTATTTTTAAGAGAAAACACGCCAGTTTTATTGTTTATAGCTTCATTAGTATAAAACAATAATATTGTAAAGATTTATTGTTTTACCAACAATAACTATTTATCCAAAAAACACTCTACAAGAGATATTTAAGGCTACAAAAGAAATTTCTTCAAGAGCAATTTCAATTGGAATGAATTGAGCAAAGAACTGCAAGAAATCAATTAAAGAACAAAGTCTTCAAAACAAATTTTAAAGCGAAAACACACCCAAAAGTGACCAGAGTGAATCTGGAAACAAAGTGACAAAGTTTACAGTGATTAAAGATGCTTCAATTCACTTTTGGGGTGTTTCAGGAGTAAAAATGATTATAAGAGTTACAAAAAATGATTATAATAATTTTTTCACGTGGTTAAAAGTTTTAAAATGATTTGAAAAAGGTTGTTGGAATTTTTTATTGATTGGTTTAACAGTGTTTAAACTAATTTTAAAAGGAAAAGATTCTAACATGAAGAGAAAAGTGGGGCAAAGAAGACATTCTTTTATAGCCATCAATTTTCTTACTCCAAAAGTAAAATTTACTCTTGTCAGTCGTTAAAAACAGTCTGACAACAGAAAAGGCAATTATGGCATCATTGAACCCTGGCTTAGACCAAAAAAGGGTTGGTTTAAGCCATTTTTAGCCACTTTTAGCCATTTTAGACCCTTAAATCAGCCATTACTATAGCAATACGTTGTCTAGAGCCTTCAAAACACGTCAGAATGTGTGTAAGAGACGTAGAAACCAGTTAGAACTTTTTTTACTATGATTGTTTTATCTTAAGGGTAGTTTTACCCTCTTGGCAACAGCTAAAACTACCCCAGTTGGTATCAAAACCTCATCATCAATTGAGTCCACAGACCCTGTAACTCAATTCCAGGCCAAAAGTGATGAACGTTTGCATGAATTTTGACCCCACATGCCTGTCAGCAAGGATTTTGGGGGTCTAGCTCCCCCTTGAGCTGGAGTTCCTTTTCCCCCCCAAATTTAATCTTTCCAATTTATTTTTCCTTTAATTCCTCATCTTGTATTATACTTATAATTTACATATGTAATTCAATTGAGTTGTACAGTTCAATACAGTAATAATTGATACCTCATATGTAAATCAAAGTTCACTTATGTAATACACGCACACATTTTGACATTTCAATTGAATTCAATTGAAAATACTTTAATTCCTCATAGCTTCTAAAATATACACAACACCTCAATTTTAACACAAATTTTGGTGATTAACACTACATCTGATGTGAATTAAATTAAAGTTTTGAGGATTTTCAATTTTCATACAGAAAATACTAAAAACTTAATTTAAGCTTATTTAGAGTTGAGTTACAAAATTTTCACTCAGAGGTGACCCCACCTGATTGTTTATGAGGAATCCAATGGTGAAATAATTTTTATATGTTTATTTATTGGATAAAAAGTTATAATAATTTTTATTTAACTTTTTTCCAAATTTATTTATTTATTTACCATTTTGTTAAAAATTCATTTTTACTTAATTTTTTCAAGTATAAATGTAATTTTACAATTTCAAAATTTAATGTAATTTTATTTTTAAATTGTAATTAAATTTTTAATTGTAAATATAATTTTATATTTATATTTTAATTTTCATCTTAATAATATAAATAAATTTGTTTTATTTATATTTATATGTTAATTTTGTATTTGTGGTCTTTTGGGTATATGAAATTACCTGTAAGGCTCACAGTTATACACCATTATGCATCTGTTTTCAGCAGCAATCCAATGGTGGCATTTTCAAATGGTAATTTTAACTTTTCAGCAGGTCATCAAGGCACACTTTCCAGAGGATGCATCAAGGCTCAAGGGCAAGTGTCATAATCTCAAATACCAATGACACCCTCAAGCAATCCATGGTTATTCTCACTCACAATATTCCTCCAAGGGAATACTGGCTGTTCATTCTCAAGGGATATTCAAGAGGCAGTTGCAAAAACAATGTGTCAAGGGTCAAGGCTCCACCAATCCACCTTGGCAACCCAATTCATTAAGTACAGTCTTAATTAATCAAGACCTGTATTTTCCATTCATACATCATGGGAAAATCATTCAATACAATTCATTTCCCAATTGGGAAAGGTATACACTCCATCAGACAATCAATACAGCTTCCAGTATTCAATACAGGATCACTGCTAGCCTGAAGGAGTCAAGCTCTCAACTTTTCACATATACCAGCCTCCTTTGACCCTGGGGGTTTTTCCCCAGTTAATTAATATATTTTGATGTTATTTTATCTTTATTTATCTTACCATTTTGTTAAGTCAATACTGAAATTATCAAGTCAGTCATTTAGCACCTTTTCTCTTTTCTTTCTTTGCCTGTCAATGGAAATGTGGTGGTCATATCCTTACTAATTCCATTGTTCACTTTTCCAGGTTGAAACAGTGATTAAGCACTTACTTTGTTGGCTCTTTGGCCATTTGGCTTCTCATTTCTCTTATTGCATCTCATCTTTATAATTGCATCCTTCTTAGATAAATTTATTCTTTTATTTTATTTTTGTTATTCTTTTGGAGTCTTCCAAGTGAGTTCCCTGATTACTGAGTGCCAGGCCACTCTTTTGTTTCTGTTCAAGAGCCCCTGTGACACTTCCCATGTCTCTGAGTATGTAATGATATCATCAATATATACCACCATCCATCCTTCCAATATTTCATCTTGAAATATTGTGTCCATCATTCTTTGGAAATGGGCTGGGGCATTTTTTGATTCCAAATGGCATCCTGGTGTGCTCATATATGCCCATATGACATATAATCCTGAGTAACTTCAAGGCTTTTGGTTTAAATCCATTCTGGTGAAAGCCTTTCATACAATTCATCTTGTTTATGTATTTTGCTTTTGCCAACTTGTCTAGTGCATGAGATATACTTGGTATAGGATACCTATCAGCTTTTGTGTAGTTACTCAGGGCTGTTAAATCCCCACACAGCCTATATTTGCCATAATGTCAAGTGATAAGGACAGGAGTGGTGATTTCCACTATTCCATTATGTCCTCTCTTCCTGATGACATTCCTATATAGCAGTTCATTGATGTTTTTCTCAGCTTCTTTCCTACTTTCCAGCCTTTCTGGATATGGATGTCTTCTTAGAAATAGTGTATAAGGTCTTTCCGCATTCAGATATAGTTCTATATGATGGCCTTTCATCTTGTCCAAAGGTTCTTCACCAGCGGCAAAAGCTGGTCTAATTTTCCTCAGTATTTTCAGTAATCTGAGGTTTTTGTTTGCTGATGAGGTTAGCACTGAATTGGCCTTCTTTAAATTCTGTGAGCCTTGAGGTATATTTTACATACCCAAATAGGCCACAAATATCTTTAAGAATAAATTTTGAACTATACATAACCCATAAGTCATGCATATATTCAAAATTCATCATTTTTTATTTCAGAAAAGATAAATCACTTTCTTTCAAGTAGGTAAATCCATTGATTTAAGACCAGATTTGGATTCTACATCAAAATTCACCTTTTACTTATTGTTTCATAGTCAAACCTTACAATTTCTATCTGGGAACCACATAGCCCTCTCCCAACGTGTATGATGCATAGAATGCTGTACAGAACCTGTATGGGAACCCATATCAACTGAATTATGAGTTATTTAAGTAAAAAAATGATTTTTTGTCTATTTGACACCTCATAATCATACTGATGGGAGAATATCCCACAGTAACACTGTATTCGTCTAATTGTGGGATTTTGAGCTTAAAACTGTAATATTTTTTTCTTTTTTTGAGATATCAAGCTCAATGATGGTTCATTGTGTAGCCCTGGATGTGTTCTAAACAATGATACCTCATTTGATATGCTTATCATTAAGTATGGCAAAGTTACACCATGTACAAGATTTTTTGTACATATATATGTTTTGCTTAAAAACACTATAGAGCTTGTTTGGAAAATAACTTTTGTTCTAGATGAGATATGACAAAATAGATGGAGCCCTCAGATAGCCCTGATTGTGCTATTTCCAAAAAAGCCCACTTTGGGTATCTCACACTACAACTGTAGAAGTTAGATGTGAGGTGAATAATATTTTAATTACCCTTATTTGACCTTATTTTGGCGATAACCTCTTTAATTCTGGTGCTAGCTCAGTCTTGCTAGTACCACTGGATAGCCCTGACTTAGAGCTTCATTTTGAATACCCATTTGATGGGGTTAAGCCTCTTCCTCTGTATTTCAGATGAGAGGTGAAAATTAAGGTTTATGCCCAGCAACAAGCCTTGAATATTTTGAAAGGGGTTAGTTTCCTCTTTCTTTTGATATCTTTTGAGCTTATTTCTCTCAGTTCCATATTTTGGTGATATCTTGGCTATACCATTGATTTATGGTATTTGGCAGTCATTCTTGTGCTCTGTCTTTGAGTCACAGGCTGACAGGCTCAAATTTGGTTCATTGTGTAGTCTTAGATGGGATATTCACATTGGCACCTCATTTGGTATGAGCACAATCCAATATGGCAAAGTTATGTCATGTACAATATATGCTATTCAGATATATGATTTTCTCAATATCTGTATGGAGCTTGTTTTCCCCATATATTTTGTTCTAGATGGGAAATGGGAAAATGGATGGCACAATCAGATAGCCTTCATTGTCTTATTTCAAAAATACCACACTTTAAGTATCCCACATTAAAGCTGTAGAAGCTAGATTACATTTTAATAATTTATTCACCATTGTTTGACCTCATTTGGGTCTAAACTTCTGTAGTTTTGTGGCTACCTCAGTTTGGCTAGTACCATTGGATAGCATTTACCTATAGATTCAATTTTAATACCAATTTTCTGGGGTTACGCCTCTTCCTCTGGATTTAAGAGGAGAGGTGAAAATTAAGGCTTATGCTCAGCAACAGCTTTGAGAAGGAATGACTTTGTTATTCTTTTACCTATTATTATGGGACTTTTTTATCCAGAAAAAAGTGAGTTTCCTCTTTCTTTTCATACCTTTTGAGCTGGTTTGGCTGTGAGCCTTGAGGTATATTTTACATATAGAAATAGGCCACAATTACATTCAAAATAAATTCTGAACTATGCATAACCCATAAGTCTTGCATATATTCAAAATTAATCATTTTTTATTTCAGAAAAGATGAATAACTTTTTATTGAGTAAACAAATCCATGGATTTAAGGCTAGATTTGGATTAGACACAAAATTTCACCTAGGGTAGCTCCATAGAGTGAATATTCTCAATTCCACTCTTTGAGATGGTAATATGGAAAATACTTTAATACCAAATCATCAATGCCACATAAAAGAATTGTGAAAAGTTTTGTTTTTCTCAATTTCACCCCAAAATAATGTCAATGTGAGAAATCACAAGTTACATATAAACTAAGAATAGTGTTATGCATGTTTGTGGCACTTAATATGATGGTATTCTTATATACACTTTTGGTACACCCATAGTGGATATCAGTATTTAGGCCTGAATTTCTATTTTTGATGTGAAAATACTCAACAGGGACAAAAGAAATCAAAGAAAGCCGGGGTACCCAACTGCTGAGGCCTCTGAGGTGTGGACAGCTCTAAAGCTTGGATTCATGGCTGATCTTGGCCCAATTAGTATACTAAAACCTTTTGGGAACTTGGTTAGCAAGTTAAAATCTCATTAACTCATAAGAAAATAGCAAATAGGCTGCTATTTTGACATGCCAAGGAGATAAAGAGCAGCTTAGACTCCTGTAACCATGTCAATTATTAACAATTTTCCATGGATAAACCCTAAAAGAGTAATTGAAACCCTTTTTGGACTAGTATCCATCGATTTACCTCATAGCAACCAGAAATATAGTACTATTTGGAATTCTACGTAGAAATGAGGCAAAAACTTCAAAAATTCATTAAAAAATCAATTCTTGATGAATATTTCTGAACCTTTCAGTACCCATTGAGAACGGTATAATGCATAAAAAAACCAAAAACAACTATACATTTATAAGTAAAATTAAAAGGTTTACTTACAGTCCATTTTTGATAATTCTACATGTAATACTGAATCTTCAAAAATTCACAGGAAATACAACCTGTGATGAAATTTCCAATAAAATTGACAACTTTGATAAATTAATGTTTGTTTTGAAATATAAGAATATTTACAGTTGTTACTCCTTTTATTCCTAACCATATTTGGGTTGGTAGTCACATAAAAGCATCAATTAAGTAATCATGATAATCTTACATGACAACCAATGATGCAATCATTAATCCAAAATGGATTACTGTTTTCTCACTCACTGGTTTTTTATTTTTCTCCATGGAACACCCCTGTGAGCTGTCTTAGACTTAAAAGAGGCCTCCTCTTGCTGTTTTCTCCAAATCATCACATTATTCAATTATACCATTATTACCAACAAGTAAGTATTAGTTAAAAGCTTTTCTGAAGTGTTTCATTCTTTCCAAATCAATCAGAAAGAATTGAAATCATAGAAATGAACTATATACTGTTGTAATCTTGTTATAATTATTTTGATCCATTAAAGCCACAATTATCCATCAAATTTCTCTACTATTATCTTTTACTAAGCTCTTTGGAGTATTAGTGAGTGTTTTGTCTTAATTCTTAACCTTTTTCTCTAGTAGTTGTTTTCTTCAAGAATTATATTTATAGTTATTCTTGCAAAAGATAATTATATATTAAAATAATTTTATTATTTGAATAAAGAAGTTTTATCATTAAATACTTATTGTAATTGATTCTTGTAGACAATTACTGCTTACTGTTATAATCACTAGTAGTGTATAACAATTAAAAGAAATAATTAATTAATTAATTGATTGATTGTTGTT
This sequence comes from Austropuccinia psidii, assembly GCA_023105745.1. Classification (NCBI taxonomy): domain Eukaryota; kingdom Fungi; phylum Basidiomycota; class Pucciniomycetes; order Pucciniales; family Sphaerophragmiaceae; genus Austropuccinia; species Austropuccinia psidii. The sequence goes on from JALGQZ010000012.1 coordinate 35,672,623, forward strand.
GAAATAACTTTCTTATTATATTTCATAAGAACAGTCATAATACTTTTGATTAATAGTAATATTATCAACAGTTTCATAGATACATCTTACAAATTTATTGAGATATTCTTCTAGAGGGTCTTGGTTAGACATCTGGTATATATAAAGCGGAAATTTATTTTTTTTGTTGGTACCTCTGGTAATGTACCTGTTTTTAGTATTGTAAATGTCAACACCAGACATCTTTTGGTAGCCTATTCCCAGTAAGAATCCCTGTATCTGAGCATCTTCAAGCATTCCAACCTCTGTATTGAGTCTGATATTACCTTTCCTATGGGGTCTGATTATCTCTTTGATAATTGTCCCAATGGATTTCATCTTCCCTGATGCACTTTTGAATTTCTTTTACTTGGTTGGTAAGAGTTGCTTCTACCAATGTGGAAAGTGGTTTTCCAGGTATTCCCTGGCCACTATTGAGCAGTGTGCACCACTATCAATGATAAATGGGTGTTGAGAATTGTCATTACAAAAATTCATCTTTTTGGCTTTCCCATGTATATATTCCATTCCTTTGGTTGGTGTGACTAGTAAGGTCTGTGCATCTTGTGTGTGTTTACACAGGTTTTTGCTTGCACTATCTTGTGGCATTCCTGCTTCCAACTGTATATCCTGAGTTTCTATTTGTGTTTCCTCTTGGTACTCCACTAGAAATTGCTCTTTTGGGTCTTTGTCATCATCAGAGTGTTCTCCAATGGAATTTCCCCATAGAGTCTGATTCAGGATCCTCCTTTGAGGATTCCTCCTCTGGGACTTGTTCAATGTCATAGACTTTTTTCTTTTCCTTTGGAAAGTTGTTAGCACAGTGTTCTGTTGACCCACAATTGTGTCAAGAGTTTTTCTTCTTGGTAACTTCTGCCAATCTTTATTTGGGTTTGTCTTTAGTGTCTACCCTTAAAGGTTGTTTCTCTTTGAAACTAATTCTTTTGTATGGAGAATATTTCCCTATATTTGTCCTTTTCCTTACATCTTGTAAGGTATTGTCAATTTCATCTAGAGTGCAACTCTGGTTGTCAAGAGTTTGTGATTCCTCATTTTAATGTTCATTTGAGCATGAATGGCTTTGAGTCTTTTAGACTGTCTAAGATACCACTAATATGGATCTTTCTCCACTGAATACTTGTCATTTTCAAATTAAATGGTCTTTTTCCATAGCCAAGTACCATCTCTGTACTTCTGGGTTATTTGACTCTTTCACCAGTCCCAGTTCCTTCTTCCATAGAATTTCTTCATTTCTTTGTACCAAATACTAGCATGTCCTTTGAATGCTGTATTTAATCTGGCAGTGATCCAGTAATCTTGTGAGTCTGTGAGTTATGTATAACATACCCATAAGGCCACAGATAATTTTATATACAGATGATTTAGTCTTCAACAGACTTTTCAATTGAATTTAAAATAAGAAATAACAAAAAATAATTTTAACTTTTTTTGATAAACAAAGTTATAAATATTATATCATTTTTGGATTCTACACCAAAAATCACCTAAGGTACACCCATAGGGTGTTATACACAAAAAAGCTTATTGCTTGTGTTATTTGAAGATTTAAGAATCTCAGAGTACTAATGTAACTTTTTGAACATTTTAAAAAATTGTTAAATTTAAGCTTAAATTAGCTTGAAGTTAAAGTTGCAGAAGGTTTATGCAAACTTACCAAAATTTTAGTTAAAATTGAGGTGTTGTGTATATTTACTGAATTGGATAAGAATTTGCCATACAGAATTTCAATCCTGTGTGAGCTCAATTTAAAGGATTTTGAGGGCATAGTATGGCTTCAAATAAATAAAAGCCCAAAATTCATGCAGAAAGGTGGTACAAAGGAAAAAGACCAAACAGAGCTGGGGTAACCAAATTTTTTGATATGCAAGGATTCAATTAAGGTTGTCCATGTGTATTGAAGTATTTTCAACTTTATTTAAACTTTAAGATTAGACTTTGATCCAACCTTAAGGTTTAAACTGGTTTCATCCCTATTTGGACAGGAATTTCAAGCTGCCAAAGAGTAAATCCCAATATGCAGGGTTGAAATTAAACACCAGGGCGAATCTTGCGTCAATTGTCGGCGATTGACTTCACGTCGCACTGCTGTCAGTATAAAATCTTGCTTCAGTCGCGTTAGTGTCACTTTATAGTCACTGGATTTAGTGGGTCATGTCACGTCAGCGTCAAGACAACGTCAATCGTCACATGTGTCACATGCGAATGTCACTCAAAGCCCAAACCCATTTCAACACTATTCACAATGTTCGGGTAATTTCACCTCATTGGCTTCCGCATCCCCACCTAATCCGCCCCAATGCTTTGCAGGCTTACGAGCCCGCACCGCCCTCCAAATAAGACTCCGACACTGCCCCCCCATCTCCGTCCTCACCACTCCTTACGCTTTCACACCCCCGCCCATACCATCTTTATGCTCACGTGGTGCACTCCCGACATGCTCCCGACATCACTTATCCTTACGCTCGCTCAAGTGCCCTCCTGACATGCTCCCGACACTGCTTATCCCTACGCTTGTGTAGTGCACTCCCGACATGCTCCCGACATCACTTATCCTTACGCTCGCTCAAGTGCCCTCCCAATATGCTCCCAACACTGCTTACAATCATTACGCTCGCGGAGTGCCCTCCCGACATGCTCCCGACACTGCTGATCCTTACGCTTGTGTATTGCCCTCCCGACACTGCTTACCATCCTTACGCTCGCGGAGTGCACTCCCGACATGCTCCCGACACCACTTATCCTTACGCTTGTGTAGTGCCCTCCCGACACCACTTATTCTTACGCTTGTGTGCTGCCCTCCCGACATGCTCCCGAAACCACCTATCCTTACGCTCGCGGAGTGCCTCTCAACATGCTCCCGACACGACTTATCCTTACGCTTCCGTCCTACATCCATAGTGTACGGTGGCTTGTTGGCGTACACAATGGACGCCATCGCCGAAATATGCTGAGTGGCCTTCTCTGCCAACAGGACCTCAGGGGAAATTGGTCAGTATATTCACAATGTTGTGGTTAGGGTTTAAATCATGAGACTCACAAATTAAAACCTAATAAGTGGACTATTTAAGACAAGAATTGTGTCTCCTTTTTCGGCGACAAAACCATTTTATTTCATATCAATCAAATGAACACTTTGCTTAGTCCTTACCTCATGAGCGTTGAATAGTTCAAAAGTTGACTTTAGTAGGTTTCTCACTAGTCAACTTTATTCAATGTCTCACAGGGAAGTGATTTCATTTGCATGATATGAAATAAGTTGCAAAACATCGCCTCCTTCAATTTCCCGCCAAATCGCATTTTGCAAATGCGATTATTTTACTTGCACCTTTTTTCTTCAATTTGGATCTTTTTATTCAAAAATTTTCAAACAAGTTATCAATCAACTCGTCACCATCTATTTGCTTAATAAACTACCTCCGCTATGGCCCAAACCCCGGGAAATTCAACTGAATTCAATGAACGACCAACTTCAGCCCCAGAGAGTGGAAGTGAAATCTCTGATATGGCCAGTAGTCGTGAATTAGGCATTGAAGTAGAGAGCCAGTCACATGAAGATAATCAAGATCCACCAGTTCTTCCAGAATGTGAGTATGCATCCATCTTCAATATATCAAATCTCTCAAAACCTGATATTGTGTCATAGCCTTTATTTCAGGTCAACTCCCAAGCTCTCAGAAACCAAATTTTAAAACTTATGAGAAGGAAAAGACTGTTGAACCTTGTGCACCGACAGAAGATGATGGGCAAGATGATGTAATTTTCAGTGGGGAGGTGGAAATTATATCCAAGGAACAATTTGTCTCCAACATTGCTCAAACAATCCCAAGGCTCGAAAAAATCCAAAATGATAGTAAAATTCCTGATTATGTGCGTCAAAAGATTGCTGAAGCCATGAGCCTCCTCAAAATGGATTTGAACCGTAAGTCCATTAATAATTCAAAACAAAATTGATAAAAATAGCTGCTTACAATATATGGGCAGGTGTGGAGGTGGGAGAATCTCTACCTGAAGGATCTCGAGTTGTAATTGGATTTCCAGGCAAAGGATTAGGAAAAAGACCAAATATACATGCGAACAAAAAAACAAACAAAAAACGCCGTACCTTTGAAGCCGCAAGCGATTCTCGCGATCAAGGTCATGAAATTATCAATGTTGAAGGGGACCATATTGATAATCAACCTCCGCATACTGAACCCCCCCCAATACTCAATGAAACAATCCATGATGAAGCTCCACATACTGAAAGCCCCCCGATACCCAATGAAACAATGCATGATGCAACCCCTCCCGCCTCTCCTCGGAATATTCAAGCCTTTCAAGAAAGGGAAACAATTAAACATGATACAATGGGACGAGATATGACTGATATAATTCCCGACGCTGAGCCCGAAGTGTCATCCGCTGCGAATTTTCAAGGAATATTTTTATCCCGCATGGAAGAGTTTGCAGGCATTTTGAATTATCATTCCAATATTTCTCAACAATCATGGAAAAGGGGGCTTGATAATATCAATAGGATTTACAAAAATAGATGGGACAATTTACCAACAAAGGATGCTCATACATTCCTGCCCGTTGGTATTAAGGTGATCAGTAACCAAGATCTTAAAATGTCGGCTTGGCTGCAGGACCTTGAGATGGCAGGTGAGTTTTATCTTTGTGCATGATACATGATTATTGGCTGTTGACTGGTGATATAAATTGCAATATACAGGGTTAGATTTTTTTAAGCCAACCGAAACAGAAGCGTTTTTTGATCACAACATTTGGAATCTCAAATTGATGAATGAATCAGCTAAACCTCCAGATAATCTCCCAAAATCTGAACACTCCTTCTTCAAAATGGTTCAGAGCCTTCTTTACCCTGCGAATCCAGTTAAACATTTTTGGGCAAATGTTATGTTTGAATCCATTAGTTTAGTCTCATACGATGTGATTGCACCCAAACCATATGTTGCACCAACATCAAATTTGACCAATCCTCTTGGACTCGAACGCGGAGCAGTTGAATACCTTGCCTCCTGCTTGAGTAAATCGAAGCAACGTGCAACCCAACTCAGCATTGAAGGTGGTGGGGCTGACAATGAGATATCCACAAAGCCACACAAGAACCTTGAGGATCTAATGGATACAGTTATCCATTTGATGATTGCGTACAACATGGTACGTGCACATACAAAGGTTGAAGTTAATGGCATCAAAGGCAAACTCACGAACTCAAAAAAAAATGAGGCCATCAAAGATCTTTTGGCGTGTCACAAGAATCTTGGAATAAATCGAATTTGCTATGGTATATTAGCGGCATTCTGTGCGGCGGGGGTTCGTGGTTTGATGGTATGCTCAGATGACTGGAGAACAAGCTCAGTTAAAGGGGCTTTAGCACTAATTGACATTTCCGCAAAACTTTCAGAGGGTAAAAATCTAGTGGAGCCAGTGTGGCTACGTACTAATAAGTATATATGTAATTTACTGAATAAAAGTTTCTTCTCATCAGAGTCTTTCAACCCCACTGTACCTCTTAGATTTGAATTTGCACGATGCTTAGTATTAGACTTTGGTGATGCCTGGGTGGCGAAACGCGGTCTTGGTTCAAGTGATGAGGTCACCTTGATGGTACCCAGGTCAGCAAAGCTCACAACCAGGATTGACCCGTTTTAGATTAGCTTTGTACTAGATAGATTGTAATTTAATTTTGCAAAGTGATTTATGAATTTAATAATCATGACTTCCTATCCTACTACTGCCCGGATGCCACAGTCTGAGTACCAATAGTAATTGTACGGCGGCATGCCTCCGTACATCATTGCAAAGACTCCGACAAGACGCAAGCTGAGTCAGGCGTTGTGCCCGCGAGTAGCACACGCGGGGGCATTGCGGGAGGTCGCGTTTATCCCTTCCCGCCAGCCCATAATAGGCCAAATGATCCTGTGTCTTTCAAGAGGACTAGGATAGGTAGGGATCCGCAGCAGGATGCAAATTGCATTTGCATGTGCTTGCAAGATTCCAAATGGTTGGATTGGAAAGTGATTGCATGGGAACATCAATGTGTAAAATTGAATAATGCACTATCCACTGCAATTTTCAGGTTCAGGTATTTGAGAACGTGAATTTGCCAAGGTCAGGCGTGAGCTTTCTTTTTACCGCAATTAAAAAAGATTCATCCACCGCAATCCAATTTAGGTGATATTAATAAATCAGTAATCATTTGGTTTCATTTCATTTTCTGCTGAAAGCATGCCATTCACGAAAAAAGGAAAAGAGCGTAAAAGGGAACTCGCGAGAAAGCAACGGGCTGAGGAAGGAAAGTGTGAGTTTCTCGCTTAATCTCAGTGTATATATGCTTCCACATTTATGTGGCACCCTCATTGGGCCCCATGGAAGAACATTGGCTTTAGTCGGTTCAGATTGTGCCAATGTCATGTGGGCTCCAACAGGGAAGTCAAAGGATGTGTGCCGAAGAAAGCTCCTTGGGCATTGGGCACCATTCTGGACTCAAAACTCCTTAGCTTCAAATGGCAGGAAGCAGTATCTGATATCTTGTCTGCTTCAACATAAAGTGATCCCTCAACCACTCGGGAATAGTTGGACATCCCAAAAGATAAATGAGGGCAAAACCACCCGAAAGCAGAGCTTTTTTTCCTCCTCTCGACCAACAGCACAAATATCAATGCCAGTATCAGCAAATATGATCCCAAGTGAAATTCGGAGCCTTGTGGATGTCAATCAGATCAAATGCATTCACTTTGGCCGTGTGGCAATTTTCTCTTCAACCGGATTACTCATTGCCCTTGTTGAATTCCGACCATTCACAACAATGAGTGAAGTCGAGGTCAATCAATGGGATGAATTATCACAATTCTTATTTCGCGAAAAGAGGTTCACTGACCCTATTGCAACAAATGGAGCATTACTGGAGGGATTTATGTTCGCGATTGGGTGGCGCAAATGCACCACGAAGAATGAACAATTTGGTCTGTATGGAAGTGCTGTCAAAATTGAAAATGCAAAAGACGAATGGCGGGACCGAGGTGCCAATCTTAGCTCGGTGGGTTGCATTCTAGGTCAATCCTTACGATATGTTGGGGATAATTTATTTGAGAAGATTCAAAATTTCTACAATTCATTGGGGGTTCCGTCTTTTGATCAAGTCAACTACCAAGGCAATATTCCGGCAAATCAGGGTGCATTCGAGTTTGCTTCCGCACTCACTTTCACCATGAATGGATTCAAAAACGCACCTCATGTTGATAAGGATGCATCGCTGTATGCTTCGGGATGGTGGTTTCAAGCTGATAAGGAGACCGGCCAAATTCAAAGAGATGCATCAAAGCGGTGTACAGGGGGGAAATTGATTTTCCCAAATGAGCATTTTTGGATTGATCTATCCGATTTTCATGGGCTCATTCAGGTAGTGTGGGCCAGCAGTACATTTGTTTATTATACTGATACAGCACAGGACAATGAAAGCACGACACTAGTGGGTATGTCCGCACAATGCTCAAGGAGGTTGGCAAAAACAATGTGCCGAAAAAGCCACGGCTATTATGAGATTGGCGAGGGAGCGGCCTATCAAATCAGGGATGGTAATACAATCTCAGCCCAATTCAAAGAGTGAGGCAGTCAGAATAGCAGCGTGATTGGTAGATAATGGTGGGGTAAGGCAGAGGACAATATACACCAGGATTGGATGGTTTCGAGTGCGGGAGATGGGGTGTCTCACATGAAAAAGGGGTGAAGTGGATTATGTATGGAGGCATGCCATCGTACATATGCCAGGTTTGTTGCTCTTGTCCAGGATCCCAACGCTTCACACGCGAATGCTTATTCTTGTGCAGGTTCCGACAATGCTAAAAGTTCCTTACGCCTATGCGGGCTACCGACGCTTCACACGCCAATCCTTAGGCTTGTGAAGGTTGCCAACAATGCTGACAATTTCTTACGCCTGTGCAGGCTCCCGAAAATTCACACGCCAATCCTTACGCCTGTGCAGGCTCCCAACAGCTCACACGCGAATCCTTAGGCTTGTGAAGGATGCCAACAATGCTGACAATTTCTTACGCCTGTGCAGGCTTGCGAAAATTCACACGCCAATCCTTACGCCTGTGCAGGCTCCCAACAGCTCACACGCAAATCCTTAGGCTTGTGAAGGATTCCAACAATGCTGACAATTTCTTACGCCTGTGCAGGCTCCCGACAATTCACATGTCAATCCTTTCACCTGTGCAGGCTCCCGACAGCTCACACGCCAATCCTTACGCCTTTTCAGGCTCCCGACAGCTCACACGCCAATCCTTATGCCTTTTCAGGCTCCCGACAGCTCACACGCCAATTGTTACACTTGTGAATGTTCCCGACAATTTAAACAATTCAATACATGACTAAGATTAATAGCGTGTGACCATAGGAACGGCAATTTCTCATGAATCTGGAGTGGATTGCTCACATGCCGGAACCTCCCGCTTTTTTACAGTTAAGATTTGATATGGCTCTAAACAATGGAGGAAGAAAATATAGGAGGCAGGAATGGTGACTATTGGCGCATTTGTGGCAAAAGATTTTCTCACATACAAATACTAACTCAAACTTTTGGTGGGGCACTGGCGAAAATTATTCTCACACAATAGTAAATATGAATCATTGAGGAATTATAATAAATTCACGTGAACAAAGAACGTAAGAGAAATTAAAAATATCTTTCATTGAATACAAATAATTTATCTAAAGGAGTGTATTACAAAAGGTAAAAAGAGGAAAGAATACGATTTTTTTTGTGGATTTTATTTTTCTAAGAATTTAGAGACTATCCCGGTGATGTCCTCCATTGGATAAGCCTCCATCGCCTCGCCAAGGAGGGAGTTTATTTCCTCCCGGAATTCCCGGTGCATCTCATTTCGATGAGTTGCATCCACGAAAGGAATCATGTGGAGCAACCGACGATGCTCCAACAAGATTCGGGTGATTGATTCGTGGACGATGGCTCGAGGAATCATTAGTATCGGGCGCAGGTTGGTGAATTCCTGGCAAGCGTCATCGTAGGAATGAGATGAGCTTGGCACCGGGGGGGAGGAGGCGGTTGGGTTCTCGGCGTTAATGGGAGGGATATCCGGGGTAGGAGTGGTGGGAGGGGGAACAGGAGGGGAAGGTGGGGGAGTGGGTGAAGAAGAAGGTGGAGGGGGAGGGGGAGGGGGGGATCCGACTGGCGTATCGTCGATGATGATAATCAAGCGGGGAGTTGCGGGACGAGCTGGAGATGGTCGAAGGAGGAGTGAGGAAAAGTTGAGTTGAGTTAAAAAAGTGAAATAGGGACTTACCAAAAGGTTCCTCCGTTGATTGCATAGGAGCCACCTCAGGTTGAGGCTCACGAGTCGCACTGTCCTCAGGTGGTTCGGAGGATGGACTCGGGCCAGGAATAGGTGGCTCATCGTGCTGGGAGGCTTCTACAAAAGGAGGAAGAGTCAGTTAACTTGATGCGAAAGTGAAAATGAGAAAAGAGAAAGTTGGCTGCTTACCGCGGAATAAGTCCTCAGACCATCGGGTGCCACTCGGGCCTGGGGTGGGTTGCCGCGGGGTTTGCTCGCGAGGCAATATAGGAACGGGAGAGTCTTGTCGGGGGGGATTTGGGGGGTTTGGTTCTATCAGTAATGGAAAAAAGTTAGTATTATTGCGTGAAGATGAATGAGATAAGGAGGAGAAAGAAAACTTACTTTGGCGTTTGAATCCCATCGGTGACAAGACATGGTGACGATCAGCCCAAGCTCGAATGTCCTCTTTCCATCGCCATCCTTTATCGGCCGGATAATCACTTCGCTCAGGTCAAGGAGTGAAGTGACCATCGGATGGTGGCCTAGGAGGGGGGGTGGACAAATCGATGCTTGAGGGGACTGGGCTAATCGTCCTGAATCATTCCCGCTGGCCTGTTTGGGGTCCCGGGGTCCACTCACGCTCGGAAATGGTTTCATCATCATCGGCCACAAAGGAGTCCTGGCGAGGGCGTCTTGGGCGGGAACTCCTCTGGCCGCGGGGTCGGAAGGGGCGGACGACGAACGAACATTTCTTGTGTGCTTGTCGGCAAGCATCACAAGCGTCGGTCGTCGTCGAGGAACGAATGCAGGGGATACCCCGCTTGGTGCATAACATGCACGACATCTAAAAACAAATCAAAACAGGTTAGTAACTGAATAGAAAGTAAGCAATTAAGGAAGAAAAGGAAGACATACGATGATTTATAATTTTAAAACGGAATTCAAATTAAAAAAGCGCTAGTAGGAGGTTTTTAAAAGTCTAGAAGAGAGTCGTGAAGAAAGGAAATTATTAATATCGGATCATAATGTTGACAAAAGCTTATTTGGAGAAAACGTACAAAGTAGATAGAAGTGGGGTTCTGAAAGTATTAGCAGGAAAAACAAAAAGCGAGCAGGAAGGGGAGTGGGGTTAGTCGAGTGCGAAAGAAAAGACTGGAAAGGCAGGAAGACGAGGGGGAATACGCACAAGAAGGACAAACGCGGGTGAGGTTGAACGAAGTGGAGCGGGTGAGAGAGAAAGTGAAGTGCGTGTCGTGTGAAGATGGTCTTTTATACCATGGTGAAGCTGAGACGATCTCAGCAGTTTCAGCACCCGCAAAAGTCTCAGCTTCAAGGCGTGTGGGCAAAATTGAAGCTGAGTCTCAGCGAATGCTGCAACTGGGAAGTGAAATGCTCGCGTGAGGCAGAAGAACAATGGGGGTCTGGCTGAGTATTGCAATTTATTGAATTGTCAAGCTGAGTCAAATCCCCTTTGTTTCCTTAAATAGCCACCCGATCACCCAGGAGGGTGGTCGTGAGGCCCATGTTGAATGTGCATTGTGGGTGCAATGCACAAGTGACCCATGCAGAAAAGCACCCGGTACATTTGGTCACAAGTGACCGCGGCGAGATTACCGGCCATATGGCCTGGTAATAGTATGTGAACAAAGGGGGGGGCTGTAAGACAAGTGAATACAGCGTGAGCTTGCCTCAACCCATTGCTCAGGTTTGCTTTCGGGTCATAATTGAAATGCTCAGTGGCTGAACATTGGAATTGCACAGTAATTGAACAATTGATATAACAAGATCAAATGCACCGCTGAGTATTGCAATTTATTGAATTTTCAAGCTGAGTCAAATCCCCTTTGTTTCCTTAAATTGCCACCCGATTACCCAGGAGGGTGGTCATGAGGCCCATGTTGAATGTGCATTTTGGGTGCAATGCACAAGTGACCCATGCAGAAAAGCACCCGGTGCATTTGGTCACAAGTGACCGCGGAGAGATTACCGGCCATATGGCCTGGTAATAGTATGTGAACAAAGGGGGGGGCTGTAAGACAAGTGAATACAGTGTGAGCTTGCCTCGACCCATTGCTCAGGTTTGCTTTCGGGTCATAATTGAAGTGCTCAGTGGCTGAACATTTTAATTGCACAGTGATTGAACTATAGATATAACAATATCAAATGCATCATGCTGAGCCATTGCTCAGTTGTTTTTGTATGCGCGCACTCTGAGCATTTGGCACAGCATCGGATGACATTTCAGCCAGGTGCAGCATTTCACACGCTTTGGTGAAGTGCTCCAAACTGAGCCTTCCAGTGAGCTATTGTAGAATTAGTTCATTCCATGGCTTTACTAAGCACTTTCACACGGTGCTTTTGACCATGACATGCTCAGCTTGCGTGTGCAAATTGGGTGAAACGCAATGCTGAGCATGTGGCACATGAGCTACGTAAATGCAAACAATCGGAAGGTGCATGCACATTTGCTATATGCATGCAGGCTCAAGTAGTATTACACCTTCCTGATCTGTACAGGACAGTCGACACTGTAGTACGCAGTACACCTTTGTAAATGTGTACTGCGGGGCAGAGCAAAAAGCTGTTCAACAATGTAACATGCAATCACGTCAAGCCATCGAGTCATATCTCTCACCTGCATCCCTTTGATGCACCTTGTTGGACAGCTCTGCCTAACTACGGCACAGATGCGCATGTAATCCAAGTGAATGTAAGTGGGTCATAATGGGATGACTTAATATTTGGGTCATACACAAAGAGTTGATTCACTCCGGTGCCATTGTTGGGGCAAACAATGACTGGCCCGCTTGTTCATTGTCGGGCAGCCACACGCTTTCATACGCACCCCCGATGGGTCATATGCAGGCAACTTGCACACGCCTGGAAGACATTTTACTGCCAGTCTTCCAGCTGCCTATTTTCTTGGTCGGGTTGTCAGCTTGACTGCAGACGCTCACCCGCTTGCGCGTGGAAACCTGAGGCCAATCAGTGTGGATTTGCTTCAGCCTCATCCACATTAGAATAACAATCCCAGCCTATGATTGCTGAGGCTGGTCATGTTTGCGTGGGTATCTCCCACCGAGGGTCATTTTCTTCACGTTCTCACACGCCCCGCGCAAGTTGTGGCACCTGGCTTGCAGCCAAAAAATCCCTTGGGCGTGTGGCCTCTTTCTCCGGAGTTCTGTACGCGCGTGAGGCAAAGACCCGGATGCCAATCTCGGTGGATTAGTACTCGCCTCAAACGCCATAGGGGTGAATGTATATGTGGATCATGGCTCACGGCTGGCGCCCCCTTTGATCATCCCACACATTCCCCCCTGAAAGCCCAGTATGCATCAGTCAGCAAAAAACTTCAGGCAAAACCAAAGTCATGTTTGGTGGCATGCCACCGAACATATCTCACCCGCCCACACACAAACATCCCCACAGTGAGATTGCCCTTTGAAACTGCCAACATTGCCCAGTAGGTCCATGTGAACAATTAACCTGGGGAGGATACGCTCATTGTTCGCTGTCACACCAGCGAACATGACTGCATGCCTCTAATATGCCCTCCACAATAAGTTGCTACAACCCACCCAATTTCGGATGTGCTAATGTCAACCTTGTTCCACCAAATGTTTCGTAACTTGCTGCAGATCCAGCAGTCATATTGGTGCACCCACATTTTGGCCACCTTGCCTTGATATATGCCCCAAATCGGATATGAAAATTATGAGCCCAAGAGGCCCACCTCCATCAAGACCATGCACGTAACCACAGGCCATCCCCCTTTTGGCCTGTTGCTGCCACTCATATAAGTTCCCCACCTGCGCTTATTCCTCTTCATTCCCTTTAGCTAACCCTTCCCGATCATATAATTCCCAACTGTCCCCAAATAATTTAAAATAGCCATCATGTCAACCCCTTCACAACCACTTTGCATTGGGATGATTAATATTTGTATTCAAATAAATAGTGATATAACCTTAAAGCCTGAGAATTCCCACTTAGGTTCTTGGATTATCCTATGGCACAATCAACACAACATATTCGTATATCTCCCCAATCACCAGCATGCTATTGGCTCTCTCCCGGGAACCCTTTCCCAAACGTTGATACCATTCCTTGGGGCACCAAAAACGTTCATGCACTGTGGTCCTGGCGGGGCATGGATTGAAAATTGCCAATCCAATCCTACTCAAATATTATTTGTTGAGGGAGTATTTATGACTGATGCCAATGATCCCTCCTCATCTCAGAAACCCAATCTAGCATTGATGTTCTTCACATGGTATCCAAACATTTTATTCATAATGGAAAGCTTTCGAACACAAGATTTCAAGCTTAAAGTGCCCAAAGAATATGACTGTACTACTCATAGTCAATGTCAACTCTTTACTCCGACATTTCCCGCTTCAACCTCGACGCCTGCTTCATATCCTGCTGTTTCATCATTGATTTCCAAGCAAAAACTGATACAATTACCCAGTGGATCAGACCTCCCCATTCCATTATTCAAACCCCCCTCCTCCCTCATCAAAAGACCGGGCTAGCTTTTCTCTGGGATCGAGAAATCCCCAATGGCCAATCAGCCCGTAACCTTTGGGCAACCTCACCCCCAGGATCCACTTTTAATGCCAGGCACATCATTACAAACAAGGTCGTTAGCTCATTTGAATCCCTTTCGACCAATACCCCTCTTGGAGGACTGCTTGCGGATGATATGGGATTAGGTAAAACCATTCAGGCCATTGCTCTAATTGGTACCTCCAAGGAGCGGATGATTGCAAACCCCCATCGCTCCACGCCCACCATGATCATCTGCCCCCCTCGCTTAATTACCAACTGGCAATCAGAAATATCCAAGCATGCTCAGGCTGGCGCGCTGCATTCCAAAATCTACCATGGTCCCACTCGTCACTCATTATCCCAAGCCGACATTTTAAAATATGATATCATCATCACTTCTTACAATACTATCACCCAAGAATTTAAGGAAACCAATCCATCTACATCATTCATTTTTCAAATCAATTGGCATTGTATAATCTTGGATGAAGCACAGTGAGTGGCTGCGCTTAAATGCTTCAAATTACCTTTTATATCCAATAACCCTTGCCCCCTCTTATAGCTATATTCGCTCTCAATACACTGCCACTCACCGTGCCATTAATAGCCTCCTTTCATCCCGTCGAATATGTTTAACGGGCACACCTATTCACAACACCATTTATGACCTTTTGGGCATAATATCATTCATCACTCAACCCCAGAGCGCCAATCAAGATAACTGGTCACCATTCATCCTGAGTAGTCTTTCAAAAGGTTGCAATGATATTTTGCATTTGGCATTGCGGCATTTAAGTTTGCGTCGCACCAAAACCACACATCTCGAATCCCTCCCCACTATTAGCCATCATTATGAGCTGCTCCCACTCAACCCAACCATGCAGCAAGAATATTCCACATTATATGAAGAATTCCTATCATCCAAAAGCAAAGGACCAGGAGAGTTTTTCAGAAATATTAATAAGCTGCGAATATGTTGTAACCATCACATCATGCTTAACACAATTGCGGAGGCGGAGTTGGAAGACCCCGAGGGCAGGAGCACTCAGGATAACTCCCCAAGAATCACACGAACTATTGTGGATGTGGAAACATGCATGATGAGTAGTAAAATTGCACACCTCCTACAAAGCTTAATGAAGAACAAACAAACAAGGTGTGGTCCGACGAAATCGGTGGTTTATACCCAATGGACCCAATTTCTAGATTTGTGCGTTAATTCTAATATGCATCCATTACCAATTGACTCCATCTGACTTTTTTATATTGTAGAATTGGTATTGCTCTTGCCCATCACTCTATCCTTTCAGCACGAATTGATGGAACAATTACACCACGAGCACAGGACAAGGCGCTTGAGAATTTCTTCAATAATCCTGAATGTGAAGTACTCATTGCATCCATTGCCGCGGCTGGAACTGGCCTCAATATAACTTGTGCTAATATAGTCTATTTAATGGTGAGGGGCCCCCCAAAATTCTCCCCTGATTTTCGGACCCTGACATCCACATTTCCAAGAGCCCAATTGGAACCCAGCCATTGAGGCTCAGGCTGTTGATCGTCTACATCGTATTGGCCAACAACGACCTGTACAGGTCATCCACTATATCACTCCTCATTCAGTTGAAGTCAACATGCTGAAGGTACCTTTCAAGCTCATCTTTCACTTGATTGTATTACTATTCTGAAATCCTTCCTTATGGGAATGCCATATTCCAATCACCAATAGGTCCAAGAAAAGAAAAAATCATTAACTGCGTGAGCCTTACTGATATTATATAATTTGTGTTTGACAAAGTTGATAACTCCTGTTGACTCTGGCACAGGTCCACAATTATGAACACCATGAGCTGGATCGAACTTCTTCAATATTTCCTCAATGAAAATGAGGAATAGAGTATTATTGCTAAGGGAGACGGTGATACATTTCAATTTATATTGTCTATATTCTAACATATTTAGCAAGTTGTTGCATCCTTAAGAGATAATAATCAGATTTTATTACACCTGCACAAATAATTCACAAAATCTTAATTTGTCACAGTACTATACCGTGACAAATTACTAACTTATTGCAGAGCATCACCATTAGGCCTAATAACTGGCATGTCAAGTATCTTGAGGGCGCTAGTCTGCATCTTACTACAGCCTTTGAGCCAATCTTGATCAAATACCTGAAATGATAGGCCTTCCGGAATATCACCATCATCTGTCGATCGTAATTCTGGCAATCTATCAATAGTTTTTTTACCCTTTTTTTTAATCCGATTACAAAACTCTATGTCTCTATCCATTTTCAATACCAAATCATTAAATAACTGGGAGCGCCAGCGTAATCCCACTTTGCGGTAAACTTGACGGCCATTTTCCAGTACCTCCTCAGTATCTGAACATACTCGAGGGTCATTGAATTGTGATGCTAGAATGGGAAAATTAGCCGTATCACACCATTCACGACGGCGCTCACAGGTCTGCACATAATGAAGTAGATCATCATCAGTCTTTGCTCACAATGAAGAAGAGATACATTAACTAACCCTTTGACAAATCTTTGCGAGCTTTTGATTCTCTTTCTTTTTTACCAAATACTCCGCATCCTTTTGAATAGACTTCCATTCTCTTTTCAAATAAGTGAAATATCGCTCCATTAAAGCCGCCACGACCCCATAGTTGTTATGATCCTTGTTCCAACAGTAGTGATGATACTCAGTGCTGACAAGTGCGAGACGGAATGTACGGTAAAACACCATAGACATCAGCTCGTTGAAGGGATGTTGCCATGAGCTCTCCCAGTCCCAAGTGAATCGCTTTAGTCCTAGCTTGTGGAGCTCATTTTCGCAGTAGCTTTGGAAACCCTGAGACTGAACCTGTGTTGATGGCTCATTGAAAACATCCTCGGGGACATAACCAAGATGACCAGCCACTTGAATTGCAATTTCACGCTCTTCTGTGCTGGGTGGTGCTGGTAGTGAGGAAAAATCCTTATCCCTAACTTTGAGTAGGAACAGGCAATGTGCGTGTACTGCTGATCTCATTCCATGGACATTCTCTGGAAGTTCTGCCTTCAGCCATTTTTGTTGCTCCTTCTGGCTTGCACGTTTTGCCACATTGTGAGCTTTGCGGGCCTGGTTCCTTTGCTGTCTGACCTCCGATTGTTCAAGCATACTCTGGGCAAGGCCCAGCTGAGGATGGGTGAACTCAGTATTTGATTGAGTGCCTTGCTCATGCGCTGTGAAATTGTCCCTCCTTGGTTCATCATTTCTTTCACTTTGAGTCGGAGACATGTTCTCATCCTCATCATCCACAATTCTTTCTCTTGATGTACTGGCATGACCCGTTCTTGGTTTGGAGGCATATGGATGATGACGTCCAGTGACTTTCTCTTTATGGACCAGAGGTGAAGACGCATAAAGTTCATCCCCTGCCATGCAAATCATCAGTTAACACATCAAAACATTAATGAAGACTGGTCATCCTCACGATCTTCAATTGGCTCCTGAGATCGGACTGACTTGCCTTTAGGTGCCATATCTAACCCATGAAACAAACATATCAAATTGTGAATAAGTTTCTACTCCAAAATTCAAATGACTTACTTTGATGAAGCGTCAATACTGGATTTCCCTCCGACAGACTGCTCCAAGATGCATTTTCCAAAGGTCTTTTTCGTCGCCCCCCATCCACGCGCCTTTCATCACCCACATGAACCTGAGATCCTGATGGAATATTGAGGGTTGGCTGTTTACTTTGGCCAAAGGGATCCTGGGATGCGACTGGATTGCGACCGGGATTAAGGAGGAACTCACGTGGAAATTTTGATTGGGGATTAGCGTGTGAGGAGATTTGAGTTGTGCCTTCTGGCCCCTGAGACACATGAATTTGTGTATTAGTGGGATTCGGGGGAATTGGAGTGACGGAAATATTTGGGATCGACCAAGAGCTTGAAGTTGGAGCCTTTGGATTGCCCACATCAATGTTAAGACCTGATACATTCATTGAGGATGCAATAGGGGTTGTGAGAGGAATGTTGGGACTCAATGGTGACTGTGTTTGAACATATTCTATGCTAGATTCACTATTTGAGTCATGAACAGAACCTGAACGGGATTTATGTGACTTGAAAGATGACATAAGGGCCGAAAAAGTACACTAATATTTTTAACTAGATAAAACACCTCAGTATTATGATAAAATAGAGTGATATGAGATGAAATCTTTTCAAATTTAGAATAGACAAATTCTATGAATAGTTGGAACTAAGTGTTGTGTGGAAGTCGGATAAGACTCTTTTGAGGAGAATCCTCCCTGCCTCCTCTTGAGCTCCTCCGCTTTTGTCGGAAACAACCGTGCACGGCCTACCAGCATATAATGTGATATTTCCTTGATCTGAAAGGGGACCCATCATCCATAAGTAATCATATTTGGTAACATTTCCGCCTCCCCATTGTCACATTTTGTGAATTATCCAAACTGCCAATATATGCATTGAAATTCCACAACATTGTACATCTGTAAAGGGGTATATTCATCAAGGATTTACCCACAAAAGAGACATCACCTTTTCACGAAAGGCAAGACAATCCAAATCACATTCCAACTGATTCAAAGCCCGCCGCACTCAAACCAAATACCAAGACTTTAGCTGCACTCCAACCCCTTATGTAATAGAGTTATATAGTTATGTCTGTATTAAGGTTTAAACCATGTACGATGGCATGCCAGCGTACATGGATTAAATGTTAATCCCCTCAATTCAATGGTAACACTTCACTAATGGAACCCCCTCAATGGTCAAACCCGCACTATCACAATGTGTAAATAAACTAGAATATGTATGAGCATTGAGCAGCATGGCATTTTACCCAATTAAACGCCTAACCAATTCTGCCATCCAGATGAGACATGTTAAACTTTATCCACTGCAGCTCATCCTCCATTACAAATGGGATAAAATCCTCACCTGGCTCAAATCATCACCCCCTTCATAAATAATCACTGAATTTTATTTCCAATTAATAACACTCCTAAACACTTTCACATCAACCATAGATATTTATACACAAACCAACTGTACTCCCAATTCCTGCAACAATGACAACCCGGCCCTATTCCTCAATGCGTATATGCATGTGTCAACACTGCTCAACTCAAACACACTCTTCCCCTGAGGGTGATAGGCCTGGAGTTGCCTTCACACCTTTCCAATATAAACAGCACATTAAAAAGCTCAAATCAACCATTGCACCCAAATCTCTTCCAAACATCCCTACTTCTGCATCAGGATCTGGGTGCCCACAAATCCTATTGGATCAAATCTTCCCAGCTGATTATTCACATTTGACCCAAAGCACTTTCTCAACTCCAGCGGGTCTCAATTCAACTTCACAGAAACCATATAGTGGCAGTCAAACCCTTCCCCCACAAGACCTAGGAATGATAATATCTGCCATTCTATCATTAAGGTATAATTTACCCCGCAGGGCTTCACGCATACTCAACCCCGCCCTGAACCTGCTGATCAAGTCCAGTATCTCAAGCTCAGCTGGTCCCCCCGCTCCTGCATTCCATATACCTCAAGATCTGAGTACCATATTTGAACATCTCCAATTGGAGCCAGTGATTCAAAACTATATATGTTGTCCTCAATGTTTCTCTCTTAATGGCCTTACTGAATCAGTCACAACTGACCAACCCCACTGTCAACGCCATAATGACCCAAATGATCATGATCCCCCTTGCACACAATCATTAGGCAAATTCATCTATTCATCTGAACCCCACACCCAAAACACCACCAACATGAAGCAAAAATTTATACCAACAAAACATTTCATTTATCAACCATTCAAAAATTGGCTTGCCAGATTTCTCCAGCGGGCTGGAATTATGGACATTCTGCATCAACATCAACAATCCCAAACTCCCGAAGATTCCCCAAAACGTGACGTCTGGGATGGATTGGTCTGGAGACGCTTCACTGGCACTAGAAATATCCATGACCCCCCATTCATGTCCATTCCTGGTGCATTGGCCTTCTCCATATATGTGGACTGGTTTAATGCACATGGAAAGTCAACCCGGTTGGCTAGCATTGGACCTATCATGCTTATTTGTCTTAATCTCCCCCCAAGTGAAAGATTGAAGCCCGAGAATGTCTATGTTGCAGGAATCATCCCTGGTCCGAAGGAGCCAACTGCGCTTCAATTGAATTATCTATTAATGCCACTCATCAACGAGCTCAAAGAGCTATGGCAAGGTTACCATTTTGCACCCACCTCAACAGGTCCATCAGGATCCTTTATCCGTGTTGCCATCCTCACAGCCATTGCGGATGTGGTTGCCATGCGCAAGCTTACTTGATTTATTTCCCATTCAGGAAACCACTTTTGTCATTTTTGCACCATTCACAAAGCTCAAATTGAAGAAATTGGTCCTCAATTTCACTACATGCGCTCATACCAAAGTCATAAATCAACCATTGCCAAATGGCTTCGGGCAACCCCACAACAAAGACAAGCAATTTTCTCTGAGTATGGAGTGCGATATTCAATTTTGGAAGACCTTCCGTATTGGGATGCAACCAGAATGGTTAATCTTGACATAATGCATAATTTAATACTTGGAATTTTGAAGGATCATGCAACTTTCAAATTGTGCATTCCAGAGGCGAAATCAAAAATTTACTTCAGGTCCCGCAGGAAATCCAATGACACCAACAGTTCAGACTCAGATTCCAAGACCTCCAACAGCTCTCTTGATAAAATCACATTGAGAGAGGCCCGCTCCCTGAGAAGAGACGCAGAAAAAATAATAAATGAGCCACTCCCCACTACTTCCACCCGAAAAAACTACTTCCCAATGCCCACCCCTAACACAGAACATCCATCTAGTGGTTCTGTGGAGATTCCTTCATTTGATGCCGATTACATCCCCACTTCTGAAATACCCTCTGAATTGGATATCACTGCACTGAGTGATCACCAGACCAAGGGTGAGGCTCTTGAGCATCTGCAACAAATCATATCTGAGACCATAATTCCCTCATCTTGGACAAGAGTTCCCCGCAAAATGGGTTCCCCCTCTCATGGTAGCTTAAAAGCCGCTGAATGGGCTCTCTTATATAAGGTCTATATTCCATTTCTAATGCTCAGTCAACAGATGTCATTAGATGCACACCAATCTGCCAACACTCAAAGAAAAATGGGTCAGTCAGAAGAACTTGCAAATGAACTAGCCAAGAATACATTCCATTTGATTAGTGCTATCAACATTGCCACAAGCTGGACTGTTTCAATAGATGATGCGACTGCATTTGCTGAACATTGGAAAAAATTCCGCCTTTCCAATCAACTCCTGTTCCCAAAACAGAAAAGTAAACCAAATCATCATTTTGCTGATCATATTCCCGAACTCTTCCAACGTTGGGGC
The DNA here is from genome assembly GCA_023105745.1 of Austropuccinia psidii. NCBI lineage: Eukaryota > Fungi > Basidiomycota > Pucciniomycetes > Pucciniales > Sphaerophragmiaceae > Austropuccinia > Austropuccinia psidii. The sequence goes on from JALGQZ010000012.1 coordinate 35,693,943, forward strand.
CCAGCACAAGCCTCAGCCACATGGGGTTATGAGCGCTTGATTGGAGTATTTGCAAAGATGCCAACAAATAACAAGATATGTACGTCAATTAATAAGATCAATATATTCACATTAATTCAACACCTGAACTGAATAAGACTAACTTTTTGCAACTCTGAATAGATGATATAGATAAAACCTTACTTCAACATATCTGTCGATGTTCCAACCTTTCTGTTCTGCTGAAATCCCCATCTGTGCCATGTGAAATAAAACAGCTTTTCGAATCACAGCCACCTGCCGTGTTCAATCACCATAAATATAACAAGCCATCCCGCCATGACCAACAAAATTATGATTGCCTGGTTGAGTACTTACAGACTTTTCATGCAACAAGGGAAATAGTTGATTGGATCAGCTTAGACACTACCGTGCAATCCACAAGTCCTCCCACTTCAAGGATTGTCTCACCTTGGTATTTTCCAGTTTTAAACATTAATATTGGGAACAATATATTTTCAACTGAATCCAAAAATATCAGCAACAGTGTGATATGTTTTGTGAGGGGCAACTCACGACAATTTGGTATTATTGATAGCATTTTCAAAGTCTCTGAGCCATCTAGCATACTGAACAATAACTTTCTGATTTTAAAAACTTTGAAGATTGATGTGAATTTCCTACCAGATTGGCCGTATCTCAATATTTATAAAGCTGTTGGTTTTGATGATGGACACTTGATTATATCTGAAGAAGAAATAGAAGGTAACTGTGGATTGTATGATAACAAAGCTCTGTCATGTGGACTGCTTGTAATGATAAAGCCGTTATTTCATGATATTTAGTCTACAAAAATGCAAATCTCTCAGATTCATTAGCAATTTTGCTAGTGAAATAATTGCCTCAAAATTTAGTGACAGAGACATGCCATTGTGACAAGCAAAGCCCATTATTTCACATTGCCACAAAGAACTTACTATTTTGACATTGGGTACAGTGTGAATAAGCCATTTTAAGTTTTTCATGTGATAAACTTTAATATGAATAAACTTATTTTATATTAAAGCTTAAAATAATTGACTTAAATGAGGATTAAAGTTTCTTGGAGTTAAGAATAGAACTGGTAACTTTAAGTTGAAATTCAAAATAAGTTACTTTAAGCTAACAACTTTATTTTAAAGTATGGTTTTCAGTTTTGACCTGAGCACGCCCTCTATATCCATTATGAATTATGAGAGCTGGTCTTTAGACATAAAAAGAGTCTTTTAATCATTGTTTTTGTCAATAATCTATTATCAATCCAATCATATTGGACATTTAAACAGGTAAAGTTTTATTATATATAAAATCTTATTATTAAAGTATTTCTTCAGTATTTTATTCTTTATAAGTCATAAATGAAAGAATTGAAATCATAGACATTAGATTGTTGCTGTAATCACCTATAATATATTTTATTTTATGAAATTATTGTCTTTAAAATATCTTTTAAAATCCACAAATTCCTCTGAAAAACTCTTTAATCATATTTTTTATTGTAAAAAGTTGTTTTATCATTTAAAATATTAATTTTTGGCGTGTTTTCAACTTATAATAATTATTTAATATGATAACTGTTTTATTTGACTTGTTGTATTAAATTTATATTATAAGTAAGTTTTCTCCAAAATCCTATATCTTTTTTTATTTGTTATTAGTTTTTTATATATATAAGTTTCCTATAAGATTTATTTCTGCACATTGTGTGTTATAGTTCTTTTAGAAATAATATTTATATATCATTTATAAGTGGCTAAATATTTATATTCTCCATGTTTGATTGTCTCATTAAGAGCTTTACACTTCTTATTGCTATAATTGTCAGTGACCTTAACAATAATAGAATAACTATAATTTATTATAATTACTATATTTTTGTATTATTATTTTATGTAATAATAATTAAATTTGTTTTTATTTAATTATTTTTAATCATTATAATTAAATTTGTGGTTATAATATTTTATTATATTATATTTTTCTACTGAGGACAGTCATAGTACTCTTGATATTGTTACTATTATCAAGAGTTTCATAGACAAACCTTACAAATCTGGTATGCTTGTTACATCAATGAAGAGTCAATAAATATAATCAATGAGTTCCATGTGATGATATTCTTCTACACCATGGAATTTCGGCCAGCTTGAAGTCTCTGGAAGCTGTCTCAGTGCTTCCTTCTCTGAATAAGTCATTTTATCTCCATCTTGATATTGTGATGGAGATCTTGGCTCATTATCAAACAAGACATCTGGTTTGATGTCCTTGCAGTATGGATTATCCAACGCATGGCCTTGTGGTTGGGGCTTCATGTTTTGGCAGTGATTGAACAATTTGCTTATGTCTTGATCCAGACAATCCCTGTCCCTCTTGCAGTGTTATTTCTCTTAAAAGACTTTGTTTAGTCTTTCATTGGTTTCTTCAGAGGCTTTGCTTAATGTAGAACATCTCTCTTGGATGTCTTTTCTTGTTGTTTCTTGTAAGGTTGAAAATTCTTGCAACCTTACATTGCTCCAATGTAGTTCATCAAACTTCTCTTGATTTTTCACTTCAAATTGGGACATTTGTAACCACAGCTGATCACTTTTCAAGTTACTCTCAGGTTTAACAACATTGTGTTCATTCTGAGTGGGGGTAATATTTCTATTAATAGGGCTACTGATTCTAGAGGTATTTAAAAATATTTCTGACTCTTTTGTACTTCTTTCACCAAGTCCAACAGCTTCTGGATCATTGGGTCTGACTCTTTCTACCTGTTTCTGAAAGACGTCTCCTAGATACCACCTGGGATCCTGAAGAATGGTGACTCTTGGTCACTGATCTTCTGTTTCCTGAATTGTGTGAAGCCACTAGAGAGCTGGGCTGGTCTACTCCTTGTGAGCCTGAAGGTATCAGAGTAGGCTCTGTCTGGTTCAATTGTTCTTCTATAGTTTAAATAGTGGCTTGATGTTCCCTTATCCTGGTTGCCCTCTCCTCCTGGATTTTGAACTGCCTGTTGGGATTCCATCCTTTGGCAATTAACATAAGGTTTTTGAAGGGTATCTCATTGAGACATATCTTCTGGCAACTTGCTCCAAGTACTTCCCAGTGTGATGCTAGGTTGAACCTCTTGTTGTCCATGCTCCATTGGGATACGTCTTTGAAGACTTTGTGGAGCTGAAGAACTTGATAAATGTGAGCCTTTGAGATCTGACCAAATATTCAAAAACGTCACACCAAAATTTCTGTAATAATTATACTTATAATAATTATCTCAAAGACTAGTAAAAATACCATAAATAAGTACAAAATCTGAACTAACTCATACTCTAATGGGTAAAAATGTGAAACAAATGACACCATTAGATTTCGCATGGTAAAATACAGATATGTCATTTTTATGGCATATCTGAAAAGTCAATAATTATTGAAGAATAAGTAATAATACCTCAAAAATGGTATAAATCCTTATTTAACTCAGAAACCAATGAAACAACATGTGAAATGAATTGTAACATTGGATTCTCCATAAAGCCCCACACATAAAACAATTATACAGCTATTCTCCAAAGTCAATACTTAAGGAATTAAGCTGAATATATGCACTTTTTGGTCAATGCATATATTCATGGTTTTTAGCTAATATCTCTTGAAATATACAAGATAGAGAGATAACCCAAAAATAAAGTAGCCACGTAATTACTGTAAGAACACAGATATGAGCTTTCTTTCACAAGCTATAAACAAGGTTAAAACTTGTGATGGATTATTGATTAAAATCAATGGAGCTGTTGACCACTTTGGTGTGAAAGTGGTCCAAGATTAAAGAATAAGTAGACAGTCAGACTGTACTGGTTCATATTTGAATAATGATGTAATTTGTACTATAATATTCAAGGTATAACCCCTTGAGATCATGGTTTGAAGTTTAAAATATTAAATTTCAACAGAAAAGATGATTTACAAGAAAAATCATCAAAAATAGAGTTTTGATGATGTAATGAAATCCTCTTGGAAGTTTAATAAGGAAATTCCAAGCTATCAGAATCCACTCTCAGAGTAGTTGTATCGGGTATAACTCAAAGGTTCTTAATGATCAAAGTTTAAGCTTAAATTTCATCACTTATGACCACTCACTGTAATCTTATTTTAAGCTTAACAGTTATATAAGTGATAAAACTGGTGAATACTGTTATATTATGATTAATACTGATAAATTCAATGAATTTTAGATTTCTTCCATGCCTATGATGTCATCAAACTTAGAGTTATGGTGATAACTCTAAATCATGGTGTAACAATGAGATAAGATGTTTTGATCATGACGTAATCATCACTAAACCTTAAAATACTGATCATTTCCAGCTCATATCATAAGTACACGTCTACTAGAAGCCTACTGGACTCTAGAAGGGAGGTATTTACTATAAATAGAGCTCTTTTTACTCTATTTTCCCCTCATACACATCAAAACATTGAAACAATTCAATAAAAAGTTAAAATCTTTATTCTTGATATATAAATCTCTTATATTATTAAAGACCAAAGGTCAAGATTTATTATAATAATCATTTTCGGCGTATTTACTTCAATTGTTCTACTGTTTTGCCATATTTCTCTTAAAATGTCAAATCAACGTAAAATCAAGAAAATTTGTAATTTCTCATATTTTTATTTGTAAATACATTTTAAATAAGTTTTATTTACATTTTTGGCGTAAAATTATCCAAAATTATTATATCAAGCATCAAAAGTAGGTTATTTTCTCTTATTATGATAATTTCCCTCTATTATTACTATTAATAATTTCCTCAATTAAGATAAATAGTATTTATATTAATATATAACTTTAATTTTGGTAATATTATAGTTATTAATTGGTGATATTAATAAAACACAATTTTTTTACAACTTTATTATTTGTTGGTAACAATAATAAAGTGTTTCTAAATATATTAATCATTATATGTTAATATATTTATTTATTATATTATTTTTATAATATAAAGTATATTATTTTATTTATTCAATAATATGATTGTTTTTACACCTTAATTAGAATAATTCTTTATTATTACGATCATTTTTCATCTTATTTACTTTATTTTTAAGTACATTCAGAGTGCAATAAGTAAAATATTAGTAATGCTTACTTATTTTTTCATAGTCAAACCTTACATTTGGGTGACTGGCCATGATATTTACTTTAAAATACCTTTAAAAAGATTCTAATTGGGTTTATTCAATGATAAATTTTAATTATAATCATAAGATTATATAATAATTTTATATTTATTGATTTCAAAAGCTATTGAGGCATTTGGAAAGCAATTGTACTGTCTTACACATGGTTTTTCACATCCTTAGAATTGCAAGAACTTTCTTTGAGTGACCCTAGTGATTAAAAGAGATATTCTCTAAATTAAAAATAATTTTATATTATAGATTAATTTCATAATAGAATCATATTCATTTTTGTTTTATTCTTTAAAAAGAAAAACATAAAAATAATAAAAAAATATTAAAAACCAATAAAAAAGTTATTTTTATTCATTTTTTTCATTTCTTTATTAATTTCATTCATTTAAAGATAACAAAGCAATTTGTATGTGGAAAATTGCCATATCTTCCAAAAAATAACACTTCTTATATAATAGACTTATATTTATTTGTTTTTTTAGTGTTTGAAGACAATCCAACAGAAGACAACCAAGCTACTGTTGAAAGATTGGTTGAAGAAACTTTCCCAAGTTCTCCAACAACAACTATCATTAAGAAAAAGAAAGCTAAGAAATTAGACTTTCCAGGACCCACTATTCAGGACTCTGAAGGTGATTACCTCATTTATAAATTGCCATAAGAAGAATTCTTGCGCTGAAATCTTCTTTTTTTCTTATTTCTTGAATTATCACTACCAGAAGAGGCTCCCAATACTCCAACCAATCAGATGGAGCTGGACTCAGAGGTATAATTGATCCTTAAAAAGGGAAAATAAAGAGCAATATCCCCAGTGGAACAGAATCCACACAAGGAAGTGCCTTATCCCAAAGGCAAGTCCCAGAAATTCCCATGATATCTGAACCAGAGTTAGAACTAAGTATGAGTAACTCAAACAGGTACAAATCATATTCAGAGGGCTCAAAAACACATTTACATGAGCCAGTACAAGCAGTACTACACAGTGTACAAAGACAAGGACTGGGAAATGCTGCCACAATTAAACCAAGGAGTGATGAACTCCTGGCATATCCTCAAAAAGTTCCTCAAAGAGGAGGAAATGGTGAGATACTCCAATGGATGGAATCCACTATCATCAAAACCTCAAATCAAAAAGATCAAACATTACCATGCCAAAAAGAAGGAGGAAACCAAGGAAGAAGCCCCAGTAGCTTCTACCAGCAAGCCCCAAGAAGGGAAGAAGAACAAGAAAAAGAACTGGAGAAAACCATATTACCCAAGTTACAGGGTTCAAAAAATCCAAAAAGATGCCATGGCCAGTGCGAGCCTGTGAGATATGTATAACATACCCATAAGGCCACAAATAACTTTATACACATTTGAATTTGTCTTCAATAGACTTTTTAATTGAATTTAACAAAAAATAACAAAAAATAAGTATAACTTTTTTTTGGATAAACAAAGTTATAAATATTATGTCATTTTTGGATTCTACACCAAAAATAACCTAGGGTACATCCATAAGGTGTTATACCCAAAAATACTTATTTCTTATGTTATTAGAAGATTTAAGAATCTCACAGTACAAATGTAAATTTTTTAACATTTTTTTAAAATTGTTAAATTTAAGCTTAACTAAGCTTAAATTTAAAGGTGCATAAGTTTTATGCAAGCTTACCAAAATTTGAGTTAAAATTGAGGTGTGGTGTATATTTACTGAATTGGCTAAAGATCTGCCATACAGAATGTAAATCCTGCGTGAGCTCAATTTAAAAGGGTTTAAAGCCATGTTATGGCTTTAAATAAATAAAAGGGCAAAATCCACGCAAAAAGGTGGGACAAAGGAAAAAGACCAAATAGAGCTGGGGCACCCAACTTTTTGGATCTGCAAGGATTCAATTAAGGTTTTCCACCTGTATTGGCGGATTTTCAACATTATTTAAACTTTAAGATTAGACTTTGATCCAACATTAAAGTTTAAACTGGTTTTATCCCAATTTAGACAGGAATTTCAAGCTGCCAAAGGGTAAATCCCAATATGCAGGCTTGAAATCAAGGTTTTAAGAACTTTCAAAGCTTAATTAAGCTTAAAAAGCTTAAATAAGCTTAAAACTTTGAATTTTCAAGCATCAAAACCTTATCAAAACTTATGTTTTGGTGTGTATTGCTATTTTACGTGGAAAAATAGCAATAACTTCAAAAATTCATTAAAAATCCAATTCTTAATGGATTTGCTTGAGAATTTTACACAGCTTACAATTTAATATTATTTACATATATATTAGATTTTAAGTATACTTTATAAATAAGTTTCCTGGGTAATTAGCCTGGAAATTTACTCTTTTAATTAAAACTCAAAGAAAATTATAATTTCTTTGAAAATTAATTGAAAATTGAGTTTAAGAGATTTCTGCTTGAAACTCTATTTTTAAGTTTTTCATGTGATGAACTTTAATATAAATAAGTTTATTTATATTAAAAACATAAAATAATTAGTTTAAATGAGGATTAAAGTTTCATGGAGTTAAGAATAACCCTGTTAACTTTAAATTGGAATTAAAATTAAGTTACCTTAAGTTAAGAACTTTATTTTTAAGAATGGTCTTTCAGTTTTGACCTGAGCATGCCCTATATATCCATTGTGAATCATGAGAGCTGCGCTGAAGACATAAAAAGAGTCTTTTCATCACTGTTTTTGTCCATAATCAATTATCAATCCAATAATATTAGAAATTTAAACAGGTAAAGTTTTATTAAATATGAAATCTTATTATTAAAGTAATTCTTAAGTTTTTTTATTCTTTATTAATTAAAATTAAAGAATTGAAATCATAGAATTTAGATTATTGTTGTAATCACCAATAATATATTTTATTATATAAAATTATCATCTTAAATATCTTTTAAAATCCACAAATTCCTCTTAACAACTCTTTAATCTTGAATTTTATTATAAAAAGTTGTTTTATCTTTAAAATTATTGATTTTTGGCGTGTTTTTAACTTATAATCATTATTTAATATAATAACTGTTGTTGTTTGACTTGTTGTATTAAATAAATATTATAAGTAAGGTTTCTCTAAAGTTCTATATTTTTTTATCTAGTATTAGTTTTTTTATATTGAATTTTATTCTATAAGAATTATTTCTGCGCAGTGTGTGTTTAATTCTTTTATAAATAATATTTATATTATTTATATGTGGTTAATATTCATATTTTCCATGTTTAATTGTCTCATTAAGAGCTTTACACTTCTCATTGTTATAACTGTCAGTGACTATAACAATAATAGAATAATTATAATTTATTATAATTATTATTTTTTTATTATTATATTTTTATAATAATAATTAAATTCTTCTTTTTATATATAATTATTTTTAATAATTATATTTAAATATGTGGTTGTAATATTTCTTTATATTATATATTTCTAGTGAGGACAGTCATAGTACTCTTGATTTTGCTACTATTATCAAGAGTTTCATAGACAAACCTTACAACCAGAACCTTTATGGAATTTGAGGACAAGGAGGAGCAAACAATGAGACGACCTCATTTCCCAAAGAAATAACCTTGTCCCCAGATGTTGCAAATACTTTAACAGAAATTAAAAATAGTATTTTACCTCTAAAAGAAATTAAAAATAGCTTATTATCATTACAAGAAATAAATAATAATTTATCTTTTTTAACAAAAATTGTTGTACAGAATAAAAAAGAAATTGACAACATTAAATTTATTGTTGAAAATAACAAACCAAAGGTTTTAATTGACAGTACTCAAAGGTTGATACAAGGACAACAAGAATTGTCCAAATACATAAAAGATATAAAAGATAAAAACTTGACAATCAATTATGACGTGAGTATTGATAATCTTACAGAAAAATTGAACAAATTAAGTGTTTCTGTAGAAAGATTTGAAGAAAAGACTTCATCACACCAAAAATTACTTTTAGACCATGTGGAAAAAAGTGATGAAACAACAATGCATCTGAAAGATGATATTCAAAGTGAAATAAGGCTTATTACTGAAAAAATGGATAAAATTAATGAGGATCACTTCAATCTTCCAAAGTTATAACCCCATTTTCTCACATAATAAGACCTGTTAAACCAAAAGAGGAATCAACAAATCCATTAATAGCAGACTTGAGTCATCAAGACAATAACCAAGTCTTAATGAAGGAAGCACCTCAATTGAAAGAATGGCCAACATTCACAGGAGAAGGTGAATATGACCATATGTCATTTATTAAAACAATTGAAATTTTACAAGAAGATTATGCCATACCAAATGAATTGATCACTGCCAGATTACACTCACTATTTGAGAAGTCTTCAAAAACATAGTATTATGGTATAAGGCAGACAAATGGCAAAAATACCTGGTCTTGGTGGAAACAAGAAATAATCACCAAGTGGGCTAATGATTCCTGGAGGTACAAAATAGAAAATGCATTTGAAAACTCCTTCTTTCACCCAGACAAAGATAAAATTTTGACTTGGTTCTTAAAACAGGTTAAAGATTAAATGCACTGTACCCAGAAATGTAACAAAAAATGGTACACATGAAAATACTCAAGAAATGTGGAAGAGAATTAGAGCATGCCCTGAGAAGCAGGTGTATGGAGCCATGCTCCACAGAAGAGTATATCAATCCACTGGAAGACATAGTGACAAGGACAAAAACTGGCAGAACTTGGAACAAATTGGACATTAAAAGTCCAAACAAGCCATTTATCAAAAAAGATAAAGCAAGCGAAACCCTCAAGCCCAATACATCCACCAATAATGAGCAAAGAAAGTGCCACAAATGTGGAGGTATTGGACACTTAGCCAATAATTGCCTTAAAAAAGCAAAAATTAATGAAATTGTGGAAACAGAGGACCACAATGATAAAGAAAAGAATCTGATTCTGAAAAGGACACTGAAGAATCAGAAAGTGATGAAAGTGATGAAGCTAATATAACTAATTCACAAATTAATAATATTGATTTAATATATGAAGTACTGGATGTGAATTCATACTTACCACAAGTTGGAACATCTGATACAAGCCCCATAAACATACAAGATGCTAAATTGTATAGAACCAAACCAGCAAAAGGGATGGGATATACAGCTGGCAAATTGAGTATAATTATTCTCATGGTGGAAAAAAACCAAGAGGCAAAATTGAACTTGGATACAGGAGCATATTGTACCTGTGTTGGTAAAGGTTATTTGAAAACAATTGTACCAGATTGGGAGGAAAAACTCATACCAATACAAGGAGTCAAATTCAGTAGTGCAAGTGAAAGCATGAAGCCCCTTGGAATAATTGACTTAACACTCATTTTTCCTCATTCTTCACAATTTATCAGATTGAAAGTAGAATTTGTAGTAATGGATAACTGCACTGGTAGCCATTTTATACTTGGAAGTGACTACTTGTCAATTTATGGTATAGATATCTGTAACCCAAAAGATAGATATTCTACTATAGGAGACAATAAAAGAAAAAAATTGGGCTTTTTCAATAACAAAAGACAAATTACAGTTATCAGGAATGAAGAAAAAAGCCCAGAAATGATTTTTTTCATAAATGAACAGCTAAAATATGCAGAATTCAATCATGAATTGACAGTAAAAATTAAAGAAAAATTGATTAACCTCTTATTTAAATATAAAAATGCCTTTGCAACTGACAAAGAACCACTAGGTGCCATAATTGAACAGGAGGTAGACATAATCCTTAATGTAAAAAAAACTTATCCACCTCCATTGAGAAGAGCAGCTTATCCAGACAGCCCAAGAGCTAGAGACACTTTAGAGGTACACATTAAAAAACTAATGGACCTTGGAGTATTAAGGAAAGTAGGACACAATGAACAGGTAGAGGTCACTACACCTGTCATTATAGCTTGGCATAATGCAAAATCAAGGATGGTAGGGGACTTTAGAGCCCTACACACCTATACTATCCCTGACAGATATCCAATACCCAGAATCCATGAGACATTAACACAATTATCTCAGGCTAAGTTCATCACAGCCATGGATACCCTAAAGGGTTTTCATCAAAATGTCTTAACAGACAATGCCAAGAGACTACTAAGGATAATAGTCCACTGTGGAATTTTTGAACATCTCAGAATGCCATTTGGTATAAAAAATGCACCATCCCATTACCAAAGGATGATGAATACCATATTTCCTGAAGAATTATCAGAAGGATGGCTGATTATTTTTATTGATGATATCATAATTTGCTCAGAGACTTGGGACAGTCACTTATCAAGACAAGAAAGAGTCTTGCAAAAAATAGTACAATTAAACATGAAAATATCTCTGAGAAGTGTCATTTTGCATACAGTGAACTGAAACCACTAGGACATGTTGTATCTGGACTAAGTTTGCGCATAGGCAAAAGCAAAGTAGCAGCAGTATTATTAAAACCAATGCCCCAAGACAACATATAAAAGATTTTGCAAGAACTGCTAAGTGATTGTATAAGCTCTGTGAACAACAGACAGTCTATGAAATCACTGAAGAAAGAGTTAAGGCATATGAAGAATTGAAAAATTCCTTAACAAATGCCCCATTTCTTTTAATTCCAGATTGGAAGCTACCCTTCAAACTATACAGTGATGCTTGTGGAGAAGGACTAGGTGCTGCACTACACCAGACACAAATCATCAATGACAAACCTGTTAAAGGACCAATTTGCTTCATTTCAAGACAAATAAAGCCAACAGAAGAAAGGTATGGAGCAAGCCAAATGGAATTCCTCTGCTTAGTGTGGGCTTTGGGAAAATTACACTATTATTTAGATGGGGCAGTGTTTCATGTAATTACAGATTGTAATGCTGTAAAATCTTTATTAAACATGAAAACCCCAAATAGACCTGCGTTAAGATGGCAAATTTCCATCCAAGAATATAGAGAAAATATGACTATAGCTCATAAATCGGGTAATATTCAGAAAAATGCAGATAGTCTTAGCAGATGGGCTCTGGCAAATACACCTTAAAATCCAGCATGGGTACCACAGCAAGAGCACCATATGGAAGGCATATGTGTAACAGATATAGGCACAGAATTCTTTACCAAGGTAAAGAAAGCTATAAAATGGATAAAAACTTCCATATCTTATACCAACTTCTAATGAAAGACTGTAAAGACCCATCATTTTCATCAAAACTAGATGAAATATGGAAAAAGGCATATGAAGAAGTAAGATTCCACCTCCTTGGAGGAATCCTTCACCAAAGAACTAAACATACATGTGTTATGGATTTAACAGAGAAACTCTAATAAACACTATACTACATGCATGTCATGATAGTGTTGCAGCTTGACATCTCTCAGAAGACAGAACACTAGAGAGGGTAAAAACCTGCTCTTGGTGGCCAAATTGGAAGAACAATGTTGCAGAATACTGCCAAACCTGTGACAGATGCCAAACCACAAACAGAGCCACAGGCAAAAAATTTGGAATGATGATCCAAATCCAAGAACCAAAATCCCTTTGGGAAATAGTTCACATGGATTGGGTAACAGCATTACCTCCAGGAGGAGACAGAAGCTACAATACATGCCTAGTATTAGTTGATAGATACAGAAAAACCCCAATGTTTTTACCATGTCACAAGGATGATACAGCTATGGATACAGCCATAAACATATGTAATAAAGGTATTAGCCACAAAGGCTTCTTCCAAAACATCATAAGTGATAGAGACCAAAAATTCACTTCAGCATTAGGGAAAAACCTCCACAACCTATTTGAAACAATAATATCATTCTCAACAGCTTAGCACCCCCAAACTGATGGTCTAGCAGAAAGAATGATACAGACCTTAGAATACATGATCAGAAGATTCTGTGCTCATGGACTAGAATTCAAAGATTCTGATGGTTTTACCCATGATTGGTGTAAATTAATACCAGCTCTTGAACTGGCATATGAAACATCAATCCATTCTTCAACTGGCAAGATGCCTGAAATTCGAGAAAAAGGCTGTAATCCAAGACTCCCTTATGATACCCTCAAAAAGGACTTAGTGGATATACACCCAACAGCAAGTAGCTTCAAGTAAATGCTTGACAAAGAAAGAAACCATGCAAACAGATGTATGCAAGATTCTTTCAAGTATGCAAAAGAAAGATGGTATAAAAGTCATAAACCACCTGACTTCAAAATAGGAGACTTGGTCCTACTTTCAACTCTAAATTTCAATAATATGAAAGGCCCAAAGAAATTGAAAAATTCCTTTGCAAGACCATTTATGATAAAAGCACTACATGGACCCAGTTCTGTGCAATTAGAGCTCACAGGTGAACCAATGAACAAACACCCAACCATCTCTGTAAGTCTGATAAAACCTTACAGCTCAAGTGACAAGGAATTATTTCCACTAAGAAATAAACCCCCACTTGAAATACCCTGTTTAGAAGAAGGAGAAGAAAAGAAAACCGTGAAAGTCCTTAAAGAAAGAAGGACAAGAAACAAAAAAGAAAGGGTATACCTTGTAAGGTATAGAAATCCAACTCAAGAAGATGAATGGCTACTTTAAAGGGATATAACAAATGCTGATAAACTATCAAGAAGGCTCAGACATGAAAGAAAGCCTAAAGAATAGAAAAATTAAGCATTATTGAGCTTCAAGACTAACAAAGTTTATTGAAGAGGTAGGACAGTGGATGATACCCTAATTAACTATACCATATTATGGTACAATATTTTTTGGTTGTAGGGAATTTGAGCCTTTTAGATATGACCACATATCCAAAAGGGTCAGAACAAAATTTCTGTAATAATCATAGTTATAATAATTATCTCAAAGAGTAGTAAAAATACCATAGATAAGTACAAAATCTGAATTAACTAAGAATCTAATGAGTAAAAAGGTGAAATAAATTACACCATTATATTCCTCATGGTAAAATACAGATATGTCATTTTCATGGCATATCTGAAAAGTCAATAATTACTGAAGAATAAGTAATAATACCTCAAAATGGTATAAATCCTTATTTAACTCAGAAACCAATGAAACAACATGTGAAATAAATTGTACCATTTGATTCTCCATAAAGCCCCACCCATAAAACAATTATACAGCTATTCTCTAAAGTCAATACTAAAGTAATTAAGTTGAATATATGCACTTTTTTGGTCAATGCATATATTCATGGCTTTTAGCTAATATCTCTTGAAATATACAAGATAGAGAGATAAACCAAAGATAAAGTCACCACGTACATACTGCAAGAACACATATATGAGCTCTATTTCCAAGTGATAAACAAGGTTAAAACTTGTAATGGATTATTGATTAAAATCAATGGAGCTGTTGACCACTTTGTTGTGAAAGTGGTCCAAACTTAAAAAGAAGTAGACATTCAGAATCTACTAGCTTATACGTGAAGAATGATTTAATTGTTACTATAATATTCAAGGTATAACCCCTTGAAATCATGGTTTGAAGTTTAAAATATTAAATTTTGACAGAAAAGATGAGTTACAAGAAAAATCATCACAAATAGAGTTTTGATGATGTAATGAAATGCTCTTGGAAGCTTAATGAGGACATGCCAAGATATCAGAATCCACTCTCAGAGTAGCTGTAGCATGTATAACTTAAAAGGTATCAATGATCAAAGCTTAAGCTTAAGTTTGATAACTTATGATCACTCGCTGTAATCTTATTTTAAGTGTAACAGTTATATAAGTGATAAAACTGGTGAATACTATTAGGTCATTATTAATAATAATAAAATCCATGAATTTAGATTTCTGCCAAGCCTACGATGTCATCAAACTTAGAGTTATAGTGATAACTCTAAATAATGGTGTAATAATGAGATAAGATGGTTTCATAATGATGTAATCATCACTAAACCTTAAATTACTGATCATTTCCAGCTCATACCATAAGTACACGTCTACTAGAAGCCTACTGGACTCTATAAGGGAGGTATTTACTATAAATAGAGCTCTTTTTACTATATTTTCTGCTCAGACACATCAAAACATTTAAACAATTCAATCAAAAGGTAAAATCTTTATTCTTTATATATGAATCCTTTATATTATTAAATACCAAAGGTAAATCTTTATTATAATCATCATTTTTGATGGGATTACTTCAATTGTTCTACTTTTTTGTATACTTCTCTTAAAAATCTCAAATCCATGTAAAATCAAGAAAATTTGTAATTTCTCTTATTTTTATTTGTAAATACAATTTAAATAAGTTTTATTTACATTATTTGGTGTAAAACTATCCAAAATTATTATATTAAGCTTCAAAAGTAGGTTATTTTCTCTTATTATGATAATATCTCTCCATTATTACTATCAATAATTTCTTCAGTTAATATAAATAGTATTTATATTAATATATAACTTTAATATTAGTAATATTATTTTTATTAATTGATTTTTATTAATAAAAAACAGTTTTTTTACACCTTTATTATTTTTTGGTAACAATAATAAAGTAAATATATTAATATATTTTTTTATTATATTATTTTATTTATTCAATAATATAATTGTTTTTACACCTTAATTATAATAATTATTTATCATTACAATTATTTTTTATCTTATTTCCTTTATTTATAAGGACATTTGGAGTACAATAAGTCAAATATTAGTAATTTTTACTTATTGTTTCATAGTCAAACCTTACAATCCATATCCTTCCAGTTTTCTGGTTTGAGTTTCTGTTCAATTGGAAGGTTAATGGAAGAGTGGGTATTATTTCCCTCAGTTTCTTTCCATCCACTATTGTGTCCAAGGTGTCCAGTCCCTGGTCCTCTGGTTCTGAAAACTCCTTGTCTGTCCTTTGGCTTGGTCCTTGGGAATCCAAGATTCCTGAGGTGTACAGGGGACATATTAGTGTTTACAAGCAGTCAAAAACTTTATTTTATTAAGGTATTTACTTTTGACTGTTCCTTGTACACATTTATTTTCTACTTCTTGGGGCAATTTGCCTTTAGAAGTTACAACTGGGTTAATTACTGTAGTCTTCCCTGTACAAGTTATCAAGATTGATTTACCTTTTATGGAAACAGATTTCCGTTGTTTTCTAATCCCTGGAGTGGCTATTGGTGTCTGCCTTTTCATGGTGATGAGGCCTTCACTTTGCCTTTGTTTCCTTTTGTTTCTGAAGGTTCCACTGGTGTATTGTCTTGTGGCTTAGTCTCAAGTTGGATGAGATTTTCTTCCATGGAATCAAAGAAAATGAGCTCTTATGTTAGTTAATAATTCTTGAAATGCTATTTTCATGTCTAAGAATGGCCTCTGGGAGATATATTACTATATTGTGCCCTTGTATTATGGGCTATAATTGAAGTTATCAATTAAACCTCAAAAATACTGAATAGTGGATTGATGGTATAGTGTTTTTATCCAATATCTCACAGATTAGTATTTAGTTAACAAATGCAATCTTATAAGTGGCTATGTAATGGAAACTTTAAATTATCAATATGTCCAACCATGCCTCTGAAACTGTTATTTACAGTAAAAGAGGGTTTTGTTTAAGTAAAAAGAATTTATTGTCAGTTTTCAAGTCTTTTAATATGAGAAATAAACCAAAAATAGTCTGTGACTGTTATTTGCAGTAAAAGAGAGTTTTGTTGAGGTAAAAAGATTTCATTAAGGGTTTTTAAGTGTTTTTATATGAGAAACACACTAAAAATATTCTTGTGGTGATTGAATCATAATCAAACCACATGAAAAGATAAAAAATAAAAAACAGTGGTATATGATTATATACCCTCAAAGAATTAGGAATATATAATATCTAAGAGCTTATTTCTTTTAAATATTTATGCCTAAAAAATATTAGAAGCAATTATTAAAACATATAACAAAAAGAACTCACTTTTTATGTCAAAATAGTCCAAAAAAGTTCAAAAAACAGGGCCAGGCCCCAAATTGTGAGGCCGAGTCTATGATGAAGTGGTAATAAATGTATTTACAACTTTAAATCTGACTGTGACAGGGATCATTAACATTCAAAAAAAATTTAAATGATGGTATAAGGGCTTGACTCTTGAGTAATAGTGGTGGTGAGCATTGTTGAAAGCCCTGGGTGCAGTCTTACCAGTTGGGTTACTATAATAAGAGCTACAATACTCTAAGATTAGGGTATACCTGATCATTTTCCAATATCATAGCTTTTTTTGACAGTTGTACTATGTAGGAATTCAAGAGGAGGATGGGTATTCCTTTTCTGGGAGAGAAAAGGCCTCCTTTTATCCTTAAATGGGGTGGAAAGGTCCTCTTGTGAGCCTTAGAGGTATTTTCATATACCCAAAAGACCACAAACAAAAAATTAATATACAAACATAAATAAAATAAATTTATTCACCAAAACAAAAATCAAAATATGAATATGAATTTATATACAAAATCAAAAATTTAATTCTAATTTAAAAATAAAAATACATTAAATTTGAGAATTGTAAAAACACATTTTTACTTGAAAAGATTAAGTAAAAATGAATTTTCAAAAAAATTACGCAAAACAAAATAATCTTGAAAAAAGGTTGAATAAAATTTATCATAAATTTCTTTCTAACAAATAAACATATCAAATTTATTTCACCTTTGGATTCCTTATCAAAAATTAGGTGGGGTCACCTCTGAATGAAATTTTTGTAACTCAACTCTAAATAAGCTTAAATTAAGCTTTTTGGGTTTTCTGTATAAAAGTTGAAAATACTCAAAACCTTAATTTAATTCACATCAAATGTAGTGTTAATAATCAATTTTTGTGTCAAAATTGAGGTGTTGTGTATAGCTTAGAAGTTATGAGGAATTGAAGTATTTTCAATTGAATTCGATTGAATTGTCAAAATGTGCGCGCATGTTACATAAGTGAACTTTGATTTACATATTAGGTGTCAATTATTACAGTAGTGTACTGTAAAACTCAATTGAATTACATATTAAAATTGTAAGTATAATACACAATGAAGAATTAAAGGGAAAAATAAATTGAAAAGATTAAATTTGGGGGGGGAAGGAACTCTACCTCTAAGGGGGAGCCAGACCCCAAAGTCCTTGCTGACAGGCGTGAGATGTCAAGATCCACACAAATGCTCATCACCTTTGGCCTGGAATTGAGTCACAGGGTCTGTGACTGAATGGATGATGAGGTTTTAATACCAACCAGGGCAGTTTTAACTGTTACCAAGAGGGTAAAACTACCCTTAATATAAAACAATCTTAGTAAAAACAGTTTTAACTGGTTTCTACATCTGTTACACTCATTCTGACAGGTTTTGAAGGCTCTAGGCCAGGTATTACTATAGTAATGGCTTATTTAAGGGTCTCAAATGGGTAAAACCAGCCCTTTTTTGGTCTAAACCAGGGTTCAATGATGCCATAATTGGCTTTTCTGTTGTCAGACTGTTTTTCACGACTGACAAGAGTAAATTTTACTTTTGGAGTAAGAAAATTGACGGCTATAAAATAATGTCTTCTTTGCCCCACTTTTCTCTTCATGTTAGAATCTTTTTTTAATTGGTCAAAACACTGTTAAACCAATCAATAAAAGATTCCAACCACCTTTTTTGTATCATTTTGAACCTTTTAACCACGTGAAAAAATAATCATAATCATTTTTACCCCTGAACCACCCCAAAAGCAAATTAAAGCATCTTTCATCACTGTTAACTTTCTCACTTTGTTTCCAAATTCATTATGGTCACTTTTGGGTGTGTTTTCTCTTTAAATATCTTTTTGAAAATTGTGTTCTTTAATTAATTGCTTGCAGTTCTTTGCTCAATTACTTCCAATTGAAATTGATCTTGAAGGAATTTCTTTTGTAGCCTTAAATATCTCTTGTAGAGTATTTTTGGATAAATTTTTATTATATTGTTGTTTTATACTTAAAAAGTTAAAAACAATAAAATTGGCGTGTCTCTCTTTAAAAATACTATCTCTTACTATTTTTAATTAATTTTACCTTATACAAATTTTGAGGACAGGACAAGTACTTGATTTTTTATCAAAGCTTCATATCCACACCTTACATTTGGGGGCCCAGCCATGATATTTTACCAGAAACAGATGTTTTTACTTTTTTTAAGCTTTTTTCATATATTGTAAAATTTAAAAAACATATAAAAAATACTTATAATTCAAAAAATCCATAAAAAATAATTTTTTCATATTATACGTGAGGCTTATATTTTTTTTCTCTTTTGAAACACCTTTTTTTGACTTAATCAAATGGTTTTTTCATTAATTTGAGTGTCTGACAATGTGGTAGGACAAGAAAACATTGAAACAGCCTTAACAGCTACCAGCATTATTCCTGCCAGTATTGTTATTCTGACCATAATAGTACTATTATTGTGACTTAGAATAATCAACCTGGACCAATTTCTTCTGAATTGATTAACTTGGATATACGTAATACTCTTCAGAAAGCTAAGAATTTGGCCAATATCAAGTTCTTTGACGTAACTTACTATTTTAAAGCTTTTAAATGATAAAATATGCCTTCAACCAGATCAGGAGCCAGCTATAACCCCTCAAGTAGCTCTCAGAAAGGTCATAGACGTGAGTATGGCAGAAGCCAATCAGTTAAAGAAGGACAAGGGTCACTTGATTACCTCCAAATTAACAAATTGTGTCATTCTGAAGCTGATAAAACTGTTTTGGCTTCAAAAAGAGCTGACACCGCCACAAGAAGCCTCAGTGGATATTTACAAAGCCAGCCAGAAGGCTTAAAAA
This sequence comes from Austropuccinia psidii, assembly GCA_023105745.1. NCBI lineage: Eukaryota > Fungi > Basidiomycota > Pucciniomycetes > Pucciniales > Sphaerophragmiaceae > Austropuccinia > Austropuccinia psidii. The sequence goes on from JALGQZ010000012.1 coordinate 35,713,871, forward strand.
CATGCATTGTAGCACAAAGAGTACCAGGTCCTTGAAGATCTGTGGAAAAACTGCATGAATTCTTACCTGACTGTGACAAAATTCCTGGGCCATCCCAACACTTGCAAGTTACTGAATGGATGGCATCCATTGATTGAAAAGAAGAACATGATGCTCTTAACAGCAGAATGGAGAAAAAACAACCCTCCACCACCCAAACAAGTGCCAAAAACAGCCCAAGTGGCCAGCAGCATCAATTTCAATGTGAAAAATCAGCCACAACCTCAGAACAAGGGCAAAGGAAAGGCACCAGCCACAAAACCTTACAGCCAGAGCTACAGGATTCCAAAGATTCAACAGGATGGCATTGAAAATGTATTTCAGATGGCCAGAAAAATGATGTAATTACAAAAGAAGGAGGAAGCTAGATTAAAATATCAGAAATGATTTCTGACATTTTTGATGCTATCCCAGAGCTGTATGAAGCTATAATTGATGTAAAAAGTCATATTTCTGATAAAAGTTCATCAATTTGTAACAATCTTAAAACAAATAACTTGTGTCTTAGCCAGATCAATGAAACACTTATATGTTTTGAAAATGTTTTAAGAACAATTAAAACTTCCAATAATGATGATTCTTTTGGCAATAAGTTCAATGAACAATCTGCCATTATTTATGAATTAACAGACAAATACTCTAAATTCAATATTGATGACACAATTGAAACAATAATAAAACAAGCCATAAGTACTATCAAAGAGGATAATATGAAAGCTATTTATGATATTTCAAAATCATTTACTGAAGTAAAGACACATATAATTGCCTTGAAAAAGTGTTTTGATACCTCAAAGGAGGAAATATCAAATTAACAATAAAGTTAGATGAGGTTATCTCTGATAATACCAAACAAACAGAGTCATGGAATGAGCTGACATATAAAGAGGATTATTTTAAAAAGAATTTAATGAACTCTATACAAAGCTTCCAACATGAATTAAGAAATTCACAAAGGTGTAACATCAGTAAAATGAATGATATTGAGCAGCTACTAAACTCCTTACCAAGAATGTCAACACATCTGAATCAAAAGGAGGGCACAAGAATTCCCAATCCACAAGTATTGGATATTGAAAATTCATGGTTAAAAAATGAATTTTCTACATCTTTTCATAACTTGGAACCATCAATGGGCCAACCACTCTTGAAAGAAGTTCCAAAACGTAAGGAATGGCCTCAATTCACTGGTGAATGAGAATATGACCATATGGAATTCATCAGAGCTATTGACATGACCAAATCAGCTCACAGATGGTTTATCAAATTGAGACAAGCACATGGACACCAAAGTTGGACTTGGTGGAAAACCCAAATTATCAACAAATGGGCCAATGATACTTGGAGGTTCAAAGTTGAAACATCCTTTGAATCAGAAAAATTCAATTCTGATAAAGACAAAGCTTTACCATGGTTTTGCCAACAAAAATACATACTAACAGCATTATACCCTGACATGTCAGAATTTTTGATTCATAGGAAAACTCTAAGACAATGTGCAGGTGACCTAAAGCATGCTGTAAAAAGCAGGACTGCTGAAAAAGCTTCAGCAGAAGATATTATCAATATACTAGAAGAAGTATCCACCAGAACCAGAATTGGTTCTAGTAGGGTGAATTTTAAAAAAAATTTCAATACACCTTGGAAAGAGTCTGTGGACAAAAACCCCAAAGAAAATTCTAATAATTTGAAATATAGATCTACAGATACAATCAGGAAGTTCCATATTTTCCAAAGCACCACAAATTTATCCAATACATGTCCAAAAAGGGGGAAGATCAATGAAATTAACATTGAAAAAGAACCTGATGATGAAAAGATGATGTAATTGAAGAAAATTCAGATCATAAATCATCAATATTTTCTGAATCTTCAAAGGTTATAGAAAATATCAATGCCACCTTTTACATCATGAAATCTTATTTGCACTTGCCACAGTTGAGCAATAGCCAACTTGATTTATCAAAAATTCAAGATGCACAGTTAATGAAAACCAAATCAAACAGAGGGAAAATCTATACAGCTGGTAACTCCTGTATAACAGAAGTGGTAATTGACAACAAACCCACTAAACTACTACTTGATCCAGGAGAATTCTGCTCTTGTGTAGGTAAATCCTTTCTTAAGACTTGTGTACCAAATTTTGAAGATCAATTATTGCTAATTGATGGAATAAAATTTAATACTGCAAGTAACCCAGTAAAAGCATTGGGTATATTTGAAACCAGTGTCATATTTCCACATATAAATGCAAATTCAAGAATCACTGTTGAATTTGTTGTTATGTAAAATTTCTCTAGTACCCATCTCATATTGGTAAATGATTATTTAATCATGTATGGCATAGATTTCCATAACAACAAGGACAGATACTTTACTATTGGAGACAATAAGCGCCAAAAATTTGCCTTTTTACCATATAAAAGACAAATTACAGTGAACAAAGTATCACCAGTCAGCTTAGAATTGGAGAAATTCAAGTCTGAACAGTTAAATGAAGCTGAAATAAGCTTTCATTACAGTGATAAACAAGAAAATGAACTTTCTGCTCTTTTATATGACCACAAAGAAGAATTTGCTTCAGATCAACAACCCCTAGGGGCAATTATTGGTCATGAAGTTGACCTTACTCTTAATATTGAGAGACCTTATCCACCACTCTTAAGAAGACCTGCATATCCAGCCAGTACAAAATCAAGAGAAGCTCTGAAAACTCATATCACAGAACTTCTAAACCTTGGTGTAATAAGAAAGGTGCGCCACAATGAAGAAGTATAAATAATTAAACCAGTCATAGTGGCATGGCATAATGGAAAATCTAGAATGGTTGGGGACTTTAGAGCTCTGAACACTTACACTGTTCCAGACAGGTACCCAATCCCAAAAATTCAAACTGCCCTCAGCCAAATATCTCAAGCAGTGTATATAAGCACTATGGATGCCCTTAAAGTATTTAATGAAATTGTAGTGACACCAAGAGCAAGGAAAAGCTTGAGAGTTATTTTTGATTGTGGAGTTTATGAATATTTGAGGATGCCTTTTGGGTTCAAAAATGCACCTTCACACTTCCAAAGAATGATTAATGAAATTTTTCCTCAAGAGCTTTCAGATGGATGGTTGATAATTCCCATTGATGATATTATTGTCTGTTCCAAGACTTGGGAAGAACATATGCTCAGATTATCCAGAAATTTGACCAAAATCCAATCTGTGAACATGAAAATCTCTTTGAAGAAATGTCATTTTGGATTTAAGGAACTCAAAGAACTAGGACAAGTGGTATCTGGTGTATCCCTTGGGATTGAAAAAAATAAAGTTGGAGCAGTCTTACTGAAACCTATGCCTCAAAAAAAAGGAAATCCAATAATTTTTTGATTTTTCAGGATATTATAGGCAACACATTAAAGATTTTGCATCCTTAGCAAGACCTCTTTACAAGTTATGTGGCAAAGACACAGTATTTGAAATGACTGTTGAGAGAGTAAGAGCCTTTGAATCTCTGAGACAAGCCTTGACCACTGCTTGACTCTTACTGATTCCAGACTTTCAACTGCCCTTTAAACTTTACATTGATGCATCAGGGGATGGGCTTGGTGCTGCACTTCATCAAGTCCAAATTTTAAATGATAAACCTGTTGAAGGGCCCATGTGTTTCATATCCAGGCATATCAAACCAACTGAAGCCAGATATGGAGCAAGTCAGATGGAGTGTTTATGCCTTTTTGGGGATTTAGAAAAACTCAATTACTTTCTGGAAGGATGTGTTTTTGAAGCAATAACAGATTGTACCGCTGTTAAATCACTTTTAAACATGAAAACACCCAACAGAAATATCCTCAGATGGAAAATAGTCATACAAGAGTATAGGGGCAATATGACTATTGTTCATGAAGATGGAAATATTCATAAAAATGCAGATGGACTAAGCAGATGGCCATTACCAAATAATATTGATAATCCTGCTTACATGCCAGAAGGAGCTTTCCCACAGATCCCAATAGAAGGAACAAGTGTTACAGACTTGAACACCACCTTCTTTGAAGAAGTAAGAAACATTTACACTCAAAATAAGAATTGTAGCATCTTATGTGAATTACTTAACAAAGACTGTAAAGACAACTCTCTAATTCATGCCTTGGATGAAGTATGGAAGAAATCTTATGATGAAGAAGATTTCACCTACTGGATGGTATAATTTACCACAAGACCAAGCACATGTGTGTCATGACAGTTGTGGACAGGTAATTAATCAATCTTGTACTGAAAGAATTCCATGAAAGCCCCTTTTCAAGACATCTGTCTGAAGACAGAACAAGAGAAGAAGTAAAGACCTGCATATGGTGGCCAATGTGGCAGAAAGATGTTGCAGAGTAATGCAAAACCTGTGAAAGATGTCAAAAGGCAAATAAATCCACTGGCAAAAGACTTGGAAATATGATGAAGATCCAAGAACCCAGCAGACCTTGGGAAATTTTCCATATGGATTTGGTAACTGGCCTACCACCAGGGGGTGACAGAAGCTATAAGGCTTTCCTGGTGATTGTAGATAGATTCAGTAAATCTCCAATCTTTTTACCATGTCACAAAGATGATACAGCCATGGATACAGCTCTTCTAATATGGAATAGAGTAGTGTCATGGACTGGAATATTCACAAATATCATTAGTGAAAGGGATCTCAAATTCACTTCAGCACTGTGGACAAATCTTCACCAATTATTTGGCACTAAATTGTCTTTTTCTACAGCCTACCACCCACAAACTGATGGTTTGGCTCAAAGGATGCTACAAACCTTGGAAGACATGGTGGGAAGAATTTGTGCATATGGCCTTAAATTCAAAGATATTTATGGATTCACTCATGATTTGTGTACTCTTATAGCAGAACTAGAATTGGCATATAAGACATCAATTCATGCCAGTACTAATCAAACTCCTGCTTTTTTTGAAAAAGGATGGAATCCCAAGTTACCTCAAGATTCTTTAAGAAAGGATTTGGTTGAAAGACATCCTACAGCTCTCAGCTTCAAAGGAATGCTAGAAAGAGCTATAAAGCATGCATTAAGATGCATGGAAGACTCATTTGCATATGCTAAATATAAATGGGACAAATCACATGCCACTCCAGGTTTCAAAGTGGGAGATTTGGTACTAGTATCCACCATTAACTTCAATAACATCAAAGGATGTAAAAAGCTTCAAGACTCCTTTGCAGGACCTTTTGTTATTAAAGCCCTCCATGGATAAAATGCTGTTGAAGTAGAATTCTCTGAAGAACTGACTACTAAGCATCCTACATTTCCAGTAAGCTTGATAAAGCCGTATAAATCTAGTGATGCTGAAAGGTTTCCCTGGAGGTATAAATTTCCCCAAGTTATACCTCTTATGGAGACATCTGGTATTAAGAAGATTATAAAACTTCTTAAAGAAAGAAAATTAAGAACTAAAAAAGTAAGGGAATACCTTGTTAGGTACAGTGACCCAACTTGTGAAGATGAATGGTTAGAAGAAAAGGACATACCTGAAGCTACCAAACTTCTCAGAAGATTCAGAAATACTAGAAATAACATTATTACAAAGTAATATTCTTTTTTTAGGGGGAGGGAATGTGAGCCTTAAAGGTATTTTCATATACCCAAAAGACCACAAAAAAAATTAATATAAAAACACAAATAAAATAAATTTACTTACATTATTAAAATAAAGATTAAAATCTCAATATGAATTTATATACAAATTCCAAAATTTAGCTATAATTTCAAAATAAAAATACATTAAATTTGAAAATTGTAAAAACACATTTTTACTTGAAAAAATTAAGTAAAAATGAATTTTCAACAAAATTACCCAAAACAAAACAATCTTGGAAAAAAGTTAAATAAAATTTATCATAACTTTTTTTCTAACAAATAAACATATAAAACTTATTTCACCTTTGGATTCCTTATCAAAAATTAGGTGGGGTCACCTCTGAGTAAAGGTTTTGTAACTCAACTCTAAATAAGCTTAAATTAAGTTTTTGGTATTTTCTGTATAAAAGCTGAAAATCCTCAAAACCTTAATTTAATTCAAATAACATGTAGTGTTAATCATCAAATTTTTGTGTTAAAATTGAGGTGTTGTGTATAGCTTAGAAGGTATGAGGAATGGAAGTATTTTCAATTGAATTCAATTGAATTGTCAAAATGTGCGCGTGTATTACATAAGTGAACTTTGATTTACATATGAGGTGTCAATTATCACAGTAGTGTACTGTAAAACTCAATTAAATTACATATGTAAATTGTAAGTATAATACATGATGAGGAATTAAAGGAAAAAATAAATTGGAAAGATTAACTTTGGGGGGGAGAAGGAACTCCAGCTCTAAGGGGGAGCCAGACCCCCAAAATCCTTTCTGAAAGGCATGAGATGTCAAAATCCACACAAATGTTCATCACTTTTGGCCTGGAATTTAGTCACAGTGTCCGTGACTCAATTGATGATGAGGTTTTGATACCAACCAGGGCAGTTTTAACTTTTTCCAAGAGGGTAAAACTACCCTTAAGATAAAACAATCCTAGTAAAAACAGTTTTAACTGGTTTCTATGTCTCTTACACCCATTATGACGTGTTTTGAAAGCTCTAGGCCAGGTATTACTATAGTAATGCTGATTTAAAGGTCTAAAATGGCTAAAACCAGCCCTTTTTGGTCTAAACCAGGGTTCAATGATGCCATAATTGGCTTTTCTGTTGTCAGAGTGTTTTCCACGACTGACAAGAGTAAACTCTACTTTTTGGAGTAAGAAAATTGATGGCTATAAAAGAATGTCTTCTTTTCCCCACTTTTCTCTTCATGTTAGAATCTCTTCCTTTTATAATTAGTTGAAACACTGTTAAACCAATCAATGAAATATTTCAACCACCCTTTTTATATATTTTTGAGCCTTTTAAACATGTGAAAAAAAAATTATAATCATTGTTTGTAACTCTTATAATCATTTTTACCCTTGAACCACCCCAAAAGTGAATTAAAGCATCTTTCATCACTGTTAACTTTGTCACATTGTTTCCAAATTCACTCTGGTCACTTTTGGGATCTTTTTCTCTTTAAATATCTTTTTACAGACTTTTTTCTTTAATTAATTTCTTGCAGTTCTTTTCTCAATTAATGCCAATTGAAATCTCTTTTGAAGAAATTTCTTTCCTAGCCATAAATATCTCTTGTAGAGTATTTTTGGAGAAATCTTTATTTTTGGTAAAACAATAAGCCTTTATTATATTATTGCTTTATACTCACAAGGTTAAAAAAATAAAATTGGTGTGTTCTCTCTTTAAAAATACTATCTCTTAACATTTTTAAATAATTTTACGTTATACAAATTTTGAGGACAGGAAAAGTACTTGATATTTTATCAAAGTTTCATATCCACACCTTACACCTCTAGACCATCCACATAGAGGAAGTGAAGATTTTTCACTTCAGAGTTCTTGATTGTGGGTTTTACAAGGCCTGGATACTCTTTATTGGGCTCAGATGTGGGTTTGAAACCACATCTGGGCAGTTTTTCCCAATACCAGTTGTAAGTTTGCATCTTGGGACCACACAGCCCTTTTCTGACATGTATGACTCCTAGAAGGCTATATAGAACCTGTATGGGACCCCAGTATTGAATTAACTATGAGTTATTAAATTATAAAAAAGCTCCTTTGTCTTATTTACACCTCATAATCATAGTTATGGGATAGTATCCCACAGTAAAGGTGTATTGGCCAATCTGCGGCATTTTAACCTTAAAAATATTATAGCTTTGTCAATTTTTAGGATATTGAGCTCAGTGTTGTTTCATTGTGTATCCCTCAATGAGATATACACAATGGGACCTCATTTGGCATGGGTAACATCAAATATGGCAAAGTTATGCCATGTTCAATTTTTGTTATCCAGATATATGATTTTCTGAAAATCTGTATGGTACTTCTTTTCCCCATAGGTTTTTTGCTAGGTGAGATACGGGGAAATGAATGGCAACATCAGATATCCCTAACTCTGCTATATCCAAAATTACCCCACTTTAGGTAGCTAACACTAAAATTGTAGAAGTTAAATGAGAGCTGAATATTTTACTCACCCTTATTTGACCTTATTATGGCCATAACTTCTGTAGTTTTGGTGCTAGTTAAATTTGGCTAGTACCATTGGATATCCCTGACTTAGAGCTTCAATTTGAATGACCATTTACTTGGGTTAAGCCTCCTTCTCTGAATTTCAGATGAGAGGTTAAAATTAAGGTTTATTCTCAGCAACTTCTTTGAGCAAGAATAACTTTGTTAACATTTGCCCTATGATTATGGGACTTGTATATTTGGAAACAGGTTAGTTCCCTATCTCCTTTGATTCCTTTTGGGCTGGTTTGGCTCAGTTCCATGTTTTGGTGGTATTTTGCTCTACCATTGTTTTATGGTATGTGGCTGTCATGCTTGTGCTTTGGGTTTGAGTCACAGCTTGACAGAAAGACTCACAAATCCCACACACAGGGAGGGTTTTGTGTAAAAGTTAATTTGATAATGAACATTTTCATTATTTAAAAGGAAGCTGATGAATCTGTAAGAAAACATTGGATTGATGAGAGAATTTTCATTTCTGATTAATATCTTTCATAATCTAGATAAGGCTTAAAATATTTGAGAAAAATAAATAGTTTCAATGACTCATGTTGACATTTTTCAACTTTTCAAGTTAAAAATATCTGTGAACTTATAAATTCCAAATAGATATGAAATATAAGCAGAAATCAACAGAAAGATATAATTTATATATAAGGGAAACATCCAGATATGTGGCAAGAATTCTTAGAAGGTATGGAAGAAATCTTATAAGAAATTATAATAAACTGTGTGTGTGGATTATTAATCTGAATGATATTTACTTTTTAAAATAAAACTGTTATATTATTCAAGGTTTTTTGTCCATAAAAGGTCTGTACAAAAGATTTTGAATTATTTTCACTTGTAAGTTAGGTCAATTCTCTCATGTAAAAAAGACAATTGAATAAGGCTGAAATCTTTTCAAATACTGCTTTGAGGAAACTTTCTTTCTTTATATATAATGATTAGTATTATAAAGGTTTTTGTATGAGTTAGTAGTGTGCATGTAAAGAAATGGAAAACAGATAAGACTCATGAAAATTCCATAATTTTCTATTTTAATTGAGCAAAATTATTAATTACCAAATGTGTGGCTGATAGTATCTGCAAAGATATATCAAGGTTAGAAACAAAGTTAAAACTCAGGTTGAATGCAGGTTGGACCTGCTACTCCCACCCACCAGGATAGCTGTTTTTTCATGGTGAGGGGTGGATAAGGATTATCTACATTTAGAATAATATCCAACTCATGTCCAATGATGGCACCTAGTGGTTTCTTTTCAGTTGCAATGGCACTTTTGTACTTATATAAGAGATCAATCAATTCTTCCTTCATTTTTTCTGTGAATTATTTATTGAATTCTGCATCCTTTAGTTTGTAACTTATGAATAATTTTTTTCTGGGCTTGTCTCTTGGTTTTTAACAACAATAATGTTTTCTTGTTATTCAAAAATCAAAATTCCTGCCTTTTACAATTGGCATTTTTTGGTTTCTTATTATCAACAATAAACTAATATTGTCTATTTTCTTTTATTTTGTACAGCCAATTTGAGCTAAAGCTAATATACTACTCCTTATTTCTTCAAGTGCTAGTATAATTTCTTTAAATTTTTTAAAGGTATTATAAAGTGTTTAGAACATAAGGGGACAAAGTTATTTCTTTTTGGAAAGATGATTGTCTCATTCTTTGCTCCTCTCTGTCATTGAATGCCATCAAGACTCTGGCTATGTTGAAGACATTTTGCATGGCATGTTTTTGGATTCTTGGTATCCTGTAACTGGGAAAATATGGCTTCTTCCTAGCCTTTCTCTTTTTCTTCTTCCCTTCTTGGGGAGGTTGGTTGGCTTGCAACCTTCTGGTAGAAGCTACTTTAGCTTCTTTCTTTTTATTGTTCCATTCCCCTCTCATTTTTATTTGAGGTTTCAATAATAGTGGATTCCATCCATTGGAGTATTTCACTATTTTATCCTCCTTCAGGAACCTTTGGAGGATGTGCCAGGAGTTAATCACTCCTTGGTGGATCTGTGGCAGCATTTCCCAGTCTTTGTCTTTGTATACTGTGTAATACGGCTTTCACTGGCTCATTTAGATGGTTATCTGAGCTCTCTGAGTTTTATTTGTCTCTGTTTTAATGACTTATACTTAGCTCTAATTCAGGTTCAGAGATGATATGCATTTCACCAATTTACCTTTGTAAAATGGCACTTTTGCATGTGGATTCTATTCCACTGGAAATATTTCCCTTTCTTTTCCCTTTTTTGGGATGATTTCTAACTCTGAGTCTACCTCCATATGATTGTATTGAGTATTGGGAAACTCTTCTAGTAGTAATGACTGGTGTTGGAGAACTTTCACAAGCTTCCTCCACAAATCATTCAACAGTGGTTTGATTGTCTTCTTTTGGTTATCTTCAAATACTAAAAAAACAAATAAATATAAGTCTCTTTCGAATAAGGTGTAACCTTTGGAAATATATGGCAATTTCCAGATAAAATATTTCTTTTCAACATTGTACATAAGAGAAATAAGTAGAAAAAAATATTATTTTTATTTCTATTTTATTTTTCATTTTTTGTTTTTTTATGAAGAATAAAAAATAATAGAATTAATTTCAATTCAATTATAATATAAATGTATGTTTTTAATTCATAATTATCTTTTTTTAATCACTGGAGTTACTCTCAGAAAGGTCTTTCAAATCTATGTATGTGAAAACCATGTGTAGGACAGTACAATTCCTTTTAAAAGGCCTCAGAAGCTTTTAAATTCAATACATTTAAGGTTATTGCATAATTTTATTATTATAAATAAAATTTATTATTGTATGAAAACAACTAGAATGATTTGATAAGTTATTTTAAGTAAATATCATGGCAAGGCCCCCAAATGTGAGGTTTTACTATGAAATAATAATTAGAAATCCCTAATACTTTACTTATTTTACTCTGAATTTCCTGATTTTAATTAATAATAAGATCAAAAATTATCATAGCAATAAAGTATTATTATAGCTATGGCACAAAAATATTTATATTATTTAAAAAGAATAGAATAATATAATGAAATAAATACATTATTATATTTGTTACAATTGATTATTTTTGAAAGAAAGGCAATACATGCATAGAAGATTGTTATTTAACAATAAAAACCATATTCTGAAAATGATATTATTAATATTAGAGCTGTATATTAATATAAATACTATTCATACTAATAAAAGAATTATCAAGAATAGTAATAGAGAGAGAATAACCTACTTTTAAGACCTAATACAATAAATTTGATTTATTTTCCACCTGATAGTGTAAATAAAGCTTATTTAAATTTTATTTTCAATATAAAATAGAAAAAATTACAAATTTTACTACTTTTACATGGATTTAGAGATTTTTAATGAAATTTGACAAAAACAATAAAATATTGGATTAATCCTATCAAAGAATATTGATTATCAAAATATTTATCCTTGGTCTTTATTAATATAAGAGTTTCATACTTCAAGAACAAAGATGTTATCCTGTTACTCAAAACAAGAGCACAAGCATGCAAGCTAAAATACCACAAACCAATGGTAGAGTAAAATACCATCAAAATGTGGATCTTATGCAAAGCAGCTCAAAAGGTATCAAAAGAAAGAGGAAACTCACCTCTTTGCAAATATACAACTGTTACAATCATATGACACAGAATAACAAATTTATTCAGGCTCAAAGCAGCTGTTGAACATAAACCTTAATTTTCACCTCTCCTCTAAAGGCCAGAGAGAGGTTGGAGCCCATCAAATGAGTTTTGAAATTGAATCTCGCAGTCAAGGATATCCAATGGTAACAGTAAGTGTGAATAAAGTATTCACCTCTAATCCAACCTCTACAGCTTTAGTGTGAGATACTTAAAGTGGGGTCATTTTGGAAATATCACAATAAGGGCTATCTAAAGGTTCCATCCATTTCCCCATAACCTATTTATAGCAAACTTCATTGAGCAAAAAAGTTCCATACAGGATTGAAGGAAGACCGATATTTGAATAATGGAAATTAAACATGGTATAGCTTTTCCATATTAAATTTTCTCCATACCACATGAGGCACCATTGTGTAAAATACATCTAGTACTAAAAAATAAACCAATTCTGAGCTCAATATCTCCAAAACTGACAAAGCTGTGGCAAGTTCAAGGTGTTAGTCCCATGGTTTGGCCAATAGACCTTTCCTGTGGGATGCTTTCCCACATCCTTTAATATGAGGTGCCAATTATAAAAATGAACTTTTTTATCCTTCAATACCTAATATTTTGGTCAATACAGGGTTCCCATACAGGCTATGTATAGAATTCTATTTGTCATACACATCAGAAGAGGTCTGTGTGGTCCCCAAATGAAAACCTTCACCCTGTGTTGGTGAGAACTTGTCAGATGTGAGCCTTAGAGGTAATTTCATATACCCAAAAGACCACAAATACAAAAATAACATATTAATATAAATAAAATAAATTTATTTATATTATTAAAATAAAAATCAAAATATAAATATAAAATTATATTAAAAATAAAAAATTAATTACAATTTAAAAATAAACATACATAAAATTTTGTAAGTATAAAATTACATTTATACTTGAGAAAATTAAGTAAAAAATGAAATTTTAACAAAATTGTGAAAAAATAAATAAATTTGGAAAAAAGTTATATAAAAATTATCATAACTTTTTATCCAATAAATAAACACATAAAATTTATTTCACCATTGGATTCCTCATAAAAAATCAGGTGGGGTCACCTCTGAGTGAAATTCTTGTAACTCAACTCTAAATAAGCTTAAATTAAGTTTTTAGTATTCTCAATACAAAAGTTGAAAATCCTCAAAACCTTAAGTTAATTCACACCACATGCGGTGTTAACCATCAATTTTTGTGTTAAAATTGAGGTGTTGTGTTTAGTTTAGAAGTTATGAGGAATTAAAGTATTTTCAATTGAATTCAATTGAAATGTCAAAATGTGCGCGTGTATTACATAAGTGAACTTTGATTTACATATGAGGTGTCAATTATTACTGTATTGTACTGTACAATTGAATTGAATTACATATGTAAATTATAAGTATAATACATGATGAGGAATTAAAGGAAAAATAAATTGGAAAGATTAAATTTGGGGGGGAAAAGGAACTCCAGCTCTAAGGGGGAGCTAGACCCCCAAATTCCTTGCTGACAGGCGTGGGATGTCAAAATTCACGCAAAAGTTCATCACTTTTGGCCTGGAATTGAGTTACAGGGTCTGTGAACTCAATTGATGATGAGGTTTTGATACCAACTGGGGTAGTTTTAGCTGTTGCCAAGAGGGTAAAACTACCCTTAAGATAAAACAATCATAGTAAAAACAGTTTTAACTGGTTTCTACGCCTCTGACACACATTCTGACGTGTTTTGAAGGCTCTAGGCCTGGTATTGCTATAGTAATGGCTGATTTAAGGGTCTAAAATGGCTAAAAATGGCTAAAAATGGCTTAAACCAGCCCTTTTTTGGTCTAAACCAGGGTTCAATGATGCCATAATTGGCTTTTCTGTTGTCAGACTGTTTTTCACGACTGACAAGAGTAAATTTTACTTTTGGAGTAAGAGAATTGATGGCTATAAAAGAATGTCTTCTTTGCCCCACTTTTCTCTTCATGTTAGAATCTTTTCCTTTTATTAATTAGTTTAAAACTGTTAAACCAATCAATAAAAGATTCCAACCACCCTTTTTAAATCATTTTGAACCTTTTAACCACGTGAAAAAATCATTATAATCATTGTTTGTAACTCTTATAATCATTTTTACCCCTGAACCACCCCATAAGTGAATTAAAGCATCTTTCATCACTGTTAACTTTGTCACTTTGTTCCCAAATTCACTCTGGTCACTTTTGGGCGTGTTTTCTCTTTAATATTCTTTTTAAAGACTTTGTTCTTTAATTAATTGCTTGCAGTTCTTTGCTCAATTAATTCCAATTGAAATTGCTCTTGAAGAAATTTCTTTTGTAGCCTTAAAATATCTCTTGTAGAGTATTTTTTGGATAAAATTTTATTGTTGGTAAAACAATAAATTTTTATAATATTATTGTTTTATACTAATAAAGCTATAAACAATAAAATTGGCGTGTTTTCTCTTAAAAATAATATTTCTTACTATTTTTAATTGAATTTTACCTTATACAAATTTTGAGGACAGGAAAAGTACTTGATTTTTTATCAAAGTTTCATATCCACACCTTACATCAGATGTGGTTTCAAAACCACATCTGAGCCCAATAAAGGTTGTACAGGCATAGTAAGAGCCACAATCCAGTCCTTGGAAGTGAAAAATCTTCACTCCTCCCATGTGAACTGGTCTAGAGGACTTTTAACCCAATTTCATGATCAAAAGGGACCTTTCTCTGTCAAAAAGAGAAATCCCCATCCTGCACTTAAATTCCTACGTAGTAAAACTGTGAAAAGAATTTATAATCTGGGAAAATAACCAGGTATACTTTTAATATTAAGTATTGTAGTCTCTATTATAATAATCCAATTGGTAAATCTGCACCAAGGGCTTTCAATAGTTCTCACCACCACTATTTCTCTAAAGTAAAGCCCTTACAAATCATTTCTAAGCCTTTCAATAACTATAAGTATGTGTCAAATTCATAGTTAGAGCTATATATACACCCTTATTATCACTCCATTATAGACTCAGCCTGACAAAAGAAACTGACTTTTTATTTAATGATTTATTGTATTTGATAAATCTGAGGAGGAAACAGATAAAGAGGTCCTTTTATTGGAAAGATTCTTCATTCTAGTAACCAGATTCTCTCTATTAAAGGTTCAATGATGTTATCCACTGGAATTGATAAATACTTTAAGGTTTGGTGATGATTAAATCATTATAAAACCTTTTTATCTCATTAGTATACTATTTTTTAGAGTTATCACTATACTTCTAATTTTCTGACATAATGAGCTTGTGAAATGATTTCTTTTAGTGTATTATAGTAGTTTGAATCATAAATTACTAAAATCAATAATTTTTATATTTTATTTAACTGTGCAACTTAAAATAATATTACAGCCATTGATCAGAAATGAGCATTTTTAAAACTTGCCTTTAATCCTTCATAACCTTTATGTTATTTTCATTAAAGGGATTCACAGACCAAACTCTAATAGCTTGGAATCTTAGTATCAAGCTTTCAACAGCATTTCATTACATCATAAAAACTCTATTTTTGATGATTTTTCTTGTCACTCCTTTTTTCTGTTTAAATTTACTATTTTGGACTACAAACAATGATTTCCTAGGGTTATACCTTGAATATCATGATTAAATTTTCATCATTTTTTGAATATGAGCTATGATAATCTTAATATATACTTCTTTTTTCAGTTTGGACCACTATAAATATCAAGTGGTCAACAGCTATTTCTATTTTTCCCAATATCCCATTATAACTTGTCAATTAAAGCTCATATATTTATTGTTACATTTATTTTGTTTTAAATATATCTTTGAATAAACTAATTATGACTTATACCTCAAATAATATAAGAAAAAAATCATGAATATATGCACTGATCATAAAAGTGCATATATCCGGGTTATCTCAGTAAGTATTGGGTTGAAAGGTATGACATAAAAGAGGCATATGTGTATTTTCTGATGGGGAATTCAATAGTGTAACTTTTTTACATGTTCATTGATTGGTTTCTCATATAATAAAAATTTTCTTCTTTTTATGGCGCTTTTACATATTTTAAGATTATCATTAAAATAAGTTTTAAAAGTTGTTTTGTGACCTTTTTGGATATTTTGTCATATCTCAAAGGCTCAAATATTCAATATCAAGTAACACTAACCTAGTTCATTTGAAATCAACCTCATGCTGTTTATTCATTGAAATATTTATTTAATATAATCTGGAAACCTTCTGATATAATACATCTATTCAGAATTAACTTCAGGCTGATAAAATATAATAAAAAGCTTTATATGATATCAGAAACAGGTTCCAATATCAATATAATGGGTAATATCTTCCACATGATGAGTAGCTCATTTCATGTAATAGATGATTTATTCTAAATTATTAGCAATTTATTATGCATGATTATGTATTTATCTGAGACCATATGGAGCAAAATAGACCTATGGTTGATAGTAAATCAGCCCCCTTTTGATGTTTAAAATTCAATTATATCAACAATTTTCCAGTTTATTTTAGATACAAATTTTTGATAGAGATGCAAAGTTAGGTTGATTTAAAACAAACTAGGTTATTACAACTTGATATCACATAGTTTATATTGATGAAATAATTCAGTAAGCTAATAATATAAATCCTTAAATGAAAACCTATCACCAAATATATATATTCCATGTATACTCAAGGCTAAAATATCAATATTATTGGAATATTTGGCTTGTAAATTAAATGGAAAAAATTTGAATCAATTTCAACAAATTATATTAAAATGATTTTATTCCTTAATTAATAATTTTCAAAAAGCACAGAGATTATATTATTATGTATTGAATTGAAGAAAACCCTCACCGGGGCGAATCTCGTGTCAATTGTCGGCGATTGACTTCACGTCAAGCAAACGTCAAGCAGGATAAAAGTCAAGCTCACGTCACGCGAAAATCAAGCGAACGTCGAGCACACGTCCTACTCTTGTCTTACACCAAATCCTGTGACATCCAATAATATTGGTTCCCCTGTGCCTTCAACTCAGATTCCTCACCACCTGATCATCCCACAACCGTCCGATGATTGGTAAAAATTACACCAGACCCGCCTGTTTGAACACACACACATCAAAGATGTCCTTCAGCCAGTCTTGATGTAGGCGGGGGGTTTGACTTCACCAGGTCATCCATGAAGTGTGCGTGTGCATGCGCGGGGGGCGGGTGCGTTTGCGTGTGCATTGGCGTGTGCGGGTGCGTTTGCGTGTGCATTGGCGTGTGCGGGGGGGTGGGCGCGTGCATTGGCGTGTGCGGGTGCACATGCGGGTGTGGGTACGCAAAAGCCGATTCCGCTTCCAACATGATGATGGCGCAGTTAGAAATTTTGGATGCTGTGAAAGGTGAGTGTGTGGGTCATTTGATCATTGGACTTGGCTTATTCACACTGTACCCAATGTCAAAATAGTAAGTTCTTTGTGGCAATGTGAAATAATGGGCTCTGCTTGTCACAATGGCATGTCTCTGTCACTAAATTTTGAGGCAGTTATTTCACTAGCAAAATTGCTAATGAATCTGAGAGATTTGCATTTTGGTAGACTAAATATCATGAAATAACGGCTTTATCATTACAAGAAGTCCACATGACAGAGCTTTGTTATCATACAATCCACAGTTACCTTCTATTTCTTCTTCAGATATAATCAAGTGTCCATCATCAAAACCAAAAGCTTTATAAATATTGAGATACGGCCAATCTGGTAGGAAATTCACATCAATCTTCAAAGTTTTTAAAATCAGAAAGTTATTGTTCAGTATGCTAGATGGCTCAGAGACTTTAAAAATGCTATCAATAATACCAAATTGTCGTGAGTTGCCCCTCAGAAAACATATCACACTGTTGCTGACATTTTTGGATTCAGTTGAAAATATATTGTCCCCCATATTAATGTTTGAAACTGGAAAATACCAAGGTGAGACAATCCTTGAAGTGGGATGACTTGTGGATTGCACGGTATTGTCTAAGCTGATCCAATCAACCATTTCCCTTGTTGCATGAAAAGTCTGTAAGTACTCAACCAGGCAATCATAATTTTGTTGGTCATGGCGGGATGGCTTGTTATATTTATGGTGATTGAACACGGCAGGTGGCTGTGATTCGAAAAGCTGTTTTATTTCACATGGCACAGATGGGGATTTCAGGAGAACGGAAAGGTTGGAACATCAACAGATATGTTGAAGTAAGGTTTTATCTATATCATCTATTCAGAGTTGCAAAAAGTTAGTCATATTCAGTTCAGGTGTTTAATCAATGTGAATATATTGATCTTATTAATTGACGTACATATCTTGTTATTTGTTAGCATCTTTGCAAATACTCCAATCAAGCGCTCATAACCCCATGTGGCTGAGGCTTGTGCTGGGCCCCAACGTTGGAAGAGTTCGGGAATATGATCAGCAAAATGATGATTTGGTTTACTTTTCTGTTTTGGGAACAGGAGTTGATTGGAAAGGCGGAATTTTTTCCAATGTTCAGCAAATGCAGTCGCATCATCTATTGAAACAGTCCAGCTTGTGGCAATGTTGATAGCACTAATCAAATGGAATGTATTCTTGGCTAGTTCATTTGCAAGTTCTTCTGACTGACCCATTTTTCTTTGAGTGTTGGCAGATTGGTGTGCATCTAATGACATCTGTTGACTGAGCATTAGAAATGGAATATAGACCTTATATAAGAGAGCCCATTCAGCGGCTTTTAAGCTACCATGAGAGGGGGAACCCATGTTGCGAGGTACTCTTGTCCATGATGAGGGAATTATTGTCTCAGATATGATTTGACGGAGATGCTCCAGAGCCTCACCCTTGATCTGGTGATCACTCAGTGCAGTGATATCCAATTCAGAGGGTATTTCAGAAGTGGGGATGTAATCGGCATCAAATGAAGGAATCTCCGCAGAACCACTAGATGGATGTTCTGTGTTAGGGGTGGGCATTGGGAAGTAGTTTTTTTGGGTGGAAGTAGTGGGGAGTGGCTCATTTATTATTTTTGCTGCGTCTCTTCTCAGGGAGCGGGCCTCTCTCAATGTGATTTTATCAAGAGAGCTGTTGGAGGTCTTGGAATCTGAGTCTGAACTGTTGGTGTCATTGGATTTCCTGCGGGACCTGAAGTAAATTTTTGATTTGGACTCTGGAATGCACAATTTGAAAGTTGCATGATCCTTCAAAATTCCAAGTATTAAATTATGCATTATGTCAAGATTAACCATTCTGGTTGCATCCCAATACGGAAGGTCTTCCAAAATTGAATATCGCACTCCATACTCAGAGAAAATTGCTTGTCTTTGTTGTGGGGTTGCCTGAAGCCATTTGGCAATGGTTGATTTATGACTTTGGTATGAGCGCGTGTAGTGAAATTGAGGACCAATTTCTTCAATTTGAGCTTTGTGAATGGTGCAAAAATTACAAAAGTGGTTTCCTGAATGGGAAATAAATCCAGTAAGCTTGCGCATGGCAACCACATCCGCAATGGCTGTGAGGATGGCAACACGGATAAAGGATCCTGATGGACCTGTTGAGGTGGGTGCAAAATGGTAACCTTTCCATAGCTCTTTGAGCTCGTTGATGAGTGGCATTAATAGATAATTCAATTGAAGCGCAGTTGGCTGCTTCGGACCAGGGATGATTCCTGCAACATAGACATTCTCGGGCTTCAATCTTTCACTTGGGGGGAGATTAAGACAAATAAGCATGATAGGTCCAATGCTAGCCAACCGGGTTGACTTTCCATGTGCATTAAACCAGTCCACATATATGGAGAAGGCCAATGCACCAGGAATGGACATGAATGGGGTATCATGGATATTTCTAGTGCCAGTGAAGCGTCTCCAGACCAATCCATCCCAGACATCACATTTGGGGGTACCCTCAGGGGTTTGGGATTGTTGATGTTGATGCAGAATTTCCATAATTCCAGCCCGCTGGAGGAATCTGGCAAGCCAATTTTTGAATGGTTGATAAATGAAATGTTTTGTTGGTATAAATTTTTGCTTCATGTTGGTTGTGTTTTGGGTGTGGGGTTCAGATGAATAGATGAATTTGCCTAATGATTGTGTGCAAGGGGGATCATGATCATTTGGGTCATTATGGCGTGGACAGTGGGGTTGGTCAGTTGTGACTGATTCAGTAAGGCCATTAAGAGAGAAACATTGAGGACAACATATATAGTTTTGAATCACTGGCTCCAATCGGAGATGTTCAAATATGGTACTCAGATCTTGAGGTATATGGAATGCAGGAGCGGGGGGACCAGCTGAGCTTGAGATACTGGACTTGATCAGCAGGTTCAGGGCGGGGTTGAGTATGCGTGAAGCCCTGCGGGGTTAATTATACCTTAATGATAGAATGGCAGATATTATCATTCCTAGGTCTTGTGGGGGAAGGGTTTGACTGCCACTATATGGTTTCTGTGCAGTTGAATTGAGACCCGCTGGAGTTGAGAAAGTGCTTTGGGTCAAACGTGAATAATCAGCTGGGAAGATTTGATCCAATAGAATTTATGGGCACCCAGATCCTGATGCAGAAGAAGGGATGTTTGGAAGAGATTTGGGTGCAATGGTTGATTTGAGCTTTTTAATGTGCTGTTTATATTGGAAAGGTGTGAAGGCAACTCCAGGCCTATCACCCTCAGGGGAAGAGTGTGTTTGAGTTGAGCAGTGTTGACACATGCATATACGCATTGAGGAATAGGGCCGGGTTGTCATTGTTGCAGGAATTGGGAGTACGGTTGGTTTGTGTAAAAATATCTATGGGTGATGTGAAAGTGTTTAGGAGTGTTATTAATTGGAAATAAAATTCAGTGATTATTTATGAAGGGGGAGATGATTTGAGCCAGCTGAGGATTTTATCCCATTTGTAATGGTGTGTGCGCTGCAGCTGATAGAGTGTAACATGTCTCATCTGGATGGCGGAATTGGTTAGGAGTTTAATGGGGTAAAATGCCATGCAGCTCAATGCTCATACATATTCTTTTTTATTTACACATGGCGATACTGCGGTTTTGACCCTTGAGGGGCGTTGCAATAGGGATGTGTCAACATTGATTTGAGGGGATTGACATTCAAACCATGTACACTGGCACGCCATCGTACATGTCTTAAACCTTATTACAGACATAATGATATAACTCTATTACATAAGGGGTTGGAGTACAGCTGAAGTCTTGGTATTTGGTTTGAGTGCAGCAGGCTTTTAATTGGTT
Organism: Austropuccinia psidii; assembly: GCA_023105745.1. Classification (NCBI taxonomy): domain Eukaryota; kingdom Fungi; phylum Basidiomycota; class Pucciniomycetes; order Pucciniales; family Sphaerophragmiaceae; genus Austropuccinia; species Austropuccinia psidii. The sequence continues at coordinate 35,734,991 of JALGQZ010000012.1, forward strand.
GGAATGTGATTTGGATTGTCTCGCCTTTCTTGAAAAGGTGATGTCTCTTTTGTGGGTAAATCCTTCATGAATATACCCCTTTACAGATGTACAATGCTGTGGAATTTCAATGCGTATATTGGCAGTTTGGATAATTCACAAAATGTGACAATGGGTAGGCGGAAATATTACCTAATATGATTACTTATGGATGATGGGTCCCCTTTGAGATCAAGGGAATATTACATTATATGGTGGTAGGCCGTGCAGGGTGGTTTCCGACCGAAGCAGAGGAGCTCAAGAGGAGGCAGGGAGGATTCTCCTAAAAAGAGGCTTATTGGACTTTCACGCAACACTTAGTTCCAACTATTCATAGAATTTCTCTATTCTAAATTTGAAAAGATTTCATCTCATATCATTCTATTTTATCATAATACTGAGGTGTTTTATCTAATTAAAAATATTACTGTACTTTTTTGGCCCTTATGTCATCTTCCAAGTCACATCAATCCCGTTCAGGTTCTGTTCATGACTCAGATAGTGAATCTAGCATAGAATATGTTCAAACACAATCACCATTGAGTCCCAACATTCCTCTCACAACCCCTATCGCATCCTCAATGAATGTATCAGGTCTTAACATTGATTTGGGAAATCCAAAGGCTCCAACTTCCAGCACTTGGGCGATCCCAAATATTTCTGTCACTCCAATTCCCCCGAATCCCACTAATACACAAATGCATGTGTCTGAGGGGCCGGAAGGCACACCTCAAATCTCATCAAACGCTAATCCCCAATCAAAATTTCCACGTGAGTTCCTCCTTAACCCCGGTCGGAATCCAGTCGCATCCCAGGATCCCTTTGGACGAAGTCAACAGCCAACCCTCAATATTCCATGAGGATCTCAGGCTCATGTGGGAAATGAAAGGCGCGTTGATGGCGGGCGACAAAAAAGACCTTTGGAAAATGTAACTTGGAGCGGTCTGTCGGAGGGAAATCCAGGATTGACGCTTCATCAAAGTAAGTCAGTTGAATTTTGGAGTATAACATTTTTCACAATTTGATATTTTTGTTTCATGGGTTAGATATGGCACCTGAAGGCAAGTCAGTTCGATCTCAGGAGCCAATTGAAGATCGTGAGGATGACCAGTCTTCATTAATATTTTGATGTGTTAACTGATGATTTGCATGGCAGGGGATGAACTTTATGCGTCTTCACCTCTGGTCCATAAAGAGAAAGTCACTGGACGTCATCATTCATATGCCTCCAAACCAAGAACGGGTCATGCCAGTTCATCAAGAGAAAGAATTGTGGATGATGAGGATGAGAACATGTCTCCGACTCAAAGTGAAAGAAATGATGAACCAAGGAGGGACGATTTCGCGGCGCATGAGCAAGGCACTCAATCAAATAGTGAGTTCACCCATCCTCAGCTGGGCCTTGCCCAGAGTATGCTTGAACAATCCGAGGTCAGACAGCAAAGGAACCAGGCCCGCAAAGCTCACAATGTGGCAAAACGTGCAAGCCAGAAGGAGCAACAAAAATGGCTGAAGACAGAACTTCCAGAGAATGTCCATGGAATGAGATCAGCAGTACACGCACATTGCCTGTTCCTACTCAAAGTTAGGCATAAGGATTTTTCCTCACTACCAGCACCACCCAGCAGAGAAGAGCGTGAAATTGCAATTCAAGTCGCTGGTCATCTCGGATATGTCCCTGAGGATGTTTTCAATGAGCCATCAACACAGGTTCAGTCTCAGGGTTTCCAAAGCTACTGCAAAAATGAGCTCCACAAGCTAGGACTAAAGCGGTTCACTTGGGACTGGGAGAGCTCATGGCAACATCCGTTCAATGAGCTGATGTCTATGGTGTTTTACCGTACATTCCGTCTTGCACTGGTCAGCACCAAGTATCATCATTACTGTTGGAACAAGGATCATAATAACTATGGGGTCGTGGCGGCTTTAATGGAGCGATATTTCACTTATTTGAAAAGAGAATGGAGGTCTATTCAAAAGGATGCCGAGTATTTGGTTAAAAAGAAGGAGAATCAAAAGCTCGCAAAGATTTGCCAAAGGGTTAGTTAATGTATCTCTTCTTCATTGTGAGCAAAGACTGATGATGATCTACTTCATTATGTGCAGACCTGTGAGCGCCGTCGTGAATGGTGTGATACGGCTAATTTTCCCATTCTAGCATCACAATTCAATGACCCTCGAGTATGTTCAGATACTGAGGAGGTACTGGAAAATGGCCGTCAAGTTTACCGCAAAGTGGGATTACGCTGGCGCTCCCAGTTATTTAATGAATTGGTATTAAAAATTGATTGAGACATAGAGTTTTGTAATCGCATTAAAAAAAAGGGTAAAAAAACTATTGATAGATTGCCAGAATTACAATCGACAGATGATGGTGATATTCCGGAAGGCTTATCATTTCAGGTATTTGATCAAGATTGGCTCAAAGGCTGTAGTAAGATGCAGACTAGCGCCCTCAAAATACTTGACATGCCAGTTATTAGGCCGAATGGTGATGCTCTGCAATAAGTTAGTAATATAAATGTATAGCACCGTTACAAATTAACATTTTGTGAATTATTTGTGCAGGTGTAATAAAATCTGATTATTATCTCTTAAGGATGCAACAACTTGCTAAATATGTTAGAATATAGACAATATGAATTGAAATGTATCACCGTCTCCCTTAGCAATAAAACTCTATTGCTCATTTTCATTGAGGAAATATTGAAGAAGTTCGATCCAGCTCATGGTGTTCATAATTGTGGACCTGTGCCAGAGTCAACAGGGGTTATCAACTTTGTCAATCACAAATTATATAATATCAGTAAGGCTCACGCAGTTAATGATTTTTTCTTTTCTTGGACCTATTGGTGATTGGAATATGGCATTCCCATAAGGAAGGATTTCAGAATAGTAATACAATCAAGTGAAAGATAAGCTTGAAAGGTACCTTCCGCATGTTGACCTCAACTGAATGAGGAGTGATATAGTGGATGACCTGTACAGGTCGTTGTTGGCCAATACAATGTAGACGATCAACAGCCTGAGCCTCAATGGCTGGGTTCCAATTGGGCTCCTGGAAATGTGGATGTCAGGGTCCGGAAATCAGGGGAGAATTTTGGGGGGAAACTCACCATTAAATAGACTATATTAGCACAAGTTATATTGAGGCCAGTTCCAGCCGCGGCAATGGATGCAATGAGTACTTCACATTCAGGATTATTGAAGAAATTCTCAAGCGCCTTGTCCTGCGCTCGTGGTGTATTTGTTCCATCAATTCGTGCTGAAAGGATAGAGTGATGGGCAAGAGCAATCCCAATTCTACAATATAAAAAAGTCAGATGGAGTCAATTGGTAATGGATGCATATTAGAATTAACGCACAAATCTAGAAATTGGGTCCATTGGGTATAAACAACCAATTTGGTTGGACCACACCTTGTTTGTTTGTTCTTCATTAAGCTTTGTAGGAGGTGTGCAATTTTACTACTCATCATGCATGTTTCCACATCCACAATAGTTCGTGTGATTGTTGGCGAGTTATCCTGAGTGCTCCTGCCCTCGGGGTCTTCCAACTCGGCCTCTGCAATTGTGTTAAGCATGATGTGATGGTTACAACATATTCGCAGCTTATTAATATTTCTGAAAAACTCTCCTGGTCCTTTGCTTTTGGATGATAGGAATTCTTCATATAATGTGGAATATTCTTGCTGCATGGTTGGGTTGAGTGGGAGCAGCTCATAATGATGGCTAATAGTGGGGAGGGATTCGAGATGTGTGGTTTTGGTGCGGCGCAAACTTAAATGCCGCAATGCCAAATGCAAAATATCATTGCAACCTTTTGAAAGACTACTCAGGATGAATGGTGACCAGTTATCTTGATCGGCGCTCTGTGGTTGAGTGATGAATGATATTATGCCCAAAAGGTCATAAATGGTGTTGTGAATAGGTGTGCCCGTTAAGCATATTCGACGGGATGAAAGGAGGCTATTAATGGCACAGTGAGTGGCAGTGTATTGAGAGCGAATATAGCTATAAGAGGGGGCAAGGGTTATTGGATATAAAAGGTAATTTGAATCATTTAAGATCAGAGACTCACTGTGCTTCATCCAAAATTATACAATGCCAATTGATTTGAAAAATTAATGATGTAGAGGTATTGGTTTGCTTAAATTCTTGGGTGATAGTATTGTAAGAAGTGATGATGATATCATATTTTAAGATGTCATCTTTGGATAATGAGTGACAAGTGGGACCATGGTAGATTTTGGAATGCAGCGCTCCAGCCTGAGCATGCTTGGATATTTCTGATTGCCAGTTGGTAATTAAGCGAGGGGGGCAGATGATCATGGTGGGCGTGGAGCAATGGGGGTTTGCAATCATCCGCTCCTTGGAGGTACCAATTAGAGCAATGGCCTGAATGGTTTTACCTAATCCCATATCATCTGCGAGCAGTCCTCCAAGAGGGGTATTGGTCGAAAGGGATTCAAATGAGCTAACAACCTTGTTTGTAATGATGTGCCTGGCATTGAAAGTGGATCCTGGGGGTGAGGTGGCCCAAAGGTTACGGGCTGATTGGCCATTGGGGATTTCTCAATCCCAGAGAAACGCTAGTCCGGTCTTTTGATGAGGGAGGAGGGGGGTTTGAATAATGGCATGGGGCGGGGTCATCATGGGGAGGTCTGATCCACTGGGTAATTGTATCAGTTTTTGCTTGGAAATCAATGATGAAACGGCAGGATATGAAGCAGGCGTCGAGTTTGAAGCGGGAAATGTCGGAGTAAAGAGTTGACATTGACAATGAGTAGTACAGTCATATTCTTTGGGCATTTTAAGCTTGAAATCTTGTGTTCGAAAGCTTTCCATTATGAACAAAATGTTTGGATACCATGTGAAGAACATCAATGCTAGATTGGGTTTCTGAGATGAGGAGGGATCATTTGCATCAGTCATAAATACTCCCTCAACAAATAATATTTGAGTAGGATTGGATTGGCAATTTTCAATCCATGCCCCACCAGGACCACAGTGCATGAACGTTTTTGGTGCCCCAAGGAATGGTATCAACGTTTGGGAAAGGGTTCCCGGGAGAGAGCCAATAGCATGCTGGTGATTGGGGAGATATACGAATATGTTGTGTTGATTGTGCCATAGGATAATCCAAGAACCTAAGTGGGAATTCTCAGGCTTTAAGGTTATATCACTATTTATTTGAATACGAATATTAATCATCCCAATGCAAAGTGGTTGTGAAGGGGTTGACATGATGGCTATGTTAAATTATTTGGGGACAGTTGGGAATTATATGATTGGGAAGGGTTAGCTAAAGGGAATGAAGAGGAATAAGCGCAGGTGGGGAACTTATATGAGTGGCAGCAACAGGCCAAAAGGGGGATGGCCTGTGGTTACGTGCATGGTCTTGATGGGGGTGGGCGTCTTGGGCTGATGATTTTCATATCCAATTTGTGGCATATATCAAGGCAAGGTGGCCAAAATGTGGGTGCACCGATATGACTGCTGGATCTGCAGCAAGGTACAAAACCCTTGGTGGAACAAGGTTGACATTAGCATATCCGAAATTGGGTGGGTTGTAGCAACTTATTGTGGAGGGCATATCAGAGGCATGCAGTCATGTTTGCTGGTGTGACAGTGAACATGGATGCATATATATCTTCCCCAGGTTAATTGTAGCACAGGGACCTACTTGGCAATGTTGGCCGTTTCAAAGGGCAATCTCACTGTGGGAATGTTTGTGTGTGGGCGGGTGAGATATGTTTGGTGGCGTGCCACCGAACATGACTTTGGTTTTGCGTGAAGTTTTTTGATGACTGATTCCAACTAGGCTTCAGGGGGGGAAGTGTGGCATGATCAAACGGGGCACCGACCGTGAGGCATGATCCACATCTACATTCACCCCTATTGCGTTTGAGGAGGCTGCTATTCCCCAGAGATTGGGATCGCAGTCTTTGCCTCACGCGTGAACAAAACTCCGGAGAAAGAGGCCACCCACCCAAGGGAATTTCTGGCTGCAAGCCAGGTGCCACAACTTGCGCGGGGCGTGTGAGAACGTGAAGAAAATAACCCGCGGTGGGAGATACCCACGCATACATAACCAGCCTCAGCAATCATAGGCTGGGATTATTCTGATGTGGATGAGGCTGAAGCAAATCCACACTGATTGGCCTCAGGTTTCCACGCACGAGCAGGTGAGCGTCTGCAGTCAAGCTGACCACCCGACCAAGAAACTAGCCGGTCGGAACACTGGAAGTAAAATGTCTTCCAGGCATGTGAAAGTTTCCTGTGTATGACCCGTTGGGGGGTGCGTATGAAAGCGTGTGGCTGCCCGACAATGAGCACGCGCAATGAACAAGCAGGGCCAGTCATTGTTGGCCCCGACAATGGCACCGGAGTGAATCCACTGTTTGTGTATTACCCAAATAATAAGTCATCCCATTATGACCCACTTTCATTAACTCGGATTACACCCGCGTCTATGCCATTGTTAGGCAGAGCTCTGCAAAAAGGTGCACCAAAGGGATGCAGTTGAGATATATGACTCAATGGCTTGACGTCTTTTTCATGTTACATTGCTGAACAGCTTTTGCTCTGCCCTGCAGCATACATTTACACAGGTGTACTGCGTACTACAGTGTTGGCTGTACAGATCAGGAAGGTGTTATACTACTTGAGCCTGCATGCATATAGCGAATGTGCATGCACCTTCCGATCGTTTGCATATATGTAGCTCATGTGCCACATGCTCAGCATTGCGTTTCACCCGATTTGCACACGCAAGCTGAGCATATCATGGTCAAAAGCACCGTGTGAAAGTGCTCAGTAAAGCCATGGAATGAACTATTTTTGCAATAGTTCATTGGAAGGCTCAGTTTGGAGCACTTCACCAAAGCGTGTGAAATGCTGCACCTGGCTGAAATGTCACCCGATGCTGTGCCAAATGCTCAGATTGTGGGCATACAAAAACGACTGAGCAATGGCTCAGCATGGTGCATTTCATATTGTTATATCGCTTGTTCAATTACTGTGAAATTAAAATGTTCAGCCACTGAGCATTTCAATTATGACCCGAAAGCAAACCTGAGCAATGGGGTAGGCAAGCTCATGCTGTATTCACTTGCTTTACAGCCCCCCCCTTTGTTCAAAGACTATCACCAGGCCATACAGCCGGTGATCTTGCCGCGGACACTTGTGACCCAATGCACCGGGTGCATTTCTGCATGGGTCACTTGTGCATTCCACCCACAATGCACATTCAACAAGGGCCTCACGACCACCCTCCCGGGTGATCGGGTGGCTATTCAAGGAAAGAAAGGGGATTTGACTCAGCTTCACAATTTAATAAATTGCAATACTCAGCGGTGCATTTGATATTGTTATATCAATTGTTCAATTACTGTGCAATTCAAATGCTCAGCCACTGAGCATTTCAATTATGACCTGAAAGCAAACCTGAGCAATGGGTCGAGGCAAGATCACGCTGTATTTACTTGTCTTACAGCCCCCCCCTTTGTTCAAAGACTATCACCAGGCCATAAGGCCGGTGATCTTGCCGCGGTCACTTGTGCATTGCACCCACAATGCACAATCAATAAGGGCCTCACAACCACCCTCCTGGGTGATCGGGTGGCAATTTAAGGAAACAAAGGGGATTTGACTCAGCTTGACAATTCAATAAATTGCAATACTCAGCCAGACCCCCATTGTTCTTCTGCCTCACGCGAGCATTTCACTCCTCAGTTGCAGCATTCGCTGAGACTCAGCTTCCATTTTGCCCACACGCCTTGAAGCTGAGACTTTTGCGGGTGCTGCAACTGCTGAGATCGTCTCAGCTTCACCATGGTATAAAAGACCATCTTCACACGACATGCACTTCACTTTCTTTCTCACCCGCTCCACTTCGTTCAACCTCACCCGCGTTTGTCCTTCTTGTGCGTATTCCCCTTTGTCTTCCTGCCTTTCTATTTTTGTCTTTTGCACTCCACTAAACCCACTTCCCTTCCTTTTGCCTGTTTGTTTATTCTTCTGATCCGTTCAGAACCTCACTTCTATCCACCTCGTGCGTTACCTCTTTTTTAAACTTTTGTCAACATTACATACCAATATTAATACTTATTTTTTTTCACGACTCTTTTCCAGACTTTTAAAACCTTCGGACTAGAGCGTTCTTATTTTGTTTCCGATTTAAATTTATAATTCATCGTACGTCTTCATTTTTTCTCTTTATTGTTTACTTTGTATGCAGTTACTAACCTCAATTGTTTTGTTTTTGGATGTCGTGCACTTTATGCACCAAGCGGGGTATCCCCTGCATTCGCTCCTCGACGACGAACGACGCTTGTGATGCTTGCCGACAAGCATACAAGAAATGTTCGTTTGTTGTCCGCCCCTTCCGACCACGAGGCCAGAGGAGTTCCCGCCCAAGACGCCCTCGCGAGGACTCCTTTGTGGTCGACAATGATGAAACCATTTCCAAGCGTGAATGGACGCCGGGCCCCCAAACAGGCCAACGGGAACAATTCCGGATGATCAGCCCTGTCCCCTCAAGTATTGATTTGTCCACTCCCCCTCCTAGGCCACCATCTGATGGTCACTTCACTCCTCGACCGGAGCGAAGTGATTATCCGGCCGATGAAGGATGGCGATGGCGAGAGGACATTTGAACTTGGGCTGATCGTCACCGATGGGATTCAAACGCCAAAGTAAGTTTTCTTTCTCCTCCTTATCTCATTTCTCTTCACGCAATAATACTGACTTTTTTCCATTTCTCATAGAACAAAACCCCCCGAATCCCCCCCGACAAGAATCTCCCGTGCCTAGTTTGCCTCGCGAGCAAACCCCCCGGCAACCCACTCCAGGCCCAAGTGGCACCCGATGGTCTGAGGAATTATTCCGCGGTAAGCAGCCAAAGTTTCATTTCATTTTCACTTTCACTTTCGAGTCGAGTGAACTGACTCTTACTCCTTTTCTAGAACCCTCCCGAACGGAAGAGCCACCTATTCCTCGCCCGAGTCCAACGTCCCAACAACCTGAGGACGCTACAACTCGTGAGCCAGAACCCGAGGTGGCTCCTACGCAATCCACGGAGGAAGCTTATGGTAAGTCACCCCTTCTTTCTCTCTTCGATCCATATACCCTTTTCCTCATTTTTTCTTTGACCGTCTCCAGATTGTCCCGCCACTCCTCGCTCGATCATCATCATCAACGATACGCCCGTCGGATCCCCCCTCCCCCTTCTTCTTACCCGACTTGCCCACCTTCCCCTTCCATTCCCCCCCCCCCTCCACTTCCACCCTGGTTCCTTCCCAAGATCTCCCTCCCATTGCCCCCAAGACCCCAACCTCCTCCTCCCCCCCGGTGCCAAGCTCCTCTCATTCCCACTATGACACTCGCCAGGAATTCACCGACCTGCGACCGACCCCAATGATTCCTTGAGCCATTGTCCACAAATTGATCAACCGAATCTTGTTGGAGCATCGCCGCTTGCTCCACATGATTCCTTTCGTGGATGCAACTCATTGAAAGGAGATGCACCAGGAATTCCGGGAGGAACTAAACTCCCTCCTTGCCCAGGCACTGGAGGCTTATCCAAAGGAGGACATAACCAGGATAGTCTCCAAATTCCTCGAAAAATCAAAATTTAAAAAAAATCCCATTATTTCCACTTTTTATCATTTGTAATACTTTCTTTTAAATAAATTATCATTTGTAATCAATTATTATTATGTTCAAATTCTATTACATTCTTTGTTCACGTAAAAATTACTTATTTCCTCCTTAGAGAAAAACCCTGATTGCATGAGAATTATTTTTGTAAGTGCCCCACCAAGCGTTTGAGTGAGTATTTGTTTTCGTGAACCTCTTTTTCTCAAAATGCGCCAATAGTTGCCGTTATCCTCTCCTATATTTTCTTCTTCCATGGTTTAGAGCCATATCCATTCTTAACTGTAAAAAAGCGGGAGGTTCCCGTATGTGAGCAATCCAGTCCAGATTCGTGAAACATGGCCTTTCCTATGGTCACACGCTATTAATCTTACTCATGTATTGAATTTTTTAAATTGTCTGGAGCCTTCACAAGTGTAAGGATTGGCATGTGACTTGTCTGGAGCCTGCACAGGCGTAAGGATTGGTGTGTCAATTGTTGGGAGCCTGCACGGGCGTAAGGATTGGCGTGTGAATTCTTGGGAGCCTGCACAGGCGTAAGAATTGGCGTGTGAATTGTTGGGAGCCTGCAAAGGCGTAAGAATTGGCGTGTGAATTCTCGGATTCCTGCACAGGCCAAGAAATTTTCAGCATTGTGGGGAACCCTCACAAGCGTAAGGATTGACGTGTGAATCGTCGAAAGCCTGTACAGGTGTAAGGAATTTTTAGCATTTTTGGGAACCTTCACAAGCATAAGGATTGGTGTGTGAGTTTTCGGGAACCTGCAAAGGCGTAAGGATTGGTGTGTGAAGCGTTGGCAGCCCGCATAGGCGTAAGGAACTTTTAGCATTGGCGGAACCTGCACAAGCATAAGGTTTTGCGTGTGAAGCATTCGCATCCTGGACAATAGCAACAAACCAAGACAGATGTACGATGGCATGCCACCGTACATAATCCACTTCACCCCTTTTTCATGTGAGACACCCCATCTCCGGCACTCGAATCCATCCAATCCTGGTGTATATTGTCCTCTGCCTTACCCCACCATTACTTACCCAACAAACATGCAAATCTCCTCATTCTTTGAATTGGCATGAGATTGTATTACCATCCCTGATTTGATAGCCCGCTCTCTCGGCAATCTCATAATAGCCATGGTTTTTTTGCCGCATTGTTTTTGCTAACCTGCTTGAGCATTGTGCGGACATACCCACTAGTGTCGTGCTTTCGTTGTCCTGTGCTGGATCAGTATAATGAACAAATGTACTACTGGCCCACACTACCTGAATGAGCCCATGACATGCGGATAGATCAATCCAAAAATGCTCATTTGGGAAAATCAATTTTCCCCCTGTACACCGCTTTGACACATCTCTTTGAATTAGGCCGGTCCGCTTATCAGCTTGAAACCACCATCCCGAAGCATACTGCGATGCATCCTTATCAACATGAGGTGCGTTTTTGAATCCATTCATGGTGAAAGTGAGTGCAGAAGCGAACTCGAATGCACCCTGATTTGCCGGAATATTGCCTTCATAGTTGACGTGATCAAAAGACGGAACCCCCAATGAATTGTAGGAATTTTGAATCTTCTCAAATAAATTATCCCCAACATATCGTAAGGATTGACCTAGAATGCAACCCACCAAGCTAAGATTGGCAACTCGGTTCCGCCATTCATCTTTTGCATTTTCAATTTTGCCACCACTTCCATACAGACCAAATTGTTCAGTCTTCGTGGTGCATTTGTGCCACCCAATCGCGAACATAAATCCCTCCAGTAATGCTCCATTTGTTGCAATAGGGTCAGTGAACCTCTTTTCGCGAAATAGAAATTGTGATAATTCATCCCATTGATCGACCTTGACTTCACTCATTGTTGTGGATGGTCGGAATTCGACAAGGGCAATGAGTAATCCGGTTGAAGAGAGAATTGCCACACGGCCAAAGTGAATGCGTTTGATCTGATTGACATCCACAACCCTCCGAATTTCACTTGGGGTCATATTTGCTGATACTGGCATTGATATTTGTGCTGTTGGGCGAGAGGAGGAAAACAACCTATTCATTCGGGTCGTTTTGCGCTCATTTGTCTTTTGGGATCTGCTACTATTCCCAAGTGGTTGAGGGATCACTATGTGTTGAAGCACACAAGATATCAGATACTGCCAAGGAGCTTTCTTCGGCACACATCCTTGAACTTCCCTGTTGGAGCCCACATGACATTGGCACAATCTGAACCGACTAAAGCCAATGTTCTTCCGTGGGGCCCAATGAGGGTGCCACATAAATGTGGAAGCATATATACACTGAGATTAAGCAAGTAACTCACACTTTCCTTCCTCAGCCCGACGCTTTCTCGCGAGTTCCCTTTTACGCTCTTTTCCTTTTTTGGTGAATGGCATGCTTTCAGCAGAAAATGAAATGAAACCAAATGATTACTGATTTCTTAATATCACCTAAATTGGATTGCGGTGGATGAATCTTTTTTAATTGCGGCTAAAAAGAAAGCTCACGCCTGACCTTGGCAAATTCACGATCTCAAATACCTGAACCTGAAAATTGCAGTGGATAGTGCATTATTCAATTTTACACATTGATGTTCCCGTGCAATCACTTTCCAATCCAACCATTTGGAATCTTGCAAGCACACGCAAATGCAATTTGCATCCTGCTGCGGATCCCTAGCTATCCTAGTCCTCTTGAAAGACACAGGAACCTTTGGCCTATTATGGGCTGGCAGGAAGTGATAAACGCGACTTCCCGCAATGCCCCCGCGTGTGCTACTCGCGGGCACAACGCCTGACTCAGCTTGCGTCTTGTTGGAGTCTTTGCAATGATGTACAGAGGCATGCCGCCGTACAATTACTATTGGTACTCAGACTGTGGCATCCAGGCAGTAGTAGGATAGGAAGTCATGATTATTAAATTCATAAATCACTTTGCAAAATTCAATTACAATTTATCTAGTAAAAAGCTAATCTAAAACGGGTCAATCCTGGTTATGAGCTTTGCTGACCTGGGTACCGTCAAGGTGACCTCATCACTTGAACCAAGACCGCGTTTCGCCACCCAGGCATCACCAAAGTCTAATACTAAGCATCGTGCAAATTCAAATCTAAGAGGTACAGTGGGGTTGAAAGACTCTGATGACAAGAAACTTTTATTCAGTAAATTACATATATACTTATTAGTACGTAGCCACACTGGCTCCACTAGATTTTTACCCTCTGAAAGTTTTGTGTAAATGTCAATTAGTGATAAAGCCCCTTTAACTGAGCTTGTTCTCCAGTCATCTGAGCATACCATCAAACCACGAACCCCCGCCGCACAGAATGCCGCTAATATACCATAGCAAATTCAATTTATTCCGAGATTCTTGTGACACGCCAAAAGATCTTTGATGGCCTCATTTTTTTTTGAGTTCGTGAGTTTGCCTTTGATGCCATTAACTTTGACCTTTGTATGTGCACGTACCATGTTGTACGCAATCATCAAATGGATAACTGTATCCATTAGATCCTCCAGGTTCTTGCGCGGCTTTGTGGATATCTCATTGTCAGCCCCGCCACCTTCAATGCTGAGTTGGGTTGCACGTTGCTTTGATTTACTCAAGCAGGAGGCCAGGTATCTCAACTGCTCCGCGTTCGAGTCCAAGAGGATCGGTCGAATTTGATGTTGGTGCAACATATGGTTTGGGTGCAACCACATCGTATGAGACTAAACTAATGGATTCAAACATAACATTTGCCCAAAAATGTTTAACTGGATTGGCGGGGTAAAGAAGGCTCTGAACCATTTTGAAGAAGGAGTGTTCTGATTTTGGGAGATTATCTGGAGGTTTAGCTGATTCCTTCATCAATTTGAGATTCCAAATGTTGTGATCAAAAAACGCTTCTGTTTTGGTTGGCTTAAAAAAATCTAACCCTGTATATTGCAATTTATATCACCAGTCAACAGCCAATAATCAAGTATCATGCACAAAGATAAAAAAAAACTCACCTGCCATCTCAAGGTCCTCCAGCCAAGCCGACATTTTAAGCTCTCGGTTACTGATCACCTTAATACCAACGGGCAGGAATGTATGAGCATCCTTTGTTGGTAAATTGTCCCATCTATTTTTGTAAATCCTATTGATATTATCAAGCCCCCTTTTCCATGATTGTTGAGAAATATTGGAATGATAATTCAAAATGCCTGCAAAATCTTCCATGCGGGATAAAAATATTCCTTGAAAATTCGCAGCGGATGACACTTCGGGCTCAGCGTTGGGAATTATATCAGTCATATCTTGTCCCATTGTATCATGTTTAATTGTTTCGCTTGCTTGAAAGGCTTGAATATTCCGAGGAGAGGCGGGAGGGGTTGCATCATGCATTGTTTCATTGGGTATTGGGGGGCTTTCAGTATGTGGACCTTGATCATGGATTGTTTCATTGAGTATGGGGGGGGTTCAGTATGCGGAGGTTGATTATCAATATGGTCCCCTTCAACATTGATAATTTCATGACCTTGATCCCGGGAATCCTTTGCGGCTTCAAAGGTACGGCGTTTTTTGTTGGTTTTTTTGGTTGCATGTATATTTGGTCTTTTTCCTAATCCTTTGCCTGGAAATCCAATTACGACTCGAGATGCTTCAGGTAGAGATTCTCCCACCTCCACACCTGCCCATATATTGTAACCAGGTATTTTTATCAATTTTGTTTTGATTTAGTAATGGACTTACGGTTCAAATCCATTTTGAGCAGGCTCATGGCTTCAGCAATCTTTTGACGCACATAATCAGGAATTTTACTATCATTTTGAATTTTTTCGAGCCTTGGGATTGTTTGAGCAATGTTGGAGACAAATTGTTCCTTGGATATAATTTCCACCTCCCCACTGAAAATTACATCATCTTGCCCATCATCTTCTGTCGGTGCACAAGGTTCAACAGTCTTTTCCTTCTCATAACTTTTAAAATTCGGTTTCTGAGAGCTTGGAGGCTGACCTGAAATAAAGGCTATGACACAATGTCAGGTTTTGGGAGATTAGAAATATTCAAGATGGATGCATACTCACTTTCTGGAAGAACTGGGGGATCTTGATTATCTTCATGTGACTGGCTCTCTACTTCAATGCCTAATTCACAACTACTGGCAATATCAGAGATTTCACTTCCACTCTCTGGGACTGAAGTTGGTCTTTCATTGAATTCAGTTGAATTTCCCGGGGTTTGGGCCATGGCGGAGGTAGTTTATTAAGCAAATAGATGGTGACGAGGTGATTGATAACTTGTTTGAAAATATTTGAATAAAAAGATCCAAATTGAAGAAAAAAGGTGCAAGTAAAAAAATTGCATTTGCAAAATGCGATTTGTCGGGAAATTGAAGGAGGCGATGTTTTGCAAATTCTTTCATATCATGCAAATGAAATCACTTCCCTGTGAGACATTGAATAAAGTTGACTAGTGAGAAACCTACTAAAGTCAACTTTTGAACTATTCAACGCTCATGAGGTAAGGACTAAGCAAAGTGTTCATTTGATTGATATGAAATAAAATGGTTTTGTCGGGGAAACAGGAGACACAATTCTTGTCTTAAATAGTCCACTTATTAGGTTTTAATTTGTGAGTCTCATGATTTAAACCCTAACCACAACATTGTGAATATACTGACCAATTTCCCCTTAGGTCCTGTTGGGAGAGAAGGCCACTCAGCATATTTCGGGGATTGCCTTCATCGTGTACGCCAACAAGCCACCGTACACTATGGATGTAGTACGGAAGCGTAAGGATATGTCGTGTCGGGAGCATGTTGAGAGGCACTCCGCGAGCGTAAGGATAGGTGGTTTCGGGAGCATGTCGGGAGGGCACTTGAGCGAGCGTAAGGATAAGTGATGTCGGGAGCATGTCGGGAGTGCACTCCGCGAGCGTAATGATTGTAAGCAGTGTCGGGAGCATATCGGGAGGGCACTTGAGCCAGTGTAAGGATAAGTGATGTTGGGAGCATGTTGGGAGTGCACCACGTGAGCATAAAGATGGTATGGGCGGGGGTGTGAAAGCGTAAGGAGTGGTGAGGACGGAAATGGGGGGGCAGTGTCGGAGTCTCATCTGGAGGGTAGTGCGGGCTCGTAAGCATGCGAAGCATCGGGGCGGATTAGGTGGGGATGCGGAAGCCAATGAGGTGAAATTACCCAAACATTGTGAACAGTGTTGAAATGGGTTTGGGCTTTGAGTGACATTCGCATGTGACACATGTGACAATTGACGTTGTCTTGATGCTGACGTGACGTGACCCACTAAATCCAGTGACTATAAAGTGACACTAACGCGACTGAAGCAAGATTTTATACTGACAGCGGTGCGACGTGAAGTCAATCGCCGACGATTGACGCAAGATTTGCCCTGGTGCCTAAAGAATAAATACTAAAAGCTTAAAATTTCAGAAAAACAAACAACAATGCAATCAATAATCTATATTGAATATCCAATTTGTAAGATCTGTTACAGGGGCTCTTGGGGGAAAAAAGTGGCCTGGTACTCAGGAATCAAGAGCTCACTTGAATGGCTCCAAAGGAATAAAGAAAATGATTGAAGGTTATATTTCTTTAAGAGAGATAAGAGCAAGTACAAATATTCCAAAATAAGAAAGAGGAAGCCAAAGGCCAGTATAATAAAAAGGAAGCAAAAGGCCAGTATAATAAAAAGGAGTCCAAAGTCCAAAGAGCCAACAAAATTAATCCTCAATTCACTGTTTTAACATTTCAGAAAGAACAATGGGATTAGTAAAGGATGTGACTTCCAATATCCTTGACAGGTGAAGAAAAGATGCAAATTAATTACTTCTAGATATCAGTATTTTATTTCAAGAATGAAAAGTAAATAATGATAAAAATAAATACAGTACATTAATTGACTGGGGAAAAATATCCCCAGGGGTGAAAAGGTTTCCAGTATATGTGGCAAGTTGAAATACTTATCCTGGAGGGTTGAGGAACCAACTTTATTGACTTTTTTGGGAAAAGACAGATACACCCTGTATGGATAAATTAAGTGTTCCAAAGAGTTCTGGAGCTTCTCATACCTTTAAAGCTTATTTTATGAAAGAGAAACCTTTTGGAAATACCCTTGAAGAGTCCTTGTGCAGTATTCCCTTGGGGGAATACTTTTGCGTTGTAATTGACCAATACCTGAAAGTCCAGTGAATTGGTGTCCTTGAATGGTCTTCCAATTTTCCACAACATGAATCAAAAGCTTGAGTCTTCTGAAACCTTCCTTTAAAATTTGTTTATTTACTGGTGATTTGATTCAAGATGAAAGAATTGACTCTTGGAATGGTCACCATTGAATTTCTGAGGAAAAATGGTGGATAATAGCATATAATACCATATATGTCCCATTCCTGGTTCCTGCAGTGATTGGTCCAAGGCTGGCAAAGGTTTCCCCTTGCCTTTAGGGGAAATCCTTCTGAGGGTGGTTGGTGGCCTCTGGGGTTTTCCAAAGGCCATTGCTTGATTCTACAGGAACATGGTCAGAAATTGCCAATTTGAGGTTTTGGGGTATTTTGGCCCTTAAGGATTGGTGGTCCAAAATGTGGTTTTGGACCCATCTAGGATTGGGGGCCAGAGCTATGGCCCCCTTTGACCTGATTGGAATTGAGCCAAAAGGGGGCCTACTGCCTGTGGGCGGTAGAGGCTGTAGGTGGCCTCAATAGGCCAAAAAAACCCTAATCAAAGGCGGTGGGCCAGAGGCCCTGGACATAATTGAAGGGTCCAAAGACCCTCTCAGGCCCCATTTCAGTAGGAAGGGCCTGAGTCCAAGACATCATTGGATCAGGATATGGCCAGGGATAGTGGGGGTGGCTCAGAGGCAAATTGGCCATAAATGGGTTATGCAATAAGTTGCCTTAAACACCCATTAGGGGTGGTATCTCCCATGGTGGTGATAAAATCAAATTTTTGATTTCAATTTTATTTTTCAACAATTGTTGGAGCCATCTCCTAGATTAAAATCTCAAATAAACTCCATATAAGTGTTCAAAACTACAAACCTACATTATTTTTCAACATCATTAGCAAGAAAATAGAATAGATATCAGGCATTCACACCAATTCAAAATACTCACCATCCAAAATTTCTTAAATAAGAACAATCCATTTTTTTCTGAAATTCTCTATGGAGGGATAAAAATTTGAAAATGGAGATTTTCTATTCTTTACTTTCTTCCAATACTCTAATTAGAAAGTTAATCTTTTAAGATCAATAAATTCCTTCTCTGTTAGTATATTTGAGTTATATATCAAGAAATGAACCTTATCTATTCTCATTATCTTATTAAAGTGTTACTTATTACACATTGATTAAATATATTAATGATATTTTTACAACAGCTGGATATTATTTCTCTCCTTATCATTAGATTAATGGTAAAAAAATAATTTCTCAAAATATGAATTTATCAAATTTAAGAAGAAATTTTATTCTTAAAAACTGAAATATAGCTATAATGGAAGATATAACTACTATTATTTCCTTCATAGTTTTTAAACCTATATGATTATATATCATTACAAAATCATTAAAATAGATATCAGGGTTGATTGTTACCTCATTAAAGAATGATTATATAATCTTTTTTTCAAATTTTACTATTTACTAAATCAATATATTAACTCTAAATACATAAAAAATTTATTAACATCATAGCCTTATATCTCTCACTCTGATTACTTTTTTATCATCTTTAAACACAGTTGTAATGATTTTTGAATATTTTTTCCTAATTGAAGCTCTGTAATCTTGGATATATATTTTTTGACATGATCAAGAGGATATTTTTTATGCTTATTAATAAAGCTTAGAAACCTTGCTACCCATTCTTATTGCAAAATCCTATCACTTGAAAATACGGAAAAATAATTTTTAATTCAAATTACACCCTCTTATCAATTTCACGTTACAACATATGCTGTAAAATTTACGGTACTGATACAAATGGGTAACAGTAGTGAAAGATTAGTAGATTAAGGAACCTTCTTTTCTCTCACTGAATATACCACTTAAGGCCTGAAATTATTCTCTAAATCATATTAATTGAGCAGAAAAACTCAAACTCTTAATTAAATTATATGCCCATTCCATTGAGAGATGTAAGGTGAGTTCCAATAAATCTTATAAATTAAAATGAGGCTTATGAGAAAAATATTCAATCTTTTTTGGTCAAATTACCCAGTCAAAAATCAACTTTTACCATATTACCAAGTTGTAGTTGAAATATTGAAATATCTTTCCAGTATTAGCCTATGTAATTAGAGATGAGCAGGTGATTTTTTCAAAAAATAGTTTAATGAAGTACTATGAGCTCAAATTATGGTACAAAATATCTCTGATAGCTGCTTCATTATTAAAAAGTAATTTGATGTGACTTCAAAGAAATTATGGGTCCCCTCACACTGATCCAGCTTAGATATATGTATGCTACTGATAATATTTTCAACAAAAAGATAAATAAAGAATTAAAAATCCCAGTTTCATTGCTTTTCACACTTTACTAAAGATATAAGTGAGCCTAAAATCTTCAGCTGAAATGGATGTAGTCAGTAAGAAAATGATCATCATGTCAGATACCAAACACAATTTCTAATGAGGGATTTTTTATTTATCTAAAAATAAAGAGCATGAAGTCATCAATTATTTCAAAAAACCTCAAATCCAATGGCCAATAACTTCCAATTAAGAGCCAAAATTTTGATTGTAATTTTACAAGCTTAGGGAAAAATTTATTTTGATACTTTAGACTTCTGGTTCAATCTTGTATTTTGAGAATAGTCTTGTCTCATAGTGGAATTTGTGGGTAATAAAATTAAGCCCTAGCAGCCATAGATTCTTCAATGGAGTAACTTAATGAGGAATTCATTTGAATTTTCTTTATCCAAATATTTTTCAAGTTAATACTATTTAAAGTAAATCACTTTATTTTTATTACAAGCTTTATTATGATTGCAAGCTTATGGATTATTCATACTGTTTGTGCTCAAATCAGAATCTTTCAAAAACGAATTTATGATTAATTTCCTCTTTGGGCTGGATTAAGTGAGTTCCAATTTTCAAAATAGGTCAGAAAGATAAAAACAAATGGATAAAGCTCTATATCCATGTTTTTAAAATTTGATCATACTTTTTGGATTAAGTGATTCTTTATTAAACAAGTGTTTCTGGAAACCTCAGCTACCCCAAAGCTCTATGGTTCTCATTAGACAAGGCTGGTTGGTATTCTATAAGACTATTGGGCCTATATCAAGTGAAAATGATGTATGATTGATCACATGATCACAAGGGGTTGCTGAAATACGTCTTTCGTACCTGGATAGATTATTTTTCAAAATATGAAATATCAACTGAGAATTGTGTTTCTGAATATCAGATCTTTGTAGTTTCAGTAATTACTAGATTGACTATGCGGTAGTCAACACTTTTTTCAGTATTGACTATTTGTGTGTATGACTGAAAGACTGATCTTTCATCTGACTAACTGAAAGTCTTTCTCCGATATATATATATATATATATTGTGTTGATATCTTTCCTTGAGAAGAATATGAATAATTCAAGTTTCTTTTTGGCTCAATTTGGAAATTTTTCTCCTGAAATTTACCCTCTTTTAAATTATTTAAGTGGCTTTTAACCTCCCCCATCATTCAAAAAATCAAATAATATTCAATAATTTTTTTCATTAATGAATTAATAAAAATCTTTGATAAATTGAGGAATTCCTGTTTTTAAAAAAAAAATCATTAATTTATTGAAAAAGATTATGTTGTAAAATTATTCAAGTACTTATTGTTTACATAAAAATTCAAACACTTTCTTTATCAAACAAGTGTTAATTACTGAATGAATTAATAAACAGTTTTTTTACCTTGATATAAAATAAATAGTTTCTTAAGGTATCATTATTTTGATTGATATATCCAGATTGAATAAGAAAAAATTTGAAAAGAAAAGGTCAGAATGAGTACATACTATATATTTCACAGTATTCATATTTTAACCTTATCGGATCACTTATGAAAGGAATGCAGTTTGGAAAGAACCCCTTTATTTTGCATAATAAATAATTTGATCAAATTCGCCTAAATTAACCATACTTTACTTTTAGATTTGATTATGTTTACCAACTGTTTGGCAACAGTTCTCCCAACACTCTGGCAATTAATTTTACAAAAAAAAGAAACAGAATCCAGAGAGTACAGTCGATTGCCTACTCAAGTCCTTTTTTTAAACTTGATACAGCAAACGTGCCATTATTGATGGTAGGTCTTTCATTGAGTGGCATTAATCAAGTTTCGTAGTATAGGCATGACACTTAATCCAATTATGGTCTGCTCAAGACCTGAAATTAACCAATCCTTTGAGCGCTCAGCAAAATCAAAGTTAATATCAAGCCAATTGTTTATTTTTCAACGAGTATTTGTTCAAAGATATAGGGAAATTACAAAAAACGTCACAAGTATGATGTAACTAGAAATGGAGATCAGGCTTGGGTTTGAGGTTTGCGAATTGGTTTAATAGACAGTTTTGGGAATTGAACTATAGGGTAACTTTTGGCGAGCAGGCTGAATGAAGTATTGAGTCACGTAGAGAATTGAAGCCAACTCAAATCATAATAAATGATAAATATAAACAACATTTCAACTTTAGAAAGTTGACAGTATCTAAGCCGATTGGTAAGGCTTCAAAACAAATTCATCCAGCCAAAACTGATGGAGTCGATTATCCGAGGAAAGCTCAGGATGAAATGAAGTTGCAAACAAATTATTAGACCTGATGGCCACAACATGAGCGTCAGGCCCAAGGTCCATGGTCGAGGGCAAACTGATCGGAGGAAGAGAAGCAACAACACTAGTTTTGAGTTGCTTATCGAGAATTGTATGGATAACGGGAGCTCGGATGAAAATTGCAGGAAATGGCTGAGATGGGTTTTTCAAGCATGGGATCTCAATGGAATACTCAAAGGATTCAGTCTAGAGTTATACGAAGTACAAGATAATGGGAATCATGTCAAAACTCATTTGAATGTGCAGAAGGCTCAGCAAAAAAATCGATTCCACTAACTTGACGGCCCCATTGATTTCTAGTCGTTCTGATTGGTAGTCCGCCCAAAAAATCCTGACCGCCGGATTTGGTGCCTTGCGAGACCAATTCATCTGACAAGAGAATCATTCCAGCACAGGTGCCCCAAACCGCGCGTTCTTTGCAGAAGCTTTTTATCCAATCCATCAGTGAAAAATCAGACGAGTCACGCTGTCGAGATGCAATGAGCGCCATCGAGGTGGACTCGCCGCCTGGGATGATGAGCGCATGACATCGATGCAGATCAGGAATAGTCCTGACAGCAATGGCGCTGAGAGGTTTCAGGGTCTGGAGACGACGGAGATGGTTGAGATGCTCCCGGAAGGCGCCCTGCAAGGCAAGCACGCCGATCGTCAGATTTCCACCTGGAGGAATCTTTGGCAGCTGAGGTAAATCTCGGTCCGTCGATAGTGGTTTGAGGATGTCCATCAAGACTGCCTTGAATGATGAATAGAGTGGATGGACTGTTAATTCCAAAGTCGGAGATCCCAAATCAACCACGTCGATGAATTTTAAATGACAATCAAGGAAATCTTCCCGAATGCCCAACCAGAAAATTCATAAGACGAAGCAAAATCACCAAAAATAACCAAAAAATTTAAAGTTTTAAAAATTGTAAAACTGGCAAGAAAATTATAAAACTTGCTCAAAATGAATCTCAATGTGAATTTTTATTTCAAAATTTCCCAAATTTTCATTTTATTGATTGGTGGTTGGCGACTCAATAGGGGTTCAAGACGGGGGTTTGAGGGAGTGGCTTAAGTCTAAGCCCCTTTTCAAAAGCTGCCTTCAGCTTCGTTGGGAAAATTCACAGATTGGTTTCCATCTTGAATGAAATTTCTCAACCTTTCAATGGATTAATTCAAATTCCTGATTGGGAAAAAACTCCAAAATTCTGCGAAAACTTTCAATTTAGCGCTTGTTATGCTCAAAAATGTAAATTTTATTGCAAATCTTCCCAAGTTTTTCATTTTCTTTGAATTCTGATTATTTTATCTACTAATCAAAAAAGAAAAATATGTAATTGAACTCCAAGTTTGATTTTTTGCAATTCTGATATTGGACAGGAAGCTTATTCCTCTACCAATAGGTGGAAAAGAAAAATAATTTTTGAAAAAAAATGTCGGTCTCTTGCAAATGGCCATACATCTGGAATTGTTTTTGAACTTTGACAACCAGTTTACAAGCTAATTGATTTCTCAAGTAGGATGAATCCTTTTTACAAAAAAGCTAAGGCTACTAGGAGAGGGAAGGAAAATATAGCTTTGCAGCCCTTATAGAGGGTGTCTAAGGTGTGTAAAAAGAAGGATGTTGACCAATTTGAGTATATTTAGATTTTCTCTATGATCTTGAAAATTGGGTATTATGAGCATGGCCAAGTTTAAAATAAAGCATCCTATTAATTTTAGATATGACATCTATGAAATTTAAGTTTGAAATTTCTTATATCTCTTTTGAGAAATCCTGTTGAAAATTTTCATTTCTTGCGAAATTAAAAGAAGTCTTTGTAGTTTTACACTATAAAAAAGACTAACCATGAGTCATTGAGAGTGATTCTTGAACACCCCCTATAAGCAGCTATAAGATCAATCTGACTAAAATTTAGCAAATATTATTATCTCAGGAGAAATTTCTCCTTCTTTAGGTAGGATTACTGGGAACAAAACATTTCTTGTAACACCACTAATTTTCAATCTTATATGTGGCGAATATAATAATTTCTTAGTATGAACTCCTTTTCTTTGCTGAACAATAATTTCACAATGAGAAAGATATTCTAAATTAATCTCAATAAAATTAAATATATGCTATGAAGATTTACAAGATATAGGATTAAATC
Organism: Austropuccinia psidii; assembly: GCA_023105745.1. NCBI lineage: Eukaryota > Fungi > Basidiomycota > Pucciniomycetes > Pucciniales > Sphaerophragmiaceae > Austropuccinia > Austropuccinia psidii. Next base: position 35,758,598 of record JALGQZ010000012.1, read on the forward strand.
TTCATTTTTCAGATATAGTATTTTTTTTATATTCCAGTTAGCATATTGAGTGATTACATAAGTCTATTATAGTTCATATAAAATATTGAAGGGTCTCTTCCTTCAATAGTATTCTTATTTAATACTATAAGATCTGTGTTAATCCCAAGGTGATCTCCCGTAAAGATCTAAAATTAATAAATAACATAATATTAATTGGATCAATATCAGATTATTTAAAAGTAGAAAAAACTATTTCTAAAATTGGATAAAACTTATTCTTGTATAAATGAATATAAACTCAATAAAATTTAGTTTTTTACTCAGCTAATATGTAAAATTTCATGATTATTAAAAAACTTTCCTTTATAAATATACATATTTTCTAAATAGATTTTAAAAATCATTTTTAACAAGTATTCATGAAAGTAAACTTTGAAATAGTATTTATGCTATTCCGTGGCCTCTTATTATATGAATACTTCCATGAATCCAGTTACAAAATATGAGATATTTATTTCATCTAGATAATATCCCAAATTCAGCCCTTTCCTTAATATAACACACAGAAACTCGAACGATTTTCCTAAAAAGATAAAAAACTCTTAATATTTATATATCTGTATCTTAAATGAAAAAGATTATTATCTTTCTGGGATTTTTTTTGAGCTTCTTAAAGCTAAAAAGGAAACTCAGCTAGACAAAAAATTGATCTTCATTGAGCTCAAAAAATTTATTACAAGAAAAAAATTTACAACTATTTTTCTATTAAATATTAATTTGGTAAATTGGTAGACTGATGAGTTCATATTATCTTTTTTGAATGTTTTTCAGGCCAAATTCTCTTTTTTTCATTTATATCTTTTATTATTTTTGTTTTAATGTATTTTGAGGATCCATTAAACTCTTTCAAACTTCTGAGTTTTTTTGGTTAGAAAAAATTTGGAAGGTTGAAATTTTTTGACTCGATTTTGAGGCTGAAGTACAAAAAACTAACATAAATTGAATATTTCTTTATAAATGAAATGGTTTCTGTGGAGTACTTGGGAGAGCGGCTATCTTACTTAATTCAACATCTATGGACAAATTTGTACGCTTTTTTGGTCAAATTTTCAAGAAGTACTGCTTTTTCAATGAATATTAGGATCAATAGATGTAAAGAAATTGTGAATTTTAAATAAGTTATCATGTTTTTTCCCCATAATGTCTCATTTTTTATTAGTTCGTCTTTTTGATACCAATTAGGATACGATAGAACCCTACAAGGTATTTCATATCATTCTTTAGAATTCAATCTTTAAAACATGGCCAAAAAAGCCATTTCCAAAAATTGAAGGAAAAAGAAATAAAATGGTATTCAAATTATTTAATTTCAATTTTTTTGAATTCAAGGTAATTAAACAATAACCTAATAAAAAATGCTTTTTAAGGAAATTTTTGGAACAATTCAGGTCCAAATCGGTACTCTTTGGTTTTATGACCCAAAAAGAGTAAAAATTTGGCAAAGAAGATTTTTAACAAAAAATTTCCCTTAAGATAATTTTTTCATAAGATGATCCAATGATGGATTTTGAATTGAAAACAGGTTTGGTAGATACCACTAGTTCAATGCCATTTTATGACCTTTTCCATTTGGAATTTCCAATTTGGCCAAATTATGTTCATATAGGTAGTTTTATTGCAAAGTAAAAATAATCTGAAATCTTGGTGGGACTTGTGTGTGCCTTGAAAAGGGAAAAAATCAGAAAAATGATGAATATTTTAAGTTATATTTATTAATTCATCAAAAAACGATTTGAATTTACTAAAGAGTTACCTGTATTTACCAATTTCCTATATATGATTTCAAGGAAAATAGTTTTATCTCTTATTAATTGCATAAAGTAATTTTCAATTTCAAAAATCAATATCTAAATTAAATCATTTGAACTTCATTGTTGGTTTTTTACTATCAAAACTGGCTATAAAATTCCCACTTCCAATTTTATTAAAAACAAAAAAATTTAAAAGAATTTCAAGAGCTCAAGAAGTCCTGAGGCAGAAGACAAACTCAATAAAAATGAAAAAATGAAATAGAATGGTGTAAATTGAAGATATATTCAACTCCTTGCAAAATTTTTAAATTGATTTACTGATAGGCTTGATAAGCTATGCTAAATACATTTATGAAAAATCCAACACATACACAATTTGATAAAAAGTATTGTTTATTATTATATACAGATAGATATAATTATTGAGAAGCAATTATTAGAAATCAAGAAAGAAATTAATCCTCATACGCAAATAAGGATTCTTCAGTAATTCTACCAACACAGCCTATGTGAGCCTTAGAGGTAATTTCATATACCCAAAAGACCACAAATACAAAAATAACATATTAATATAAATAAAATAAATTTAGTTATATTATTAAAATAAAAATCAAAATATAAATATAAAATTATATTAAAAATAAAAAATAAAAATACATTAAATTTTGTAAGTATAAAATTACATTTATACTTGAAAAAATTAAGTAAAAATGAAATTTTAACAAAATTGTAAAAAAATAAATAAATTTGGAAAAAATTTAAATAAAAATTATTATAAATTTTTATTCAATAAATAAACACATAAAAATTATTTCACCATTGGATTCCTCATAAAAAATTAGGTGGGGTCACCTCGGAGTGAAATTTTTGTAACTCAACTCTAAATAAGCTTAAATTAAGGTTTTAGCATTTTCAATACAAAAAATTGAAAATACTCAAAAATTTAATTTAACTCACACCACATGTGGTGTTAACCATCAATTTTTGTGTTAAAATTGAGGTGTTGTGTTTACTTTAGCAGTTATGAGGAATTGAAGTATTTTCAATTGAATTCAATTGAAATGTCAAAATATGCACGTGTATTACATAAGTGAACTTTGATTTACATATGAGATATCAATTATTACTGTATTGAACTGTACAACTCAATTGAATTACATATGTAAATTATAAGTATAATACATGATGAGGAATTAAAGGAAAAATAAATTGGAAAGATTAAATTTGGGGGGGGGAAGGAACTCCAGCTCTAAGGGGGAGCTAGACCCCCAAAATCCTTGCTGACAGGCGTGTGGTGTCAAAATTCATGCAAAAGTTCATCACTTTTGGCCTGGAATTGAGCTACAGGCTCTGTGGACTCAATTGATGATGAGGTTTTGATACCAACTGGGGTAGTTTTAGCTGTTGCCAAGAGGGAAAAACTACCCTTAAGATAAATCAATAATAGTAAAAACGGCTTTAACTGATTTCTACGTCTCTTACACACATTCTGCCGTGTTTTGAAGGCTCTAGACCAGGTATTGCTACAGTAATGGCTGATTTAAGGGTCTAAAATGGCTAAAATGGCCTAAACCAGCCCCTTTTTGGTCTAAACCAGGGTTCAATGATGCCATAATTGGCTTTTCTGTTGTCAGACTGTTTTTCACGACTGACAAGAGTAAATTTTACTTATGGAGTAAGAAAATTGATGGCTATAAAAGAATGTCTTCTTTGCCCCACTTTTCTCTTCATGTTAGAATGTTTTCCTTTTATAATTAGTTTAAACACTGTTAAACCAATCAATAAAAGATTCAAACCACCATTTTTAAATCATTTCAATCCTTTTAACCACGTGAAAAAATTATTATAATCATTGTTTGTAACTTTTATAATCATTTTTACCCCTGAACCACCCCAAAAGTGAATTAAAGCATCTTTCATCACTGTAAACTTTGTCACTTTGTTTCCAAATTCACTCTGGTCACTTTTGGGCGTATTTTCTCTTTAATATTCTTTTTAAAGACCTTGTTCTTTAATTAATTGCTTGCAGTTCTTTGCTCCATTAATTCCAATTGAAATTGCTCTTGAAGAAATTTCTTTTGTAGCCTTAAATATCTCTTGTAGAGTATTTTTGGATAAATTTTTATTGTTGGTAAAACAATTACTCTTTATAGTATTTTCGTTTCATCCTAATAAAGCTATAAACAATGAATTTGGTGTGTTTTTTTCTTCAAAATAATATTTCTTACTATTTTTAATTGATTTTTACCTTATACAAATTTTGAGGACAGGAAAAGTACTTGATTTTTAATCAAAGTTTCATATCCACACCTTACAGTTTGACTATGAAACAATAAGTAGAAATTAATAATATTTTACTTATTGTACTCTAAATTTCCTTATTAAATTTAGATATAAAAGGTAATTATGATAATAAAGAATTATTATAATTATGGCCTAAGATATTTATATTATAAAATTAATATAATAATATAGATTATATATTAAATAGTTAATATAATAAAATAAATATATTAATATATGATAATTAATATATTTATGGCGCTTTATTATTGTTACAAACTTATAACGAAGGCACAAGAAATTTATTTTTAATAATTAAAAACAATTATAACAATAATATTACTAATATCAAAGTTATGAATTAATAGAATTACTATTTATATTAATTTGAGAATTATTAAAAAATAATAATAAAGAGAAATCGTTATAAAAAGAGAAAATGAACTTCTCTTAACACCCAATATAATGATTTTGAATAATTTTACACCAAAAAATATAAATAAAACTTATTAAAACTGTATTTACAATTAAATTTTAAAGAAATTACAGATATTCTTGATTTTACATGGAATTAGAGATTTTGAGAGAAAATTAACAAAAAAAGAATTGAAAATTGATTTAATCAATTCCAAATTGATGATTATAATTAAGATGAACTTGATTCTCTGGATATATAATAGTTATATATAAAAAGAAAAAAGTCTTTAGCTTTGGTTTTAATAATCTAATGTTTTTGTTGCATCGGAGGGAGAAATAGGGTTAAAAGAGCTCTGTTTATAGTAAAAGCCTTATTCCTGGAGTCCAACAGAATTCTAGTAGACGTTTGATGATGATATTTATTGGAATGGATCAGTATTTTAACTTTTAGAGATGATTACATCATAATTAAACCATCTTATCTCATTATTACACCACTATTTAGAGTTATCACTATAACGCTAAGTTTGATGACATCATAGGCTTGGAAGAAGCCTAAGATTTGTGGGTTTTATTAGTATTAATCATAATATAATATTATCAACAAGTTTCATCACTCATACTACTGCTAGACATAAAATAAGATTACAGTGACTGATCATAAATAATCAATGTTAAGATTAAACTTTGATCATTAATAACTTTAGCTTATACACTATAAAGAGATTCAGAAAGTTAACTCTGATATCTTTGCATGTCATTATTAGACTTCCAAGAGCACTTTATTACATCATCAAAACTCCATTTTCAATGAGTTTTCTTGTAGCTCATCTTTTCTGTTGAAATTTACTATTTTAAGCTTCAAACCATGATTTCAGGGGTTTTTGCCTTGAATATAATGATAAAAAATACATAATTATTCACTCATTAACTTTTAGAACCTGAATATCTAATCAATTTCAAGTTTCAACAATTTTCACAGCAAAGTGGTCAAAAGGTATAGCAATTTTATTCAACAAACCCTTACAAGTTATAGCCTTGTTTATAACTTGTCAAAGAAAGCTCATATATTTATTCTTCAAGTAGTTATATGTAAGTTTTACTCTTGTTTCAACTCTCTATCATTTATAATTCAAGAGATATAAGCTAAAAGCCATGAATATATGCACTGATCATTAAGGTGCATATATTCAGGTTATTTCCTTAAGTATTGACTTTACTGATATGACATCAAAATTTTATATGTGTAGTTTTTCATGGGGAATTCAATGCTCCAGATCTTTTCACATGTTATTTCATTTTTTTCTGAGATAAACAAGAATCTCTACCTTTTTATGGCATTTTTTCTTATTACACATTGAGTATTATCTTTACACATATGACATAGTATAGCTAATCTCACATGTTTATTAACTAGATTATCTGGTAATAAGTAATTCATGCCTATTATGGCTTTTTTACCTGTTTTAAGATAATATTTTTAATATTCGTTATTAGGATAATTATTGTAAGATTATTTTGCAACCTTTTTGGATATGTGGTCATGTCTCAAAGGATCACAATGTGGAATGATTTTTTGCTATATAAGATCAATAAAGTTACAAATAATAATTATAATTAAAGGATACTACCAGGAGGCCATGATTTCAATTTCAAAATAATCTTTTCAGAAACCCCTTTAAAATATCCTCAATCAATAAATATTTCATAATATAAAATGAAATTGTAATAAATAAGCTATATAAATTCATTTATTTTCAATGTTACCTAGCTCTAAGTAAATCCAACCTTTTAATGAGGTTCGGAAAGAGAATTTTATAACTTTAATTCAATTTTTTTCAATTGGTAGTAACATTATTGAATACAGAATTAAAAAATCAAATTGTTTTAAATGATGCTATAATATCAATAATTGTAGATATGGAATTTAAGTTTTTCAGGAAGTGATATTATTTATAATTAGTTTTTAGATTACTGTAGCTTACAGATATAGATATCTTCAAGCTGATAGTTTTTGAATATTTCTCCTCCTGATTAAGATATTAAATTGACTCAAGGGGAAAAGCATAAGGCAAACACAATATAACTCATCCTCTCAGATACAAAATATCACAGATCTTCATGGCATATTGACTCCTCATACTAAAAATAAGAAATTAGCTCCCCTTGAGGTACAATGTAAATATATTTAATTTATTTTTATTTTCTCATCATTTCTTTTGGAAGAAATTATAAAGAATGTTTCTCTTCCAAATAAATAACAAAAGAATTTTGACGGATAACTAGGATTTATTAATTTCTACTTAAAAAAAGAGTATTATGGCCTAATAGTATCCTACTATTATTGTACCACAATAAATATGAAGAATAAAGTTTTCTATATGATAAGATGATATATATCATAAATTGAGATAAAAATAAGATTATAGATTCACTTAATATAGTATTTAATACTGAGAGAAGATTATTAAGCTTATTTTTCCAATATAATAGTAAAATATCACCATTTTCTGTATAAAGATCTACTGGATACAGCCATTATATCTATATTTATCAATTTTCTTCCACTAAGATTAAGTTACTGTAAGCAATAAGATTTGTAGAATAATAATATCATCTAGCTTAATAAATTAATTTGAGATAGTTTGATTTACTTCCCAAAAATTGAGGGAAATGAGTACAAAGAATCACACTGTAATACTAGGAAACTACCCTTCCAAAAAAGATTAAAAATTTTTGTAATTATGAAAAAATATTTTATGGGAAGTAAATAAGTAAGTAGAACTATTAAAATAATCTGGTTGAGTCCTAAAAGTCAAAATATATGATAATTATCAAGAACAAAAAAAATGACTTATATTCTAAATCTGAACAATTTGTTATAAAAAAATTGAACATTCAACTTCAGAGACTCAAAAATTGTAAAAAATATTGAAAATGAATTAAATTAGAAGGAAATTGATCAGTAGTATCATTAATATAACTTGGTTCAGTCCCAAAATTCAAATTATATTATTATTATATGCAGAAAAAAAGGAAATTTTATCATAAAAATAAATGATTTTTCCAGAAAAATTGAATTTTTTTCAAAGGTTAAAAGACAAATCCATAAAAATTGAAGTCAAAAGAACTTAAATCTTAGAAATTGAAGAAAGAATTGTTTGCATAGAGAAATATAATGGATTTGTGGATAAATCATTTTTGAGTTCATTTAATATTTTTCTGTGAAAATCTTTTGTTGAGGGATGATAAGTTTTTTGGTTAAGAAGAAATATGTGATTGAGTTAGATTTTGTTTCTTTTTAAATAGTGAAATCCGAAGCTTCAAAAGAATACAAGGGAACTCAGCTCAAACAAAATGGTGCTTATGATTGAAAAATCTAGATTTCTTAAAGTGGGATTTAGGTGTTGAATCCTGAATTATTTCATTTGGTATATTCTATATTTGACACCACCGATTGTAGAAAAAGAATAAAATTAAACATAAAATGAAATTAATTCTTCAATCCAAAGATTCAATTAGCTTAAATTACACAAAAATTTGCCTCTCATTCCTCCTGTTAGAAGAAAGAAACATTTTGTATTCTCTAAATTAGGAAGGTTCAAATATGAAACCTCCTGGGTTTTATTCGCTCACAATTTTAAAAAAATTATGAAGTAAGAAGCCTTGAGTTTTCTTCTCAAAATACTGAACTGTTTAATCTGACTTCTGCTGTTATTTTGACCAAGTAATGAATCAAAAATCATAAAGATGAAATATAATTACTTGATCATTTTATTCTTTATTTTCATCCCTTTAATTTCCCAATTATTGAAGCTCATTTTTTTAATTCTAGAAAGAACTATTCCATTCAATAAAACTCATAAAAAAAGAAAATAACCACTGATTCAAAATCATGAGATAATTTGAGGACTTCCAATCACTTTTGTATGATTCATTGGCTTTCAGTGAAGTACAAATTTTATTATTGTTGTGGAACCTCAGGAACAGCCTCCATAGGTTGGCCACCCTCATATAAACCAAATGAACTTCAACAGTCAGAAGCTGAGGTGAAAAGAGTCTTTCAATCAGTTAAATATTAGCTCAACAAACCTATTTGAGTGATTGAGCATATATAAGAAAAAATATATTATTGCAAAACACTTGTCAACAAGCACTGGATTTAGAATTACTCCTGATGAGTACAAAAAGTGTATTGAAAAAATAGCCCAAAATATTGAGTTTATTTGTCCTTTCTTAAAATAAATGAATTTTCTGTTTAGGTAAAATCCAAATGTGACTTCTTTGGCCTTGTTAGATGCACAAAATGAAGGCTCTAATTGTGAGGTTATACAAAAGGAATCAACAAATATTACATAGGTAAGCCAAATAGAAATTCGCTGTATAGTGTTCTCATATCAACTAATAAATTTTGAATTAGGTTGATTATAATGAAAGAAGAATGAGTTAGGAGCCTTAGAACCATTTTTGTAATAGTGATATCAATCCAGAACTGGTCAGAATAGAGGAAACTAGCGTGTTTTCAGAAGTTATAGAAATCATTCATATATATAAATTGTTGGAATACTGAATAATCACTACGCAAGATTGAAGATTCAACTGAAATTTCACCATCAAAGGGTATTTAACATAATCAGAATGATATATATAGTCACTCCATGCAAGATACTGAGGCCAATGATTATAATGAGAGAATAATTAAGAAAGAGAACATTTCAAGGACCAGAAATTAAGGCTTATCTTCTAATAATTTAAATATTTTTAATGGGTCACCCAAATAATGATATAATCCATTATTAAAAACATGTACTAATTCAATGGATGCCCTTCAACAAAGAATTTTCTTTCTTTAAATGATTTAATGAATATATATACAAAATATGATTTGGAAAAACCTCAATCCCCGCTTGGAATGCGGAAAAGAAAGCAGAATTTTTGAGAATTAATGAATGTGAACAGGAAAAAATATTGAAGATCTCATTTTAGAGAGAGAAAATTGAAATGGAATTGAACTTTCAGAAAAAAAATTTTCAGAGAGAATTTGGATAATGCAAATTTCAGATTCAGAAAAAATTTGAGAAGGATAAGTGGTATCAGGAGCTGGAATTGAAAGGAAAACAAAAAAAGTTTGATTTGAAAGTAGCCATGGTGAATTAAGGATGGTCTGCATCCAAGCCGGAAAGAATTATGCCACCTATTGATAATTCTCAGTTTGTGATTTTTCTTATTTATAATGAACCATAGATGAATTTTTGAGTCATGTCTAATGGTATGCTCAGTAATGTGTCTTGATAGAATCCAAATTGAAATTTGATTAGAATCCTTGGAATTCTGAAATTAAGCTTTGGTTGAATAGAAATACCTGATGAGATTAAATCTCAAGACTTCTGATTTTTTGCAATTTTCAACTGAATTTAAACCTATCAGATTCAATAAATCAAAAATAAATTTCCATGGATAAGATCATCTTGATTCAAAAAATATCAAAGATTGAAATAATCTTTTGAAAAGAATTCATTCATCTGATCTAATTTCATAATCTTGATTTTAAACTCTTTATTTCGGAACAAGACACACTTTTTTCAAACCCAGATTGACTTCTGTTCTCATTTTTAGATCTATATTTTGACTTTAATCTTTTTTGTTTCCAGGATCAATTGTTACATTTGCTGTTAAGGTCCTTTGACTCTCTCTCTTCCTTATATGTTTGCTTCTGGGTTGAAAAACTGCTTCAATTTACCTTCTGACACCCTTTTCTTTCTCTTTTTAGATGTTTAACAATTATTATTGCGAAATATTTGGTGCCTTTTAATATGACTGGTGTTTCTTGTGATGGAATTGCTAGAACAATATGTTTTTGGCTATAATTTTTTGGTAAGATTTGAATTTTTACAAATTTCCTCAAAATAATCATTATTTTAACATTCCAAATGGAAAAAAACAATTTTCCATTGTTGGTATTTATCAATATTATTACTTTTTATTACTCTATTTTACATATATAACCTGAATTAAATTTTAAATTGATTAATAAATACCATTATAAATCAACCAAATAATCCCAGTGACATTTACAAACGCTTAAGAACTCAACCCATTCTAACACAAGAAAATTAAAATCAGCATACAACATAAAAAGAACATATTATAATAACTAATTTTATTCAATCACTAAAGATGAGAAAACAAGAAAATAATTTCTCCCCATTTGGATGATAAAAGCAATTCAATAATCATTATATATCAAAAGCACCTCCTGTACCATTGATCATGGTTTCATTTTTTTATATAATGAATTATCCAATATTTCTTCTGAGAATGTTTTTGCAGCTGTAAAATTCAAAACTTTTAATAAGATTAATTAAGAGAAAAGATATTAAATCCAGTTCCTTTTAAAATTCCTTTTAAAGAAGAAAGACTTCTTTGGTAAATTGAAACAATGTGGCAACAAGCTTCATGACTGCATGTATGCAATAGGATGGTTCCCTCCCCAGGATGGTCAATTTAATATTGGTTGATATTTCTTCTCCAAGAAAATTTCTTAAAATCCAAAAGGATTATCAAGAGCTTTATTAGTTCACCCAACAGGCCTTTGTTATTCTCAAGACTTCCTTCAAAAAATTTTCACTCATGGTATTCAACCAAAATAAAGAGAAAATTCCAAAGTATAAGATGCCTGGATCTCAAGACCTTGACTTGCTTGAATGCTTAAATGCTTAATCCTTTTCCAATAATATAACTTATACTTGTAACAACCTTTGAAATTTGCCTTGAATTGATAATTATGACTCAGAATTTTCATATTTTTTCTTCATTTCTCTCAACAAAACACTGATCTGCTTTCTATTTAAAATTGAAATTCATTTGATGAATTTTGAGCTTTTCCAGACTATCCTTTGAAGGTCAATTGAACTGGTAAGAGTCAAGGAATTAGTAAAATGGTATGGTGTGCTGGTAGAATATTAAATTTAGATTTATATCCCCAATATGACTCTAGTGAAAGCCTTTTTACAATCTCAATTTCAATGCAAATATCCCAAAATACCTTCAATATTTTCAAATCACTTAATTAAGAAAGACTTTCCAAATTGACTTTTGATGAGCAAGTCTCAATTGCAAATAGGACCTTTTATAATTATACATGACTTCTATTGGCTCTTTGAAATTAAATTTAAAAAATATATAGCAAAATTCAATATTTTGAGCCTGTGAGATATGTATGACATACCCATAAGGCCACAAATAACTGTTATGCAGCTGATTTAGTCCTGAAAGAACATATCAATTGGATTTAAAATAAAAAAACAAAAAATAAGTATAAATTTTTTTGGATAAACAAAAAAACTTATAATTCTTATTTCATTTTTGGATTCTACACCAAAAATAACCTAGGGTAGACCCATAGGGTGTTATACCCAAAATGGTTATTTCTTATGTTATGAGAAGATTTAAGAATCCCACAGTATAATTGAAATTTTTTTATATTTTTTTGAAATGGCTAGATTTAAGCTTATTTAAGCTTAAGCTTAAAGCTGCACAAGGTTTATGCAAACTTACCAAAATTTAAGTTAAGCTTGAGGTGTTGTGTATATTTACTGAATTGGCCAAGGATTTTCCATACAGAATGTATATCCTGCATGAGCTCAATTGAAAAGGGTTTGAGGGCATACTATGGCTTTAAATAAATAAAAGGGCAAAATCAATGTAGAAAGGTGGGACAAAGGAAAAAGACCAAACAGAGATGGTGTACCCAGCTTTTTGTATATGCAAGGATTCAATCAAGGTTTTCCACCTGTATTGGAGTATTTTTAATCTTATTTAAGCTTGGACAGGAATTTCAAGCTTTCAAGAGGCAAATCCCAATGTGCAAGCTTGTAATCAAGGTTTGAAAAACTATAAAAGCTTAAATAAGCTTAAAACTTTCAATTTGCAAGTATCAAAACCTGATCAAAAGTTAAGGTTTGGTGTGCATTGCTATTTTACATGGAAAAATAGCAATAACTTCAAAAATTTATTAAGAATTGTATTCTTAATCAATTTGTTTTGAAATTTCACACAGCTTAGAAACTAATGTCATCTGCATATACATTGAATTTTAAGTATCTTTTTTAAAAAGGTTAATTGCTAATTAGCCTTGAAATTAACACTTCTAATTATTTTTACAGAAAATTAATTAAAAATTCAGTTTAAGAGAGTTTTTATTGACACTCTGTTTTTAAGTTTTTCATGTGATTCACTTTAATTTGAATAAACCTATTTCACATTAAAACTCAAAAAAATTAATCCAAAAGAGGATTAAAGCTACTTAGAGTTAAGAATAACACTGGTACCTTTAAATTGGAAGTAAAACTAAGTTACCTTAAGTTAAGAACCTTACTTTTAAGCATGGTTTTTCAGTTTTGACCTGAGAAAGCCCTCTATATCTATTATGAATCATGGGAGCTGCTCTTCAGACATAAAAAGAGCATATAAATCACTGTTTTTGCAAATAACCAATCATCATTCCAATCAGTTAGACATCTTAAGCAAGTAACAATTTACTAATTATAAAATCTTACTATTAAAGTATTTTCTTAAGTATTTTATTCTTTATCATTCTCAATTTAAAGAATTGAAATAATAGAAATCAGATTATTATTGTAATCCCAAATAATATATTTCATTATATAAAATTATTGTCTTAAATATCTTTTCAAAACCAAGTTCCTCTTAGAAACTCTTAAGTCTTATTTTATCATGAAAAAGCTGTTTTTAATTTTGAAAATATTGATTTTTGGTGTGTTTTCAATTCATAAACATTATTCAATATGTTAACTGTTGTTTTACTTGTTGTATTAAATAAATATTATAAGTAAGTTTTCTCCAAAATTCCATATCTTTTTTATCTATTATGAGTTTTTTTATATATAGTTTTTCTATAACAATTATCTCTGAAAATTTTGTCTTATAATTTCTTTTATAAATGATATTTATATATTGTTTTTAAGTAGTTTAATAACATTATTTTCTATGTGTAATTTTCTCATTAAGAGCTTTACACTTATTATTCTTATAATTTTTAGTGACTATAACAATAATAGAATAATTATATTTTATTATAATCATTAAGTTGTTTAATAATAATTAGACTTCATTTTTTTATAATTATTTTCAATAATTATATTGAATTTTTGGCTATAATATTTCATTATATTATACTTTCTACTGAGGAAAATCATAGTACCCTTGATATTTGCTACTATTATCAAGAGTTTCATAGACAAACCTTACAAATATTGATTAGACGTATTTGGAGGTTCAATTAATTTTTCATTCAAAAATTAGAATTAGAAATCAATTTCAAATAAATTTTTACAAAATTAAATATAACTTTGGTTGATAATGTTTTTCAAATATTGCTTTTAAGCACCCTGCTATATTGAAAAGATTACAAGTTAGTTTTTTTCAAATGAATCAAAAGATAAATACTACATCCAAAATCTTTTCCAATGAATTTTTGTGTTTCAATGAATCATATATCTCCATTCCAATGGCTTGATATGCTCCTGCCTCTTGAAAATTTGTATGTTATTGACCAAATAAGGCACATTTGAAAGGGCTGTAGCATCACTCTCTTAATAAATCTTGTCCTGATAACCTTATATCTTTTCCAAATATTTATGAATTGTTACACAGCTAGAGAACAAATTAATAAATAACTAGACTTGCTTTATATATTATGTTTGATTTCAAATTTCTCTGAAGGATGACCATTGACCCTTAATTATTACAATTTCATATTCAATTATTACTCATGATTTTGAAAGGAAGAGGCTTAATTTACTACTATTTGGAACATGTGCTTCATTTACTTTCTATTCTGGAACACTTTTTCATTCACCTTCCATAGGCTGAGTTAGAAAACAGATATTTCTTGGTGGGAAAATATCTTTCAAGACTTTGAGGAATTCTCATATTTTGATATAAACTTGAGTCATTTGTTGATCCTGGAAAACCAACATGAAATGAATTAAAACAAAAATTGACCTCACATTCTAACTGGAATGTAATGGATTAACTGAATAGAAAGCCATTATCAGTTTCAATCATGCCATTTATCCAAATGAATTATATTTTATATTCTAGTAATTAGCCAGAGAAGAGACAAAAATACTTCTTCTTACAATAATAATAATCAATTTTTCCATCATTAGGTGTACTTTGGGATAATTAAATGTGACTACCATAAATAAAACTAAAATAACCAGGAATGCCTTAAGCTTGCATCACTTGTGAAATTAAATCCTTTCTTTATCCTTTGGACGTGAGATGTATTTTTCCTTCATATTTAATAGATACGAAATGACTCTTTGTGTAGATATCACAACTTAACAATTACTAATACCAAAAAATTGCCCCAATCTGCCCCAACCAATGCACTATTACCATTGCAACCAAGCATTGAAAGGGCTACTTCTATTTAAATTTCCGGCTAATTTTGATCAAAGTTTAAATTCTTGTGAAATACTTGATCCTTCCCAATAAGAGGTATCAACGAAAAAATGAGCTCCATGCTGTATTACATAGCTTCTTGAGCTTTCTATTAGGGAGACTTTCCAGATTATCTTCTTTCAAGATATAAGGAAAGACAAATAACCACTGTGGCATGAGGTATTTCTTTTGATAAATTTCATGAAAAACATCTATTTCATCTTCAAGCTCTTAATAAGATTAAATTTCAGTGGAATGTGCTAATTCTTTTTCTAAAATATGATTTCTGAGTAAAGATCTTGATGATATCTTTGGCATTTTTTGACTTTGAAACTTGAATTTCTAGTTTTAGTCTTTTTTGGGTGTGTATGAATAAATTAAAAAAATGTATTATTGAAAAGTACAAATCAATCTGCATTTAATTTTATTCTCAAGTAAATTGATATTCAGATAAGTTTATGCTTGTACAATTATTAACAATACCTTGCATCTTGTAGAAATAATCAAGGATTTAGGAAAAAAAGACAGGTTTATGGTATTTTGAAAAAGAAAAAAATCAAATTCAGTAGTTTTATGAAAAAATTCAGTGCTTAAAACTCATGATCTGTCAGATTTGAGCCCCCCTATTTTAAGGTTTTTTGAAATTTAACAGTTTTTTTTTGGTTTTTTTATTGGAAAAATTACATATTACAGTTATTGTAACAACCACTCACCAGGGGTAAGGGTATTCATCAATACACCCACTCAAACACCTCAAATCAGCAGATCCACTATCTGAATTGGCATACAGTTTCAGCAATCTTCCCTGCTGAAACATGCATACAGCTTGGTACTTCAATACAGCCTGTCAACATCTGTACAGGTTGGATTCACCCAATACAGTTTCAATACACCAGCATTAAACTGTATGATCACTTAAATACACCACACCTCTTGTACAGGTTCTGTACAGCTGTACAGGACCTGTATTGGCCAGACTCAATTCAATCATTCAATCCTCTCATGAAAGTTCTTCCTCTGGATCAGGGCTGGTGATTCTCACATATACCAGCCCCTCTTTCTCGCCCCTGGGGACTTTTCCCCAGTTAATTGATTTGGTTTATTTATTATTTTATGAATATTATTATCCTTATTTTGGGTATTATATTTATTTAATATTAAGTTAGTCTTTGAATTTCTCTTTTTGCCTGTACAGTATGAGCTGGGTGGCCATATCCTTATTAACCCTTCTCTTTTCATTCTGACAGGTTGAAACAGTGGACTTGGACTTGTTTTTGGTTGGCTCTTCTATTCTTTAATCTTTTCTTTTGTTGCTGCTTTCTTATATTCTTTATTTTAGTAATTCACCTCTTGCACTCTTAAGTGTACAGATTCTTATCATATCTTTGAGCCCTCCATAAGTGAGTCCCAGTTTACTGAGTGCCAGGCCCTCTTCACTTTGAAGAGCCCCTGTGAAAGTTATATTATCATGGAAATTATTTATATAATACTTATTATATTCAATATTTCATTGAATGAAGAAATTATCAAATTTACAAAGATAAAAATTGAATTTTTCATTAATTTTTAAAAATCAAATTTTGAATAAGGAATTAAGTTTTTTAAATTAATATTTCTTAAGAAATATGAATAGATATAAATAATAATGAATTCTATTAAAGGTGTTTCTCAATAAAGGGAGAATAAAGATAAATTTAATCTCAAAATATATAAACATAAGATTACTTTTGTGGTATTAATTAGTTTTAAAACTGATTATTTGGAAAAAATTGCTTCAATCATGATGAAAATTTATTATTAAAGTTAAATAATCTAATAGAGTAATATTAGTAGATTAAGTTGATAATACCATGAAAGTAAAATTATCCATAATTTTATAATAAAACACTTATAATCTGAAGTTAAGTCTCCAATTCTTCCTTGATATTTCCAAATTTTGTGAATGATGAATAGAGAAAATTACTCCAAAAATATGGAATATCTTACCAAGACATTCTTGAAGGTGATACCTTTCAGTATATATATTGAATGAATGATGTCTTTCAAGAATATAAAAGCACCCTCTATGAATACAGAAGATCTGGTCTACCTAAATTCACATATTCAGTAATATTTTTTGGATTGATACTCTTAATGGTTCTTCCAGAAAAAGATTAAAATTTTCTATTTTCTGATAATAAAATTTCATCAAAAAATGACATAAGGAAAATCTCAGATATAATATTAATGAATAGGTGATTTTCCCAATAATCTGTAATATCACTGAGGGGTAATCTCCTAATTTATACTGAGAAATGATTTCATCTTATTAGTGCTTGCTACTCCTTTTAGTATCATATTTCCAAAATCTTATTGCAAATCAAGCTAAGAATATATAGATATTAAAGTCATTATTAAGGAGGTCACCTTAAACCCTTCAGAAAATTACAGATTCAATATCATGATTAAAATGGCTTTAGCTTGAGAGGAAATGAAGTTACTCAATAAAAATCTTCTCAATATCAAAATATTTGTGAGTAATCATGAGCTTAACATATTAATGTGAAAAAACAAACTACTAAAGGCTGATATCAAAAATAAAGTTTCTAAGCTCTATTAGCTTAAATATTATTCCTTAAGATTCTGAGGCAATGATTATTAGAACCAGATACTATTTTCATCCACCTCATAGCTTCGGAAACTCAAATTTCTTGTTTTTGACAGATACTTGAATAATTCAATTTTATAACTCTCAAAATTGATATTGATTTTCTTTTTCTTCCAACACTGAATAAGTTTATAATATCAGGCCATGTTCTAGGGGGATTGGTGACACAAAGTGGCACACAAAGACCCCCAGTTTTCTTTCCAATGGCAGAGGGCACACATGGACTCCATGGAAACATTTCAAGGGTGGAAAAACGTTGATGCAAAAAAACAACTATTAATTTATTGGGATAACTCATAAATTTCTTTTGTAATATACAGTATTTTTAAAATGAGAAATATGGGAATCAAGACCTACCAGTGCATCGGTTATTTCACTAATTTTGTTCTGGAGAAAGCTTGGTCTGGATTCCTTTTTGCCACATCATAATGAGAGTTGTTTGTATCATTACAGTTTACCTTATCTCCTGCAGTGCATAATTCCCACTGGTTGAAATGAAATAAGGTATCTATGAAGGCATCTTTTCTTGATGGGAGAGGGTTGTCCTCAAATTCACAGATTCCTCATTCAAAATCTTCCACATCTCTGGGGGTATAAAACAAATCATATCCAGTCATATGATCATAATCAGTAGCCAAACTAAAGTAGTCATGCCTTTTTGCGCTTTGAGTTTATTTCTTGTTGCAAGAGCTCAGCAATTGAATAGTTTGAAGTTCAATTCGAATAAGAATTTTGAGCACTGATTGATGAATTACATTTTCCAATTTTGTTTTCATTTCCAAAATCATAAAGAAGAGCCCCTGAATTCCAGCTGCATGTGTGAAGATCTCCCCCATTGGGATTGTTACTTTCTTTAAAGATTGCATTTGGATGCAGTCTGGGACTCAAATAAAATAGTACAAAAGTATCATCTGAGTTTATCAACTAAAAGTATATTATTGTATCAGTAACATATGCAACAAAATACAAATTAAAAAGTGCTCACCCTCAATTATGGTATTGTATGGATAATTTACATTATAAAAGTGTAAGACTTGTATTGAAATCATCCCACATCACTCTGTAGAGCTTTACAATCTTTGGCCAGATTCAGGATCATGATGGTTATGTTGTCCCAGGAGGGCTCGTGTAAAAACACTATCTTGTAGTACAGTCACCATGAGAAAAATGGCTACCACTGAGAGAAGGTGTTGCATTTGGAAATTAGCTTGGACCCATTCTAGAATGAGCTGGGCCCCTCTCTGTAAACTAGGTTAGACCCAGGATTTCATTGTTTTTTAGTATTCCAAGTTCTTCCAAGCCACTGGAATATTATAGAATTTTCAAGACTTTCTTACTTCCTTCAACTGCATGGAGTAAGTAGATAATGAATAATAAATAAGAATAATTTCCATTTATATTTTACTCTTCAAATTGATATATTACAAGAGAAAATCTTTTCTCAATATTCATTTTGCATTTAGAAAATTCCAGTTTTTTTGAAGTCCAAATAAACTAAAAGCCACTATTAATAATGAGAAAAGTCTTCATCTGTCTCTATTTATGACTTATTATTACATCTAAGAAGCATTAACTCTTCTTTCTCATTCAAAATCTGGATCAAAAAGATCAAAATAAGCTTTTTTAAATCAAATCCTCTTCTGAAGAAACTGGATTGACAAGAATTTTTGTTTCTGATATTTTTGAATTGTTTAAGCCCCAAAGAAAAAAGATGAAGGCTTTTATATTCTTTTGAATATAATTATTTCCCCAAAAATACAAAAAACATATATAAATTGTTTTCTTCATTGTAAAATATTCTTAGAAATAAGTCTTATTTGTATGTTTCTCATTTTATTTATTATTTGTATCATTGCTTAATTTCATCTATTTTTAATATCATCACCAACAATTACACTTTTTGAAACAGATAGTCCTCTACTTTGGATTTTTAAAGGCTTTATTTATCAGCTCAAAAGAGATCTATTGGGCCCTATTCAATAAAGCCCCTACTGTAGTAAACAAATTATTTTTAAATAAAATTAAAGTAAATAAAGAATACTGGAAGGTACTGTAAATTTGTTGATGATTGTCGACAATATTACATAAGCAAGAATTACAGTTCCTGTACTGTAAGGAGCTTGACACATGTAAAAAATTACAGTAGCATGCTTTGTAAAGGCCTGATACTGGAGTTTCGATTCAAAAGAAAAATATTGAAGAAAAGAAAAATACATTTAGAAATATAAGATATAAAGTTGGGAAAAATCAAGGAAAACGTAAAAAAGAGAGAATTAATCAAAACTGAAAATAGCATTTCAGCATAAAATATGGATAACAAAACTTAAAAAAAATGAATTAAAAACATAAAAAACTGTTTTAGAGTATCAGACATTCAGATTTTTCTAATTCTGTTCTCCAAAACTTATAAAAATAGCTTTATCTGAGTAATAAGAATAAATTCAATTAGCCTTCAAAAATGTTAACATACTTCATTTTTTGAGGTACATCTATCATCTTGAATTAATTATTTGTTGAAAAAATCACCTTTTAAGATATTTTTGAAGGTTTTTGATTTCTGGTTGCATTTGAAATAATAAAATTGAATAATATTTATTTTTCAAAAGAAAAGAGAAATACAAATAGGCGTGTATATTGAATCAAATAAAGTTTTGATACTATCAATCAGAAATTAAAATGTTTGTTTCATTTTTATTAATGAGGACCAGTTCACTATATATATGAGAGATCTCTTCCCATAAATCATAGTATTATGTCGAACAAATATCAAAGAATTTGATCTTACTCCAATCCTGTTCAAATATTTTTAAGATTAAGAGTAATTGTATTATTCCATTTTTGAAAAGCTCAACAGAAATTTATTTAGTTCAAAAAAACATTTACTTGAAAATTTGTATCACAATCTCATTGAGAAAGGAATATAATTAATTATTTATTTGAATAAGAACTCTATTTATTGTAATAAAACTATTCATGGGTTAAAAATTTCTGAATATACACTTTCCACATATTTCACTCAAAACATAATATTAAAAGTGTAAATTAAAGGCAAAACTATTCCTAATGAAAGTTGAAAAATTGAAACATGATTCAGACCATGTTTTGACTATGAGTGGACATGGCTCTGAAGTGATATGTTCTCCACTGGAATCTTGATTTCCACAAGGGTATATCTTACTTATGTGACCCCTCTTCATTGAATGATACTTTGATAAATTCTTGAAGCCTTTCATTGAGAAAAAATACCCAAATAAAAGAAAGAATATTCCTGCATAATATTCTGAAAACACTTGACAGAGATAAATATATTCTTTTCTTAACTAAATTTTACAAACAGCTGCTTATTGTCAATTTATTATCATTTTGGGCTGTATAAATATATAAAATTAGCCTCAAAGTCACAAAACTACAAAGATCTTTATAGATATTCTTTGAGACATAAATTTTTGAAAAGAATCAATTTCTACAAGTTGTTTTGACTTTATATAATAAAGTATTCCCATTATGTGAAAATGAAAAAATTTAATTTATTATTCCTTCATGAATTTGAAGTTTTGAATTATTTTCAATGTCTTCCAGAACTTCTAATTAGCTTAAATTACATGATTAAAATGATTATATAAATGTGCCCTCCATAAATTTAAGGAAATATGTTTATAGAGAAATTGAAAAATTATTTTTTGAATTCGTTTTGCTAATCTTACTTTTTTATTGTGTATTATTGAGAAAGTCAAACATACATGTTTATATACTCAAATATATCAACCCACCAAGCTCATATATAGTTGAGTATTTAATTGCATGGAGAGCTCTCCATAACTCATAATCATCACAAAATGTGCTCAATATCAAGTAAATTGAAGGTAAAGTGTAGGTAAAGTATAAAATACATCCAAAGTGATCAAAAAATAAATTGCAAAGAAATCTGTATTAATTAAGTATTTGAAATTAAAATTATGTATCAAATTGATGTTTAGTTATATTGATACATTAAGATTGAATTTAAGAAAATTGCACAGAAATACTTGCTTTATTTGAGCTTTATTTAATTTCTTGATACAGACAATACCCTCATTTCCTTCAATTAACAACCCAAACTATCTTGGGTTTTTACATATTAAAGTAATTCACTAGGTAAAGATGGTGGAATAAAAGTTGAGTATATCTCCAGAAGAATATAAATTGTGAATCTCAGTTGGTATAAATAAACAAAATGTTTAATCCTTGAAAAAATTGAAGAAGCCCATGTTTTTGATTTTGATGAGGTTGAGGATTCCTTCATTAACAATTTTTTAATATGAATCTTGTAAGATTTGCTAGTTTACAATATGAAAATGTATAATAAAAAGGTGGCAAATTTTGGAACTAAACCCAAATATTTCAGTTGGAATATTTATATTATCTATCTATAAGTTCAAATCCCTCCTCTCAAGCGTCTCGTGGGTTTAAATAAGGGTTATGGTCTTTCAATATATAGTACATTCATGTGGGCCCCTCCTTAAAATGACTTTGTCTCATAATGCTTGACAGTGTCACAACCATGGAAATTCAACCTCTTGGACCTCAATATGGCATATCCATGCCATATCCATAATCATTGGCCAAATTGGCCATTTCATCTTTCCTGGCCTTTTATGGCAATTTGACTATCTGGGGCCATCTTTGCCCCTTCCTCATAATCAGGACTTTCCTGGACAGTCTTTGCTCTTGGGAACTCTTAGGTATTTTCAAGTCAACAAGGAAAATACAGCCCAAAGGCCTGTATTTGGGGTTTTAAGCTTTAAATAAAGATTTGCACATTTTTTCACATTTTTCTGTATTCAGCCATTTTATACCATTGTCCCATGTAATATGAGAAATATGCCCAAATGGCCATTTTAGGCCATTTGGGGCTTAATTGCCATTTTTGCACATTTTTTGAGCACTTTGTGCAAATAAAGGTTTAAAGCTGTATAAGTTGTATTTGGCCAAAAATCCAAAAATGGCCAAATCACTCCAAATAACGTTTTCACCCTTGAAGCCACACAAAATCCATTTTTCACTTATATCCTCCTGGCATCATTTCAAAAGACCTTTGGTCACTTCCACCCTCCAATACCCAAAAGTGCCATAAATGGTGTTATACACCATTATTCATCTTTTTTCACCATAACTCCAATGGCACCAATATCAAATGGTTATTCCAGCTTTTTATCAGGTCATAAAGGCTCAAAAGAAAAGTTTAAATTACAAATACCCATGATGCCATCAAGCAATCATTGGTGATTCTCATTCAGAGTATTCCTCCAAGGGAATACTGGAAGTTCATTCTCAAGGGATATTCAAGAGGCAGTTCCAAAACAATTTTTCAAGTTTCAGTGGTCCATCAATCCACCTTGGCAACCACATTCATTCAATAAATCCTGGATTAATCAAGACCTGTATCTTCATTCATACACCATAGGAAGATCATTCAGCCCAGTTAATTTCCAATTTGGCAAGGTATAAACTTCAGCAAGCAGGAAATACAGCCTCAAGGATTCAATACAGTCTAGCTGTCAGCCTGAAGGAGTCAAGCTCTCAACGTTTCACATATACAAGCCTCCTTTTACCCTGGGGGGTTTTCCCCAGTTAACTGATATATTTTCATTTTATTTTATCTTTTTTTGTTAAGTGAATAATGACATTATCAATTCAGTCATTTAGCACCTTTCTCTTTTTATTTCTTCGCCTTTCAATGGATATTTGGTGGTCATATCTTTACTAATTCCATTGTTCATTTTGGCATGTGGAAACAGTGATAAAGGACTTACTTGGTCGGCTCTTTGGCCATTTGGCTTCTTATTTCTCTTATTGCATCTCATTTTTGTACTTGCACATTTCTTAGAGAAATTCATCTCTTTTATTTTATTTTCTTTATTGTTTGGAGTCTTCTAAACGAGCTCCCTGATTACTGAGTGCCAGGCCACTCTTGTTTCCACAAGAGCCCCTGTCACAGAAAGCTTGTTTCAATTTTGATTAATCTCTTAATATACATGGCGGAAAAATAAAGGGATAAAATTTTTCACAAAATGAATCTTTGAGTTGAGAGTAAGCCTTTCAATGGTAGGGTATTCTTCTCATAATATATATATGTGAAGGAAGCTCCAAATTTTGTAATAAATTTTATCATTTATGGGAGATTTTTTCGAGTTTTGGAGTGTTCAAATTAAAAGATTATTCATCCATGGGCTCTCATAAGTTGGCTTGAAAGAGAATTGTTATTGACACTTAAATATACATGTAAAAATACATCAGAAAGAGCCCAAAAGCTCGGGCTTTTGTAAATTAAATGATAAAAAGTAATAAAAATATATTCAAACAAAGGGGGAGCTGCAATAAGTGTGTGAATCATGTACTTTTAAGCTACTGAGCTTTGAAAATCCCAATGAGGAACTTCTATTGAATAACCTTAATTGATACTTTGTGGCTTGCATATGTGGCTTGAATTTCTTCCAAAACTTCTATTTCTAAATTCAATTTCTTTGCTATTTCCAACCTTAATCCAATCTGTAAGGTGTGGGCATGAAACTTTGATGAAATAACAAGTACTTTTCCTTTCCTGAAAATTTGTGGAAGGTAAAAGAATTTAAAGTTAATAAGAAATAGTATTTTTAAAGAGAAGACACACCTATTTTCCTGTTGTTAACTTTGTAAGTAGAAAACAATAATATAGTAAAAATTTATTGTATTACCAACAATAAAGATTTATCCAAAAATACTCTACATGAGATATTTAAGGCTACAAAAGAAATTTCTTCAAGAGCAATTTCAATTGGAATTAATTGAGAAAGGAACTGCAAGAAATTAATTAACGAACAAAGCCTTTAGAAAGATATTTAAAGAGAAAATGTGCCCAAAAGTGACCAGAATGAATTTGGAAACAAAGTGACTAAGTTAAAAGTGATGAAAGATGCTTCAATTCACTTTTGGGGTGGTTCAAGGGGTAAAAATGATTATAATTATTTTTCACGTTGTTAAAAGGTTCAAAATGATATGAAAAGGGTTGTTGGAATCTTTTAATGATTGGTTTAACAGTATTTAAACTAAATACAAAAGGAAAAGATTCTAACATGAAGAGAAAAGTGGGACAAAGCAAAAAATCTTTTATAGCCATCAATTTTCTTACTCCAAAAGTAAAATTTACTCTTGTAAGTCGTGGAAAACACTCTGACAACAGAAAAGCCAATTATGGCATCATTAAACCCTGGTTTAGACAAAAGGAGGGCTGGTTTTACCATTTTGGACCCTTAAATCAGCCATTACTATAGTAATACCAGGCCTAGAGCCTTCAAATCACTTCAGAATGAGTGTAACAGACTTAGAAACCAGTTAAAACTCTTTTTACTAAGATTTTTTTATCTTAAGGGTAGTTTCACCTTCTTGGAAACAGTTAAAACTGCCCTGGTTGGTATCAAACCTCATCATCAATGGAGTAACAGACCCTGTGACTCAATTCCAGGCCAAAATTGATGAATGTTTGCGTGGATTTTGACATCTCACGTCTGTAAGCAAGGTGTTTGGGGGTCTGGCTCCCCCTTAGAGATAGAGTTCCTTTCCCCCCCCCAATTTAATCTTTACAATTTATTTTTTCCATTAGTTCCTCATCATGTATTATACTTACAATTTACATATTTAATTCAATTCAGTTTTACAGTACACTACTGTAATAATTGACAACTCATATGTAAATCAAAGACCACTTATGTAATACATGCGCACATTTTGACAATTCAATTGAATTCAATTGAAAATACTTCAATTGCTCATAACTTCTAAGCTATACACAACACCTCATTTTTAACGCAAAAATTAATGATTAACACTACATGTGATGTGAATTAAATTAAGGTTTGGAGAATTATCAACTTTTATACAGAAAATACAAAAAACTTAATTTAAGCTTATTTAGAGTTGAGTTACAAATTTTTCACTAAGAGGTGACCCCACCTAAATTCTTATAAGGAATCCAATGGTGAAATTAATTTTATGAGTTTATTTCTTAGATAAAAAGTTATGTTAGATTTTATCTAACTTTTTTCAAAATTATTTTGGGTAATTTTGTTGAAAATTCATTTTTACTTAATTTTTTCAAGTAAAAATGTGTTTTTACAATTTTCAAATTTGATGTATTTTTATTTTTAAATTATAATTAAATTTTTGTTTTGTATATAAATTCATATTTATATTTTAATTTTCATTTTGATTTATTTTCTTTATGTTTGTAGATTGATTTTTTGTTTGTGGTATTTTGGGTATATGAAAATACCTCTAAGGGTCACATATCCTCCCCCTAAAAAAAGAATATTAATTTGTAATATTGTTATTTCTAGTATGTCTGAATCTGCTGAGAAGTTTGGTACCTTCAGGTATGTCCTTTTATTCTAACCATTCATCTTCACAAGTTGGGTCACTGTACCTAACAAGGTATTCCCTTACTTTTTTGGCTCTTAATTTTCTTTCATTAAAAACTTTGGTAATCTTCTCAATGGGAGATGTCTCAATAGGAGGTATAACTTGGGGAACTTTATTCCTCAAGGCAAACCTTTCAGCATCACTATATTTATATGGCTTTATAAAGCTCACTGGAAATGTAGGATGCTTATTAGTAAGTTCTTCAGATAATTCTACTTCAACAGCCTTTTCTCCATGGAGGGCTTTAAAAACAACAGATCCTTCAAAGGAGTCTTTGATCTTTTTACATCCTTTGATATTATTGAAGTTGGTGGTGGATACTAGTACTAAATCCCCCACTTTGAAATCTGGATTGGAATGTGATTCGTCCCATTTATCTTTGGCATATGCAAATGAGTTAACCATGAATCTGACTGCATGCTTTCTAGCTCTGCCTAGTATTCCTTTGAAGCTGGAAGCTGTAGGATGTATTTCAACCAAATCTTTACTTAAAGAATCTTGGGGTAAGTCGGGATTCCATCCTTTTTCTAGAATAGCAGGAGTTTGATTGGTACTGGCATGAATTGATGTCTTATATGCTAATTCTAATTCTGGTAGAAGAGTAAACCAATCATGAGTGAATCCATCACAATATTTGAATTCAAGGCCATATGCACAAAGTCTTCTCACAATGTCTTCTAAGGTTTGTATCATCCTTTCAGCTAGACCATCAGTTTGTGGGTGGTAGGCTATAGAGAAAGACAATTTAGTGCCAAATACTTGGTGAAGATTTGTCCACAGTGCTGAAGTGAATTTGGGATCCCTGTCACTGATGATATTTGTGAATATGCCAGTCCATGACACTACTCCATTCCATATTACAAGAGCTGTATCCATGGCTGTATCATCTTTGTGACATGGTAAAAACATTGGAGTTTTACTGAATCTGTCTACAATCACTAGGCAAGAATTATAGCTTATGTCACCTCCTGGTGGTAGGCCAGTTACCCAATCCATATGGACAATTTCCCAAGGTCTGCTGGGTTCTTGGATTTTGATCATATTTCCAAGTCTTTCGCCTGAGGATGGATTTGCCTTTTGACATCTGTCACAGGTTTTGCAATAGTTTGCAACATCCTTCTGCCACATTGGCCACAATATGCAGGTCTTTTCTTTTTCTCTTATTCTGTCTTCAGACAGATGTCCTGAAAAGGGGCTGTCATGGCAATCTTTCAGGACAAGGTTGATTGATGACCTGTCCACAACTGTCATGACACATGTGTGCCTGGTCCTGTTCTAAATTATACCATCCAGTAAGTGAAATCTTCCTTCATAATAAGATTTCTTCCATACTTCATCCAAGGAATGTATTAGAGCGTTGGCCTTACAGTCTTTGTTAAGTAATTGGCATAAGATGAGACAATTCTTATCTTGAGTGTAACTGTTTCTTACTTCCTCAAAGAAGGTGGTGTTCAGGTATGTAACACTTATTTCTTCTATTGGGATCTGTGGGGAAGATTCTTCTGGCACATAAGCAGGATTATCAATATTATTTGGTAATGGCCATCTGCTTATTCCATCTTTATTTTTATGAATATTCCCATTTTTATGAATAATAGTCATATTGTCCCTATACTTCTTTATGGCTATGTTCCATTTTAGCATATGTCTGTTGGGTGTTTTCATGTTTAAAAGTGATTTAAAAGTGCTACAATCTGTTATTACTTCAAAAGCACATCCTTCCAGAAAGTAATTGAGTTTTTCTAAAGCACAAACAAGGCATAAACACTCCATCTGACTTGCTCCATATCTGTCTTCAGATGGTTTGATTTGCCTGGATATGAAACATATGGGCCGTTCAACAGGTTTATCATTTAAAATTTAGACTTGATGAAGTGCAGAACCAAGCCCATCCCCTGATGCATCAATGTCAAGCTTAAAGGGAAGTTTGAAGTTTGGCATCAGTAAGAGTGGAGCAGTGGCCAAGGCTTGTTTTGAAGATTCAAAGGCTTCTACTCTGTCAAAAGTCATTTCAAATACTGTGTCTTTGTCACATAACTTATAAAGAGGTCTTGCTATGGATGCAAAATGTTTAATGTGTTACCTGTAATATCCTGCAAAACCCAAAAATTATTGAATTTCCTTTTTGTTTTGAGTTATAGGTTTCATTAAGACTGCTGCACCTTTATTTTTGTCAATCCCAAGGGATAGACCAGATACCACATGTCCTAGTGCTTTGGGCTCCTTAAATTCAAAATGAAATTTCTTCAAAGAGATTTTCATGTTCCCTGATTTAATTTTTGTCAAAACTCTGGATAATCTGCACATATGTTCTTCTCAAGTATTGTAACAGACAATAATATCATCAATGTAAATGATGAACCATCCTTCTGAATGCTCTTCAGGGAAAATTTCATTCATCATTCTTTCAAAGTGAGAAGGTGCATTACTCAAATATTCATAAACTCCACAATGGACAATAATTGTCAAGTATTTACTTGCTCTTGGTGTCACTACATTTTGATGAAATGCTTTAAGGGCATCCATAGTGCTTATATACACTGCTTGAGATATTTGGGTGAGGGCAGTTTGGATTTTTGGTATTGGGTACCTGTCTGGAACATTGTAAGTTATCAGAGCTCTAAAGTCCCCAATCATTCTAGTTTTTCATTATGCGATGCAACTATGACTGATGTAGTTATTTCTACTTCTTCATTGTGGCCTACCTTTCATATTACACCCAGGTTTAGAAGTTTTGCAATATGAATTTCCAGAGCTTCTCTTGATTTTGTACTTGCTGGATATGCAGGTCTTCTTAAGGGTGGTGGATAAGGTCTCTCAATATTAAGATTAATGTCAACTTCATGACCAATAATTTCCCCTAGGGGTTCTGTATCTGAATCAAATGCTTCTTTGTGGTCATATAAAAGAGAAGAAAGTTCATTTTCTTGTTTATCACTCAAATGAAGGCTTATTTCAGCTGCATTTAACTGTTCAAACTTGAATTTCTCTAACTCTAAGTTGAATGGTGATACTTTTTCACTGTAATTTGTCTTTTAAATGGTAAAAAGGAAAATTTTTGGCACTTATTGTCTCCAATAGTAAAGTATCTGTCCTTGTTGTTATGTAAATCCATGCCATACAAGATCAAATAATCATTTCCCAATATGAAATGGGTACTAGAGCAATTTGCCATAACAAAAAATTCAACAGTGATTTTTTTGTCAATTACCACTTCTTTTATACAGGAGTTACCAGCTTTAGAAGCTTTCCCTCTGTTTGGTTTGGTCTTCATTAACTGTGCATCTTGAATTTTTGATAAATCAAGTTGGCTATTGCTCAACTGTGGCAAGTGTGAGTAATATCCCATGATGTCAAAGGTGGCATTGATATTTTCTATATCCTTTGAAGATTCAGAAAATATTGATGATTTATCATCTGAATTTTCTTCAATTACATCATCTTTTTCAACATCAGGTTCTTCTTCAATGTTAATTTCATTGATTTTCCCCCTTTTTGGACATGTATTGGATAAATGTGTGGTGCTTTGGCAAATATGGAATTTCCTGATTGTATCTTCAGATTTATATTTCAAATTGTTAGAATTTTCTTTGGGGCTTTTGTCCACAGAATCTTTCTAAGATGTATTAAGCTTTGTTTTGAGATTCACCCTACTAGAACCAATTTTGGTTCCGGTGGTTACTTGTTCTAATATATTGATAATATCTTCTGCTGAAGATTGTTCAGTAGTCATGCTTTTGACAGCATGCTGTAGGTCACCTCCACATTGTCTTAGAATTTTCCTATGAATCATAAATTCTGACATGTCAGGGTATAATTCTGTTAGTCTGTCCTTTTGTTGGCAAAACCATGGTAAATATTTGTCATTATCAGCATTGAACTTTGCAGATTCAAAGGCTGTTTAAACTCTAAACCTCCAAGCATCATTGGCCCATTTGTTGATAATTTGGGTTTTCCACCAAGTCCAACTTTGGTGTCCATGTGCTTGTCTCAATTTGATATATCATCTGTGAGCTGATTTGGTAAACAAGGTGTTAAAACTAGCTGTTACTAATCTGTCTGGTAATTCAAAATCTTCTTTGATCATGTAAATACCTCTGATGAATTCCATATGGTCATATTCTCCTTCACCACTGAAGTGAGGCCATTCCTTAAGTTTTGGAACTTTTTTCAAGAGTGCTTGGTCCATTGATGGTTCCAAGTTATGAAAAAAAGTAGAAAATTCATTCTTTAACTGTGAATTTTCAATATCCAATACTTGTGGATTGGGAATCCTTGTACCCTCATTTTAATTCAAAGGTTTAGACATTCTTGGTAAGGTGTTTAGTAGTTGCTCAATATCATTCATTTTACTGATTTTACACCTTTGTGAATTTCTTATTTCATGTTTCAAGCTTTGCATAGATTTAATTACATTCTTTTTATGATCATCCTCTTTATATGTCAGCTCATTCCATAAATCTGTTTGTTTAGTATTATCAGAGATAACCTCTTTTAACTTTATTGTTAATTTTGATATTTCCTCCTTTGAGGTATCAAAACACTTTTTAAAGGAAATTATATGTGTCTTTACTTCATTAAATGATTTTGAAATATCATCAAGAGCTTTCTTATTATCCTCTTTGATAGTACTTATGGCTTGTTTTATTCTTCTTTCAATTATGTCATCAATACTGAATTTAGAATATTTGTCTGTTAATTCCTTAATAATGGCAGATTGTTCATTTATCTTATTGCCAAAAGAATTATCATCATTGGAAGTTTTAATTGTTCTTAAACCTTTTTCAAAACATATAAGTGTTTCATTAATTTGGCTCACACTCAAGTTATTTATTTTAAGATTGTTAAAAATTGATTAATTTTTATCAGAAATATGAGTTTTTACATCAGTTATAACTTCATTCAACTCTGGGATAGCATCAAAAATTTCAGAAATCATTTCTGATATTTTAGCTGGCTTCCGCTTTTTGTAATTCCATCATATTTCTGGCCATCTTAAATACATTTTCCATGGCATCCTGTATCCCTGGCTGTAAGGTTTGTGCCTGGTGCCTTTCCTTTGCCCTTGTTCTGATCTTGTGGCTGCTTTTTCATGTTAGAATTGCTGCTGCTGGCCACTGGGGCTGTTTTTGGCACTTGTTTGGGTGGTGGAGGGTTGTTTTTCCTCCATTCTGATGTTAGGAGCATCATGTTCTTCTTTTCCATCAATGGATGCCATTCATTGAGTAGCTTGCAAGTGTTGGGATGGCCCAGGAATTTTCTCACAGTCAGGTAAGAAGTCATGCAGTTTTTCCACAGATTTTCAAGGATCTGGTACTCTTTGTGCTGCAATGCATTGTTGTAAGCCTTCTAGCTGGCTTTGTAAATGTCCACTGAGGCTTCTTGTGGCAGTGTCATCTCTTTTTGAAGGTAAAACAGTCTTATCAGCTTCAGAATGACACAAGTTATTAATTTGGAGGTCATCAACTAACCCTTTTCCTTCTGTAACTGATTGGCTTCTGCCATAATCACATCTATGACCTTTCTGGGAGCTGCTTGAGGGGCTATAGCTTGCTCCTGATCTGGATGAAGGCATATTGTATGATTAAAAAGCTTTGAAATAGTAATTTTACGTCAAAAAACTTACTATTGGCCAAATTCCTAGCTTTCTGAAGAGTATTACATATATCCAAGTCAATCAATTCAGAAGAAATTGGTTCAGGTTTATTATTCTGAGTCACAATAATAGTACTATTATGGTCAGAATTATTAGTACTTGCAGGAATGATTGTAAGGTTTGACTATGAAAAAATAAATAAAAATCACCAATATTTTACTTATTGTACTATGAATGTCCTTATAAATATAATAAATAAGGTAAACAATTATTATAATTATGGCATAAAAATAACTCTATTATTAAATGAATATAATAATATAATAAATAAGTATATTAACATAAGATAATTAATATATTTAAAAGCACTTTATTATTGTTACCAACAAATAATAAAGGCATAAAAAGTTTTTTTTTATAAATGAAATACAATTAATAACAATAATATTACTAATATTAAAGTTATTTATTAATATAAGAATTATTAAAAATAATAATGAAGAGAAAATAAACTACTTTTAACACTTAATATAAGAATTTTGAAAGCTTTTACGCCAAAATAATGTAAATACAATTTATAAAAACTGTATTTACAAATATTCTTTAATTTTTATGTGGAAATTGAGTTAAAGAGATTTTTGAACAAAAACAATTAAATAATTGATGTAATCACGTCAAGATTGATAATTATAATAAATATGATCTTTGTTCTTTGATAATATAAAAGTTTTATATATAAAGAATAAAGAATTTACCTTTTGATTCAATTATTTTAGTGTTTTTGATGCGTATGAGGGAAAATAGAGTAAAAAGAGCTCTATTTATAGTAAAAACCTCCCTTCTAGAGTCCAGAAAGCTTCTAGTAGACGCGTACTGATGGTTTCTACTAGAAATGATCAATATTTCAAGGTTTAGTGATGATTACATCATGATCAAATCATCTTATCTCATTATTACACCGTTATTTAGAGTTATCACTATAACCCTAAGTTTGATGACATCATAGGCTTGCAAGAAGCCTAACTTCATGGATTTTATTATTATTAATCATAATCTAATAGTAATCATCAGTTTTATCATTTATATGACTGTTAAGATTAAAATAAGATTACAGTGAGTGATCATAAATGATCAAATTTAAGCTTAAACTTTGATCATGTATAACGTTTAATTTATACATACTACAGCTATTCTGAGAGTGGATTCTGATAGCTTGGCATGTCCTTATTAAACTTCCAAGAGAATTTTATTACATCATCAAAAATCTATCTTTGATGATTTTTCTTGTAACTCATCTTTTCTGTCAAAATTCAGTATTTTAAACTTCAAACCATGATTTCAAGGGGTTATAACTTGAATATTATAACTAAAAATATGTCATTATTCACGTATAAACTAGTAGAATCCGACTGTCTACTTTTTTTAAGTTTGGACCACTTTCACAACAAAGTGGTCAACAGCTCTATTGATTTTATTCAATAATCCATTACAAGTTTTAACCTTGTTTATAACTTGTGAAATAAAGATCATATCTGTATTCCTACAGTAATTAAGTGGTGACTTTTTTTTGGTTTATCTCCCTATCTTGTATATTTCAAGAGATATTAGCTAAAAACCATGAATATATGCATTGACCAAAAAGTGCATATATTCAGCTTAATTCCTTATGTATTGACTTTAGAGGCTAGCTTTGTAATTGTTTTATGTGAAGATATTTATTGAGAGTCCAATGCTACCATTTACTTTACATTTTGTTTCATTGGTTTCTGAGATAAATGAGGCTTTGTACCTTTTTGGTGATATTATTACTTATACTTCAGGAATTCTTGACTTTTCAGATATGCCATAAAAATGGCATCTGTGTATTTTACCATGGAGAATATAATGGTGTAACTTATTTCAAAATCTTATTCATTATATTCTGAGTTTATGAAGATTTTATACTTATTTAAGGTATTTTACTGATTTTTGAGATAATTATCATAAGTATAATTATTACAAAAATTTTGCTGTGACCTTTTTTGATATGTGGTAATATCTCAAAGGCTCACAACAATGGTGGTAACTGTTGAGGCTCTTTCAATGTTTTCATGTCTTACCACATTGTCAGACACTAAAATTCATGAAAAAGCCAATTAATTAACTAAAAAAAGGTATTTCAAAAACGAGATCAAAATATAAGCCTCACTTATAATATGAAAAAAAATTATTCTTTTATGTATTTTTTGAACTATAAGTATTTTTTATATGTTTTTGAATTTCTCAATATAAGAAAAGAGATTAAAGAAGAGTAAAAAAAGTTTTCACAGGTAAAATTATTTAAAAATAGTAAGAAATAGAATTTTTAAAGAGAAAACATGCAAATTTTATTGTTTTAAACTTTGTAAGTATAAAAAAATAATATAATAAAAATTTATTGTTTTACCAACAATAAAGATTTATCCAAAAATACTCTACCAGAGATATTTAAGGCTACAAAAGAAATTTTCTTCGAGAGCAATTTCAATTGTAATTAATTGAGCAAGGAAATGCAAGAAATTAATTAGATAACAAAGCATCTAAAAAGATATTGAAAGAGAAAAACACACCCAAAAGTGACCAGGATGAATTTGGAAACAAAGTGACAAAGGTAACAGTGATGAAAGATGCTTTAATTCACTTTTGGGGTTGTTCAAGGGGTAAAAATGACTATAAGAGTTACAAAAAATGATTATATTGATCTTTCCACGTGGTTAAAAGGTTTAAAATGATATTAAAAGGGTGGTTGGAATCCTTTAATGATTGGTTTAACAGTGTTTAAACTAATTATAAAAGGAAAAGATTCTAACATTAAGAGAAAAGTGGGGCAAAGGAGACATTCTTTTATAGCCATCAATTTTCTTGCTCCAAGAGTGCAACTTACTTTTTTCAGTCGTGGAAAACACTCTGACAACAGAAAGGCCAATTATGGCATAATTGAACCCTGGTTTAGACCAAAAAAGGGCTGGTTTTAGCCATTTTAGACCCTTAAATCAGCCATTACTACAGTAATACCAGGCCTAGAGCCTTCAAAACACGTAAGAATTAGTTTAAGAGACATAGAAACCAGTTAAAACTGCTTTTACCAAGATTTTTTTATCTTAAGGGTAGTTTTACCCTCTTGGCAACAGTCAAAACTGCCCTGGTTGGTATCAAAACCTCATCATCAATTGAGTCACAAACCCTGTGACTCAATTCCACACCAAAAGTGATGAACGTTTGCATGGATTTTGAAATCTAACACCTGTCAGCAAGGAGTTTGGGGGTCTGGCTCCCCCTTAGAGCTAGAGTTCCTTTCCCCCCCAAATTTAATCTTTCCAATTTATTTTTTCCTTTAATTCCTCATCATGTATTATACTTACAATTTACATATGTAATTCAATTGATTTTTGCAGTACACTACTGTAATAATTGACACCTCCTATGTAAATCAAAGTTCACTTATGTGATACGCATGCACATTTTGACAATTCAATTGAATTCAATTGAAAATACTTCAATTCCTCATAACTTCTAAACTATACACAACACCTCATTTTTAACACAAAAATTGATGATTAAAACTACATGTGATATGTATTAAAATTTAGAGTTGAGTTACAAACATTTCCCTCAGAGGTGACCCCACCTAATTTTTTATAAGGAATCCAATGGTGAAATCAATTTTATATGTTTATTTGTTAGATAAAAAGGTATTATAAATTTTATTTAAATTTTTTCCAATTTTTCTTTGGGTAATTTTGTTGAAAATTCATTTTTACTTAATTTTTTCAAGTAAAAATGTGTTTTTACAATTTTCAAATTTGATGTATTTTCATCGTTAAATCATAATAAAATTGTTGCTTTTGTATATAAATTGATATTCATATTTTAATTTATTTTCTTTATTTTTGTGTATTAATTTTATGTTTGTGGTCTTTTGGGTATATGAAAATACCTCTATGGCTCACACAATTTATCTCCTATGTCAAATTCCAAATGCAACACCTGCTGTCAGGCGTAGTGACTTTGCTCATGGTGAGTGGATTTAAGAAAAAGGAGAAAATGTGCAAAGGATTATCAATTTTTCTTGATTGCTGATGTAAAATCATGATGCAGTTCTTCTTGAATTTCTTTTATTTCTGATGAACATAAATTTATTTGGTTTCAAGATAAATACCTATGAGCTCCTTCCAAATATCTGAAATTGAGGCTTTTTTGTGTTCAAGTTGTACCATACTATCAATGACTGGATTAATTAAGGACACCAGAACCTGATTTGAAGTGAAGTGATCTAGATTTTTCATTATGTCAAAAACTTTCTTCTTATCTCTTGTGTATCAACTGATGGATTATTATTCATCAATAAGAAGTTTTTGAAGCCTTCTTCATTCTTTTGAACACCAAAGCAGACCTTTTCCATGGGATTCTATTGTGTCTGACAGAAGATGGACAGACCATGACACAAATTGTTTGCTTCATCCCAAAGGAGGAGTTTTTCACTCCAATAAATGGACAAAGAAGAAGTTTACTAGTGAAAAATTATTCTTGAAAGTGTCAGCCATTGATGGGTGGGAAATGATATTCTTTTTGAATAGATTGGGAATATGTAAGATACAAAAGACTTTTTGTATGTGGGGGAGCTCTTTTGAAATGAGGAACTGTTGGAGCAATTAAAATTAATGTTATTTTCATGTTCAATATTTATAAAAATATTATAAAAAACTCTACTGAAATTTGACCACTACCGAAGGTGAATTAGTAACAACTGCTGAAATGTTTCTAGGATTTTTTTATCATTTAAACCTTGTTAGAAGTGTAGAAAATTCTGTTTCAATTGCCAAAAATTTAAATCCTGGTTGTTTTCAAGATTCAAGGAACTTTTGTGCTTTTGAGAAATTTGATTATTGGAACCAGCTATTCCAGAGGTCTTATTTCTTTAAAGCACCAAGGTAGCTAGTGCCTTGGTTCTCCCAAATGAAAATTCCATTAATTGTTGGAACTTGAAATGGCATTCACTGAGACCTAAAGGATTTGAAAATTATATTGTATTCATTTCAAATAAAACTTTGGTCTAGTATTTCTACTAAAAGCTATATTTCCAGATAAATTGGTCCAGCCATACAGAGATAGAGTCAGATTATATTGATGTTTCAATTTTTTTATTAGTAAGAGCTCAAGCTTTGCATGCATGGGAGGAAAAATATTTTTTGATATTTCAAACTTATTAATTAAAGTAAAAGGCAATCAAACAGGTTCCTCTGGGGACTTCTGGAAGAAGGGATTATCATCAAATCAAAAGGAGAGGTTTGAATTAATAAGGGCCCTGAGTAGCAATTCATATAAGTGGGTTTTTTTTCCTTTTGATATTGGCTGGAAGTATCAGGCATAATAAGACACTTATGAATAGTATCTTTTGTTAGGTATGGTAATTTTGAGAGAAGGAATTTTAAATTGTTGTTTTAGGATGCTTATTGATTTCCATGACTTTTATTTAAGAGTTGGATGGTATTGAGCTCTTCAGTGAAGATCAAAGGTAGTTTAACTTCTGAGAAAGATAAATTTATTTGTAGATGTCTTTGATAGGCGCCAGGAGAAGGTGAGGTCTTCCTTGTGGGAAGGTCTTCTGGCAATTCATATATTTGGCTTTGCGTTTCCAAGAAAGTTGTTTCTGAAATAACTTTCAACATCAAGAAGAAGGTAAATTGTGGCAATTGTTGAATGAAGGTGTAATACAAAAGCTGCGTGAAGTGTTAATATATAGTAGGATATAAAATAAAAAGAGATAGGAAAACAGGATTATATAGTTTTTTTGAAAAAAATAAAAAAATACAAGCATGGAAGGAAATGAATAAGAAAGACAATTGAATTCAGAAAATAGTAAAGAAATTTTGAAGAGGATAACCTAAGAATGAGATTTAAAAAAAGGACCATCAAGAAAGAGTTTTAGAATAAATTTTCAACAATGCTGAAGTAAGAGATTAAAAAAAAGAAAACATTGAAAGAATCAAATTGAAACTCCAAAGGAAAAGGAAAGGTACATGGGGAGAATTCCAGAAAAGACCAGTGGGGCACGCTCTCCTTCCCAGTGGTACACACTTGGAGTCCTTTTTTACTTGCTGTGGAAGCTGAGTCATACCAACTGTAAGGTGTGGATATGAAACTTTGATTAAAAATCAGGTGCTTTTCCTGTCCTCAAAATTTGTATAAGGTAAAAATCAATTAAAAATAGTGAGAAATATCATTTTTAAGAGAAAACACACCAAATTTATTGCTTATAGCTTTCTTATTATAAAACAATAATATTATAAAGATTTATTGTTTTACCAAAAATAAAAAATTATCCAAAAATACTCTACAAGAGATATTTAAGGCTACAAAAGAAATTTCTTCAAGAGCAATTTCAATTGGAATTAATTGAGAAAAGAACTGCAAGAAAGTATTTAAAGAACAGATTCTTTAAAAAGAATATTAAAGAGAAAACACACCCAAAAGTGAACAGAGTGAATTTGGAAACAAAGTGACAAAGTTTACACTGATGAAAGATGCTTTAATTCACTTTTGGGGTGGTTCAGGGGCAAAAAATGATTATAAGAGTTACAAAAAATGATTATAATGATTTTTTTAACATGGTTAAAAGGATGAAAATTATTTAATAAAGTTGGTTGGAATCTCTTATTGATTGGTTTAACAGGGTTTAGACTAATTATAAAAGGAAAAGATTCCAACATGAAGAGAAAAGTGGGACAAAGAAGACATTCTTTTATAGCCATCAATTTTCTTGCTCAAAAAGTAAAATGTACTCTTGTCAGTCGTGAAAAACAGTCTGAAAACAGAAAAGCCAATTATGGCATCATTGAACCCTGGTTTAGAGCAAAAAGGGCTGGTTTAAGCCATTTTTAGGCATTTTTAGCCATTTTAGACTCTTAAATCAGCCATTACTATAGCAATAACTGGTCTAGAGCCTTCAAAACACATTGGAATGTGTGTAAGAGACGTAGAAATCAGTTATAACTGTTTTTACTATGATTGTGTTATCTTAAGGGTAGGTTTACCCTCTGGGCAACAGCTAAAACTACCCCAGTTGGTATCAAAACCTCATCATCAATTGAGTCCACAGACCCTGTAACTCAATTCCAGGCCAAAAGTGATGAACTTTTGCGTGAAATTTGACACCACACGCCTGTCAGCAAGGAATTTGGGGGTCTAGCTCCCCCTTAGAGCTGGAGTTCCTTTTCCCCCCAAATTTAATCTTTCCAATTTATTTTTCCTTTAATTCCTCATCATGTATTATACTTATAATTTACATATGTAATTCAATTGAGTTGTACAGTTCAATACATTAATAATTGATACCTCATATGTAAATCAAAGTTCACTTATGTAATACACACGCACATTTTGACATTTCAATTGAATTCAATTGAAAATACTTCAAATCTTCATAACTTCTAAACTAAACACAACACCTCAATTTTAACACAAAATTTGATGGTTAACACCACATGTGGAGTGAATTAAATTAAAGTTTTGAGGATTTTCAATTTTTCTATTGAAAATACTAAAAACTTAATTTAAGCTTATTGAGAGTTGAGTTACAAAATTTTCACTCAGTGGTGACCCCACATCCTTTTTTATGAGGAATCCAATGGTGAAATAATTTTTATATGTTTATTTATTGGATAAAAAGTTATAATAATTTTCATTCAACTTTTTTCCAAATCTATTTATTTTTTTACAATTTTGTTAAAATTTCATTGTTACTTAATTTTTTCAAGTATAAATGTAATTTTATAATTACAAAATTTAATGTAATTTTATTTTTAAATGGTAATTATATTTAATTTTGAATATAATTTTATATTTATATTTTGATTTTTATTACAATAATATAAAGAAACTTATTTTATTTATATTTATATGTTAATTCTGTATTTGTGGTCTTTGGGGTATATGAAATTACCTCTAAGGCTCACATTCCCTCCCCCTAAAAAAGAATATTCCTTTTCAATATTGGTATTTCTAGTGTGTCTGAATCTCCTGAGGAGTTTGGTAGCTTCTGGTATACCTCTTTCTTCTAACCATTCATCTTCACAAGCTGGGTCACTGTACCTAACAAGGATTCCCTTACTTTTTTGGTTCTTAATTTTCTTTCTTTAAGAACTTTGGTAATTTTCTTAGTACAAGATGTGTGAGCCTGTGAGGTATGTATGACATACCCATTAGGCCACAAATGATTTTATAATCAGTTAATTTTGTCTTAAACAGACTTTTTAGTTGAATTTAAAATAAAAAATAATAAAAAATAAGTATAACTTTTTTTTTTGGATAAACAAAGATATAAATATTATGTCATTTTTGGATTCTACACCAAAAATAACCTAGGGTACACCCATAGGGTGTTATACCCAAAATCACTTATTTTTTATGTTATTGGAAGATTTTAGAATCTCACAGTACCAATGTAACTTTTTAACATTTTTTTAAAATTGTTAAATTTAAGCTTAATTAAGCTTAAATTTAAAGTTGCATAAGGTTTATGCAAACTTACCAAAATTTTAGTTAAAATTGAGGTGTGGTGTATATTTACTGAATTGGCTAAGGATTTGCCATACAGAATGTAAATCCTGCGTGAGCTCAATTTAAAAGGGTTTAAGGCCATAGTATGGCTTTAAATAAATAAAAGGGCAAAATCCACGCAGAAAGGTGGGACAAAGGAAAAAGACCAAATAGAGCTGGGGTACCCAACTTTTTGGATCTGCAAGGATTCAATTAAGGTTTTCCACCTGTATTGGAGGATTTTCAACCTTATTTAAACTTTAAGATTAGACTTTGATCCAACCTTAAGGTTTAAACTGGTTTTATCCCAATTTGGACAGGAATTTCAAGCTGCCAAAGGGTAAATCCCAATATGCAGGCTTGAAATCAAGGTTTTAAGAACTGCCAGAGCTTATTTAAGCTTAAAAACCTTAAATAAGCTTAAAAATTTAAAGTTTCAAACATTAAAACCTTATCAAAACTTAAGGTTTAGTGTGTTTTGCTATTTTATGTGGAAAAATAGCAAAAACTTCAAAAATTCATTAAAAATCCAATTCTTAATGGATTTGCTTGAAAATTTCACACAACTTAGAATTCAATATTATCAATATATAAATTAAATTTTAAGTATCTTTTATAAATAAATTTCTTGGGTAATTAGCCTGGAAATTTACTCTTTTAATTAAACTCAAAGAAATTTATGATTTCTTTAAAAATTAATTAAAAATTGAGTTTAAGAGATTTCTACTTGAAACTTTATTTTTAAGTTTTTCATGTGATGAACTTTAATATAAATAAACTTATTTATATTAAAAACTTAAAATAATTAGTTTAAATGAGGATTAAAGTTACATGGAGTTAAGAATAACACTGATAACTTTAAATTGGAAGTAAAAATAAGTTGCCTTAAGTTAAGAACTTTATTTTTAAGCATGGTTTTTCAGTTTTGACCTGAGCACGCCTTCTACATCCATCATGAATCATGAGAGCTGCTCTGAAGACATAAAAAGAGTCTTTTCATCACTGTTTTTGTCCAGAATTCATTATCAATCCAATCATATTAGAAATTTAAACAGGTAAAGTTTTATTAAATATAAAATCTTATTATTAAAAAGTAATTCTTAAGTTATTTTTATTCTTTATTTATTAAAATTAAAGAGTTGAAGTCATAGAATTTAGATTATTGTTGTAATCACCAATAATATATTTTATTATATAAAATTTTCATTTTAAATATCTTTTAAAATCCACAAATTCCTCTCAAAAACTCTTTAATCATAATTTATATTATAAAAAGTTGTTTTATCTTTACATTTATTGATTTTTGACATGTTTTTAACTTATAATCATTATTTAATATTATAAATGTTGTTGTTTGACTTATTATATTAAATAAATCTTATAAGTAAGTTTTCTCTAAAAGTTCTATATTTTTTTTGTCTAGTATTAGTTTTTTATATAGAATTTTCTCTATAAGAATTATTTCTGCACAGTGTGTGTTTTAATTCTTTTATAAATAATATTTATATTATTTATAAGTGGTTAAATATTTATATTTTCCACGTGTAATTGTCTCATTAAGAGCTTTACACTTCTTATTGTTATAAGTGTCAGTGACTATAACAATAATAGAATAATTATAATTTATTATAATTATTATATTTTTTTTATTATTATATTATTATAATAATAATTAAATTTATTTCTTTATATAATTATTTTTAATAATTATATTTAAATTTGTGGTTATAATATTTTATTATATTATATTTTTCTACTGAGGACAGTCATAGTACTCTTGATATTGTTACTATTATCAAGAGTTTCATAGACAAACCTTACAAGATGTCTCAATAGGAGGTATAACTTGGGGAATCTTATTACTCAAGGGAGATTTCTCAGCATCAATAGATTTATATGGCTTTATCATGCTCACTGGAAATGTAGGATGCTTATTGCTAAGTTCTTCAGATAACTCTACTTCAACAGTATTTTCTCCATGGAGGGCTTTAATCACAAAATGTCCTGAAAAGGAGTCTTTCAGATTTTTACATCCTTTGATGTTATTGAAGTTAGTGGTATATACAAGAACTAGGTCCCCCACTTTGAAATATGGAGTTGCATGTGATTTATCCCATTTGTCTTTAGCATATGCAAAAGAGTCCTCCATGCACCTTACTGCATGCTTTCTAGCTTTGTCTAGCATTCCTTTGAAGCTAGCAGCTGTGGGATGTATTTCAATTAAATCTTTCCTCAAGGAATCTTGGGGTAACTTGGGGTTCCATCCTTTTTCTAGAATACCAGGAGTCTGATTGGTACTGGCATGGATTGATGTTTTATATGCTAATTCCAGTGGTGGCAACAGAGTACACCAATCATGGGTAAATCCATCACAATCTTTGAATTCAAGGCCATATGCACAAAACCTTCTCACCATGTCCTCTAAGGTTTGGATCATCCTTTCAGCCAGGCCATCAGTTTGTGGGTGGTAGGCTGTAGAGAAAGACAGTTTAGTGCCAAATAATTGGTGAGGATTTTTCCATAGTGCTGAAGTGAATTTGGGATCCCTATCACTAATTATATTTGTAAATATCCCAGTACATGACACTACTCTATTCCATGTCAGAAGAGCTGTATCCATGGCTGTATCATCCTTGTGACATGGTAAAAGGGATTGGAGTTTTACTGAATCTGTCCACAATTACTAGGAAAGCATTATAACTTCTGGCACCTCCTGGTGGTAGGCCAGTTACGCAATCAATATGGACAATTTCCCAAGGTCTGCTTGGTTCTTGCATTTTTATCATATTTCCAAGTCTCTTGCCAGTGGGTTTATTTGCCTTTTGGAATCTGTCACAGGTCTTGCAATACTCTGCAACATCTTTCTGCCACATTGGCCACCATATGCAGATCTTTACTTTTGCTCTTGTTCTGTCTTCAGACAGATGTCCTGAAAAGGGGCTATCATGGCATTCGTTCAGTACAAGATTGATTAATGACCTGTCTACAACTGTCATGACACATGTGTGCTTGGTTCTGTGGTAAATTATACCATCCTGTAGGTGAAATCTTCCTTCATCATAAAATCTTTCTCCATACTTCATCCAAGGCATGTATTAGAGAGTTGTCTTTACAGTCTTTGTTAAGTAATTGGCATAAGATTCTACAATTCTTATCTTGAGTGTAACTACTTCTGACTTCTTCAAAGAAGGTGATGTTCAAGTCTGTAACACTTATTACTTATATTGGGATTTGTGGTGAAGCTTCTTCTGGCACATAAGGAGGATTATCAATGTTATTTGGTAATGGCCATCTGCTTAGTCCATCTGCATTCTTATGAATATTCCCATCCTTATGAACAATAGTCATATTGCCTCTGTATTCTTGTATG
This sequence comes from Austropuccinia psidii, assembly GCA_023105745.1. NCBI lineage: Eukaryota > Fungi > Basidiomycota > Pucciniomycetes > Pucciniales > Sphaerophragmiaceae > Austropuccinia > Austropuccinia psidii. The sequence continues at coordinate 35,802,163 of JALGQZ010000012.1, forward strand.
GCTATTTGCCATCTGAGCATATGTCTGTTGGGTGTTTTCATGTTTAAAAGTGATTTGACAGCTGTACAATCTGTTATCACCTCAAAAACACATCCCTCGCAGAAGTAGTTTAATTTTGTCAAGGCCCAGACAAGACATAGACACTCCATTTGACTTGCTCCATATCTGGCTTCAGTTGGTTTTATTTTCCTGGATATGAACATATGGGTCCTTCTATGGGTTTATCATTTATGATATGAACTTGGTAAAGTGCATCACCCAGTCCATCCCCTGATGAATCAATATACAATTTGAAAGGCAATTTAAAGTCTGGCATCACTAATAGTGGATCAGTGGTCAAGGCTTCGCTCAGAGACTCAAAAGCTTTGACTCTGTCAACAGTCATTTCAAATACTGTGTCTTTGTCACACAATTTATAAAGTGGTCTTGCTATGGATGCAAAATCTTTAATGTGTTGCCTGTAATATCCTGCAAAACCTAAGAATGACTGAATTTCCTTCTTATTCTGAGGCATGGGTTTTAGCAATACTGCTGCAACTTTTTTTTTGTCAATTCCAAGGGACAAACCAGATACAACATGTCCTAGTGCTTTAAGTTCTTTAAATCGAAAATGACATTTCTTCAAGGAGATTTTCATGTTTACTGATTGAATTTTTGTCAAAACTCTGGAAAATCTGTACATGTGCTCTTCCCAAATTTTGGAACAGACAATAATGTCATCAATGTAAATGATTAACCATCCCTCTGAGAGTTCTTCAGGGAAGATTTCATTCATCATTCTCTGGAAGTGTGAAGGTGCATTTTTGATACCAAAGGGCATCCTCAAGTATTCATACACTCCACAATGAACAATAATTCTCAAGTATTTTCTTGCTCTTGGTGTCACCAGATTTTGATGGAATCCTTCAAGGGCATCCATAGTGGCTATATACACTGCTTGAGACATTTGAGTGAGGGAAATTTGGATTTTTGGTATTGGGTATGTGTCTGGAACAGTGTAAGTGTTCAGAGCTCTAAACCCCCCAACCATTCTGGATTTTCCATTATGCCATGCCACTATGACTGGTGTAGTTATTTCTACTTCTTCATTATGGCCAAATTTTCGTTTTACACCAAGGTCTAGAAGTTCTTTGATATGAGTTTCCAGAGCTTCTCTTGACTTGGGACTTGCTGGGTATGCAGTTCTTCTCAAGAGTGGTGGATAAGGTCTTTCAATACTAAGAATGATATCAACTTCATGACCAATGATTTCTCCTAGAGGTTCTTTGTTTGAAGCAAATGCTCCTCTGTGGTCATACAAAAGGGAAGAAAGTTCATTTTCTTGGTTATTAGTTACATGAAGGCTTATTTCAGCCTCATTGAATGGTTCAGACTTGAATTTATCTAACTCTAAGTTGACTGGTGATACTTTGTTTACTGTAATTTGTCTTTTAAATGGTAAAAAAGCAAATTTTTGGCACTTATTGTCTCCAATAGTAAAGTATCTGTCTTTTTTGTTATGCAAATCTATCCCATACATGATTAAATAGTCATTTCCCAATATAAAATGGGTACTAGAGCAATTTTCCATAACAACAAATTCAACTGTGATTCTTAAATTCCCATTTATGTGTGGGAATATGAAATTGGTCTCAAAGATTCCTAATGTTTTCATTGGATTACTTGCACTGTTGAATTTTATACCATCCACTGGTAACAGTTGGTCTTCAAAATTTGGTACACAAGTCTTAAGAAAAAATTTTCCAGCACAAGAGCAGAAGGCTCCTGGGTCAAGCAAAAGTTTGGTGGGCTTGTTGTCAATCACCACTTCTGTTATACAGGAGTTACCAGCTGTATAACCTTTTCCCCTGTTTGGTTTGGTTTTCATAAGTTGTGCATCTTGAACTTTTGACAAATCAAGTTGACCATTTCTCAATTGTGGAAAGTGGGAATAGGATTCCATGATGTCAAAAGTGGCATTGATATTTTCTATATCTTTTGAAGATTCAGGAAATATTGATGACTTATCATCTGAATTGTCTTCAATTATGTCATCTTTTTCAACATCATGTTCCTTTTTAATATCAATTTCATTGATTTTTCCCTTCTTTGGACATGTATTGGCTAAATGGGTGGTGCTTTGGCAAATATGGCACTTTCTGACTGTATCTGCAGATTTATACTTAATATTATTAAAATTTTCTTTGGGGATTTTGTCCACAGAATCTTTCCAAGGTGTATTAAAGCTTGTTTTGAGATTCACCCTACTAGAACCCATTTTGGTTCTGGTGGTTACTTCTTCTAGTATATTGATAATATCCTCTGCTGAAGATTGGTAAGTAGTCCTGCTTTTGATAGCATGCTCTAAGTCACCTCCACATTGTCTCAGAATCTCTCTATGGATCATAAATTCTGACATATCAGGATAGAATGCTGTTAATTTGTCTTTTTGTTGGCAAACCATGGTAAAGCTTTGTCTCTATCAGCATTAAATTTGGCAGATTCAAAGGCTGTTTCAACTTTAAACCTCCAAGAATCATTTGCCCATTTGTTGATGATTTGGGTTTTCAACCAAGTCCAACTCTGGTGTTCATGTGCTTGTCTTATTTTGATGTACCATCTGTGAACTGATTTGGTAAACAAGGTGTTAAATCTGGCTGTTAGCAATCTGTATGGTAATTCAAAATCCTCTTTGATCATGTCAATACCTTTAATGAATTCCATATGGTCATATTCTCCTTCACCACTGAAGTGAGGCCATTCTTTAAGTTTTTGGAACTTCTTTCAAGAGTGCTTGGCCCATTGATGGTTCTAAGTTATGAAAAGAAGTAGAAAATTCATTTTTTAACTGTGAATTTTCAATATCCAATACTTGTGAATTGGGAATTCTTGCATCTTCATTTTGATTCAGAGGTGTAGAAATTCTTGGTAAAGTGTTTAGCAGTTGTTCAATATCATTCATTTTACTGTTGTTACACCATTGTGAATATCTTAATTCATGTTGCAAGTTTTGAATAGAGTTTATGACATTCATTTTATGATAATCCTCTTTATATGTTAGCTCATTCCATAATTCTGTTTGTTTAGTATTATCAGATATAACTTCATTTAACTTTATTGTTAATTTTGATAATTCCTCTCTTGAGGTATCAAAATGCTTTTTCAGGGCAACTATATTTGTCTTTACTTCAGCAAATGATTTTGAAATATCATCAAGAGCTTTTTTATTATCTTCTTTGATGGTGCTTATGGCTTGTTTTATTCTTGTTTAAATTATGTCATCAATATTGAATTTAGAATATTTTTCTGTTAATTCTTTAATAATGGCAGATTGTTCATTTATCTTAATGCCAAAAAAATTATCATTATTGGAAGTTTTGATTGTTCTTGAAACTCTTTCAAAGCATTTAAGTGTATCATTTATTTGGCTCAGACTCAAGTTATTTGTCTTAAGATTGTCACAAATTGATGTATTTTTATCAGAAAGATGACTTTTTGCGTCAGAAATAGCTTTATACAACTCTGGAATACACTCAAAAGTATCAGAAATTATTTTTGATATTTTAATCTGGCTTCCTCCTTCTTTTGTAATTCCATCACGGTTGTGGCCATCTGAAATACATTTTCCATGGCATCCTGTTGAATCTTTGGGATTCTGTAGCCCTGGCTGTAAGGTTTTGGGGCTGGTGCCTTCCTTTTGCCCTTGTTTGGAGTTTGTGGCTGCTTTTTCACGTTGGAATTGCTGCTGCTGGCCACTGGGGCTGTTTTTGGCACTGGTTTGGGTGGTGGAGGGTTGTTTTTCCTCCATTCTAGTGTCAAAAGCATCATGTTTTTCTTCTCCATCAATGGATGCCATCCATTGAGCAGTTTGCAAGTATTGGGATGGCCCAGGAATTTCCTCACAGTCAGGTAAGAATTCATGCAATTCTTCTAAAGGTCTGCAAGGATCCGGTACTCCTTGAACTGAAGTGAATTGATGTATGCACTGTGGCTGGCTTTGTATATTTCCACTGAGGCTTGTTTTGGCGGTGTCATCTCTTTTTGAAGGTAAAATGGTATTATCAGCTTCAGAATGACCCATTTTAGTTGTTTGGAAGTCATGAACTGACCCTTTTCCTTCTGTACCTTATTGGCCTCTGCCAAAATCACGTCTATTACCTTTCTGGGAGCTGCTTGAGGGGTTATAGCTGGCTCCTGATCTGGTTGAAGGCAGAATTATGGTTAAAAAAGGCTTAAAATAGTAATTTTACATCAAAAAACTTACTATTGGCCAAATCTTTGGCTTTCTGAAGAGTATTGGTTATTTTCAAGCTCACTAATTCAGAGGAAATTGGCTTTGGTTGAATATTCTGAGTCACAATAATAGTACTATTATGATCAGAATTAACAGTACTGGCAGGAATGATGCTGGTTACTGTTGAGGCTGTTTCAATTTTTTCTTGTCTTACCACGTTGTCAGACACTAAAATTAATGAAAAAGCCAATTACTTAAGTAAAAAAAGGTTATTTCAAAAAAGAAATAAAAATATAAGCCTCACTTATAATAGGAAAAAAAATTATTTTTAATGGATTTTTTGGATCATAAGTATTTTTTATATGTTTTTTAATTTTTTCAATATAAGAAAAAGGTTTAAAAAGAGTAAAAAAATATGTCACAGGTAAAATATCATGGCTGGGCCCCCAAATGTAAGGTGTGGATATGAAACTTTGATTAAAAATCAAGTACTTTTCCTGTCCTCAAAATTTGTATAAGGTAAAAATCAATTTAAAAATAGTAAGAAATATTATTTTTAAGAGAAAACACACCAAATTCACTTTTTATAACTTTATCAGTATAAAAAAATAATATTATAAAGATTTATGGTTTTACCAACAATAAAAATTTATCCAAAAATACTGTATAAGAGATATTTAAGGTTACAAAAGAAATTTCTTCAAGAGCAATTTCAATTGGAATCAATTTAGCAAAGAACTGCAAGCAATTAATTAAAGAACAGAGTCTTTCAAAATAATATTAAAGAGAAAGCACGCCCAAAAGTGACCAGAGTGAATTTGGAAACAAAGTGACAAAGTTTACAGTGATGAAAGATGCTTTAGTTCACTTTTGGGGTGGTTCAGGGGTAAAAATGATTATTAGAGTCACAAACAATGATTATAATGATTTTTTCACGTGGTTAAAAGGATTAAAATGATTTAATAAAGGTGGTTGGAATCTCTTATTGATTGGTTTAACAGTGTTTAAACTAATTATTAAAGGAAAAGATTCTAACATGGAGAGAAAAGTGGGACGAAGAAGACATTCTTTTATAGCCATCAATTTTCTTACTCCAATAGTATAATTTACTCTTGTCAGTCGTGTAAAAAAGTCTGACAACAGAAAAGCCAATTATGGCATCATTGAACCCTGTTTTAGATCAAAAAGGGCTGGTTTGAGCCATTTTTAGCCATTTTAGACCCTTAAATCAGCCATTACTATAGCAATACCTGGTCTAGAGCCTTCAAAACACGTCAGAATGTTTGTAAGAGAGGTAGAAACCAGTTAAAATTGTTTTTACTATTATTGTTTTATCTTAAGGGTAGGTTTACCCTCTTGGCAACAGCTAAAACTACCCCAGTTGGTATCAAAACCTCATCATCAATTGAGTCCACAGACCCTGTAACTCAATTCCAGGCCAAAAGTGATGAACTTTTGCGTGAATTTTGACACCACACACCTGTCAGCAAGGATTTTGGGGGTCTAGCTCCCCCTTAGAGCTGGAGTTCCTTTTCCCCCCCAAATTTAATCTTTCCAATTTATTTTTCCTTTAATTCCTCATCATGTATTATACTTATAATTTACATATGTAATTCAATTGAGTTGTACAGTTCAATACAGTAATAATTGATACCTCATATGTAAATCAAAGTTCACTTATGTAATACACACGCACATTTTGACATTTCAATTGAATTCAATTGAAAATACTTCAATTCTTCATAGCTTCTAAACTAAACACAAGACCTCAATTTCAACACAAAATTTGATGGTTAACACCACATGTGGTGTGAATTAAATCAAAGTTTTGAGGATTTTCAATTTTTTTATTGAAAATACTAAAAACTTAATTTAAGCTTATTTAGAGTTGAGTTACAAAATTTTCACTCAAAGGTGACCCCACCTGATTTTTTACAAGGAATCCAATGGTGAAATTATTTTTATATGTTGATTTATTGGATAAAAAGTTATAATAATTTTTATTTAACTTTTTTGCAAATTTATCTATTTTTTTACAATTTTGTTAAAAATTTATTTTTACTTAATTTTTTAAAGTATAAATATAATTTTATAATTTCCGAATTTAATGTAATTTTATTTTTAAATGGTAATTAAATTTTCAATTTTGAATATGATTTAATATTTATATTTTGATTTTTATCATAATAATATAAATAAATTTATCTTATTTATATTTATATGTTAACTCTGTATTTGTGGTCTTTTGGGTATATGAAATTACCTCAAAGGCTCACACCAACTATAAATCTATGTAGTAAGAAAAAGGGATTTTAATATTTACTTATTTAATATTTGAAATATTAAAAATTGACAAAAAAGAAACAATAAGTAGAGATTATAGATCTTATTGAACTTCAGAGAAAAAAAACCATTTAAAAATATATAAAATCTCAAATATTCACACTATGTGGATCTCATATGCGTGTTTGCTCCATGCTGTCATATTCTGATAAATGTTTAGCACCTACACCAAATTATCTATTCACTTTCTCCCAAAAGTCAAAATAAAACAATTCATCAATGAAAGAATCCTTCTTGGAGGTTCTTCCATACTTTCCTGTCCAGAAACACCCTACTCAAAGGCTTCTAGCTTGAGATGTGAGGAGAAAAGGCCAAAACCACCATGCATTAATTTTCAGTGGAATCTTCTAAGAAATTACTATTGTTTTTCTGCCATCTTCTTGAAGAAGGTGAAGCTTTATTCAACCAATCATTTTCAGTATATTTGGTTTTTATTGCTGACATCACTGAGAAAAGACCCTTCTCACCAGCTCTGTGTGGAATTTTTTCACATATTTTAATAGCCATATTTTCATGTGGTAAGCATTTGGGAGAGTCTTTAAGTCCCAGAAAATAGTCAAAAGCGTTTTAGGTGAAGCTCCTACAAAGAAGGCTAATTAAAAATCCTGGCTTGAAGATAATAACTCAAAATATGTACCATGAGGTAGTTGCATGAACATTACCTATGTGATAGCAAGGCACACTACTTTGTTTTATTTTGAATAGACCATTTTTAGTGATTAAATGCTTCATTGAATATAAACTAGTCATGGTTTATGTAAGGTAAACCAGTCATGGTGTATTGAATAGAAGATATTATTGGTTTGTTTAATAAAAAGAAGTAATGGCTTATTTAATATGAACCAGTAATGGCTCACTTAATATAAACCAGTCATGGTTCAATTAATATGAAACCATCTTGGTTTATTTAATATAAAAACATTCTTAGTTTATGTAATATTAATAACTATAGGCTTCTCATGATGATTAATTGATGACCCATGATAAGGAACAGAGTACCCATGTTGAGCAATTGCTTACTCATGATGAGGAATTAATTACTCATAATGAGGAAATGATGACTCATGATGAGGAATTGATGACTCATGATGAGGAAATGATGACTCATGATGGGTAATTAATTACCCATGATGAGAACTGATTGAATGTTTTATATTAAGTAAACCAGGACTGGTTTATACTGAATACACAAAGAATGGTTTATATTTAGTAAAGCATTACTGGTTTATCCTAAGTAAGCCATGAGTGGTTCATATTAAATAAACCAATAATATTTTATATTGAGTAAAAAATTCCTGGCTTAAATTAAACAAACAATGAATAGTTTATATTAAATAAACCATTCAAACAGTAAAACATGGTCTATTAAAAATAAAAAGAATTAGTGTTACTTGATATCACATAGGTAATGTTTATACATTTATGCAGGAATTATTGACTGTAACCACATTTTATTTGAGGAATGAGGATCTTGGAAAATTCTTCAAAATATTGTGAGTTCTTTGCAAGAGCTAATATCATGAAATTAACTCTCTTCAAATAATTTTTGAGTGTTACAGGAATGTTGCAGAATGTTTTATGTAAACATTGGATTAAAAAACCTTTGCTTGTTGATGAGGAGTTTTAAAAAGTTTTCTTTTGAATCATGTGAGCTGCTCATAAACATGGATTAATTGTAGTAAGTTAAAGAAAATTGATAACTCCTTCTAAATGTCCCCTATCTCAGTCTGCTGATCATCTAATAAAGCAATTATATCAAGCTTTGGCTTGAGAAGGGACACAATGATTGAGGTTTTCAATTCTTCATATTATGGTGGAAGAAATTGATGGAGTATCACTGTAAGGGTTCTGAAAGAGTTTTAGGCATTTCTTCAATCCCTCTTCATACCTTTGAAACCTTAAATGAACCTTTGCAAGGCAGTTCTGCTGTGATTTGAAAGCAGTTGAGAGCCCATGCCATATCTGGTTTTTGTGGGCCCATTGATCAAGATCTTCACTCAAAAAGTGATAAGCTAGAAAATTAATTGGAAAGTTTTCTGTTTGCTTTAAAACTTTAATCCATCATCAGATTTTTCATGACGTCCTTTTTTATTATATTACATGCACGTGAAATGAAATTAACCCTAATTATATGGGGTGATCCTTTCTAAAGAGCATCTATAAGCTGAAAACGTATTGTGGGAACTCCTCTTGTGTGGGATCAAAATGAGGCAGGAACTGGAGGGGGAAATCACAGGTGACTAGTTTTGAATTGCTAATAACTCCTGTAACCAAGGGTGGCAAGGGTGTATTGCCTGCCCCTCCTAAAATACTGAACAAAATCTTCCTTGGAGCTCACAAACCAAAATAAAATTAGTAAGTGGCTTTACAACTGCAGAAGAAAAAGTTCAGCAGTCTCAGATCAGACCTATTCAATAAATAATATGAAAAATAATGTCAGTTATTTTGGTTAAATTTGAGATTTCAATGAAATATTTGTCTGTATAATTTAGTTTTTTTTAGTGAAATTGGGGTGAGTGGTTTCTTCTTGGTGATAAATCCTTGGTAAGATGGGTTATTTAAGGTTTTCTGGAAAATTTGATGAGTTTTGATAAAGGTAATTTTCTTAAGTTAAAGTTATAATAGAATAAAAGAATTTTTTAAGGGTTTTTTATTTTTAAGAGTGTTTAATAATGAGATAAAATAGTATTTGTTAAATTTAAGAGGTAAGATTCTTTGATATTGGATTTTTAAAGGCGTAAGTTGATTTTGAATCTTGATAAATGAAGTTAATTTTACTAGTTAAAATATTTTAATAGAATAGTAACCCTAATCTTGGGTACTGGGTAATTTTTATTTCTATTTTAATAATAATAAGATTCCACCGAGCTTAACTACTGGGTAATCTTCAACACTATACTTCCACTGAGCTTAGCTACTGGGAAAGTAAATTTACTATAATATACTGGACTACCTCCCAGGTGAGGGATGAATTATTCCTATGCTCCTACTCTGAAGTGGATATAATTTTCATGGGATATAATTTGCATGGGGGGGAGAGAGCCCCTCTATTTATACCCTTTGGGAGCCTAGAGGGCCCTCCATTGGAGCTGTCTTTTTCCACTTTAATTCCTCTTGATTTCATCATTTGACTCTGTTTTTGGTGAGGACCTTTCTTGCATGGGTCAGGTGATTTAAGGTTTGGTGATAATTTTTTCTCTGCACAGCCTCCATTTATCACATGATTATCTTTTGGTGGACTGATTATGATGTGATATTCTTGGATTTTCCTTGCATGCATGAGGTGATTTCATTTTGGCTGAGGATTTTTCTTGTGCACAGCCTCTTTTCTGTCAAATGATATTCTGCTGGTGGATTCAGTATCACATGATGACCTTGTAATTCCTTTGCATATGTCCTATTTTAGGCTTGATAGAAATGGCTCTGTAATTTATGCAGGTATCATGGTTGTTTTTTTTCTTTTTGAACTTTAAAATGAAGTCAGGTGATAATTTCTTGTACTGGTGAATTTACTGTTATGTATGATATGATGTGATTTTTGTTTTTGACACATGCTGTGCATAGTCAGGTGGTTGAGATTTAATTAAAGTTGTGTACTTCATGCAGCCTGTTGTAACTAGCTTTGGTTTGCATGAGGTGATGAGTGGTGTAAATAAATCTGATTCTATTTTAAGGCTTCAAGTGGGGTTACTTTGGATATAAGATAAGGTACTACTGTGGCTGTAAGGGGGTGTAAGCTGGGTGGGGTGTGTAATTTAAAGGGAGGTACCTTCTTTGTTGTAACTAGTTTGCTATATGTAACTTGATTTTTACATATGAATAATGAAATTGAATAATTTATTTAAACACATACACTGCCCTTTTGTGCCTGTGCCATGGTTTTCTTAGTTAAATCCAGCTTCTTGCTGTAAAATTGACCTTTTGGTGTAAGATTTGAGTGTAAGTCTGCCTGTAGGCTGGATTTACTGCTGTTTTGGGGTACTATGAGCTTGAGCCTGGTGCAAAAAAATGGTATGTAATACCACATCCCCCTCTCCATTTAATGCTGTCCCCAGCATTCCAGGTTAGAGCTCCCTATTCTTCATCTGATTCTATGGTTTCCTCCAATACCTCTTCTTCATTTATTGATTCATCTTCTTCACTTTCCTCTTCTTCTGTGTCTTCTTTTGTGTCCATAAAATTTCCTCTTGGGTAAAGCCTTTTAACTTGAGATGCTGCAAATTCTCTTGCTAATTCTGTTCCATCGAGCTCCTCAAGTTCATATGGTCCATTGTTTATTTGTCTGATTACTCTGTAGGGTCCATTCCATTTGTTTTTGGAAAGTAGCCCTCAATTAGTTTCTATTGCTTTGTTGTAAACCAGGACCAAATCTCTTGGATTGAGTGGTGATCTTAGTTGGTGTGCCATTCTTCTATCCCAATATTTCATTGAGTCCTCCCTTGATTTTTTGAGTTTTTCTGCTGCTTTTCTCCTCATCTCTTTTTTTCCTTCCAACTGTTTGGCTCTGGCTTCCCGTAATTCCTCAGTTGTGGATATTTTGTGCCATTCTACTGCTAAAAATGTTTTTGTTTCAATGTCAATTGGTAATACTGGTAGTTGTCCAAATTGGAGTTCATATGGTGAGAAACCAGTTGTCCTTTTAGTTGAGATTCTGTCAGCCAATGTAACCAAAGGTAGATATTTTTTCCATTTTCCTCCATTTTCTCCACACATCTTGACTAGTGCATCTTTGAGTTGCTTATGACCCCTTTCCACCATTCCTTGCAACTCTGGGTAATAAGGTGTGTTGACTCTGATCCTTGATCCTGCTTTCTTTACTGCATCTTGCAATTCTTTTCCAAATTCTGGCCCCCCATCAATAGTTACTTCTTTCGGTGAGCCATACCTGCATATCCATTCTGAGGTGAACCATTCTGAAACTGCTTTTGCTGTTAATTTGACTAGTCCTACTGTTTCTGGCCATCCTGAAAAATCATCTCTTGCCACAACCATATATTTCCATCTTCCAGATTTGATATGGACTGCATCAATACTGACCCTTTCAAAGATTGTTGATGTTGCTGTAGATTTTCCTTGTTCTCTTTGTAAGTTTTGACTTCTCTTTTGGCAGGCTAGGCAAGATGAAACCCATTTCTTTACTGATTTCTTCATTCCTTCCCACCAAAATCTTGCTTTAATTCTTCTGTAAGTTTCATTTTCCCCTCTATGGCCCATGTCTTCATGAAGTGACTTTAAAATGTAGCTTTCAACTTCTTGACTTGATATTACCAGCTGAGGGTTTGGGTTTTTTCTTCTTTTCAGCTGGCCATCTTCCAAGAAAAAGTTGGATGACCTTCTTTTTATCCTTCTAAATTCTTCATCTTTACTTGATTGTGGTTTTTTCATTGTACTTAAGTATTCTTGCATTCTCTCCCAAAATCCTTCTTGTTTGGTTGGTACTTGTATTCCTGAAAAATGGAGTGAATTTACATTCTTAGCCCCAAATTCAGGGTGTGGCTTGATCCAATCTTCTTCTTCACCAAATTCTGGTGCATCTTCATCTTCTTCTTCTGAGTTTTTTGGTCTTCTGGATAGCCCATCTGGCATAGTGAAAGTGTTCCTTGGTTTGTGTACCAAATCAAAGGAAAATACCTGAATGAAAGCCACCCATCTTGTCATGGGGGCATTGGGTAAGCAAGGGGTGTTTATCATTTCAATTAAGGCGTTGGCATCAACCTGTAATTCAAAATGCTGTCCCCAAAGTATTGTTTGAAGTTTTTTGAGAATTCTCGCAACTCCACAGAGTTCCAATTTGGGTTGTGAGTATTTTGATTCTAATTTTGAAAAAGTTATTGATTCATATAATACTGGTCTGTCTTTTCCTTCTTTATCTTCTTGAGTGAGTACTGCTCCTGCAGCAATGTAGCTTGAATCTACTGCTAGCTTAATTTTTCCTGATCCTTTGTCATAATCCAATTTCTTGAGAGTTATTTCTTTTCCAACTATTCTTCTGAGCTTATAGAAAGCTTCTTCACATTTTTGATGCCAATTCCAGTCAACATTTTCTCTGGTGAGCCTCCTGAGTGGTGATGCGACTTGTGAGAAGTTTTCAATAAACATACTTACATAAGCACAAAGACCAAGAAATCCCCTTATTTCCTTCTTGTTAAGAGTTGTTGGCCAATTTTGAATCTTGTTGATCTTTTGTTTTGAGATTGTTCTTCCTTTGAATGATACAACATGCTCTACTATGTCCAAAGCTGGCACACAGCATGCAAACTTTGATCCTGAGATAGTCAGTCCTTCTTCTTCAATTCTGAATAAAATTCTTTCTAATGTTATGGCATATTCCCATATAAATCTTCTTATTGAGGGGTTTTCTGGTAGTGTTTCTTGATTGTAAAGTGATCTTGGTCCTTTTATTCCTCCATCATCAATAAATATTCCTACACTTTCTGGTATTTCTTCTTGGAGTATCCAAGTCATTTGGGCTTGGTATACTGCTACTGAGTTAGTGGCTTCTTGGGGTAGTCTTGTGAGTTGCATCCTTCCAAGGGGTGTTTCAAAAGTAGTGAGGGGTCTTGTAGTGACATCTAATTCTCTTTCATCATATCCTCCCATGATATCTCCTAGTCCATAGCATGCTCTTCCTTCAAATGCATCTACAAATTCCTCAATATGAGGTGGTAAGCCAGCATCCTTGATTGTGACTTTGTTGAGTTCTTGAAGTTCATGGACAATTATGAGTTTCCATTTTGATTTGGCCACACAAAACATTGGGCTTGTGTAGCTTGAGGTGGATTGCTCATAGAGTGCAGTCCTGATTCTTTCTCTGATTAATTCAGTAAACTGAGGTCAAATTGATTTGGGGATGGGAATTTGTTTCTTCTGCTAAGGTTCATGAGGTATTACTGGTATTTTGTAAGGTTTTCCATAAGAGTGTTTGAGTAATCCTCTTTCTTCTTCACAGAAAGCTATTGCTTTTTCCCTCAAGGTAATAACATTTTTGAGTAAATTGATTTCTTCATTTGATAACCATCCTGGTGGGCCAAAATTAACTGCTTTCAGTCTTTCATGGGTGACCTTGTAAGTTTCTTGAAATATAGGTGGGTTTGGCAATAAGGGTGTTTCATAAGGATCTCTTGACAAAGGTGGTCTTTCCAAAGGTGGGTTAAGGTCTTGAGGCATTGGCTCATTGAATTGTCTCACCTTCTTCAGGACTGATTTGTATTTGGCTGCTAAAATTTGGTGATTCATCTTCAATTAGTTATTTTTTTTATTCTTCTTTTTTTTAATAATTATTTCTAAGAATTTGCTAGTGTCCTGAAATCTTGAGGTCTTCACAATTCTTCTTTTCTTCTTTCTTCCATAAAAAATGTAGTTTAAGGTCATACAGGACCTACAACTAGGTGTGTAACCCCTGTATATTAGGTATACAAGTCCTGCAGTTTAAGTCATGCAAGGACCTCCTGGCCTAATCCAAGGGCTTATCTTGATTCTTGAGCTCCTTTGGGCTTGCTTTTTGACTCCACTTGACTCTTGTTTTATTCTTCAATCTTCATGATTCCAACTTGATGCAAGACTCTTCTGGTTATTTTATTTCTTGATAAGGAATTTTCTTGTCTTAATTGATGGCTTGAGACTTTACTTTGTTCATTTTGGCCAATTTGATAATGATAAACACCTGTGAAACCCCTTGTTCCTGTTACACAAAGGGAGCAGTTATTGTCATGCTAAGGACAAAAATGGTCCTTCAGCACTTCTTCTGACTATGACAATCCCCTCCAGCTTCTTGGCTGTTATTATTTTTTATAAGTTTCCCTGCCCAAGTCTACAGGGGAAGCAGTTTAGTGTCATGCTGAGGACCTCTTGAGTCTTCAATATTCTTTAAAATCTCAAGGGCAATTTGAGTTGAGTGTTTTACATCATCTTGTTGTTCCATCATGTTGAGTGAGTCCTGAGTCAATAATTAATCCAGTGAGTCATCCTTCAGTCCATAAATCCTGGCCAGTGATTCTTGAATTCCAATTGAGTTTCAGTCCAAAATCAAAGAAATCTCCAAGGTCTGGTGTTGCACAAAGGTCAATCAATAAGGAACTCCTGCTTTTCTTCATAAATAATATTCTCCACTTTCAGTATTCTGAATAATTGTCCTATGATATGTTGTTTCCCAATTCTCTTGCTATTTCTTCAAAATAATTCATGTCCTTTTGTTCTTTTGTATTCCTGAATTATACCTGTTATAAAGAAATGAAAAATGAAAAATTGTAATAATAAGGTGATTTAAAATTGATTTTAATATTAATTTATTGATATTTTTTTTCTTAATAATATTTGTTTGGATAAGGGCCCCCCTCTCCATTTAAAAATCTTGAGTTGGTTTTTGAGTTTTGAAGAGGATATGTTCTCATTCCCCCAAAACTTCCACTATAAGGGATAGTGCAAGAAATAAGTTTACCCACCCCTTATTTTTTATAGTGATTTTGATAAGGATAAATAATGATACAGCAAATATAAATAATTTTATTCTGATAATGATTCAATAATTTTCTTTTTTTTTTAAATTGGACTGAACGGTATTTTTTTTGTTTTATTTTAAGGATAAAATAACCTAAAAATTGAAATATCTGAGTAAAAATGACACTTCAACAGAAATAATCCTGAATCACAATTAAGATCATGGAACTGTTTGGTTGAAGGTGGTAATTTGTGCCATTTAGAAAAAATTGGTGCTCTTGAGAGTATTCATAATTAATATGACATAATTGAATGATCATAATTTGAGTCCTTTAATCATATAATGACCCTTATGATGCCACAACTCTTCCTTTTGGAATCATGATTGTGACTCAGACTTTATTTCAAGTCCATCCCCTTTATGGTTCAGATATTCTGTTACCCATAAATGCATTTGAGTTGTTTAAAATATAAACAGTGAAATTGAAAATTTGTACAATTTAAAAAGACTCTTTTTTGCTTTTTGGGGGGCTTTTTCAATTCCATTTGGAATCAATAGCACATTGAGGTGTTATTAATATGTAAATTCTCCAAATTATGTCATCAATTTATGAGTTTTTAATATAAATAACTCCTTCAGAGCGCCATTAATGCTTTCATGGCACAAATACTTCTTCTTTTCAAACAAGTTCCAATCTGTCTCTTGTAATTGAAGAAATATTTCAAATAAATTGATCATTTTTTAAAAAAATAATACTTGATGTAGAGTGTTTTTTTAAATTATTGTTATTATTGAGTTGAAAAATTAAGCCAACTTAATGGCTCTTGTTGTAATAGTAGGGAAAGTATAATAGAATATTCTTGAGCTCCTGAATGGGATATGACCCTAATTCTTAGTGAAAGTAAATAAATGAGTTTGAAATAAATAAAAAATGAAAAATATGTTCAGAACATTGAAGTCAGTAAATCTTTCTAATTCTTCTTTATAATGACGTAAAATTAGAAATCAAAAAGTAATAAGAAATGAAACCTTAGTTAGTTTTAAGTCTTGCCTAGGACTTATCCTCCTTTGATAGTCCTTGTTCAATATTTCTGAATATCTTAAATAGGCAGTTTATGGTCTTGCCAAGGACTATTTGTTGATTTTTGTTTATTTTTGAGTCCTTGTTGAGAATTTTAATGGTGGGCAGTTTATGGTCTTGCCAGGGACCTTATGTTGTTCCCAGGCCCCTCATTGTTTCACTTGGGATTTCCTGGCATTTAATTTGTCTTCAAAGACAAGTTGTAAGTTGAATTAAACACTTTGTAGTCTTATTTAGGACTCTTGGTTAATTTCTTTACTTTGAGTCCTTGTTGAGAATTTTAATGGTGGGCAGTTTATGGTCTTGCCAGGGACCATAGGTGGCTTTTTTAATGTATTTGTTGATATTTGAAGAGGCATTTCTTGATATTTGAAGGGGCAGTTTATGGTCTTGCCAAGGACCATATCTTTTGTCCAAACACTTTTGTTTGATAATTTTTTGGTTTTCATGGGATTTGATTTCTCTTCAAAGCCAAGTTTTATAATTAAATTCAACAGTTTATAGCCTTTTTAAGGACTCCTTTTCACTTGAAAAGAACTTTTAATGTTATAAAATTAGAGAAATATTTTCATGATGAACACCTGTAGCATTCAAAATAAAATATGTCAGTATAATATATTATATAATATAAAAAAAAGCATAAAAAATAAAAATTGAAGTTTAAAGCCTTTCTTAGGGCTTTGCATTGTCCTTTATAGCCCTGTAGCACATAAAAATAAATATGTTAGCTTCATGTAATATCAAGGGGAAAATCAAAAAAATCCAGCAGTTTAAATCCACGCTGAGGGCTCTTTGATTTTCAGCCCTCATTCTATAATAAAAAACATGGTTAGTCAACTAATTGAATCATAAAAAATAAAATAAGCAGTTTATAGCCATACTGAGGGCTCTTTTGTTTTTCAACCCTCATTCTGATATATATATTTATCTTTCTTTTGTTATTATATATATATTGATTGATGAAAGCTGTAAAAAATAAAATAAAATTGTCAGTAAAAGAATTAAGTCAATAAAATGATAAAATAATATAAAACTGAGAAGTTTAAAGCCTTGCACAGGGCTTTTTTTATATTGAAGTCCTGTAGTATTCAAAATAAAGTATTTCAGTATGGTTTAATTGTCAAAATGTAAAATTTAGCAGTTTAATTTCTTGCTGAGGACACACATGTTTATTGAAAACCTCTTTCTTTTAAAAGTATTCTCTTGAGCTTATAAAATCCTGAAATTGGTCCTAATGTTGATTACTGTTTTTCTGCACTTGTTTCTTTTGTTTTTCATTGAAATATACCTGTATGAAATTAAAAACATAATATTAGAATTTATAGAGACAATATTAAGAAAATTAAAACCAAGCAGTTTTAAGCCATGCTGAGGGCTCATTTGTATATTGAAGACCTGTAGCACAATTAAATGTGTCAGCTCTATTTTATATCCAAGAAAAATTAAGAATGAAAAAAACAAATAAGCAGTTTAAAGCCTTGCTTATGGCCCTGATTTTTTTTTTTTAGTAATATATTCTTTTTATTTTAATTATTATTGTTTAGTATTTGGCTGTATTGTTTTTGATATGAATATATATTTTTTATTCATAATCAACTTATTATTAAATATTTATTTATTTATTCTTTTTTTTTTATTTTTTTATACGGGACTTCTTAATTAGTCCTATTCAGCTAATCAGGTCGTACAGCCCGGTACTGGCTGTACGAGGTCAGCTCCCTATAACCTTGCTGCAACTCCTGCCTCCCGAATTTTTTATTCTAATTTCTTTATATTTTTTATTATTATTTTTTTCTTTGCGTTATGAACCTTTGCAATGCAAGAGAATTTCTCAAACACTCTTTTCCTTCAAGAACAGGCCCCTAGAGATGACTTATGGCCTTGCGAGCACCTTAAACACCACTCGTCGGTGTAGTATTCCCCCTCAACGTACTTCAGGAAGTGGTTAGCGAGCCAGGCCAGGTCATGACAAGCAGCGTAAGGTCATTTCCCTAGTTATTTCCTCTCTTGGAGTGTGGCTTGTTCCCGATGATAGTACAGAAACCCAGTGATCTTATCCTTCCGAGCCGAGCAAGCTAAATCCGCCCAAACTAACACCACCCGTTTGTTATGCCTTTTCACGTCCTATATTTCCCTATAGGTGCATCTGCTTCCAACGCCCACTGCTGTCGTAATACTTCATAAATATAGTACTTTTATTTACTGCTTTTTTGCCTTAACGCCCTCCTTGGACCTGAAGTGGTATTTGTCATTTTATTAGATGACTAATTTCCCTATCATTTCTCTTGTTGTATTATGGCGGTTGGTAGGTCATGTAGCCTTACTCATTTTCAGTATAGCTTGGTCATTGGATCCGTATTTTATGTGACTGGTACCATCAGCAATTCTGCAAGGTAGTGGCACTGCTTCTGACTGCACCCAATAAGCAAAACATTTAATGGATTCCACGCTAGCTAAAGTTGGTCGCCATTGAACTACCTGCAGCTTTATCTATTCATGCTTCAATCTATTATTATTTTTTATTATAGGTATCAGCTGACATAGGATTTTGAGAGCTTTTAATAAGGTGAACCCTGGTATTATTGGAGCGCAGTAGAAGAGATACCAGGGTTATTGGTTGATGCTATCTTGAGAGTACCTTCCATACCATGCTGGTTTGGATTACTCCAAAAATAATATAAATAGGACTCCGATCTTCCTCTTTTCCCCATTCCCACTAATCCACCAGTCGATTTTTCATTGGATTGTTGTGTTAACTTGAAACTTGAGGTATGTCCTTGTTCTAGCTTAATTTAATCCCACTGTGTAGAGTAGCCCTCACTGAGATTGGAGAACTCCTCTTTTGCAGTCTCCCATCCTGTTTCAAAATGAGCTTCGATAACCCCATATACTCATCCACCTTCTTAAAGGCAATTGAGCCTTTTACAGTTGAAGAGGTCAAGGAACTGGTTCTTGGTACTCCAGCAATGCCTATCAAGCGATCCATGTGGGAATGGGTCACCTCGATGACTCCCCCTTCAACACCAGCTCTCACTAATTGCTCCTTCAGCTCTACCAGAGCCTCGTCACCTGAGGAGGAGCCTCCGTCTGCAGATTTTGATTTGTACACCTTCATAAACAGCAATTACCTCCCCGAGCTTTTCTTTTTGAGTGGGCAAGCTTCCAACCTTCAAGGCCCTAATCACCCTGCTACGCATACTTACGCATTGCGACCTCGTGGTCAAGATGGTAGCACAATAAATTTTCATTTCAAATGATAAATAAGCAAAAGTTTTGTTTGTTTAATTGTTGTTCCTTAAAGACTAAGTTGGGATAAAGCTGATTATTCCTTTATTTCATTGTTGTGTTTTTTTTATTTTATTTATTAATATATATGTATCATATTGTTGATTTTTCTATTTGTTGTATCATCATGGACTATGGTTATTACAGTGATTTGCGGTTCTTGAAGAATTTTAGGTCTTGCCTTCTGATATAATCTAATTCGATGTAATTAATGCGTTGAATGATATTAATCTGAGTTGTATAATCCAGATCAAATCCCTTCTTTGAGATGCCTGATGCAATAAAAAGTAAAGTTCATTTCTCAGGCGTGTCCGCTTTCTTGAAGCATTTTGATCCCTATCTTTCAAGATAGTGACTTTTAGTCAGACAGCAAGAGTTTGGAGACCCAAAGAGAACTAATTTGAGCCAAAGTCAAGTGGAGAATTTGATTAGCTAGAATAAATGCAATAACATAAACAGTTAATTTCTCTCTTTTTTATTTATGATAAAATAAATAATAAATGTAAAAGTAACAAGACAATAAAGTAAAAGGATACAAAATAAAATATAATATAATAATGAGATGAATTAATAATAAAGCTGAAATGATAGTATGCAATTGATTATTTGATGATATTTCCATCAGTATTTTTTATCATTTGAGCATATCCAGATGTTAATTTGTTGAGCAAAATTGATACATCTGTATAAACATTTATCTGAAAAATAAAAAATTAAATATTTGAAGCTTTTTTTTTTTTAGAATTAATAATGATTATTATTAATATTATCATCATTGATCTTGATAAAGAGCAGATATAAGTATACATATATATAATAAAATCTTCAATATCAGGTAAGCTTCTATTTTATTTCTTTCTTTTATGCTTATATGAACTGAAGCTAATTGTTTTTTGTTTTTTGTTTTTTTTAAGGTGATCATGAAAGGAAGATTTAAATAATGATAGTAATAAAGATTAAAGTAAAAGTAAATTAATAAATAAAAGGGATAAATAATAATAACTAAAATGGAAATAGGATGGATTAAAAGTCAAAGAACTGGGTACTTAGCAGGTGTCAGGCTGAGTCTATGATAAGAGTAATAAAGTGTATTTACAACTTTTAACTATGACTGTGACACGGTGTATAAAAGTTAAAAAGGTTTTATAAGAGTTGAAGATGGTTCTAATTTAATAATAAAGGGCTTTACTATAGTGGATATAGTGGTGGTGAGCGCTGTTGAAAGCCCTGGGTGCAGCTTTACCTGTTGGGTTACAATAATAAAGACTACAATTATTAAGATTATAATAATACCTGATTATTACCCAAGAGTAAAACTGTTTTTGACAGTTTACTACGTAGGGTATTCAAGAGCAGGATGAGGAAAGGTTTTTGGCTGTGAAAAGCCCTCCTTTTATCCTGAAATTGAGGTGAAAAGGTGATTAAACCTTTTCACGTAGAGGGAGTGAAGATTTTTCACTCCCCATGACAGGCTTGTGGTTTGCAAACAACCTGTATACACTGTATTGGGCTCAGATGTGGTTTTGAAACCACATCTGGGCGGTTTTCACCAATACAGGGTGAAAATTTTCATCTGGGGACCTCACAGCCTGATTCTGACGTGTATGACGCGTAGAATGTTGTACAGAAACTGTATGGGACCCCAGTATTGACTGACATATGAGGTATTGAAGTAAAAACATGCTTCTTCGTCTGTTGACACCTCATATTCATGATTATGGGGTGTTATCCCATGGTAAGGCTGTATATGACAGCTGGTGGGATTTTGACCTTAAAATGGTCATAACTCTGTCAGTTTTTGAGATATCAAGCTCAAAGTTGGTTCATTGAATAGCTCTATATGAGCTCTACACAATGGTACCCAACTTGACATGGTTATCATTAAATATGACAAAGTTATCCCATGTACAAGTATTTTGTACATTGGCGTGGTTTGGGCAAAAAGCTGTATTAAGCTTGTTTGGCCAATAACTTCTGTTGTAGTTGAGTTATGGGGAAATGGATGACACCATCAGATAGCCCTGATTGTGCTCTTTCCAAAAAGACCCCACTTTAAGTATCTCACACTAAAACTGTAAAAGTTAGATGAGAGGTGAATGTTTTGTTCACCCTTATTTGGTCTGAATTTGACCATAACTCAAGTAATACTGGTGCTAGCTCAGTTTGGCTGGTACCATTGGATAGCCCTGGCTTAGAGCTTCATTTTGAATACCCATTTGATGGGGTTAAGCCTCTCCTTCTAGATTTTAGATGAGAGGTGAAAATTAAGGTTTATGCTCAGCAATGACTTTGAGCAGGAATAACTTTGTTATTTCTTGTCCTATGGTGATGGGACTTGTATTTTCAGAAAGAGGTGAGTTTCCTCTTTCTTTTGATACCTTTTGAGCTAATTTGGCTCAGCTCCATGTTTTGGTGGTATCTTGGCTATACCATTGATTTATGGTATATTGGCTGTCATGCTTGTGCTCTGGTTTTGAGTCACAGGCTGACATACCCTCCCTCTAAAAAAGGCTCATCATTGATGAGACTGTTCAGTCCTCCTAGAGGCTCTGAATCTCCTTAAATGAAGGTTCCCATCTGGTATGGCATCCTCTGCCAACCATTTGTCTTTATCAGCTGTCTGGTTTTTGAATCTGACTAGGTATTGTCTTTGATCCTTTCCATTAAGTCTGATTTTTCTGGCCCTGATGATTTTACTCACAGGTCCAGGAGAGTCTTCTACTTCCACTATTTCTGGTGGAGTGATGTTCTTCTTCCTGGAGGGGAATTTTTCCTCCTCTGTTTGGAAGTATGGCTTGACCAGGCTCACTGGAAAGACTGGGTGTTTCCTAGAAAACTCCTCAGTGAGCTTGACCTCTACTGCATTTTTCCCTATTAACTTAATGATAGTGAAGGGCCCTACAAATGAGTCTCTCATTTTCTTAGGTCCTTTGAGATTGTTGAAGTTCAGTGTAGACACTAACACCTGGTCCCCTTCCTTGAAGTCAGGTTCCATATGTGATTTGTCCCACCTCTGCTTGTTATACTCTTTGGCCTCAGCTATGCATTTGGCTGCAGTATCACAGGCTTTCTTCCACATATCATGGAAGTCTTTGGCTGTGGGGTGGATGGTCAGAAGATTTTTCTTCAAGTGATCCACAGGTAACAGGGGATTCCACCCTTTCTCTACCAGTGCAGGTGATTTTCCTGTGGTAGAGTGCTGGCTTGTGTTATAAGCCAGCTGGACTGCTGGTAAGAGGGTAACCCAATCATGGGTGTATCCTTCATGGTCCTTGTATTCCATGCCATAGGCACAGAACCTCCTGAGAATGTCCTCCATTGTTTGGATCATTCTCTCAGCCAGGCCATCTGTTTGGGGATGGTAAGCTGTGGAAAAAGCAAGTTTGGTGCCAAGCATGTCATATAAGTTGGTCCAAAATTCAGATGTGAATTTTGGGTCCCTGTCACTAATTATGATCTTGGGGACTCCACAGGTGGATATGATGTTATTCCAAAATAACAGAGCAGTGTCCATGGCTGTGTCCTCTTTATGGCATGGTAGACATCTCATGCTTTTGCTGAACCTATCAACTATGATTAAGCAGGCATTGTAGTTTTCTTTGCCTCCTGGGACAAGTCCTGTGACCCAGTCCATGTTAATGGTTTCCCATGGGTGCTTGGGTTCTTCTATATGTTGAAGTAACCCATATTTCTTCCCATGTTTTCTATTTGCCTTTTGGCATCTTTCACAAGTGTTGATGTATTCACTCAACTCTTGTTCCCACTTGGGCCACCAAGCTGTGCTTGCTACCCTCTCTTTGGTCCTGTCTTCACTCATGTGTCCCATATAGGGGCAGTCATGGCATTCCTGCAGGATTAGAGAGATGTGGTCTCTGTCTATCACTGTGAGTGCACTGGTGTGCTTTTCTCTGTGATAAATCAGGCCATCTATAAGGAAGAATTTATTGTCCTTATAGGCCCTCAACCAGGGTTCCTCCAGCTGGGTTTCCAGTTCTGGGCTCCTGTATTTTTGTTGAAGGAGTTGGAGTAATATGCTACACTGTTTGTGCTTAGCATAAGATTTCAGGACTGCATTGAAAAATTCATTGTGCAGTTCTGAGGAACTTATTCCCAGTATGGGAGTTTCTGTCCCTTCTGAATCAGTGTTTCCACTGTCAAGGGTACCACTCTCTGGTGCCCATTCAGAGAATCTGAAGTTCTTTTTCCTATTGATCTCCATAAAATGGATAGGAATTTTTGCAGCAACTTCAGGGTCATAAGCTGGATTGCTTTTGACATTGTCCAGTGGCCATCTGCTAAGGCCATCTGCATTGGTATGGCTTTTGCCTTCCTTGTATATGATGGTCATGTTCCCTCTATACTCCTGGATGGCTATTTGCCATCTCAGCATATGTCTATTAGTAGTCTTCATGTTTAGTAAAGACTTCAAGGCTGTGCAGTCTGTGTAGACTTCAAAGACTGCACCCTCCAAATAGTAATGGAGTTTTTCTAGAGCCCAGACTAGACATAGACATTCTGTCTGGGTGGCCCCATACCTGGCTTCTGAATCTTTCAGCTGCCTGGAGATGTAACATATTACACCTTCTCTTGGTTCACCATCTACAATTTGTCTTTGGTGAAGGGCTGCTCCTAAGCCTTGGCTGCATGCTGCATCTATGTATAACTTGAATGGTAGTTCAAAGTCAGGCAAGATGAGCACAGGTGCATTTGTGAGTTCATATTTGATCCTCTCATATGCATCCCTCCTTTCCTTGGTTATTTCAAAAACTACATCCTTTGAGCATAACTTGTATAAGCTACTAGTTATGTGGGCAAAGTTTTTGATGTGGTTTCTATAGTAGCTAGCAAACCCAAGGAAAGATTGCATTTCTTTAATGCTCTTTGGTACTGGCTTTTGCAGTACTGCTGCTACTTTGTTCTGGTCAATTGCCAGACTAAGGCCTGAGACTTTGTGTCCTAGAGCTAGTAGCTCTTGTTGGCCAAAATTACACTTTTTAAGTGAAATTTTTAGATTGATGGGTGTACATTTACTTAGCACTCTGTCTATGTATTGTACATGGTCTTCCCATGTCTCTGAGTATATAATGATATCATCAATATATACTACCATCCAGCCTTCCATTATTTCTTCCTGAAATATGGTGTCCATCATCCTTTGGAAGTGGGCTGGTGCATTTTTGATGCCAAATGGCATCCTGGTGTACTCATATATGCCCATATGGCATATTATTCTGAGCAACTTCATGGAGTTTGGTTTAACTCCATTTTGGTGGAAGCCTTTCATACAATCCATCTTGGTTATGTATTTGGCTTTAGCCAGTTTATCCAAGGCATGAGGTATCCTTGGTATAGGGTACCTGTCTGCTTTTGTGTAGTTATTCAGGGCTCTGAAGTCTCCACACAATCTAGACTTGCCATCATGCCAGGTGATTAGGACAGGGGTGGTAATTTCCACTATCTCATTATGTCCAATCTTCCTAATGACATCCATGTCCAGGAGTTCATTGATATGTTTCTCAATCTCTTTCCTGGTCTCCAGACTTGCTGGGTAAGGAGGTCTCCTTAACATGGGTGGATAAGGCCTTTCCACATCCAGATATAGTTCTATATCATGGCCTTTGATCTTGCCTAATGGTTCTTCACCAATGGCAAATGCTGGTCTATTCTTCCTCAGCATCTTCAGTAAACTTAACTTTTGTTTACTGGTGAGGGTAGTGCTAAACTGTCCCTCTCTGAATTCTTTCAGAAGTTCTTCCAGTGGGTCCTGAGAAGATATCTGGTATATATCAAGAGAAAATTTCTTTTCCTTGTTAGTACCAATGGTAATATGCCTATTTTTACTATTGTAAATATCTATGCCATACATCCTCTGGTAATCTGTCCCCAGTAAAAACCCTTGGATGTGGGCATCTTCAAGCACTACAAACTCTGGGTTGAGTCTGATATTACCTTTTCTGTGGGGTATAATTATCTCTTTGATAATTGTCCCAATAGAGGTCATCTTTCCAGATGCACTCTTAAAGTTCTTTGCCCTGGTGGGCAAGAGTTCTTTTTCCCAGTTTGGGAAGTGTTTATCCAGATAATTTCTGGCCACTATGGAGCAGTGTGCTCCACTGTCAATGATCAGTGGGTGCTGAGCATTGTCAATACATACAGTCATTTTTGTGGCTGTTCCATGTATATATGCCATTCCTTTGGTTGGTGTAACCAGGAATGTTTGTGCATCTTGTGTATGTTTACACAAGTTTTTGTTGGCAGTGTCTTGTGGCATGCCTGCTTCCAACTGTATATCCTGGATTTCTAGTGGGGTTTCCTCTTGGTATTCCACTAGAAATTCCTCTCTTGGGTCTTGATCCTCATCAGATGGTTCTCTAATGGCATCACCCATAGAGTCTGATTCAGAATCCTCTGTTGGAGGTTCTTCCTCAGGGACTTTCTCTATGGCATAGACTTTTTTCTTTGCCTTTGGACAGTTGTTAGCATAGTGGTCTGTTGAACCACAATTGTGACAAGAATTCTTCTTCTTTGCCACTTCTGCCACTTTTTCTCTGGGTTTGTCTTTAAACTCCACCCTGAAAGGTTGTTTCTCTTTGAAACTACTGCTTCTATATGGGGTGAATTTCCCTATATTAGTCCTTTTCCTTATGTCTTGTAAGGTATTGGCTATATCATCTAGAGTGCAATTTTGGTTGCATCTGCACTTTACTGCATGCTCTAGTTCTCCTGGCAGTTGTGTCAGGAGTTTGTGATTCCTCATTTGGATGTTCATCTGAGGATCAATGGCTTTAAGTCTTTTAGACTGTCTAAGACACCACTCATATGGATCTTTGTCCACAGAGTATTTGTCATTCTCAAATGACATGGTCTTTTGCCATATCCAAGTTCCATTACTGTACTTTTGGATTATTTGACTCTTCCACCATGGCCAATTTCTTCTGCCATGGATTTCTTTCATTTCAGTGTACCATATACTTGCATGACCTTTAAATGCTGTATTCAGTCTAGCAGTAATCCAGTAATCTGGTATGCTTGGTACATCAATGAAGAGTCCATCAATATAATCTATGAGTTCCATATGATCATATTCTCCTGATCCAGAGAATTTGGGCCAGTTTGAGGCCTCAGGAAGCTGTTTCAAGGCTTCCTTCTCTGAATAAGACATGCCATCTCCATCCTGGTATTGTGATGGAGATCTTGCCTTATTCAACAACATGGCATCTGGTTTGATGTCATCTGGTTGATATGGATTCTCCATAGCTTGGCCTTGTGGTTGGGGCTTTAAGCTATGGTAGGCATCAAACAATTTGTTGATGTCTTGGTTCAGACACTCCCTGTCCCTGCTACTATGGTGTTGTTCTTCAGAGACTTGATTCAGTCTCTTGTTGGTTTCTTCAGAGGCTTTGCTCAGTTGAGCATATCCTTCCTGAAGGTTTTTAACTATCTGCTCCAATGAGGCTTGAGTTTTTCTCATCCTTTCTTGGGCAGCTGCAAATTCTGTAGCCTGCTTTGCAGATTGCTCAGCATATTGGGACATTTGTAACCACAGTGTGTCACTGTTGATGTTACTCTCAGATGTGATAATGTTATTTTCAGTCTGAGTGGGGGTAATGTTTCTATTACTAGGACTACTGATTCTAGAGTGGTTTACAACTACTTCTGGTTCTTGTGTACTTCTTTTACCAAATCTAACAGCTTCTGGATCATGGGGTCTGACTCCTTCCTCCTCTGGTTGAAGGAGGCTTTGTTTTTGCCCTTGTTGCCTTGTCTTCTCCTGGAAACTTCCTGGAATTGTGAAGAATGGTGACTCTTGGCCACTGATCTGCTGGTTTCTGAATGGTGTGAAGCCACTGGAGAGCTGATTTGGCATGCTCCTTGTGAACCTGAAGGAATCTGAGTAGGCCCTGTCTGGGTTAACTGTTCTTCTGTAGCTTGGATAGTGGCTTGATTCTCCCTTATCCTCTGTGCCCTTGCCTCCAGGAGTCTGTGCTGCCTGGTAGGATTCCAACCCTTGGTGATTACCATAAGGTCTTTGAAGTCTATCTCTTTGAGACAGATCTTCTGGCAACTTGATCCCAGTTCTGCCCAGTGAGTTGCTAGGTTGAACCTCTTGTTGTCCATACTCCATTGAAACAAATCTTTGAGGAGTTGGTGGATTTGAAGAACTTGATCCATATCCTTCCAGTCCTCTGGTTTGAGGTTTCTGTTGAATTGGAGTGTGAATGGCAAGGTTGATATTATCTCCCTCATTGTTTTGCCATCCACCACTGTGTCCAATGTGTCTTCTTTCAGGTCTTCTGGTTCTAGACATTCCTGCTCTATCCTCTGGCTGGTTCCTTTGGAAGCCAAGGTCTCTGAGGTATGCAGGGGACATATCAGTGTTTGCAAGCAGTCAAAAACTTTATGTTCTTAGGGTATTTACCTTTGACTGTGCCTTGTACAAATTTGTTATCTGCTGATTTGGGCAGTTTGCCTTTGGAGGTTACAACTGGGTTAATAATTGTAATCTTCCTGTACAAGTGGTTAAGGTTGGTTTACCTTGTATTGAAGCAGAGTTTCGTGGTTTTCTACTCCTCTGAGTGGCTATTGGTGTCCACTTTTTGGCTGTGATGAGGCCTTCACTAAGCCTTTTTCCTTTGCCCTTGCTGCCCTCTGGTTCTGAGGGTGTCACTGGTATGTTGGCCTGTGACTGGGTCTCAAGTGGTATGAAATTTTCTTCCACTGAATCAAAACAGGAAAAAGAGGGCTTATGTCAGTTAAGACTTCTTACAAGGCTGGTTTTGCACGTCTAAGAATGGCCTCTGGGCTTGTATGTTACTACAGTATGCCCTTGTATAGTGACAGTGTAATTGAATTAACAATTCCACGTCAGAAATACAGCTTATTGATTATTGGTATACTGTTTGTATACCAATATCTTACAGAATACTTGTTATTAGCAAGTATAATCTGTCAAAAAATGGTGTATTACAGGGCAATTGAGTTAACAATGTGTCCAAACACGCCTCAACTGTTGGTTTATCAGTATGAGCTGTCTTAATTCAATTAAGAATTGAGACTGTATAAATGGCTTAAAAGTGTTTTTATATGCAAAACACGCCAAAAATACTGGTCTTGTGGTTATTAGCCACTAGACAAATACTCTTTAAAAATATGAGTATTATTAAATTTTTAAAGAGGAATATATATGAAATATATTTTTCAAAAGAAAATGACGCCTAAAAATAAAAAAACAGGTGTCAATAAATGATAAAAAAAGAGAAAAAACTTACTTGTAAGGTCCAAAATAAGTAAAAAACACGGCCAGGCCCCCAAAATGTCAGGCTGAGTCTATGATAAGAGTAATAAAGTGTATTTACAACTTTTAACTATGACTGTGACACGGTGTATAAAAGTTAAAAAGGTTTTATAAGAGTTGAAGATGGTTCTAATTTAATAATAAAGGGCTTTACTATAGTGGATATAGTGGTGGTGAGCGCTGTTGAAAGCCCTGGGTGCAGCTTTACCTGTTGGGTTACAATAATAAAGACTACAATTATTAAGATTATAATAATACCTGATTATTACCCAAGAGTAAAACTGTTTTTGACAGTTTACTACGTAGGGTATTCAAGAGCAGGATGAGGAAAGGTTTTTGGCTGTGAAAAGCCCTCCTTTTATCCTGAAATTGAGGTGAAAAGGTGATTAAACCTTTTCACGTAGAGGGAGTGAAGATTTTTCACTCCCCATGACAGGCTTGTGGTTTGCAAACAACCTGTATACACTGTATTGGGCTCAGATGTGGTTTTGAAACCACATCTGGGCGGTTTTCACCAATACAGGGTGAAAATTTTCATCTGGGGACCTCACAGCCTGATTCTGACGTGTATGACGCGTAGAATGTTGTACAGAAACTGTATGGGACCCCAGTATTGACTGACATATGAGGTATTGAAGTAAAAACATGCTTCTTCGTCTGTTGACACCTCATATTCATGATTATGGGGTGTTATCCCATGGTAAGGCTGTATATGACAGCTGGTGGGATTTTGACCTTAAAATGGTCATAACTCTGTCAGTTTTTGAGATATCAAGCTCAAAGTTGGTTCATTGAATAGCTCTATATGAGCTCTACACAATGGTACCCAACTTGACATGGTTATCATTAAATATGACAAAGTTATCCCATGTACAAGTATTTTGTACATTGGCGTGGTTTGGGCAAAAAGCTGTATTAAGCTTGTTTGGCCAATAACTTCTGTTGTAGTTGAGTTATGGGGAAATGGATGACACCATCAGATAGCCCTGATTGTGCTCTTTCCAAAAAGACCCCACTTTAAGTATCTCACACTAAAACTGTAAAAGTTAGATGAGAGGTGAATGTTTTGTTCACCCTTATTTGGTCTGAATTTGACCATAACTCAAGTAATACTGGTGCTAGCTCAGTTTGGCTGGTACCATTGGATAGCCCTGGCTTAGAGCTTCATTTTGAATACCCATTTGATGGGGTTAAGCCTCTCCTTCTAGATTTTAGATGAGAGGTGAAAATTAAGGTTTATGCTCAGCAATGACTTTGAGCAGGAATAACTTTGTTATTTCTTGTCCTATGGTGATGGGACTTGTATTTTCAGAAAGAGGTGAGTTTCCTCTTTCTTTTGATACCTTTTGAGCTAATTTGGCTCAGTTCCATGTTTTGGTGGTATCTTGGCTATACCATTGATTTATGGTATATTGGCTGTCATGCTTGTGCTCTGGTTTTGAGTCACAGGCTGACAGCAGGTGATATTTCATTTGATTGACCCCTTTGACAAAGTATTTTATTTAATAATTCATTCTTGACAAAATTTCCTCCCCTCCCTTGTTCTTTTTTAAGAGCTTTGAAAAGGTATTCTTTACAGAAGGATTTCCATTCTTCTGTATTGAATTTAGCTACACCATCTTTGAGGATGAATATTGATGGTATAAGTCTTTCCTCCCAGTGACAATCCCATGTGGTATTTTTTATAGTATAACTTCCTGAAATTTTAGTAATTTTTCCATTTTTAATTTGAAAATTCTGGAGATTGAACCAGTCTTGGCATTCCCAGGTCCTCCAAAATAGTGATTTCCTGAGGTGTTCATCCATGTTAAATATTTCATTCCAGTAATTGTTTCCAAGGTTGCCTTCAACTCCATCCCAGGTCAGTATATCCAAGAATTCATACTTTGTGAGGTTGAATCCAGGTAATTCTTTCCATGGATGACAAATGACAGTTTCTGATAGTGATTTTTTTTGTTCAAAGATGTCCTCAAACTCAATATATGGAAGGAAAATTTTGGAGAGATCTGGACAGGGTTCTGGTTTTGTTTGTAAGAACCATTCAGGATATTCACTTTCTTCTTGGGGATTATTGTAATTGGACCAGAATGCCTTTTCTTATATCCAGCTGTTGTCTGTGTCCAATGTCCAGGGATTTTCCTCAGGTAATGGCCATGATTCCATTTAGAAGGATTTGGTGAATTTTGAAGTGTTAAGGTAAGATGAATTGAGAATAGTATCAAATTTATTTATCAAAAATAGTTTGAGGGTAGGTTGAATGGATTTTGGATGATAAATCTGGGTAAGAATTTGGATATTCCTCTTTGATAAGGCAGGAGGTCACTGCCTAGTGATTTTTCATTTTGGGTGAGTGAAATTGGTTATTTTGGTTGATGAGAAATTATTTTCCTCTTTGATAAGGCAGGAGGTCACTGCCTTATGATGATATGATTAGTTATTGTTTCTTCTTCTAGGTGAGTGAAATTATTGATTTTACTTGGTAAGAGTTGATATTCCCCATTGATAAGGCAGGAGGTCACTGCCTGGTGATGATTGGGTTTTAGTGAAGAAAATTGGTGATTTTGGTTTCTAAGAAATGATTTTCCTCTTTGATAAGGCAGGAGGTCACTGCCTAGTGATCTTATGGTTAGTTTTTGAGTGAGTATCCTTAAAGTACCAAAAGGGTTTTCTTTATTGATAGCTTTATATTCTGGTTTCCAAATTGAATATTCAGTAATAAGTGAGTCTCTTTTGTATGAATTCTTCCCCATAGGATCCTAAAAGCTGGTGAATTGGCCATGGTGGAGGTTATTGAGATATATTTTTTTAATGTAAGGTTGTTTTTTTTTATTTTATTTTTTTTATTTTTTAAGAAATAATTTGTTGATGAATGTCTTCTTTGTTAAGTCAGGAAGTCACTGCCCTCTGAGAGAAAAATGAAATAATAAGAATAAGCAACTAATGATACATTTAATGGATGATACTGATACATTTTTAAAGAATAAATCTTGATTTTGTTGATTTTATTTAAAGTTGAACTCCCTCAAGTGGGAAAGGTGAGTGTCTGTTGAGTAACTTGGCCAAAATCAGGTCTTTGAGGGCTTCCACAAAGTTATTTCTTTCCTCAATTTCTGGTTCTGCTGGAAATTCTGACCACCATAAGTCTTCATCAATGAATATATATCCATCTCCAACCCATTTCAATTTTCCAGTTTGGTATGTTGATCCATTCAATCCAAAGTACCACTGGGCCCAAATTTGATTGAAGTAAAGTCCTCTTCTTGGTAGTGTGGCAATTTCAAATATTTCATCCCAAAATTTGTTTGCAAGGTTACCTTTAATTCCCTCTTCAGTTAATAAATCTAAGAATTGCATATTATTCAAGTTTGCTCTTGGAAGGTGACATAAGTATTTATCTTCACGTGAAATTTCTTGAGCTTCATCCCCATAAATGTCTTCAAAGGTGATGTATGGAAGGTAAATGTAATTGTATTCATTTTCTAAGATGGATTCTGTTTCTTCTTCTTCATCAGGAGGTTTCTGGATAAATTCAGGGTTTTCCAGTTGCCATTCATAAGGTTCTTCTTGGTTGTTCAATGGTCTGTCCAAGAAGTTGATATGGTATGTGTCTTTCAAATTTTTGTCTCTTTCTTCCATAATCTTAAGGTATTTTTCAATGTTATTTATCATTTCTACATCTGAGAGCTCATGATGTTCACTAAATCTGACCTTCTTCTTTTTAGGTTTAGTTTTGAAAGGATTTCCATTTATTTTCTCATTCCCATCCACCAAAATTTGGAATGTTTCTTTATTATTGTTAATTGGCTTGTAACTTATATTGGGTAATTCATCTTCAGAGGTTGAGTCTTCAAATTTTCTTTTGGGGTTGTTTGGCCATTTTTGGCTTTTAAATTCTTGGCCAAATATATCACCTTTTGGAGAGATGGATAAATCTTGGGTCTTCTGGGCCAAGTTAATAATGGTATTGTCTCTTTTTGAATTTTAAAACCTCTTTCCTGGTGTATTTCTGACCAATTTTGCCATATTGCATAAATCCATTCCCCTAGGTGGTCCAGTTTGCCATCCAAGTGCTTGAGGTTTGCATATTGGCATGCATAATCTTTTTCCATCAGGTTCTTGATAGCTCAGTATTTCTCCTTGCTTTTGAGAAAATTCCAGCCTAATGTTATTGTCTGCCAAAAAGGGTCTTCCAAGTACTGTATGGACCGATCCTTTTTCAATGAAAAAGTGTATTTGAGTTTCTTCACCTGAAGCCAAAATGATTGGAGTAAATTCTGATAGTGCAACCAATGAAGTGGTATGTCCTCCAATACCTCTGAGGTTCATGTTAAGATTTCTTGTTGTGAGTGAGGCTTTGATTGCTATTTCTTCTGGTATGATGTTGAGTTCTGCCCCAGTGTCCACTAATGCTCTGATAGGATATTCCTCCTTTCCAATGAAGATTTCCATTAATCCCAAAGGACAGGCATAATGAATCTTGGGCTTTGGTATTTCTTTGAAGCCAAATGTTAATAGTCTTTGTTGAAGATCCATTGAGTTGAGTGATTTTATTTTTTCCTTGTCTTTTTCTGATAGTTCTTGTAATTTATGAACAAAATTTGGTGACATCCTCAAGATTTCTTCAATGGTAAGGTTGATCTTTTGTTGCCTAATTTTCTTAATAATTTTGTCGATTTCCAATTTAGTTTCAACTTGTTTCTTTTGAGGTTTTCTGAGCTTCTTTTCTTCTTTTGGAATTTCCTCATCTTCATTCTCATTGGCAATATTCTCAATTCCCTCCTCAGGCTGGTCTGTTTTTGGAATATTTGAATTTTGGAATTTGGTGGGAATTATTACTCTTTCTTCTTCTTTTACTTCTTCAATATAAGCTCCTGGAATTTCTGCTTTCTTCTTTGGCTCTTGATTTTGGGCTTGTCTTTCCATCCTTTGTTTTGTCTGTCTTAATCCAATGTGTGATTCAAAAGGGTCATTGGCTGAGGAAATGGTAGGTGGTTTCCAATTTGACCAATCTTCAACATGTGCAATTGAGGTTGATTTATCATCTTATTTCTTTTCAGTGGGCTTAACCTCTTCTTCTTGTTTTTGTTTTACCACAGGTTTCTCCATAAATTTCTTGTTGAGTTCTTCTTGTTCTTTTGCAAAGGCCCTGACTATTTCTTTGGCACTTTCATTCCCTTCCATAGGTACTCTCTGATAATTGGGGAAGAGGTAAGATGCTCCTTGAGTTCTGACAATCCTTCTGTCCAAATCTTCAGCAAGGTGAGTGCATCTAGTTACTGAATGTCCTTCTTCCTTGCAATAAGCACATTTCATTGGTGGTCTTGGGGCCATTTGAGCTGGTATGTATGGTTGACAACTGGATGAAAATGGTGGTAAAGGATTCCTTTGCCTGTATGGCTGATTATTTTGAGGTAATCTTTGCTCTTGATTATTGTTCCAGTTCCTTCTTGGTGGATTAACTTCTTCTGAAAGTGATTTGAGTTGATTTAAAACTTCTTTAACTGATTCTTTTCCCTCATTTCTTGGTTGAGGCTCTGGTTGAGGAGGATTTTTGATCTTTTGGGTGAGTTCTTTTACTTGTTTTAAAACTTCATCCCAGCTTTCATCCTCAAATCTTGTTTTCTTTTCTGGAGGTTTTGGCTTAGAAAATTCCTTTTGTTGAATCAGTACCTTGGCCTCCAAGTCTTGTTCAATGTATAATTTCAAAATATCCAATCTTGGTATGATGTAACCCCCATCCAAGGCTTGAACCATAGCTCTGTCTTTAATCATTTCTTTGTAAATTGATTCTTGAACACTAGTGGAAAGGCTGGCCAATATTTCCTGGTTATGATTGATATCACCTTGGATATATTGGTATCTTTTGAGGTAAGTGATGATTGCTTCATATTCCCTAATGAATTTTCTGTATTGTGTCATGTTCCTTATTCCACCTTCTTGTTTAGTTTTTGTGAATAATTCAGTGATTGAGGATAATCTGTATCTCCTTTCAGGTGAGACTGTTCCCCATCTTCTTTTCATATCCACTTTTAATTGATCCCAGTCAGCTGTTTCATATCCTGGCATTCCTTCAATATGATAACTGATTTCTTCATCTTTTGTCCAAAATTCTATTTGTCTTGCAATGTCTCTTCCACTTGCTCCTTCAATTTATGCAATAATTTCAACTTTCTTTATGAATCTTTCAACATCCTTTCCATCAAACCACAATTTATAGTCCTTGCCTCTGATTTTCACTATTGGAATAGTATTTCTTGGAATTTATGGATGAAATGGAGTTGGTATTTGTGCAGAAATGTTGACTCTTCTTGGTAAAGTTCTTGGTGTTTGTTCTGTATAAGGTGTTGATGTGGCCATGGGTCTTGGATAAGGTGAAGGTGATCCATGTGGCCTGAATGTATTTGGAAGGCTGGTCTGTTCTTCAATTGGACTATTTTGTGGAGTATAACTTGATGCCTTATTTTTTCCTTCCTTTTTAATTAGTGCTAGTAATTCTGCTTGAATTTCTAGCATATTCTGCTGAAGTCTCTCTTTTGAAGACATTTCTTCCTGTTCTTCAACAGTTTCTTCATTAAAGTTTTCTTCCTGGATTTCTTCAATACTACCAGGTAATTTTGATGATGAGGGTTTATCCATTTTTAATTGGTTAATTTCCTCTTTTGAGATTGATTTATTGAGTTTATTTCTTTCCAGGAGATCAAGGAAGAATTTCTCCACAACCTTCAAGTCCTTTTTATTGGTTCTTGGTGTTGCAATTGGGAAATTGGAATATTTATTTGATTCCTCCCCTAGTTCTGTTTCTTGCTTTGGTGGATAATAGTAATGGTCAGAGTGAGTTGATGATTCAGATTCTTGAGATGATGTTTTGGGCTTATTTTGATTATTTGAATCAGGTTTTTTGCTATAAAAATAGTGTTCTTGGAGTAGTTAAGGATTTTTTATTATAATTTAATTGATTTTTTATTGAAGTTGAGGTTGTCTGCCACTGTTGGGACACCAGATGTGGGAACTCCTCTTGTGTGGGATTAAAATGAGGCAGTACCTGGAGGGGGAAATCACAGGTAACTAGTTTTGAATTGCTAATAACTCCTGTAACCAAGGGTGGCAAGGGTGTATTGCCTGCCCCTCCTAAAATACTGAACAAAATCTTCCTTGGAGCTCACAAACCAAAATAAAATTAGTAAGTGGCTTTACAACTGCAGAAGAAAAAATTCAGCAGTCTCAGATCAGACCTATTCAATAAATAATATGAAAAATAATGTCAGTTATTTTGGTTAAATTTGAGATTTCAATGAAATACTTGTCTGTAGAATTTAGTTTTTTTTAGTGAAATTGGGGTGAGTGGTTTCTTCTTGGTGATAAATCCTTGGTAAAATGGGTTATTTAAGGTTTTCTGGAAAATTTGATGAGTTTTGACAAAGGTAATTTTCTTAAGTTAAAGTTATAATAGAATAAAAGAATTTTTTAAGGGTTTTTTATTTTTAAGAGTGTTTAATAATGAGATAAAATAGTATTTGTTAAATTTAAGAGGTAAGATTCTTTGATATTGGATTTTTAAAGGAGTAAGTTGATTTTAAATCTTGATAAATGAAGTTAATTTTACTAGTTAAGATATTTTAATAGAGTAGGAACCCTAATCTTGGGTACTGGGTAATTTTTATTTTTATTTTAATAATAATAAGATTACACAGAGCTTAACTACTGGGTAATCTTCAACACTATACTTCCACTGAGCTTAGCTACTGGGCAAGTAAATTTACTATAATATACTGGACTACCTCCCAGGTGAGGGATGAATTATTTCTATGCTCCTACTCTGCAGTGGATATAATTTGCATGGGGGGGATATTTGAATTTTCGGGGAGAGAGCCCCTCTATTTATACCTTTTGGGATCCTAGAGGGCCATCCATGGGAGCTGTCTTTTTCCACTTCAATTCCTCTTGATTTCATCATGTGACTCTGTTTTTGGTGAGGACCTTTCTTGCATGGGTCAGGTGATTTAAGGTTTGGTGATAATTTGATCTCTGCGCAGCCTCCATTTATCACATGATTATCTTTTGGTGGACTGATTATGATGTGATATTCTTGGATTTTCCTTGCATGCATGAGGTGATTTCATTTTGGCTGAGGATTTTTCTTGTGCACAGCCTCTTTTCTGTCACATGATATTCTTCTGGTGGGTTCAGTATCACATAATGACCTTGTAATTCCTTTGCATATGTCCTATTTTAGGTTTGGTAGAAGTGGCTGTGTAATTTATGCAGGTGTCATGGTTGTTTTCCTTCTTTTTGAACTTTAAAATCAAGTCAGGTGATAATTTCTTGTACTGGTGAATTTACTGTTATGTATGAGATGATGTGATTTTTGTTTTTGACACATGCTGTGCATAGTCAAGTGGTTGAGATTTAATTAAAATTGTGTACTGCATGCAGCCTGTTGTAACTAGCTTCGGTTTGCATGAGGTGATGAGTGGTGTAAATAAATCTGATTCTATTTTAAGGTTTCAAGTGGGGTTACTTTGGATATAAGATAAGTTCATCCTGTGGCTGTAAGGGTGTAAGGTGTGGATATCAAACTTTGGTTAAAAATCAAGTACTTTTCCTGTCCTCAAAATTTGTATAAGGTAAAATTCAGTTAAAAATAGTATGAAATATTATTTTTAAGAGAAAACACGCCAATTTTATTGTTTATAACTTTATTAGTATAAAACAATAATATTATAAAAATTTATTGTTTTACCAACAATAAAAATTTATCCAAAAAAATACTCTACAAGAGATATTTTAAGGCTACAAAAGAAATTTCTTCAAGAGCAATGTCAATTGGAATTAATTGAGCAAAGAACTGCAAGCAATTAATTAAAGAGCAAAGTGTTTAAAAAGAATATTAAAGAGAAAACACGCCCAAAAGTGACCAGAGTGAATTTGGAAACAAAGTGACAAAGTTTACAGTGATGAAAGATGCTGTAATTCACTTTTGGGGTGGTTCAGGGGTAAAAAATGATTATAATGATTTTTTCACGTGGTTAAAAGGATTAAAATGATTTAAAAATGGTGGTTGAAATCTTTGATTGATTGGTTTAACAGTGTTTAAACTAATTAATAAAAGGAAAAGATTCTAACATGAAGAGAAAAGTGGGGCAAAGAAGACATTCTTTTATAGCCATCAATTCTCTTACTGCAAAAGCAAAATTTACTCTTGTCAGTCGTGAAAAACAGTCAGACAACAGAAAAGCCAATTATGGCATCATTGAACCCTAGTTTAGACCAAAAAGGGCTGGTTTAAGCCATTTTTAGCCATTTTAGACCCTTAAATCAGCCATTACTATAGCAATACCAGGCCTAGAGCCCTCAAAACACGTCAGAATGTGTGTCAGAGGCGTATAAACCAGTTAAAATTGTTTCTTACTATGATTGTTTTATCTTAAGGGTAGTTTTACCCTCTTGGCAACAGCTAAAACTACCCCAGTTGGTATCAAAACCTCATCATCAATTGAGTCCACAGACCCTGTAACTCAGTTCCAAGCCAAAAGTGATGAACTTTTGCGTGAATTTTGACATCCCACGCCTGTCAGCAAGGATTTTGGGGGTCTAGCTCCCCCTTAGAGCTGGAGTTCCGTTTCCCCCCCAAATTTAATCTTTCCAATTTATTTTTCCTTTAATTCCTCATCATGTATTATACTTATAATTTACATATGTAATTCAATTCAATTGTACAGTACAATACAGTAATAATTGACACCTCATATGTAAATCAAAGTTCACTTATGTAATACATGCGCACATTTTGACATTTCAATTGAATTCAATTGGAAATACATCAATTCCTCGTAGCTTCTAAACTAAACACAACACCTCAATTTTAACACAAAAATTGATGGTTAACACCACATGTGGTGTGAATTAAATTAAGGTTTTGAGGATTTTCAACTTTTGTGAAAAAACTTAATTTAAGCTTATTTAGAGTTGAGTTACAAGAATTTCACTCAGAGGTGACCCCACCTGATTTTTTATGAGGAATCCAATGGTGATACAAAATTTAATGTATTTTTATTCTTAAATTGCAATTAATTCTTTAGTTTTAATATAATTTTATATTTATATTTTGATTTTGATTTTAATAATATAAATAAATTTATTATATTTATATTAATATGTTATTTTTGTATTTGTGGTCTTTTGGGTATATGAAATTACCTCTAAGGCTCACATTCCCTCCCCCTAAAAAAGAATATTACTTTGTAATATTGGTGTTTCTAGTGTGTCTGAATCTCCTGAGGAGTTTGGTAGCTTCTGGTATATCTTTTTCTTCTAACCATTCATCTTCACAAGTTGGGTCACTGTACCTAACAAGGTATTCCCTTACTTTTTTGGTTCTTAATTTCCTTTCTTTAAGAAATTTGGTAATTTTCTTAGTACCAGATGTCTCAATAGGAGGTATAACTTGGAAAATCTTATTCCTCAAGGGAAATTTCTCAGCATCACTAGATTTGTATGGCTTTATCAAGCTTACTGGAAATGTAGGGTGCTTATTGCTAAGATCTTCAGATAATTCTACTTCAACAGCATTTTCTCCATGGAGGGCCTTAATCACAAAAGGTCCTGCAAAGGAGTCTTTCAACTTTTTACATCCTTTGATGTTATTGAAGTTAGTGGTGGATACAAGAACTAGGTCCCCTACTTTGAAATCTGGAGTTGCATGTGATTTATCCCATTTGTCTTTAGCATATGCAAAAGAGTCCTCCATGCATCTTACTGCATGCTTTCTAGCTTTGTCTAGCATTCCTTTGAAGCTAGCAGCTGTGGGATGTATTTCAATTAAGTCTTTCCTCAAGGCGTCTTGGGGTAACTTGGGGTTCCATCCTTTTTCTAAAATAGCAGGAGTCTGATTGGTACTGGCATGGATTGATGTTTTATATGCTAATTCCAGTGCTGGCAACAGAGTACACCAATCATGGGTCAATCCATCACAATCTTTGAATTCAAGGCCATATGCACAAAATCTTCTCACCATGTCCTCTAAGGTTTGGATCATCCTTTCAGCCAGGCCATCAGTTTTTGGGTGGTAGGCTGTAGAGAAAGACAGTTTAGTGCCAAATAATTGGTGAAGATTTGTCCATAGTGCTGAAGTGAATTTGGGATCTCTATCACTGATGATATTTGTAAATATCCCAGTCCATGACACTACTCTATTCCATATCAGAAAAGCTGTATCCATGGCTGTATCATCTTTGTGACATGGTAAAAATATTGGAGTTTTACTGAATCTGTACACAATTACTAGGCAAGCATTATAGCTCCTGTCACCTCCTGGTGGTAGGCCAGTTACCCAATCCATATGGACAATTTCCCAAGGTCTGTTTGGTTCTTGGATTTTTATCATATTTCCAAGTCTTTTGCCAGTGGATTTATTTGCCTTTTGGCATCTGTCACAGGTTTTGCAATACTCTGCAACATCTTTCTGCCACATTGGCCACCATATGCAGGTTTTTACTTTTTCTCTTGTTCTGTCTTCAGACAGATGTCCTGAAAATGGACTATCATGGCATTCGTTCAGTACAAGATTGATTAATGACCTGTCTACAACTGTCATGACACATGTGTGCTTGGTTCTGTGGTAAATTATACCATCCAGTAGGTGAAATCTTCCTTAATCATAATATTTTGTCCATACTTCATCCAAGGCATGTACTAGAGAGTTGTCTTTACAGTCTTTGTTAAGTAATTGGCATAAGATGCTACAATTCTTATCTTGAGTGTAACTACTTCTGACTTCTTCAAAGAAGGTGGTGTTCAAGTCTGTAACACTTATTCCTTATATTGGAATTTGTGGTGAAGCTTCTTCTGGCACATAAGCAGGATTATCAATATTTTTTGGTAATGGCTATCTGCTTAGTCCATCTGCATTCTTATGAATATTCCCATCCTTATGAACAATAGTCATATTGCCTCTGTATTCTTGTATGGCTATTTGCCATCTGAGCATATGTCTGTTGGGTGTTTTCATGTTCAAAAGTGATTTGACAGCTGTACAGTCTGTTATCACTTCAAAAACACATCCCTCTAAGAAGTAGTTCAACTTCTCCAAGGCCCAGACAAGGCATAGACACTCCATCTGACTTGCTCCATATCTGGCTTCAGCTGGTTTGATTTCCCTGGATATGAAACATATGGGTCCTTCTACAGGTTTATCATTTATGATCTGAACTTGGTGAAGTGCAGCACCCAGCCCATCCCCTGATGCATCAATATACAGCTTGAAAGGCAATTTAAAGTCTGGAATCAGTAAGAGTGGAGCAGTGGTCAATTCTTCTCTTAGAGACTCAAAATCTTTGACTCTGTCAACAGTCATTTCAAATACTGTGTCTTTGTCACACAACTTATAAAGTGGTCTTGCTATGGATGCAAAATCTTTAATGTGTTGCCTGTAATATCCTGCAAAAACTAAGAATGACTGAATTTCCTTCTTATTCTGAGGCATGGGTTTTAACAATACTGCTGCAACTTTGTTTTTGTCAATTCCAAGGGACAAACCAGATACAACATGTCCTAGTGCTTTAAGTTCTTTGAATCCAAAATGACATTTCTTCAAGGAGATTTTCATGTTTACTGATTGGATTTTTGTCAAAACTCTTGATAAGCTGTACATGTGCTCCTCCCAAGTCTTTGAACAGACAATAATGTCATCAATGTAAATGATTAACCATCCCTTTGAGAGTTCTTCAGGGAAGATTTCATTCATCATTCTTTGGAAGTGTGAAGGTGCATTTTTGATACCAAAGGGCATCCTTAAGTAATCATACACTCCACAATGAACAATAATTCTTAAGTATTTTCTTGCTCTTGGTGTTACCACATTTTGATGGAATCCTTTAAGGGCATCCATAGTGGCTATATACACTGCTTGAGATATTTGAGTAAGGGCAATTTGGATTTTTGGTATTGGGTATCTGTCTGGGACAATGTAAGTGTTCAGAGCTCTAAAGTCCCCAGCCATTCTGGATTTTCCACTATGCCACGCCACTATAACTGGTGTAGTTATTTCTACTTCCTCATTGTGGCCTACTTTTCTTATCACACCAAGGTCCAGAAGTTCTTTGATATGAATTTCTAGAGCTTCTCTTGATTTTGGACTTGCTGGATAAGCAGGTCTTCTTAAGAGTGGTGGATAAGGTCTCTCAATGTTAAGAATGATGTCAACTTCATGACCAACAATTGCTCCCAGGGGTTCTTTGTCTGTAGCAAATGCTCCTCTGTGGTCATACAAAAGGGAAGAAAGTTCATTTTCTTGTTTATTAGTCAGATGAAGTCTTATTTCAGCCTCATTTAACTGTTCAGACTTGAATTTCTCTAACTCTAAGTTGACTGGTGATACTTTGTTTACTGTAATTTGTCTTTTAAATGGTAAAAAGGCAAATTTCTGGCGTGTATTGTCCCCAATTGTAAAGTATCTGTCTTTGTTATTATGTAAATCTATTCCATAAATGATTAAATAGTCATTTCCCAATATAAAATGGGTACTAGAGCAATTTTCCATAACAACAAATTCAACTGTGATCCTTAAATTCCCATTTATGTGTGGGAATATGACATTGGTCTCAAAGATTCCTGATGCTTTCATTGGGTTACTTGCACTGTTGAATTTTATACCATCAATTGGTAACAATTGGTCTTCAAAATTTGGTACACAAGTTTTAAGAAAAGATTTTCCAACACAAGAGCAGAAGGCTCCTGGGTCAAGCAAAAGTTTGGTGGGCTTGTTGTCAATCACCACTTCTGTTATACAGGAGTTACCAGCTGTATAACCTTTCCCTCTGTTTGGTTTTGTCTTCATAAGTTGTGCATCTTGAACTTTTGATAAATCAACTTGACCATTGCTCAATTGTGGCAAGTGGGAATAAGATTCCATGACGTCAAAAGTGGCATTGATATTTTCTATATCTTTTGAAGATTCAGAAAATATGGATGACTTATCATCTGAATTGTCTTCAGTTATGTCTTCTTTTTCAACATCTGGTTCCTTTTCA
This sequence comes from Austropuccinia psidii, assembly GCA_023105745.1. Lineage (NCBI taxonomy): Eukaryota > Fungi > Basidiomycota > Pucciniomycetes > Pucciniales > Sphaerophragmiaceae > Austropuccinia > Austropuccinia psidii. Next base: position 35,844,844 of record JALGQZ010000012.1, read on the forward strand.
ATGTCAATTTCATTGATTTTCCCCCTTTTTGGACATGTATTGGCTAAATGGGTGGTGCTTTGGCAAATATGGCACTTTCTGACTGTATCTGCAGATTTATACTTAATATTACTAGAATTTTCTTTGGGGTTTTTGTCCACAGAATCATTCCAAGGTGTATTAAACCTTGTTTTGAGATTCACCCTACTAGAACCAATTTTGGTTCTGGTGGTTACTTCTTCTAGTATATTGATAATATCTTCTGCTGAAGATTTTTCAGTAGTCCTGCTTTTGACAGCATGCTCTAAGTTACCTCCACATTGTCTCAGAATTTTCCTATGGATCATAAATTCTGAAATGTCAGGATATAATGCTGTTAGTCTGTCCTTTTGTTGGCAAAACCATGGTAAAGCTTTGTCTTTATCAGCATTAACTTTGGCAGATTCAAAGGCTATTTCAACTTTAAACCTCCAAGCATCATTTGCCCATTTGTTGATGATTTGGGTTTTCCACCAAGTCAAACTCTGGTGTCCATGTGCTTGTCTTATTTTTATGTACCATCTGTGAGCTGATCTGGTAAAAAAGGTGTTAAACCTGGCTGTTACCAATCTGTCTGGTAATTCAAAATCCTCTTTGATCATGTCAATACCTCTAATGTACTCCATATGGTCATACTCTCCTTCACCACTGAAGTGAGGCCATTCTTTAAATTTTGGAACTTCTTTCAAGAGTGCTTGGCCCATTGATGGTTCCAAGTTATGAAAAGAAGTGTATAATTCATTTTTTAATTGTGAATTATCAGGATCCAATACTTGTGGATTTGAAATTCTTGTGCCCTCATTTTGATTTAGAGGTGTAGACATTCTTGGTAAGGTGTTCAGTATTTGTTCAATGTCATTCATTTTACTGTTGCTACACCTTTGGGAATTTCTGTATTCATGTTGGAAGCTTTGTATTAAATTTATTACTTCAATTTTATACATGTCTTCCTTATGTGTCAGTTCTTGCCATAACTCTGTCTGTCTTGTCTTATCAGCAGTGACTTGATTCAATTTTATTGATAATTTTGATACTTCTTCTTGTGAAGCATCAAAACACTTTTTCAAGGCAATGGTATATGTCTTTACTTCAGTAAATGAATTTGAAATGTCATCAAGGACTTTCTTGTTATCTGTTTTGATAATATTTATGGCTTGTTTAACTCTTGTTTCAATTATGTCATCAATATTGAATTTAGAATATTTATCTGTTAATTCTTTAATAATGGCAGATTGTTCATTTATTTTATTGTTAGAAGAATTATCATTATTGGAATTTTTAATTGTCCTTAAACCTTTTTCAAAACACATAAGTTTTTCATTAATTTGGCACAGACTCAGGTTGTTTGTTTTAATGTTGTTACAAATGGTTTCATTTTTATCAGAAAGATGTTTTTTCACATCATTTATAGCATTATACAACTCTGGGATGGAATCAAATATGTCAGAAATCATTTCTGGAATCTTAATCCGGCTTCCTCCTTCTTCTGTAATTCCATCATGGTTCTGGCCATCTGAAATACATCTTCCATGGCATCCTGCTGAATCTTTGGGATTCTGTAGCCCTGGCTGTAGGATTTTGGGGCTGGTGCCTTCCCTTTGCCCTTTTTGGAGTTTGTGGCTGCTTTTTCACATTGGAATTGCTGCTGCTGGCCACTGGGGCTGTTTTTGGCACTGGTTTGGGTGGTGGAGGGTTGTTTTTCCTCCATTCTAGTGTCAAAAGCATAATGTTTTTCTTCTCCATCAATGGATGCCATCCATTGAGCAATTTGCAAGTGTTGGGATGGCCCAACAATTTTCTTACTGTCAGGTAAGAATTCATGCAATTCTTCCATAGGTCTGCAAGGATCTGGTACTCCTTGAATTGAAGTGCATTGTTGTATGCACTGTGGCTGGCTTTTTATATGTCCACAGAGGCTTGTTGTGGCGGTGTCAGCTCTTTTTGAAGGTAAAATAGTATTATCAGCTTCAGAATGACCTAATTTAGTTGTTTGGAAGTCATCAACTGACCCTTTTCCTTCTGTACCTGATTGGCCTCTGCCATAATCACGTCTATTACCTTTTTGGGAGCTTCTTGAGAGGTTGTAGCTGGCTCATGACCTGGTTGAAGGCATAATTATGGTTTAAAAAGGCTTAAAATAGTATTTTTACGTCAAAAAACTTACTATTGGCCAAATTCTTAGCTTTCTAAAGAGTATTACTTATGTCCAAGCTAATCAATTCAGAAGATATTGGTTCAGGTTGATTATTTTGAGTCACAATCACAGTACTATTATGGTCTGAATTAATAGTGCTTGCAGGAACAATGCTGGTGACTGTTGAGGCTGTTTCAATGTTTTCTTGTCTTACCACGTTGTCAGACACTAAAATTAATAAAAAAGCCAATTAATTAATTAAAAAAAAGGGTTATTTCAAAAAAAGAAATAAAATATAAGCCTCACTTATAATATGAAAAAAATTATTTTTTATGGATTTTTTGAATTATAAGTATTTTTTATAAGTTTTTAAATTTTTCAATATAAGAAAAAAGATTTAGAAAGAGTAAAAAAATATGTCACAGGTAAACTATCATGGCTGGGCCCCCAAATGTAAGGTGTGGATATGATACTTTGATTAAAAATGAAGTACTTTTGCTGTCCTCAAAATTTGTATAAGGTAAAATTCAGTTAGAAATAGTATGAAATATTATTTTTAAGTGAAAACATGTCAATTTTATTGTTTACAGCTTTATTAGTATAAAACAATAATATTATAAAAATTTATTGTTTTACCAACAATAAAAATTTATCCAAAAAAATACTCTACAAGAGATATTTTAAGGCTACAAAAGAAATTTCTTCAAGAGCAATTTCAATTGGAATTAATTGAGCAAAGAACTGCAAGCAATTAATTAAAGAACAAAGTCTTTAAAAGGAATATTAAAGAGAAAACACACCCAAAAGTGACCAGAGTGAATTTGGAAACAAAGTGACAAAGTTTACAGTGATGAAAGATGCTTTAATTCACTTTTGGGGTGGTTCAGGGGTAAAAAATGATTATAAGAGTTACAAACAATGATTATAATGATTTTTTCACATGGTTAAAAGGATTAAAATGATTTAAAAATGGTGGTTATAATCTTTTATTGTTTGTTTTAACAGTGTTTAAACTAATTAATAAAAGGAAAAGATTCTAACATGAAGAGAAAAGTGGGGCAAAGAAGACATTCTTTTATAGCCATCAATTCTCTTACTCCAAAAGCAAAATTTACTCTTGTCAGTCGTGAAAAACAGTCAGACAACAGGAAAGCCAATTATGGCATCATTGAACCCTAGTTTAGACCAAAAAGGGCTGGTTTAAGCCATTTTTAGCCATTTTAGACTCTTAAATCAGCCATTACTATAGAAATACCAGGCCTAGAGCCTTCAAAACACCTCAGAATGTGTGTAAGAGGCGTAGAAACCAGTTAAAACTTTTTTTACTATGATTGTTTTATCTTAAGGGTAGTTTTACCCTCTTGGCAACAGCTAAAACTACCCCAGTTGGTATCAAAACCTCATCATCAATTGAGTCCACAGACCCTGTAACTCAATTCCAGGCCAAAAGTGATGGACTTTTGCATGAATTTTGACATCCCACGCCTGTCAGCAAGGATTTTGGGGGTCTAGCTCCCCCTTAGAGCTGGAGTTCCTTTCCCCCCCAAATTTAATCTTTCCAATTTATTTTTCCTTTAATTCCTCATCATGTATTATACTTATAATTTACATATGTAATTCAATTCAATTGTACAGTAAAATACAGTAATAATTGACACCTCATATGTAAATCAAAGTTCACTTATGTAATACATGCGCACATTTTGACATTTCAATTGAATTCAATTGAAAATACTTCAATTCCTCATAACTTCCAAACTAAACACAACACCTCAATTTTAACACAAAAATTGATGGTTAACACCACATGTGGTGTGAATTAAATTAAGGTTTTGAGGATTGTCAAATTTTGTAAAAAAAACTTAATTTAAGCTTATTTAGAGTTGAGTTACAAGACTTTCACTCAGAGGTGACCCCACCTGATTTTCTATGAGGAATCCAATGGTGGAATAATTTTTATGTGTTTATTTATTGAATAAAAAGTTATGATAATTTTTATTTAACTTTTTTCCAAATTTATTTATTTTTTTCACAATTTTGTTAAAATTTTATTTTTACTTAATTTTTTCAAGTATAAATGTAATTTTATACTTACAAAATTTAATGTATTTTTATTCTTAAATTGCAATTAATTTTTTATTTTTAATATAATTTTATATTTATATTTTTATTTTGATTTTAATAATACAAATAAATTTATTTTATTTATATTAATATGTTATTTTTGTATTTGTGGTCTTTTGGGTATATGAAATTACCTCTAAGGCTCACAAAGGGGGTGTATGTGTAATTTAAAGGGTGGTACCTTCTTTGTTGTAACTAGTTTGCTATATATAACTTGATTTTTACATATGAATAATGAAATTGAATAATTTATTTAAACACATACACTTCCCTTTGGTGCCTGTGCCATGGTTTTTTTATGAGTTAAATCCAGCTTCTTGCTGTAAAATTGACCTTTTGGTGTAAGATTTGAGTGTAAGTCTGCCTGTAGGCTGGATTTACTGCTGTTTTGGGGTACTAGGAGCTTGAGCCTGGTGAAAAAAAATTGTATGGAATACCACAGTGTCAGTAAAATAAATTAAATAATATTTAGGAGTTCAATTTAGACTTTATCATCACCAAAGGAGAGTCAGTAACAATAGCACAAAGACTTTTTAATTGAAATTTGTTTTCTCTGAAAGCATCTTTTTACTTCTTTCTAGGCATTACAAGCAGTATTCTGCTTTAAGTCAAGATCCAATATGTCTCACCGGGGCGAATCTCGTGTCAATCGTCGGCGATTGACTTCACGTCAAGCAAACGTCAAGCAGGATAAAAGTCGAGCTCACGTCAAGCGAAAATCAAGCGAACGTCAAGCACACGTCACACTCTGGTCTTACACCAAATCCTGTGACATCCAATAATATTGGTTCCCCTGTGCCTTCAACTCAGATTCCTCACCACCTGATCATCCCACAACCGTCCGATGATTGGTAAAAATTACACCAGACCCGCCTGTTTGCACACACACACATCAAAGATGTCCTTCAGCCAGTTTTGATGTAGGCGTGGGGTTTGACTTCACCAGGTCATCCATGAAGTGTGCGTGTGCATTGGCGTGTGCGGGTGGGTTTGCGTGTGCATTGGCGTGTGCAGGTGCGGGTGGGTGGGCGTGTGCATTGGCGTGTGCGGGTGGGTTTGCGTGTGCATTGGCGTGTGCGGGTGGGTGTGGGTGTGCATTGGCGTGTGCGGGTGCGTGGGCGTGTGCATTGGCGCGTGCGGGTGCACATGCGGGTGTGGGTACGCAAAAGCCGATTCCGCTTCCAACATGATGATAGCGCAGTTAGAAATTTTGGATGCTATGAAAGGTGAGTGTGTGGGTCATTTGATCATTGGACTTGGCTTATTCACACTGTACCCAATGTCAAAATAGTAAGTTCTTTGTGGCAATGTGAAATAATGGGCTTTGCTTGTCACAATGGCATGTCTCTGTCACTAAATTTTGAGGCAATTATTTCACTAGCAAATTTGCTAATGAATCTGAGAGATTTGCATTTTTGTAGACTAAATATCATGAAATAACGGCTTTATCATTACAAGCAGTCCACATGACAGAGCTTTGTTATCATACAATCCACAGTTACCTTCTATTTCTTCTTCTGATATAATCAAGTGTCCATCATCAAAACCAACAGCTTTATAAATATTGAGATACGGCCAATCTGGTAGGAAATTCACATCAATCTTCAAAGTTTTTAAAATCAGAAAGTTATTATTCAGTATGCTAGAGGGCTCAGAGACTTTGAAAATGCTATCAATAATACCAAATTGTCGTGAGTTGCCCCTCAGAAAACATATCACACTGTTGCTGACATTTTTGGATTCAGTTGAAAATATATTGTTCCCAATATTAATGTTTGAAACTGGAAAATACCAAGGTGAGACAATCCTTGAAGTGGGAGGACTTGTGGATTGCATGGTAGTGTCTAAGCTGATCCAATCAACTACTTCCCTTGTGGAATGAAAATTCTGTAAGTACTCAACCAGGCAAGCATAATTTTGTTGGTCATGGCGGGATGGCTTGTTATATTTATGGTGATTGAACACGGCAGGTGGCTGTGATTCGAAAAGCTGTTTTATTTCACATGGCACAGATGGGGATTTCAGGAGAACGGAAAGGTTGGAACATCGACAGATATGTTGAAGTAAGGTTTTATCTATATCATCTATTCAGAGCTGCAAAAAGTTAGTCTTATTCAGTTCAGGTTTTTAATCAATGTGAATATATTGATCTTATTAATTGACGTACATATCTTGTTATTTGTTGGCATCTTTGCAAATACTCCAATCAAGCGCTCATAACCCCATGTGGCTGAGGCTTGTGCTGGGCCCCAACGTTGGAAGAGTTCGGGAATATGATCAGCAAAATGATGATTTGGTTTACTTTTCTGTTTTGGGAACAGGTGTTGATTGGAAAGGCGGAATTTTTTCCAATGTTCAGCAAATGCAGTCGCATCATCTATTGAAACAGTCCAGCTTGTGGCAATGTTGATAGCACTAATCAAATGGAATTTATTCTTGGCTAGTTCATTTGCAAGTTCTTCTGACTGACCCATTTTTCTTTGAGTGTTGGCAGATTGGTGTGCATCTAATGACATCTGTTGACTGAGCATTAGAAATGGAATATAGACCTTATATAAGAGAGCCCATTCAGCGGCTTTTAAGCTACCATGAGAGGGGGAACCCATTTTGCGGGGAACTCTTGTCCATGATGAGGGAATTATGGTCTCAGATATGATTTGTCAGAGATGCTCAAGAGCCTCACCCTTGATCTGGTGATCACTCAGTGCAGTGATATCCAATTCAGAGGGTATTTCAGAAGTGGGGATGTAATCGGCATCAAATGAAGGAATCTCCGCAGAACCACTAGATGGATGTTCTGTGTTAGGGGTGGGCATTGGGAAGTAGTTTTTTCGGGTGGAAGTAGTGGGGAGTGGCTCATTTATTATTTTTGCTGCGTCTCTTCTCAGGGAGCGGGCCTCTCTCAATGTGATTTTATCAAGAGAGCTGTTGGAGGTCTTGGAATCTGAGTCTGAACTGTTGGTGTCATTGGATTTCCTGCGGGACCTGAAGTAAATTTTTGATTTCGCCTCTGGAATGCACAATTTGAAAGTTGCATGATCCTTCAAAATTCCAAGTATTAAATTATGCATTATGTCAAGATTAACCATTCTGGTTGCATCCCAATACGGAAGGTCTTCCAAAATTGAATATCGCACTCCATACTCAGAGAAAATTGCTTGTCTTTGTTGTGGGGTTGCCCGAAGCCATTTGGCAATGGTTGATTTATGACTTTGGTATGAGCGCGTGTAGTGAAATTGAGGACCGATTTCTTCAATTTGAGCTTTGTGAATGGTGCAAAAATTACAAAAGTGGTTTCCTGAATGGGAAATAAATCCAGTAAGCTTGCGCATGGCAACCACATCCGCAATGGCTGTGAGGATGGCAACACGGATAAAGGATCCTGATGGACCTGTTGAGGTGGGTGCAAAATGGTAACCCTGCCATAGCTCTTTGAGCTCGTTGATGAGTGGCATTAATAGATAATTCAATTGAAGCGCAGTTGGCTCCTTCGGACCAGGGATGATTCCTGCAACATAGACATTCTCGGGCTTCAATCTTTCACTTGGGGGGAGATTAAGACAAATAAGCATGATAGGTCCAATGCTAGCCAACCGGGTTGACTTTCCATGTGCATTAAACCAGTCCACATATATGGAGAAGGCCAATGCACCAGGAATGGACATGAATGGGGGGTCATGGATATTTCTAGTGCCAGTGAAGCGTCTCCAGACCAATCCATCCCAGACGTCACGTTTTGGGGAATCTTTGGGAGTTTGGGATTGTTGATGTTGATGCAGAATGTCCATAATTCCAGCCTGCTGGAGAAATCTGGCAAGCCAATTTTTGAATGGTTGATAAATGAAATGTTTTGTTGGTATAAATTTTTGCTTCATGTTGGTTGTGTTTTGGGTGTGGGGTTCAGATGAATAGATGTATTTGCCTAATGATTGTGTGCAAGGGGGATCATGATCATTTGGGTCATTATGGCGTTGACAGTGGGGTTGGTCAGTTGTGACTGTTTCAGTAAGGCCATTAAGAGAGAAACATTGAGGACAACATATATAGTTTTGAATCACTGGCTCCAATTGGAGATGTTCAAATATGGTACTCAGATCTTGAGGTATATGGAATGCAGGAGCGGGGGGACCAGCTGAGCTTGAGATACTGGACTTGATCAGCAGGTTCAGGGCGGGGTTGAGTATGCGTGAAGCCCTGCGGGGTAAATTATACCTTAATGATAGAATGGCAGATATTATCATTCCTAGGTCTTGTGGGGGAAGGGTTTGACTGCCACTATATGGTTTCTGTGCAGTTGAATTGAGACCCGCTGCAGTTGGGAAAGTGCTTTGGGTCAAACGTGAATAATCAGCTGGGAAGATTTGATCCAATAGAATTTGTGGGCACCCAGATCCTGATTCAGAAGTAGGGATGTTTGGAAGAGATTTGGGTGCAAGGGTTGATTTGAGCTTTTTAATGTGCTGTTTATATTGGAAAGGTGTGAAGGCAACTCCTTGCCTATCACCCTCAGGGGAAGAGTGTGTTTGAGTTGAGCAGTGTTGACACATGCATATACGCATTGAGGAATAGGGCCGGGTTGTCATTGTTGCAGGAATTGGGAGTACGGTTGGTTTGTGTATAAATATCTATGGTTGATGTGAAAGTGTTTAGGAGTGTTATTAATTGGAAATAAAATTCAGTGATTATTTATGAAGGGGGAGATGATTTGAGCCAGCTGAGGATTTTATCCCATTTGTAATGGAGCATGAGCTGCAGTGGATAAAGTTCAACATGTGTCATCTGGATGGCGGAATTGGTTAGGCGTTTAATTGGGTAAAATGCCATGCTGCTCAATGCTCATACATATTCTAGTTTATTTACACATTGTGATAGTGCGGGTTTTACCATTGAGGGGGTTCCATTAGTGAAGTGTTACCATTGAATTGAGGGGATTAACATTTAACCCATGTACGCTGGCACGCCATCGTACATGGTTTAAACCTTATTACAGACATAACTATATAACTCTATTACATAAGGGGTTGGAGTGCAGCTAAAGTCTTGGTATTTGGTTTGAGTGCGGCGGGCTTTGAATCAGTTGGAATGTGATTTGGATTGTCTTGCCTTTCGTGAAAAGGTGATGTCTCTTTTGTGGGTAAATCCTTCATGAATATACCCCTTTACAGATGTACAATGTTGTGGAATTTCAATGCATATATTGGTAGTTTGGATAATTCACAAAATGTGACAATGGGGAGGCGGAAATGTTACCAAATATGATTACTTATGGATGATGGGTCCCCTTTCAGATCAAGGAAATATCACATTATATGCTGGTAGGCCGTGCAGGGTGGTTTCCGACAAAAGCGGAGGAGCTCAAGAGGAGGCAGGGAGGATTCTCCTCAAAAGAGTCTTATCCAACTTCCACACAACACTTAGTTCCAACTATTCATAGAATTTCTCTATTCTAAATTTGAAAAGATTTCATCTCATATCACTCTATTTTATCATAATACTGAGGTGTTTCATCTAGTTAGAAAATATTACTGTACTTTTTCGGCCCTTAGGTCATCTTTCAAGTCACATAAATCCCGTTCAGGTTCTGTTCATGACTCAAATAGTGAATCTAGCATAGAATATGTTCAAACACAGTCACCATTGAGTCCCAACATTCCTCTCACAACCCCTATCGCATCCTCAATGAATGTATCAGGTCTTAACATTGATGTGGGCAATCCAAAGGCTCCAACTTCAAGCACTTGGTCGATCCCAAATATTTCCGTCACTCCAATTCCCCCGAATCCCACTAATACACAAATTCATGTGTCTCAGGGGCCAGAAGGCACACCTCAAATCTCCTCACACGCTAATCCCCAATCAAAATTTCCACATGAGTTCCTCCTTAATCCCGGTCGGAATCCAGTCGCATCCCAGGATCCCTTTGGCCAAAGTAAACAGCCAACCCTCAATATTCCATCAGGATTGCAGGTTCATGTGGGTGATGAAAGGCGCGTGGATGGGGGGCGACAAAAAAGACCTTTGGAAAATGTAACTTGGAGCGGTCTGTCGGAGGGAAATCCAGTATTGACGCTTCATCAAAGTAAGTCATTTGAATTTTGGAGTAGAAACTTATTCACAATTTGATATGTTTGTTTCATGGGTTAGATATGGCACCTAAAGGCAAGTCAGTCCGATCTCAGGAGCCAATTGAAGATCGTGAGGATGACCAGTCTTCATTAATGTTTTGATGTGTTAACTAATGATTTGCATGGCAGGGGATGAACTTTATGCGTCTTCACCTCTGGTCCATAAAGAGAAAGTCACTGGACGTCATCATCCATATGCCTCCAAACCAAGAACGGGTCATGCCAGTACATCAAGAGAAACAATGGTGGATGATGAGGATGAGAACATGTCTCCGACTCAAAGTGAAAGAAATGATGAACCAAGGATGGACAATTTCACAGCGCATGAGCAAGGCACTCAATCAAATAGTGAGTTCACCCATCCTCAGCTGGGCCTCGCCCAGAGTATGCTTGAACAATCCGAGGTCAGACAGCAAAGGAACCAGGCCCGCAAAGCTCACAATGTGGCGAAACGTGCAAGCCAGAAGGAGCAACAAAAATGGCTGAAGGCAGAACTTCCAGAGAATGTCCATGGAATGAGATCAGCAGTACACGCACATTGCCTGTTCCTACTCAAAGTTAGGGATAAGGATTTTTCCTCACTACCAGCACCACCCAGCACAGAAGAGCGTGAAATTGCAATTCAAGTGGCTGGTCATCTCGGTTATGTCCCCAAGGATGTTTTCAATGAGCCATCAACACAGGTTCAGTCTCAGGGTTTCCAAAGCTACTGCGAAAATGAGCTCCACAAGCTAGGACTAAAGCGATTCACTTGGGACTGGGAGAGCTCATGGCAACATCCGTTTAACGAGCTGATGTCTATGGTGTTTTACTGTACATTCCGTCTCGCACTTGTCAGCACTGAGTATCATCACTACTGTTGGAACAAGGATCATAACAACTATGGGGCGTGGCGGCTTTAATGGAGCAATATTTCACTTATTTGAAAAGAGAATGGAAGTCTATTCAAAAGGATGAGGAGTATTTGGTTAAAAAGAAGGAGAATCAAAAGCTCGCGAAGATTCGTCAAAGAGTTAGTTACTGTATCTCTTCTTCATTGTCGACCAAGTCTGATGATGATCTACTTGATTATGTGCAGACCTGTGAGCGCCGTCGTGAATGGTGTGATACGGCTAAATTTCCCATCCTAGCATCACAATTCAATGACCCTCGAGTATGCTCAGATACTGAGGAAATACTGGAAAATGGACGTCAAGTTTACCGCAAAGTGGGATTACGCTGGCGCTCCCAGTTATTTAATGATTTGGTATTGAAAATGGATAGAGAAATAGAGTTTTGTAATTGGATTAAAAAAAAGGGTAAAAAAACTATTGATAGATTGCCAGAATTACGATCGACAGATGATGGTGATATTCCGGAAGGCCTATCATTTCAGGTATTTGATCAAGATTGGCTCAAAGGCTGTAGTAAGATGCAGACTAGCGCCCTCAAGATACTTGACATGCCAGTTATTAGGCCTAATGGTGATGCTCTGCAATAACTTAGTAATTTGTCACGGTATAGCACTGTGACAAATTAAAATTTTGTGAATTATTTGTGCAGGTGTAATAAAATCTGATTATTATCTCTTAAGGATGCAACAACTTGCTAAATATGTTAGAATATAGACAATATGAATTGAAATGTATCACCGTCTCCCTTAGCAATAATACTCTATTGCTCATTTTCATTGAGGAAATATTGAAGAAGTTCGATCCAGCTCATGGTGTTCATAATTGTGGACCTGTGCCAGAGTCAACAGGAGTTATCAACTTTGTCAATCACAAAATATATAATATCAGTAAGGCTCACGCAGTTAATGATTGTTTCTTTTCTTGGACCTATTGGTGATTGGAATATGGTATTCCCATAAGGAAGGATTTCAGAATAGTAATACAATCAAGTGAAAGATGAGCTTGAAAGGTACCTTCCGCATGTTGACCTCAACTGAATGAGGAGTGATATAGTAGATGACCTGTACAGGTCGTTGTTGGCCAATACGATCTAGACGATCAACAGCCTGAGCCTCAATGGCTGGGTTCCAATTGGGCTCCTGGAAATGTGGATGTCAGGGTCCGAAAATCAGGGGAGAATTTTGGGGGGCCCCTCACCATTAAATAGACTATATTAGCACAAGTTATATTGAGGCCAGTTCCAGCCGCGGCAATGGATGCAATGAGTACTTCACATTCAGGATTATTGAAGAAATTCTCAAGCGCCTTGTCCTGCGCTCGTGGTGGAATTGTTCCATCAATTCGTGCTGAAAGGATAGAGTGATGGGCAAGAGCAATACCAATTCTACAATATAAAAAAGTCAGATGGAGTCAATTGGTAATGGATGCATATTAGAATTAACGCACAAATCTAGAAATTGGGTCCATTGGGTATAAACCACCGATTTCGTCGGACCACACCTTGTTTGTTTGTTCTTCATTAAGCTTTGTAGGAGGTGTGAAATTTTACTACTCATCATGCATGTTTCCACATCCACAATAGTTCGTGTGATTGTTGGGGAGTTATCCTGAGTGCTCCTGCCCTCGGGGTCTTCCAACTCCGCCTCCGCAATTGTGTTAAGCATGATGTGATGGTTACAACATATTTGCAGCTTATTAATATTTCTGAAAAATTCTCCTGGTCCTTTGCTTTTGGATGATAGGAATTCTTCATATAATATGGAATATTCTTGCTGCATGGTCGGGTTGAGTGGGAGCAGCTCATAATGATGGCTAATAGTGGGGAGGGATTCGAGATGTGTGGTTTTGGTGCGGCGCAAACTTAAATGCCGCAATGCCAAATGCAAAATATCATTGCAACCTTTTGAAAGACTACTCAGGATGAATGGTGACCAGTTATCTTGATCGGCGCTCTGGGGTTGAGTGATGAATGATAGTATGCCCAAAAGGTCATAAATGGTGTTGTGAATAGGTGTGCCCGTTAAACATATTCGACGGGATGAAAGGAGGCTATTAATGGCACGGTGAGTGGCAGTGTATTGAGAGCGAATATAGCTATAAGAGGGGGAAAGGGTTATTGGATATAAAAGGTAATTTGAATCATTTAAGATCAGACACTCACTGTGCTTCATCCAAGATTATACGATGCCAATTGATTTGAAAAATGAATGATGTAGAGGGATTGGTTTGCTTAAATTCTTGGGTGATAGTATTGTAAGAAGTGATGATGATATCATATTTTAAAATGTCGGCTTGGGATAATGAGTGACGAGTGGGACCATGGTAGATTTTGGCATGCAGTGCTCCAGCCTGAGCATGCTTGGATATTTCTGATTGCCAGTTGGTAATTAAGCGAGGGGGGCAGATGATCATGGTGGGCGTGGAGCGATGGGGGTTTGCAATCATCCGCTCCTTGGAGGTACCAATTAGAGCAATGGCCTGAATGGTTTTACCTAATCCCATATCATCCGCGAGCAGTCCTCCAAGAGGGGTATTGGTTGAAAGGGATTCAAATGAGCTAACGACCTTGTTTGTGATGATGTGCCTGGCATTAAAAGTGGATCCTGGGGGTGAGGTTGCCCAAAGGTTACGGGCTGATTGGCCATTGGGGATTTCTCGATCCCAGAGGAAAGCTAGTCCGGTCTTTTGATGAGGGAGGAGGGGGGTTTGAATAATGGCATGGGGCGGGGTTATCATGGGGAGGTCTGATCCACTGGGTAATCGTATCAGTTTTTGCTTGGAAATCAATGATGAAACAGCAGGATATGAAGCAGGCATCGAGTTTGAAGCGGGAAATGTCGGAGTAAAGAGTTGACATTGACAATGAGTAGTACAGTCATATTCTTTGGGCATTTTAAGCTTGAAATCTTGTGTTCGAAAGCTTTCCATTATGAATAGAATGTTTGGATACCATGTGAAGAACATCAATGCTAGATTGGGTTTCTGAGATGAGGAGGGATCATTGGCATCAGTCATAAATACTCCCTCAACAAATAATATTTGAGTAGGATTGGATTGGCAATTTTCAATCCATGCCCCACCAGGACCACAGTGCATGAACGTTTTTGGTGCCCCAAGGAATGGTATCAACGTTTGGGAAAGGGTTCCCGGGAGAGAGCCAATAGCATGCTGGTGATTGGGGAGATATACGAATATGTTGTGTTGATTGTGCCATAGGATAATCCAAGAACCTAAGTGGGAATTCTCAGGCTTTAAGGTTATATCACTATTTATTTGAATACGAATATTAATCATCCCAATGCAAAGTGGTTGTGAAGGGGTTGACATGATGGCTATTTTAAATTATTTCGGGACAGTTGCAAATTATATGATCGGGAAGGGTTAGCTAAAGGGAATGAAGCGCAATAAGCGCAGGTGGGGAACTTATATGAGTGGCAGCAACAGGCCAAAAGGGGGATGGCCTGTGGTTACGTGCATGGTCTTGATGGAGGTGGGCCTCTTGGGCACATAATTTTCATATCCGATTTGGGGCATATATCAAGGCAAGGTGGCCAAAATGTGGGTGCACCATTATGACTGCTGGATCTGCAGCGATTTACGAAAACTTTGGTGGAACAAGGTTGACATTAGCACATCCGAAATTGGGTGGGTTGTAGCAACTTATTGTGGAGGGCATATCAGAGGCATGCAGTCATGTTCGCTGGTGTGACAGCGAACATGGATGCATATATATCTTCCTCAGGTTAATTGTCGCACAGGGACCTACTGGGCAATGTTGGCGGTTTCAAAGGGCAATCTCACTGTGGGGATGCTTGTGTGTAGGCGGGTGAGATATGTTCGGTGGCGTGCCACCGAACATGACTTTGGTTTTGCGTGAAGTTTTTTGCTGACTGATGCATACTGGGCTTTCAGGGGGGAATGTGTAGGATGATCAAAGGGGGCGCCATCCGTGAGCCGTGATCCACATATACATTCACCCTTATGGCGTTTGAGGTGAGTACTAATCTACCGAGATTGGCATCAGGGTCTTTGCCTCAGGCGTGTACAAAACTCCGGAGGAAAGAGGCCACACGCCCCAGGGATTTTTTGGCTGCAAGCCAGGTGCCACAACTTGCGCGGGGCGTGTGAGAACGTGAAGAAAATGACCCGCGGTGGGAGATACCCACGCAAACATGACCAGCCTCAGCAATCATAGGCTGGGATTGTTATTCTAATGTGGATGAGGCTGAAGCAAATTCACACTGATTGGCCTCAGGTTTCCATGCGCAAGCGGGTGAGCGTCTGCAGTCAAGCTGACAACCCAACCAAGAAAATAGGCAGCTGGAAGACTGGCAGAAAAATGTCTTCCAGGCATGTGAAAGCTGCCTGCGTATGACCCATCGGGGGTGCGTATGAAAGCGTGTGGCTGCCCGACAATGAACAAGTGGGCCAGTCATTGTTTGCCCCAACAATGGCACCGGAGTGAATCAACTCTTTGTGTATGACCCAAATATTAAGTCATCCCATTATGACCCACTTACATTAACTTGCATTACATGCGCATCTGTGCCGTAGTTAGGCAGAGCTGTCCAACAAGGTGCATCAAAGGGATGCAGGTGAGAGATATGACTCGATGGCTTGACGTGATTGCATGTTACATTGTTGAACAGCTTTTTGCTCTGCCCCGCAGTACACATTTACAAAGGTGTACTGCGTACTACAGTGTCGACTGTACTGTACAACAGATCAGGAAGGTGTAATACTACTTGAGCCTGCATGCATATAGCAAATGTGCATGCACCTTCCGATCGTTTGCATTTACGTAGCTCATGTGCCACATGCTCAGCATTGCGTTTCACCCGATTTGCACACGCAAGGTGAGCATGTCATGGTCAAAAGCACCGTGTGAAAGTGCTCAGTAAAGCCATGGAATGAACTAATTCTGCAATAGCTCACTGGAAGGCTCAGTTTGGAGCACTTCACCAAAGCGTGTGAAATGCTGCACCTGGCTGAAATGTCATCCGATGCTGTGCCAAATGCTCAGATTGTGTGCTTACAAAAATGACCTAGCAATTGCTCAGCATCGTGCATTTGATATTGTTATATCAATAGTTCAACAACTGTGCAATTAAAATGTTCAGCCACTGAGCATTTCAATTATGACCCGAAAGCAAACCTGAGCAATGGGTCGAGCCAAGATTACGCTGTATTCACTTGTCTTACAGCCCCCCCCTTTGTTCACATACTATTACCAGGCCATACGGCCGGTAATCTCGCCGCGGTCACTTGTGACCAAATGCACCCGGTGCATTTCTGCATGGGGCACTTGTGCATTGCACCCACAATGCACATTCAACAAGGGCCTCACGACCACCCTCCCGGGTGATCGGGTGGCTATTTAAGGAAAGAAACGGGATTTGACTCAGCTTGACAATTCAATAAATTGCAATACTCAGTGGTGCATTTGATATTGTTATATCAATTGTTCAATTACTGTGCAATTAAAATGTTCAGCCACTGCGCATTTCAATTATGACCTGAAAGCAAACCTGAGCAATGGGTCGAGGCAAGCTCACGCTGTATTCACTTGTCTTACAGCCCCCCCCTTTGTTCAAAGACTATCACCAGGCCATACGGCCGGTGATCTTGCCGTGGTCACTTGTGACCAAATGCACCGGGTGCATTTCTGCATGGGTCACTTGTGCATTGCACGTTGAATGCACATTCAACAAGGGCCTCACGACCACCCTCTTGGGTGATCGGGTGGCTATTTAAGGAAACAAAGGGGATTTGACTCAGCTTGACAATTCAATAAATTGCAATACTCAGCGGTGCATTTCATATTGTTATATCAATTGTTCAATTACTGTGCAATTAATATGTTCAGCCACTGAGCATTTCAATTATGACCCGAAAGCAAACCTGAGCAATGGGTCGAGGCAAGCTCACGCTGTATTCACTTGTCTTACAGCCCCCCCCTTTGTTCAAAGACTATCACCAGGCCATAAGGCCGGTGATCTTGCCGCGGTCACTTGTGCATTGCACCCACAATGCACAATCAATAAGGGCCTCACGACCACCCTCCTGGGTGATCGGGTGGCTATTTAAGGAAACAAAGGGGATTTGACTCAGCTTGACAATTAAATAAATTGCAATACTCAGCCAGACCCCCATTGTTCTTCTGCCTCACGCGAGCATTTCACTTCTCAGTTGCAGCATTCGCTGAGACTCAGCTTCAATTTTGCCCACACGCCTTGAAGCTGAGACTTTTGCGGGTGCTGAAACTTCTGAGATCGTCTCAGCTTCACCTTGGTATAAAAGACCATCTTCACACGACACGCACTTCACTTTCTCTCTCACCCGCTCCACTTCGTTCAACGTCACCCGCGTTTGTCCTTCTTGTGCGTATTCCCCCTCGTCTTCCTGCCTTTCCAGTCTTTTCTTTCGCACTCGACTAACCCCACTCCCCTTCCTGCTCGCTTTTCGTTTTTCCTGCTGATAATTTCAGAACCCCATTTCTATCTACTTTGTACGTTTTCTCCAATTGAACTTTTGTCAACATTATGGTCCGATATTAATCATTTTCTTTCTTCACGACTCTCTTCTAGACTTTTAAAAACCTCCTACTAGAGTCTTTTTAATTTGAATTCCGTTTTAAAATTATAAATCATCGTATGTCCTCCTTTTCTTTCTTGATTGCTTACTTTCTATTCAGTTACTAACCTGTTTTGTTTTGTTTTTAGATGTCGTGCACGTTATGCACCAAGCGGGGTATCCCCTGCATTCGTTCCTCGACGACAACCGACGCTTGTGATGCTTGCCGACAAGCACACAAGAAATGTTCGTTCGTCGTCCGCCCCTTCCGACCCCGCGGCCAGAGGAGTTCCCGCCCAAGACGCCCTCGCCAGGACTCCTTTGTGGCCGATGATGATGAAACGATTTCCGAGCGTGAGTGGACCCCGGGACCCCAAACAGGCCAGCGGGAACAATTCAGGACAATTAGCCCAGTCCCCTCAAGCATCGATTTGTCCACCCCCCCTCCTAGGCCACCATCCAATGGTCACTTCACTCCTCGACCTGAGCGAAGTGATTATCCGGCCGATGAAGGATGGCGATGGAAAGAGGACATTCGAGCTTGGGCTGATCGTCACCATGTCTTGTCACCGATGGGATTCAAATGCCAAAGTAAGTTTTCTTTCTCCTCCTTCTCTCATTTATCTTCACGCAATAATACTCACTTTTTTCCATTACTCATAGAACCAAACCCCCCGAATCCCCCCCGACAAGACTCTCCCGTTCCTACTTTGCCTCGCGAGCAAACCCCGCGGCAACCCACTCCAGGCCCGAGTGGCACCCGATGGTCTGAGGACTTATTCCGCGGTAAGCAGCAAACTTTCTCTTTTCTCATTTTCACTTTCGCATCAAGTTAACTGACTCTTCCTCCTTTTGTAGAAGCCTCCCAGCACAATGAGCCACCTATTCCTGGCCCGAGTCCATCCTCCGAGCCACCTGAGGACATTGCGACTCGTGAGCCTCAACCTGAGGTGGCTCCTACGCAATCAACGGAGGAACCATTTGGTAAGTCCCTATTTCACCTTTTTAACTCAACTCAACTTTTCCTCACCCCTCCTTCGACCATCTCCAGCTCGTCCCGCAACTCCCCGCTCCATTATCATCATCGACGATACGCCAGTCGGTTCCCCCCCTCCCCCTTCTTCTTCACCCACTCCCCCACCACTCCTACCCCGGTTCCTTCCCCGGATATCCCTCCCATTGACGCCGAGAACCCAACAGCCTCCTCCCCCCTGGTGCCAAGCTCCTCTCATTCCTACGATGACGCTCGCCAGGAATTCACCGACCTGCGCCCGATACTAATGATTCCTCGAGCTATCGTCCACGAATCGATCAACCGAATCTTGTTGGAGCATCGTCGGTTGCTCCACATGATTCCTTTCGTGGATGCAACTCATCAAAATGAGATGCACCGGGAATTCCGGGAGGAACTAAACTCCCTCCTTGGCGAGGCGATAGAGGCTTATCCAATGGAGGACATCACCGGGATAGTCTCCAAATTCTTAGAAAAAAAAAATCCACAAAAAAAATCGTATTCTTTCCTCTTTTTACCTTTTGTAATACACTCCTTTAGATAAATTATTTGTATTCAATGAAAGATATTTTCAATTTCTCTTACGTTCTTTGTTCACGTGAATTTATTATAATTCCTCAATGATTCATATTTACTATTGGGTGAGAATAATTTTCGTAAGTGCCCCACCAAAAGTTTGAGTTAGTATTTTTGTATGTGAGAAAATCTTTTGCCAAAAATGCGCCAATAGTCACCATTCCTGCCTCCTATATTTTCTTCCTCCATTGTTTAGAGCCATATCAAATCTTAACTGTAAAAAAGCGGGAGGTTCCGGCATGTGAGCAATCCACTCCAGATTCATGAGAAATTGCCGTTCCTATGGTCACACGCTATTAATCTTAGTCATGTATTGAATTGTTTAAATTGTCGGGAACCTTCACAAGCGTAACAATTGGCGTGTGAGCTGTCGGGAGCCTGAAAAGGCGTAAGGATTGGCGTGTGAGCTGTCGGGCGCCTGCACAGGTGAAAGGATTGGCGTGTGAATTGTTGGGAGCCTGCACAGGCGTAAGAAATTGTCAGCATTGTTAGCATCCTTCACAAGCCTAAGGATTCGCGTGTGAGCTGTCGGGAGGCTGCACAGGCGTAAGGATTGGCGTGTGAATTTTTGGGAGCCTGCACAGGCATAACAAATTGTCAGCATTGTTGGCAACCTTCACAAGCCTAAGGATTGGCGTGTGAGCTGTCGGGAGCCTGCACAGGCGTAAGGATTGGCGTGTGAGCTTTCGGGAGTCTGCACAGGCGTAAGGATTGGCGTGTGAGCTGTCGGGAACCTGCACAGGCGTAAGGATTGGCGTGTGAGTTGTCGGGAACCTGCACAGGCGTAAGGATTGGCGTGTGAAGCCTCGGCACCCCGCATAGGCGTAAGAAACTTTTAGCATTGTCGGCACCTGCACAAGCATAAGGATTCGCGTGTGAAGCGTTGGGATCCTGGACAAGAGCAACAAACCTGGCATATGTACAATGGCATGCCTCCGTACATAATCCACTTCACCACTTTTTCCTGTGAGACACCCCATCTCCCGCACTCGAATCCATCCAATCCTGGTGTATATTGTCCTCTGCCTTACCCCACCATTATCTACCAATCACGCTGCTATTCCGACTGCCTCACTCTTTGAATCGGCATGAGATTGTATTACCATCCCTTATTTGATAGCCTGCTCTCTTGGCAATCTCATAATAGCCATGGCTTTTTTGCCGCATTGTTTTTGCCAACCTCCTTTAGCATTGTGCGGACATACCCACTAGTGTCGTGCTTTCGTTGTCCTGTGCTGGATCAGTATAATGAACAAATGTCCTACTGGCCCACACTACCTGAATGAGCCCATGACATGCGGATAGATCAATCCAAAAATGCTCATTTGGGAAAATCAATTTTCCACCTGTACACCTCTTTGACGCATCTCTTTGAATTTGGCCGGTCTCCTTATCAGCTTGAAACCACCATCCCGAAGCATACAGCGATGCATCCTTATCAACATGAGGTGCGTTTTTGAATCCATTCATGGTGAAAGTGAGTGCCGAAGCAAACTCACATGCACCCTGATTTGCGGGATTATTGCCTTCATACTTGACTTGATCAAAAGACGGAACCCCCAATGAGTTGTAGCAATTTTGAATCTTCTCAAATAAATTATCCCCAACATATTGTAAGGATTGACCTAGAATGCGACCCACCGAGCTAAGATTGGCACCTCGGTCCCGCCATTCATCTTTTGCATTTTCAATTTTGCCAGCACTACCATACAGACCAAATTGTTCATTCTTCGTGGTGCATTTGCGCCACCCAATTGCAAACATAAATCCCTCCAGTAATGCTCCATTTGTTGCAATAGGGTCAGTGAACCTCTTTTCGCAAAATAAGAATTGTGATAATTCATCCCATTGATTGACCTCGACTTCACTCATTGTTGTGAATGGTCGGAATTCAACAAGGGCAATGAGTAATCCGGTTGAAGAGAAAATTGCCACACAGCCAAAGTGAATGCGTTTGATCTGATTGACATCCACCACCCTCCGAATTTCACTTGGGGTGATATTTGCTGATACTGGCATTGATATTTGTGCTGTTGGGCGAGAGGAGGAAAAAAACCTATTCATTCGGGTTGTTTTGCGCTCATTTGTCTTTTGGGATCTGCTACTATTCCCGAGTGGTTGCGGGATCACTATGTGTTGAAGCACAAAAGATATCAGATACTGCCAAGGAGCTTTCTTCGGCACACATCCTTTGACTTCCCTTTAGAGCCCACAGGACATTGGCACAATCTGAACCGACTAAAGCCAATGTTCTTCCGTGGGGCCCAATGAGGGTGCCACATAAATGTGGAAGCATATATATATATCTATATATATACACTGAGATTAAGTGAGAAACTCACACTTTCCTTCCTCAGCCCGACGCTTTCTCGCGAGTTCCCTTTTACGCTCTTTTCCTTTTTTCGTGAATGGCATGCTTGCAGCAGAAAATGAAATGAAACCAAATGATTACTGATTTATTAATATCACCTAAATTGGATTGCGGTGGATGAATCTTTTTTAATTGCGGCTAAAAAGAAAGCTCACGCCTGACCTTGGCAACTTCACAATCTCAAATACCTGAACCTGAAAATTGCAGTGGATAGTGCATTATTCAATTTTACACATTGATGTTCCCATGCAATCACTTTCCAATCCAACCATTTGGAATATTGCAAGCACACGCAAATGCAATATGCATCCTGCTGCGGATCCCTAGTTATCCCAGTCCTCTTGAAAGACACAGTAACAATTTGCCTATTATGGGCTGGCGGGAAGTGATAAACGCGACTTCCCGCAATGCCCCCGAGTGTGCTACTCGCGGGCACAAAGCCTGACTCAGCTTGCGTCTTGGCGGAGTCTTTGCAATGATGTACGGAGGCATGCCGCCGTACAATTACTAATGGTACTCAGACTGTGGCATCCGGGCAGTAGTAGGATAGGAAGTCATGATTATTAAATTCATAAATAACTTTGCAAAATTAAATTACAATCTATCTAGTACAAAGCTAATCTAAAACGGGTCAATCCTGGTTGTGAGTTTAGCTGACCTGGGTACCGTCAAGGTGACCTCATCACTTGAACCAAGACCGCGTTTCGCCACCCAGGCATCACCAAAGTCTAATACTAAGCATCGTGCAAATTCAAATCTAAGAGGTACAGTGGGGTTAAAAGACTCTGATGAGAAGAAACTTTTATTCAGTAAATTACATATATACTTATTAGTACGTAGCCACACTGGCTCCACTAGATTTTTACCCTCTGAAAGTTTTGCGGAAATGTCAATTAGTGATAAAGCCCCTTTAACTGAGCTTGTTCTCCAGTCATCTGAGCATACCATCAAACCACGAACCCCCGCCGCACAGAATGCCGCTAATATACCATAGCAAATTCGATTTATTCCGAGATTCTTGTGACACGCCAAAAGATCTTTGATGGCCTCATTTTTTTTTGAGTTCGTGAGTTTGCCTTTGATGCCATTAACTTCGACCTTTGTATGTGCACGTACCATGTTGTACGCAATCATCAAATGGATAACTGTATCCCTTAGATCCTCCAGGTTCTTGTGCGGCTTTGTGGATATCTCATTGTCAGCCCCGCCACCTTCAATGCTGAGTTGGGTTGCACGTTGCTTCGATTTACTCAAGCAGGAGGCAAGGTATTCAACTGCTCCCCGTTTGAGTCCAAGAGGATCGGTCGAATTTGATGTTGGTGCAACATATGGTTTGGGTGCAATCACATTGTATGAGACTAAACTAATGGATTCAAACATAACATTTGCCCAAAAATGTTTAACTGGATTCGCGGGGTAAAGAAGGCTCTGAACCATTTTGAAGAAGGAGTGTTCAGATTTGGGGAGATTATCGGGAGGTTTAGCTGATTCCTTCATCAATTTGAGATTCCAAATGTTGTAATCAAAAAACGCTTCTTTTTCAGTTGGCTTAAAAAAATCTAACCCTGTATATTGCAATTTATATCACCAGTCAACAGCCAATAATCAAGTATCATGCACAAAGATAAAAAAAAACTCACCTGCCATCTCAAGGTCCTGCAGCCAAGCCAACATTTTAAGATCTCGGTTACTGATCACCTTAATACCAACGGGCAGGAATGTATGAGCATCCTTTGTTGGTAAATTGTCCCATCTATTTTTGTAAATCCTATTGATATTATCAAGCCCCCTTTTCCATGATTGTTGAGAAATATTGGAATGATAATTCAAAATGCCTGCAAACTCTTCCATGCGGGATAAAAATATTCCTTGAAAATTCGCAGCGGATGACACTTCGCACTCAGCGTCGGGAATTATATCAGTCATATCTCGTCCCATTGTATCATGTTTAATTGTTTCCCTTTCTTGAGGGGCTTGAATATTCCGAGGAGAGGCGGGAGGGGTTGCATCATGCATTGTTTCATTGGGTATCGGGGGGCTTTCAGTATGTGGAGCTTCAGCATGGATTTTTTCATTGAGTATGGGGGGGGTTCAGTATGCGGAGGTTCATTATCAATATCATCCCCTTCAACATTGATCATTTCATCACCTTGATCCCGGAAATCCTTTGCGGCTTCAAAGGTACGGCGTTTTTTGTTGGTTTTTTTGGTCGCATGTATATTTGGTCTTTTTCCTAATCCTTTGCCTGGAAATCCAATTACGACTCGAGATCCTTCAGGTAGAGATTCTCCCACCTCCACACCTGCCCATATATTGTAAGCAGCTATTTTTATCAACTTTGTTTTGAATTAGTAATGGACTTACGGTTCAAATCCATTTTGAGCAGGCTCATGGCTTCAGCAATCTTTTGACGCACATAATCAGGAATTTTACTATCATTTTGGATTTTCTCGAGCCGTGGGATTGTTTGAGCAATGTTGGAGACAAATTGTTCCTTGGATATAATTTCCACCTCCCCACTGAAAATTACATCATCTTGCCCATCATCTTCTGTCGGTGCACAAGGTTCAACAGTCTTTTCCTTCTCATAAGTTTTAAAATTTGGTTTCTGAGAGCTTGGAGGTTGACCTGAAATAAAGGCTATGACACAATATCAGGTTTTGAGAGATTAGAAATACTCAAGATGGATGTATACTCACATTCTGGAAGAACTGGTGGATCTTGATTATCTTCATGTGACTGGCTCTCTGCTTCAATGCCTAATTCACGACTACTGGCCATATCAGATATTTCACTTCCACTCTCTGGTGCTGAAGTTGGTCGTTCATTAAATTCCGTTGAATTTCCCGGGGTTTGGGCCATCGCGGAGGTAGTTTAGTAAGCAAAGAGATGGTGACGAGTTGATTGATAACTTGTTTGAAAATTTTGAATAAAAAGATCCAAATTGAAGAAAATAGGTGGAAGTAAAATAATCGCATTTGCAAAATGCGATTTGGCGGGAAATTGAAGGAGGCGAGGTTTTGCAAATTATTTCATATCATGCAAATGAAATCACTTCCCTGTGAGACATTGAATAAAGTTGACTAGTGAGAAACCTACTAAAGTCAACTTTTGAACTATTCAACACTCATGAGGTAAGGACTAAGCAAAGTGTTCCATTTGAATGATATGAAATAAAATGGTTTTCTTGGGGAAACAGGAGACACAATTCTTGTCTTAAATAGTCCACTTATTAGGTTTTAATTTGCAAGTCTCATGATTTAAACCCTAACCGCAACATTGTGAATATACTGACCAATTTCCCCTGAGGTCCTGTTGGCAGAGAAGGCCACTCAGCATATTTCAGCAATGGCGTCCATTGTGTACGCCAACAAGCCACCGTACACTATGGATGTAGTACGGAAGCGTAAGGATGGTAAGCGGCGTCGGAGGCATGTCGGGAGGGTACCTACTAGGCAAGCGTAAGGATCATAAGCAGTGTCGGGAGCATGTCGGGAGGGCACTTCATGAGCGTAAGGATGGTGAGCAGTGTCGGGAGTATGTCGGGAGGGCACTTCATGAGCGTAAGGATCGTAAGCAGTGTTGGGAGTATGTCGGGAGGGCACTCCGCGAGCGTAAGGATCGTAAGCAGTGTCGGGAGCATGTCGGGAGGGCACTTCATGAGCGTAAGGATCGTAAGCAGTGTCGGGAGTATGTCGGGAGGGCACTCCGTGAGCGTAAGGATGGTGAGCAGTGTCGGGAGCATGGCGGGAGGGCACTTCATGAGCGTAAGGATCGTAAGCAGTGTCGGGAGCATGTCGGGAGGGCACTGCGCGAGCATAATGATCGTAAGCAGTGTCGGGAGCATGTCAGGAGGGCACTGCGCGAGCGTAAGGATTGTAACCAGTGTCGGGAGCATGTCGGGAGGGCACTACACAAGCGTAAGGATGGTAAGGGTGGGGGTGTGAAAGCATAAGGAGTGGTGAGGACGGAGATGGGGGGGCAGGAAGTGTCAGAGTCTCATCTGGAGGGTGGTGCGGGCGCGTAAGCATGCTAAGCGTTGGGGAGGCAGAAGCTATTAGGTGAAATTACCCGAACGTTGCGAATAGTGTTGAAACGGGTTTGGGCTTTGAGTGACATTCTCATGTGACACATGTGACGATTGACGTTGTCTTGACGCTGACATGACGTGACCCACTAAATCCAGTGACTATAAAGTGACACTAACGAGACTGAAGCAAGATTTTATACTGACCGCGGTGCGACGTGAAGTCAATCACCGACGATTGACGCAAGATTTGCCCTGGTGTCTATGAATTATGTAATTTATTGGCTTTGCAATAATAATAGGCCATATAAAAATTATCCAGAGTTTTCTTTCCAGCCATCAATGGACAATGTTATACCTTTCTGATTTACAAACCCATTGGAGAATCATTTCTTCAGGCTTTCCATGAGGAAATGGGATTATATCCTTGCATATTGAGTCCTGGGTAGGTAGCTTGTAGTCTTATTGGACCAAGGCACATTGATAGTATTGAAAGTATCTTTCATTGAGAAACTGGAATGATATTTTTGATATAATGAGTGCTTTGAGGAGTAGCTCATGGACTTCTATTGTGAAATAATTACTGATGCGCTGGAGATATAATTCTTAAGAGGGCTGCCCAGTTTTTGAAACTTGTTTAAGTCTTGAGGTAGCTGAAAAAGTGAAAGAACAAGAAGTAGAAATTTATTTAGAATCAATGATGGTAGTAGCCATCATTTGGAGTACATCTTGAATATATATTAATTTTTGTTGAGGGGGCAGTTTTGAGCAGTTATCTTTGACATGTATGAAAAGGTATTAGGACCAATATTTGTTAAATATTATCTCTCCTGAAAAAAATGAAATCATGAGCTAGGATTTAATTTGACATCAAAAAACTATTCCATTGAGGACTATGGGGCTTTGATGGTATGTTCCAATGATATTCTTGGTATATAGCTTTATGAGGCAATTGAGATAACAAAATAAAAGATATAAGATAAAAAACCAATGAAAATTGAGGAAGGGGCATATATATGAAGGACCAGTACAAGTTTTTATTAATAATAACCCTAAATAGGGCTCCCCCCTGCTGCCCGCCTGCCACATGTAAATTTTCAGAAGGGCAGGTTCCAGTTCCATGCCGGTGGGCTTCCCACCTGTTCCTTCTGGCCAAAGCTAGTATGAGAATGGTGGTAAAAGGGTAGGGTACCTGTTCCCAAGTGTCACCAGTGGTGCACCAGTTAGAACCTTGCCAACCAACCAAAATACAGATATAAAGGATAAAAAAGACCACTACATATTATGAAAGGAATATTCAATCTCTGGATATTTCAGATATTGATGAGCTGAGAATTGGGACACACTTTCATTCTGATTACTAGTAGAAATTTCAAGAATATATTGTATATAGAGGGGTAGATGGCTTGAATAGTATAAAATGTGTACCTAGAAGCAAATCTTAGTGAAAATATTGACTGAATGAATACATTAAATAGGTATATTCCTATGAAAGATGACAAACAACTTTTTTCTGAAATATAACCTACTTAATCATTAGTCAACAGTTGTAATTATTTAGCCACCAATATATCTTATTTTAAGATAAAGGAATTGTGGCAGTGCTCTAATGTCAGCTTGTGAATAGAAACCAGAGAACAAGCTTGACACCAAAATGCCATAACCCAATGGTAGAGGAAGATCCCAACTAAAAAGTCACCTGAAACAAAATAGCTCACAATATAATTCAAAATAAATATTTAATTAACCTCATTACAAATATAAAACTCCCATAACCATAAGACAAGGAATAAAAACGTTATTCCAGCTCAAAGCCAGAACCAAGCATATAGCTTAGATTTCACCTCTTGTATGAAATCCAGAAAAATACGCAGATCCCCCTCAAATGGGTTCCCAAATTGAATCCCTTAGTTAGGCTTATTCAGTGCTACTACCCAAAGTGGGATAGCATAAGAATTTAATAAGTTAGAGCCAATGAGAGGCCAAATAATGTGTCATAAAATATTCACCTCTCATCTGAATTCTACAGCATTAGTGTGAGATAACTAAACTGGGTTGTTTTTAGAAAGGGAATTATCTGAGATTTCTGATGGTACCCTCCATAATCCTGTATCACAGTTAGAACAAAGGATATTCAGGATAATAGTGTAAGGTTTGGATATGAAAATTTGATGAAAAATCAAGTACTTTTCCTGTCCTCAAAATTTGTAAAAGGTGAAATATAATTAAAAATAGTAAGAAATAGTATTTTTAAGAAAAACCATGCCAAATTTATTGTTTTTAACCTTATAAGTATAAAGCAATAATATAATAAAGATTTATTTTTTTACCAACAATGAAAATTTACCCAAAAATACTCTACAAGAGATATTTAAGACTACATAAGAAATTTCTTCAAGAGCAGTTTCAATTGGAATTGATTTAGCAAAGAACTGAAAGCAATTAATTAAAGAAAAAAGTCTTTAAAAATATATTTAAAGAGAAAACATGCCCAAAAGTGACCAGAGTGAATTTGGAAACAAAGTGACAAAGCTAACAGTGATGAAAGATGCTTTAATTCACTTTTGTGGTGGTTCAAGGGGTAAAAATGATTATAAGAGTTAGAAAATATCATTATAATAATTTTTAACGTGGTTGAAAGGTTTAAAATTATTTAAAAAGGGTGGTTTGAATATTTTATTGATTGGTTTAACAGTGTTTAAGCTAATTATAAAAGGAAAATATTTTAACATGAAGAGAAAATTGGGCAAAGAAGACATTCTTTTATAGCTATCAATTTTCTTACTCCAAAAGTAAAATTTGCTCTTGTCAGTCGTGGAGAGCACTCTTAAAACAGAAAAGCCAATTATGGCATCATTGAACCCTGGTTTAGACCAAAAAAGGGCTGGTTTTAGCCACTTTTTGCTATTTTTAGCCATTTTGGACCCATAAATCAGCCATTACTATGGTAATACCTGATCTAGAGCCTTCAAAACATGTCAGAATGTGTGTAAGAGTCGTACAAGCCAGTTAGAACTGTTCTTAATAATATTTATTTAACTTAAGGGTAGTTTTACCCTGTTGGCAACAGTTAAAACTGCCCTGGTTGGTATCAAAAGCTCATCATCAATTGAGTCACAGACCCTGTGACTGAATTCCAGGCCAAAAGTGATGAAATTTTGCATGGATTTTGACATCTCATGCCTGTCAGCAAGGATTTTGGGGGTCTGGCTCCGCCTTGGAGCTAGAGTTCCTTTCCCCCCCCCCCAGAATTAATCTTTCCAATTTATTTTTTCTTTAATTCCTAATCATATAATGCACTTGTAATTTACACATATAATTCAATTGGTTTTTACAGTACAAAACTGTAATAATTGATACCTCATAGGTAAATTACAGTTCACTTATGTAATACACATGCACATTTTGACATTTCAATTGAAAATACTTCAATTCCTCATAGCTTCTAAACTACACACAACACCTCAATTTTAAAACAAAAATTAATGGTTAAGACCACATGTGGTGTGAATTAAATTGAGGTTTTGAGTATTCTCAACTTTTGTACAGAAAAGATTAAAAATGTAATTTAAACTTATTTAGAGTCGAGTTACAGAAATTTTACCCACAGGTGACCCCACCTTATTTTTTATGAGGAATCCAATGGTGAAGTAATTTTCTTCTGTTTATTTATTGCATAAAAATTTATAATACATTTTATGCAACTTCTTACCAAAAATATTTTAATTTCATTGATTTTATTGAAAATTCATTTTTACTTAATTTTTTCAAGTAAAAATGCATTTTCACAATTTCAAAATTTAATATAATTTTTATTTTAAATTATAATTAAATTTTTATTTCTATATATAAATTGGTATTTATATTTTAATTTATATTTTGATAATATATATAAATTTATTTTATTTATATTTATATCTTATTTTGTTATTTGTGGTCTTTTATGTATATGAAAATACCTCTAAGGCTCACACTCCCTCCCCCTAAAAAAGAATATTACTTTGTAATATTGTTATTTCTAGTGTGTCTGAACCTTCTAAAAACCTTAGTAGCTTCAGTTATGTCCTTTTCTGCTAACCATTCATCTTCACAAGCTGGGTCACTGTACCTAACAAGGTATTCCCTTACTTTATTGGTTCTCAACTTTATTTCTTTGAGAACTTTGGTAATATTCTTAATGCCAGATTATTCAATAGGAGGTATAGCTTGGGGAACTTTATTCCTCAAAGGAAACTTTTCAGAATCAATAGATCTATATGGCTCTATCAAGCTCACTGGAAATCTAGGATGCTTAGTGCTAAGTTCTTCAGATAGTTCTACTTAAACAGAATTTTCTCCATGGAGGGTCTTAATAACAACAGGTAATGCAAAGGAATCTTTGAGCTTTTTACATCCTTTGATTTTATTGAAGTTGGTGGTGGATACAAGTACTAAATCCCTCACTTTGAAATCTGGAGTGGCATGTGATTTGTCCCATTTGTCTTTACCATATGCAAAAGAGTCTTCCATGCACCTTATTGCATTCTTTCCAGTTTTTTCTATCATTCCTTTGAAGCTAGCAGCTGTAGGATTTATCTCAACCAAATCTTTCCTCACAGAATCTTGAGGTAATTTGGGATTCCATCCTTTTTCTAGAATAGCCAGAGTTTGATTGGTACTGGAATGAATGGATGTCTTATATGCCAATTCTAGTGCTGGAAAAAAGAGTACACAAATAATGGGTAAATCCATCACAATCTTTGAATTCAAGGCCATATGCACAAAATCTTCTTGCCGTATCTTCCAAGGTTTGGATCATCCTTTCATCCAAACCATCAGTTTTTGAATGGTAGGCTGTAGAGAGGGATAATTTTGTCCCAATTAGTTGGTGAATATTTCTACATAGTTCTGAGGTTAATTTGGGATCTCTGTCACTAATGATGTTTGCAAATATTCTAGTCAATGATATTACTCTATTCCATATCAGAAGAGTTTTATCCATGGCTGTATCATCCTTGTGACATGGTAGAAAGATTGGAGTCTTACTAAATCTGTCAATCATCACCAGGAAAGCATTATTACTTCAGTCACCCCCTGGTGGCAGACCAGTTACCCATTCCATATGGACAATTTACCAACGTCTGCTGGGTTCTTGGATCTTGATCATATTTCCAAGTCTTTTGCCAGTGGATTTATTTGATTTTTGACATCTGTCACAGGTTTTGCAATACTCTGCAACATATTTCTGCCACATTGGCCACCATATGCAGCTTTTTATTTTTTCTCTTGTTCTGTCCTCAGACAGATGTCTTGAGCAAGGGCTGTCATGGCATTCTTTAAGTACAAGATTGATTAAGGACCTGTCTACAGCTGTCATGACACATGTATGCTTAGTTCTGTGGTAAATTATACCATCCATTAAGTGGAATTTTACTTTATAATATGATTTTCTCTATATCTCATCTAAGGCATGTATCAAAGAATTGTCTTTACAGTCCTTAGTAAGTAATTGGCATAAAATGCTACAATTTGTATCCTGAATATAACTGTTTCTTAACTCCTCAAAGAAAGTGGTGTTCAGGTCTGTAACACTGATTCCTTCTATGGGGATTTGTGGGGAACCTTCCTCTGGAATATAAGCAGGATTAACAATACTATTTGGTAATGGCCATCTGTTCAGTCCATCTGCATTTTTATCAATATTTACATCTTTGTGAACAATGGTCATATTGCCCCCATACTCTTGTATGGCTATTTGCCATCTGAGCATATGCCTGTTAGGAGTCTTCAATAGTAAAGTATCTGTATTTGCTGTTATGTAAGTCTATCCCATACATGATCAAGTAGTCATTTCCCAATATAAAATGGGTACTAGAGAAATTCTCCATAACAACAAGTTCAACAGTGATTCTCAAATTTCCATTAATATATGGAAATATGACATTGGTCTCAAAGATTACCAATGCTTTTATTTGATGACTTGAACTATTGAATTTTATGCCATCAATTGGTAACAATTGGTCTTCAAAATTTTGTACACAAGTCTTAAGAAAAGATTTGCCAACACAAGAGAAGAAGGCTCCTCGATCAAGTAAAACCTTAGTGTGGTTTTTGTCAATTACCATTTCTGTTATACAGGAGTTACCAGCTGTATAACATTTTCCCCTGTTTGGCTTGGTTTTCATAAGTGGTGCATCTTGAATTTTTGACAAATCAAGTTTACCATTGCTTAATTATGGCAAGTGGGAATAAGATTCCATGATGTCAAAGGTGGCATTGATATTTTCTATATCTTTTGAAGATTCAGAAAATATTGATGAATTATCATCTGAACTTTCTTCAATTATATTATCATCTTTTTCAACATTGGGTTCTTTTTCAATCTTGATTCCATTGATTTTCCCTCTTTTTGGAAATGTATTGGCTAACTGGGTGGTGCTTTGGAAAACAGGGCACTTCCTTATTATATCTGCAGATTTATATTTAACATTATTGGAATTTTCTCTGGTATTTTTGTCCACAGAATCTTTCCAAGGTGTATGTAAGATGTGACTATGAAACTGATGATAATATTACTATTAATCAACAGTACTATGTCTGTTCTTATGAAATATAATAATAAAAATTATTATAACCACAATTAAATAATTATGAAATTATTTCTTTCACGTGTTATACACTACTAGTGATTATAACAGTGAGCAGTAATTGTCTACAAGAATCAATTACAAGAAGAATTTAATAATAAAAACTTCTTTTATTAAAATAATAAAATTATTTTAATATATAATTATCTTTTACAAGAATAATTATAAAGATAATTCTTGAAGAAAACTATTACTAGAGAAAAACTTTAAGAATTAAAGATAAAAGACTCACTAATACTCCAAAGAACTTATTGATAATAAAAGTAGAGAAATTTGACGTGGAATTGTGGATTTAAGGGATCAAAATGATTTATAACAGTATTACAACAATATATAGTTGGATTCTATGATTTCACGTCTTTCTGATTGATTCTGAAAGAATTAAAACACTTAAGAATAGTTGAACTAATACTTACTTGTTGGTAATAAAGATTTAATAAATTGATAAGATGATGATACGGAAAAAACAGCAAGAAGAGGCTTCTTTTAAGTCAATAACAGCTCACAGAGGCGTGCCATGGAGCAAACTGAAAAACCAGTGAGTGAGAAAACAATAAACCTTTTTGGATTATTGATTGCATCATCTGTTGTCATGTAAGATTATCATAATTACTTAATTGATGCTTTTACGTGACTACCAACCCCAATATGGTTAAGAATAAAAGGAGTAACACTTGTAAATCTTCTTTTATTCTAAAATAATCATTGATTTCTCAAAGTTATCAATGTTATTGCCAATTTCATCACAGGTTGTAATTACTGTGAATTTTTGAAGATTCAGTGTTTCACGTAGAATATCCAAAAATGGACTGTAAGTAAAACTTTTAATTTTACTAGTAAAACTGTAATTCTTTTTGGTTGTACCATAGATAATACAGTTCTCCTTTAGTCCTGAAAGTTTCAGAAAGATTCATTAAGAATTGTATTTTTAATGAATTTTTGAAGGTTTTACCTCATTTCTATGTAGAATTGCAAATAGCAGTGTTTTGCTGGTTGCTATGAGGTAAATCAATGAATATGGGTCCCAAAAGGGTTTTAATTACTCTTTTGGGGTTTATCCATGGAAAGTCATTAGTAATTGACATGGTTACAGGAGTGTAAGTAGCTCATTACCTCCTTGGCACGTCAAAATAGCAGGTTATTTGCTATTTTCTGATGTTTTACAGTAGTTGTAACTTGGTAACCAAGTTCCCAAAGAGTTTTAGTTTACCAATTGGGCCAAGATGAGCCATGGATCCATGCTCTGGAGCTATCCACGCCTCTGAGGCCTCAGAAGTTGGGTACCCTGGCTCTCTTTGATGTCTTTTGTCCCCCTTGCCTATTTTTTACGTCAAAATAGTAATTTAAGCTTAAAGTGAGATATCCACTATGGGTGTACCAAAAGTCCATGTAAGAATACCATGATATTAAGTGCTCCAAACATGCATAACACTATTCTTAGTGTATATGTAACATGGGATTTCTCACTTTCCCATTATTTTGGCTAAAAATCAAGAAAAACAAAAATTTTCATGGATCTTTTATGTGGTATTAATGATGTGGTATTGAAGTATTTTCCATTTTACCACCTCAAATACTTAAATTGAGCTTATTCACTCTATGGAGCTACCCTAGGTGAATTTTTGTGTAGAATCCAAATCTGGTCTTAAATCCATGGATTTACTTACTCAATAAAAAGTTATTCATCTTTTCTGAAATTGAAAATGATGAATTTTGGATATATGCATGACTTATGAGTTTTGCATAATTCAAAATTTCTTTTTAAGATAATTGTGGCCTATTTGGGTATGTAAAATATACCTCAAGGCTCACATTCCCTCCCACCAAAAAATAAAATTGTACTACAATTTTATTAGTGATAAAAAGAATAAGGCCCCAAAAAGGGGGTTAATGTCCACTGTCCAACCTCTTCACATTACTCAGATCAAGTAATTTAAAGCACATTTATAGACATATTCAGGCTTGTGGCCTTCTTTCATGTCTAAATCTTCTTAAGAGTTTATCTGAGTCAGGTATTTCTGATTCTGCCATCCATTCATCTTCATGTACTGGATTTCTATATCTGACAAGATATTCTCTTTGATTTTTACCCCTAAGTCTCCTTTCTTTAATGACTTTCTTTATCTTTCTGTCTTCATTCTGTTCCACAGGTGGTACAGTTAAAGGAGTTGGGTTTCTTAAAGGAAACAATTCTTTATCAGCTGGTTGATAAGGTTTTATCAAGCTGACTGGAAATGTGGGGTGTTTATTTTCCAATTCACCACTCAATTCCACTTGAACTGCATTGGTTCCATGTAAAGCAACAATAACAAAAGGTCCTACATAAGAATCTTTAAGTTTCTTTGGGCCTTTGATATTATTAAAATTCAAGGTTGAAACTAGAACTAAGTCCCCTACTTTGAAGTCTGGTACTTTATGACTCTTGTCCCACTTCTGTTTTGCATAATCAAAAGCATCATCCATACTTTGTTTTGCATGGTGTTTTACTTTATCAAGCATTAATTTGAAGCTGGAAGCTGTAGGATGAATGTCAATCAAGTCTTTCCTCAGTGTGTCTGCTGGGAGTCTTGGATTCCATCCTTTTTCTAACATAGCAGGAGTTTGTCCTGTGGAAGAATGGACTGATGTCTTGTATGCCAATTCTAATGCAGGTATCAGAGTGCACCAGTCATGGGTAAAGCCATCTGAGTCTTTAAATTCTAATCCATAAGCACAAAATCTCCTGATCATGTCTTCTAAAGTTTGAATCATCCTCTCTGCTAGCCCATCTGTTTGAGGGTGATATGCTGTAGAGAATGATAACTTAGTCCCAAACAATCTATGAAGATTGGTCCAAAGTGCAGATGTGAACTTGGGGTCTCTGTCACTTATGATATTCTTAAATAACCCTGTATGAGAAATAACTCTACTCCATAAAAGAAGAGCTGTATCCATAGCAGTGTCATCTTTATGACATGGTAAGAATATGGGAGTTTTGCTATATCTGTCTACAATGACTAAACAAGCATTATAACTTTTGTCACCACTTGGAGGAAGTGCTGTGACCCAATCCATGTGAACAACTTCCCAAGGGGATTTTGGTTCTTGAATATGGATCATTAATCCAAATTTCTTGCCTGTACTCCTGTTTGCTTTTTGGCATCTATCACAGGTATGGCAATATTCAATGGTTTCTTTTCTCCAAGATGGCCACCATGCACAGTTCTTCACCTTTTCAAGTGTTCTGTCTTCTGATAGGTGTCCAGAGTAAATGCTATCATGGCATTCATGAAGAATGGTATTGATGAGCAATCTACTACACAATGTCATCACACAAGAATGTTTTGTTCTATGGTAAATAATCCCATCAAACAAGTGAAATCTTCCTTCAGAATAGGAATTTTTGAGACTATTTTGGACTCTATTGGGTTTCTAACCCAAGTTTTACCAATTCTTGTTCTGGTAATGATATCTTCCATAGCATTAATGTAGTCCTCTGTTGAACAGGGTTCCACACATCTGCTTTTGATAGCATGTTCCAGTTCTCCTCCACATTTTCTTAATATTTTCATATTAATCATAGGGTCAGACATATCTGGGTGTAAAGCAGATAATCTGTCTTTTTGTTTGAAGAACCAAGTAAGTGGTTTATCTTTTTCTGAGTTAAAAATGGCACTTTCAAAAGCATTCTCCATTTTAAACCTCCAAGAATTATTGGCCCATTTGGTAATCACTTCAGATTTCCACCAAGACCAGTCATGTCTTCCATGATCCATTCTCATCTTGTAATACCATTTCTTTGCAGTCTTGGTAAACAAACAATGTAATTTTCCTACTATGATTTCATCAGGTATATTAAAGTCTTCTTGCAACATATCAATAGTCCTGATGAATTCAATATGGTTGTATTCTCCTTCACCAGAGAATGTTGGCCATTCTTCTAATTTGGGAATATCCTTTGCAGAAATAACATTCTCTC
Source organism: Austropuccinia psidii (assembly GCA_023105745.1). NCBI lineage: Eukaryota > Fungi > Basidiomycota > Pucciniomycetes > Pucciniales > Sphaerophragmiaceae > Austropuccinia > Austropuccinia psidii. The sequence goes on from JALGQZ010000012.1 coordinate 35,881,281, forward strand.
CTAAGAATGGAGTCAAACTTTCTTTGACAGAAAGTTTTTCTTCAGTCAAAGGTGTAGAATGTCTTGGTATATGTGGTTCATGATTCTTATGAATTTGCTCCACACTTGCAATTATTTCATTCTTCAATTTCTGCCTTTCACTGTCACTTTTTGCTAAATGTATAGCAAATTGATTGGTGTTCTTAACTATTTGTAAGACATGGTCTTCAAGAGTTTTAAGTCTATCATTTACTTTAAAGATGGAAAGATCCTCTGTGTCATTATTTTGACATTGGTTCTCAATTCTTTCACAAGCATTGCTAATTGACTCAAGGGTGACAGTTGTCAATTTATGCCAATCAGAATGTTGCTTGTCATTTTTCTTTAAATCATTGATGTCTAATGTAATTTGCTTCAACTTTGACTCAAGTTTGCCAATTTCTACACTAATACTTCTATGTACATCATTTATTTGCGTGGAAAAGTCCTGTTCATCCTTTCCTGCTCTTTGGCTGTGAATTCCATAAGAGTTCTGGCCATATTGAAGACACTGTCCACGGCTGAAGGCTCCAATCTGGGGATCCTGTACCCTTGTGGGTAAGGTCTGTGCCAATTGGCTTTGCCTTTGCCCTTGCCTTGATGGTTCTTGGGACCTCTCTGTTTCTTTTGAGGTCCTTTGGGCTTGTCCTTGGATGCTTCTGGAGCTGGTTTGGAGCTGGTAGATGCCACTGGTGCCTCTGTCTCCAAAGTTGGAGTCATTTCCAATTCTTTCTTCTGGTCTATGGATAAAAGACTCTGGTTCTTCAACCAATTCTTTATCTTTTTGACCTTGTCTTTGCAAGACAGGGGGCTCCAACCTCCTAAGAGTTCTATGGTCTTCTCCTGACCCAGAAAGCTCTCGATGTGTAAGTAGGAGTTCATGGCCCCCTGCCAAAGGCTTGGGCAGATTTCCCACTCCTCTTCTTTGGCTGCTCTGAACCAATTTTTGTACTGGCTCTGATATATTTCTATTGCTGCCACTTGAAAATGGTTCAGCCCTGGAAATATTATCATAAATTAGTTCAGGCTCAGAATTCACGTCAAAATCTGTTGGTACAGACCTTGGGGAATGGGGGGCAACTCTGGCATCCTCCAAATGTGTCTTTCTTGTGGAAGATTTGGCACTTCTGGATTTGGTCTTGCCTCTTCCTTGTCCACATCCATCTGGTTGGACTGAATAGTTGCTTCCATTTCTGGTATGCACCATTTTTACGTCAATTTAAGGATAAAGAGTAAAAATAAAGATAAAAACACACCTTTTGGTGGTAATTTATTCTTTTCAGAATTAAATAAGGTGCCTCTTTTAGCAATTTGCACCTCAATACTGTCTTCAGATTCTGCTTCTGAAGATTCTGGACTAGTGATATATCTTTTACTGAGTCTGTTGCCAGCTGCACAGTATTTGATTAAAGACACTAAAAGAAATTATAAAAGAGAAAAAATTATTTTTTATACTTTTTAAAATATTTTTTAAAGATTTTTTATAAGTTTTATATTTTTTAATATTAAAAAAATTATTCTTTTTAAAGAAAAAAAATTAAAATTTAAGATTTTGAATGAAAATTAATTCAGAGTAACTCAAAGAATAATTTTATAAGTTTTTGGATGTGAAAAAGCCACGTGTAAAAACAATATAAAATTAAACCAAATTCCTCAATGAAAAAGATTTTAAAACAATTTCAAAAATAAAAATATTTTAACTCCAAATTGAAAGAAAAAAATTAATTAAATTAATATATTTTAGAGCTTAAAAATATATTAATTAAGGGTACAAGGTTCAAAAAACACGGCCAGGCCCCCAAATGTAAGATGTGGTAGGTATGGTGGTTTTTTTTAGAACACAAAAATGAAGTCTAGAATATGATTAAAGCCAAGTCTATGGATAAAATCACGGCCAGGCCCCCAAATGTAAGATGTGACTATGAAACTGATGATAATATTACTATTAATCAACAGTACTATGTCTGTTCTTATGAAATATAATAATAAAAATTATTATAACCACAATTAAATAATTATGAAATTATTTCTTTCACGTGTTATACACTACTAGTGATTATAACAGTGAGCAGTAATTGTCTACAAGAATCAATTACAAGAAGAATTTAATAATAAAAACTTCTTTTATTAAAATAATAAAATTATTTTAATATATAATTATCTTTTACAAGAATAATTATAAAGATAATTCTTGAAGAAAACTATTACTAGAGAAAAACTTTAAGAATTAAAGATAAAAGACTCACTAATACTCCAAAGAACTTATTGATAATAAAAGTAGAGAAATTTGACGTGGAATTGTGGATTTAAGGGATCAAAATGATTTATAACAGTATTACAACAATATATAGTTGGATTCTATGATTTCACGTCTTTCTGATTGATTCTGAAAGAATTAAAACACTTAAGAATAGTTGAACTAATACTTACTTGTTGGTAATAAAGATTTAATAAATTGATAAGATGATGATACGGAAAAAACAGCAAGAAGAGGCTTCTTTTAAGTCAATAACAGCTCACAGAGGCGTGCCATGGAGCAAACTGAAAAACCAGTGAGTGAGAAAACAATAAACCTTTTTGGATTATTGATTGCATCATCTGTTGTCATGTAAGATTATCATAATTACTTAATTGATGCTTTTACGTGACTACCAACCCCAATATGGTTAAGAATAAAAGGAGTAACACTTGTAAATCTTCTTTTATTCTAAAATAATCATTGATTTCTCAAAGTTATCAATGTTATTGCCAATTTCATCACAGGTTGTAATTACTGTGAATTTTTGAAGATTCAGTGTTTCACGTAGAATATCCAAAAATGGACTGTAAGTAAAACTTTTAATTTTACTAGTAAAACTGTAATTCTTTTTGGTTGTACCATAGATAATACAGTTCTCCTTTAGTCCTGAAAGTTTCAGAAAGATTCATTAAGAATTGTATTTTTAATGAATTTTTGAAGGTTTTACCTCATTTCTATGTAGAATTGCAAATAGCAGTGTTTTGCTGGTTGCTATGAGGTAAATCAATGAATATGGGTCCCAAAAGGGTTTTAATTACTCTTTTGGGGTTTATCCATGGAAAGTCATTAGTAATTGACATGGTTACAGGAGTGTAAGTAGCTCATTACCTCCTTGGCACGTCAAAATAGCAGGTTATTTGCTATTTTCTGATGTTTTACAGTAGTTGTAACTTGGTAACCAAGTTCCCAAAGAGTTTTAGTTTACCAATTGGGCCAAGATGAGCCATGGATCCATGCTCTGGAGCTATCCACGCCTCTGAGGCCTCAGAAGTTGGGTACCCTGGCTCTCTTTGATGTCTTTTGTCCCCCTTGCCTATTTTTTACGTCAAAATAGTAATTTAAGCTTAAAGTGAGATATCCACTATGGGTGTACCAAAAGTCCATGTAAGAATACCATGATATTAAGTGCTCCAAACATGCATAACACTATTCTTAGTGTATATGTAACATGGGATTTCTCACTTTCCCATTATTTTGGCTAAAAATCAAGAAAAACAAAAATTTTCATGGATCTTTTATGTGGTATTAATGATGTGGTATTGAAGTATTTTCCATTTTACCACCTCAAATACTTAAATTGAGCTTATTCACTCTATGGAGCTACCCTAGGTGAATTTTTGTGTAGAATCCAAATCTGGTCTTAAATCCATGGATTTACTTACTCAATAAAAAGTTATTCATCTTTTCTGAAATTGAAAATGATGAATTTTGGATATATGCATGACTTATGAGTTTTGCATAATTCAAAATTTCTTTTTAAGATAATTGTGGCCTATTTGGGTATGTAAAATATACCTCAAGGCTCACAGTGTATCAAACCTTGTTTTGAGATTCACCCTACTAGAACCAATCCTGGTTCTTGTGGTTACTTATTCTAATATATTAATAATATCTTCTTCTGAAGATTCTTCAGTATTCCTGCTTTTGACAGCATGCTCTAAGTCACCTCCACATTGTCTCAGAATCTTTCTGTGGATCATAAGTTCTGACATGTCAGGATACAATGCTGTTAATCTGTCTTTCTGTTGGAAAAAACATGGTAAAGATTTGTCTTTATCAGAATTAGATTTGGCAGATTCAAAGGCTGTTTCCATTTTAAAACTCCAAGAATCATTGGACCATTTGTGGATAATTTGGGTTTTCCACCATGTCCAACTTTGGTGTCCATGTGCTTGTCTTAATTTTATATACCATCTGTGAGCTGATCTGGTAAACAAGGCGTTGAATCTTACTGTTACCAATCTGTGTCACACTTCAAAATCTTCTTCAATCATGTCAATACCTGTTATGAATTTCATATGGTCATATTCTCCTTCACCACTGAAGTGAGGACATTGTTTAAGTTTTCGTACTTCTTTCAAGAGTTCTTGGCCCATTGCTGGTTCCAAGTTATGAAAAGAAGTGGAAAATTCATTTTTTAGCTGTGAGTTTTTAACCTCCAATACTTGTGGATTTGGAATTCTTGTTCCCTCATTCTGATTTAAAGGTGTAGACATTCTTGGTAAGGTGTGAAGTAATTGTTCAATATCATTCATTTTACTATTTTTAAACCTTTGGGAATTTCTGAATTCATGTTTTAAACTTTGTATTGAATTTATTACATTAGTTTTATAATTATCTTCTTTTTGTGTTAACTCTTTCCATATTTCTGTTTGTCTAGTATTATCAGAAGTGATTTGGTTAAACTTCATTGTTAATTTTGATATTTCCTCTTGTGAGGTGTCAAGACACTTTTTCGAAGAACTTGTATATGTCTTTACTTGAGTGAATGATTTTTATATATTCTCAAGAACTTTTTTATTCTATTCTTTGATAGTACTTATGGCTTGTTTTATTCTTTTTTCAATTATGTCATCAATATTGAATTTAGAATATTTGTCTGTCAATTCTTTAATAATTTCAGATTGTACATTTGATTTATTTCCAAATGAATTGTCAATATTGAAAGTTTTGTTTGCTCTTTAAAATTTTTCAAAACACATAAGTGTCTCATTTTTTTGGCTCAGGCTTACGTTTTTTGTTTTAAGATTGTTACAAATGGATGAATTTTTATCAGAAACATGAGTTTTTACGTCATTTATAGCTTCATACAACTCTTGGACAGAATCAAAAATGTCAGAAATCATTTCTGATATTTTAATCTGGCTTCCTCCTTTTTCTGGCTATCTGAAATAAATTTTCCATGGCATCCTGCTAAATCTTTTGGATCTTGTAGCCCTGGCTGTAAGGTTTTGTGTCTGATGCCTTGCCTTTGCCCTTGTTTTGAGCTTGTGGCTGCTTTTTCACATTGGAATTTCTTCTTCTGGCTACTGGGGCTGTTTTGGGCACTTTCTTGGGTGGTGGAGGGTTGTTTTTCCTCCATTCTCCTGTTAAAAGCATCATTTTCTTCTTTTCCATCAATGGATGCCATCCATTGAGTAACTTGCAAGTGCTGGGATGGCCTGGGAATTTCCTCACAGTCAGGTAAGAATTCATGCAGTTTTTCCACAGATCTGCAAGGATCTGGTACTCTTTGTGCTGCAATGCATTGTTGTATGCCTTTTGGCTGGATTTGTAAATGTCCACTGAGGCTTCTTGTACTGGTGCCAGCTCTGTTTGAAGGTAAAACAGTAGTATCAGCTTCAGAATGAAATAATTTATTAATTTGAAAGTCATCAACTGACCCTTGTCCTTCTGTAACTGGTTGGCTTCTGCCATAATCACGTCTATGACGTTTTTGGCAGCTGCTTGAGGGGTTATAGCTGGCTCCTGATCTGGTTGAAGGCATATTTTATGATTAAAAAGCTTAAAATAGTAATTCTATGTCAAAAAACTTACTATTTGCCAAATTCTTTGCTTTCTGAAGGGTATTAGTTGTATCAAAGTTGATTAATTCAGAAGAAATTGGTTCAGGTTTATTACTGTGAGTTATAATAACTGTACTATTATGGTCAGAATTCACAGTACTTGCAGGAATAATGCTTTTTACTGTTAAGGCTGTTTCAATATTTTCTTGTTTTACCACATTGTCAGACACTCAAGTTAATTAAAAAAGCCAATTGATTAAGTAAAAACAGGATTTTTTCAAGAGAGAAATGAAAAAATAAAGCCTCACTTATAATATGAAAAAAGTTATTTTTTATGGATTTTTTAAATTATAAGTATTTTTTATATGTTTTTAAATTTTTTAATATAAGAAAAAAAAGATTTTCAAAGAGTAAAAAATTATTTCACAAGTATAATATCATGGCTGGGGCCCCAAATGTAAGGTGTGGGTGTGAAACTTTGATTAAAAATCAAGTACTTTTCCTGTCCTCAAAACTTGTATAAGGTGAAATAGAATTAAAAATAGTAAGAAGTAGTATTTTTAAGACAAAACACACCAAATTTATTGTTTTTAACTTTATAAGTATAAAAAAATAATATTCTAAAGATTTATTGTTTTACCAACAATAAATATTTATCCAAAAATACTCTACAAGAGATATTTAAGGCTACAAAAGAAATTTCTTCAAGAGCCATTTCAATTTGAATTAATTGAGAAAAGAACTGCAAGCAATTAATTAAAGAGCAAATTCTTTAAAGAGAGATTTAAAGAGAAAACATGCCCAAAAGTGACCAGAGTGAATTTGGAAACAAAGTGACAAAGTTAACAGTGATGAAAGATGCTTTAATTCACTTTTGCGGTGGTTCAAGGGGTAAAAATGATTATAATCGTTACAAAAAATGATTATAATTTTTTTTTGACGTGGTTAAAAGGTTTAAAATAATATGAAAAGGGTGGTTGGAATCTTTTAATGATTGGTTGAACAGTGTTTAAACCAATTATAAAAGGAAAAGATTCTAACATGAAGAGAAAAGTGAGGCAAAGAAGAAATTCTTTTATAGCCATCAATTTTCTTACTCAAAAAGGAAAAATTTACTCTTTTAAGTCGTTGAAAACACTTTGACAACAGAAAAGTCAATTATGGCATCATTGAACCCTGGTTTAGACCAAAAAAGGGCTGGTTTTAGCCATTTTTGGCTGTTTTTAGCCAATTTAGACCCTTAAATCAGCCATTACTATATTAATACCTGATCTAGAGCCTTCAAAACATGTCAGAATGTGTGTAGGAGTTGTAGAAACTAGTTAAAACTGTTTTTACTGATATTGATTTAACTTAAGGGTAGTTTTACCCTCTTGGAAACAGTTAAAACTGCCATTGTTGGTATCAAAACCTCATCATTGATTGAGTCACAGACACTGTGACTCAATTCCAGGCAAAAAAGTGACAAACGTTTGCATGGATTTTTACATCTCAGGCCTGTCAGCAAGGATTTTGGGGGTCTGGCTCCCCCTTGGAGCTAGAGCTCCTTTCCCCCCAGAATTAATCTTTCCAATTTATTTTTTCTTTAATTCCTCATCATATAATACACTTGTAACTTACACATATAATTCAATTCAGTTTTTACAGTACACAAGTGTAATAATTGATACCTCATATGTAAATTACAGTTCACTTATGTCATACACGCGCACATTTTGACATTTCAATTGAAAATACTTCAATTCCTCATAACTTCTAAACTACACAAAACACCTCAATTTTAACACAAAAATTGATGGTTAACACCACATGTGGTGTGAATTAAATTTAGTTTTTGAGGATTTTCAAATTTTGTACAGAGAATACTAAAAATGTATTTTAAGCTTATTTAGAGTTGAGTTACAGAAATTTTGCCCGGAGGTGACTATATGTTATTTTTATGAGGAATCCAATAGTGAAGTAATTTTCTTAAGTTTATTTATTGGATAAAAAATCATAATATATTTTATGTAAATTTTTACCAAAAATATTATAGTTTCATTGATTTTATTAAAAATTCATTATTACTTAATTTCTTCAAGTAAAAATGCATTTCCAAAATTTCAAAATTTAATGTAAGTTTTATTTTAAATTATAATTAGATTTTTTAATTTTATATATGAATTTGTATTTATATTTTAAGTTCTATTTTGATAATATAAATAAATTTATCTTATTTTGTTATTTGTGGTCTTTTGAGTATATGAAAATACCTCTAAGGCTCACAAATAGCTTGATACATGATTCATCCAAAATGCAAATTTAAATAATGGAATTTGAAACCAATATAGCTTTCCCATACTTAATTTAGGTATACCAAATGAGTATCCATTTTGTAGAGCTCATCAAGGGCTACAAAAGAAGCCTTTTTGGAGCTCTCTGTATTCAAAACTGACAAATATATAGCATCTTTAAGGTCAAAATCCCATAATTTTGGAAAAACACAAGACTGTGGGATAGTTTCCCATACAATTGTATATGAGGTGCAAAAGCCACAGAAAATCTTTTTTACTTCAATACCTCATAGTATGACTAATATGAGATCCCCTGACACATGATGTACTGATTTCTATGCATCTGACACAACACAACATTCCTGTGAGAACCCCAAAAGGAAACTTCCACGCTGTATTGGGGAAAAGTGACCAGATGTGGTTTCAAAGCCACATCAGAGCCCAATACAGCTTATAAAGGGCAGCTTAAGCCACAAGCGCACCCTATGGATTGAGAGACTTCATTCCTTTTACATCCCAGGGTAAAAATGCCCCCTCCATGCGTCCTTCAGGATTAAAAGGGATCTCCCTCTGCCCAAATGGGAAATTTCCATCCTTCTCTTGAGTTCCTATGTAGTAATATTGCTAAACACAATATTGCTTTTGAAAAATGATAAGGTTATAGTTAAAATCTTAATCATTGTAGACTTTATTATAATAAAACAATTTATAAACACTGACCCATGGGTTTTCAGAAGTATTAACCCCTATTAGTAATAGTAAAACTGTCATTTAGCTCTTTAAAACATTAGTTTACCATTTCACACTAATGGTCATAGTCTTGAAATTATTATATCATAGAGTCAACCTGACATCTAAGATATACTTCAGAGAACTCATATGCAAGAAACACACAGTTTTCATTTATTATTTCATTGATCCTAATTTTTTCCATATATGTTACTCAATATTATCCATCTTCAAGTTTTTCATCTAATATTGAAGGATTAAATTCATATTTCAAAGAGTATTTCAGCTAATAAATCAGTTTATTAGAATAATATTAACCTAAATATATATAGGAATTTGACTATTGTTTCCTGGAGAGGAATTAATTTCTATTTACAAAGACATAAAGCTTTCAAGTTAGTTCCATTGGGATATTATGATAATAGCTTAGACTCTTTCATATCCTGAAAAAAGAGTTATCCAGCTGATATAGCTTCAAATTTAATTAGAAATGAACTCAAGATAACCCCTTTCACAGTTACTTATTTTAAAAATAGAAGTTAATCCAAGTTCCTCATACCATAAAGTCCAGTTCTCTTCATAAAAAAACTATTAGTATTACTGCATTCTAGTATGAGATTTCAGAAATAAGTCAGAAATAATTTCTGTAAGCCTCACTGAGCTATTTTGTGAAAAAACTTCAATCATTCTATCATAGGTATAATGAAAATTCCCTTTCAGAATCACTTGATTTGATTTGAATTTTTTGGAAGACAATATGCTATTTTACATATTTTCTAATTCACCAAGATTTTTATAGATGAAAGACATTTATTAGTATATTCATATTTCCTAGGTAGTTTTTTGGGGATGATATCCTCAAAACCATGTTCCTCCCTTAGTAAATCCAGTATTTTTTGATGAGAAATGGTGTTTTCAGCTGTTTTTATCTTTATATCTCAAATATGTATTCCAATTGGATTTTGACAGGATGAAGTATGTTTATTAATCTGGATAAACAGTAAAAATGGAGCTTCGTGGTTGTGGCTTGAATTAAGATAACTTTTTTTTGGTGGTTTTAGAGTTCTCCATGTATATAAAGTGCTTTTAGGATCACTGCAGTGCCATAAAACTTTGTGTATCATTCAATGTGTTTCTGCAACTTTACTTTATATACAGTCATACTTCAATTTTGCAAGAATTCATTCTATTAAGTTCTATTTTTCACTCCAAAATATGTAGTAACTAATTTTATGGTATTAGATTCCAATTTTTCCCCTTGTGTTCTTGTAATTGGTCTTGAAATCTTACCTTATCATTAATTTCTTATATTTTGTTCCTTTAAATTCCAGTGCAAAACAGTTTTCAATTATGTAATGTCTCTAGCTAAAATATTTTATTTTGAGATTTCTTTTTTTTGAAACTTGAAATTCTGTTTTGAATATTGAGCTGGATATATAATTTGTAGCAAAAAGGATGGAATACCATAATGATTATAAGGAGGGCTATTGCGCCTAAGAAAGGAGGAATACCAGAAAGAAAGCATGCTAATGAAAAAGACTGATCTTCAAATTTTATCAGCCATAAAAAGCAAATTTTTGAAAGAATTGCTATTCTGTATTGATGATAATGTACTAAAATGAGAATAAAAAGCACTTATTACTCATCAAAAACTGGAGGTTAGATGCAGTGGCCAGCAGGGTTGTGCTACCTTGAAGGTGTGCACTGCTGAATGCCGTCTCGGGCGCGCCAAGCATTTTTTGCTCAAGTCGCCACCCTCAGCGACCAACCTGGGGCGAAGAAAACAAAAAGAATAAAAATCACGAGGAAATCTTCGGATCGGCAACTTCCATCATCCCGAAATTATAAAATTTTGGTTTCTGCTTAGCTATACCCTTCAAGGCCGATTTCTTGATATTGATTAGTAATGTCAGAAAAATCAAGTGGAATTCATCAAGTTTCGGTTTTTGGGAATCAAGCCATTGTAAGTGTTGATGATTTGAATTGCTTAGAAAACTTAATCGGTTCAATAAAAGTTCTGATATCTTATCTTGGCGATGGTAGGACCAAGCGGTTTGTGGAATTGGCGCAGGTTGCGTATCTGTACTTATGATGCATCCATTAGATTTATTAAAAGTCAAATTTCAAGTTTCCACTCTGCTGCAATCAAATCAATCCAATTCTATTGTAAATTTGAACCAGACGAGGATATTACTCGGGCTCAAGGAAATTTTGAAACAGGATGGATTCAAAGGTTTATATCGTGGCTTGAGTCCAAATTTGATTGGTAATGCATCAAGTTGGGGTTTTTATTTCTTATGGTTGGTTTTTGTTTAATTGTTTTCAAAATCAACTCCTCAACATCATAGAGCCCTATCTTTATTTCTGCTTATAATGATGAAAAAAACGAAAAGTGAATCGGAAACCATCACTTGATTCGACTAAACAAATTTTAGGTATTCGGTTTTCAAAAAAAAGATGGCCACTAATTCTGACGGGACCAATATCAAGTTATCGGCTTCTCAGCATCTTCTCGCTTCAGCATCTTCTGGCTTCATTACCGCTATACTCACCAATCCTTTTTGGGTGGTCAAAACTAGAATGTTCACGTCTCGATCAAGCTCGGTTGGTGCCTATAGCAACGTATGGGGTGAGTTGTCTTCAGCTTCTCTTATCCTCCAACTCTTCAATCAACTCGTTTCTATCAACGCGTTTACAAAAATAATTTGCCACTATCATCTTTTAGTCAGTCTTGAGAAAAAGAACCGTTGATGGAGTTGTTTAATGTTTATCCCATATTTTGTTTAATAGATGGTTTATCAAGAATTTCAAAAGAGGAAGGAATTCGAGGTTTATGGAAGGGTACAATCTTGGCCTTGATTGGCGTTTCAAATGGTGCAATTCAATTCATGACCTATGAAGAACTGAAAAGATGGAAACAAGAAAGCATACAAAATTCGTCAAGAGCAAATCTACCCTTGAATATTAAGCCCAATGAAATCCCTTTGGTTAGTTTTTACTACTTCACTGGCTTCTTTTTTTCAGCTAGTTGATTCATGAGTTTTCTTACGTCCTAACCTTTTTGTCTGCTTGAATAAAATTGGTTTGAGACTTTTTTTTGACAACCAGACTAATTTCGAATACATCGTGATGAGTGGCGCATCAAAGCTTTTGGCAATTGCGATAACATATCCATATCAAGTTATTCGGTCTAGACTACAAGTAAGTGTTTGTATACTTTTCTGCCACATTGCAAGTTTGTTTTTATCCATAAATATCATTCTTCAAGTCCCGTCATAGTGCGGAATTTAATGTACAAAGCACTCAAAAAAAATAAAAAAAAAGTCCAGTCATCGAATTATGTTACTGATGTAAGAATCTGCTGATAAAAAACTTAACAGAACCAATTGTTTGTTCAGTCACCTGTAACACAATCTCTTGCGGTATCTTCATCAAGCAATATCCCCCATTATCATTCGATTGGCCATTGTGTCACTCATACTTATCAAACCGAAGGTCTTAAGGCATTTTATAAAGGGCTTGCTGTCAATGCAATTCGAATACTCCCAGGAACTTGTGTGACATTTGTTGTTTACGAAAATTTATCTAGATGGCTCAAGCAAGTCGCAGAGTTTCGCAACGAAAGGCGGTAGTTGAAAATCTGAATGTCTGATTAAAGATGTAGGCTGAGAGGAATGAAAATGAGAATTACATTCATTCGTACATTTATAAACTATGTTTTTTGCATTACAATGTTGAATTTGTTCACCCACAAATTGTTTAATCTCAATTTTTCATAACCAAAATAACCAATTCAGTCTTTATTTTTTTGCCTGTTAGAACAAACTGAAACATGATCTACCTTGATTGTGTTTTTGATGTCAATTACAGTACAGTCAATGAAAGTTGATTAAGATGCAAAAACAATTAGAGATTGAGGAAGCAAATTAATAATTTGGAATGATTTTTGTTGATATTTTCAACACATAAAATGCAATGCAGTAAAGTGTGAGCCTGTGAGATATGTATGACATGCCCATAAGGCCACAAAGAACTTTTTATACAGTTGAGTTAGTCTTAAACAGACTTATCAAGTGAATTTAAAATCAAAAATAACAAAAAATAAATATAAGTTTATGTTTGATAAACAAAGTTATAAATATTATGTCATTTTTGGATTCTACACCAAAAATAACCAAGGGTAGACCCATAGGGTATTATACCAAAACATGGCTATTTCTTATGTTATTAGAAGATTTAAGAATCTCACAGTACAATGGCACAATTTAAGCATTTTTCTCAGAATAGTTAAATTTAAGCTTAAATAAGCTTGAATTTAAAGTTGCATAAGGTTGATACAAACTTACCAAAATTTCAGTTAAAATTGAGGTGTTGTGTAAATTTACTGAATTAGCTAAGGATTTACCATAGAGGATGTAAATTCTACATGGGCTCAATTTAAATTAATTCAAGGCCATAATATGGCTTTAAATAAATAAAAGGGCAAAATCCATGCAGAAAGGTAGGACAAAGGAAAAAAGCCAAACTGTGAGGCTTTGAGATATGACAACATAACCAAAAAGGTCACAAAACAATTTTACGATATTCATTCTAATAATAAGAATTAAAATTATTATCTTAAAATAAATAAAAATTCCATCAAAAAGCATATATTCTTGATGACCTCTGAATATAATAAATAAACATGTGAAATAAATTGGACCATTAGATTCACCACGGTAAAATACACATAGTACTTTTATGTTATATCTGTAAAGGCAATACTTATAGAGTAATAAGTAAAAAAAGCCATAAACAGGCATAAATCCTTGATTATATCAGAAACCAATGAATCAACATGTGAAATAAATTGCACCATTTGCTTCCCCATGAAACATTAAAAATATAACATTTTTATGTCATATCTGTAAAGTCAAATACTTAAGGAAATAACTTTAATATATACACTTTTATGAGCAGCACATATATTAATGGTTTTTGGCTCATATCTCTTGAAATATACATGATAGAGAGTTGAGCCAAAAATAAATCTACCACATATCTACTGTATAAATACAGATATAAACTTTATTTGACACATTGTAAACAAGGTTATAACTTGTAAGGGTTTATTGAACAAAATTGTTGTAGCTGAAGACCAATTTGTTGTGAAAGTGGTCCAAACTTATAACAAAGTGGATATTCAGGTTCCACTAGCTCATATATGAAGAATGATGTAATTTTTTTCATTATATTCAAGGTATAACCCCTTGAAATCATGGTTTGAAGTTTAAAATAGTAAATCTCAACAGAAAAGATGAGTTATAAGAAAAATCAACATAAATAGAGTTTTGATGATGTAATAAAATTCTCTTACCAGTTTAATAATAAAATTGGAAGCTATCAAAATCCACTCTCTCAATGGCTGTAGCATGTATAACTCAAAAGGTATTAATGATCAAAATTTAAGCTTAAAATTGATCATTTAAGATAACTCACTGTAATCTTGATTTAAGTTTAACAGTCAAATAAGTGATGAAAGTGGTGAATACTAGTTTATTATTATTAAAAATGATAAAATACACTCATACTAGTCTGCTTCCAAGCCTATGATGTCACCAAACACAGAGTTAAAGTGATAACTCTGAATAATGGTGTAATAATGAGATGAGATAGTTTGATTATGATGTAATAATCTCTAAACCTTAAAATACTAATTGAGTCCAGTAGATACCATCTTTAAGTGTCTACTAGAAGCCTGTTGGACTCTAGGAGGGAGTATTTTAATATAAATAGAGCTCTTTTTACCTCTATTTCTGCCTCAGACACAACAAAAAAAACCAAAGGTCAAAGCTTTATTATTTTTATACAAAACAGTTATATATTCAAAGAACCAAGTAAATCTTTATTTCAATCACAAATTTTGATGTGATTGAATCAGTTTTTAATTGTTTTTGTTATATTTCTCTCTAAAATCTCTAATTCCACATAAAACTAAGAATATTTGTAATTTCTTTCATTTTTAATTGTAAATATATGTCACATTGATGCCAGAAACCATCAAAAAGCACTCAAGCTCTCCACTCAGGGTCATGTCAGAACAGGCAGTCCCCCACCACCACCATGACTAGACCCTAGGTTGATTGATTGCACAATCATCACAACTGAGCATAAAAGGCTACAAGATCAAGGTTGAATTTCCTTGATCTTTTTCTGGTATTATAGGTCACAGTTCCACTGTCTGTGACAGTACCCCCAGGGTAGGAAGCACTGTGTCCTGAAGTGCACTAACACAGATGGGAAACCCTGCTCTCAATCAGGGGCATCAGCTACACAACAGGCCGGTATAAGGAGCCAAAAGGGTTGTTGGGTCATCACTCCCAAGCCCTTTCTATCAACAGGTTTGAAACCCCCAAATTTCACAATGTGTCATCCCTCACAATTGTGAAATCCACCCATCACAGTAAACCTTGATCTTCTGTCACATTGATGCCAGAAACCATCAACAAGCACTCAAGCTCTCCACTCAGGGTCATGTTGGAACAGGCAGTCCCCCACCAACACCATGACTAGACCCTAGGTTGCTTGATTGCGCAATCATCACAACTGAGCAGAAAAGGCTACAAGATCAAGGTTGAATTTCCTTGATATTTTTCTGGTATTGTAGGTCACAGTTCCACCATCTGTGATGCGAGCATACTCTGGGCAAGGGGCATTTGAGGATGGGTGAGCTCACTATTTGACTGAGTGCCTTGCTCATGCACCATGAAATTGTCCCTCCTTGGTTCATCATTTCTTTCAATTTGAGTTGGAGACATGTTCTCATCCTCATCATCCACACTTTTTTCTCTTGATGAACTGGCATGGCCCTTTGTTGGTTTGGAGGCATATGGATTATGACGTCCAGTGACTTTCTCTTTATGGACCAGAGGTGAAGATGCATAAAGTTCATCACCTGGCATGCAAATCATCAGTTAAAACATCAAAAAATTAATAGAGACTAGTCATACTGATGATCTTCAATTGGCTCCTGAGATCAGACTGACTTGCCTTTAGGTGCCATATCTAACCCATGAAACAGACATATCAAATTGTGAAAAACATTATACTCCAACATCAAAATGACTTACTTTGATGAAGTGTCAATCCTGGATTTCCCTCCAACAGACCACTCAGAGTAACATTTTCCAATGGTCTTTTTCATCACCCACCATCAACCCACTTTTCATTGCCCACATGAACCTGAGATCCTGATGGAATATTGAGGATTGGCTGTTTACTTCTTAAAAAGGGATCCTGGGATGCAACTGGATTCCGACCAGGATTAAGGAGGAACTCACGTGGAAATTTTGATTGGGGATTAGCCTTTGATGAGATTTCAGGTGTGCTTCCTGGCCCCTAAGACACATGAATTTGTGTATTAGTGGGATTTGGGAAATTGGAATGAGGGAAATATTTGGGATTGACCAAGTGCTTGAAGTTTGAGCTTTTGGATTTCCCACATCAATGTTAAGACCTGATACATTCATTGAGGATGCAATAGGGGCTGTGAGAGGAATGTTGGGACTCAATGGTGACTGTGTTTGAGCATATTCTATGCTATATTCACTATCTGAGTCATGAACAGAACCTGAACGGGATTTACGTGGCTTGGAAGATGGCATAAGGGCTAAAAAAGTACAGTAATTTTTTTAACTTGATAAAACAGCTCAGTATTATGATAAGATAGAGGGATATGAGATGAATTTTTTTCAAATTTATAATAGAGAAATTGTATGAATAGTCAGAACCAAGTGTCTCATGGAATTCTAATAAGACACTTCTTAGGTGAATTCTCCCTGCCTCCTCTTGAGCTCCTCCACTTTTGTTTGAAACCACCCCTCCCGGCCTACCAGCATATAATGTGATATTTTCTTTATCTCAAAGGGGACTATCATCCATAATTAATCAGATCCGATAAACGTTTCCCCCTCCCCATTGTCACATTTTGTGAATTATCTAAACTGCCAATATATGCATCAAAATTACACAGCATTCTATATCTGTATAAGGGTATATTAATGAAGGATTTACCAGCAAATGAGAAATCACCTTTTCAAGAAAGGCAAGACAATCCAAATTACATTCCAAGCAATTAAAAGCCCACTGCACTCAAACCAAATAACAAGACTTTAGCTCCACTCCAAACCCTTATGTAATAGAGTTATATTGTTATGTTTGTAATAAGGTTTAAACAATGTAAAATGGCATGACAGCGTACATGGTTTAAATGTTAATCCCCTCAATTCAATGTTGACACATCCCTAATGGGATGCCCATCAATGGTCAAAACCACAGTATCACCATGTTTAAATAAAAGAGAATATTTATGAGCATTGAGAAGCATGGCATTTTACCCAATCAAACTCTTAAACAATTCCACCATCCAGATGAGAAATGTTACACTTTATCCCCTGCAGCTCAGCCACCATTACAAATGGGATAAAATCATCTCCCCCTTCATAAATAATCACTCAATTTTTTTCCCAATTAATAACACTACTAAAAACTTTCAAATCAACCATAGATATTTATACACAAACCACCTTACTCATGATTCCTGCAACAATGACAACCCGCTGCTATTCCTTAATGCGTATATGCATGTGTCAACACTGCTCAACTCAAACGCACTCTTCCCCTGAGGGTGATAAGCAGGGAGTTGCCTTTCGACCTTTCCAATATAAACAGCAAATTCAAAAGCTCAAATCAACCATTTCACCCAAATCTCTTTCAAAAATCCCTACTTCTGCATCAGGATCTGGGTGCCCACAATTTCTATTGGATCAAATCTTCCCAGCTGATTGTTCAAAATTTAGCCAAAGCACTTTCTCCACTCCAGCGGGTCTCAATTCAACTGCACAGAAACCATACAGTGGCAGTCAAAACCTTCCCCCCAAGACCTTGGAATGATAATATCTTCCATTCTATCATTAAGGTATAATATACACCACAGGGCTTCACACATTCTCGACCACACCCTGAACCTGCTGATCAAGTCCAGTATCTCAAGCTCAGGTGGTCCCCCCACTCCTGCATTCCATATACCTCAAGATCTCAGTACCATATTTGAACATCTCCAATTGGAGCCAATGATTCAAAACTATATATGTTGTCCTCAATGTTTCTTTCTTAATGGCCTTACTGAATCAGTCACAACTGACCAAACCCACTGTCAATGCCATAATGACCCAAATGATCATGATCCCCCTTGTACACAATCATTAGGCAAATTCATCTATTCATTTGAACCCCACACCCAAATCACAACCAACATGAAGCAAAAATTTATACCAACAAAACATTTCACTTATCAACTATTCAAAAATTGGCTTGCCAGATTTCTCCAGTGGGCTGGAATTATGAAAATTCGGCATCAACATCAACAATCCCAAACTCCCAAAGGTTCCGCCAAATGTGACATCTGGGATGGATTGGTCTGGAGACACTTCACTGGCACTAGAAATATTCACGACCACCCATTCATGTCCATTCCTGGTGCATTGGCCTTCTCCATTTATGTGGACTGGTTTAATGCACATGGAAGGTCAACCCAGTTGGCAAGCATTGGACCTATCATGCTCATTTGTCTTAATCTCCCCCAAGTAAAAGATTGAAGCCAGAGAATGTCTATGTTGCAGGAATCATCCCTGGTCCAAAGGAGCCAGCTGCCCTTCAATTGAATTACCTATTAATGCCACTTATCAAAGAGCTCAAAGAGCTATGGCAAGGTTACCATTTGTCACCCACCTCAACAGGTCCTTCAGGATCCTTTATCTGTGTTGCCATTCTCACGGCCATTGCGGATGTGGTTGCCATGCGCAAGCTTACTGGATTTGTTTCTCATTCAGGAAACCACTTTTGTAATTTTTTCACTATTCACAAAGCTCAAATTGAAGAAATTGGTCCTCAATTTCACTACACGCCCTCATACCAAAATCATAAATCAACCATTGTGAAATGGCTTCGGGCATCCACACAACAAAGACAAGTAATTTTTTCTGAGTATGGAGTGTGGTATTCAATTTTGGAAGACCTTCTGTATTGGGATGGAACCAGAATGGTTAATCTTGACATAATGCATAATTCAAGACTTGGAATTTTGAAGGATCATGCAACTTTCAAATTGTGCATTCCAGAGTCCAAATGAAAAAATTACTTAAGGTCCCGCAGGAAATCCAATGACACCAACAATTCAGAATCAGATTCTGTAAGGTTTGTCTATGAAACTCTTGATAATAGTAACAATGTCAAGAGTACTTTGACTGTCCTCAGTAGAAAAATATAATATAATAAAATATTATAACCACAAATTTAAATATAATTATCAGCAATAATTATATAAAAAAAATAAATTTAATTCTTATTATAAAATATAATAATAAAAAAAATATAGTAATTATAATGAATTATAATTATTCTATTATTGTTATAGTCACTGACAATTATAACAATAAGTAGTGTAAAGCTCTTAATGAGACAATTACATGTGGAATATATATATATTTAACCACTTATAAATAATATAAATATTATTTATAAAAGAATTAAAACACACACTGTGCAGAAATAATTCTTATAGAAAAATTCTATATAAAAAAACTAATAATAGATAAAACAAATATAAAATTTTTGAGAAAAACTTACTTATAATATAAATTAATACAACAAGTCAAATACAACAGTTATTATATTAAAAGAGTATTATAAGATAAAAAAACTTCAAAAATCAATAATTTAAATGATAAAACAACTTCTTATTATTAAAATTATGATTAAAGAGTTTTTAAGAGGAATTTGTGGATTTAAAAGAGATTTAAGATGATAATCTTATAATATAAAATATATTATTGATGATTACAACAATAATCTGAATTCTATGATTTCAATTCTTTTATTTACAATTAAAAAGGAATAAAATTCTTAAGAATGACTTTTAATAAGAATATTTTATAAATACTAAAACTTTACCTGTTTAAATTTCTAGTATGATTGGATTGATTAATGATGATGGGAAAAAACAGTGATGGAAAGACTCTTTTTATGTCTACAGAGCAGCTCTTATGATTCATAATGAATATAGAGGGCGTGCTCAGGTCAAAACTGAAAAACCATGCTTAGAATTAAAGTTCTTAACTTAAGGTAGCTTATTTTCAATTCCAATTTAAAGATACCAGTGTTATTCTTAACTCCAAGTAACTTTAATCCTCATTTAAACTAATTATTTTACGTTTTAATACAAAATAAGTTTATTTATATTAATTTTCATCACATGAACAACTTAAAAATAGAGTTTCAAGCAGAAATGTCTTAAACTCAATTTTTAATTAATTTTGAAAGAAATCATAATTTGCTTTGAGCTTAATTAAAAGAGTACATTTTCAGGCTAATTACCCAGGAAATTTATTTATAAAGGATACTTGAAATTTCATTTATACATACCTAATATAAAATTTTAATCTGTGTAAAATTTTCAAGCAAATCCATTAAGAATTGGAGTTTTAATGAATTTTGGAAGTTATTTCTATTTTTCCACATAAAATAGCAATACACACTAAACCTTAATGTTTGATAAGGTTTTAATGCTTATAAACTTAAATTTTTAAGCTTATTTAAGCTTTTCAAGCTTAATTAAGTTTTGACAGTTCTTAAAACCTTAATTTCAAGCTTGCATATTGGGATTTACCCTGTGGCAGCTTGAAATTCCTGTCCAATTTGGCATAAAACCAGTTTAAACTTTAAAGTTGGATCAAAGTCTAATCTTAAAGCTTAAATAAGGTTTAAAATCCTCCAATACAGGTGGATAACCTTAATTGAATCCTTGCAGATCCAAAAAGTTGTGTACCCCAGCGCTATTTGGTCTTTTTCCTTTGTCCCACCTTTTTGCGTAGATTTTGCCCTTTTATGTATTTAAAGCCATACTATGGCCTTAAACCCTTTTAAATTGAGCTCACACAGGATTTACATCCTGTATGGCAAATCCTTAGCCAATTCAGTAAATATACACAACACCTCAATTTTAACTGAAATTTTGGTAAGTTTGCATAAAACTTAGGCAACTTTAAATTTAAGCTTATTTAACGTTAAATTTAACAAGTGACATTAGTACTGTGAGTTTCTTAAATCTTCCAATAACATAAGAAATAAGTATTTTTGGGTATAACACCCTATGGGTGTACCCTAGGTTATTTTTGGTGTAGAATCCAAAAATGACATAATATTTATAACTTTGTTTATCAAACATAAACTTATAGTTATGTTTTGTTATTTTTCATTTTCAATTCAATTAAAAAGTCTGTTGAAGACAAATTTAACTGTGTATAAAGTCCTTTGTGGCCTTATGGGTATGCTATATATACCTCACAGGATCACAGATTCCATAACCTCCAACAGCTCTCTTGATAAAATCATATTGAGAGAGGCCTGCTCCCTGAAAAGAGATGCAGCAAAAATAATAAATGAGTCACTACCCACTTCTGAAATCCCCTCTGAATTGAATATCAGTGCACTGAGTGATCACCAGATCAAGGGTGAGGCTCTGGAGCATCTCCCAAAAATCATATCTGAGACCATAATTCCCTTGTCATGGACAAGAGTACCCCACAAAATGGGTTCCCCCTCTCATGGTAGTTTGAAAGCTGCTGAATGGGCTCTCTCATCAATGGTCTATATTACATCTTTAATTCTCAGTCAACAGATGTTGTTAGATGAACACAAATCCGCCAACATTCAAAGAAACATGGGTCAATCAGAAGAACTTTCAAATGAACTAACCAAGAATACATTTCATTTGATTAGTGCTATCAACATTGCCACAAGTTGGACTTTTTCAACGGATGATGCGAATGCATTTGCTGAACATTGGAAAACATTCCTCCTTTCCAATCAACACCTGTTCCCAAAACATAAAAGTAAACCAAATCATCATTTTTCTGATCATATTCCCAAACTCTTCCAATGTTGGGGCCCAGCACAAGCCTCAGCCACATGGGGTTATGAGGGCTTGATTGGAGTATTTGAAAAGATGCCAACAAATAACAAAATATGTATGTCAATTAATAAGATCAATATATATTCACATTGATTAAATACATGAACTGAATAATACTAACTTCTTGAAACTCTGAATAAATGATTTAGATAAAACCTTACTTCAACATATCAGTCAATGTTCCAACCTTTCTGTTCTCCTGAAATCCCCACCTGTCCCATGTCAAATAAAACAACTTTTCAAATCACAGCTGCCTGCCCCATTCAATCACCAAAAAAATAACAAACCTTCCCTCCATGACCAAGAAAATTATTATTTCCTGGTTGAGTACTTACAGAATTTTCATTCCACAAGGGAAATAGTTGAATGGATCTGCTTAGACACTACCATACAATCCACAAGTCATCCCACTTCAAGGATTGTCTCACCTTGGTATTTTCCAGTTTCAAACATTAATATTGGGAACAATATATTTTCAACTGCATCCAAAAATGTCAGCAACAGTGTGATATGTTTTCTGAGGGGAAACTCACAACACTTTGGTGTTATTAATAGCATTTTTAAAGTCTATGAGCCATCTTTCATGCTGAAAAATAACTTTCTAATATTAAAAACTTTGAAGGTTGATGTGAATTTCTTACCAGACTGGCTGCATCTCAATATTTATAAAGCTGTTGGTTTTGATGATGGAAAATTGATTATATCTGAAGAAATAGAAGGTAACTGTGGATTGTATGATAACAAAGTTATGTCATGTGGACTTCTTGTAATGATAAAACCATTATTTAATGATATTTAGTCTACAAAAATGCAAATATCTTAGATTCAGTAGAAACTTTGCTAGTGAAATAACTGCCTCAAAATTTGGTGACAGAGACATGCCATTGTGACAAGCAAAGCCCATTATCTAACATTGCCACAAAGAAGTTGATATTTTGACATTGGGTACAGTGTGAATAAGCCAATTTCAATGATCAAATGTCCCACACAATCACCTATCACAGCATTCAAAATGTCCAACTGCGCCATCATCATGTTGGAAGGGGAATCTACCCTTACACACCCGCCGCTGCATGGCCACAGGCACATGCACAGGCTTATGCACCTGTCCCCGCACATGCACAAGCTCATGCTCACGCATCAACACACTCCAATGCAACCGCAGTATTGTGCAGCTGGCTTTACCAGTGTCATCCTCAAAATAAAAATCCCACAGAGGCGGAGTCCGTTCATGGATGACCTGGTGAGGTCAAACCCGCCACCTCTACATCAAGACTGGCTGAAGGACCTCTTTGATGTGTGCGTGTGGAAACAGGCGGGTCTTTTGCAATTTTTACCACATTTTGGATGGTTGAGGGAGGATCCGGTGGTGAGGAATCTCAGTTGAAGGCACAGGGGAACCAATATTGGTGGATGTCACAGGATTTGGTGTAAGACCAGAGTGTGATGTGTGCTTGATTTTTGCTTGATGTGAGCTTGAATTCTATCCTGCTCAATGTGAAGTTGATTGCCAACAATTGACGTGAGATTTGCCCTGGTGCTACATGCCACTTGAGACCCAGTCACAAGCAAACACACAAGTGACACCCTCAGAGCCAGAGGGCAGCAAAGGAAAGGGAAAGAGGCAAAGTTAAGGCCTGATTACAGCAAAGAAGTGGACACCCATTTCCACTCAGAGGAATAGAAAACCACGAAACTCTGCTTCAATACAAGGTAAGCCAACCTTAATCACTTGTACAGGGAAAATTACCATAATTAACCCAGTTGTAACCTCTAAAGGTAAATTGCCAAAATCAGCAGACAACAAATTTTTAGAAGGCACAGTCAAGGTTAAATACCCTTGGAAAACACTGATATGTCACATGTACACCTCAGAAACCTTGGCTTCCAAAGGAACCAACCAGAGGACAGAGAAGGGTTGTCCAGAACCAGAAGACCTGTAAAAGGACACCTTGGACATAGTGGTGGATGGCAAGACACTGAGTGAAATCATACCTACCCTGCCATTCACCTCTCAATTCAACAGAAACCTCAAACCAGAGGACTGGAAAGACATGGATCCAGTTCTTTAGCTCCACCAACTCCTCAAAGATTTATTTCAATGGAGTATGGACAACAAGAGGTTCAACCTGGCATCCCACTGGGAAGAACTTGGGGCAAGTTGCCAGAAGATTTGTCTCAAAGAGATAGACTTCAGAGACCTTATGGTGATAACCAAAGGTTGGAATCACACCAGGAAGCTCAGACTTCTGGAGGAGAGGGAAGCCAGGATAAGGGATAATCAAGCCACTATCCAAGCTATAGAAGAACAACTAACCTAGACAAGGCATACTCAGATTCCTTCAGGCTGACAAGGAGTAGAGAAAACAATATCTCCAATGGCTTCAAACCATTCAGGAACCAACAGATAAGTGGCCAAGAGTGACCATTGTTCAAAATCCCAGGAAGTTTCCAGGAAAAGAGAGCGATAAAAGGGCAAAAACAAGACCACCTTCAGCCAGAGGAAGGGAGAGTCAGACCCAATGATCCAGAAGCTGTTAAATTTGGTGAAAGAAGTGCACAGGAACCAGAAGTAGTTGCAAATAACTCTAGAATCAGTAGTCCTATTAATAGAAATATTACCCCCACTCACCTTGAACATAATGTTGTAACACCTGAAAGTAACCTAAACAGTGATGAACTGTGGTTACAAATGTCCCAATTTGCTGAGCAAACTCAAAAGTAGTTTTCAGAACTTGAAAAAAGCCATTAGAGGCTGAAAATATTAACAGCCTCCATGGACAAAACTGTTAAAGCCCTTGAAGAAGGACATTCTCAATTGAGCAAAGCCTCTCAAAAAAGCAAAAAATACTGAATCTAGTTTTTGAAGAACAAGAACACAGCAAAAGGGACAAGGATTGTCCGTATCAAGGGATAAACAAACTGCTTAATGTCTACCATAGCATGAAGGCCCAATCACAAGGCCATGTTATGGATACTCCATATCACCAGGATGATATCAAACCAGATGCCATGCTGATGAATAAGCCAAGATCTCTATCACAATACCAGGATGGAAATAAAATGTCTTATTCAGAAAAGGAAGCCTTGAAGCAGCTTACTGAGGTCTCCAGTTGGCCCAGATTCTCTGGAACTGGAGAATATGATCATATGGAACTCATAGATTATATTGATGGACTCTTCATTTATGTAGCAGGCATCCCAGACTAGTGGATTACTGCTAGACTTAATACAGAATTTAAGGAACATGCTAGTATATGACACACAGAAATGAGAGAAATCCATGGCAGAAGGAACTGGCCATGGTGGAAGAGTCAAATAATCCAAAAGTACAGCAATGGTACTTGGATATGGCAAAAGACCATTTCATTTGAAAATGACAAATACTGTGTGAGCAAAGATCCATATTAGTGGTGTCTTAGAAAGTCTAAAAGACTTAAAGCCGTTGATCCTCAGATGAACATCCAAATGAGGAATCACAAACTCCTGACACAACTGCCAGGAGAACTAGAGCATGCAGTGAAATGCAGATGCAACCACAATTGCACTCTAGATGACATTGCAAATACCTTACAAGATGTAAGGGGAAGGACTAATATAGGGAAATACACCACATATAAAAGCAGTAGTTTCAAAGAGAAACAACCTTTCAGGGTGGAGTCTAAAGAAAAACCCAGATAAAGGGTGGCAAAAGTGGCAAAGAAGAAAAATTCTTGTCACAACTGTGGTTCAACAGACCATTATGCCAACAACTGTCCAAAGGCAAAGGTAAAAGTCTATTCCATTGATAATGTGCCAGAGGAGGAATCCCCAATAGAGAAATCTGAATCAGACTCTATGGGTTATGGCATCAGAGAACAATCTGATTATGACCAAGACCCAAGAGAAGAATTCCTAGTGGAATACCAAGAGGAAGCCCCACTAAAAATTGAAGACATACAGTTGGACATACGCATGCCACAAGATACTGCCAACAAAAACTTGTGCAAACACACACAAGATTCACAAACATTCCTGGTTACACCGACCAAAGGAATGGCATATATACATGAAACAGTCAGAAAAATGACTGTTTGTATTGACAATGCTGAACATCCATTGAAATTGACAGTGGAGAACACTGCTCCATAGGGGCCAGAAATTATCTGGAAAACCACTACCCAAATTGGGAAAAGCATCTCCTGCCCACCAAGGCAAAGAACTTCAAGAGTGCATCAGGGAAGATTACTTCCATTGGGACAATTATCAAAGGGATAATTATACCCCATAGGAAAGGTAACATCAGACTCAACCCACAGTTTGTTGTACTTGATGATTCTCACATCCAAGGATTTTTGTTGGGAACAGATTACCAGAGGATGTATGGCACAGATCTTTACAATAGTAAAAACAGGAACATTACCATTGGTACTAACAAGGAAAAAAGTTTTTCACTTGATATATACCAAATATCTGCCCAAGATCCTCTTTAACAACTACTGAATGAATTAAGACAGGGACAGTTTAGCACTACCGTCACCAGTAAACAGAAACTAAGCTTACTAAAAATGCTGAGAAAGAATAGACCAGAATTTGCCATTGGTGAAGAACCATTAGACAAGATTACAGGCCATTACATAAAACTATATCTGGATGTTGAAAGACCTGATCTGTGAGCCTTAGAGATAATTTCATATACCCAAAAGACCACAAATACAAAATTAACATAAAAATATAAATAAAATAAATTTATTTATATTATTAAAATAAAAATGAAAATATAAATGTAAAATTATATTCAAGATAAAGGATTTAATTAAAATTTAAAATTAAAATTACTTTAAATTTTGGAATTATGAAATTACATTTATACTTGAAAAAATTAAGTAAAAATGAATTTTTAACAAAATTGTAAAAAAATAAATAAATTTGGAAAAAATTTAAATAAAAATTATTATAACTTTTTATCCAATAAATAAACATTTAAAAATTATTTCACCATTGGATTCCTCATAAAAAATCAGGTGGGGTCACCTCTGAGTGAAATTCTTGTAACTCAACTCTAAATAAGCTTAAATTAAGTTTTTAGTATTTTCAATACAAAAGTTGAAAATCCTCAAAACTTTGATT
This sequence comes from Austropuccinia psidii, assembly GCA_023105745.1. NCBI lineage: Eukaryota > Fungi > Basidiomycota > Pucciniomycetes > Pucciniales > Sphaerophragmiaceae > Austropuccinia > Austropuccinia psidii. Next base: position 35,908,224 of record JALGQZ010000012.1, read on the forward strand.
TAATTCACACCGCATGTGGTGTTAACCATCAATTTTTGTGTTAAAATTGAGGTGTTGTGTTTGATTTAGAAGCTATGAGGAATTGAAGTATTTTCAATTAAATTCAATTGAAATGTCAAAATGTGTGCGTGTATTACAAAAGTGAACTTTTATTTACATATGAGGTGTCAATTATTACTGTATTGTACTGTACAATTGAATTGAATTACATATGTAAATTATAAGTATAATACATGATGAGGAATTAAAGGAAAAATAAATTGGAAAGATTAAATTTTGGGGGAAAAGGAACTCCAGCTCTAAGGGGAAGCTAGACCCCCAAAATCCTTGCTGACAGCCGTGGGATGTCAAAATTCACGCAAACTTTCATCACTTTTGGCCTGGAATTGAGTCACAGGGTCTGTGGACTCAATTGATGATGAGGTTTTGATACCAACTGGGGTAGGTTTAGCTGTTGCCAAGAGGGTAAAACTACCCTTAAGATAAAACCGTCATAGTAAAAACAGTTTTAACTGGTTTCTACGTCTCTGACACACATTCTGACGTGTTTTGAAGGCTCTATGTCAGGATGATACTATGATAAAGGTATAACTAGGCTAATTACAACTTTAACTGTGTATGTGACACAGCAGAAAATGATTAAAAAGATATTATAAGGGTTTATAATAAAATAAAAGGGTTCTACTATTTAAGAAATAGTGGTGGTGAGCGCTATTGAGAACCCTGGGTGCAGGCTTTATCTGTTGGATTACAATAATAAAGTCTACAATAATTAAAGATTATAATTATACCTGATTATTTAACCAAGAGTAAAACTGTTTTGGACAGTTTACTACGTAGGTTATTCAAGAGCAGGATGAGGAAAGGTTTTTGGCTGTGAAAAGCCCTCCTTTTATCCTGAAATTGAGGTGGAAAGGCTGCTAGACCTTTCCACGTAGAGGAAGTGAAGATTTTTCACTCTCCAGGACTGGCTTGTGGTTTGCAAACAGCCTGTATACCCTTTATTGGGCTCAGATGTGGTTTTGAAACCACATCTGGGCAGTTTTCACCAATACAGGGTGAAAATTTTCATCTGGGGACCTCACAGCCTGATTCTGAGGTGTATGACGCGTAGAATGCTGTACAGAAGCTGTATGGGACCCCAGTATTGACTGACATATGAGGTATTGAAGTAAAAACATGCTTCTTCGTCTATTTGACACCTCATATTCATGATTCTGGGGTGTTATCCCATGGTAAGGCTGTATATGACAGCAGGTGGGATTTTGACCTTAAAATGGTCATAACTCTGTCGGATTTTGAGATATCAAGCTCAAAGTTGGTTCATTGAATAGCTCTATATGGGCTCTACACAATGGTACCCAACTTGACATAGTTATCATTAAATATGACAAAGTTATCCCATGTACAAGTATTTTTGTACATTGGCATGGTTTGGGCAAAAAGCTGTATTGAGCTTGTTTGACCAATAACTTCTGTTGTAGTTAAGTTATGAGGAAATGGATGGCACCATCAGATAGCCCTGATTGTGCTCTTTCCAAAAAGACCCCACTTTAGGTATCTCACACTAAAACTGTAAAAGTTAGATGAGAGGTGAATGTTTTGTTCACCCTTATTTGGTCTGAATTTGACCATAACTCAAGTAATACTGGTGCTAGCTCAGTTTGGCTGGTACCATTGGATAGCCCTGGCTTAGAGCTTCATTTTGAATACCCATTTGATGGTGTTAAGCCTCTCCTTCTAGATTTTATATGAGAGGTGAAAATTAAGGTTTATGCTCAGCAATAACTTTGAGCAGGAATAACTTTGTTGTTTCTTGTCCTATGGTGATGGGACTTATATTTTCAGGAAGAGGTGAGTTTCCTCTTTCTTTTGATACCTTTTGAGCTAATTTGGCTCAGCTCCATGTTTTGGTGGTATTTTGGCTATACTATTGGTTTATGGTATTTTGGCTGTCATGCTTGTGCTCTGGTTTTGAGTCACAGGCTGACATACCCTCCCTCTAAAAAAGGCTCATCATTGATGAGACTGTTCAGTCCTCCTAGAGGCTCTGAATCTTCTTAGATGAAGGTTCCCATCTGGTATGGCATCTTCTGCCAACCATTTGTCTTTGTCAGCTGTCTGGTTCTTGAATCTGACTAGATATTGTCTCTGATCCTTCCCATTGAGTCTGATTTTTCTGGCCCTGATGATTTTACTCACAGGTCCAGGAGAGTCTTCCACTTCCACTATTTCTGGTGGAGTGATGTTTTTCTTCCTGGAGGGGAATTTATCCTCTTCTGTTTGGAAGTATGGTTTGACCAGGCTTACTGGAAAGACTGGGTGTTTCCTAGAAAACTCCTCAGTGAGCTTGACTTCTACTGCATTCCTCCCTATCAACTTAATGATAGTGAAGGGCCCTACAAATGAGTCTCTCATTTTCTTGGGTCCTTTGAGATTGTTAAAGTTTAGTGTAGACACTAACACCTGGTCCCCTTCCTTGAAGTCAGGTTCCATATGTGATTTGTCCCACCTCTGCTTATTATACTCTTTGGCCTCAGCTATGCATTTGGCAGCAGTATCACAGGCTTTCTTCCACATATCATGGAAGTCTTTGGCTGTGGGGTGGATGGTCAGAAGATTTTTCTTCAAGTGATCCACAGGTAACAGGGGATTCCACCCTTTCTCTACCAGTGCAGGTGTTTTTCCTGTGGTAGAGTGCTGGCTTGTATTATAAGCCAGTTGGACTGCTGGTAAGAGGGTGACCCAATCATGGGTATATCCCTCATGGTCCTTGTATTCCATGCCATAGGCACAGAACCTCCTGAGGATGTCCTCCATTGTTTGGATCATCCTCTCAGCTAGGCCATCTGTTTGTGGGTGGTAAGCTGTGGAAAAAGCAAGCTTGGTGCCTAGCATGTCATATAAATTGGTCCAAAATTCGGATGTGAATTTTGGGTCCCTATCACTAATTATGATCTTAGGGACTCCACAGGTGGATATGATGTTATTCCAAAATAACAGAGCAGTGTCCATGGCTGTGTCCTCTTTCTGGCATGGTAGACATCTCATGCTCTTGCTGAACCTATCAACTATGATTAGGCAGGCATTGTAGTTTTCTTTGCCTCCTGGGACAAGTCCTGTGACCCAGTCCATGTTGATGGTTTCCCATGGGTGTTTGGGTTCTTCTATGTGCTGAAGCAACCCATATTTTTTCCCTTGTTTTCTATTTGCCTTTTGGCATCTTTCACAAGTGTTGATGTATTCACTCAACTCTTGCTCCCACTTGGGCCACCAAGCTGTGCTTGCTACCCTCTCTTTAGTCCTGTCCTCACTCATGTGTCCCATGTAGGGACAGTCATGGCATTCCTGCAGGATTAAGGAGATGTGGTCTCTGTCTATCACTGTGAGTGAACTGGTGTGCTGTTCTCTGTGATAAATCAGGCCATCTATAAGGAAGAATTTATTGTCCTTATAGGCCCTCAACCAGGGTTCCTCCAGCTGGGTTTCCAGTTCTGGGCTCCTGTATTTTTGTTGAAGGAGTTGGAGTAGTATGCTACACTGTTTGTGTTTAGCATAGGATTTCAGTACTGCATTGAAAAATTCATTGTGCAATTCTGAGGAACTTATTCCCAGTATGGGGGTTTCTGTCCCTTCTGAATCAGTGTTTCCACTGTCAAGGGTACCACTCCCTGGTGCCCATTCAGAGAATCTGAAGTTCTTTTTCCTATTTATTTCCATAAAATGGATAGGAATTCTTGCAGCAACTTCAGGGTAATAAGCTGGATTGCTTTTGACATTGTCCAGTGGCCATCTGCTAAGGCCATCTGCATTGGTATGGCTTTTACCTTCCTTGTATATGATGGTCATGTTCCCTCTATACTCCTGGATGGCTATTTGCCATCTCAGCATGTGTCTATTAGTGGTCTTCATGTTTAGTAAAGACTTCAAGGCTGTGCAGTCTGTGTAGACTTCAAAGACTGCACCCTCCAAATAATAATGGAGTTTTTCTAGAGCCCAGACTAGACATAGACATTCTGTCTGGGTGGCCCCATACCTGGCTTCTGAATCTTTCAGCTGCCTAGAGATGTAACATATTACACCTTCTCTTGGTTCACCATCCACAATTTGTCTTTGGTGAAGGGCTGCTCCCAAGCCTTGGCTGCATGCTGCATCTATATATAACTTGAATGGCAGTTCAAAGTCAGGCAAGATGAGCACAGGTGCATTTGTGAGTTCATATTTGATCCTCTCATATGCATCCCTCCTTTCCTTGGTTATTTCAAACACTACATCCTTTGAGCATAACTTGTATAAACTACTAGTTATGTGAGCAAAGTTTTTGATGTGGTTTCTATAGTAGCTAGCAAATCCAAGGAAAGATTGCATCTCTTTGATGTTCTTTGGTACTGGCTTTTGCAGTACTGCTGCTACTTTGTTCTGGTCAATTGCCAGACTAAGGCCTGAGACTTTGTGTCCTAGAGCTAGTAGCTCTTGTTGGCCAAAATTACACTTTTTAAGTGAAATTTTCAGATTGATGGGTGTACATTTACTTAGCACTCTGTCTATGTATTGTACATGGTCTTCCCATGTCTCTGAGTATATAATGATATCATCAATATACACTACCATCCAGCCTTCCATTATTTCTTCTTGAAATATGGTGTCCATCATCCTTTGGAAGTGGGCTGGTGCATTCTTGATGCCAAATGGCATCCTGGTGTACTCATATATGCCCATATGGCATATTATTCTGAGCAATTTCATGGAATTTGGTTTAACTCCATTTTGGTGGAAGCCTTTCATACAATCCATCTTGGTTATGTATTTGGCTTTGGCTAGCTTATCCAAGGCATGAGGTATCCTTGGTATAGGGTACCTGTCTGCTTTTGTGTAGTTATTCAGGGCTCTGAAATCTCCACACAATCTAGACTTGCCATCATGCCAGGTGATTAGGACAGGAGTGGTGATTTCCACTATTTCATTATGTCCAATCTTCCTAATGACATCCATGTCCAGGAGTTCATTGATATGTTTCTCAATCTCTTTCCTGGTCTCCAGACTTGCTGGGTAAGGAGGTCTCCATAACATGGGTGGATAAGGCCTTTCCATATCCAGATATAGTTCTATATCATGGCCTTTGATCTTGCCTAATGGTTCTTCACCAATGGCAAATGCTGGTCTATTCTTCCTCAGCATCTTCAGTAAACTTAACTTTTGTTTACTGGTGAGGGTAGTGCTAAACTGTCCCTCTCTGAATTCTTTCAGCAGTTCTTCCAGTGGGTCCTGAGAAGATATCTGGTATATATCAAGAGAAAATTTCTTTTCCTTGTTAGTACCAATGGTAATATGCCTATTTTTACTATTGTAAATATCTATGCCATACATCCTCTGGTAATCTGTTCCCAGTAAAAACCCTTGGATGTGGGCATCTTCAAGCACTACAAACTCTGGGTTGAGTCTGATATTACCTTTTCTGTGGGGTATAATTATCTCTTTGATAATTGTCCCAATAGAGGTCATCTTTCCAGATGCACTCTTAAAGTTCTTTGCCCTGGTGGGCAAGAGTTCTTTTTCCCAGTTTGGGAAGTGGTTATCCAGATAATTTCTGGCCACTATGGAGCAGTGTGCTCCACTGTCAATGATCAGTGGATTCTGAGCATTGTCAATACATACAGTCATTTTTGTGGCTGTTCCATTTATGTATGCCATTACTTTGGTTGGTGTAACCAGGAATGTTTGTGCATCTTGTGTATGTTTACACAAATTCTTGTTGGCAGTGTCTTGTGGCATGCCTGCTTCCAACTGTATATCCTGGATTTCTAGTGGGGTTTCCTCTTGGTATTCCACTAGAAATTCTTCTCTTGGGTCTTGATCCTCATCAGATGGTTCTCTGATGGCATCACCCATAGAGTCTGATTCAGAATCCTCTGTTGGAGGTTCTTCTTCAGGGACCTTTTCTATAGCATAGACTTTCTTCTTTGCTTTTGGACAGTTGTTGGCATAGTGGTCTGTTGAACCACAATTGTGACAAGAATTCTTCTTCTTTGCCACTTCTGCCACTCTTTCTCTGGGTTTGTCTTTAAACTCCACCCTGAAAGGTTGTTTCTCTTTGAAACTACTGCTTCTGTATGGGGTGAATTTCCCTATATTAGTCCTTTTCCTTATGTCTTGAAAGGTATTGGCTATATCATCTAGAGTGCAATTTTGGTTGCATCTGCACTTTACTGCATGCTCTAGTTCTCCTGGCAGTTGTGTCAGAAGTTTATGATTCCTCATTTGAATGTTCATTTGGGGATCAATGGCTTTAAGTCTTTTAGACTGTCTAAGACACCACTCATATGGATCTTTGTCCACAGAGTATTTGTCATTTTCAAATGACATGGTCTTTTGCCATATCCAAGTTCCATTACTGTACTTTTGGATTATTTGACTCTTCCACCATGGCCAATTTCTTCTGCCATGGATTTCTTTCATTTCAGTGTACCATATACTTGCATGACCTTTAAATGCAGTATTCAGTCTGGCAGTAATCCAGTAATCTGGTATGCTTGGTACATCAATGAAGAGTCCATCAATATAATCTATGAGTTCCATATGATCATATTCTCCTGATCCAGAGAATTTGGGCCAGTTTGAAGCCTCAGGAAGCTGTTTCAAGGCTTCCTTCTCTGAATAAGACATGCCATCTCCATCCTGGTATTGTGATGGAGATCTTGCCTTATTCAACAACATGGCATCTGGTTTGATGTCATCTGGTTGATATGGATTCTCCATAGCTTGGCCTTGTGGTTGGGGCTTTAAGCTATGGTAGGCATCAAAAAATTTGTTGATGTCTTGGTTCAGACACTCCCTGTCCCTGCTACTATGGTGTTGTTCTTCAGAGACTTTATTCAGTCTCTTGTTGGTTTCTTCAGAGGCTTTGCTCAGTTGAGCATATCCTTCCTGAAGGTTTTTAACTATGTGCTCCAATGAGGCTTGAGTTTTTCTCATCCTCTCTTGGGCAGCTGCAAATTCTTTATCCTGCTTTGCAGATTGCTCAGCATATTGGGACATTTGTAACCACAGTGTGTCACTGTTGATGTTACTCTCAGATGTGATAATGTTATTTTCAGTCTGAGTGGGGGTAATGTTTCTATTAATAGGACTACTGATTCTAGAGTGGTTTACAACTACTTCTGGTTCTTGTGTACTTCTTTTACCAAATCTAACAGCTTCTGGATCATGGGGTCTGACTCTTTCCTCCTCTGGTTGAAGGAGGCTTTGTTCTTGCCCTTGTTGCCTTGTCTTCTCCTGGAAACTTCCTGGAATTGTGAAGAATGGTGACTCTTGGCCACTGATCTGCTGGTTTCTGAATGGTGTGAAGCTACTGGAGAGCTGATTTGGCATGCTCCTTGTGAACCTGAAGGAATCTGAGTAGGCCCTGTCTGGGTTAACTGTTCTTCTATAGCTTGGATAGTGGCTTGATTCTCCCTTATCCTCTGTGCCCTTGCCTCCAGGAGTCTGTGCTGCCTGGTAGGATTCCAACCCTTGGTGATTACCATAAGGTCCTTGAAGTCTATCTCTTTGAGACAGATCTTCTGGCAACTTGATCCCAGTTCTGCCCAGTGAGTTGCTAGGTTGAACCTTTTGTTGTCCATGCTCCATTGAAACAAATCTTTGAGGAGTTGGTGGATTTGAAGAACTTGATCCATATCCTTCCAGTCCTCTGGTTTGAGGTTTCTGTTGAATTGGAGTGTGAATGGCAAGGTTGATATTATCTCCCTCATTGTTTTGCCATCCACCACTGTGTCCAATGTGTCTTCTTTCAGGTCTTCTGGTTCTAGACATTCCTGCTCTATCCTCTGGCTGGTTCCTTTGGAAGCCAAGGTCTCTGAGGTATGCAGGGGACATATCAGTGTTTGCAAGCAGTCAAAAACTTTATGTTCTTAGGGTATTTACCTTTGACTGTGCCTTGTACAAATTTGTTATCTGCTGATTTGGGCAGTTTGCCTTTGGAGGTTACAACTGGGTTAATAGTTGTAATCTTCCCTGTACAAGTGGTTAAGGTTGGTTTACCTTGTATTGAAGCAGAGTTTCGTGGTTTTCTACTCCTCTGAGTGGCTATTGGTGTCCACTTTTTGGCTGTAATGAGGCCTTCACTAAGCCTTTTTCCTTTACCCTTGCTGCCCTCTGGTTCTGAGGGTGTCACTGGTGTGTTGGCCTGTGACTGGGCTTCAAGTGGGATGTAGTTTTCTTCCACTGAATCAAGACAGGAAAAAGAGGGCTTATGTCAGTTAAGACTTCTTAAAAGGCTGGTTTTGCACGTCTAAGAATGGCCTCTGGGCTTGTATATTATTACAATATGCCCTTGTATAATGACAGTGTAATTGAATTAACAATTTCACGTCAAAAATACAGCTTATGGTGCCCTGTCACACTGTTTGTGTGCCAGTATCCCACAGACACACTTGTGGTTTTCAAGTGTATTCTGTATAAGTGGTTTTGTATAAGTGTTATTGAGTCAACAATACACTTAATCCACGCCTCAACTGATGGTTTTTCAGTCAGAGGTGTCCTTATTCAGTCAAGAATACAGGACTTATTGATGGCTGATGTGTTTTTATATACAAAACACGCCAAAAATAATTATTTTCAGTGGGTATTAGCCACGTGAAAAATACTCTTTTATAATATGAGTATATGAAAAAAAGATAAAAATATATAAAATATATATATTTAATTGGAAATTACGCCTAAAAAAAGATAAAACAATGTGTTAATAAGTCATAAAAAAGAGAAAAGACTTACTTGTAAGGTCCAAAAAGTTAAAAAAAACACGGCCAGGCCCCCAAAATGTCAGGATGATACTATGATAAAGGTATAACTAGGCTAATTACAACTTTAACTGTGTATGTGACACGGCAGAAAATGATTAAAAAGATTTTATAAGGGTTTATAATAAAATAAAAGGGTTCTACTATTTAAGAAATAGTGGTGGTGAGCGCTATTGAGAAACCTGGGTGCAGGCTTTATCTGTTGGATTACAATAATAAAGTCTACAATAATTAAAGATTATAATTATACCTGATTATTTAACCAAGAGTAAAACTGTTTTGGACAGTTTACTACGTAGGTTATTCAAGAGCAGGATGAGGAAAGGTTTTTGGCTGTGAAAAGCCCTCCTTTTATCCTGAAATTGAGGTGGAAAGGCTGCTAGACCTTTCCACGTAGAGGAAGTGAAGATTTTTCACTCTCCAGGACTGGCTTGTGGTTTGCAAACAGCCTGTATACCCTGTATTGATCTCAGATGTGGTTTTGAAACCACATCTGGGCAGTTTTCACCAATACAGGGTGAAAATTTTCATCTGGGGACCTCACAGCCTGATTCTGAGGTGTATGACGCGTAGAATGCTGTACAGAAGCTGTATGGGACCCCAGTATTGACTGACATATGAGGTATTGAAGTAAAAACATGCTTCTTCGTCTATTTGACACCTCATATTCATGATTCTGGGGTGTTATCCCATGGTAAGGCTGTATATGACAGCAGGTGGGATTTTGACCTTAAAATGGTCATAACTCTGTCGGATTTTGAGATATCAAGCTCAAAGTTGGTTCATTGAATAGCTCTATATGAGCTCTACACAATGGTACCCAACTTGACATAGTTATCATTAAATATGACAAAGTTATCCCATGTACAAGTATTTTTGTACATTGGCGTGGTTTGGGCAAAAAGCTGTATTGAGCTTGTTTGACCAATAACTTCTGTTGTAGTTAAGTTATGAGGAAATGGATGGCACCATCAGATAGCCCTGATTGTGCTCTTTCCAAAAAGACCCCACTTTAGGTATCTCACACTAAAACTGTAAAAGTTAGATGAGAGGTGAATGTTTTGTTCACCCTTATTTGGTCTGAATTTGACCATAACTCAAGTAATACTGGTGCTAGCTCAGTTTGGCTGGTACCATTGGATAGCCCTGGCTTAGAGCTTCATTTTGAATACCCATTTGATGGGGTTAAGCCTCTCCTTCTAGATTTTAGATGAGAGGTGAAAATTAAGGTTTATGCTCAGCAATAACTTTGAGCAGGAATAACTTTGTTGTTTCTTGTCCTATGGTGATGGGACTTATATTTTCAGGAAGAGGTGAGTTTCCTCTTTCTTTTGATACCTTTTGAGCTAATTTGGCTCAGTTCCATGTTTTGGTGGTATTTTGGCTATACCATTGGTTTATGGTATTTTGGCTGTCATGCTTGTGCTCTGGTTTTGAGTCACAGGCTGACACTCTAGGCCTGGTATTGCTATAGTAATGGCTGATTTAAGGGTCTAAAATGGCTAAAAATGGCTTAAACCAGCCCTTTTTGGTCTGAACCAGGGTTCAATGATGCCATAATTGGCTTTTATGTTGTCAGACTGTTTCCATGACTGAAAAGAGTAAATTTTACTTTTGGAGTAAGAAAATTGATGGCTATAAAAGAATGTCTTCGTTGCCCCACTTTTCTCTTCATGTTAGAATCTTTTCCTTTTCTAATTAGTTTATACACTGTTAAACCAATCAACAAAAGATTCCAACCACCTTTATTGAATCATTTAAAACCTTTTAAACACGTGAAAAAAATCATTATAATCATTTTTTGTAACTCTTATAATCATTTTTACCCCTGAACCACCCCAAAAGTGAATTAAAGCATCTTTCATCACTGTAAACTTTGTCACTTTGTTTCCAAATTCACTCTGGTCACTTTTGGGTGTGTTTTCTCTTTAATGTTCTTTTTAAAGACTCTTTTCTTCAATTAATTGCTTGCAGTTATTTGCTCAATTAATTCCAATTGAAATTGCTCTTGAAGAAATTTCTTTTGTAGCCTTAAAATATCTCTTGTCGAGTATTTTTTGGATAAATTTTTATTGTTGGTAAAACAATAAATCTTTATAATATTATTGTTTTATACTAATAAAGTTATAAAGAATAAATTTGGCGTGTTTTCTCTTAAAAATAATATTTCTTACTATTTTTAATTGAATTTTAACTTATACAACTTTTGAGGACAGGAAAAGTACTTGATTTTTAATCAAAGTTTCATATCCACACCTTGCATTTGGGGGCCCAGCCATGATATTTTACCTGTGACATATTTTTTTTACTCTTTTAAATCTTTTTTCTTATATTGAAAAATTTAAAAACATATAAAAAATACTTATAATTCAAAAAACCCATAAAAAATATTTTTTTTTCATATTATACGTGAGGCTGATATTTTTATTTCTTTTTTGAAATAACCTTTTTTTTACTTAATTAATTGGCTTTTTCATTAATGTTAGTGTCTGACAACGTGGTAAGAGAAGAAAACATTGAAACAGCCTCAACAGTAACCAGCATTATCCCTGCCAGTACTGTTAATTCTCATCATAATAGTACTGTTATTGTGACTCAAAATAACCAACCTGAACCAATATCTTCTGAATTGATAAACTTGGACATAAGTAATACCCTTCAGAAAGCTAAGAATTTGGCCAATAGTAAATTGCTTTGATGGAAAAATACTATTTTAAGCCTTTTTAACCATAATTATGCCTTCAACCAGGTCAGGAGCCAGCTGTAACCCCTCAAGCAGCTCCCAGAAAGGTAATAGACGTGATTATGGCAGAGGCCAATCAGGAACAGAAGGAAAAGGGTCAGTTGATGACTTCCAAACAACTAAAATGGGTCATTCTGAAGCTGATAATACCATTTTACCTTCAAAAAGAGCTGACACAGCTAAAACAAGCCTCTGTGGACACATACAAAGCCAGCCACAGTGCATACAACAATGCACTTCAATTCAAGGAGTACCAGATCCTTGCAGACCTGTGGAAGAATTGCATGAATTCTTACCTAACTGTGAGAAAATTCCTGGGCCATCCCAACACTTGCAAATTTCTCAATGGATGGAATCCATTGATTGAGAAGAAAAACATGATGCTGTTGACACTAGAATGGAGGAAAAACAACCCTCCACCACCCAAACCAGTGCCAAAAACAGCCCCAATTGCCAGCACCAGCAATTCCAACGTGAGAAAACAGCCACAAGTTCCAAACAAGGGCAAAGGGAAGGCACCAGCCCCAATGCCTTACAGCCAAGGATACAGAATTCCAAAGATTAAGCAGGATGCCATGGAAAATGTATTTCAGATGGCCAGAACCATGATGGAATTACAGAAGAAGGAGGAAGCCAGATTTAAATTCCAGAAATGATTTCTGATATATTTGATTCTATCCCACAGTTGTATGATGCTATAAATGATGTGAAAAAACATCTTTCTGATGAAAATGAAACCATTTGTAACAACATTAAAACAAACAACCTGAGTCTTTGCCAAATTAATGAAACACTTATGTGTTTTGAAAAAATTTTAAGAACAATTAAAATTTCCAATAATGATAATTCATTTGGCAATAAAATAAATGAGCAATCTGCCATTATTAAAGAATTAACAGATAAATATTCTAAATTCAATATTGATGACATAATTGAAACAAGAATTAAACAAGCCATACATATTATCAAAACAGATAACAAGGAAGTCCTTGATGACATTTCAAATTCATTTACTGAAGTAAAGAGATATACCATTGCCTTGAAAAAGTGTTTTGATGCTTCACAAGAAGAAGTATCAAAATTATCAATGAAATTGAATCAAGTCACTGCTGAAAATACAAGACAGACAGAGCTATGGCAAGAACTGACACATAAGGAAGACATGTATCAAATTGAAGTAATAAATTTAATACAAACCTTCCAACATGAATACAGAAATCCCCAAAGGTGTAGCAACAGTAAAATGGATGACATTGAACAAATACTGAACACCTTACCAAGAATTTCTACACCTCTGAATCAAAATGAAGGCACAAGAATTCCAAATCCACAAGTATTGGATCCTGATAGTTCACAATTAAAAAATGAATTATACACTTCTTTTCATAACATGGAACCATCAATGGGCCAAGCACTCTTGAAAGAAGTTCCAAAACTTAAAGAATGGCCTCACTTCAGTGGTGAAGGAGAGTATGACCATATGGAATTCATCAGAGGTATTGACATGATCAAAGAGGATTTTGAATTACCAGACATATTGGTAACAGCCAGGTTTAACACCTTTTTTACCAGATCAGCTCACAGATGGTACATCAAAATAAGACAAGCACATGGACACCAGAGTTGGACTTGGTGGAAAACCCAAATCATCAACAAAGGGGAAAATGACGCTTGGAGATTTAAAGTTGAAACAGCCTTTGAATCTGCCAAATTTAATTCTGATAAAGACAAAGCTTTACCATGGTTTTGCCAACAAAGGGACAGATTAACAGCATTATATCCTGACATGTCAGAATTTATGATCCATAGCAAAATTCTGAGACAATGTGGAGGTGACTTAGAGCTTGCTGTCAAAAGCAGGACTACTGAACAATCATTAGCAGAGGATATTATCAATATATTAGAGGAAGTAACCACCAGAACCAAAATTGGTTCTAGTAGGGTGAATCTCAAAACAAGGTTTAATACACCTTGGAAAGATTCTGTGGACAAAATCCCCAAAGAAAATTCTAGTAATATTAAATATAAATGTGCAGATACAGTCAGAAAATGCCATATTGGCCGAAGCACCACCCATTTAGCCAATACATGTCCAAAAAGGGGAAAAATCAATGAAATTGACATTGAAAAGGAACCAGATGTTGAAAAAGAAGACATAATTGAACACAATTCAGATGATAAGTCATCCATAGTTTCTGAATCTTCAAAGGATATAGAAAATATCAATGCCACTTTTGACATCATGGAATCTTATTCCCACTTACCACAATTGAGCAATGGTCAACTTGAGTTATCAAAAGCTCAAGATGCACAACTTATGAAAACCAAACCAAACAGAGGGAAAGGTTATACAGCTGGTAACTCCTGTATAACAGAAGTGGTTTTTGAAAACAAGCCCACCAAAATTTTACTTGACTCAGGAGCCTTCTGCTCTTGTGTTGGAAAATCTTTTGTTAAGACTTGTGTACAAAACTTTGAGGACCAATTGTTACCAATTGATGGTATAGAATTCAATAGTGCAAGTAATCCAATGAAAGCATTAGGAATTTTTGAGACCAATGTCATATTCCCACACATTAATGGGAATTTGAGAATCACAGTTGAATTTGTTGTTATGGAAAATTGCTCTAGTACCCATCTTATATTGGTAAATGACTATTTAATCATGTATGGAATAGATTTACATCAAAACAAAGACAGATACTTTACTATTGGAGACAATAATTGTCAGAAATTTGCCTTTTTACCATTTAAAAGACAAATTACAGTAAGTCAAGTATCACCAGTCAACTGACAGTTTGAGAAATTCAAATCTGAATGGTTAAATGAGGCTGAAATAAGCCTTCATCTGACTGATAAACAAGAAAATGAACTTGCTTCCATTTTGTATGACCACAGAGGAGCATTTGCTTCAGACAAAGAGCCTCTAGGAGCAATTATTGGTCATGAAGTTAATATCATTCTTAATATTGAAAGACCTTATCCACCATTCTTGAGAAGACCTGCATACACAGAAAGTCCCAAGTCAAGAGAAGCTCTGGAGACTCATATCAAAGAACTTCCGGACGTTGGTGTAATAAGAAAGGTTGGCCAGAATCAAGAAGTAGAAATAACTACAACGGTCATAGTAGCATGGAATAATGGGAAATCCAGAATGGTTGGGCACTTTAGAGCTCTGAACACTTACACTGTTCCAGACAGATACCCAATACCAAAAATACAAATTGCCCTTACTCAAATATCTCAAGCAGTGTATATAACCACTATGGTTGCCCTTAAAGGATTCCATCAAAATGTGGTGACACCAAGAGCAAGAAAATACTTGAGAATTATTTTTCATTGTGGAGTGTATGAATACTTGAGGATGCCCTTTGGTATCAAAAATGCACCTTCACACTTCCAAAGAATGATGAATGAAATCTTCCCTGAAGAACTTTCAGAGGGATGGTTAATTATTTACATTGATGACATTCATGTCTGTTCCAAGACTTGGGAGAAGCACATGTACAGATTGTCCAGAGATTTGACGAAAATTCAATCAGTCAACATGAAAATCTCCTTGAAGAAATTCCATTTTGGATTTAAAGAACTTAAGGCACTAGGACATGTTGTATCTGGTTTATCCCTTGGAGTTGACAAAAACAAAGTTGCAGCAGTATTGCTAAAACCCATGCCTCAGAACAAGAAGGAAATTCAGTCATTCTTAGGTCTTGCAGGATATTACAGGCAACACATTAAAGATTTTGCATCCATAGCAAGACCACTTTATAAATTGTGTGACAAAGACACAGTATTTGAAATGACTGTGGACAGAGTCAAAGCTTTTGAGTCTCTAAGAGAAGCATTGACCACTACTCCACTCTTACTGATGCAAGACTTTAAATTGACTTTCAAACTGTATATTGATGCATCAGGGGATGGACTAGGTGCTGCACTTCACCAAGTTCAGATCATAAACGATAAACCTGTAGAAGGACCCATATGTTTCATATCCAGGCAAATCAAACCAAATGAAGCCAGATATGAAGCAACTCAGATGGAATGTCTATGCCTTGTCTGGGCCTTGGAGAAATTGAACTACTTCTTAGAGGGATGTGTTTTTGAGGTGATAACAGATTGTACAGCTGTCAAATCACTTTGAAAAATTAAAACACCCAACAGACATAGGCTCCGATGGCAAATAGCCATACAAGAATACAGAGGCAATATGACTATTGTTCATAAGGATGGGAATATTCATAAGAATGCAAATGGACTAAGCAGATGGCCACTACCAAATAATATTGATAATCCTGCTTATGTGCCAGAAGAAGCTTCACCACAAATTCCAATGAAAGGAATAAGTGTTACAGACTTGAACGCCACCTTATTTGAAGAAGTCAGAAAAAGTTACACTCAAGATAAGAACTGTAGCATCTTATGCCAATTACTTAACAAATACTGTAAAGACAACTCTCTAATACATGCCTTGGATGAAGTATGGAGAAACTCTTATGATGAAGGGAGATTTCACCTACTGGGTGGTATAATTTACCCCAGAACCAAGCACACATGTGTCATGACAGTTGTAGACAGGTCATTAATCAATATTGTACTGAAAGAATGCCATTATAGTCCCTTTTCAGGACATCTGTCTGAAGACAGAACAAGAGAGAAAGTCAAGACCTGCATATGGTGGCCAATGTGGCAGAAAGATGTTGCAGAGTATTGCAAAACCTGTGACATATGCCAAAAGGCAAATAAATCCACTGGAAAGAGACTTGGAAATATAATAAAAATCCAAGAACCAAACAGACCTTGGGAAATTGTCCATATGGATTTGGTAACTGGCCTACCACCAGGAGGTGACAGAAGCCATAATTCTTGCCTAGTAGTTGTGGACAAATTCAGTAAAACTCCAATCTTTTTACCATGTCACAAAGATGATACAGCCATGGATACAGCTCTTCTGATATGGAATAGAGTAGTGTCATGGACTGGGATATTTACAAATATAATTAGTGATAGGGATCCCAAATTCACTTCAGCACTATGGACAAATCTTCACCAATTATTTGGCACCAAACTGTCTTTCTCTACAGCCTACCACCCCCAAACTGATGGCCTGGCTGAAAGGATGATCCAAACCTTGGAGGACATGGTGAGAAGATTTTGTGCATATGGCCTTGAATTCAAAGATTGTGATGGATTTACCATGATTGGTGTACTCTGTTGCCACCACTGGAATTAGCATATAAAACATCAATCCATGCCAGTACCAATCAGACTCCTGCTATTCTTGAAAAAGGATGGAACCCCAAGTTACCCCAAGATTCCTTGAGGAAAGATTTAATTGAAATACATCCCACAGCTGCTAGCTTCAAAGGAATGCTAGACAAAGCTAGAAAGCATGCAGTAAAATGCATGGAGGACTCTTTTGCATATGCTAAAGAAAAATGGGATAAATCACATGCAACTCCAGATTTCAAAGTGGGAGACCTAGCTCTTGTATCCACCACTAACTTCAATAACATCAAAGGATGTAAAAATTTGAAAGACTCCTTTGCAGGACCTTTTGTGATTAAGGCCCTCCATGGAGAAAATGCTGTTGAAGTAGAGTTATCTGAAGAACTTAGCAAGAAGCATCCTACATTCCCAGTGAGCTTGGTAAAGCCATATAAATCTAGTGATGCTGATAAATTTCCCTTGAGGAATAAGATTGCCCAAGTTATACCTCCTATTGAGGCATCTGGTACTAAGAAAATTAGCAAAGTTCTTAAAGAAAGGAAATTAAGAACCAAGAAAGTAAGGGAATACCTTGTTAGGTACAGTGACCCAACTTGTGAAGATGAATGGTTAGAGGAAAAAGATATACCAGAAGCTACCAAACTCCTCAGGAGATTCAGAAACACTAGAAAAACCAATATTACAAAGTAATATTCTTTTTTATGGGGAGGGAATGTGAGCCTTAGAGGTAATTTCATATACCCAAAAGACCACAAATACAAAAATAACATACTAATATAAAAAAAATAAATTTATTTATATTATTGAAATAAGAATCAAAATACAAATATAAAATTATATTAAAAATAAAAAAATTAATTACAATTTAAAAATAAAAATACATTAAATTTTGTAAGTATAAAATTACATTTATACTTCAAAAAATTAAGTAAAAAAGAAATTTTAACAAAATTGTGAAAAAATAAATAAATTTGGAAAAAAGTTAAATAAAAATTATTATAAGTTTTAATCCAATAAATAAACATATAAAAATTATTTCACCATTGGATTCCTCATGAAAAATCAGGTGGGGTCACCTCTGAGTGAAATTCTTGTAACTCAACTCTAAATAAGCTTAAATTAAGTTTTTAGTATTTTCAATACAAAAGTTGAAAATCCTCAAAACCTTAATTTAATTCACACCACATGTGGTGTTAACCATCAATTTTTGTGTTAAAATTGAGATGTTGTGTTTAGTTTAGAAATTAGGAGGAATTCAAGTATTTTCAATTGAATTCAATTGAAATGTCAAAATGTGCGCATGTATTACATAAGTGAGCTTTGATTTACATATGAGGTGTCAATTATTACTGTATTGTACTGTGCAATTGAATTGAATTACATATGTAAATTATAAGTATAATACATGATGAGGAATTAAACAAAAAATCAATTGGAAAGATTAAATTTGGGGGGGAAAAGGAACTCCAGCTCTAAGGGGGAGCTAGACCCCCAAAATCCTTGCTGACAGCCATGGGATGTCAAAATTCACGCAAACGTTCATCACTTTCGGCCTGGAATTGAGTTACAGGGTCTGTGGACCCAATTGATGATGAGGTTTTGATACCAACTGGGGTAGTTTTAGCTGTTGCCAAGAGGGTAAAACTACCCTTAAGATAAAACCATCATAGTAAAAACAGTTTTAACTGGTTTCTACGTCTCTGACACACACTCTGACGTGTTTTGAAGGCTCTAGGCCTGGTATTGCTATAGTAATGGCTGATTTAAGGGTCTAAAATGGCTAAAAATGGCTTAAACCAGCCCTTTTTGGTCTGAACAAGGGTTCAATGATGCCATAATTGGCTTTTCTGTTGTCAGACTATTTTTCACGACTTACAAGACTAAATTTTACTTTTGGAGTAAGAGAATTGATGGCTATAAAAGAATATCTTCTTTGCCCCACTTTTCTCTTCATGTTAGAATCTTTTCCTTTTATAATTAGTTTAAACATTGTTAAACCAATCAATAAAAGATTCCAACCCCGCTTATTAAATTATTTTAAACCTTTTAACCACATGAAAAAAATCATCATAATCATTGTTTGTAACTCTTATAATCATTTTTACCCCTGAACCACCCCAAAAGGGAATTAAAGCATCTTTCATCACTGTAAACTTTGTCACTTTGTTTCCAAATTCACTCTGGTCACTTTTGGGTGTGTTTTCTCTTTAAAATTCTTTTTGAAGACTCTGTTCTTTAATTAATTGCTTGCAGTTCTTTGCTCAATTAATTCCAATCGAAATTGCTCTTGAAGAAATTTCTTTTGTAGCCTTAAAATATCTCTTGTAGAGTATTTTCTGGATGAATTTTTATTATTGGTAAAACAATATATCTTTATAATATCATTGTTTTATACTAATAGAGCTATAAACAATAAATTTGGCGTGTTTTCTCTTAAAAATAATATTCCTTACTATTTTTAATTGAATTTTACCTTATACATATTTGGGGAAAGGAAAAGTACTTGATGTTTAATCAAAGTTTCATATCCACACCTTACATAATTAGTTGGCTATCTCATTAATTTTAGTGTCTGAAAACATGGTAAGACAAGAAAACATGTAAACAGCCCCAACAGTTACCAGCATTATCCCTTCCAGTGCTGTTAATTCAGACCACAATAGTACTGTTATTGTGACTCAAAATAACCAACCTGAACCAATATCTTCTGAATTGATTAACTTGGATATAAGTTATACCCTTCAGAAAGCTAAGAATTTGGCCAATAGTAAGTGGTTTGACGTAAAAATACTATTTTAAGCCTTTTTAATCATAAAATATGCCTTCAACTAGATCAGGAGCCAGCTATAACCCCTCAAGCAGCTCCCAGAAAGGTAATAGACATGATTATGGCAGGAGCCAACCAGGTACCAAAGGAAAAGGGTCAGTTGATGACTTCCAAACAACTAAAATAGGTCATCCTGATGCTGATAACACCATTTTACCTTCAAAAAGAGCTGACAACGCCACAAGAAGCCTCAGTGGATGTATACAAAGCCAGCCACAAAGCATACAACAATGCCCTTCAGTACAAGGAGTACCAGATCCTTGCAGATTTGTGGAAAAACTGCATTCCTTCTTACCTGACTGTGAGAAAGTTCCTGGGCCATCACAATACTTGCAAATTTCTCAATGGATGGCATCCATTGATGGAGAAGAAAAACATGATGCTCTTGACACTAGAATGGAGGAAAAACAACCCTCCACCACCCAAGCAAGTGCCAAAAACAGCACAGTGGCCAGCAGCAGCAATTCCAACCTGAAAAAGCAGCTACAAGTTCCAAACAAGGCAAAAGTAAAGGCACCAGCCGCCAAACCTTACAGCCAGGGCTACAAAATTCCCAAAATTCAACAGGATTCCATTGAAAATTTGTTCCAGATGGCCAGAACAATGATGGAATTACAAAATAAAGAGGAGGCAAGATTCAAATATTGGAAGTGATTTCTGATATTTTTGATTCTATTCCAGAGTTGTATGAAGCTATAACTGACGTAAAGAGTCATATTTCCGATAAAAATGCATCAATTTTTGACAATCTTAAAACACATAACTTGAGTCTGAGCTAAATCATTGAAACACTTAAATGTTTTGATAAAGTTTTAAGAACAATTCAAACTTCTAATAATGGTAATTCTTTTGGCAATAAGATAAATGAACAATCTGCCATTATGAAGAAATTGACAGAAAAATATTCTAAATTCAATATTGATTACATGATTGAAACAAGAATCATACAAGCCATAAATAATATCAAAGAGGATAATAAGAAAGCTCTTGATGATATTTTAAAATCATTTACTGAATTAAAGACACATATAATTGCCTTGAAAAAGTGTTTTGATACCTCAAAAGAGGAAATATCAAAATTAACAATAAAGTTAAATGAAGTTATATCTGATGATACGAAGCAAACAGAATTATGGCATGAGCTGACATATAAAGAGGATGATCATAAAAATAATGTAATAACTTCTATACAAAGCTTACAAAATGAATTAATAAATTCACAAAGGTGTAACAATAGTAAAATGAATGATATTGAACAACTACTAAACACCTTACCAAGAATGTCTACACCTCTGAATCAAAATGAGGGTACAATGATTCCCAATCCAGAGGTATTTGATATTGAAAATTCTCAATTAAAAAATGAATTTTGTACTTCTTTTCATAAATTGGAACCAGAAATGGGCCAAGCACTCTTGAAAGAGTTTCCAAAACTTAAGGAATGGCCTCACTTCAGTGGTGAAAGCGAGTATGACCATATGGAATTCATCAGAGGTATTGACATGATCAAAGAATACTTTGAATTAACAGACAGATTGGTAACAGCCAGTTTTAACACCTTATTTACCAAATCAGCTCACAGATGGTATATCAAATTGAGACAAGCACATGGACACCAAAGTCGGACTTGGTGGAAAACCCAAATTATCAAGAATGGGCCAATGATGCTTGGAGGTTTAAAGTGGAAACAGCCTTTGAATGTACCAAATTTAATGCTGATAAAGACGAAGCTTTACCATGGTTTTTCCAACAAAAAGACAGATTAACAGCATTATATCCTGACATGTCAGAATTTATGATACATAGAAAAATTCTGAGACAATGTGGAGGTGCCTTGAAGCATGCTGTCAAAAGCAGGACTACTGAACAATCTTCAGCAGAGGATATTATCATTATATTAGAAGAAGTAACCACCAGAACCAAAATTGGTTCTAGTAGGGTGAATCTCAAAACAAGGTTTAATACACCTTGGAAAGATTCTGTGGACAAAAACCGCAAAGAAAATTCTAATAATGTTAAGTATAAATCTGCACATACAGTCAGAAAGTGCCATATTTACCAAAGCACCACCCATTTAGCCAATACATGTCAAAAAAGGGGGAAAATCAATGAAATTGACATTGAAAAGGAACCTGAGGTTGAAAAAGATGACATAATTGAAGAAAATTCAGATGATAAGTCATCCATATTTTCTGAATCTTCAAAAGATATAGAAAATATCAATGCCACTTTTGACATCATGGAATCTTATTCCCACTTGCCAAAATTGAGCAATGGTCAACTTGATTTATCAAACGTTCAAGATGCACAACTTATGACAACCAAGTCAAATAGAGGGAAAGGTTATACAGCTGGTAAATCCTGTATAACAGAAGTGGTGATTGACAACAAGCCCACCAAACGTTTGCTTGACCCAGGAGTTTTCTGCTCTTGTGTTGGAAAATATTTTCTCAAGACTTGTGTACCAAATTTTGAAGACCAATTGTTTCCAATTGATGGTATAAAATTCAATAGTGCAAGTAATCCAATGAAAGCATTAGGAATTTTTGAGACCAATGTCATATTCCCACACATTAATGGGAATTTGAGAATCACAGCTGAATTTGTTGTTATGGAAAATTGCTCTAGTACCCATCTTATATTGGGAAATGACTATTTAATCATGTATGGAATAGATTTACATAACAACAAAAACAGATACTTTACTATTGGAGACAATAATTGTCAGAAATTTGCCTTTTTACCATTTAAAAGACAAATTACAGTAAGTCAAGTATCACCAGTCAACTGACAGTTTGAGATATTCAAATCTGAATGGTTAAATGAGGCTGAAATAAGCCTTCATCCAACTGATAAACGAGAAAATGAACTTTCTTCAATTTTGTATGACCACAGAGGAGCATTTGCTTCAGACAAAGAACCTCTAGGAGCAATTATTGGTCATGAAGTTAATATCATTCTTAATATTGAAAGACCTTATCCACCATTCTTGAGAAGACCTGCATACACAGAAATTCCCAAGTCAAGAGAAGCTCTGGAGACTCATATCAAAGAACTTCTGGACGTTGGTGTAATAAGAAAGGCTGGCAATAATGAAGAAGTAGAAATAACTACAACGGTCATAGTAGCATGGAATAATGGGAAATCCAGAATGGTTGGGGACTTTGAAGCTCTTAACACTTACACTGTTCCAGACAGATACCCAATACCAAAAATACAAATTGCCCTTACTCAAATATCTCAAGAAGTGTATATAACCACTATGGTTGCCCTTAAAGGATTGCATCAAAATGTGGTGACACCAAGAGCAAGAAAATACTTGAGAATTATTGTTCATTGTGGAGTGTATGAATACTTGAGTATGCCCTTTGGTATCAAAAATGCACCTTCACACTTCCAAAGAATGATGAATGAAATCTTCCCTGAAGAACTCTCAGAGGGATGGTTAATCATTTACATTGATGACATTATTGTCTGTTCCAAGACTTGGGGGGAGCACATGTACAGATTGTCCAGAGTTGAGACAAAAATTCAATCAGTAAACATGAAAGTCTCCTTGAAGAAATGCCATTTTGGATTTAAAGATCTTAAGGCACTAGGACATGTTGTATCTGGCTTGTCCCTTGGAATTTAAAAAAACAAAGTTGCAGAAGTATTGCTAAAACCCATGCCTCAGAACAAGAAAGAATTCAGTCATTCTTAGGTTTTGCAGGATATTACAGGAACACATTAAATATTTTGCATCCATAGCAAGAACACTTTATAAATTGTGTGACAAAGACACTGTATTTGAAATGACTGTTGACAGAGTCAAAGCTTTTGAGTCTCTAAGAGAAGCCTTGACCACTGCTCCACTCTTACTGATTACAGACTTTAAATTGCCTTTTAAATTGTATATTGATGCACCTGGGGATGGGCTGGGTGCTGCACTTCACCAAGTTCAGATCATACATGATAAACCTGTAGAAGGACCCATATGTTTCATATCCAGGCAAATCAAACCAACTGAAGCCAGATATGGAGCAAGTCAAATGGAATGTCTATGCCTTGTCTGGGCATTGGAAAAATTTAACTACTTCTTGGAGGGATGTGTTTTTGAGGTGATAACAGATTGTACAGCTGTCAAATCACTTTTAAAAATTAAAACACCCAACAGACATATGCTCAGATGGCAAATAGCCATACAAGAATACAGAGGCAATATGACTATTGTTCATAAGGATGGGAATATTCATAAGAATGCAGATGGACTAAGCAGATGGCCATTACCAAATAATATTGATAATCCTGCTTATGTGCCAGAAGAAGCTTCACCACAAATTCCAATGAAAGGAATAAGTGTTACAGACTTGAACGCCACCTTATTTGAAGAAGTCAGAAAAAGTTACCATCAAGATAAGAACTGTAGCATCTTACGCCAATTACTTAACAAAGCCTGTAAAGACAACTCTCTAATACATGCCTTGGATGAAGTATGGAAAGAATCTTATGATGAAGGAATATTTCACCTACTGGATGATATAATTTACCACAGGACCAAGCACACATGTGTCATTCCGGTTGTGAACAGGTCATTAATTAATCATGTACTAAAAGAATGCCATGATAGCCCCTTTTCAGGACATCTGTCTGAAGACAGAACAAGAGAGAAAGTAAAGACCTGCATATGGTGGACAATGTGGCAGAAAGATGTTGCAGAGTATTTCAAAACCTGTGACAGATGCCAAAAGGCAAATAAATCCACTGGGAAGAGACTTGGAAATATGATGAAAATCCAAGAACCAACCAGACCTTGGGAAATTGCCCATATGGATTGGGTAACTGTACTACCACCAGGAGGTGACAGAAGTTATAATGCTTGCCAAGTAATTGTGGACAGATTCAGTAAAACTCCAATCTTTTTACCATGTCACAAGTATGATACAGCCATGGATACAGCTCTTCTGATAGGTATCTCAAATTCACTTCAGCACTATGGACAAATCTTCACCAATTATTTGGCACTAATCTTTCTTTCTCTACAGGCTACCACCCACAAGCTGATGCACTGGCTGAAAGGATGATCCAAACCTTAGAGGACATGGTAAGAAGATTTTGTGCATATGGCCTTGAATTCAAAGATTGTGATGGATTTACCCATGATTGGTGTACTCTGTTGCCAGCACTGGAATTAGCATATAAAACATCAATCCATGCCAGTACCAATCAAACTTCTGCTATTCTAGAAAAAGGATGGAACCCCAAATTACCCCAAGATTCCTTGAGGAAAGATTTGATTGAAATACATCCCACAGCTTCTAGCTTCAAGGGAATGCTAGACAAAGCTAGAAAGCATGCAGTAAGGTGAATGGAGGACTCTTTTGCATATGCTAAAGACAAATGGGATAAATCACATGCAACATCAGATTTCAAAGTGTGGGACTTAGTTCTTGTATCCACCACTAACTTCAATTACATCAAAGTATGTAAAAAGCTGAAATACTCCTTTGCAGGACCTTTTGTTATTAAGGCCCTCCATGGAGAAAAGGCTGTTGAAGTAGAGTTATCTGAGGAACTTAGCAATAAGCATCCTACATTTCCAGTGAGCTTGATAAAGCCATATAAATTTAGTGATGCTGAAAAATTTCCCTTGAGGAATAAAATTCCCCAATCTATACCTCTTGTTGAGCCATCTGGTAGTAATAAAATTACCAAAGTTCTCAAAGAAAGAAAGTTGAGAACCAACAAAGTAAGGGAATACCTTGTTAGGTGCAGTGACCTAACTTGTGAAGATGAATGGTTGCCAGAACAGGACATACCTGAAGCTACTAAACTTCTCAGAAGGTTCAGGCATACTAGAAATAAAAATATTACAAAGTAATATTCTTTTTAGGGGAGGGAATGTGAGCCTTAGAGGTATTTTTATATACCCAAAAGACCACAAATGATAAATCAAAGTAAAAATATAAATAAAACAAATTTATTTATATTATAAAAATTTAAATTGAAATATAAATACAAATTTACATTTAAAAATCAAAACTTAATTATAATCTAAAAATAAAATTACAATAAAATTTAAAATTATGAAATTATATTTTTACTTGTAAAAATTAAGTAAAAATAAATTTTAAATAAAAATTGTAAAGTTAAAATATTTTTGGTAAGAAGTTGTATAAAATTTATTATAAATTTTTATCCAATGAATAAACATAAAGAAATTATAACACCATTGGATTCCTCATACAAAACAAAGTGGGGTCCCCTCTGGATACAATTGCTGTAACTCAACTCTAAATAAGCTTAAATTAATTTTTAGTATTTTAAATAAAAAAGTTTAAAATCCTCAAAAGTTTAATTTAATTCACACCACATGTGGTGTTAACCATCAATTTTTGGGTTAAAATTGAGGTGTTTTGTTTAGTTTACAACTTATGAGGAATTGAAGTATTTTCAATTGAATTCAATTGAAATGTCAAAATGTGCATGTGTATTACATAAGTGAGCTTAAGTTTACATATGAGGTATCAATTATTAATTTATTGTACTGTAAAATTCAATTGAATTACATATGTAAATTACGAGTATAATAAATGATGAGAGATTAAAGGAAAAAATAAATTCGAAAGATTAAAATTGGGGGGCAAAAGGAACTCTAGCTTCAAGGGGGAGCCAGACCCCCAAAATTCTTGCTGACAGGCGTGAGATGTCAAAATTCACGCAAAAGCTCATCACTTTTGGCATGGAATTGAGTCCCAGGGTCTGTGACTCAATTGATGATGAGGTTTTGATACCAACCAGGTTGGTTTTAACTGCTGCCAAGAGGGTAAAACTACTGTTAAGTTAAAACAATGTTAGTAAAAACAGCCCTAATTGGTTTCTAAGCCTCTTAAACACATTCTGACGTGTTTTTAAGGCTCTAGACCAGGTATTGCTATAGTAATGGCTGATTTAAGGGTCTAAAATGGCTACAAATGGCTAAAAATGGCTTAAACAAGCCCTTTTTTGGTCTAAACCAGGGTTCAACGATGCCATAATTGGCTTTTCTTTTGTCAGACTGTTTTTTGAGACTGACAAGAGTAAATTTTACCTTTGGAGTAAGAAAATTGATGGCTATAAAAGAATGTCTTCTTTGCCCCACTTTTCTCTTCATGTTAGAATCTTTTCCTTTTATAATTAGTTTATACACTGTTAAACCAATGAATAAAAGATTCCAACCACCTTTTATAAATCATTTTGAACCTTTCAGCCACGTGAAGATGTCATTATAATCATTGTTTGTAACTCTTATAATCATTTTTACCCCTGAACCACCCCAAAAGTGAATTAAAGCATCTTTCATCACTGTTAAATTTGTCACTTTTTTTCCAATTCACTCTGGTCACTTTTGGGCGTGTTTTTTCTTTAATATTTTTTTTAAGACTCTGTTCTTCAATCAATTGCTTGCAGTCCTTTGCTCAATTAATTCCAATTGAAATTGCTCTTGAAGAAATTTCTTTTGTAGCGTTGAATATCTCTTGTAGAGTATTTTTGGATAAATTTTTGTTGTTGGTAAAACAATAAATCTTTAAAATATTATTTTTTTATACTAATAAAGTTATAAACAATAAAATTGGTGTGTTTTCTCTTAAAAATAATATTTCTTACTACTTTTAATTGATTTTTACCTTATACAAATTTTGAGGACAGGAAAAGTACTTGATTTTGAATCAAAGTTTCATATCCACACCTTACACACAGTGCATATTAATGGGGGTGATTTCATTATGTCATGAACTGTGCATTAAGGCTTTAAGCTGTTATCTCAAAAGATAAAATGCACATATAATTGACAATCAATATTTAAGTACAAGGACAGATCTTGTCCAGGGAAGAAATAGAAGAATGGGTAATTATTTTATTTTATTAATTCTAATTACTAAAAAGTTATTCTTTTGTAAATTCATCATTATGGCAAATTTTTTCTGGCTAAAAAAACTAATTCCTATTAATAAATTGAACAAGTTAGTACCATCAAGAACTCAATTAGCTAGAATTCTTACTAAAGGAAGTTAGTAGTATTCTCGACAACCCAGTTTTACCTGACATAGTTAGCTTTGGTCTCTTATACTTAATCCATTAATACCAAGCACTGAGGGACTCATACCCTCATCATCAACATTAATGAGAAATTCTCTTTACCAATTGAGCTAAGTGCTCAGTGAAGATGAGTCATGAGGGAAGAAACCATTCCTTGTTTTGAATATATGTATTAACCTTTCCTGATCATGGTTCAGAAGGTGTGCAAGAATACTTAAGAGTAGATATTGTTAAGCTTTTAGAAGCTAAGGTATGACATTTCATTAATCTTTAGCACAATGAAAGGAGAAGTAAGAAAACAAGTACCTAAGGTGGAAAGCAGAAATCTACCACAAATATAAAGGAGAGAAACAAAGGAAGAAAACAACAGGAGCTAATACAAATGATAACAAGAGAAAATAAGAAAAGAAGAAGAAAGTGGTAACAAGTATAGATAGGAGTGAGTGATACAAAAATAACAGTAGATAAAAGGCGATGTCCTCCCCTTTTGTTGGTGGAGAGGGCAGCTTATATCTGGTAGTACTGAAGACCACGGCTTTAGTTCCTTTTGCGATAGGAGTGCTAAGAAGAATCAGATCTAAGACGCTTTGGATCAGGTTCTTTGACATCCCCCCTCACTCCTATTCTCAAGATACCAAGTGCCTTGAGAGACTTGTCAAGACTTACCCCATTGACTGATTTGGTGAGAAAAGCAGCCAGCATTTCTGTTGATGGGGAATAGTGCAATTTGATGATTAACAACTGGATTACCTCTTTAACAAAATGAAGTTGAATATCCACATGTTTCATTCTTTGATTGTTGAAATTGCAATTACCATTTGCAATGTTGATACAGCTTTGGTTGTCCTCCCAGAAAGTAGTTGGCTGAGTTAGTTGTAGTATTTATGCCTCTGCGCACCATTGTTTCAGCCATATAAGTTCTGAGGTGAGATTGCATAGAGCCTTGTATTCTGCCTCTGCTGTGGAGATTGAAGCCAAAGGCTTCTTTCTGGTCTTCCAGAGGACCAGGCTATTGTTTAAAGTGGCTAGATACCCTGTCACAGAACATCTAGTGGAGCCACAATTTCCCCAATCCGCATCACTCCAAGCACTGATGCCTTGGGCTTCTTCTTTCTTGTACCTTAGACCGATGTTTGATGATCCCTTCAAGTAACGAAGGACATGCAGAAAAGCATGCCAGTGTTTGATACCGGTATTTTCTAAGTACTGAGACAGACTGCTAACGGCGAAGGACAAGTCAGGGCGCGTTGCCGTACTGAGTTAGTTGATGCTACCTATTGCACTACAATAGCTTACTTTCAAGAGGTTGAGATTCTCCATTTTGTCTTGTGTTGCGATTGCCAGCTGTTCCGTGGGTACCAGAGGTGTGCTGGTTGGTTTGCATTTGCTCATTCCATATTGACTCAGCAGAGATTCACAAAAGTGTTGCTGATCAAGGTAAATGCAATCTTCCTCTTGCGTTATCTTTACCCCTAGCAATAGGTCCGCTGGGCCTAAGTCCTTGATTTGAGATTTTAGAGAGATTTCTTCTTTCAACTCGGAAATCTCATTGCCAAAGACTGCAATGTCATCGACATGCAGATACAGCCAAGTCGGCTTGATCCCTGATTGATGGAAAACACAAGTTTCAAGTATGCAGGCTTGAAAATTTGCACCTACCAGCCATTCTTTCAGACATTCGTACCAAGCTAAAGGGGCTTGCTTCAGCCCAGATATTTCCTTCTTCAAGCGTAAGCCCCTCCTTTTCTCATTCAGTTCCAAACCTTGAGGAATGTTGAGATAAACCTCTTCCGACAACGGTGCGCTTAGAAATGCACTTTTAATGTTGATTTGATGAAATTTGAGCCCTTTTTTGGCTGCAAAAGCTATGAGGGTTCAAAAGGAATTGAGACACCCAGTTGGAGCATACATCTTTTCAAAGTCGATTCCTTGTGTTTGTGTGAAGCCCTGAGCAAAAAGTCTGGTTTTATGCTCAATTGACCCATAGGAATGGTCCTTCTTCAGCCTGAAGACCCACATTGTTCCGATTAACTTGAAGTTGCCGTGTTGTTCCACTACCTCCCACACCTGCAGCTTTTCCATTGAATTCAATTCTTTGTCAATGGCTGAAAGCCAGAGTTTCTTGTCAGGTGCAATCAGTGCTTCCTTATAAGTGCAAGGGGCAAAATTAGTCAAGGTGAGCAAAGCATCGGCCCTGCTGGTGTAGGGCAGTATATTCAGGCTGTTTATGTCTGAAAATACTAAGGTAGGATGGCAAGGTCCTATTACCCTAATACATGCAAAAGTTGTTGGGGAAGTAACTTCTTCTGCTGACAGAGAGCCCTCACCATCCCCATGGACTTCATCTACCATGATGGACGGAGAAGACTTGCAGAGGCTGTTCATTTGGATTTCATCTACAGTTTCCAAACAGTCTGCGCCTTCCTCTGATTCACCTACTGCTTTTGTGAAATTGTCGAGATTATGTTGACTACCATCAACAACTTCTATGAGGCTAGGAAACTTGCCTTCGTTGCAAGTTGCATGCTTGGTAACGATTACCTTAGCATCAGAAATTCTCAAAATATGGTAATCTGTATTTTGGCTCTCATACCCCAACAAGATCCCCTCAACTCCTGCTGGCCCCATCTTCCAGGTGCAGTGGTTTCTGGGATTGGCAAGAAAGGCAAGACACCCAAATGTCCTGAGGCGCTTTATTCAGGGAGGCTGATTAGTCCAGAGAAAGTAAGGGGATTTGTTCATTCTTGAAGGGGTTGGAATGAGATTTGAGAGCAGAGTTGCCGTACTCACGGCTTCAGCCCAGTAACAATCAGGTAAGTTCGCTGATCCTAGTAGAAATATTGTCTTTTCCAGAATTGTTCTGTTAGCCCTCTCAGCATAGCCATTGTGCTGAGGCGTTTCAGCGGGGGACAGTATGTGAGTGATTCCACATTATTCTGCAAGGTCATTGAAGTGTTTGTTCAAGAATTTTCCCCCTCTGTCTGAAACAATTCTCTTGATTTTCCGATCTTGCTGGTTCTCCGTGAAGATTTTTACAATGGAGAATTGGCTGAAGGCGTCCGACTTTTTCTTTAAGAATTTGACTATTTTGAATGAGGTTGATTGATCTGCAATGGTTAGGATGTAATTGAAACCAGACACCAAAGCAGGGACAACTGATCCAACCAAGTCAAGGTGGATACAGTCCAGTGGCTTGATGGGAGCATCAAACTTCTGATTGAATGGCTGCTGATGGGCTTTGCTGATTTCACTGGTTGAGCAGATTGAGCTTTCCAAGGGTAAACCCATCATTTTGAGCACTTGTAAGCTGGGATGTCCTAATCTCTTGTGCCACAAGCTCTGATGATTGACGGTTAAGAGAGAGATTGGTAGTGTCAGCCTGTGAATCAAAGCCAGAGCACAAGCATGACAGCCAAAATACCATAAACCAATGGTATAGCCGAGATACCACCAAAACATGGAGCTGAGCCAAATCATCTCAAAAGGTATCAAAAGAAAGAGGAAACTCACCCCTTTCTGAAAATATAAGTCCCATCACTATAGGACAAAGAATAACAAAGTTATTCCTGCTCAAAGTTATTGCTGAGCATAAACCTCAATTTTCACCTTTCATCTAAAATCCAGAAGGAGAGGCTTAACCACATCAAATGGTAATCAAAATGAAGCTCTAAGCAAGGGATACTCAATGGTACTAGCCAAACTGAGCTAGCACCAGTATTACTTGAGTTATGGCCAAATTCAGGCCAAATAAGTGTGAACAAAACATTCACCTCTCATCTAACTTTTGCGGTTTAAGCATGAGATACCTAAAGTGGGGTATTTTTGGGAAGATCATAATCAGGGCTATCTGATGGTGTCATTCATTTCCCCATAGCCCAACTAGAACAAAGGTTATGGGGCAAATAAGCTCAATACAGCTTTTTGCCTAAACCACGCACATTTACAAAACTCTTGTACATGGGATACCTTTGCCATATTTAATGATACCCATATCAAATGAGGTACCATTGTGTAGAGCACATAGAGGGCTACACACTGAACCAATTTTGAGGTTGATATCTCAAGAATTGACAATGGTATGGCTGTTTTAAGGTCAGATTCCCGCCTGCTGTCATATACAGCCTTACCATGTGATAATGTCCCATAATCATGAATATTAGGTGTCAAACAGCCAAAGGAGCTTGCGCTTACTTCAATAACTCATATGTCAGTCAATACTGGTTTCCCATACAGTTTCTGTACAGCATTCTATGTGTCATACATGTCAGAATCAGGCTGTGAGGTCCCCAGATGAAACCTTTCATCCTGTATTGGTGAAAACTGCCCAGATGTGGTTTCAAAACCACATATGAGCCCAATACAGGCTGTACAGGTCCTTGCAAACCACAAGCCTGTCTCAGAGAGTGAAACAATCTTCACTATCTCTACATGGAAAGGTCTAACACCCTTTCCATCCCATTTCAGGATAAAAAGGAGGCTTTTCACAGCCAGAATTGCTTTCCTCATCCTGATCTTGAATTCCTACGTAGTACAACTGTCAAAAACAGTTATACTCTTGGAAAATAATCAGGTATACTCTTAATTCATAAGTATTGTAGTCTTTATTATTGTAATCCAACAGGTAAAGCTGCAGCCAGGGCTCTCAACAGCACTCACCACCACTATTGCAAAATAGTAAAGCCCTTTTATTTCATCTATAAGCCCTTATTATCAATAAATACCTTTATTTTATCACTTTATTTCCATGTCAAAGTCAAAGTTAAAGTTTTAACTAGCCTAATTACTGCTTCTACATAGACTCATCCTGACAGGTAGAGTATAGTCAATGTGCATTAATTTGTTGATCACCTTACCTTCAAGTAGTATACAATCCTTGCTTTCAAGGGTGAATCTTTCTTCTACTCAATTGATTATGACCCTCCTTTCAAACAAGGTGAGTAAGCTGACCAAGTTGCAACTTAACTTTGGTACAAAGAGACAGTCATTTAAGATTAAAGGCCGATCCTTGCAATACAATTCAATGGTACCAATTCCATACGCTCTCAAGGAGCTCTTTGAATCTCCAGTGGTGACGGAGAAAGGAGAGCTGTTTCTGAGAGAAATAAAGAAGGTTTTTGAGTTGAACATGTGGTGCATGGCACCACAGTCCAGGATTAGTTGACTAGGACCTGATTGAGTTTTGCTTGAAGAGGTAATGAGCGCCTTGGCAGTTGATAAATAAGCTGTCAATTGAAATTTCTTTTGTTTGTTGTCCTTTCAATTGGGTGTTAACTGTGGGTTCTCTGCCCAACACTCCTCCTTTTTGTGTGTTGTGCTTTTGGGATTATGCTTGCCATTGGTACAATAGTGGATGATCTTGAAGGATTCATTTGTTATTGACACTAGTGCAGAAGGTAAGTTGTTGGAACTTAGATCTTTTGTCTTAGTTAAGTGAACATAATCTTGCAGGCAAGTGAGTATAACATTTGGGCGTTCAATGAGTTCATCGTTGAGAGTAAGAGATTCGACTAGTTGCTGAAGCTTGGAGTCTCCTGCTAATTTTCAAAGCAGAGAGTACGAAAGTAACTCATTGGGGACTTTTATGCGCACGGTTTCAAGTTCCATTAACAGCCTTCTACAAGAATCAATATAATTTTGCAGATTACTGTTGTAAAAACACCTTTGCCAATCCATCCAAATTCTTCCCCTGTTTATTAGTCTTTTTGATGCGTATTGCTCATTTATTTTGGACCAGAGTAAGTTTGCTTTCTTGGTTGTTTCAGAGTTGATGACCTCAAGAAACACATGTTCACTGATTCTCGTGGTTATGATGTTGATGGCATCATAGCTGGCTTTGGTCCATTTGTTGGTAGCAGGAATAGTTGCATCTCTGGGAAGTGACTTTTCGCAGACATCAAGAAGGTATTTAGCATGTAAGTGAATTTTCATTCAAATATTCCATTGGCTGGAGTTGGTGCCATTCAATATGGGAATTTTCGTCAGGTCTTTTGAGTCTGTGATTTTGTCAGTCATGTTGAATCTTGCAGTCCACCTTTGAGAGTTTTAAGAGCAGTCAAGACTGTAAATCTGTTAAGCTTTTAGAAGCTAAGGTATGACATTTCATTAATGTTTAGCACAATGAAAGGAGAAGTAAGAAAACAAGTACCTAAGGTGGAAAGCAGAAGTGTACCACAAATATAAAAGAGAGCAACGAAGGAAGCAAACAACAGGAGCTAATACAAGTGATAACGAGAGAAAATAAGAAAATAAGAAGAAAGTAGTAACCAGTATAGATAGGAGTGAGTGATACAAAAATAACAGTAGATAAAAGAGATTGTAAGATAAAAGGCGATGTCCTCCTCTTTTGTTGGTGGAGAGGGCGGCTTATATCTGGTAGTACTGAAGACCACGGCTTTAGTTCCTTTTGGGATAGGAGTGAAAGAATTACCTACAATTTACCCAATTATGGAACTCCCTTTTACCTTACTCTTCTGAGAATACTACTTTAAGACTAGTATAGTCTAGCTATTTTTTTTGTTGCTACCCCATTGTTTCCGTACCCTATCTAATAGATGGGGTCCCCTTTTTTGTTATTTAAACTAGTCTTCATCTCTTGTTCCATTGTTCCCCATCTAGTTCTTTCTGTTCCTCTCTCTTTCGTCCAGGTTCGCTGTGACTCCCCTGTCCCCGATACTCTGTTGGCTTAAAGACTTACGTCTTGTTGCCCATCTTAGGCTAACTACCTTGTCAACTTGTCTCCTTGCTCTTCTGCAATTAATCTAGTTCTTTCTGTTCCTCTCTCTTTCGTCCAGGTTCGCTGCAACTCCCCTGTCCCTGATACTCTGTTGGCTTAAAGACTTACATCTTGTTGCCCATCTTAGGTTCGCTGCGACTCCCCTGTCCCTGATACTCTGTTGGCTTAAAGACTTACGTCTTGTTGCCCATCTTAGCTCCTTTTTACAGATTATGAGACCGGTTGTCTTTACATCATGAACAATCGAAACTTCGAGCTTCCTGAAGAATTAAAACTCTTGAGTACCAACTACCTACAGTGGAAGCCTCGAATGAAAAATCTCCTCACCTTGTTTGGATATTACCACCTCATCACTAGGACCGAAACAGAAGAGGAATCCACCATTGCAGACAAACTAGATCCACGTCGAAAAGAAAAGGCTCTGGCAATTCTTTGCCTAAACTGCGATGTGAAAGTTGCTGACCAATTCATGCTCGAAAGCAACAACAATCCCAGTGCTTTCTGGGAAATTGTCGACAAAAGTTTTTCCCCTAAATCTGTTAAAAACCAAACTAAATACTTAAATGAAATTTTCTCTTTCGACCTCACTTCTGGCCAAATAGACAACAACATCAAAGAAATAATGAGTATCACCCGGAACCTCTGTAGCCTCATAGACGACAACAAAACAAAACCCTCTCTTTTCATAGACTCCATGATCGCCATGTGGGTTATTATTAACCTACCCCCTCATCTAAAACTCATAGGCGAAATCTTATTGCAAAACTTCAATGGTAATACAAATCCTCCCTCCTTAAAACACCTCTGGGAAGAATTCCGACTCTACTCACAAAGACAAAACCATAAAAACTCTTCAGCTCTTGTCTCCATTCAAGGAAATCCAACAGCCAGCCAACCAAACCTACCTGCTCAACAAAATTCTCATTCTAACCACCCAAGCAATTCCTTCAATAGTAATTTCCCTCGTCAAAATCAACTCAAAAATTTTCCTCGATGTGCTCCTGGATGGCACAATCCCTTAACAAAACATAAAGAGGAAGACTGTTCCTTCCTCAAACCCAAAGGAGCTAAACCAACAGTCGCCTTAAATACTCAAGCTAAGCTAAACAAAAGCCAAGCTATTATCCTAGACTCTGGAGCAACTGATTCCATGTTCAATCATATGGCATACTTCACCGAATTCAAAGACTCAACGCGAGCCATCCTTTTAGCGAATGGATCCCAAATAACCGCGAAAGGCATTGGAACTGTCAAGATCGAACTTCCCCATTCCTTTCTAGAAATCAAAGAAACTCTTTATTGTCCCGACCTATCCAATTGCCTTCTTAGTATGGGGTCTCTCCTGAAAAACCAATAAGTTCTCCAACCCCTTAACGGTAACAGCTTTAAAATTACCAACCAATCAAATAGAACAATTCTTGAAGGAGACTATTCCTCCGGTGCTCTAATTGTCAAACAGTTCCAATCATCCTCCACCAGTCATTTCAACACAACCCCAAACAAATTAGTTACACTACATCGATCCAGTGGACACCCTTCTTTTGACTACTTCATGAAAATGTATCCCCATCTCAACGTCCAACCATTCTCCTGCTTAACCTGTGATCTCTGCAAAATGACCAAGAAGCCCTTGTCCGGCCATTTTACTCCTGCCACCGCTAAAGGAGAAACTCTCCATCTTGATCTCTGCGGCCCGATCACTCCGCCTTCCGTGTGAGCCTGTGAGGTATGTTTAACATACCCATAAGGCCACAAATGATTTTATAAACAATTAAATTTGTCTTAAACAGACTTTTTAGTTGAATTTAAAATAAAAAATAATAAAAAATAAGTATAACTTTTTTTTGGATAAACAAAGTTATAATTATTATGTCATTTTTGGATTCTACACCAAAAATAACCTAGGGTACACCCATAGGGTGTTATACCCAAAAACACTTATTTCTTGTGTTATTAGAAGATTTAAGAATCTCACAGTACTAATGTAACGTTTTTAACATTTTTTTAAAATTGTTAAATTTAAGCTTAATTAAGCTTAAATTTAAAGTTACATAAGGTTTATGCAACTTTACCAAAATTTTAGTTAAAATTAAGGTGTGGTGTATATTTACTGAATTGGCTAAGGATTTGCCATACAGAATGTAAATCCTGCGTGAGCTCAATTTAAAAGGGTTTAAGGCCATAGTATGGCTTTAAATAAATAAAAGGGCAAAATCCACGCAAAAAGGTGGGACAAAGGAAAAAGACCAAATAGAGCTGGGGTACCCAACTTTTTGGATCTGCAAGGATTCAATTAAGGTTGTCCACCTGTATTGGAGGATTTTCAACCTTATTTAAACTTTAAGATTAGACTTTGATCCAACCTTAAGGTTTAAACTGGTTTTATCCTAAATTGGACAGGAATTTCAAGCTGCCAAGAGGGTAAATCCCAATAAGCAGGCTTGGAATCAAGGTTTTAAGAACTGTCAAAGCTTAATCAAGCTTAAAAAGCTTAAATAAGCTTAAAACTTTAAAGTTTCAATCATCAAAACCTTATCAAAACTTAAGGTTTTGTGTGTATTGCTATTTTACGTGGAAAAATAGTAATAACTTCAAAAATTCATTAAAAATCCAAATCTTAATGGATTTGCTTGAAAATTTCACACAGCTTAGAATTTAATATTATCAATATATAAATTAAATTTTAAGTATCTTTTATTAATAGGTTTCCTGGGTAATTAGCCTGGAAAATTACCTTTTAATTAAGCTTAAAGAAAATTATGATTTCTTTAAAAATTAATTAAAAATTCAGTTTAAGAGATTTCTGCTTGAAACTCTGATTTTATGTTGTTCATGTGATGAACTTTAATATAAATAAACTTATTTTATATTAAAACTTAAAATAATTAAACTAAATGAGGATTAAAGTTACTTGGAGTTAAGAATAACACTGGTAACTTTATATTGGAAGTAAAAATAAGTTGCCTTAAGTTAAGAACTTAATTTTTAAGCATGGTTTTTCAGTTTTGACCTGAGCACGCCCTCTACATCCATTATGAATCATGAGAGCTGCTCTGTAGACATAAAAAGAGTCTTTTCATCACTGTTTTTGTCCATAAATCATAATCAATCCAATCATATTAGACATTTAAACAGGTAAAGTTTTATTAAATATAAAATCTTATTATTAAAAGTAATTCTTAAGTTATTTTTATTCTTTATTTATTAAATTAAAGAATTGAAGTCATAGAATTCAGATTATTGTTGTAATCATCTATAATAAATTTTATTATATAAAATTATCATCTTAAATATCTTTTAAAATCCACAAATTCCTCTCAAAAACTCTTTAATCATAAATTTTAGTATAAAAAGTTGTTTTATCTTTGATTTTATTGATTTTTGGCGTGTTTTTAACTTATAATCATTATTTAATATAATAACTGTTGTTTTATAACTTGTTGTATTAAATAAATATTATAAGTAAGTTTTCTTTAAAGTTCTATATTTTTTTTATCTATTATTAGTTTTTTTATATAGAATTTTATTCTATAAAGAATTATTTCTGCACAGTGTGTGATTAATTCTTTTTTATAAATAATATTTATATTATTTATAAGTGGTTAATATTCTTATTTTCCACGTGTAATTGTCTCATTAAGAGCTTTACACTTCTTATTGTTATAACTGTCAGTGACTATGACAATAATAGAATAATTATAATTTATTATAATTATTATATTTTTTTTATTATTATATTATTATAATAATAATTAAATTTATTTTTTATATAATTATTTTTAATAATTATATTTAAATTTGTGGTTATAATATTTCATTATATTATATTTTTCTACTGAGGACAGTCATAGTACTCTTGATATTGTTACTATTATCAAGAGTTTCATAGACAAACCTTACATTTGGGGGCCTGGCCGTGATTTTGAACCAATTTTTGGGACATAAATCATATTCTAGACCTTATTTTACTGTTTTTTGACGTAAAATTGCCATATTTGTCTTAATATTGGCTTTTTTGGGACTTATCCCTTATAAATAATCTTTATAATATTAATAAAGTTATTTTTTCTTAAGAATATTGTTTGAAACAATATACTATTGAGTGACTTGGAATAAATTTCTTTTGTCTAACTAGTGGCTTTTTCACATCACAGACTTGAAATTTATTCTTTGAGTTATTCTAGTATAAAGTGAATAATAATATAATTTTGATTAATTAACTTGTTAATTGCATAATTATTATTTCTTTAAAGAAAATAATAAATCAAATAAAAAATCTTTAAAAATAAAAATCTTTACTAAAAACATTTTTTCTTTTTATCTTAGACATTTTTCTTTATTTTTGACGTAATTTGCCATAAATTACATAAAAACAACTTTATTCAATAAGTTGAGTTTATAAGTTATTTTTATTATTTGATAAAATAACTTATATTTTTAAATTTTCTCTAGTGTCTTCCATCAGAGAAAGTTCTTCAGACTCTGAAGCCTCAGAGTCCAGTATTGAAATTCAAACCAGCCCAGCACCAAGGGGTTTAATAACCAAAGAGCCCTTTAAAGGTCCTGCAGGTGAATTCAATCCACTTTTACTCTAATTTTTATTAAAATTGACGTGAAATGACTCCTACTAAAAGTGGAAGCAACTACTCCATCCAATCAAATGGATCTGGACCAGGACATTCCAGCCATAAATCCAAAAGGCAAGAATGTCCTCCCAGAGGAGAGGCACAAATGGAGGATGCCAGAACTTCCACCAGTTCCCAAAGGTTAGCCAGCACCTTTGAACCTCTTATTGAGAGTCCAGAAGCTGACATAACTGCTATTGCTGTTAGACCTGAACCATTTCCAACAGGCAACTGTGGAAATTTATCAATCCCAATGGAAAAACTGGTTCCTGGCGTCAAAACAACAAGAGTGGGAACTCCTTCCAAGTCTTTGGATAGGCACCATGAACTCTTATCTTCAAGTGAAGAAGTTCATGGGGCCAGAAAAGACAGAAGATCTTCTATTGGGTTGGACACCAATGTCTGTCAAAGGACAAGTCCAACAGATAAAAGCTTGGTTGAAAAACCAAAGCATGTTATCAGAAGACCAGAAGAAGAAGTTGGCCCAGGGCAAGGACAACAGCCAAGTGGAAGCTCCTCAAGCATCCACCAGCAAAAATCCGCCTCAACAAGTGCCAAACAAGCCCAAGCAAGCCCCAAAGACCAACCAGAAGGGCAAGCAAAAGGCAAAGGGAAAGGCAAAGCCCAAGTGGAACAAGCCCTACCCTCAGAATTACAGAATTCCAAAGAAGGAAAAGACAGCCATGGACAATGTGTTCAATATGGCAAGAACTTTGATGGAATTCAAAAACAAGGAGGAGGAAAGATTGAACCAATTCTTTCCAAAGAAATAGACCCTGTAAAGCTTGTAACTTACTTTGAATCTTGTAATAAAGAAATTATGGCAAAATTTAAAGCATTTGATCATGTCCAACAAAAGCTGGGCAATGAGATAGTACAAGTTAAAGACCAACAAAAGACCATTATTGGCCTTGAAAATGTTAATAAGGCAAATATTTTGTCTTTGACGCAAATTTGTGAAAGACTTGAGCATAAAGTTACCTTACTCAATCAACCAGATGAGAATTCAATTTCTTTTATAACTGGACAGTTAAGAGAATTGAAAATACAAGTTCAAAACTTGGAAAATTCAACTGGCCACAATGCAGCTCTTTTTCAAGAACAATTGGAAAAAAGTGATAAAGCAAGACTTGAATTGAAAGAAGATATTCAATCAAGTATTAATAATATATCACTAAAAAATGAATTGCCAAGGCAATCCACACCATTTCTTGACAGAAATGATCTTAACTTGAATAATGATTTACATCATACAATTTCAAGTAATGATGTGGAAACTGCTTGCAATTACAAAGACATTCCAAGATTAGAGGAATGGCCAACCTTCAGTGGTGAAGGAGAATATAATCATATGGAATTTATGAAAACAATTGATATGTTCAAAGAAGACTTTAACATACCAGATGAATACATAAGTGCCAGATTACACTCATTATTTACCAAATCAGCTAAGAAATGGTATTATAAAATGAGACAAGACCATGGAAAACATTCCTGGCCTTGGTGGAAAGAACAAGTTATTTCCAAATGGGCAAATGATTCCTGGAGATTTAGAATGGAAAATTCTTTTGAGGAAGCCATTTTTAATATTGAGAGGGACAGGCCCATGACTTGGTTTCTTAAACAGAAGGACAGATTAACTGCCCTTCATCCTGATATGTCTGAACCAATGGTACATAAAAGGATATTAAGAAAGTGTGGTGGTGACCTTGAGCATGCTATAAGAAGCAGATGTATTGAGCCTTGCTCTACAGAAGATTATATCAATGCTATGGAGGATATCACTACTAGAACAAAAATTGGAAGAAATTGGTATAAACCCCCAATAGACAACAAGACTAGTGGGAAACCAATTTCAAAACCAAA
Source organism: Austropuccinia psidii (assembly GCA_023105745.1). Lineage (NCBI taxonomy): Eukaryota > Fungi > Basidiomycota > Pucciniomycetes > Pucciniales > Sphaerophragmiaceae > Austropuccinia > Austropuccinia psidii. The sequence goes on from JALGQZ010000012.1 coordinate 35,949,097, forward strand.
TATACCACATGACAGACCTCCTTTGAAATGTCATAAATGTGGAAGCACATCTCATTTAGCAAACACTTGTCCAAAAAAGACAAGAGTCAATGAGATAAGTGTTGAAAAAGTGGAAAACACAAAAGAAACTGATGTAGCTTTACATGAAAGTGATTCTGAACCTTCAGAAGAAGAAGAAACATCAGAAGAACTTAGTATAGAGAATATTAATGTTTCTTTTGAGGTCACTGAGGTACATACTCACTTACCACGGTACAGTGATGAATGTATGGATCTCATACATGTGCAAGATGCCAGAATGCAAAAAACCAAACCTGCCAGAGGTAAAGGTTATACAGCTGGGTCATCTTGTATCACTAATATTGTGATAAATAACACAGAAGCCAAGATACATCTTGACTCAGGTGCTTTTTGCACTTGTCTTGGGAAAGATTATCTTGACAAAATTTATACCAATTGGCAAGACAAGTTGATGCCAATTGAAGGTGTAAAATTCAGCAGTGCTAGCCAGAATATGCATCCTTTGGGTATATTTGAAGCTACAATAATATTTCCTCACCCTGCAGGAAGTATGAGATTGAAAGCTGAATTTGTTGTTATGAATAATTGTACTTCACAACACTTTATACTTGGGAATGATTATCTCAATATCTATGGTATTGATATTAATAATTATAAGGACAGATATTTCACTATAGGGGAAAATAAAAGGCAAAAATTTGCTTTTTCTCCAGAAAGAAAAGAAATTACTGTCATTCAACAAGTAAAAAATGTTAATAAAGAAAAATTTGTGTCAGATCAATTAAGTGAAGCACAAATTAGTCCTGAATTAACACCAGAAATGAAGGAAGAACTTATTGAAATTTTATTTCAATTTCAAAAAGCCTTTGCTTCTGATGATGAACCACTTGGGGCTATAAAAGGCCATGAAGTGGATATCATGCTTAACGTGGAGAGACCTTATCCCCCACTATTAAGAAGACCAGCTTACCCAGCTAGCCCTAGGGCTAGAGAAGCATTAGAAAGTCATATTCATGAACTAATGAAACTGGGAGTTCTTAGAAAAGTTGGACACAATGAGGAAGTGGAAGTCACAACTCCAGTAATCATTACTTGGCATAATGATAAGTCAAGGATGGTTGGGGATTTTAGGGCATTGAACACCTATACTATTCCAGACAGGTATCCAATCCCTAGAATCCATGAGACTTTGACTCAATTATCCAAAGCAAAGTTTATTACTTCCATGGATGCTCTTAAAGGCTTCCATCAGAATGTTTTAACACCTCATGCAAGGAAATTATTGAGAATAATAGCTCATTGTGGTATTTATGAATATTTGAGGATGCCTTTTGGTATTAAAAATGCACCCTCTCATTATCAAAGAATGATGAATACCATATTCCCACATGAATTATCAGAGGGATGGTTAATCATTTATATTGATGACATTATCATTTGTTCAGAAACCTGGCAATCACATTTAGAGAGACTTTCATTAGTACTTAAGAAAATTCTACAAGTGAACATGAAAATTTCTCTTAAAAAATGTAATTTTGGGTTTCATGAGTTGAAAGCTCTGGGACATGTAGTATCAGGACTAAGCCTTGGTGTTGACAAAAACAAAGTGGCTGCAGTTTTACTGAAACAAATGCCCCAGAACAAAAAAGAGATGATGTCTTTCTTAGGATTTGCCAGTTATTACAGGCAACACCTTAAAGATTTTGCAATCCATGCCAGATCATTATACAGAATTTGTGATCAACAAACTGTTTTTGAAATGACACAGGAGAGAATTCAAGCATATGATAAAATCAAGTATGCCTTGACCAATGCACCATTATTATTGATGCCAGACTGGAAACTTCCTTTTAAGCTGTATATTGATGCATGTGGTGATGGTTTAGGAGCTGCTCTTCATCAAGTTCAAATTGTCAATGACAAACCTTATGAAGGTCCAGTTTGTTTTATTTCAAGACAAATTAAACCTACTGAGGCAAGATATGGAGCTAGCCAAATGGAGTGCCTTTGCCTTGTTTGGGCTCTGGAAAAACTTCATTATTATCTTGATGGTAGTGTGTTTGAAGTAATTACTGATTGTAATGCAGTAAAATCACTTCTTAACATGAAGACTCCAAACAGACACATGTTAAGATGGCAGATTGCTATACAGGAGTATAGAGGCAACATGACCATAGTACATAAAGCTGGAAATATTCATAAGAATGCTGATGGCTTAAGTAGATGGGCATTACCCAATACACCTGATAATCCTGCCTATGTTCCTACAAGTGCAGAACCTCAAATCCCAATTGAAGGAATCAATATCACAGATGTTGGAACAGAATTCTTTGAAGAGGTTAGAGAAAGCTACAGGCAAGATAAGAATTGTCATATTCTTACTGCTCTACTTGACAAAGATTGTAAAGATGTAGCCTTGGCTAATTCTCTGGATGATATTTGGAAAACATCTTATGATAATGGAAGATTTCATTTGTTTGATGGTATACTATATCATAGATCTAAACACACATGTGTCATGGTCCTATGTAGTAGAATGTTGATTAACACAATACTACTAGAATGCCATGATAACATTTATTCTGGACATCTGTCTGAAGACAGAACAATGGAAAGAATTAAGACATGTGCCTGGTGGCCATCTTGGAGAAAAGATGTCATTGAGTACTGTCATAGTTGTGATAGATGCCAGAAAGCCAATAAAGCTACTGGTAAAAGGTTTGGTTTAATGATCCATATTCAAGAACCAAGTACCCCATGGGAAGTGGTTCACATGGATTGGGTAACCGCTTTACCACCTGGAGGTGATAAAAGTTACAATGCATGTCTTGTTATTGTGGACAGATATAGCAAAACACCAATCTTTTTACCATGCCATAAAGATGACACAGCTATGGATACAGCTCTTCTAATTTGGAACAGAGTCATATCCCATACTGGTCTCTTTAAAAATATCATTAGTGATAGAGACCCAAAATTCACATCAGCCTTATGGACTAATCTACATAAGCTTTTGGGTACAAAATTATCATTTTCAACAGCCTACCATCCACAAACAGATGGACTGGCAGAAAGAATGATTCAAACCCTTGAGGACATGATCAGAAGATTTTGTGCTTATGGCCTGGAGTTTAAAGATTCTGATGGCTTTACCCATGATTGGTGTACTCTTATACCAGCATTGGAATTAGCCTACAAGACCTCCATCCATGCTTCAACAGGCAAGACTCCTGCAATGTTGGAAAAAGGATGGAACCCCAAACTTCCAGTTGATACTTTGAAAAAAGATTTGGTTGACATTCATCCAACTGCTTCAAGCTTTAAGCTGCTGCTTGATAAAGTGAGACATCATGCAAATCAAAGCATGAATGATGCCTTTGAATATGCTAAGCAGAAATGGGATAAAAGTCATAAGACACCAGAATTCAAAGTAGGGGACTTAATACTAGTTTCAACCTTGAACTTTAATAATATTAAAGGTCCAAAGATATTGAAAGATTCCTTTGCAGGACCATTTATTATTAAAGCCCTCCATGGGACAAATGCAGTACAAGTAGAACTGTCAGGAGAGTTAGGAAACAAACACCCAACTTTTCCCGTCAGTCTTGTAAAGCATTACACATCAAGTGATAAGGAATTATTTCCTTTGAGAAATGAAACACCCTTAGAAGTACCCCCACTTGAACCAAGTGAGGAAAAGAAAGTACTGAAGGTCTTAAAAGAAAGGAGACTTAGGGGTAAAAATGAAAGAGAATACTTAGTCAGGTACAGAAATCCACAACATGAAGATGAGTGGGTTGAAGAAAGTAAGCTACCTGATTCCCAAAAGTTTCTCAGAAGATTCAGACATGAGAGAAGACCAATTCCTCAATAAAAGTTTGAATTGTGTGCTTTACATACTTGAACAGTATAAGTAGAGAGGTTGGACAGTGGATTATACCCCCCCCAAATAACTTGGGGGTATACTACAAAAGAAAATTGTGGTACAATTTTTTTTTGGTGGTAGGGAATGTGAGCCTGTGAGGTATGTTTAACATACCCATAAGGCCACAAATGATTTTATAAACAATCAAATTTGTCTTAAACAGACTTTTTAGTTGAATTTAAAATAAAAAATAATAAAAAATAAGTATACCTTTATTTGGATAAACAAAGTTATAATTATTATGTCATTTTTGGATTCTACACCAAAAATAACCTAGGGTACACCCATAGGGTGTTATACCCAAAAACACTTATTTCTTGTGTTATTAGAAGATTTAAGAATCTCACAGTACTAATGTAACTTTTTTAACATTTTTTTAAAATTGTTAAATTTAAGCTTAATTAAGCTTAAATTTAAAGTTACATAAGGTTTATGCAACTTTACCAAAATTTTAGTTAAAATTAAGGTGTGGTGTATATTTACTGAATTGGCTAAGGATTTGCCATACAGAATGTAAATCCTGCGTGAGCTCAATTTCAAAGGGTTTAAGGCCATAGTATGGCTTTAAATAAATAAAAGGGCAAAATCCACGCAAAAAGGTGGGACAAAGGAAAAAGACCAAATAGAGCTGGGGTACCCAACTTTTTGGATCTGCAAGGATTCAATTAAGGTTGTCCACCTGTATTGGAGGATTTTCAACCTTATTTAAACTTTAAGATTAGACTTTGATCCAACCTTAAGGTTTAAACTGGTTTTATCCTAAATTGGACAGGAATTTCAAGCTGCCAAGAGGGTAAATCCCAATAAGCAGGCTTGGAATCAAGGTTTTAAGAACTGTCAAAGCTTAATCAAGCTTAAAAAGCTTAAATAAGCTTAAAACTTTAAAGTTTCAATCATCAAAACCTTATCAAAACTTAAGGTTTTGTGTGTATTGCTATTTTACGTGGAAAAATAGTAATAACTTCAAAAATTCATTAAAAATCCAAATCTTAATGGATTTGCTTGAAAATTTCACACAGCTTAGAATTTAATATTATCAATATATAAATTAAATTTTAAGTATCTTTTATTAATAGGTTTCCTGGGTAATTAGCCTGGAAAATTACCTTTTAATTAAGCTTAAAGAAAATTATGATTTCTTTAAAAATTAATTAAAAATTCAGTTTAAGAGATTTCTGCTTGAAACTCTGATTTTATGTTGTTCATGTGATGAACTTTAATATAAATAAACTTATTTTATATTAAAACTTAAAATAATTAAACTAAATGAGGATTAAAGTTACTTGGAGTTAAGAATAACACTGGTAACTTTATATTGGAAGTAAAAATAAGTTGCCTTAAGTTAAGAACTTAATTTTTAAGCATGGTTTTTCAGTTTTGACCTGAGCACGCCCTCTACATCCATTATGAATCATGAGAGCTGCTCTGTAGACATAAAAAGAGTCTTTTCATCACTGTTTTTGTCCATAAATCATAATCAATCCAATCATATTAGACATTTAAACAGGTAAAGTTTTATTAAATATAAAATCTTATTATTAAAAGTAATTCTTAAGTTATTTTTATTCTTTATTTATTAAATTAAAGAATTGAAGTCATAGAATTCAGATTATTGTTGTAATCATCTATAATAAATTTTATTATATAAAATTATCATCTTAAATATCTTTTAAAATCCACAAATTCCTCTCAAAAACTCTTTAATCATAAATTTTAGTATAAAAAGTTGTTTTATCTTTGATTTTATTGATTTTTGGCGTGTTTTTAACTTATAATCATTATTTAATATAATAACTGTTGTTTTATAACTTGTTGTATTAAATAAATATTATAAGTAAGTTTTCTTTAAAGTTCTATATTTTTTTTTATCTATTATTAGTTTTTTTATATAGAATTTTATTCTATAAAGAATTATTTCTGCACAGTGTGTGATTAATTCTTTTTTATAAATAATATTTATATTATTTATAAGTGGTTAATATTCTTATTTTCCACGTGTAATTGTCTCATTAAGAGCTTTACACTTCTTATTGTTATAACTGTCAGTGACTATGACAATAATAGAATAATTATAATTTATTATAATTATTATATTTTTTTTATTATTATATTATTATAATAATAATTAAATTTATTTTTTATATAATTATTTTTAATAATTATATTTAAATTTGTGGTTATAATATTTCATTATATTATATTTTTCTACTGAGGACAGTCATAGTACTCTTGATATTGTTACTATTATCAAGAGTTTCATAGACAAACCTTACATTCCGAATCTGGGGCTAAATACTTCCTCAGAATAGTTGACTCTTTCTCTTGCTATGTCTGGGTAGTCTTCCTACAACAAAAATCCGAAGCTAAAGAAAAGATCAAGAACTTGATCCTCAAAATCCAAACTCCTCTATCAAAAGTCTCTAATGTAGTTTCCGACAATGGTTCTGAATTCAAAAATCAAGACTTACTCACCTTTTTTCAAAAAGAAGGCATCACTCATCTCACTACATCCCCCTACACTCCGGAACAGAATCCAGTGGCCGAAAGAGGAAATCGAACCACCATGAATAAGGCCAGATGCCTTCTCAAAGACTCTGGCCTTCCTCTTTCCTACTGGGCTGAAGCAGTCAATACAGCCGTGTACCTAGAAAATCTGACCCCAAACAGTTCCATCGATTTTGAAAAACCTTTTTGAAAATGGCACTGTCGGGAACCCTCACTCAAATACCTCCATCCCTTTGGATGCCTTGGTATATACTACAACAACTATATTAATGGAAAGTTTTCAGACAGGGGAGTCAAAGGAGTATTCCTGGGGTAGGGGGAAGGACATTGCAGTTTTAGAATCCTGGACATGGAGAAAGGTAATGTCATTCTTTCTCACCATGTAAAATTTGACAATGATGTTTTCCCTTATAAAGACCTCGCGTTCCCTAAACAAGAATCTCTTGACCTCCTTTTTCATGACCCCCCTTCTTTTTTGCCATCTGACTCTGCTTCTTTGCCTTCGTTCGAATCACCTGTAACCAATAAAAATCTCCCTCCGATTTCCCTGCCGATCGAACCAGAAGTCATCCCTACAGACATCTCGACCATTCCAATGACCAACTTGCCTAAACACAAAGGGTACACCTGGGTCCCCGAAACCACCAATCTCAACCAGAACGAAATCATCGGCGACATTGATCCTTGAAACATCCTAAATGAATCCAGATGAAAAATTCACTCTATCAACTCTGTCAGTACCCTCAACTCAGATCCAAAAAACTATATTCAAGCCTTGCGGAGCCCAGAAAAAGATTTCTGGATTGACGCTATTAGAAATGAACTCGACAATATGACCAAACATCAAGTATGGACCCCCTCAAATCATCCTCCCAATTTAAAGCCGCTAACTACCACCTGGGTTTTCAAAAAGAAGACCAATGAAAATGGCAATCTCACTAAATTCAAGGCCCGACTCTGTGTTAGAGGCTTCAGTCAAACAGAAGGCATAGATTACAATGAAGTCTTTGCTCCCACAGGAAGACTGGCTTCCCTTTGACTTCTTCTTACCCTTTGTTCTCTGAATAAGTTTGAAGTCCACCAAATGGATGTTCGATGCGCCTTTTTAAATGGAAAACCAAAAGAAGAATTATATATTTTTTACCCCGATGGTCTCCCTCAATCCAGCGAATTCAAGACACTACGACTGAATAAATCCCTCTATGGTTTAAAACAAAGCCCTTGATGCTGGCACTCCGAACTCAGAGGCACCTTGATCAAATTAAATCTACACCCTTCAGAAATAGATCCTTGCCTATTCTACAGTAAAGACAAACTCAAACCCTTCTACTTATATGTTCACGTTGATGATCTCCTTTTTGGAGGTAGCTGGGTATCCGACTTTAAAAATAAAATACAAGAATATTTTGACATGGAAGACCTAAATGTCAGTAAATATGCCCTAGGCATTCGAATCATACAAAAAAGAGAATACACCAGCCTCATTCAAGATAAAATGATATCCAAGATACTCACTGAATTCCAAATTGAAAAATGTAGAGGAAAGTCCTCCCCCCTTCCTTCAAACTATCAAGAACTTAAAAATTCTGACCTGGTCGAAACAACCAAAATCCCTTTCAACTACTGACGAGTCATTGGACTTCTTCAATATTTGGTCCAATGCACTCGACCTGACCTTGCCTTCTCTATCTCATTCCTATCCCAATTTTTAGAAAACCCTAAAAGTCGACACTATCAAGCAGTGTTCCATGTTCTTAAATATCTATCCTTCACCAAGACCCTAGAGCTTAAACTAGGAATCCAAGGTTTAACTCACTCCCCTGACAAAATTCTATGTTTTACCGATTCTGATTGGGGAGGTGCAAATGAGAAGAGATCCTTCTCTGGGTCTGTTATTTATTTTTTTGGCACCATTGGGTGGAAATCACAGAAACAACGCGTTGTCGCTCTTTCTTCCGCTGAAGCAGAATACAATGCCCTGAGTAGCTGCTGTCAGGATAGTGAATGGCTATGCCAACTCATCTCTGAAATTACGTTCAAGAAAATCACTTCCACCATCTATTCCGACAATCAAAGCTCCATAGCCCTTGCCTCCAATCGCATCTACCATCATGGCACAAGACACATTGACTTCAGACTTCATTTCGTACGATCCCTAATCGAGGATGAGAAAATCATGCTGAAGTATATTCCTACTCAATATATGGTGGCTGATCTACTCCCCAAAAACCTTCCCTACTCAAAATCAAAAGGTCATATCGAAATCATCTTTGGAGGTCAACACAAGTTGCAAGGTACGGAGGAGTGAAAGAATTACCTACAATTTACCCGATTATGGAACTCCCTTTTACCTTACTCTTCTGAGAATACTACTTTAAGACTAGTATAGTCTAGCTATTTTTTTGTTGCTACCCCATTGTTTCCGTACCCTATCTAACAGATGGGGTCCCCTTTTTTGTTATTTAAACTAGTCTTCATCTCTTGTTCCATTGTTCCCCATCTAGTTCTTTCTGTTCCTCTCTCTTTCGTCCAGGTTCGCTGCGACTCCCCTGTCGCTGATACTCTGTTGGCTTAAAGACTTACGTCTTGTTGCCCATCTTAGGTTCGCTGCAACTCCCCTGTCCCTGATACTCTGTTGGCTTAAAGACTTACGTCTTGTTGCCCATCTTAGCTCCTTTTTACAAGGAGTGCTAAGAAGAATCAGATCTAAGACGCTTTGAATCAGGTTCTTTGACAGATATAACATTCTCCAACACTACCTAGTCAAATTTTATATTTAGAGTACTGTCCAATTGTTACTGCTACTGACATTTGTATGGTCTTGCAATAAAGCATTCAACACTCAATAAAACTATTACAAACAAGTGAGCTGAAAAATTTCTGGAAGAAGTTCGTGAGGAGTTTTAAACAAAGTTAGATTAAACGTAGTGGGTCAGCTTGCGCCAAAAGTTGTTTATTTTTCTTTTGGTGATTTCACATAAGTTGCATTTCACACCAGTATAGAGCTCGTGAAAGGGGGTAGCTAGTAGGGAAGCAATAGTGATTGTTTTTGTGAAACAGATATTTGAATAGTATTTACAACTTGAAAAGCCTGCCGGGTTAAATATCGCTTAGCTGTTTGAGTTGAGTATTTAATAAGTGAGCTGCATGCTGCAAGAGGCCCGTTCGACACTTGAGGCTCAAAGCAGCAGGTGGTTCATTTTCCGTTTGGGAATTAATACCCCATCACGGAGGCTAATACACCACCTGTACATCAGCAGCAAACGATAGTTTTATCAGGAAACATAAAAACGAAGACGGGCAACATAGTCCACTCGACTCAACGACGTCAATTCAAAGTGCGCTGTAAGATGCTGGGCATGATGACACCAGGGCATTTCTTTTGTGATGGGCGCCCAGTCTCAGAATTTTTTGAATCACCAAGCGGAGATGAATTTGAGCCCAATATCGATTGACGAGTTGTTTGAGAGTCGATCATGATTCAATCGTTGTATCTATAGTTTAAAATTTGTTTGACCCATCCTAATAGATGGAGCCTCATACACCGTACCATGGCCATCTGCCATGATTGGCGATGATCATTATCCTTTTCATCACTGTACTGTAGAAACACTAGTGTCCCCGACGATGCTTATCCTCACTGTCGTCTCAGCTTCTTTCTAAAATCAACAAATTCCCTCAAACTCAAACGCAGAAGTGATAAAGATGCAAAAATCAACGGTGTTGAAATAGATAAAACACCAAACGGATCGAAGAGCGCAGAATATTAAGACCCAATGGTACTACTTCAAGCAGGGGATAATATAAACGTGCCTTTTCTCTAGACGTTTTGTATCAAAAGTTGGTTGGATCTATTCCGAGATAGCTTATGAGCCCGGCTTTCAAGAATTTGAGTAGAAGGCAAGAGCCTCACTCAGATCCATGGTGAAGCGTTCTTGAAAAAAAACTCTTTGGTTCGATTTCCAATTTTCTGACAAAATGTCTTGCTTTCAAAAATATTCCCTAAACAATCGATGGTTCTCTATGTGGGGATACTTAATCCACTTGATACTTCTACAACCCGGCTGCGCACCCTTTCCAGGGCCAGGGAGCCTTTCTACTGTGGCCAATGAGGCACCTCAGGCCAGACAGTTTTCTCATCAGTGGGTCTTCAACCCAGCATTGGCAAATTTAGCAGGTACATCGCATACATCAGAAGAAATTTATATGCCTTTAAATACGGGTTTTCCAGGAGGAACTATGGAAGGCCAACCTTTGATAGTTCCTTTATATTATTATTGCTTTGGAAATCAAGCACACAGTTGGTTTCATCCCTTCAATCTGACTATTATTGAGACAAACATCGAAATCTGATTGGCTATTTCGGATTCGATGGCTTTGCCTCCAAAACAGTCATAAATAGTGGAGCCAGTGAGAACTACTTACTACCACTAGAAAGCTTTAGGCCTGTGACCTTCTTTTATCCTTATTCTCCTCATCCCCAACAAGTAATTGGCAACATTCGGCACCATGAACAACAACCTGGTGGGAGCCTAAGAAATATAGTTGGTAAGTCAAGTTTTCTCTGGTAGTGTAGAATATGCTTTCCTCTCCCACCTCTTCCCGCTTTTGAAAAAAGTTCGTACCCTAGCCGCTTCTTTCTCCCCTTTTTTTTGGCCTTTTTTGGTTTAGAAATGATGAGATTTGTATTTGGTTTAAAAAAAAGAGGAGGTAGATGATGAAGTCGCACATGAGTAGAGAGTTTCTTTTTAAGATTACCAGCTACTCAAAATACATAAGAAGGAATCTAGAAATATTTCATAGATCAGTTTGCTTTTTTTCTGGATGGAAAACTCCAGTTAATCATCTTTTTTTTCAAAGATTCCTCTTTTTAATTAAAAATATTTGGTCCAATTTTTCTTATTCCTTTGAGGAGTTAAAAAAATCAGCTCGAAGGGCATACCCGCACGCACTTTTTACAAGCATGCCACATCTTTAATCTACTGAAAAAAGAGGTTATGACCTTCAAAAATTGCGTATAGAGGAAGTAAAACATATGGTTAAAACCCGCCTCTGATAATGTGAACTTGGTAAATTTGATGCACAAAGGCTTCTTGAGGTGTAAACATTACCTTCTTGAAGAACGTGCAAAATATTCCCTTCACGAAAAGAACACCGGTTGAATGTCTTTCTAACCTAATTTCCTTATATGTTGCTTGCTAGAGAGTCCGCCTGCATCACCTCAACGTGAAGCTGATAAATCGGGAAAATCTTGGCAGGGCAAGTCAGATCCAGATTAGCCATCTTTCGCTCAAAGGAGTCAGCTGATTAAATTAACGATTATCACATGAATCAGACCCTTTGTCCGAAAAAGGTCTTGTTTCCTATGTTATAAAATTGAACTCGAGAAAAGTTAAAGAAGAGCTGAAAAAAATACCGAATCCCATATGGCCCAGTACGACAGCTGAAGCTGTATCGGGAGATTTCTGTACATTGCGACCCTTCAACTTGTTTAAAATGAAGAGTAGATCAAGTCTACGAGCCACCGCTCTTAGTGCCTATCAACTTCAGCGTTTAAGAGCGGTATTTAACTCCCAAACTGAGAGAATCTCAAACAGGAAGCATGTCCTTAATTCGCTTCTTGAATGTCAAAAGCTTTCCATCGTCTATAGAACCTATGAAATTAGAGGATCTGACAAAGAGCTTTTTGGGTATATCAGCTTGGTTGATCGCACGGGAGGTTTCCATAATCGTCGATATATATTAACTCATATTGAGCAGTTAGTGCAAGAAGCTGCATTTCTGCATTCTATGACATTAAAGCTTCGGCAGATGAGGGAAACGCAAGAGAAAAAGGATTTTTTTTCTTGGCTTCTTAACGAAGCTTTCAATCCATCATTTCAAAATTCTCTTCCCATCATTGGGAAAGTTCATACTCTTCAAAAACTTGATAGTAGTGCTTTTGGTGAGGCTCAAACTATACTATTGTTGGCTCTTTCTCACCCAAACATTATAGAAGTGGCAGACGGCGCGGCATTATCATTGGTGGCTCTGTGGTACAAAGAGAAGAAACCTGAAATATGGGAGAAAGAATTTCAAAACTCAAGAAAAAGTTTTTTCCTAAAATTCATTGAAATTCTAAGGACGAAAATAACTGATGCTCTATATATTGAATATTGGTGTTGTAAAGAATGTAAAGCCATGGACTTAATAGAGCAGGCTAGAGAGAAGCGAATGAGGTTGGAGTAAAAACTACGTCAAATTTTTCAAACCCAGAAGTTCATTATGAACCAGAAAGAGCGAGAAGCAATGGTTTGCCATTTTTCGAGGTATCTTCTTGAAATGATGATTTTTTGAGAGATTCTCCTCTTTTAATTCGACTAGTGTCTCAGTGTTTGCATGAGAAAACCATAATCAATAAGTATCTTTCTGTTTTGACAATCATCCTGGATTCAGCAAAAATGTACCATCAAGACTTGTAAATTGTGGTCAACTTAGAGATACTTTTCTGACTTTATAAACCAAAACTACACACGGAGATACAACGCTAGAAATCATGGCTCTTATTGATTAGGATTTAATATCAGATAAGAATTCAAGTTTTTTGGTTTTCAAGTGATTTTAATTTGACATTTACAATTTTTGATTTAAAAATGAAACATATTTATGTAAAATATTAATAACCATATGGGGGAAACAATCCGTAAAGCAAGAAATTGTCACACAAAGTTTGCATGCGCACACTTAAAAGCTACTTTTCTTATAGTCAATTGCTATCACTAAGTCAATTAGTGACCCAGGGTCACAAGGTTGTCAGGTAAGTTCCAATTTTAAAAATAATTAAACCTGTAACTGGATTCTACTATAGAGTGCCATGAAATATGAATGCAAAATCAGCAAAATATCTCATCCTCACAACTGAAAAGGCGCCTAGTTCACAGTATCTAAAAAAACATGTATAATTTTATTGAGCAAACACAAATAAAACAAATAACTTTTATTTCTAACATTTTTTTGTAATTTTTTTGTAGCATATGAATTAAGTTTTTTTGGTAATGATAAGTGTTTTCAATGTTTACGATGATACAAACAATTTTTAACACATTTCACTAAAAATTAAACAAATCACACACTATTTCTGGGGAAATAATGATAAAGAGAAAAGCAAAGAAGAAACACTTACAAAGATAGATGGTCCTAGTAAGAAGTAGAACAACTGTTCATTGCAATGACCATCTGCATTTGGCATGGCAGTAACAATAACAGGTAATCCAATGATGCCCAAGGCACCTCCTTGTCAAAATATGTTTCTATTAAAATCAATTTTGATACATAACAATAGTTATAGCATAAACAAGAAAACGAAAGAGGTAGAAATAGAAAATAATAATTGTTTGTAGGTTACCAAAATAGTGATTTAGCTTTTACCATACAGTAATCATTCTTGTTCTCGTTCCTTTCCTCTCTTATTCTCTTGAAGAAGGGATATTTTATAATTCTCATCACATGCTCTTGTGTTAGCACTGTTTTTATTGGTGGACAATCTTGAAAAACCAGTAACCTTTCTTACAACATGAGAATAGGGTCTAAAGATATGGTTAAGGGTATTTTCTGAACAACCCCATTCTGCCTATGGAAAATATGTTTTTTGGGGTAGTAGTTACTAACATAAGCGCATTATGGCCTTATTTTTGACATCCCCCTGACTCCTAACTCAAAGGCCCTGAATTTTGTTAAGGCACACTGGAGAGTTGCTTTCGTTACTGATTTGGTGACTAAATCTGCCAGAATATCTATTGTCAGAGAATATTGGAGATTGTCGAAGTTGTAGTTTCTCTCTTCTTTGACAAATTGAATCTTTATATGCACATGTTACATGCTCTTGTAATTCAGGTTTAAATTTTCATTGGCATTAATAATGCAACTTTGATTTTCTTCCCAGAAAGATATTTTGTTTTCGAACTTATAAATATCTGCCTCTTGAAACAATTTACAAAAGCACATTAATTCTGAGGTTAAGTCACAGGGATTTATATTCAGCCTTGGCTGTAAATATTGTTACTTACAGAAGCTTTCTTGTTTTCCTAAAGATAAGACTTCCATGAAGTTGAGCAAGTAAACCAGAAGTTGAATTTTGTGTTTCACAACAATTACCCCAGAAGCATTTCTGAATGCAATTAGGCCTGGATCTTTACCTCACATGAAACAAATTCCAACCTCCTGTGTCCCTCGGACGGACTTTACTACATGAAAAAAGGCTTTCCAATGCTGTCAGGAGGGGTTTTCCAGGTATTGAGACTGCTAGCCAACAGAAAAGGAGAGGCAAGGTCATGTAGCTGTGCTAAGGTAATTTCTGCTACCAATAGCACTTCTTTAGTTGACTTTAATAGCCTCAAGGGCTTTTTTTTCCCTCAATTGCAGGCCATAGCTGCTCATATGGTACAAGCCGTGTGCTTATAGTCTTACACTCAGGCATCCAAAATGACTGCAGTGGCGATTCAATGAAGTGGTGCTTATTCAGAGTTATAACTTCCTTTAGTTGATTTATTTTAACTCCCAACAGTGAGCCGTGTTTACCGAGATATTTGATTTTCTCTTTGAAGAAATTCATATCTTGCGCAAAGAATTCTACATCATCGACATGGACATATATCCACATTTGATATGGTTTCTTCACATAGAACAAGCATGGGTCCAGTTTTCAGGAAAGAAAACTTACATTCTTCAGCCATGACTTAAGATTACTGTACGATGTTAAAAGGTCCTGCTTGAGGCCGTAAATGACCTTTTCAGGCAAAGACAGTGTTGTGATAAATTAATGTCCAAGCTCTGTGGAATATCAAGAAAAACATTTTCCTTCAGGGGGGGTGTTTCAGAATTCACTTTTGACATCCATCTGGTAAAATTCTAAGTTATTAGAAAATGCATGGGAAATTAACACCCTAAATGAGCTTAGATGGGCAATAGAAGAATAGGTTTTATTGTATTCCATTCCAGGAGTTTGTGTGAATCCTGGTTCTCAACTATATTGTATAGGTGATCTCTTTTTAGCTTAAAAGTCCCTGTCGTGCCTACAACTTCATACGTCTTTTTGAGCTCTTAAAACTCCCATATCATCAATTTATTCATGGATTTAAATTTTTTTCTATTTAAAAAGTCCAAAACACCTTCTCCTTGGATTTCAAGGCACCTTGGTATGCCTCAGATTTGTTGTCTGCTATGGTCATATAAGTTTTTTCCCTTCTTTTTTAAGGTATTATATGCAGGCAATTAAACTCAGAAGTGATAAGAGTGGGATTAAATGGACCAATCACCCTTATTATAATTGATCCAATGTTGTTATTGGCCTGATTATTATTGATAGTTTCCACTTCCATTGCGTCAGCTTATTGTTTGTTTTCTTTTTAGTTGTCTCACATTGTTTTCCCAGGTATTCATTCAGATTATTCTCCAAAAAAATAGTTTCATCTTGATAAGAGAGCGAATAATCTATTTCTACTGAATTGACATTCGTCTTGTACATGTGACTTGGAATGTGTTATTCCATTGGCTCTGTTTCAATGGCACACAAGGTTTTACTCTTACCTCCTAATATATGTGGAAAGATTTTCTGATTAAAGGTTGCATTCCTAGTAACAGTAATATTCAACTCAGCTAAGCTTAATATTTGGTAATAAGTGTTTTCATTTACAAATACTATTAAAACGTCTTCTTGGCCAGGAGGAGAAAGTTTTCAGCTTTTCTGGTTTTTAAAGCTGTAGATTACCGCATGAGACCCAAATATCCTCATCCTATTCATTCTTTGAGGGGTATGGCTTCAGAAATAATATTTGAAAGAAATACTGCTGTATTAATTGCGTCAGCCCAATATTGATTTGGAAGATTAGCGTTATTCATCAAGCACTTGGATTTTTCAAGTATGGTTAGATTGCACCTCTAATAATTTCCATTGTTCTCTGTGGTCTCAGGAGGTGAGAATATGTGGACAAAGCCACATTCCTCAGCTAATTTTTCAAATTTTTGTTTAGGGACTCACCTCCGCAATATAAGGTCTGTTTCTTCATATTTTGTCCTGTTTATTTTCCTTTCAGTTTTTAGAAATGAAAAATTAATCAAATATTTCTGATTTACTTTCTTCAAACCTCATTATTTTTAATGATTTGGATTGATGGAAAATTGTAATGAGGTATCTGAACCAAGATATTGAAGGTGTAAGCTGGGGTGTCTTTCGTGACTTCCAGTTTATATAAAAGGAATTTAATAAATTAATTAAAGAGTGGAATACTATTAAAATAAAATAATAGAGACGTCACTATGGTTAAATTATAGTATTATTAGTGGGATGAGCTTCACTAATAATATTAAAGATAATTTATAATTGTAAGCAATATAAATTATTATATAAAGGTTTGAGAGATCTTATATTTTTTAAAGTAATAAATGATTTAATTTAAACTGTAAAAAATATATATAAAATTGAGCTCTGAGGTATCATTCAAAGGTAAGAATGATCCTCTTAAATATTGTAAATACAAAAATATAAACGATGTCATAATAATATTTTTATGACATCATCAAAAGAAATGAATAATTATTTATTTACAAAATTAAATGATGTCATATGATGACATCATTAAGATTTAAAATAATAAATTTTTATTTTTAGGTTAAAGTTTCAACCTAATAATTAAATAAAATAAAAAATTAAGATGTAGACGGTGTAGCAGGTAAGCCATTACATGCTTGCAGGCTCACATTTCATAACACTAAAAAAAAAATAAAAAAATGATAAGTTTAAGTAATTTATAATTCATAATAACAACTGCATCTATTTATAATCTTCATGATAATATTTTGAGTTTTTGAATCATTAAAATAAAGTTCTTTTCTTGTTGTATAATCTGAATGATAGAAATTGTTACAAATTTGTATTTCTTCTTCATTCAGAAATTCAAAATAAAATGAATTTTCGCGTTTTTTTATTTCTTCAATGTAAGTTTTTAATTGACTGTAGTCTTGATTTGAAAAAAATAATTTATCAAGGTTTATTGCATTATCTATTTTTGTTGTCATGTTTTTTAAAGCTTTCGATATTGTTTCTTTCAGTTTTGTGGATTTCCCGTTTATCCTCTTTGCTAGAAATGTTTGAATTTCATTTTGTATTTTACTTGCATCGACAATGTTGCTCTCTTGTTTATCTTCAATTTTCGTTGGTAGACTGTTACTATTATTGATTTTATTCAGATCGCACGTAGTACAACTACTATTTTTACTGCTAATGGTGTTTTCAGTAGATTTTGCATCGATCTCTTCATCAAAGTCACATATCCTTCTACCACTGCCCATAGTGTTACTCTTATTGTTGTCTGTAGTAGATTTTAATTTTGATTCTTTTTTTATTTCATCAATCATCTTGCAAGATTGTTTTTTAGTATAAGCTTTAGTTTTCCTACTACTATCAATGTTGGAACCTTCGTTGTTGAATACTTTTCTAGTGGCATTGTTTTCAGCGATACTTTCATGTTTTTGAGACTTTGTGCAGCTATCCGATTGATTAATATTATGAATAAGGTTGAACCAATTTGATTTAGGAATAGAAGCTTTATCATTGGAGCTGTTGACTTCTGTATTACTATCAATAGATCCTTCTGAAGCTGTATTTGTAATCAGCTTTTTATTCGAACAAGACCAAGTATTTTGATTCATCTCAGTCATTAGATCTTGTTGATGAGTATTCTTGTTAATCAAATTTTTTGAAAAAATTAAATTAGACGCTTCAACGTTATTCAATCCTTTTTTCTTGTTTCTTCCTGATGAGAATGTCGTCAAATCGCTATCATTTGAACGCTTGCGATTCAACCAAGCCTCAGATCGATTAGTACGCTTTCTGTGCTGACGACGAGGTGTAGAGTTGTTAAAAGAACTATTGCTAGTCATTATCTTGGATAGGTGACCAGCTATAGTACTCATGTCTTTCATGAGTAAAGAAATATTTTTAAGAAGTAATACTACAGATAGATCAAGAGTAGTATTTTTTGAATTTTTCATGTTAGACGATTTAACAGATGAGTCTAACTAGATAGGATAGTATCAATAAAAGAGATTTGAAATCAACACTTCAAATCGTCGTAGATTATTGTAAGTAAAAAAATCAGAATTATCTTTGATTTTTTTTTGGATGACGGAGTAAGAATAGATATAAATTTAATTAGGTAGTATCCAACGTCTAATTAATTTATCAGAATTAATTAACTAATTAATTATTTCTAATGATAATTTTAATATATTAAATGTAAGCTGGGGTCTCTTTCGTGACTTCCAGTTTATATAAAAGGAATTTAATAAATTAATTAAAGAGTGGAATACTATTAAAATAAAATAATAGAGACGTCACTATGGTTAAATTATAGTATTATTAGTGGGATGAGCTTCACTAATAATATTAAAGATAATTTATAATTGTAAGCAATATAAATTATTATATAAAGGTTTGAGAGATCTTATATTTTTTAAAGTAATAAATGATTTAATTTAAACTGTAAAAAATATATATAAAATTGAGCTCTGAGGTATCATTCAAAGGTAAGAATGATCCTCTTAAATATTGTAAATACAAAAATATAAATGATGTCATAATAATATTTTTATGACATCATCAAAAGAAATGAATAATTATTTATTTACAAAATTAAATGATGTCATATGATGACATCATTAAGATTTAAAATAATAAATTTTGATTTTTAGGTTAAAGTTTCAACCTAATAATTAAATAAAATAAAAAATTAAGATGTAGACGGTGTAGCAGGTAAGCCATTACATGCTTGCAGGCTCACAGAAGGAGGACCAATTGGTGCTACTATGCAAATGTGAATCCAGACTAAAAGCTATACAATGACCTTTGTTTGTTTCACAGCTCAAATGTGGATGTTATGTATTTGACAAGCCCAGGCTTCTAAGGACTGCTGGTCAAGGGTGTCCTAGTCTACTGTGCCAAGGATTATTCCCTGAGGTGGAAAGTAGGTTTTTTTGTAGGTCATAGTTGATATTAATAAGCCAATTAATTATTTCTCCATTTTAAATGGGAGAAAAGTTGTTTTCTTGTCAATTCAAAATCAGGTTGTTTTTAAATAATTCCAGAATCCTTTCAAGATTAAGCTTTAAAGTTGGAACAAAAAAACAATCTTATAATTCCAAAGTCTTTCCATTTCATCTTAATTAAACTTCACCTTTAATAATAACTGCTAAGTGAATTTGGATGTCTCCTATTTAAGCTTTAGGGGTTATGTATCTCATTTTACTGGTAAGTGTTGTTTTGAGTTGGACACATGGTGCATAGAACCACAGTCAATTAAAGTTTCATTGGATGTGAGCTGCTGTTTTCCTGAGAGGGTTGTCAGATCCTGAGCTCTGGATAGGTGAGAAGAGGGATTTTTCTTTTTCTTATTTTATTTTTGACTAGGTCTCAAGTGTGGGTTCTCTTTGAAACATTCAGCATTCCTGTGGGTGGTACATTTTTCATTATTTTTAAAATTGCTACAGTAGTAAATTATTTTGTGAGGTTCATCCAGGGATCGTGTTGGTACAGTCGGATTTATATCACTTTTATGAATTTAGTGACAGTTATGGATAGCAAATTCTTGAAGTCTTGATAGAATTGATTGAGGCCTTTTGATTATGTCCTCATTGAAGATCAGGCTTCTGACATATTCGGTGAGATTTTGTTTTCCTCCTGGTTTTTGGATTAAAGAGTATGATAGGAGCTCCTTTGAAACTAAAATACTTAAGGAATCCAGTTCCATCATTAGTTTATAAAAAGTATCAACATAGCTCTTCAAAGTTCTATCATAAAAACATTGCTGCCATTCCATACAAACTTGGCCTCTGTTGATGGTTTGTGTAAGATGTGTCTATGAGGCTTGTTGATAATATTACTATTAACCAACAGTACTATGACTGTTCTTATGAAATATAATAATAAAAATTATTAAAACCACAATTAAATAATTAAAAAATATTTCTTTTATGTGTTATACACCACTAGTGATTATAACAGTAAGCAGTAATTGTCTACAAGAATCAATTACAAGAAGAATTAAATAATAAAAACTTCTCTATTAAAATAATGAAGTTATTTTTTTTATAAAGATAATTATTGAAGAAAACTATTAATAGAGAAAACTTTAAGAATTTAAGATAAATCACTCACTAATACTCCAAAGAACTTGTTGAAAGATAATAGTAGAGGAATTTGATGGGTAATTGTAGATTTAAAAGATCAAAAATGGATATATAACAGTATTATAGAAATATATAGTTGATCTCTATGATTTCACTTCTTTCTGATTGATTCTGAAGAAATAGCTTTAACTAATACTTGTTGGTAATAATGATATAATGGAATAATGTGATGATTTGGAAAAAACAGAAAGAGGAGTGTCTTTTAAGTCCAAGACAGCTCACATAGGTATGCCATGGAGCAAACTGAAAAACCAGTGAGTGAGAAAACCATTAAACTTTCTGTATTATTGATTGCATCATCTGTTGTCATGTAAGATTATCATAATTACTTAATTGAGGCTTTTATGTAACCACCAACCCATTTATGGTTAAGAATAAAAGGAGTAACAACTGTAAATCTTCATTTATTCCAATGGAATCATTGATTTCTCAAATTTATCAATGTTATTGGATATTTCATCACAGAATGTATTTTCTGTAAATTTTTAAAGATTCTGTGTTTCACAAGGAATAATCAAAAATGGACTGTAAGTAAAACTTTAATTTTACCTATAAAAGTAACATTATTTTTGGCTTTTATATGAATTATACAGTTCTCAATTGGTCCTGAAAGTCTCAGATACATTAATTAAGAATTGTATTTTTAATGAATTTTTTAGGTTTTTACCTCATTTCTACGTAGAATTGCAAATAGCAGTATATGGCTGGTTGCTATGAGGTAAATCAATTGATACTAGTCCAAAAATTGTTTTAATTACTCTTTTGGGGCTTATCCATGGAAAGTCATTAATAATTGACATGGTTACAGGAGTCTAAGTTGCTCTTTACCTCCTTGGCATATCAAAATAGCAGCTTATTTGCTATTTTCTTATGATATACTGAAGTTCTGACTTGGTGTAACAACCACTAATCAGGGGTAAGGGAATTCATACTTACACCCACTTGAACACCTCAAACCGGCAAATCCACTGTGTGTATCAACATTCAGTTTTAGAAATCTTTCTCTGAAACATGCATACAGTCTGGTTTATCAATACAGCCTGTCAATACTTGTACAGGTTGGAATTACCCAATACAGTTTGGATACACCATTTCCAAACTGTATGATCACTCAATAGCACCACTCCTCCTGTGCAGGCCCTTTATTAGCCAGATGCCATTCAATCATCATTTATTCCCATGAAAATTGCCTTTCTGGATCAGGGCTCATGATTCTCACATATACCAGCCTCTCTCTCCCCCCAGGGACTTTTCCCCAGCTAAATAATTTAGTTTATTTATTTTTTCATAATTATTCTTATACTTATTTTGGGTATTATAATTATTTAATTTTAAGTTAGTCTTTGCCTGTACAGTATGAGTTGGGTGGCCATATCCTTATTAACCCTTCTCTTCCCATTTTGGGAGGTTAAAACAGTGGACTTGGACTTGTTTGTGGTTGGCTCTTTTATTCTGTTGCTCTTATTCTTTTGATGCTGCTTTTCTTAAATTTCTTTTATTAGTAATTCATCATCTTACAATCTTAAGTGTATTCATTGCTTACCATATCCTTGAGCCATCCATAAGTGCATCCCAGTTTATTGAGTGCCAGGCCCTCTTCACTTAGAAGAGCCCCTGTGACATTAAATGAATTAACGGATATTTGATTCTTTCTTTTCATTCATTTATATTAATTTCTCTAATTAATCAATTATGACTCTTTAATGATCTTCTGATTCGCATGATTATGATTTTTCTATCTTCAATTTTCATCTCATTCATCATATTCATATGAAAATTGATTCTTATCATTTCTTAAGCATTTCTGACCACCTCATTTCATTCTTCAATTCTATCTCAATCAAATATTTCTTCTGTTTTCTCATTCAGGTCTTATCAGGAGTTAGTGATTGGATAATTGATTGGTTGATTGATTGGGATTCATTGGGTTATTGATTCAGCAATTCAGCATTTTTTTTGGATTGGACTGATTGACTTTGAATTACTCAAGATAACTAATTGATCCTCACAAATTCATTATTAATTATTTATTGATTTTGAACCCTGAATATATTTATTTGACTGATTGATTCCTCAAGACTCTCAATTGATATTGAAGACATTGACTTATTGATTCATTGTTGAATTCTTCAAGATTTTTTATATTTGATTGACTGCAAATATTGACTGAATTGATTGATTGATTGATTGATTGAATTGTTTTCACATCAAGACTATTAATTGATTCCTAAAGATCATCAAGATTTTATTTATTATTTATTTGGCCAAGCATTGATTCCTTATTGTGATCCTGTGAGGTATGTATAACATACGCATAAGGCCACAAATGATTTTATAGACAGTTAATTTTGTCTTAAACAGACTTTTC
This sequence comes from Austropuccinia psidii, assembly GCA_023105745.1. Classification (NCBI taxonomy): domain Eukaryota; kingdom Fungi; phylum Basidiomycota; class Pucciniomycetes; order Pucciniales; family Sphaerophragmiaceae; genus Austropuccinia; species Austropuccinia psidii. Next base: position 35,972,136 of record JALGQZ010000012.1, read on the forward strand.
AGTTGAATTTAAAATGAAAAATAACAAAAAATAAGTATAAATTTTTTTTGGATAAACAAAGTTATAATTATTATGTCATTTTTGGATTCTACACCAAAAATAACCTAGGGTACACCCATAGGGTGTTATACCCAAAAACACTTAAATCTTGTGTTATTGGAAGATTTAAGAATCTCACAGTACTAATGTAGCTTTTTTTAACATTTTTTAAAATTGTTGAATTTAAGCTTAAATGAGCTTAAATTTAAAAATGCATAAGGTTAATGCAAACTTACCAAAATTTTAGTTAAAATTGAGGTGTGGTGTATATTTACTGAATTGGCTAAGGATTTGCCATACAGAATGTAAATCCTGCGTAGGCTCAATTTAAAAGGGTTTAAGGCCATGGTATGGCTTTAAATAAATAAAAGGGCAAAATCCACGCAAAAAGGTGGGACAAAAGAAAAAGACCAAATAGAGCTGGGGTACCCAACTTTTTGGATCTGCAATGATTCAATTAAGGTTGTCCACCTGTATTGGAGGATTTTCAACCTTATTTAAACTTTAAGATTTACCTTTGATCCAATCTTAAGGTTTAAACTGGTTTTATCCCAATTTGGACAGGAATTTCAAGCTGCCAAAGGGTAAATCCCAATATGCAGGCTTGAAATCAAGGTTTTAAGAACTGTCAAAGCTTAAAATAAGCTTAAAAAGCTTAAATAAGCTTAAAACTTTAAGGCTTCAAGCATTAAAACCTTATCAAAACTTAAGGTTTGGTGTGTATTGCTATTTTACGTGGAAAAATAGCAATAACTTCAAAAATTCATTAAAAATCCAATTCTTAATGGATTTGCTTAAACATTTCACACAACTTAGAACTAAATATTATCCATATATAAATTAAATTTAAAGTATCTTTTTTAAATAAATTTCCTGGGTAATCAGCCTGGAAATTTACTCTTTTAATTAAACTCAAAGAAAATTATGATTTCTTTAAAAATTAATTAAAAATTGAGTTTAAGAGATTTTTGCTTGAAACTCTAATTTTAAGTTGTTCATGTGATAAACTGCAATATAAATAAACTTATTTTAAATTAAAACTTAAAATAGTTAAACTAAATGAGGATTAAAGTTACTTGGAGTTAAGAATAACACTGGTAACTTTAAATTGGAAGTAAAAATAAGTTGCCTTAATTTAGGAACTTTATTTTTAAGCATGGTTTTTAAGTTTTAACCTGAGCACGCCCTCTACATCCATTATGAATCATGAGAGCTGCTCTGAAGACATAAAAAGAGTCTTTTCATCACTGTTTTTGTCCATCATTCATTATCAATCCAATCATATTAGTAATTTAAACAGGTAAAGTTTTATTAAATAGAAAATCTTATTATTAAAAGTAATTCTTGAGTTATTTTTATTCTTTATTTATTGAAATTAAAGAATTGAAGTCATAGAATTTAGATTATTGTTGTAATCACCAATAATATATTTTATTATATAAAATTATCATTTTAAATATCTTTTGAAAATCCACAAATTCCTCTCAAAAACTCTTTAATCATAATTTATATTATAAAAAGTTGTTTTATCTTTAAATTTATTGATTTTTGACGTGTTTTTTTTAACTTATAACCTTTATTTAGTATAATAACTGTTGTATTAGACTTGTTGTATTAAATAAATCTTATAAGTAAGTTTTCTTTAAAGTTCTATATTTTTTTATCTAAACATCAGTTTTTGTATATAGAATTTTTATTCTAAAAGAATTATTTCTGCGCAGTGTGTGTTTAATTCTTTTTATAAATAATATTTATATTATTTATAAGTGGTTAATATTCATATTTTCCACGTGTAATTGTCTCATTAAGAGCTTTACACTTCTTATTGTTATAACTGTCAGTGACTATAACAATAATAGAATAATTATAATTTATTATAATTATTATTATTATTTTTTATGATTATATTATCATAATAATAATTAAATTTATTTTTATATAATTATTTTTAATAATTATGTTTAAATTTGTGGTTATAATATTTCATTATATTATATTTTTCTACTAAGGAAAGTCATAGTACTCTTGATATTGCTACTATTATCAAGAGTTTCATATACAAACCTTACATTTGGGGGCCTGGCCGTGATTTTTAACCAATTTTTGGGACATCAATCATATTCTAGACCATATTTTACTATTTTTTGACGTAAAATTGCCATATTTGTCTTAATATTGGCTTTTTTGGGACTTATCCCTTATAAATAATCTTTATAATATTAATAAAATTAACTTCTTCTTAAGAATATTGTTTGAAACAATATACTATTGTGTCATTAAACAAGTAAAAAATGTTAAAAAAGACAAATTTGTGTCAGATCAGTTAAATGAAGCACAAATTAGCCCTGAGTTAACACCAGAAATGAAGGAAGAACTTATTGAAATCTTATTTCAATATAGAGAAGCCTTTGCTTCTGGTAATGAACCACTTGGGGCTATAAAAGGCCATGAAGTGGATATCATGCTTAATGTGGAAAGGCCTTATCCGCCACTATTAAGAAGACCAGCTTACCCAGCTAGCTCTAGGGCTAGAGAAGCATTAGAAAGTCATATTAATGAACTAATGAAGCTGGGAGTTCTTAGAAAAGTTGGACACAATGAGGAAGTGGAAGTCACAACTCCAGTGATCATTACTTGGCATAATGATAAGTCAAGAATGGTTGGTGATTTTAGAGCACTGAATACCTATACTATACCAGACAGGTATCCAATCCCTAGAATTCTTGAGACTTTGACTCAATTATCCAAAGCAAGATTTATTACTTCAATGGATGCTCTTAAAGGCTTCCATCAGAATGTTTTAACACCTCATGCTGGGAAATTATTGAGAATAATTGCTCATTGTGGTATTTATGAATATTTGAGGATGCCTTTTGGTATTAAAAATGCACCCTCTCATTATTAGAGAATGATGAATACCATCTTCCCACATGAATTATCAGAGGGATGGTTAATCATTAATATTGATGACATTATTATTTGTTCAGAAACCTGGCAATTACATTTAGAGAGACTTTCATTAGTACTTAAGAAAATTCTACAAGTGAACATGAAAATTTCTCTTAAAAAATGTAATTTTGGGTTTCATGAGTTAAAAGCTCTAGGACATGTAGTCTCAGGACTGAGCCTTGGTGTTGATAAAAACAAAGTGGCTGCAGTTTTAGTGAAGCAAATGCCCCAGAACAAAAAAGAAATGATGTCTTTCTTAGGGTTTGCCAGTTATTACAGGCAACACCTTAAAGATTTTGCAATCCATGCCAGATCATTATACAGAATTTGTGATCAACAAACTGTTTTTGAAATGACACAGGAGAGAATTCAAGAATATGATAAAATCAAGTATGCCTTGACCAATGCACCATTATTATTAATGCCAGACTGGAAACTTCCTTTCAAGTTGTATATTGATGGATGTGGTGAAGGTTTAGGAGCTGCTCTTCATCAAGTTCAAATTGTCAATGACAAGCCTTATGAGGGTCCAATTTGTTTTATTTCAAGACAAATTAAACCTACTGAGGCCAGTTATGGAGCTAGCCAAATGGAGTGCCTTTGCCTTGTTTGGACTTTGGAAAAACTTCATTACTATCTCGATGGTAGTGTGTTTGAAGTAATTACTGATTGTAATGCAATGAAATCACTTCTTAACATGAAAACTCTAAACAGACACATGTTAAGGTGGCAGATTGCTATACAGGAGTATAGAGGCAATATGACCATAGTACATAAAGCTGGAAATATTCTCAAGAATGCTGATGGCTTAAGTAGATGGGCATTACCCAATACACCTGAAAATCCTGCCTATGTTCCTACAAGTGCAGAACATCAAATCCCAATTGAAGGAATTAACATCACAGATGTGGGAACAGAATTCTTTGAGGAAGTTAGAGAAAGCTATAAGCGAGATAAAAATTGCCGTATACTTACTGCTCTACTTGACAAAGATTGCAAGGATGCAGCATTGACTAATTCTCTGGATGATATTTGGAAAACATTTTATGATAATGGAAGATTCCATGTGTTTGATGGTATATTATATCATAGATCTAAACACACATGTGTAATGGTCCTCTGTAGTAGAATGTTGATTAACACACTACTACTAGAATGCCATGATAACACTTATTCTGGACATCTGTCTGAAGACAGAACAATGGAAAGAATTAAGACATGTGCCTGGTGGCCATCTTGGACAAAAGATGTCATTGAGTACTGTCATAGTTGTGATAGATGCCAGAAAGCCAACAAAGCTACTGGTAAAAGATTTGGTTTAATGATCCATATTCAAGAACCAAGTACCCCATGGGAAGTGGTTCACATGGATTGGGTAACTGCCTTACCACCTGGAGGTGATAAAAGTTACAATGCATGTCTTGTTATTGTAGACAGATATAGCAAAACACCAATCTTTTTACCATGTCATAAGGATGACACAGCTATGCATACAGCTCTTTTAATTTGGAACAGAGTCATATCCCATAGTGGGCTCTTTAAAAACATTATTAGTGATAGAGACCCAAAATTCACATCAGCCTTATGGACTAATTTACATAAGCTTTTGGGTACAAAACTATCATTCTCAACAGCATACCATCCACAAACAGATGGGTTGGCAGAAAGAATGATTCAAACCCTTGAGGACATGATCAGAAGATTTTGTGCTTATGGCCTGGAGTTTAAAGATTCTGATGGCTTTACCCATGATTGGTGTACTCTTATACCAGCATTGGAATTAGCCTATAAGACCTCCATCCATGCTTTCACAGGCAAGAATCCTGCAATGTTGGAAAAAGGATGGAACCCCAAACTTCCAGTTGATACTTTGAAAAAAGATCTAGTTGATATTCATCCAACTGCTTCAAGCTTTAAAATGTTGCTTGATAAAGTAAGGCACCATGGAAATCAAAGCATGAATGATGCCTTTGAATATGCTAAACAGAAATGGGATAAAAGTCATAAAACCCCAGAATTCAAAGTAGGGGACATGATAGTAGTTTCAACCTTGAACTTTAATAATATTAAAGGCCCAAAGAAATTGAAAGATTCCTTTGCAGGACCATTTATTATCAAAGCCCTTCATGGGACAAATGCAGTACAAGTGGAACTGTCAGGAGAGTTAGGAAAAAAACATCCAACTTTTCCTGTCAGTCTTGTAAGGCATTACACTTCAAGTGATAAAGAATTGTTTCCTTTAAGAAATGAAACACCCTTAGAGGTACCCCCACTTGAACCAAGTGAGGAAAAGAAGGTACTGAAAGTCTTAAAAGAAAGAAGACTTAGAGGTAAAAATGAAAGAGAATACTTAGTCAGGTATAGAAGCCCACAACATGAAGATGAGTGGATTGAAGAAAGTAAAATACCTGATTCCCAAAAGTTTCTCAGAGGATTCAGACATGAGAGAAGGCCAATTCCTCAGTAATTGAATTGTGTGCTTTTCATACTTGAAAAGTATCAGTAGAGAGGTTGGACAGTGGATTATACCCCCCCCAAATAACTTGGGAGTATACTACAAAAAGAAACATTGTGGTACAATTTTTTTTTGGTGGTAGGGAATGTGAGCCTGTGAGGTATGTATAACATACCCATAAGGCCACAAATGATTTTATAGACAGTTAATTTTGTCTTAAACAGACTTTTTAGTTGAATTTAAAATGAAAAATAACAAAAAATAAGTATAATTTTTTTTGGATAAACAAAGTTATAATTATTATGTCATTTTTGGATTCTACACCAAAAATAACCTAGGGTACACCCATAGGGTGTTATACCCAAAAACACTTAAATCTTGTGTTATTGGAAGATTTAAGATCCTCACAGTACTAATGTAACTTTTTTTAACATTTTTTAAAATTGTTAAATTTAAGCTTAAATAAGCTTAAATTTAAAGTTGCATAAGGTTTATGCAAACTTACCAAAATTTTAGTTAAAATTGAGGTGTGGTGTATATTTACTGAATTGGCTAAGGATTTGCCATACAGAGTGTAAATCCTGTGTGAGCTCAATTTAAAAGGGTTTAAAGCCATGGTATGGCTTTAAATAAATAAAAGGGCAAAATCCACGCAAAAAGGTGGGACAAAGGAAAAAGACCAAATAGAGCTGGGGTACCCAACTTTTTGGATCTGCAATGATTCAATTAAGGTTTTCCACCTGTATTGGAGGATTTTCAACCTTATTTAAACTTTAAGATTAGACTTTGATCCAATCTTAAGGTTTAAACTGGTTTTATCCCAATTTGGACAGGAATTTCAAGCTGCCAAAGGGTAAATCCCAATATGCAGGCTTGAAATCAAGGTCTTAAGAACTTTCAAAGCTTGAAATAAGCTTAAAAAGCTTAAATAAGGTTCAAACTTTAAGGCTTCAAGCATTAAAACCTTTTCAAAACTTAAGGTTTGGTGTGTATTGCTATCTTACGTGGAAAAATAGCAATAACTTCAAAAATTCATTAAAAATCCAATTCTTAATGGATTTGCTTGAACATTTCACACAACTTAGAATTAAATATTATCTATATATAAATTAAATTTTAAGTATCTTTTATAAATAAATTTCCTGGGTAATTAGCCTGGAAATTTACTCTTTTAATTAAACTCAAAGAAAATTATGACTTCTTTAAAAATTAATTAAAAATTGAGTTTGAGAGATTTTTGCTTGAAACTCTAATTTTAAGTTTTTCATGTGATGAAATTTAATATAAATACACTTATTTTATATTAAAACTTAAAATAGTTAAACCAAATGAGGATTAAAGTTACTTGGAGTTAAGAATAACACTGGTAACTTTAAATTGGAAGTAAAAATAAGTTGCCTTAAGTTAAGAACTTTATTTTTAAGTATGGTTTTTCAGTTTTGAACTGAGCACGCCCTCTACATCCATTATTAATCATGAGAGCTGCTCTGAAGACATAAAAAGAGTCTTTTCATCACTGTTTTTGTCCATCATTCATTATCAATCCAATCATATTAGAAATTTAAACAGGTAAAGTTTAATGAAATATAAAATCTTATTATTAAAAGTAATTCTTAAGTTATTTTTATTCTTTATTTATTGAAATTAAAGAATTGAAGTCATAGAATTTAGATTATTGTTATAATCACAAATAATATATTTTATTATATAAAATTATCATTTTAAATATCTTTTAAAAATCCACAAATTCCTCTCAAAAACTCTTTAATCATAATTTATATTATAAAAAGTTGTTTTATCTTTAAATTTATTGATTTTTGACATTTTTTTTTTAACTTATAACCTTTATTTAGTATAATAACTGTTGTATTAAATAAATCTTATAAGTAACTTTTCTTTAAAGTTCTATATTTTTTTATCTAAACATTAGTTTTTTTTATATAGAATTTTTATTCTAAAAGCATCATTTCTGCACAGTGTGTGTTTAATTCTTTTTATAAATAATATTTATATTATTTATAAGTGGTTAATATTCATATTTTCCACGTGTAATTGTCTCATTAAGAGCTTTACACTTCTTATTGTTATAACTGTCAGTGACTATAACAATAATAGAATAATTATAATTTATTATAATTATAATTATTATTTTTTATTATTATATTATCATAATAATAATTAAGTTTATTTTTATATAATTATTTTTAATAATTATATTTAAACTTGTGGTTACAATATTTCATTATATTATATTTTTCTACTAAGGAAAGTCATAGTACTCTTGATATTGCTACTATTATCAAGAGTTTCATAGACAAACCTTACACTTATTGTGAAGTATCATCAAGTTTTTATTATCAATTTCTCAATAATGCCACTTAAGCATAGCCCTCCAGCCAAGAACACTAGATCTCAAAGAAATACAGCTGTTCTCACTCCTAAAGCAAGGTTTCCTCTTGACAGCACACCATCAGTTCATCAACTGAGTGCAAACTTGGAAAGACGACCACCAATGGAAGGAGAAGCACCCTCCAGAAGAGGGGGAATGAAATCAAGAAGATCAAGATCTTTCTCTGGCCTCTTGGGTGGTTATCCTGGCATGTCTGAAGGTGCAAGAGCAATACTTGGAGAAGTTGAAGATGAAGAGGGGGAGGAATCTGCGGAAGAGGAAGATTCTGGGGAAACTGAAGTGGCAGATGCCTTCGCAAATGCTCCAGAGGTACCCCAGCATTCTAATCTACCCCCTAATAATCAACCCCTTGTCTCTCAATCTGATCCAAGTGTCCTCAAGAACATGGAGCAAATGGCTACTATTATGGGACAACTTTCTCAAGCAGCAGCCCCCAGGGACAATTCCAAAGCCCCTTCATTCAAGACTCCATCAATGAAAGCACCAGAGTCTTTTGATGGTACTCAAGCCCACAAAGTGAGAGGGTTTATTCAATCCTGTCAACTCATTTTTCATGATGATCCAGCAAATTTCTTCTCTGACACAAACAAAGCTCTGTACTAAACTTCTTATCTCACTGGTAGAGCTTGCAAATCAATTGAACCCTATATCTCCAATATTTCCAATGAAGATCCTTCCTACCTCCTCAATAATTGGCGGTTATTTGAAACTCAATTATTCACTCTGTTTAGTGATCCCAATGAGCTCAGGAAAGCTGAAAAAGAGTTGGACAATTTGAGGATTAAGGAAAGTAGTCATGTATCCTTGTACATTGCTGATCTCAGGAGGTTAATGTCAAGAATTGGAGATTGGGGAGAAAGAGCCTATATCCATGTCTATAGAAGAGGATTGGCATCAAGACGTTTGGACCAGTTGGATTCCTACCCTGGTAATTTTGATACTCTTCAGGAACTCATGGACATTACCCTGGAATTAGATACCAGATACCATGGGAGGCAGAAAGAGAAGGGTAGTCATCAAGAAAAGAAGCCTCCTGTTACTGGATCCAACTCTTCAAGGCCTCCTAAAGACTCATCTTCAAGAAGGCCTCACCATAAGAAAAACAAGAAGGGAAAGCAATTTCAAGATTCAAGGGACAAGCCCCATTCTGCTCTGCTTAATAAGGACAATAAATTAATTGGTTCTGAAAAGGAGAGGAGGATCAAAGAAGGGTTATGTTCTTATTGTGTTGGAAAGAACCCAATTGTAAAATGCTTCAAGAGACCTCAGAACAAGCCTGGGTCATCAATAGGCTTCCCTACCAAGCAGGGAAAAGCCTGAGTAAGAATCATGATGTGTTCAATGGTTCTCACTTCTTTCCTTCAAGAGCACAATTGTGAGCTCTGAATACTAGTGTCAAGAAATCTTTAAGGTTTCTTATTTTTTTGCCTGTCTCTGATATTTTTGATTGTATTCTCATTGATTCTGGTGCTAAAAACTCTTTTATTGCAAAGAACGTTTTTCTCAAGTACTCATTGACTATGTCAATGCGGCCTGAAAAGATTCTTCTTTGCATTCTGGATTCAAATGAATCCCCTGCCTTGTTCATCACCCATTATACCAAGTGGTTAGTTGACTTGCCTTCCTTCCTGTCACATGGTGGAATGTGATCAGATGTGGTTTCAAAACCACATCTGAATCCAATAAAGGCTATACAGGCCTTTTGCAAACCACAAGCCCATCTCATAGAGTGAATAATCTTCACTTCCTCTAGGTGGAAAGGTCTAGTAGCCTTTCCACCCCATTTCAGGATAAAAGGAGGGCTTTTCACAGCCAGAAAAGCTTTCCACTTCCTACTCTTAAATTCCTATGTAGTAAAACTGTCAAAAACAGTGATACTCTTGGAAAATAACCAGGTATAATTATAATCTTAATTATTGTAGTCTTTATTATTTCCATCCAACAGGTAAAGCTGCACCCAGGGCTTTCAACAGCACTCACCACCACTATTTGATAATATTAAAGGCCTTTAAACTTTATTATAAAATCCTTATTCTCTATCAATAACTTTATTTTATATCTTTTATCACGTTTCACAGTCACAGTTAAAGGTGTAAATAGCCTAATTACTACTTCTACATAGACTCAACCTGACACTTCTTCTGTCCATATCCCTTCCATCGTGCCATCTCAGTCATTACTCAAATAAATAGATGAGGTCTTCAAAGAGATAAAAGATGTTGGAGAAGATGTTGCTATATCTTCACTTCAGAAATACAAACTGTGTTGAAGGTAGTCCCTCCTTCTTATCACATATATTTGGATGTATTCTCCAAGGTGAAAGCAGAGAAACTCCCTCCACACCATCCCTGTGATCATCATATTGAATTGGAGGGTCTTCTACCTCCAGTTGGTGTTATCTATTCACTATCAAATAGAGATTCAGAAAGACTGCAGGCCTACATTTCAGAGAATGTAGAGAATGGTTTCATAAGGCAAAGCTCCTCTGCAACAGGAGCACCTGTCCTTTTTGTCAAGAAAAAGGATGGAGGTCTTCATTTGTGAGTTGACTACGTCAAACTCAACACTGTCACTAGGAAGAACAGGTATCCTGTTCCTCCTATGAACCATCTTCTTACCATATTCAACAGTTCCACTATCTTCTCCAAGATAGATCTGCATGGTGCATATAATATCCTGAGAATCAAAGAGGGGGATGAGCACTTAATTACCTTCAGAACCAAATATGGTAGTTATGAGTATTTGGTTATGCCATTTTGCCTTACCAATGCTCCAGCTTCTTTCCCAAATCTTGTGAATGACATATTTGCAGATTTCTTGGATATTTTTGTTGTAGTTTGATGAGATGATATTATGGTCTTTACCATTTCTGAGGAGGAACATGTCAAACATGTAGTCTCTGTCCTCCAAAGACTGAGAGAAAATAGCTTGATTGCCAAAGCCTCCAAGTGTGTATTCCATGCCTCAAGTGTGGAATACTTGGGCTCTGTTGTTTCAAGTGATGGCCTCAAGATGGATTCTTCTAAATCTCAGCAAATCCTCAATTGGCCTCAGCCAAAGAACATCAAGGCCATTCAATCCTTTCTTGTCTTTGCCAATTTCTATTGTTGTTTCATGAAAAATTACTACCAAAAAATCACTTCTCTCACTTCCCTTCTCAAAAAAGACTCTCCCTTGATCTCCAATGATAAAGCTCTTAGTCAGTCTCAAATACTCAAAGAAGAATTCACCACCGCTCCTATCCTTTCTCATTTCAATCCTTCTCTACCAACTATTTTAGAGATTGATGCTTCTGATTATGCCTTGGGTGCTGTACTTAGCCAGGTGAATGACTTAGGAAAGCATCCCATTGCATTTGACAGTCACAAGCTTCTCCCAGCTGAGCTGAACTATGAAATTCATGACAAGGAACTCCTAGGCATAGTTTGGGCTCTCAAGTGCTGGAGAGCTTTTCTTCTTTCTCTTTCCAATTCTTTTGAGCTCTTGACAGACCACCCTTCTCTTCAGTATTTCATGTCTTCCAAAGTTCTTACTTGTCGTCAGGCCTGTAGGGCTGAATTCCTTTCTGAGTTTCATTTCACTATTACTTACTGCCCTGGCAGGCTGGCCACTTTACCAGATGCCTTGTCACGTCGGGATGACGTGTACCCAGAGAGGGGGGTGGAGGTGAATCAGTTGCAGATTATTTTCTTGAACCTCAAGCCAAGTTATTATTATTCAAAGATAGAGTGGTAATCCCAAGCAATGAAGAAATCCAACTCAATATTCTTCAAACGCATCATGACTCACCTTTGGATGGCCATCCTGGCCAGGAGAAAACCCTTAAGCTCATCAAGGGGGACTTTCATTGGTCTTGCATGAATCAATTCATTAAGGACTGTGTGTCCTCATGTCAGAAATGTTCAAGAAATAAGAACACTCATCATAAGAAGTTTGGATTACTCAACCCTCTTCAAATTCCATCCAGCCCTTGGAATTCATTATCAATGGACATTATCACTCAATTGCCACTGTCAAACAACCTTGATTCAATATTAGTAGTTGTGGACAGATTCTCAAAAATGCCAATATTAATTCCAACTTATGGATCAATCACTTCCCTGGACTTAGCTCAAATCTTTATTAGTCACGTATTTTCCAAACATGGCCTTTCAGTCAGTGTTGTTAGTGATAGAGGTTCTTTATTTGTTTCATCATTTTGGACTCAATTGTGTCAGCAGCTCAAGATATGAAGAGATCGTTCAGCTGCTTTTCACCCTGAAACAGATGGACAGACAGAGAGGGTAAATCAGATTTTAGAACAGTATCTTTGGATTTATGTCAGCTACCATCAAGGTGACTGGCACACCTGTCTCCCTCTGGCTTAATTTTCCTACAATAATGCGGAACATTCATCAACAAAGCAATCCCCCTTTTTTACTATTTATGGAAGAAATCCCAGCTTTGACTCAATCCATGTTTCTCAAGACTCACCTTCTGGAAAGTTATCAAAAAACTCCAATCAGTACAGCAAGTTGTCAAAGAAAAATTACAGTCAGCAATAAGGAGATTCAAGAAGTATGCAGATAGAAATTGGTCAATTCCACCTGATTTTCAAAATGGGGATAAGGTATGGCTAGCTTCCAAGAGCATCAAGACTACAAGACCCACCAAGAAACTTTCAGAAAGATGGCTGGGACCCTTTGAAGTCATTAAGAAGATTGGAAGTCATGCATACCACCTCAAGTTGCCTCAAAAATGGAAGTCAGTTCACCCTGTATTCCATGTGTCCTTATTAGAACCAGGGGAGCAATCAACTATCCCAAATTGACATTAATTGCCACCACCATCAGTTCTAGTGGAACAAGAAGAATGGGAAGTGGCTTGGGTTCTGGACTCCAAACTCAGAAGAGCAAAATTATGGTACCTTGTAGAGTGGAAAGGATTCAGTGAATACCCAGAAAGAACAACTTGGGAACCAGCTTCCAACCTTACCAACTCACCAGACCTTGTCAAGGGTTTCCACTCATTGTATCCAGACAAGCATGGTCCAAATACCTCAAGAGTTTGACTTCTATGGTGCTTGATGGGAAAAAACAGTTACTAAACTAAGTTCCTCTCCTGGCATGCACCTTTAAGGGGGTATTCCACCCAAATTTTGCTCTAAGCATCACCTTGGCAAAGTTGTGAGCACTTGTCAATTCTTTGGACAGATTCAGGAAGCATACAAAATCAATACCCTCCGATTTGGACCTTATCAAGATATGGCTAAATATCTCTTTTCTTTTCTATTCCCTTTTATTATTATTTCAATTTATGCCAATCATCAATATTCAAGACATTCATTACTTTAAAGTCAATTTTGGCAATTTGTTTCATTTTATGGTGCTTAGTGGGGAGTGGGAGTTATGAAAGTACGTTCCATCTCCTGGTATGCATCACTGAGGGTTCTACTTCTTGTAAAACATCACCTTGGCCACTCTGTGAGCATCAAATGCTTGTTTTTTATCTTTCAGACAGTTCTTGGCCAAATTCAAGCAACTCACCACAAGAAGGACAAACATCAGGAATTTCTCTGTTCTTTTTCTCTACTCTCTTTTTCTTTCTTTTTCTTTCTTTTTCTTTCTTTTTTCTTTCTTTTTCTTTCTTTTTTCTTTCTTTTTCTTTCCTTTTCTTTACTTTTATAATTTTGTTTTCTTCTATTTCTTCAAAGCAGCAGCATCCCCTTTCAAATCATGTATTGGGAGGTTCAATTTTTTTTTTCATTTTTAGTATCTTATAAGAGTGGGGATAGAAGTCAAACCAAACACAAACAAGGAAAAGGAAGCTATTTATCTCTACCCAAATCATCAAAAGCTCTCTGAAAGTCATTTATCAACTCATCTTAATACCAAGCAAACCTTTCTTCCATCTCCTCAGAAGCGGTCCCTGGAATAATCCTATCATTAGCATACATGATCACCTCCCTACTATTTCTGTCAACCCTCCTGAATAACTTGGCCAAAGCATCTTGATTTTCACTTTCCGTATTTGGATCTTCCCTGGTAGCGTGGATAGGCCATTGATACCAGCGTTGACACACTTGAGCAGCAGGAAACGGCAAAGGAGAGAGTTATTCCCTTCTTCAACTGCTACTGGCCACAGGTTGGGGTTGTTGAGAGGTGACCATGGGTCAGTTTCTCGGCTGTGGAATGGGGGATGGTCTTAATGCTTGATCTAAGGCAGGCCTGGTGTGGGAAGGGTTGGGTGAGGCAGGAGGAATAGAAGTAGGAATCGTGGCAAGAGTAGGCTGGAAGTTTCTGGGGGTATTGTGGATGATATGGCTCTGGAGTTTCTTGGCAGGAGGATGGGAAGGGGAAGAATTTACTGGATGACAAGCAGAATGGGGAACCATGTCAACTTCTTCACCATCAAGTTTATCACTACCTTCAGCATCTGGATTTGGTGGGGAATCAGAATTTTTCTTATCTGTTTCACCACACCTTCATTATTGATCCCAGAGATTGGGACTTCTGAACTAGAGTATATGGGCCTACTACCAACTGGAAGGGGCCTGCCAACATTCATCCATCTGGCCACATCCCTTTGCCTAGAACCAGTTACTGAAGAATCAATATATCAGTATCCATTCAAGAAATGAAATTTTGTTACTCACAAGCAGATTACCCTGAAGTTGCATCAGGACTAGGCCCCTCAGACACTGGGAACTATTTCTCAAAAGGTCCATCCTTCTTACTCCATAAATACCTCCTCACATTTAAAACTTGTCTCCCAGTTTGATGGCATGGCTTCTTTCCAAGGAAGCAATAGTGAAATTTTGAAGACCTAGGATTGTAATGTTCAAAAAAATCCTTCCTCTTGGCCAAACATTCAGTACAAGCAGGATCAAGAATTTCAACTGCCTTGTAACCATCATAAGTTTGGGAGGGATTGAAATGTCCAGAAGAGGCCATTGAGGGTGAAGCCAATTGACTGAGGACTCCAGAACCACAAAGGACAGATGGTGGCTGTGCAGAAGGGGAAGATTCAGTGAGTTCAGTCAGTTTGCAACTCATGCCTGAGAAAATGCAAGAAGAAGATTCAGTACATCAGAATCAGTCCACTTCAAGCCCAAAGAAAATGACATCAAGGTGATGGGGCCATGACTAAATTATGGTCCCTACTTGAAGCCTCCAAGGTGATGATTCAAGACCCCTTTGGGGCTGAATTCATCACCCAGGACCTCCCCTGCAACTTTCGGGAGGCCAGGATCTTGATGGTCCTGGACCCTCTCAATGGGTCCAGGCCATAGGCCACTTTTTGGTGCCATGGAACCCCTGGATGCCCCAGAAAAATTGGGCCCATGGGGCCTCGAATAGCCCTCACAGTCCATGGACCGTAGAGTGCGGTGTACAGTCCACAGCCTGCGGACCGTAGGAACCCAAGAACCCCAAATGGCCAAAAAAGGCCATGAAGTAACTCAATCAATAAATGCACCCAAGACCCAGAAAAGGTCAAAAGGGGCCATAAATTCAAATTTCATCAAAAATAACCATAGGAAGGGCAAATAACCAAAAGCTATGGTAAGGCCAAAAAGGATTCAAGACCACATATTGAGGCATTTCCAAGGTTATTGGGGACAAGACCACCTTGAAGATTTTTTCAAAGACAATTCCAGTCAAGGCAAGGAAGGGCCCAACATCAGGTTGGACCTTGACAAATGAGATATACAATCATATACTCATTCTTCATCAATTTTTGAGCAGAACAGATTAATGGCATTCATTTTGGGATAAAACCCAAGGCCATGCCCAAAAGGAAGGACTGACTGAATCAAAAGAAGAAATAAGCATATTTCAAAGTGGAAGAACTTACTCAAGTTAAAGAAGGGGGAATTCAAATAAATTTGACAGGGAAGATAGGAAGGGGGATTTTAAGGATAATGGTCAAGAGGAAAAGTGTAAGGTTTGACTATGAAACAATAAGTAAAAATTACTAATTTATTACTTATTGTACTCTGAATGTCCTTATAAAATGAATAAATAAGATTAAAATAATAATAATAATAAAGAAATATTATTATTATGGCGTAAAATTATTATATTATTAAATAAATATAATAATATAATTAATATTATATAAAAATATAATATTATAAATAATATATTAATATAAAATAATTAATATATTATAAAGCTCTTTATTATTGTTACCAACAAATAATAAAGGCGTAAAAAATTGTTTTTTATAAATAAAAAACAATTAATAACAATAATATTACTAATATTAAAGTTATATATTAATATAAATACTATTTATATTAATTAAGAATTATTAAGAGTAATAATAAGAGAGAAATTATTATAATAAGATGAAATAACCTACTTTTAACACTTAAAATAATAATTTTGAGATATTTTACGCCAAAAGAATATAATACAACTTTTTCAAATTGTATTTACAATAAAAAATAAAGAAAATTACTAAATTTCTTGATTTTACGTGGAAATGAGTTTTTAGAGAGATTTTTAACAAAAACAATTAAATAAATGATTTAATCACGTCAAAATAGATGATTATAGCAAGGTGGTCTTTGGTCTTTAATAATATAACAGTTTTATATATAAAGAATAAAGAAATTACCTTTGATTTAATTGATTTAATGTTTTTGATGCGTCTCAGGGGAAAACAGAGTAAAAAGAGCTCTATTTATAGTAAATACCTCCCTCCTAGAGTCCAACAGGCTTCTAGTAGACGTGTACTGATCATATCCACTGGAATTGATCAATATTTTAAGGTTTGAGGGTGATTACATCATGATCAAACCATATTACATCATTATTACACCATTATTTAGAGTTATCACTATAACTCTAATTGTGATGACATCAGAGGCTTGGCAGAACCCCAAATTTCGTGGATTTTATTAGTTTTAATCATAAACTAATAGTATTCACCAATTTTATCACTATTAAGACTGTTAAACTTAATTTAAGGTTACAGTATGTGATCATAACAGCTCAATTTAAGCTCAAACTTTGATCCTCAATAACGTTTAAGGTTTTCACGCTACAGCAATTCAGAGAGTGAATTCTGATAGCCTGACATAACCTCATTATGCTGCCAAGAGCTTTTCATTACATCATCAAAACTCTAATTTTGATGATTTTTCTTGTAACTCATCTTTTCTGTCGAAATTCAATATTTTAAACTTCAAACCTTGATTTCAGGGGGTTATACCCTGAATTTAATAATAAAAATTACATCATTCTTCACGAATGAACTAGGAGAATCTAACTGTATACTTTTTTTTAAGTTTGGACTACTTTCACAACAAAGTGGTCAACAGCTCTGTTTATTTTTATCAATATTTCCTCATAAGTCTTAACCTTGTTTATAATTTGCAAAATAAAGTTCATATCTGTGTTCTTACAGTAATTACGTGGTAACTTTATTTTTGGTTCATCATTCTAGCATGTATAGTTTAGAAGATATTAGCTATGATCACTGAATATATGCGTTGACCAAAAAAGTGCATATATTCAGGATAATTCCTTAAGTATTGATTTTGGGAATTAGCTTATTAATTGTTTTATATGTGGATTTTTGTGGGGAATCCACTGGTACAATTTATTTCACATGTTGTTTCATTAGTTTCTGAGATAAATAAGTTTTTATGGTTTTTATAAGGTATTGTACCTTATAATTCCTTAAATATTGGCTTTACAGATATGCCATAAAAATGGTATATGTGTATTTTTCCATGAGGAATCCAATGGTATAATTTATTTCACATGTTCATTCATTGGTTTTTAAGTTAAACCAATTTTAGTACCAATTTATGGTATTTTTTGTATATTTGAGTAATTATTTTTAGTGTATAATTATTCTAATTAATTTTAATATAATTATATTAAAGGTATAATTATTCTGAGTATTTTTTGTGACCTTATTGGGTATGTGGTCATATCTCAAAGGCTCACATTCCCTACCGCCAAAAAAGATTGTACCACAATCTGATATATGTGATTAGGGTATCATCCACTGTCCTACCTCTTCAATAGACTTTGGTAGTCTTGAAGCTCAATAATGCTTAACTTTTTTATTTTTCAGGTTTTCTTTCATGTCTGAACCTTCTTAGTAGTTTATCAGCATTTGTTATATCTTTCTCAAGTAGCCATTCATCTTCTTGAGTTGAATTTCTATACCTTACAAGGTATTCTCTTTCTTTTTTGTTTCTTGTCCTTCTTTCTTTAAGGACTTTTACTATTTTCTTTTCCTCTCCTTCTTCCAAGGGGGGAATCTCAAGTGGGGGTTTATTTCTTAGTGGAAATAACTCTTTGTCACTTGAACTGTAAGGTTTTATCAGACTTACAGGGAAAGTTGGGTGTTTGTTCATTAGCTCACCTGTGAGTTCTAATTGCACAGCATTGGGTTCATGAAGTGCTTTTATCATAAATGGTCCTGCAAAGGAATCTTTCAATTTCTTTGGGCCTTTTATGTTATTGAAATTAAGGGTTGATACTAAAACCAAGTCCCCTATTTTGAAGTCAGGTGGCTTATGACTTTTATCCCATCTTTCTTTTGCATATTTAAAAGAATCTTGCATGCATCTGTTTGCATGGTGTCTTGCTTTGTCAAGCATTATCTTGAAGCTGCTTGCTGTTGGATGTATATCCACTAAGTCCTTTTTGAGGGTATCATAAGGAAGTCTTGGATTCCAACCTTTCTCTAGCATTGCTGGTGTTTTGCCATTAGAAGAATGGATTGATGTCTTATATGCCAATTCAAGTGCTGGTATTAGTGTACACCAATCATGGGTAAAACCATCAGAATCTTTGAATTCTAGCCCATAAGCACAGAATCTTCTGATCATGTCCTCTAGGGTCTGTATCATTCTTTCTGCTAAACCATCAGTTTGAGGATGATAAGCTGTTGAGAATGATAACTTTGTCCCAAACAGGTTATGGAGATTTGTCCATAATGCTGAAGTGAACTTTGGGTCTCTGTCACTTATAATATTTTGGAATAAGCCTGTGTGGCTAATGACTTTATTCCATATCATTATGGCTGTATCCATAGCTGTGTCATCTTTATGACATGGTAAGAACATGGGAGTTTTACTGTACCTGTCAACTAATACTAGGCATGCATTATAACTCCTGTCTCCTCCTGGAGGTAAGGCTGTTACCCAATCCATATGAACTATTTCCCATGGGGATTTTGGTTCTTGGATTTGGATCATCATTCCAAATTTCTTTCCTGTGGCTCTGTTAGCTTTTTGACATCTGTCACAGGTTTGGCAGTACTCTGCAACATCTTTCTTCCAATTTGGCCACCAAGAGCAGGTTTTCACCCTCTCTAGTGTCCTATCTTCTGAGAGATGTCCAGATGCAACACTATCATGACACTCATGTAAAATAGTGTTTATTAGTGTTCTATCTGTTAAGGCCATAACACATGTGTGTTTTGTTCTATGGTAAAGGATTCCATCAAGGAGGTGAAATCTTCCTTCATCATATGCCTTTTTCCATATTTCATCTAGTTTTGATGAAAGTGATGGATCTTTGCAGTCTTTCATTAGAAGTTGGCTTAAGATATGGCAATTTTTGTCTGTCTTATAGCTTTCTTTAACTTGGTTAAAGAATTCTGTGCCAATATCTGTAACACATATTCCTTCTATATGGTGCTCTTCTTGTGGTACCCATGCTGGATTGTCAGGGGTATTTGCTAGAGCCCATCTGCTAAGACCATCTGCATTTTTATGAATATTTCCAGATTTATGAACAATAGTCATATTTCCTCTATATTCTTGGATAGCAATTTGCCATCTCAGCATATGTCTATTTGGAGTCTTCATATTTAATAGTGATTTCACAGCATTACAGTCTGTGATTACATCAACTACTGTGCCATCCAAATAATAATGCAGCTTTTCTAAAGCCCACACTAGGCATAAGCATTCCATTTGGCTTGCTCCATACCTTGCTTCTGTTGGCTTTATCTGCCTTGAAATGAAACAAATTGGTCCTTCCACTGGTTTATCATTGATAATTTGTGTTTGGTGAAGTGCAGCACCTAGTCCTTCTCCACAAGCATCAATGTACAGTTTGAAAGGTAGTTTCCAATCTGGCATCAGAAGAAATGGGGCATTTGTTAAAGAATTTTTCAATTCTTCATATGCCTTGACTCTTTCTTCTGTCATCTCATAGACTGTTTGTTGGTCACATAGCTTATACAAGGATTTAGCAATCTTTGCAAAGTCCTTTATATGCTGTCTATAGTAACCAGCAAATCCTAGAAATGATTGCATTTCTTTTTTAGTTTGAGGCATTGGTTTAAGTAGTACTGCTGCTACTTTATTTTTGTCTATGCCTAGACTAAGTCCAGATACTACATGTCCTAGGGCTTTCAATTCACTATATGCAAAATGACACTTTTTCAATGAAATTTTCATATTTACTTGGACTATTTTCTGTAGTACCCTTTCTAGTCTTGTCAGGTGATTTTCCCAAGTTTCTGAGCAAACTATGATATCATCAATGTAGATTATTAACCATCCTTCTGATAATTCTTCAGGAAATATGGTATTCATCATTCTTTGATAATGGGAAGGTGCATTTTTATCCCAAATGGCATTCTTAGGTATTCAAAAATTCCACAATGGACTATTATTCTTAGTAGTTTCTTGGCATTGTCTGTTAAGACATTTTGATGAAAACCCTTAAGAGCATCCATAGCTGTGATGAACTTAGCTTGTGACAATTGGGTCAATGTCTCATGGATTCTGGGTATTGGATATCTGTCTGGAATGGTATAGGTATTCAGGGCTCTGAAGTCTCCTACCATCCTTGATTTTCCATTATGCCAAGTTATAATGACAGGTGTAGTAACTTCTACTTGCTCATTATGTCCAACCTTTCTTAATACTCCAAGGTCCATTAATTCTTTAATGTGCACCTCTAGGGCTTCTCTAGCTCTTGGACTGGCTGGATAAGCAGGTCTTCTTAAT
Source organism: Austropuccinia psidii (assembly GCA_023105745.1). NCBI lineage: Eukaryota > Fungi > Basidiomycota > Pucciniomycetes > Pucciniales > Sphaerophragmiaceae > Austropuccinia > Austropuccinia psidii. The sequence goes on from JALGQZ010000012.1 coordinate 35,992,959, forward strand.
AAAGGTGGGTAAGGTTTTTCTACATTAAGAATTATATCCACTTCATGTCCAATTATGGCACCTAGTGGCTCTTTGTCAGTTGCAAAGGCATTTTTATACTTAAATAAGAGGTCAATCAATTTTTCTTTCATTTTTTCTGTTAATTCTTGATTGAATTCTGCCTCTTTGAGTTGTTCAGATATAAAAAGTTCTTTTTCTGGAATTTTTTCCTCATTCTTAATAACTGTGATTTGTTTTTTGTTATTTAAGAATCCAAACTTTTGTCTTTTATTATCTCCTATGGTAAAATATCTATCTTTTTGGTTGGAGATATCTATACCATAGATTGATAAGTAGTCATTTCCAAGTATGAAATGATTACTAGTACAGTTGTCCATTACTACAAACTCTACTTTGATTCTGACACATTGTGAGGGATGAGGAAAAATTAGTGTTAAATCAATTATTCCAAGGGGCTTCATGCTCTCACTTGCACTACTAAATTTGACACCTTGTATTGGCATAAGTTTTTCTTGCCAGTCTGGGACAATGGTTTTTAAATAACTTTTGCCAACACAAGTGCAATATGCTCCTGTATCTAAGCTCACCTTTCCTTCTTGGTTATCAACCATAACAATACTAATACTTGATTTTCCAGCTGTATATCCCATTCCTCTTGCAGGTTTGGTTCTACACATTTTGGCATCTTGTATATTTGTCAGATTTGTGTCAGATGTTCCAACTTGTGGCAAGTTTGAGTTAACATCCAGTACTTCATAAATTATATCAATATTATTAATTTGTGCATTAATTATATTGATTTCATCACTTTCAGAGCTCTCTGACTCCTCTGTCTCTTTTTCAGAGTCAGATTCTTCTTCTTTGTCATTGTGGCTTTCTGTTTCCACAATTTCATTAATCTTTGCTTTTTTAAGGCAATTATTGGCTAAGTGTCCAATACCTCCACATTTATGGCATTTTCTTTGCTCATTATTGTTGGATGTATTGGGCTTAAAGGATTCTTTTGATTTATCTTTTTTGATAAATGGTTTATTTGGGCTTTTAATGTCCAATTTTTTCCAAGTCCTGCCAATTTTTGTCCTTGTCACTATATCTTCTAGTGCATTTATATACTCTTCTGTGGAGCATGGTTCTATACACCTGCTTCTTAGGGCATGTTCTAGTTCCCCTCCACATTTTTTAAGTATTTTCATATGCACCATCTTTTGTGACATTTCTGGGTACAGTGCATTAAGTCTTTCAACTTGTTTTAGGAACCAAGTTAAAGGTTTATCTTTCTCAGGGTCAAAGAAAGAGTTTTCAAATGCATTTTCTATCTTATACCTCCAGGCATCATTTGCCCACTTGGTGATTATTTCTTGTTTCCACCAAGACCAGGTATTTTTACCATTTGTTTGTCTTATGCCATAATACCATCTTTTTGCAGATTTCTCAAACAATGAATGTAATCTTGCAGTGATTAATTCATCTGGTATGGCATAGTCTTCTTGTAACATGTCAATTGTTTTAATAAATGACATGTGGTCATATTCACCTTCTCCTGTGAATGTTGGCCATTCCTTTAATTGAGGTGCTTCCTTCATTAAGACTTGGTTATTGTCTTGATGACTCAAGTCTGTTATGAAAGGATTTGACAATTCCTCTTTTGTTTTAACAGGGCTTCTTATATGAGAAAATGGTGTTGATAACTTTGGCATATTTAAATTAGCCTCATTAATTTTATCCATTTTTTCAGTAATAAGCCTTATTTCACTTTGAATGTCATCTTTCAGATGCATTCTTGCTTCATCACCTTTTTCCACATGGTCCAAAAGTAATTTTTGGTGTGATGAAGTCTTTTCTTCAAATTTTTCTACAGAAATACTTAATTTATTTAATTTTTCTGTAAGATTGTCAATACTCACATCATAATTGATTGTCAAAGTCTTATCTTTGATATCTTTTATGTATTTATACAATTCTTGTTGTCCTTGTATTAATTTTTGAGTATTGTCAATTAAATTCTTTGGTTTATTATTTTCAACAATAAACTTAATGTTGTCAATTTCTTTTTTGTTTTGCACAACAATTTTTGTTAAAGAAGATAAATTGTTATTTATTTCTTGTAGTGATAATAAACTGTCTTTAATTTCTTTTAGAGGTAATATACTATTTTTAATTTCTGTTAAAGTATTTACAACATCTTTAGACAAGGTTATTTCTTTGGGAAATGAGGTTGTCTCATTCTTTGCTCTTCCTTGTCCTTGAATTCCATCAAGGTTCTGGCCATGTTGAAAACATTGTCCATGGCATCCTTTTGGATTCTTGGGATTCTGTAGCTTGGGGAATATGGTTTTCTCCAATGCTTTTTCTTGTTCTTCTTCCCTTCTTGGGGAAGTGGGTTGACTTGAGGCTTGCTGGTAGAAGCTACTGGGGCTTCTTCCTTGGTTGCCTCCCTCTTTTTGGCATGATAATCCTTGATTTTTTTGATTTGAGGTTTGGATGACAGTGGATTCCATCCATTGGAGTATTTCACTATCTCCTCCTCTTTGAGGAACTTTTTCAGGATGTGCCAGGAGTTCATCACTCCTTGGTGTATTTGAGGCAGCATTTCCCAGTCTTTGTCCTTGTATACTGTGTAATACTGCTTGTACTGGCTCATGTAGATGTCTATCTGAGCCCTCTGAATGTGATTTGTACCTGTTTGAGTTACTCATACTTAGTTCCAATTCAGGCTCAGATATCATGGGCATTTCTGGGACTTGCCTTTGGGATAAGGCACTTCCTTGTGTGGATTCTGTTCCACTGGGGATATTGCCCTTTCTTTTCCCTTTTGAGGGATCAATTCTACTTCTGAGTCCAGCTCCATCTGATTGGATGGAGTATTGGGAACCTCTTCTGGTAGTCATAATTAAAGAATAAGAAAAAATAAAAGTATTTTAGAGTAAAATTCTTTTATGGCAATTTAAAAAAAGAGGTGCTCACCTTCAGAGTCTTGAATGGTGGGCCCTGGAAAGTCTAATTTCTTAGCTTTCTTTCTTTTGGTGATAACTGGTGTAGGAGAACTTTGACAAGTTTCTTCCACCAATCTCTCAACAGTAGCTTGGTTGTCTTCTGTTGGGTTATCTTCAAACACTAAAAAAGACAAATAAATATAAGTCTTTTTATAATAAGTGTTATTTTTGGCAAGATATGGCAATTTTCCACATAGAAATTGCTTTTATATCTTAAAAAAAATGAAATAAATAAAGAAATGAATAAAAATGAATAAAAATAACTTTTTTTATTGGTTTTTAATATTTTTTAATATTTTTTATGTATATTTTTATTTTTAAAGAATAAAATAAAAAATGAATATGATTCTTATAAAATTAAATTATAATAAAAATTATTTTTAATTTATAAATTATCTTTTTTAATCACTAGAGTCACTCAAAGAAAGTTCTTGCAAGTCTAAGGATGTGAAAAACCACGTGTAAGACAGTACAATTGCTTTCCAAATGCCTCAATAGCTTTTAAAATCAATAAAATATAAAATTATTATATAATTTTATGATTATAAATATAATTTATTATTGGATAAACCCAAATAGAATCTTTTTAAAGGTCTTTTAAGTAAATATCATGGCCAGGCCCCCAAATGTAAGGTTTGACTATGAAACAATAAGTAAAAATTACTAATTTATTACTTATTGTACTCTGAATGTCCTTATAAAATGAATAAATAAGATTAAAATAATAATAATAATAAAGAAATATTATTATTATGGCGTAAAATTATTATATTATTAAATAAATATAATAATATAATTAATATTATATAAAAATATAATATTATAAATAATATATTAATATAAAATAATTAATATATTATAAAGCTCTTTATTATTGTTACCAACAAATAATAAAGGCGTAAAAAATTGTTTTTTATAAATAAAAAACAATTAATAACAATAATATTACTAATATTAAAGTTATATATAAATATAAATACTATTTATATTAATTAAGAATTATTAAGAGTAATAATAAGAGAGAAATTATTATAATAAGATGAAATAACCTACTTTTAACACTTAAAATAATAATTTTGAGATATTTTACGCCAAAAGAATATAATACAACTTTTTCAAATTGTATTTACAATAAAAAATAAAGAAAATTACTAAATTTCTTGATTTTACGTGGAAATGAGTTTTTAGAGAGATTTTTAACAAAAACAATTAAATAAATGATTTAATCACGTCAAAATAGATGATTATAGCAAGGTGGTCTTTGGTCTTTAATAATATAACAGTTTTATATATAAAGAATAAAGAAATTACCTTTGATTTAATTGATTTAATGTTTTTGATGCGTCTCAGGGGAAAACAGAGTAAAAAGAGCTCTATTTATAGTAAATACCTCCCTCCTAGAGTCCAACAGGCTTCTAGTAGACGTGTACTGATCATATCCACTGGAATTGATCAATATTTTAAGGTTTGAGGGTGATTACATCATGATCAAACCATATTACATCATTATTACACCATTATTTAGAGTTATCACTATAACTCTAATTGTGATGACATCAGAGGCTTGGCAGAACCCCAAATTTCGTGGATTTTATTAGTTTTAATCATAAACTAATAGTATTCACCAATTTTATCACTATTAAGACTGTTAAACTTAATTTAAGGTTACAGTATGTGATCATAACAGCTCAATTTAAGCTCAAACTTTGATCCTCAATAACGTTTAAGGTTTTCACGCTACAGAAATTCAGAGAGTGAATTCTGATAGCCTGACATAACCTCATTATGCTGCCAAGAGCTTTTCATTACATCATCAAAACTCTAATTTTGATGATTTTTCTTGTAACTCATCTTTTCTGTCGAAATTCAATATTTTAAACTTCAAACCTTGATTTCAGGGGGTTATACCCTGAATTTAATAATAAAAATTACATCATTCTTCACGAATGAACTAGGAGAATCCAACTGTATACTTTTTTTTAAGTTTGGACTACTTTCACAACAAAGTGGTCAACAGCTCTGTTGATTTTTATCAATATTTCCTCATAAGTCTTAACCTTGTTTATAATTTGCAAAATAAAGTTCATATCTGTGTTCTTACAGTAATTACGTGGTAACTTTATTTTTGGTTCATCATTCTAGCATGTATAGTTTAAAAGATATTAGCTATGATCACTGAATATATGCGTTGACCAAAAAAGTGCATATATTCAGGATAATTCCTTAAGTATTGATTTTGGGAATTAGCTTATTAATTGTTTTATATGTGGATTTTTGTGGGGAATCCACTGGTACAATTTATTTCACATGTTGTTTCATTAGTTTCTGAGATAAATAAGTTTTTATGGTTTTTATAAGGTATTGTACCTTATAATTCCTTAAATATTGGCTTTACAGATATGCCATAAAAATGGTATATGTGTATTTTTCCATGAGGAATCCAATGGTATAATTTATTTCACATGTTCATTCATTGGTTTTTAAGTTAAACCAATTTTAGTACCAATTTATGGTATTTTTTGTATATTTGAGTAATTATTTTTAGTGTATAATTATTCTAATTAATTTTAATATAATTATATTAAAGGTATAATTATTCTGAGTATTTTTTGTGACCTTATTGGGTATGTGGTCATATCTCAAAGGCTCACAAAAAGATAATTAAAAAGAATTTTTTTTGAAAAAATGTGAGGATATTGAGATGCCACTCAACAGTGGCAGGGTATTATGATGTTCAGGAGCCCACCAGTTTCAAGAGGGGGATACTGTAACAACCACCCATCAGGGGTAAGGGCATTCAGACTTACACCAACTCCAACACCTCAAACCAGAAAATCCACTGTGTGTATCAAAATTCAGTTTCAGCAATCTTCCTTGCTGACACATGCATACAGTCTGGTTTATCAATACAGCCTGTCAATACTTGTACAGGTTGGAATTACCCAATACAGTTTGGATACACCATTTCCAAACTGTATGATCACTCAATAGCACCACTCCTCTTGTACAGGACCTGTATTGGTCATACTCAATTCAATCATCATTTATTCCCATGAAAATTCTCTTTCTGGATCAGGGCTGGTGATTCTCACATACACCAGCCCCTCTTTCCCCCCTGGGGACTTTTCCCCAGTTAATTAATTTAGTTCATTTATTATTTCACAATTATTCTTATCCTGCTTTTGGGTATTATAATTATTTAATTTGAAGTCAGTCTTTTCCTTTTATTTCTTTTCCTGTACAGTATGAGCTGGGTGGCCATATCCTTATTAACCCTTCTCTTTCCATTTTGACAGTTTAAAACAGTGGACTTGGACTTGTTTGTGGTTTGCTCTTTTATTCTCTTAATCTCATTTTTTTGTTGCTTATTTTCTTATGTTTATTTTATTAGTAATTAATCATCTTAAACTCTTAAGTGTATTCATCTATTATCATATCCTTGAGCCCTCCATAAGTGAGTCCCAGGCCCTCTTCACTTAGACAAGCGCCTGTGACACTTGGTAACAAAGTTCCCAAAAAGTTTTTAGCTTACTAATTGGGCCAAGATCAGCCATGGATCAAAGCTTTAGAGCTGTTCACGCCTCAGAAGCCTCAGAAGCTGTATACCCAGGCTCTCTTTGATTTCTTTTGTCCCCCTTGACTATTTTTCACATCAAAATAGAAATTTGGGCTTAAAGTGAGATATCCACTATTGGTGTACCAAAGGTGTATGTAAGAAAACCATAATAATAAGTGCCAAAAACATGAATAAAACTATTGCTAGTGTGTATTTAAAATGGGATTCCACACATTCCCATTATCTTGGTGTGAAATTAAGAAAAACCAAAATTCTCACTGATCTTTTATGTGGTATTGATGATGTGGTATTGAAGTATTTTCCATATTACCCCTTTAAAGAGTGAATTTGAGCTTATTTAGTCTATGGCACTATCCTAGGTGAAATTTTGTGTAGAATCCAAATCTGGCCTTGAATCCATGGATTTACTTACCCAATAAAGAGTTATTCATCTTTTCTGAAATCAAAAATGAAGAAGTTTGAATATATGAATGACTTATGAGTTATGCATAGTTCAGAATTTATTTTTAAGATAATTGTGGCCTACTTGGGTATGTAACATATACTTCAAGGCTCACAGCTTTTTTTGAGGGGTATTTTCCAGATATTTAAAAAAAGAGTTCAAAAAAGTTGTCAATGGTGTCTTGATAGATTACTTATCCAAATACCCTTTATTCTATTCTTGTTGTTATAAAGCTTAGGGCTTCAAAGCTTTCTTTTGTCCATTTGTTTCCTGCACTGGTGGAGGCATCTGCTGAAAGTTATTTCTCACAGAATTCAAGTAGGTCTCTGGAACTTAGATTCATTTTCATTCAAATTTTCCAGTGATGATAGTTGGTGCCATAGAGGATTGGAATTGTGGAGATATCAGTGATGTTAAATGAATTTTCATTGATTAAATTGTATGTATAATTTTTTATTTTATTATATAGATATATATAATGATATTGTAGTATATAAAAGAACTCAAGACTTTAAATCTGTTATAATATTTTTCTATTAAGATAATTGGTGATACATACTAATAGTTATATCAGAAATAAAATGAAACATAAAGGTAGAAAGGGAAGATAATAATTGCTTTTAATTCACAAAAAATGTACTTCAGCTTTGAATATCCAGTAGTCACTTTTTCTATTGTTCTTTTCCCCACACTTCTTATCTTGAAGAAGGGAGCTTTCATAATTCTCATCAGGGGTTCTTGTGTGAGAACCATTTATATTGCTAGTAAATATTGTGTCCAGCTGAGACTATGATGAATCTACTGAAGACTAATTACAATCTTTACCTGTGACTGTGACACAGTGAAAATGATAAAGGAGATTTTTTGATGATAATAAATGTTGAGGATGAGGTATACAGGGATTTACTATTGAGAAATAGTGGTGGTGAGTGCTGTTGAAAGCCCTGGGTGCAATAATTATGAGTTGTTTTACTATAATAACTACTACAATAATTAATATTATAATCATAACCTGTTTATTTTCCAAGAGTATAAGTGTTTTTGACAGTTTTACTACGTAGGAATTCAAGAGCAGGATGAGGAAATCTTTCCTTGTGGAGAAAAGGCCCCTTTTTATCCTAAAATTGGGTGAAAAAGTCTTCTAGACCTTTCCACATAGAGGAAGTAATGATTTTTCACTCCCAAGTACTGGCTTGTGGTTTTATCAAGGCCTTTATAGCCTGTATTGGGCTAAGGTGTGGTTTTGAAACCACATCTGGGCAGTTTTCACCAATACAGGGTGAACATTTTCATCTGGGGACCACATAGCCCTCTTCTGACGTGTATTACACAGAGAATGCTGTACAGAACATGTACAGGACCCCAGTATTGCCCAAACTATAAGTTATTGAAGTATAAACAAGCTCCTTTGTCTGTTTGAAACCTCATAATCATAGTTATGGGATATTATCCCTTAGTAAGGCTGTATTGGTCTAACTGTGGAATTTTGACCTTAAAACTGCCATACCTTGTCAGCTTTTGAGCTATCAAGCTCAAATTTTTTCATTGTGTATCCCTGAATATTCTCTAAGCAATGGTACCTCATTCAAAATGGCTATTATGAAATATGGAAACGTTATGCCATGTACAAGATTTTTTGTACATATGTACATTTTGCTTAAAATCTGTATGGAGCTTATTTGCCCCATAACCTTTGTTCTAGATGAGATATGTGGAAATGGATGGAGAAATCAGATATCCCTTATTATTCTATTTCCAAAAAGACCCCACTTTAGGCATTTCACACTAAGACTGTAGAAGTTAGATGAGAGGTGATAATTTTATTTACCTTTATTTGACCTTATTTTGGCAATACCTCCTGTAGTTCTGGTGCTAGCTCAATTTGGCCAGTAACATTGGATAGACCTGACTTAGCGCTTTGATTTGAATACCCATTTGATGGGGTTGAGGCTCTTCCTCTGGACTTGAGAGGAGAGGTGAAAAAAAGGTTTATGCTCAGCAACAACTTTGAGCAGGAATAACTTTGTTATTCCTTTTCCTATGATGATGGCACTTTTGTATTTGGGAATTGATGGGGTTCCTCTTTCATTCTATCCTTTTTGAGCTCATTTGGCTCACCTCCATCTTTTGGTGGTATCTTGGCTTTACCATTGGTTTATGGTATTTGGCCATCATGCTTGTGCTCTGGTTTTGAGTCACAGGCGGACATACCCTCCCTACAAAGAAGGCTCATCATTGATGAGACTGTTCAGTCCTCATAGAGGCCCCTAATCTCCTTGGGTGAAGGTTCCCATCTGAAATGGCATCCTCTGCCAACCATATGTTTTTATCTGCTGTTTGGTCTTTGAATCTGACCAAGTATTGCCTTTGGTCTTTACCATTCAGTCTGATCTTCCTTCCCATGATTATTTTCCTCACAGGGCCAGGGAAATCTTGTACTCCCAATATTTCTGGTGGAGGGCAATTTCTCTTCCTGGAGGGGAGCTTATCCTCTGTTTGGAAATATTGCTTAACCAAACTCACCGGGGGTACTGAGTGCTTTTTTGAAAACACTTCTGTGAGTTTGACCTCCACTTCATTTTATCTATCAGTTTAATGATAGTAAAGGGCCTTACAAATGAGTCTTTCATCTTCTTTGGTCCCTTAAGATTTTTGAAGCTGAGTGTGGACACTAATACCTGGTCCCCTGCTTTGAAGTCAGGTTTCATGTGAGATTTGTCCCACCACTGTTTATTATATTCTTTTGCCTTAGCTATGCATCAAGCAACTGTATCACAAGCCCTCTACCACATTTCATGGAAGTTTTTAGCTGTTAGGTAGATATCCCGAAGATTTTTCTTCAGGTGATCTACAGGCAATAGGGGATTCCACCCTTTCTCTACCAGTGAAGGTGTTTTCCCTGTGGTGGAGTGCTGGCTTATGCTGTAAGCCAGCTAGAGTGCTGGTAGAAGGGTAAACCATTCTTGGGTATGTCCTTCATTGTCTTTGTATTCCATTCCATATGCACAGGATCTTCTGATGATTTCCTCCATTGGTTGGATCATCCTTTGAGCTATACCAAGTTTAGTAATGATCATGTCATACAAGTTGCTCCAAAATTCTGATGTGAATTTTGGGTCCCTATCACTCATGATCATTTTAGGGACTCCTCAGGTGGATATTATGTTATTCGAAAATTACAATGCAGTATCCATTGCTGTGTCCTCCTTGTGACATGGTAGGCACCTCCCACTCTTTCTGAACCTATAAACTATGATCAAGAAAGCATTGAAGTTTTCTTTGCCTCCTGGAAAAAGGCCTGTAAGCCAGTCCATGTTGATGGTTTCCAATGGGTGTTTGGGTTCTTCTTTGGTGTCAGCCTGTGACTAAAACCCAGAGCACAAGCATTACAGCCAAATACCATAAACCAATGGTAAAGCCAAGATACCTCCAAAACATGGACCTGAGACAAATAATCTCAAAAGGTATAAAAAGACAGAGGAAACTCACAACTTTCTGAAGACACAAGTACCATCATCACAGGACAAGGAATAACAAAGTCATTCCAGCTCAAATTTGTTGCTGAGCATAAACATTAATTTTCACCTCCCATATGAAATACAGAGGAAAAAGCTTAACCTAATCAAATTGGTATTCAAATTCAGACTCTAAGTCAGGGCTATCTAATGGTACCAGCCAAACTGAGCTAGCACCAGGATTACAGGAGTTATAACCAAAACAAGGTCAAATAGGGATGGATAAAATATTCACCTCTGATCTAGATTGTACAGTTTTAGTGTGAGATACCTAAAGTGGGGTCTTTTTGGAGAGAGGAAAATCAGGGCTATCTGATGGTACTATCTATTTCTCCATATCTCATCTAGAAAAAAAATTATGGAGAAAACAAGCTCTATACAGTTTTTGGGCAAATCATGAATGTGTATGAGAAACCTTTTACCTGGCATAACTTTCCCATATTTAATGAGAAACATACCAAATGAGGTACCATTGTGTCAAACGCATCAAGGGCTACAAAATTTACTAACTTTGAGCTTGATATCTCAAAAACTGACAAAGGTATGGAATGTTTAAGGTCAAGATCCAACGGCTTGGCCAATGCAGCCTTAATGTGGGATAATATCCCATAACTATGATTATGAATTGTTGAAAATACCAAGAATCATGTTTATACTTCAATAGCTCATAGCGCATTCAATAATTGGGTCCCATACAGGTTCTGTACAGCCTTTTACATTTCATACATGTCAGAAGAGGGCTATATGGTCCCCAGCTGAAACCTTTCACCCTGTATTGGTGAAAACCTCTCAGATGTGGTTTCAAAACAACATCTGAGCCAAATATAGAGCATTCAGGCACTAAGAAAACCACAGGCCAGTACCTGGAATTCAAAAAGCTTCACTTTCTCTACGTGGAAAGGTCTACAAGCCTTTTTCACCCAATTTTAGGATAAAAAGCAATCTTATCTCCACCAGAAAAGGTTTCCTCATTCTGCTCAAGAATTTCCTACATAGTAAAACTGTCAACAAAAGTTATACCTTTGGAAAATAACCAGGTTATACTATAAACTTTAGTATTTTGGAAGTTATTTTTTGAACCCAACAGGGAAACCTGCACCCAGGACTTTCAACAGCGCTCACCACCACTAATAATCATTAGTAAAGTCCTTTTATTTTTATAAAAACCTATTTTTAATATTTTTATCCATGTCACAGTCATAATGTAGGTTGTAAATACTTATTTTTAACACCTCTTCATAGACTAGACTCAGCCTGACATTTTGGGGACCTGCCTGTATTTTTTAACTTTTTTTGAACCTCATTGTGAGTTTTTTCTCTTATTTTCTCAATTCCAAGATTTGTTTCTTTTTTTAGGCATGAAATTTGTTCAAAATAAATATAATATACATCTTATATTTATTTTTAAAGTGGTATATGACTATATACCACTAAACATTCCTATTTTTATTGCCTTTTTGCATGGTTGATTATAATTTAATCCCCACAAAACCCGTATCTGTTGTGTGTTTTAAATATTCAAACACTTTAAGCTATTAATATTATCCTTTTTTAAATTAAATGAGGACACCTCTTACTGTAAAAACAAGAGTTGAGGCATGGTTGGGTACCTTGTTAATTTCAATTACCCTCTTACATAACCACTTTTTCAGGTAAAACTTGCTAATTACAAGTTAATCTGTGAGATAATGGCATACAAACAGTGTGCCAGATAACCTTAAGCTGTATTTCTGACTTGGAATTGTCAATTCAATTACATTGTCATAATAGAAGGACATAATATAGTATCATATTCCCCAGAAGCCATTCTTAGACATGCAAAAAGCATTCAAAGAAGTATTAACTGAGAATAAGCCCTCTTTTTCCTTTCTGATTCAGTGGAAGAAACTAAACCCCACTAAAGACCCAGTCAAAGGCCAACATACCAGTGACACCCTCAGAACCAGAGGTAAGAAAGGGCAAAGGAAAGAGGCACGGTGAAGGCCTGAGAACAGGTAAAAGGTGGACACCCATTGACACTCAGAGGAATGGGAAACCACAAAAATCTGCATCAATACAAGGTAAATCAACCTTAACAACTTGTACACAGAAGATTACAGTCATGAACCCAGTTTTAACCTCAAAAGGCCAACTTCCAAAATCAGTAAACAAAAAATTTGTACAAGGCACAGTCAAAGGTAAATACCCTGAGAACATAAAGTTTTTGCCTTCTTCAAACACTGACATATCACCTGTACACCTCAGAGATCTTGGCTTCCAAAGGGACCAGCCAGAGGACAGAGAAGGCTTGTCCAGAACCAGAAGACCTGTAAGAGGACACCTTGGACACAGTTGCGGATGGGAAAACAATGAGGGAGATAATATCAACCCTGCCATTCACACTCCAATTCAATGGAGACCTCAAACCAGAGGACTGGAAAGACATGGATCAAGTTCTTTAGCTCCACAAACTCCTCAAGGACCTATTCCAATGGAGCATGGACAACAAGAGGTTCAACCTGGCATCTCACTGGGCAGAACTTGGAGCAAGTTACCAGAAGATCTTTCTCAAAGAGATAGACTTCAAAGACCTTATGATAATTACCAAAGGTTGGAATCCTACCAGGCAGTTCAGACTCCTGGAGTCAAGGGCACAGAGGATAAGGCAGAATCAAGCCTTATCCAAGCTATAGAAGAACAGTTAACCCAGACAGGGCCTACTCAGATTCCTTCAGGCTCACAAGGAGCAGGCCAAATCAGCTCTCCAGTGGCTTCACACCATTCAGACACCAACAGATCAATGACCAAGAGTCACCACTCTTCATAATCCCAGGAGGTTTTCAGGAGAAGAAAAGGATACAAGGGGAAAAACAAGACCTCTTTCGGCCAAAGGCAGAAAGAATCAGATCCCATGATTCAGAAGTCGTTGGATTTGGTGAAAGAAGTGCACAAGAACCAGATGTAGTTGTAAAACACTTTAGAATCAGTAGTTCTAGTAATAGAAAAATTACCCCCATCCATACTGGACATAACATTGTCACATCTGAGAGTAACATCAACAGTGATACACTGTAGTTACAAATGTCCCAATATGCTGAGAAATATGCAAAGCAGTTTGAAGAACTTGAAGCAAGCCATGAGAGGATAAAAAAATTAACAGCCTCCATGGATAAAATAATTAGAAATCTTCAAGGAGGACATGCTCAATTGAGCAAAGCCTCTGAAGAAACCAACAAAAGACCAAATATAGTCTTTGAACAACAAAACCACAGCAGAAGGGACAGGGATTGTCTGGACCAAGACATAAATAAAATGTTTAAAGTCTACCATAACTTGAAGCCCCAACCACAAGGCCATGTTATGGAAAATCCATATGAACCAGATGACATGAAACCAGATGCCATGTTGATTAATAAAGCAAGATCTCCATCAAAATACCAGGAGGGAGATGGCTTGTCTTATTCAGAGAAGGAAGCCTTGAAACAGCTTCCTGAGGCCTCAAGCTGGCCCAAATTCTCTGGAACAGGAAAATATGATAATATGGAACTCATAGATTATATTGATGAACTATTCATTGATGTACCTATCATAACAGACTACTGGATTACTGCTAGATTGAATACAGAATTTAAAGGTCATGCTAGTATATGGTACACAGAAATGAAAGAAATGCATGGAAGAATAAACTGGCCATGGTGGAAGAGTCAAATAATCCAAAAGTACAGTAATTGAACTTGGATATGGCAAAAGACAATTTCATTTGACAATAACAAATACTCTGGGGACAAAGATCCACATGAGTGGTGTCTTAGACAGTCTAAAAGACTTAAACACATTGATCCTCAGATGAACATCCAAATGAGGAATCACAAACTTCTGACACAACTTCCAGGAGAACTAGAGCATGCGGTAAAATGCAGATGCAACCAAAATTGCACTCTAGATGACATTGTTAATAAATTACAAGACATAAGTAAAAGATCTAAAATAGGGAAATTCACCCCATATAAGAGCAGTTGTTTTGGAGAGAAACAACCTTTCAGGGTAGAGTTTAAAGAAAAACCCAAAGAAAGAGTGGCAGAAGTGGAAAAGAAGAAAAATTCTTGTCACACTTGTGGTTCAACAGACCACTATGCCAACAACTGCCCAAAGGCAAAGAAAAAAGTCTATGCCATTGAGAAAGTCCCAGAGGAGGAATCCCCAACAGGGGATTCTGAATCAAACTGTATTGGTGATGCCATCAGAGAACTATCTGATGATGACCAAGGCCCATAGGAAGAATTTCTAGTAGAATAACAAGAGGAAACAACACTAGAAATGCAGGACATAGAGTTGGAAGCAGGCATGCCACAGGATACTGCCAATAAAAACTTGTGAAAACACACACAAGATGCACAAACATTCCTGGTTAAACATACCAAAGGAATGGAATATATACATGGAACAGCCACTAAAATGACTGTCTGGATTGACAATGCGCAACATCCATTGATCATTGATAGTGGGGCACACTTCTCCATAGTGGCCAGAAATTATCTGGATAACCACTTCCCAAATTGGGAAAAACAGCTCTTGCCAACCAAGGCAAAGAACTTTAAAAGTGCCTCAGGGAAGTTGACTTCCATTGGTACAATTATCAAAGAGATAATTATATCCCACAGGAAGGGTAATATCAGACTCAATCCAGAGTTTGTAGTGCTTGATGATACCCACATCCAAGGGTTCTTAGTGGGAACAGACTACCAGAGGATGTATGGCATAGGTATTTACAACAGTAAAAAAAGGCACATTACCATTGGTACTTTGGGAACTCCTCTGCGTGTGGGATAAAATGAGGCAGTACCTGGAAGGGGAAATTACAAGTAAACAGTTTTGAATTGCTGTTTGAGACTTGTAACCCTTGCTCTGCTCGTGTGCTAGAATAATCTAGACTGCCCTTTCTAATATGCTAAGTTATCTTTACTGAGTTCACGAAATCAATTTTATTATTGATAGTGGCTTGATCAGAAAATATTAGACTCAACAATCTCTAATCAGACTTTGCTCTACTCAAAACAATGGTTATTTAAAACCTTAATAAATAAATTCTTTTTAAAACTTTCAGCAGGCTGAGTGGATTCCACCAGATGATAGTACAACAATATATAAAATAATATAATAACTAAAATAAATAAAAAAGAAAAGGAAACACTATCTTCTAATACAAAAACACAAAATATTCTTTTCTTGATAATTCTTTAATAAATATAGAAACTAATAGCTAGGATAACAACAATCTTCAATTCTCTAAAATGATAAACTTGAAAAGGATAAAAATATATTTCAAGCCCTTTTGATGTGATGGATGGGATAATACTCTAAAAATTGCTAATAATTTAGTATAATATGGGTAGTTTAATGTTATGTTTTGTGTTTTGATTTAAAAATATATTATATGATCTCTTATGGTTCTTTTTTTTGATAATAATACTATCTAACTGCTTTAGGTTTAATATTAATCTTAACTAAACACTAAAGTTTTTAATTTTATTTTGTTGCTTGATGATAATTTATTAGGGATTACCCAATAGATACAAGTCCACTTTTATTTTAAAAGTAGTATAATTACTTTGGTTGTGCAGGTTTTGTTTTAAAACAAGCAAAATTACTCTCTTCGAGGAAGTTTACAAAAAAAACTAGCCCAAAACTAATTAAAATAGTTAGGTTTTATTTTAAAGCCTACAAAATTACTTTGGTTTGATGGTTTTATTTTGAAACTCTCTAAAAATTACTTTTAAGGATTGAAACACTAAACTCCAGAGACACCTTGCTCATGAGCTTCAAGCTTTAAGATCCTAATTAAATAAGGCACTAGTCTACCTGCTAGTAAGGGATGAATTAAAGTCTTTTCACACTATTGGTTCTCTTGATCTATGTCAACAATGAACCTCAGTTACTAGGCTTAATTTATCAAAAATTTCTAGTATACCTCCTAGAAGAGGGATCAGAAAAAATAAATTAAATTTATAATTTCTAGATGGGGAAAAGGAAAAAAGTGGGAGAGAGGGCCTCTATTTATATCCGTGGGGCCCTCCATAGGAGTGCAAAAAAGAGGGGACTTAGAAATTTTCAGCCCCTGGTGGCTGTGCAAAGCTGTGCAAACTTTAATTGTGGATTTTAAGTACAACGTGTTGTGACGTGACACGAGTCTGGATTTCTGACCAATCAGATTACTTCACATGACTTTTCCTAATGACGTGACGTGTTTCTGACCAATCAGATCCATTCATTCTTACCTCTCCCATTTACATGTGACATGTGGCTGTGTAATACAGTTAAACCTTAATTTCTGGCCCTGGAACCCTTATCTCCATGTATTACTCAATTGATTACTAATCTGTCAGCTGATTTTCCTGTATTATAGTTTTCTGGCTTCCTGTATTACTCATTTACCTATATTACCTGTATTACCTGTATTCTTCCTGAAAATTCCTAATTCTTCTTAAATCTTCCCAAAACTTCCTAAATCTTCTTCAAACTTCTTAAAACTTCTCAAAACTTCTTAAAACTTCCCAAAACTTCTTAAAACTTCCAGAAATTTCATTTGCCTAAAATTCCCAATTTTTAGAATGTTGCCACTGTGGCTTGAACCCATAACACTACATGCATATGCATGACGATCCTTCCCCTATCGTCACCCGGGGGATTTTTGGCACTCGCGCGCCCCCACGGAAGTGGCAGTACCAACGACATCATACATCCTGTCGTCGTCATCTCACCACTCTCCAATTTCCTTTCTGCGTCATCTGTTTTTTGCAATACTTTTTCTATTTGTGACCTCCTCATTTTTCTTACTCTTTGGCTTTTTTCCTTGAAAACCCATCTCAGCACAAAACTTTACTTACATCAAAGAAATGGAGCTTTGCAATTGTCGCAAATGTTCTACTCATACCTGGATCGATTCAAGTGGGACTACCCAGAAAGGCCAACTTTTATCAAGCCGTAACAAGCGCAAACATCAACGCAATGATTATTTCCAATCAACTGCCTCAATTATCCATCAAAAACACAAGCAATCATCTGATTTACCTATGTCGACAACTGATGGCTCAGAAACTGAGGAGTCAAATGATGATATGTCCATCCATTCGGATTTGGAGGTTCAAAACAATTTAACAGGTAAGTACTTTCCTGTTAACTAATTGTGTTGCAAAATTCACTCATGTTTTGTCATTGCAGTTATTGTTTCGATTTTCATCTGCTGGCTTCATCTCATCTGTTCCTGCAGCCTGGAGACATGTCGTATTGTACACCAGTTTATAATTGCAATTGTTGCAGCTGCTCAAAGAGACAATCGTCCAGACCATCAATTACCCAAGGATTTTCGAACGATGTCAAAGATCTTACGTATTCAACCTCAACTAAAGGAGCTAGTATGTTGTGAGACATGCTACAGTTTATATGAAGGTGCAAACACCCCAATGTATTGTACCTACCAACCTTTTCCAAAAACCTCTATTTGCGACACACCATTATTTCGAGTAAAAACACCCTTCAGCACAATACAGACCCAAGGACTCAGGCAAAGTAGCTCATCAAGATATAAGAATAACAACCCTTCAATAATCCATCTTCCGAGGACAATTTACTACACCCAAGACATAATTGAATGGGTAAAATGGCTTTTAGGGCTACCAACAATTGAAGCCGAAATTATTAAATGGCAGAATGAAGTTTCAAAAATGCCCTATGTCAATGACGTTCAACAAGGACAGGCATGGAAAAAGCTTCAATGGACAAACCATGAAGAAGGTCAATCAAGCAAACTTTGCCTGACATTTTCACTCTTTATCGACTGGTTTAATCCAAGAGGAAACAAGCAAGCAGGTAAGCAGGAATCAATGGGCCTCCTTCTACTTACTTGCCTCAATCTACCTCCAAAGCTCCGCAACAAGGCAGCCTATTCTTTTGTTTTTGGTATAATACCTGGTCCAAACTCTCCCAACACCGTAACAATCTCAAACATACTCAGACCACTCATTAATCAACTATTGGTGCTTAAGGATGGTGTACGAATTCCAACTTTTTCAAACCCTGAAGGTAAGTACATTTACCTACAACTTCTACCATTGATTGGGGATTTGGTCGCAATTCACAAGACTTCAGGGGTTGCATCCCATTCGGCCAATTACTTCTGCCCTTGGTGCACTGACCAACTTCCCGATCTACAACTAATGAAACTTGGAGAAACAAGGAATGGGCTGGACATTTTAAGAGCAGCTGAAGATTGGAAGAACTCAAAAACACTGAGCGAGCAAAATGATATTCGTAAGAAGACAGGGGTACGATGGTCCGAGTTGAATCGT
Organism: Austropuccinia psidii; assembly: GCA_023105745.1. Taxonomy (NCBI): domain Eukaryota; kingdom Fungi; phylum Basidiomycota; class Pucciniomycetes; order Pucciniales; family Sphaerophragmiaceae; genus Austropuccinia; species Austropuccinia psidii. The sequence continues at coordinate 36,011,810 of JALGQZ010000012.1, forward strand.
TTACCATACCGCAATCCTAACATGCATCTTGCATTGGGGATTCTTCATAACTGGCTGGAAGGGGTTCTTGCTGAACATTTTAGGTTTCGCTGGGGATTCCAAGATGAGACACAAGAGAAGAAGAGGGCACTTAAAGAAGAAACAAGAAAAAAAAAAAGAAGATGCTTAAACAATCACCAAGAAGATGATTTGGATCAAGAGAGCGATGAGTCAGAACATGAAAATGATTTGGAGCTCGGACAGGGCATTGGTGGGGGGCTCTTTACAACTGAAGACATCAACATGTTTCGTTATATTTTGGAAGATGTAATCCTGCCGACAGGGGTATGAAAGTTACCAAAATTGTTGGGGGCGTCAAAAAATGGAAGACTTAAGGCTTCTGACTGGCTGACCTTATTTGAACTCGTCATTCCCTTGATAGTTTTAGAGATTTTTTTTCATGGGGAAGAACCAATCTCACCCAAATCAAAACGTGGCCAATTCCTCCAAAACACAGGCGACTTGGTGCAGTGCACAAGAATTGCGTGCACTAGGGTGGTGAGGGATGGTCACGCAGGACGGTTTTCAAATGCATATGCAAGATACACTCAATCGTCAAAGATTTTGTTCAACAATCTGATTGTGAAGCCTAATCATCATTATGCACTCCACATTCCTCAACAGCTCAAACTTTGGGGGCCATTATTTGGGGTTGCAGAGTTTGCTGGTGAGAGACTTATTGGGATATTACAGAAAAACCCAACAAATAATCGGATAAGTAAGTTTTGATGATTTGAATAACTTTCCTTTAATCAATGTCAGCCAAAATGAATTTTGTGTGGTTTGTGCAGGCGAAATACATGGCACACTTATGAGAAGAGTTAATGGACTTCAGAAGCTTATAGCTGGTCATCCGCAGGTTAATGAGGTTTTGGAAGGCCAAACTGAAGAAAAGGAGGGGGGAAACTATAATGTCATGGAGATGGAGCAATGCGTTTATGTAGCAATGATGCAAATGCTCACAAAGGAGGGGGTGAAATTTCGGCGCTGGAACGACTTCCCTCATCCGCCTGGTGAATTTATCCTCTCACGTTATGCTAGGCAGATTCCGTTCACCAAATACCAGGACAGGAGGATTTCAACCACGGCTCCAAATAATGTCGTTTTTTTAAAACTCCATGGTCGTATTGAGTATGCAATGGTGAAGGGTATATTTCAATTTCGAGGAATCAATGCAAAAAAAGAGGTGGCAGTCCACGTTGATCGCATTGATCCTATTTTCACCCACCGAAAATTTAAACCTGGTGAATTGGGCTATTATACCCAAATTCTTGGTGTGGTCCCTGGTCGATTCGGCACCCTAAACAATGACTACATGATCCGCCCATCTCAGATCCTTGGGAATGCCGCCTATCGCTACCTACCTCCTGAATCATTCGGAATCATTTCAAACGGAATCCTGGTCTGCCCTCACACCCATTACATCTGAGCCTAATGTTTCACTCTTTCCTCTACTTCATCTTGTACATATGCTTGTCAATCACTCTCATTCATGTCTCTTTTTCCTACGTTGTGCAACAAGATATCGATTGCACTTTTTTCTATTTACAATCTCTTCAAACTTCCCTCTTTTCTTCCCATCGTCCATTCTGAATGACCATTCACACTTCAATACCTTCCATTCCCTCAGCCTCTTCAGGCTCACTTTCTCCACTACTTTCATCATCACTGACACTGCTCTCCCCCTTGTGTATGAATTCATCATCTTCATATGAGTATTCTCCTGGTGCATACAGCCCATCATCTTCCTCTTCTGAGCAGTCTGGGCTGGGACCTTCAAGATCAATACTTTCGCCCTCGCTTTCTTCCTTTGCGCTCTCATCGCTTTCAAACTCTTGTAGCTCATATGGCTCAACCACTATATCCCTATACTTTTTTGAAAAGTTTTTATCTGATATTTTCTCATCTGGATGGCGTTTAGGCTTTAAGCATTCCTCTGGGGTAAGAAAGAATGCGACATTATTACAATCAGCCATAGCCTCCTTCTGAGAATGTTCCAGCTTTTTAAACCACTTGATGCTGTAAAAGTCAATTGGAAGGCCCTTTGGTGGCTTAACTATAGTTGATTCGATTGGTATCTTTGGTAAGCAACGGGTACGTTTGCGGGTAATGCTCCCTTCATTTCTTTCTGCTTGGACCATGGCTTCATCAAGTCTTCGGAAAAAGATATTGGCCTTACGAGAACGAAACTTTAATGTCTTGATGACATAGACCTTTTTCTTCTCATCATATTCATCATCGCTGTGCGCTCCAATTTCCTCAATGATTCTCTTATATCGTTTGGGCAGCTTGTTGACAATAGCATAATCTAGCCTAGAATCACAAAGCTAACAATAAAATTACATCAGTAAGTTCCCATCCTCTGACAATAAATTTGTACTCACACGTGACCTGTTTTTGCTCCACAGCTTCCTTTGTGCATCCAATTTCAAGCTTCCCTCAGCCCTTTGTTCCCGATCAAATTTAGCTTTCATAACATAGTGGACAAAGTGGTCATATGATTTTTGTAGGAGCGAGGAGTGCATCAGGTATGAATGGTTCAATGACATGTAATCATATGCCCCTGCCACTGAAATCTGTTGAAAGGTAGTTACAGCAACAATCCGACAAGCAACGTTGTACAGTTCATCACGATTCTGGGCCAAATTAGGACACCAAACTGTGATACCTAGCCTTGCAAGTGCTCCATGAATAAACCCAACATAGGTTTCACTGAGATTGGCAATTCCTCGTCCAAGCTTGCGTTTTTGGAGCTTCTGACGGGCCAAGGTTAGTATTTCCTTTTCATCAATGAGGTTGGGTGCTGACGAATCCTTTATAATTTTTTCAATATCACCCTCACTTGAAAACTTCCGATAAAACTGCGCCAATGTCTCTTCTGCAGGTGCTGTTGGAATAGCATTCTGCTCTACCACACCCCAAAGGACTTTAATATGAACATACAAGGCCTCCTGAAAATAAATGAGGTAAGTATAATGTTTTAGAGTATGAACAAGAGTGCTTTCTTACTTTAACACCTCGGAAATCAGCAGGGAAGTCAGCTGTTTGCATTTGTAATGGGTTTCGTTTCACAGGTGATTTTGTTGTGGTGGGCTTTGTTGAGGATGTGGGAGCTGCTATAGACTTTCCTCGCTGTGGAGAACTGGTGGATGGTGGTGGCTCAGAAATGGCACGTTGGGAATTCTTGTTTTTTGTGGATGGTTTCGGTGAGGGTTTTTGTTTGGTGTCAACTGTAACCTTAGACTTCTGGGAAACAGAGCTGACTTTCATTCTATCAACGTCATCCTTCAAATTGCTTATCTGAGATGCAAGTGACTGTTGTAATTGAATGAGGCTAGCTAGCATATTTGGAACATCAGGGGTTGTAGTCAACATCATTGTTGGGTTGGAGTTGTCATTAGATTGGATGGGTTCCATTGTGGAAATAAGAAATTTTTGACGATAACAATTTGAAATGAGTGAAGTGAGATGCTTAACAGACAAACATTTGTTGTATTTATACAAAAGTTTAACAAAACAAACACAGACGCAAAATGAATCATTGTAACCTGTTGGCTTCACTAATTGTGAACTGTCATCATCAAAAGGGTAACAGCTTGTCAGGTAACTCATTGTAATGGAAATGTAGCACAGGCCCAGCTTACAACCTGAAACAAGTGTCAACGCAACAATGGCAGGTTAACTGTATTGACGCTGGGAAAGCATGTAGTGACGGTTGCAGTGACGTGCATTTTATAATTACATGTAAACACTGTATCGTCAGGGTGACGATGGACACTACATCGTCATGCATATGCATGTAGTGTAACATTTCCAGATCTCAGCTTCAGAGATCCTCCTTACCAACTCTGCCAGTTGGCCTTGTCTGAGATTCTCAAAATAGTGACCACATCACATGTCCCATTCCTTTTCTCTTCAAAAATATTTTTCAAACTTACTAGCCTTGCATAATCTCCTCACAAGAGGAGCACTATGCAAGACTAATAGATAAAAATAAAATAAAAAAACTAATACATACCATATCCCTTCCAACATCCAGTTCCACTCTTCATTTCTGCAGCTTCAATGAGAAAATTTGGGGTTTACATTAACAGAAAAGTTGATGTAATATGGCCTTTCCAATTCAGAAATAAGTTATTTCAGTCTTCAAAAATTAATCATTTAATTATCTAAAGGAACTCAATGATGCTTATCCCCTCTTTGGGTGATTCATAACAGCAAAAATACATGAAATTTCCCACATTGATACTTCAAAAGTGTTTTGTTCCACACCTTGAATCTTCTATGTCCTCTATGATGCCTACAACTCTGCTCTTTATTAATTAGCATCCCCATTGTGACTCTGATTATATTAATCACCCAATTGCTTATATTTAAGCATATTAAAAATATATATATTAAAAAAATTATTTACAGAGAAAATTAAAAAATGTCTTTGATTTGTGTACTGTCCATCACAATTATGTGTTGGATAGTGCAGTGGGGTGACACTGGAAGAGCAAACCTGTGGTCAATTTTCCTTAATGAATATATCATCTGTGTTATTCCATGTTTATTTTACTGTTATTTTCCCTCAAAGGTGATTTCATACTATTGATATCCTCTTTTATATAAATGATTACCATAAAAATAAGAAATTTATTCAGCTGAACTGTCATGGTATACCACATCCCCCTTTCCATTTAATGCTGTCCCCAGCATTCCAAGTGAAGCTGAATGAATTATACTATGTCTACTGAAATATAGTCCTTTGATATGCTACTACTATTTTCTTCCTATCCATCATTTAATATATCCAGTGCATGAAAAAAAAAGAAATGCTCCCCTTAAATAATTCCCAACAATCCCCCAAAACTTAACATCATAAGGTGTGATGTAAAGAAACAAGCACCACCCCTTATTTTTTATATGTTTTCATTACAAATACCAGGTCAACCATAACAATAATACTAATACATAAAAAAAACAAATTATAACACTAAAAATAAAAGAGATCCCTTCATTAGCATATCCTTTTTTTTTGAGAATAGAGGGGTTGAAACCCGTCTCCATTTAAAAAAAATAATCATAGCCTCTTCCAAAACAAACTACATCAGACTTCAATCCAAAACAAACACAAGGTATATCCCTTTTACTCTAAACAAAAGATAATCTTAAAAAAAATAACCAAAAAAATGAGGAAAAATAAAAAAAACAATGATGCAGTTTTATGTCTTGCTCAGGACCCTATATTTATGGAAAGGGTAACATACCCCTCTCCATTTGATAAAAAAACCATATGTATATCCAATAAACAGAAAAAAGCTGAACACACTAAAATTGATACTCCAAGTCTTTCTTATCTTTCTTATTACCCTTGATATCACTTAATACTTCTCTTTTATATTGTTATTGTTCATACTCAAGAGAATCTTTAACTTTAAATAGCGCCCTGACACTATATAGTGGTCGTCACCAAGGACATAACTTTAATCAACTCAAAGTTATTTCCCCTCATCAGACTATGTCTGACCTTGGCTGCTTAGAGTATGTGCTTATCAATGTGAATTTACACCTAGTCTTCCGGTCCAAGTACCACCTAATGTAGGGAGGCCATTAAAGATCATCAATTTTTGAATCAATAATGTCTAGAAAACTCAAAGTTATAAATGAATCAAATTTTATGAAAAAGATTTAAGAGTCTTATTGTAATAAAATAAGTCAAGTTCTTTTAAAGATTAAATAAAATAAAAAAAAAATTCATGTAATAGAAGCTTCAAAAGTTCCCCTTTTGCAGATACAGGGATAAATAATATATATATATATAAATACAACCTAATTGTGCAAAAGGAAACTGATAAATTAAATGAGTCATGACAACCAAATGGAATAAAAATTGAAACAACAGTTTAGAGTCTTGTTTAGGACTAGAGTGAGGGTAAACAGCACATTCTATTTATATTGTTTTTATGTATCCTAAGTCCAATTTAATTCCATTCTATCAAAATACAGAAAAAAATCTGACCAATCACAAAAAATATCAAATCCTGACCAATTAAATACCATAATTGAATTCTGACCAATCAGAAATCATACACAGATCCTGACCAATCAAAATTCAGTCACCTGAAATTAAATTCAAACCCATCATAAAACACTAGTACTAAGTATTAAAATTTTTTTTTATTCCAATTTCTATTTTTCTTTTTTTCAAAAATAAAAATAAAAATAGAACCATTAGAATAATGAATTTTTGATTATTCAATATTACTCTTTCCTAATATTGAGTTGTAATTTAATAATTAATTTATTGTTCAACATTTCGCTTCCACTACCAAACTAACTCAGAACATCTAAACTATCACTTTTCAACCTTACTCCATCAATTCATCATGAAAATCACCTAAAATAATCACTTTTTCAATTCAAATGGTTCAGGATAGGTTTCTGGAGTTCAAGTAAGTTAATATATTTATATCTAATTATTTTTGAAGTCGCTTCAACATGGGAGAGAATAAAACTATTATTAATTTATTATTTTCAACTTGTTGGTAAGTTTTCAATTGAAAAATATCAGAAAAACAAAAAAATAATAATCAATAATAAGATAATCAACAATACTACTATATGATTAGTTAAGTAATCTCATTAATTTTAGCTCTTAAATCATTTCGCTTAAGAGCTAATATTAATAAAACAACTTCTATTTATCCATTTTTTTATCATTCAGCTAGATATAGAATAAATTTAATATCTGAGCACTTCAATTACTGATAGTACCTATGATGAGTTGAATGATTGAGTATGTGTTTTTATTCAATGTTTTGTTTTATTTGGTTCGCTTAGAAGATAATTATAATTAAAAATAAATAAAATCATTATAATTTGACTACTTCTCCAGTAATCCAGCAAACAATTTAGGTAGAGCATTAATTTTGAAGATTGTTCAAAATGAGCAGAGAAAAAGGAATAATGATTATGTAGGTTGATCCATTTGTTTTATAATATCATTAACTTCGCTTCCACTATAAAACTAATTGAAACCAAATCATCTTGTAATAACTCATTAGTTTTATCATATGGGAAAGAATTAATTCAGTATTTTCTAATCATGAGGAAAATAATAATGATTAAAAGTTAAAAAATAATAAAGTAAGGTGATTTCTTTATTTCTTATGATTATTCATTTCGTGTTAGAAGGAAATCACTTTGTTCATAATTTAGTTATTTTTATGACAGATTAGAGCTTGATTATGTTAAAAAAACTCAATTTAATGAAGTAAAAAAAAAATATTTTTTTAAAAAAAAAACTTGAAGCAAAGCTGTGCTGAAAAAAATAAAATAAAATAAAGTAGAATAAAATGAAAAAAATGAGCATAATAATTTGATTATTTAACATAGGTAAAAAAAATCAAATGTCCCAAGCCATTAAATCAAAATAGTAAATAAACAATATATGAAAGGAGAATAAGCTATATTTTAAATATAAGACACAGATTTATATATATATGTATATATATTATAACAGTATAAGTGGATTAACACATGTGGATCAAAACATAATACTCCTTTTGATTCTCTTTTGGATTTATGTCTTTCAAATTTAAAAGAAATTTCACTTTTAAATTTATGATTAAAAAAGATAAATAACTGTTTTTTAATTTTATGCTTGAGAACTCTGAGAGGAAGAGGAACTTTCTCTTGATGATTATTATAAGTAAGTCTCAGATTAAATTAAATTTTATTTCTTGTGGTATGTTCATTATTTTGATTTCTGATAGTGAATTTTCTGGTTTTTGTATTTCTAGTTACTTTTCTTTCTCTAGAAATATGTATTGGTTGGGCCAAAGTGTTATCATGCAGAATTTCAGGCATATGGCCTAAAGGTTTGATATTTTCTTGTGGAAGCTGAGAGTTATTCAACTCAAATCTTTGGGCCAAATTCATTGTTTCAACTTGTTTGTTGTTCATGTTAAAAAATGCATTATATAATTTTAAAATCTCTTTTTCTTCAGAGGTTAACTGGTCTTGACATGTTTGATCAGAATTAGCTGAAGGTTGGTTTTCATCATATTCTTTCTTCAAAATTCCCTCAAATGGCTTTTTGTCGATTTCTCTTGAGAATGTGACCTTGAAATTTGAGGGTTTGTGAATTTTTTCTTGAAAATGGGGAGTTTGAGGATTTATATTGGAATTTTGCTTGAATTTTTGAATCAAGCCAGGAGGACCCTCCTGATGTGTACTTGATTCTTGAGGTTGAGATAACACTTCATTATCCTGAGGATTTCCTTTGAATATTTCTTCCAGAAGAGCTTGGATATCTTTTTCTGGCTTAGGAAAGGTGTGTGTATTGTTTAAGTTATTCCCTTGGTTGAAAGGTACAGAAAATATTGTGGTATACCTATACCAGTTTAGCTTAATGGACCAATAAAAAAATATCATAATCAAAATAACCTGCTTGTGTAACCTTAAAAGACTAATATTCCATAAAAAAAAACCAAAACAAAAAAAAAAGACAAGTCAGTATTCTACTTATTTAATGAATATTTGAATTCAAGAAAAGAAAAACCTTGTTATTTAATCTTTGGATTCTAATTTTGTGTAAATTCTTAATAAAAAAAATAATAATAATATAAATTATGAAAGCTGTATTATTGTAGTATTACATGGGAATTAATTTCTCTTATTGGTGGAAATTGTGCAGTTGTGGTTGATTTTAATTCAAAATATTTTGAGGAAGCCTTATTTAGTTGCTTTTGTTAAGAAGAGTATTGAGATGAGCTCTATTTTAATAAAAAAAATATTATTATGCTGAGTTAGTGAAGTTATATTTGTTTTATTTTGATGTCATTCTATTTTTCAATATAGAATAGTAGTAGTGTGGAATATTTTAGGTATTCCATTGAGATGATGATAGTGGAAGGGAATTGCTTTGAATTTTAATGGTGTAAATTATTTAGTTGACTAGTAGTGCTGATTATTATTAGAAAAAAATAATTCAGGGTGTATAGTGTAAAGGGTGACAAGAGTGATGAGTGGAGTGAAGGTATAAAACCTTATCTTGGTGGTAGTAAATTAGCTATGGGTTTATAAAATGCTTAGTAATCCAAAGGAAGCTGAAAAGGAGCTAGTATTCATATGCATATGCATGAAACAGCTTGAGAAAACCCTAAACCCTAACCCTATTCCCCCTAAAGAATATAAATAGTCGAACTTTTTTCCTCTCCAGACTTTTTCCCATCTGGAAATTGTAACTTCTACTTATTTTTTCCAAATCCCTTATCTAAGAGGTTAAATTAGAAAATTGTTTGATAAATTAAGCTTAGTAATTGAGGTTTGTTGTTGACATAGATCAAGAGAACCAATAGTGTGAAAAGATTTTAATTCATCCCTCACTAGCAGGCAGACTAGTAATCATAATAATTAGGATCTTAAAGCTTGAAGCTCAAGAGTAAGGCATCTCTGGAGTTTAGTGATTAAACCTTAAAAGTAATTTTTAGAGAGTTTTAAAATAAAACCATCACTTTAAAGTAATTTTCTCAGATTTTAAAATAAAACCTGAATTTTTCAAAGTAATTTTACTACTTTTAAGCTAAAGTAGAACCCCTTAAATCAATTCAATTTCATCAAGATACATATACAACTAAAATAAAAGCCATCAACAACCTCAACTAAATTATTCAACATAATCAACAACATTTTCACATTCCTATTCACATTAATCACCTATCCATTCAGAAGTTATAAGTACAAATCTTCATATTATATTGGAAATATATTTCTTTCAGTAATAAACTATCACCAAATTAATAAATTTACATTAATTTAATACTCTTCCTATTCTACAATCAATATTCAAAACCAACAGCTTACCATTATATAAGACCAAAGAGTTTGTTGAAATAATAAGCTATAAATTTATTATTTTTTTTATAATCTCACAAACATATCACATATTATACTATAGTAGTCGATTTTTGTTAGGTTATATATATAGCTCAACACCCAGTCAATTTAACTTATTTTACCTGAATATATTTCAAGTTATTTTTCCCTTAAGAATCATATACTGTTATAAGTGATATCACGTGCTATTTATTTCTCTCTTATATTGTAACTGTCTGTACTATTTCACTTGAAAAAAACACAAAATATATATATAAGGGTTTTGTTTGGATTGTTTAATAGTAAGAAGTGTGTTATTATTCTTTTTTTTTAATTCATTTGTTATCTTTTGTAAAATTATTTTGGTGTAATCCAACCAGATTTTCTGGAAGTTTTAAAAAGTATTTATTTATTAAGGTTTTAACTAACCATTGCTTTAAGTAGAGCAAAGTCTGATTAGAGATTGTTGAGTCTAATATTTCCTGATCAAGCCACTATCAATAATAAAATTGATTTGGTGAACTCAGTAAAGATAACTTAGCATATTAGGAAGGGCAGTATAGATCATTCTAGCACACAAGCAGAGCAAGGGTTACAAGTCCCAAACAGCAATTCAAAACTGTTTTCTTGTAATTTCCCCTTCCAGGTACTGCCTCATTTTATTTCACACACAGAGGAGTTCCCACATCTGGTTTCCCAACAGTGGCAGGTAGATAGGAATATAATCAGAATACTTTTAGTTTGATCTTAGAAAATTAATCAAATAAATATACTTTTGAAAACTGGAATCAAATAATTTTACATATAAGAAGGAAACATCATCATCTCCTCATTCATCATCAAAAGCCTCATCTGAATCATATCATTACTATTACCCATTAAAGCAATTTACACCACCAGGACAGGAATCACAAGTAGATTCTAGCTTACTGGTTTCCACCGCAAAAACAAGGAGGAAGGAAGAGGAAAGGTTGAAAGAATTCTTTTTCAGCCTCATTCAAGACTTCAAAAGTAGAAAGCAGAAAGAAGGAAAATTTGAAGGAAGATCCTACAAAATAGAACAAATGGAACAGTCAACATCAAAATTACCACCTTTGCCTGAAGATACTGTTGAAGAACAGTATGAGGAAGAGAGTGAAGAAGAAGATCAATCTGAACATGTAAAAAATACTTTAAGTCAATTGCAGATTCTCCTGACAGGATCAAAGAAGAAGAAAGGTAAAAGAAAAGAATCAACATCATACACACCAGGAGCTAGTCCTAGTGAAGCTACTCTACCCAGACATGTTACACCAGAAGAATCACCAATTTCACCAACACCTGGACCTAGAGCAACCTCTACTCCAGCAACAGAGCCAAGATCATCAAATGTTCCAAGAAAAGTTTTTGTTTCAACACCAACACATCCAAGTCCATTACATCAGGAAATTCCAAGACAAGAAAGATCTGTAGTCAAAATAAAAGCAAAAAATTATAATCTTAATTTCAATGGAGAAGAAGTTGAAAAGTTTATTAAAAAGATTGAAAGGATAGCTCAAATAGAAGGTGCAACAGAAGAAGATCTGGCAATGCAGATGGCCTTCTGGACAACAGATTCCAAAATTAGTGATGCAATAGAAGCTATGCCTGGTTATGAAGAAGGAAACTGGACACAGCTCAAGAAAGATCTCATTACTAAGTGGGGAAGAGTGGAACCTGAGAGAAGATACAGAAAGGATTCCCTTCTAAAATTATTCAATGATACCCAAGATAATGGAGGAATTAGTACTCTTTCACAGTATAAAATGTTTATTCGAGAATATGAAACAATCATCACTTACCTTCTAAGATATAAATATATTCCCCAGGATAATATGTACCATGAAGATATTTTTGATTGTCTTTCTTCTGATGTCAAAGGAGCTATTAGCAAAGAGATGATTAAGGAAAATGTAATGGTTAGAGCAGAAGATGGAGGATATCTTATACCACCTATGAGAGTATTGAAAAAGTATATTGAGCAAGAATTGGAAGCTAGAATATTAGTAACCAAAAGACTTTCTTCCCCACATAGGAAAGAAAGAGGTGACTATGGAGTGAAAGAAAGAAAAGTACAGTTCAAAGAAGAGTCATTTCCAGGAATGCAGGAAGGACTGAAGAAGATGAAAAGGCTTACAAAATCCCTCAAAGAACAGCAGGAACCCTCTAAGAAAGAAATATTAAAGGAAAAGGATGATATTAAACAGTTCATGGATCAGCTTACTGAGCTAACAAGTCTTGCTACAACTCAGAAAAGAAACCCAAATCAATTTCAGACATCAAATCAGGAATTAAATACAAAATCTAATCAAATTCCAGCTTCATCAAGTCATTTCCCTTATATTCCAGCACAACAAGGACCTAGACCACAGTATAAGTGTACCTATTGTCTAAAGGATGGACATACTGTTAGCAGGTGTAATGATTTAACAGAAGATATTGAAAAACGTATTGTACGTAAAACTGGAAGTTCTTTCTATTTTCCTAATTTTCAAAGAGTCCCAATTGAAGGAGAACAGATACCAAGGGATATAGTAAGAAAGTTTGCAGCTGAACAAGAGGTTCTCACCAAGAAGTTTCTAGAAGAGAAAGATAAAAATGTACCAAAACCTGAAGAACAAAAGAAAGAAGAAAAGTCAACAGCTGTAGTCTCAATGGAAGATTGGGGTGAATGGCAACCACCATGTATTTCTACTGGAATAGAGCAATCAAATATTAATTTTGGATTAAGACAGACTAAGCAAAGAATGGAAAGGGAAGAAAGAAATAAATCACAATCTCTAAATATTCCTGAAAAGTTACCAGTACAATCTAAAGAGGTAATAAAAAAGAAAGTTAGTTTTCCAGGTGGATATATTGAAGAAGAAGATACAGAGGAAGGTGAAAGAGTTATCATACCTTCAAAATACAAGGAGGCTAAGGAGCCAAATATCATTAAAGAACCAGAAGGTAAGCCAGTTCAACAGCCAATTCTTGAAGGGATTAAAGAAAAATCACCTGTGAAGAAACAAGAACCAGAAAAATTGTTTACAAAGCTAAATCACAAAGATTAAACACCTAGAAAATCAGTAATAAAAGAAGAAGATGGAGATTCAATAGTTGAGAAGGTTATGAAGAAAGCTTTAGATCAAAAGATTCATCTCACCTTAGAAGAAATATTGATAATTTCACCCAGCTTTACAGACCAACTCAAGTTCTTATCTGAAAAAGAAAAGAAGTATTTAATGTCAATGAAGTCAATTAACAACCAAGAACAATTAGTAATTTAAGAAGAAGTGATTATTGACGAAAAAATGCACTATGCTTGTCCCCTAGGTATGATGGATGTAGCAATTGGTCAAAAAGGCTATAAACTGAAAGCATTGGTTGATACTGGTGCTGAGCTGAATATTATCCCAGAGATTGAGTCTATTAAAGCAAAATTAACCATGAGAGCCTTGAATATGCGTCTAAAAGGTATTGGAGGTCACAGTACAGCAGTTGTTGGACTTGCTGAAAATACTCTGTTAGTTCTACCATCTGGTGAGGAGAGGAAGATTCACTTTTTTGTTGCCAGAGGTGCAGTTCATACTGTAATTGGTAGGCCATTTTTAGCTGATAATGGAATTAGACTTGAGCATTCTCAATATCAAGGAGAAATATTGAGTTATAGAGAATCAGATGGTAAAAGACTTTGTATTCCAATTTGCTCACCTTAAGCAAAAGGATGGCATTCAGTACCACCAAAAGGGATGGAATTATGTAACATGGTGAAAGCTTCAGACTGGAAAGATGCAGATGGGGAAAATTCTAAAATTAAACCCATAGAATTATCAAATGTTGTCACTTCAAAGGGGAGAAAAAATGTTAAGTTCTATGTCCAAGAGGAATTGGATAATCAGAATCAGAGTATTATTCCAAGTCAAGGTCAGAACTTATCCATTAAGTCAAACCCACCAAGTAAACTAAAAACATTTTTTAAAAAATTGAAGTTTTCAAAACCAATCAAAGTCAACCAAGAACAAAAAGAACTAAAACCTACAGTGGTAAAAAAGGATAAAGACCATCATAAAGTTAAGAGAATGTTAGCAAAGGCAGTTGAGAAAATGAAAAGGAATAAAAATGAGGTTATTAGCTTTGATTTCCAATGTAAAGGTGCTACACCAACTATATTAGAAGAAAATTCTATACCTTTGAATTTGAATGAAGTTCAACCTGTTTCAACCACATTGCAACCAACTCCTTATCAATCAAATGAACTAAAGGAACATAAAGCTTATGAAGGAGAACAAATCAGATCACCTGAACCCAAACCAAAATTGAACATAAGCGATATTAAAATGGAAGAAAAATCCATTGGAAGTGAGAAAGGTGAGTCTTCTGAACAAGAAAATGAATTTTATGATAGCTTGAATCCTATTTCTCCTAGTTTTTCCCCAGTATATGTAAGAGTAGATTGGGAGGAATATCCTGTTATGGCAATAATTAATCCAGACTTAGACATAAATATTATACCAATGAAAATGGCTTTACACATTGGAATAAGTCCTAATAAAAGGAAAGCAAAAGGGAAGTTAGAAAATAAACTCACTAAAAGGTACATGAACAGAGTTCAAATAGTACTACCTACAGATGAAACAATCTACATGTTATTCATGATTGAGGGAAATGAAAATCACTTAATCATAGGTAAAGAATTTTGTGATTATTTTTCTTTGGTTCAGAAATTTAATAAGCTATTTGAAGAAGAAAAGAAGGATGAAGATTATCAGTTCAATGTAAATAGCTCCAAGCTAATAGAAACAAATTATGAAGAATTTTTAATAAAAGATGAAAGCAAAGATAATTTAATTAAGGACTTAGCTGAAGGTATGGGAGAATCCTGGACCAATATGGAGAATTTACCTAAAGAGAGCATGGTGGAGATAATCAGAATCAGCTCACAGAAGAGGAAAAAGAAATACTAGAATTATTCAACGGTTTTTTTTAATTTTGAAGCTCAAAATTCACAAGCAAAAAGTTTAGCCCAAAATATGGAGTTAAATAATCCTGATTACTTTAATAAAAAATACACTTACTGTGAAGAAATCCCAAATATTCAATCCCATTCTCAAAATGATACTTTAAATCATCCAATACCAATTCTTGAAGAAAAGAAAATTACTAGAAATAGAAGGGTCAAGCAATTTACTAAAAATGGTCAAAAAGATAATTTTATATCTGTGAATAAGGTGAGTGTTAGTTTAAACTTAGATTTTAGTAATAAGATAAAAAGGCCATATTTCTTTAAAAAGCTTCAATTGAATCTAGAAAAGGAGTTAAATAGGTTTTTCAACAGTAAAATGGAAAGTAAAATGTCTTTTAGATTTGAAAGAAGAAAGAAAGCAAGTAGAAGATCCAAATCCAAATTTGGAGAAAGGAAATCGTGTTGAAAATGTTTCTTTTTCTTAAGAATTGGTCAACTATTTTCTATTTATTTCTCATTTTGTTTTTTTTTACTTCATGTTATTTAATCTATTTGATTTATTTATTCTATTATGTTTTAATTTAATTTTTATTTTTATTTTTTATTTTTATTTTTTTTTGAGCTTTATATTATAGTATGAAATGAGTTCTGGTGCATATTTATTATTATTATTATTTTTATTTATATTTTATTTTATAGGATTATTTGATTATTATTTTTTCTTTCAAGCCATGTATAAATGTATGCATAATATATGTAACATTTAGGTTTAATTTTCTGTGAATATATATAAATAAGAGAAAATAAATAAAAAAAATGTATAAGTATTAAAAAAAAGAGAGTAAATTTATCATATATCCAATTAACCTCAATCCAGAACCAAGTATTTATTATTATTACTTTCTACGTAGTAATTGTTTTTCTTGGTTCCTTTTTGTTGCTCTTGGGCACTTATTTCCTTTACTTATTATTTTTTAATAATCTTTTTACATATACTTTATCTCTTATTTTTATTTTTATTTTGTTTAGTTTTATGTGATTCTTTATTTTTGTTTATTTATTTCTTTGCTCGCTTCAATATCATTAATGGGGGGAAGGCTGAAAGCCAAGATATTAAAAAATTAATAAATAATAATGATTATTATTATTTATATCTCATTCCATTTCAAAAACATAGCCCGATAAAAAAAAAAAAAAAAAAAGAAAAGAAAAAAAATAATAAGATACAAGAGAGAGAATTATTTTACTAGCTGGCATAACTAAACTAAGAATTTTTTATTTATTTGATTTATGTTTATGTTTTTATTTTTTCTTTTATTTCATTTATTCTTTTTTTGGGATTTACAAGGAATTTTCTTTTAAAAAGTAGTAATAAAAAAAAAGCAGAAAGCGCTTTTGGTTCGCTAGGACTAGACCCCTAAAATAAAATTATATAATAACAAAGAATGATTAGCAATATTTCTTTAAATTAAGCTTAATATTTAAAAATGAAAAAACAAAAAAAAACAAAAACGAACAAACAGAGAATTACATACTTTACTGTTTAGCAAAAATATAACAGAGGAGTTTCTTGCTGCTTGGCCAATCTTACAGCAGCACTTGGTTTTAAAAATAAAATAAATTAATAATAAATAAAAATAAACTATATAAAGAAAACATAGACTTACTTAATCATATGTCTGTACCAATGTAAGCATGATTGCACCGAGTTTTTGATTATCTGGTGCTCTTGTTGAAACAAAAAAGAATTCGGTGTGCGATTCACATAGAAGTTTTCTATGTGAGCATGCAAGTCGTTCATTTCGCCATTGAAAAGGCGGAAGTAGTAGCTGAAATCGGCTCTGAGTGATTGAATGGAGGGAGGAGATGTATGATTATCAAAAAAAGGGTTGTTACCCTCCGACTCTGGTGTGGTGGGTTGAGTATTAGTCAAGAGAGCTGGAGGCGAACTGGGTGCGAGGCCAACATGGCCAACTAAAGGATTGATTTGGGTCGGATCTTTGTGTTCGGAGCGGGTGTATAGATTGAAAGTGGGTAGACCGCAAGAAGGAATCATAAAGCTATAATTTATTGAGTCAAGAGAGATAGTGACCTCTTGGTCACCATCAGCAATAGGTTGTATTTCTAACATAAAGGGCATAATGATATCAAAAAAAAAAATATATATAATAAAATAAAAGATATATAGTTAGACTAAAAAAAATATATAGATAGCGGTAGAGAAACAAAGCTGGGGTAGTTAAGGAACAATTGACTATTTAAAAATCTACTTAACTTAACTTACGACATCATCAGACAAAATTAAAAAAAAAGGGGATCAGCACAATCCAAGCGATAAAAAAAATAGCTCACCCCATATTTTTAGTTCCTACATACAATTCATGAAATTAGCTGTAATTGGAGTTCCTATTGCAACACGTAAAAAAAAAAAACTTGAGTTAATTAAACAAATTAAAAAAAAAAGAGATCATCAGGCAATACAAATCAAGAAATAAACAAGATAAGAAAATTAACTCACCCCCAAAATCTAGAAGTTGGCGGTGCTGTTGGGATTCAGGACCGTGGTTGGGTGGCGCTGAGGTTACTGATGCCGGGTTGAAATTGCATCATCTATATAAATAAAGAAAATATAAAATATTAATTAGAATTTTCTTTTTTAAAAAAAAATAAAATCAGAGAAAAGCACTTACTAGCATACATCAGTGGCGTTGAAGATCACTGATTGGCATTGAGATAGAAATAGTCAAAAATTAAGATTACACATAAAATGACAAAATAAAAATGATAATTAAAGCTGTACATTACCTGTAAAAAAAAACAAGCCACAGATGGCGGCGAGGAAGATAGGGATTGAAATGCTGTATTATACCCACGGGTTATCAGCCACCACTTCCCCAACTCCGTCTATCTAAAATGACGCCAAGTAAAAAAAATAAAAAAAATAAACATTATAATTTAGTTTTTTTTATATATTAAATATTTAAATAATTTTTTAAAATAGATAATTGAAATAAAAAAAATATAATGAACGAAGAAAGAACAAAATAAACTTACCAAAATCCTAATAATATCAATATCCAAATAAAATATAGTAAAAAAACAAACAAACCGTGCAAGCCTAAAGTGCGAAGAAATTTTACAGTAGCACAGCTATTCCCAACAATGATTCCTTTTTTATTTTTATTTTTAGTTTTTTTCCTTGCGATGCCATGACAGTAAATAAAAAAAATAAAAAGGTTATAAATTAGTTTTTTATAGTAAATATTGAAATAATGCTTTTTTTAAAAAAAAAATATAAGAAAAGAAAAGAAATAAACTTACATATAAATAAAATAATAATATAATAACAACACATCGCATGACCAAAGAAGAGAAAAACAATGCTACAGTCACACAGCAATTCCTAGTGACTTCCTTTTTATTTATTCGATTTGATTTTTTTTTTTTTTTTTTTTTTTTTTTTTTTTTTCTTTGCAATTAGATGAATGTAAAGTAAAAAAATAAAAAAAAAGTTTTAAATTAGTTTTTTTATATTAAATAATTTATTATGATTATTTTTTCTTTTTTAAAAAAAAAATATATAAAATAAAATAAAATAAAATAATATAAAATAATCAACATGCGAAGTTGAAAAGAGACGACTGCTGCAGTAGCGCAGCAATGCTGAGCCAATCTCTTTTCATCGATGATATCAATATAAATTTGTAAAGTTATTTAAAAAAAATATATATATATATATATATATATATAAAATAAAATAACATACAAATATAATGATAATAAAATCTGCACGCGATGATGAAAAGAGACAGCTGCTGCAGTAGCGCAGCAATGCTGAGCAGATTTTCTTTGTATTAAAGTACCAATATAAATTAAAAATATATAAATATTTATTTATAAAATTATAAAACTATAATAATAAAATGATAATTATGAAATAAAAAAAAAAAAAAAACATAATATGTATATAAAAATATAAATAAATAAAAAATTTAGACACAAAGATATGATATTATAGAAAATGACAAACAAACAGGGGTTTCTGTAGCTCTATTGTATTAATTATTAACCCTTACTTGTAGTAAAGATATAACACAATAAAATAATAATAAAATTAATAAGAAAAAAGTAAAAAAAAGAGATATGTTCATATTTGAATAATAATAATAATAATAATAGATATAAAAACTTAATAAGAAAAACAAATGAAACTTTTAGTATAATAATAATATTATCAAATAGAGAAAAGTTGATTCAAAACAGAGGATACTTGCACTATGGACAAATTTATCAATTAATTCCCTTTTTTTTAATTATATTTATTTTTTATATACTTATTTCTTTGTTATTTTTCCATTTTTTTTATTATTATCTTATTTTTTATTTTTTTATCCTTTTTTATGTTTTTGATTTTAAGCAATAAGTATACTTAAAAAAAAAATAAAAAAATATATATAAATAAAATAAAAAAAAACATAACAAAAATATATAAATAAGGGATGCATTAATCCCTCTTCTTTCAGATATATCTTTATTTCACATATATTTTATAATTATTGTTGTTATTTCTATTGGTCTCTTATTATTTGTAGTATTTTATCTTTTGATTTATTTAATTTTTTTATGGTCCTGTATATTATGTTGGCTGTGATCCTATTTTAAATTTTAAGTTGATTGGCTAAGACATACTCACATAATAGGAGTATGTCCAAGGGATATTTTGGAATTTACTAGTATATAGATTGAGATATAAATTAAAAAAAACAGTACAGAAAAGGTCCTGAGTAAGACCTTAAACTGTCTCATAAACATAATTTATACTAATTTCAGTCTCAGGACTAAAGAAAAGGTCCTGAGTAAGACCTTAAACTGTCTCATCAATAAATTTGATTTTCATTATAGTCTCAGGACTAAATCCAAGGTCCTGGACAAGACCTTAAACTGTGCCAATATGTTCTGTTTTTTAGTTTTAATAGCTTATATGTTTATTACTCCCCTTATGGGGAGTCTTGGGAGATTATTATATTAGTGAAAAATTATGAGTAGTTAAAAAAAATCAAATGGAGAGGGAAATTGTCCCTCAAGGAGTAATAATGATTTTATTATAAAAAAATAAGGGGTGGTACCCATTTCTTCTCATCACTCCTTATGATGTTAAGTTTCTGGGGGAAAGTGGCCCTTCAATTAATTTTAATCTTGGGTCTTTGTTTGTGTAGTTAGTTGAGAAAACTTCATTATTAAATTTCATACAGGTATTCTTATCCCACACATATTTTTTTGTAAAGAATAAAAATAATAATAATTATGTAGAAATCAATTTTTTAAATGGAGAGGGAATGCATCCCTCATCTCTCAAAAAAAAAAAAAATATACATAAAAAAAACATTAATAATAAAAATAAAAATTCAAGATTGATACCTTAAAGAAGACAAAATGGAGATTCAAAATCAATAAAATGTTTCATGAAAATTCTATTGAATATTACAGGATTGTTTTTATGTGTTGTCATTTTACAAGGAGGAAGGTATGGATGAAGGAAGAAAGATGGTAAAGAAAGGGATTTGTCCCTTAAGCGTCACTGGAAATGCTGGGGACAGCATTAAATGGAGAGGGGGATGTGGTATACCTATACCAGTTTAGCTTAATGGACCAATGAAAAAAATATCATAATCAAAATAACCTGCTTGTGTCACCTTAAAAAACTAATATTCTAAAAAAAAAACCAAAACAAAAAAAAAAGACAAGTCAGTATTCTACTTATATAATGAATATTTGAATTCAAGAAAAGAAAAACCTTGTTATTTAATCTTTGGATTCTAATTTTGTGTAAATTCTTAATAAAAAAAAATAATAATAATATAAATTATGAAAGCTGTATTATTGAAGTATTACATGGGAATTAATTTCTCTTATTGGTGGAAATGGTGCAGTTGTGGTTGATTTTAATTCAAAATATTTTGAGGAAGCCTTATTTAGTTGCTTTTGTTAAGAAGAGTATTGAGATGAGCTCTGCTTTAATTAAAAAAATATTATTATGCTGAGTTAGTGAAGTTATATTTGTTTTATTTTGATGTCATTCTATTTTTCAATATAGAATAGTAGTAGTGTGGAATATTTTAGGTATTCCATTGAGATGATGATAGTGGAAGGGAATTGCTTTGAATTTTAATGGTGTAAATTATTTAGTTGACTAGTAGTGCTGATTATTATTAGAAAAAAATAATTCAGGGTGTATAGTGTAAAGGGTGACAAGAGTGATGAGTGGAGTGAAGGTATAAAACCTTATCTTGGTGGTAGTAAATTAGCTATGGGTTTATAAAATGCTTAGTAATCCAAAGGAAGCTGAAAAGGAGCTAGTATTCATATGCATATGCATGAAACAGCTTGAGAAAACCCTAAACCCTAACCCTATTCCCCCTAAAGAATATAAATAGTCGAACTTTTTTCCTCTCCAGACTTTTTCCCATCTGGAAATTGTAACTTCTACTTATTTTTTCCAAATCCCTTATCTAAGAGGTTAAATTAGAAAATTGTTTGATAAATTAAGCTTAGTAATTGAGGTTTGTTGTTGACATAGATCAAGAGAACCAATAGTGTGAAAAGATTTTAATTCATCCCTCACTAGCAGGCAGACTAGTAATCATAATAATTAGGATCTTAAAGCTTGAAGCTCAAGAGTAAGGCATCTCTGGAGTTTAGTGATTAAACCTTAAAAGTAATTTTTAGAGAGTTTTAAAATAAAACCATCACTTTAAAGTAATTTTCTCAGATTTTAAAATAAAACCTGAATTTTTCAAAGTAATTTTACTACTTTTAAGCTAAAGTAGAACCCCTTAAATCAATTCAATTTCATCAAGATACATATACAACTAAAATAAAAGCCATCAACAACCTCAACTAAATTATTCAACATAATCAACAACATTTTCACATTCCTATTCACATTAATCACCTATCCATTCAGAAGTTATAAGTACAAATCTTCATATTATATTGGAAATATATTTCTTTCAGTAATAAACTATCACCAAATTAATAAATTTACATTAATTTAATACTCTTCCTATTCTACAATCAATATTCAAAACCAACAGCTTACCATTATATAAGACCAAAGAGTTTGTTGAAATAATAAGCTATAAATTTATTATTTTTTTTATAATCTCACAAACATATCACATATTATACTATAGTAGTCAATTTTTGTTAGGTTATATATATAGCTCAACACCCAGTCAATTTAACTTATTTTACCTGAATATATTTCAAGTTATTTTTCCCTTAAGAATCATATACTGTTATAAGTGATATCACGTGCTATTTATTTCTCTCTTATATTGTAACTGTCTGTACTATTTCACTTGAAAAAAACACAAAATATATATATAAGGGTTTTGTTTGGATTGTTTAATAGTAAGAAGTGTGTTATTATTCTTTTTTTTTAATTCATTTGTTATCTTTTGTAAAATTATTTTGGTGTAATCCAACCAGATTTTCTGGAAGTTTTAAAAAGTATTTATTTATTAAGGTTTTAACTAACCATTGTTTTAAGTAGAGCAAAGTCTGATTAGAGATTGTTGAGTCTAATATTTTCTGATCAAGCCACTATCAATAATAAAATTGATTTGGTGAACTCAGTAAAGATAACTGAGCATATTAGGAAGGGCAGTCTAGATCATTCTAGCAAACAAGCAGAGAAAGGGTTACAAGTCCCAAACAGCAATTCAAAACTGTTTTCTTGTAATTTCCCCTTCCAGGTACTGCCTCATTTTATCCCACACGCAGAGGAGTTCCCACAATATGTCTGGAATATTATCTATAAATAAGTCACTTTCAGATGCTAACGTCTCCTGAATTGGTTTCTTGTCCCTCTCAGATAGATTGAATGCTTTTGATTGTCTAATGTTGAGTAATTCTTGATTTTCTTCTGAAAGGTCTTCATTAATTTTATGAGTGTGTTCCATATCATAAATTCCCTCTGAATTGAAGGTACTAAGACTCCTTTCTCCCTCCTCTTCTTTTTTTGAGTGGTAAAATTCTCTCTTTTGCTTCATTTCTTCTTCTCCTTCTGTCCCAATATCTTGTGAATTTTCCCTTTCTTCATCTTCTATTGATGACTTATGAATACTCTTTATAACAGAAAAGTAATTACAAAATTTATTCCCCAAAATCAAATGGTTTGATGATCCTTCAACTGTAAATTGTAAATAAATCGTTTCATCAGTTGGCATAACAATCTGTACTTTCTTCATTAAAATTTTATTTTTTGTTTTATTTTTCTTCTTGAGCTTCATTCCAATACTTAATCCAATTTTTAATGGCAAAATATTTTCTTCTAGGCTTGGGTTCATAATTGCCATAACAGGATATTCCTCCCATCCCACTCTAACATAGATTGGTGAGTTGAATTCCTCAAACTGAGTTACATCTTCATTATTGGTGTTCAATTTGTTATGTTAATCTTTTCCTTCAATTTTATCTTCTTTAATACTAAGGTAATTTACCTTACTGCATGACTGATAATTTGTTTCTATGTTTTGCTCCTCCTGGGATGAAGATTCATTTTCAATGGGATTGGAATTTGTCATATTTAGTGTATGCTCTTCAAGGCTTGGATTAATTGGAGGATTGTCCATTTGATGAGTTTCTTCTTGAATGAGGTTATTATAAGATAAGTCTGAATTTATTTGTTCATTATTCTGATTTTGATTTTCAACTGGTGAATCTTCCTTGAGCTTTTCTTGCATCCTCTTGTTTTTGAATTTATTGAACAAATTTTGTGTAAATTTTATTGAAGCACCAGATGTCACTCTTAACAAATCCATGGGTGAAATGCTATGCTTTGGTTTTGAAAATATAGCTCCTACATATGGTTTGTAGAATTCAGAAACAGGATTCAGTTTCTTATTAAAATGAAAACCATTTTTACCACACACAGGGGAGAAACTATTAACTAGCTGTTTTGGCTGAAAGCCTTTCTTTTGTACTAGTTCCACTTCAGTGGAAGCTTCCATGTTAGAGCTATAAGTATTCTCAAATGTTTGAGGTTCAGCTTTGGAATTCTTGAAATTAATTTCTGGATTTTGTTTCATAAGCACTTGATTTTCCTCTCTTCTTGACTTTCCTTGAGGTAATTCTTCAAATCTTCTAATTCTGCTTATATTATTTATCTTCCATTCTTCAATTTGAGTAAGGTTGCACAAATCAATTCCTCTGGGTGGTCCTGTGTGCCATCCTTTTGATTCAGGTGTACATATTGGTATGCACAATCTTCTTCCATCAGACTCTTTGTAACTCAGAATTTCACCTTGTTGTTGAGAGTGTTCAAGTCTAATCCCATTGTCAGCAAGGAAAGGTCTTCCAATAACTGTGTGAACAGCACCTCTGGCTACAAAGAAGTGAATTCTTCTTTCATCACCAGATGGTAATACTAGTAATGTCTTTTCAGATAATCCCACAATTGCTGTACTGTGTCCTCCAATTCCTCTAAGCCCCATGTTCAGAACTCTCATTGGTAATCTTGCTTTTATGGATTCCACTTCTGGTATTATACTGAGTTCAGCTCCAGTATCTACTAATGATTTTACTATATGTCCTTCTTGCCCAACTGATACCTCAATCATTCCAAGGGGACAAGAGTAATGCATTTTATCTTGAATGGTTATTTCTTGAGTGGTTGTTTGCTCCTGACTATTTATTGATTTGAGAGACATTAAGTACTTCCTCTCTTTATCTGAAAGAAACCTTAATTGTTGCATAAACTTGGGTGAGATTGTGACTATTTCTTCTAAGGTGAGGTTGATTTTCTGATCCATGACCTTCTTCATGACTTTTTCAATTATTGATCCTTCTTCTTCAACTAAAGGATTTTCATTTACTTCCATCTTTGGTACTTTTATTAGTGCTTTCTTATCAATATCCTTCTCTTTAGCTGGCAGAGTAAGCTTAGGTTGGGTTGGTTCTGGTGGTTTAATAACCTCTTGTGGTTTTGATGATTTATATTTTGTAGGTATTATAAACTTTTCTTCTTCAGCTTCTTCTTCTTCAATGAATCCACCAGGAACACTTGTCTTCTTCTTTATGGTGTCTTTGGGTTGAATAGTCTCTTTTGAGGGAAGGGGTTGGGCTTTAGATTTCTCTTGATTTTCAATCCTTTGCTTTGTGTTTCTCAAGCCATAAGCATACCCAAAAGGTTCTTCCAATCCTGTGGAGATGCATGGTGGTTCCCAATCACCCCAATTGTCCATTGATATAAAGGCAGTTGATTTTTCCTTTTTCTTTTGTTCTTCCTCTTTGGTCTTTTCCTCTAAATTTCTTTTGAGTTCCTCTTGTTCCTTCTGAAATTCTCTGACTAAATATTTTGGTGGAAATTTTCCATCATTGGGGACCCTTTCCCAATTGGGATATAAATAATTGAAACCTTGTCTAATAACCCATTTCTTGTTTTGATCCTCCACTAGTTCACTACATCTTCCAACTGAATGACCTTCTTCCATGCAATAGTAACATTTAACAGAAAACTTTGGTACATTCTGTGCTGCAACATAGGGTACACTTCTGTTTGGTGGTGGAGCAACATTATCTCTTGGTCTGAATCCTTGATTTTTTGACTGCGGGTTATTAATTATTTTCTTTTGGGGTGTAGCCGCATTAGTTAATTCATTTAATTGATCCATGGACTGTTTTAACTCTTCATTTTCAGTAGGTGCCTCCTCCTTGCCTACTTCCTTTTGTTCTTTTAAGGTTCTTGTAAGTTCTTTCATTTTCTTTAGGGCTTCTTGCATTCCTGGAAATACCTCTTCTTTGAATTGAACTCTCCTTTCCTTATTCTTTAATTCTTTCTGTTCATCTATCCTTGGAGGTGAAAGTCTTTTTGTGACTAATACTCTTGCTTCCAATTCCTGTTCAATGTACTTCTTCAAGATCTTCATTGGTGGTATGAGATATCCTCCATCTCTGCTGTATCCATGACATTCTCCTTTATCATTTCTTTACTGATGGCTCCTTTTATGTCTGCAGAGAGACAGTCAAACAGATCCTCATGAAACATATTATCTTGAGGAATATATTTATATCTTAAAAGGTATGTAATAATTGTCTCATATTCTCCCATAAATCTCTTATACTGTGAAAGATTACTGATTCCACCTTCATCCTGTGTATTATTGAATAGCTGTACAAGGGAATCCTTTCTATATCTTCTTTCAGGTTCAACTCTCCCCCATTTTGTTATAAGGTCCTTTTTAAGCTGCATCCAATTTCCTTCTTCATATCCTGGCATAGCTTCTATTGCATCACTAATTTTGGAATCTGTTGTCCAAAATGCCATCTGCATTGCCAGATCTTCTTCTGTTGCACCTTCAATTTGGGCTATTCTTTCAATCTTCTTGATAAATTTTTCAACTTCTTCACCATTGAAATTGAGGTTGTAATTATTTGCTTTAATTTTTACTACTGATCTTTCTTTCCTTGGAATCTCTTTCTGTAGTGGACTTGGATTTGTTGGTGTAGAAACAAAAACTCTCCTTGGGATATTCGATGGTCTTGACTCTGTTGCTGGAGTAGATGTTGCTCTAGGTCCAGGTGCTGGTGATATTGGTGACTCTTCTGGTCTAACATGTCTAGGTAAGCTAGGTTCATTAGGGCTTTCCCCTGGTGTATATGATGTTGATTCTCTTCTCTTTCCCTTCTTTTTACTTAGATTATTCATAGTATCCTGCAACTTCTGTGCCATTTGCTCTTGTGTCTCCTTGAAAAGCCTCATGAGATATTCACTCTGATCTTCTTCTTCACTTTCCTCCTCATACTGTCCTTCTACAGTGTCCTCAGGTAATGGTGGTAATTTTGATGTGTACTGATCCATGGTCTCTACTTTATAAATACTCCCTCCTTACTCATTTGATTTATTTATTCCTTTTCTTGATTCTTGAATGAGATTGAAGAAGAACTTCCTTATCTTCTCCTTTTCCTTTTCTTATGTTCTTGGTGTTGGGATAAGATCACTATATTCTACTTGAGATTCTTGTGCTGATGGTGTTGAGTTTTTAAGTGGATAATAATAATGATATGAGAATGATGATGATTGATGAGATGATGGTGAATTATGATATGATGATTTTTGATTGGTTGATTCCAGTTTTTAAAATATATTTATTTTGTTAATTTTATTGTTTTGAGATCAAGCTGAAGAGATGCTAAGGGTATTCCAATCTGACATGCCACTGTTGAGACACCAGATGTGGGATAAAATGAGGCAGTACCTGGAAGGGGAAATTACAAGAAAACAGTTTTGAATTGCTGTTTGAGACTTGTAACCCTTGCTTTGCTCGTGTGCTAGAATAATCTAGACTGCCCTTCCTAATATGCTAAGTTATCTTTACTGAGTTCACCAAATCAATTTTATTACTGATAGTGGCTTGATCAGAAAATATTAGACTCAACAATCTCTAATCAGACTTTGCTCTACTCAAAACAATGGTTATTTAAAACCTTAACAAATAAATTCTTTTTAAAACTTTCAGCAGGCTGAGTGGATTCCACCAGATGATAGTACAACAATATATAAAATAATATAATAACTAAAATAAATAAAAAAGAACAGGAAACACTATCTTCTAATACAAAAACACAAAATATTCTTTTCTTGATAATTCATTAATAAATATAGAAACTAATAGCTAGGATAACAACAATCTTCAATTCTCTAAAATGATAAACTTGAAAAGGATAAAAATATATTTCAAGCCCTTTTGATGTGATGGATGGGATAATACTCTAATAATTGCTAATAGTTTAGTATAATATGGGTAGTTTAATGTTATGTTTTGTGTTTTGATTTAAAAATATATTATATGATCTCTTATGGTTCTTTTTTTTTGATAATAATACTATCTAACTGCTTTAGGTTTAATATTAATCTTAACTAAACACTAAAGTTTTTAATTTTATTTTGTTGCTTGATGATAATTTATTAGGGATTACCCAATAGATAAAAGTCCACTTTTATTTTAAAAGTAGTATAATTACTTTGGTTGTGCAGGTTTTGTTTTAAAACAAGCAAAATTACTCTCTTTGAGGAAGTTTACAACAAAAACTAGCCCAAAACTAATTAAAATAGTTAGGTTTTATTTTAAAGCCTACAAAATTACTTTGGTTTGATGGTTTTATTTTGAAACTCTCTAAAAATTACTTTTAAGGATTGAAACACTAAACTCCAGAGACACCTTGCTCATGAGCTTCAAGCTTTAAGATCCTAATTAAATAAGGCACTAGTCTACCTGCTAGTAAGGGATGAATTAAAGTCTTTTCACACTATTGGTTCTCTTGATCTATGTCAACAATGAACCTCAGTTACTAGGCTTAATTTATCAAAAATTTCTAGTATACCTCCTAGAAGAGGGATCAGAATAAATAAATTAAATTTATAATTTCTAGATAGGGAAAAGGAAAAAAGTGGGAGAGAGGGCCCCTATTTATATCCGTGGGACCCTCCATAGGAGTGCCAAAAAGAGGGGACTTAGAAATTTTCAGCCCCTGGTGGCTGTGCAAAGCTGTGCAAACTTTAATTGTGGATTTTAAGTGCAACGTGTTGTGACGTGACACGAGTCTGGATTTCTGACCAATCAGATTACTTCACTTGACTTTTCCTAATGACGTGACGTGTTTCTGACCAATCAGATCCATTCATTCTTATCTCTCCCATTTACATGTGACATGTGGCTGTGTAATACAGTTAAACCTTAATTTCTGGCCCTGGAACCCTTATCTCCATGTATTACTCAATTGATTACTAATCTGTCAGCTCATTTTCCTGTATTATAGTTTTCTGGCTTCCTGTATTACTCATTTACCTATATTACCTATATTACCTGTATTCTTCCTGAAAATTCCTAATTCTTCTTAAATCTTCCCAAAACTTCCTAAATCTTCTTCAAAATTCTAAAAACTTCTCAAAACTTCTTAAAACTTCCTAAAACTTCTTAAAACTTCTTAAAACTTCCAGAAATTTCATTTTCCTAAAATTCCCAATTTTTAGAATGTTGCCACTGTGGCTTGAACCCATAACATTTCCAGATCTCAGCTTCAGAGATCCTCCTTACCAACTCTCACTACGAGCAATTTGCTGTCGTTACAGGATGAAACGTCACCTGACGTTTCATGTAAAATGTCAGGGCCGCGCGGCTTTTCAAACCTAAGCCTGTAACGACATCTGGTCCTCGTGCAGCGACAATTGTCGTTTCACAAAACTTGAAATGCAGTCAATGGGTTTGAAGCCCGGTGCCGGACCCGCCACTTGTGCTTCTATTTTTATCTTGTTTGGCATTTAGTTTTTGATCAGTTCTCCTCCGTTCTTTTGATTTATTATTTCATCTTTGGCTACCTATTTTTTCAACGATAATTCAAATCAATGGAGTTTTGTGACTGCCAAGTCTGCGTCAAATTTTCTATTATTGATGAAACTAATCAACCATGATTTGGTCGGTATCTATCTGTTCGAAATGTTGCTAAACATCGCAGGGCTGATTGCAATAGGTCTCCGCCAAATCCAAGTGTTTCATCTGAAGAGTACTCATCCCTAAATGAATCTGGGGATTCCTTGATGGAAAGTGACAAGTCTTTTGATGTCAAGGAAGTCAATTCTCTTGGTTGTGAGTTTTCCTCCTAGATCCTTGCGATGTTCTTTTTTATGTTACTAAATCTTTGTAATTCATTACAGTATTCATCATGCTTTTCATATTGTGGCTCCATCTCTTTTGCAATGTTAGCCTGGAAAGCTGTAAGGTTGCTATCAAAATGATTATCAACATCGTCAACCTTGCTCTTGAACATCAAAATGCAAGTAGCTACATTGCGACAATCTCACGTGATCCTCAAACTTTGATTAGAAAAGCAGATGTTGATATTGACTTTACGGAGACCATATGTTGTCAACAATGTTTTAGTCTTTATAAATCTCAGCGGGATACACCACTTTGTTGTGGTTACAAGGAATTTTCAAACTCAGAATGCTGTAATCAAGAACTGTTTGTGCAGAAAATAATATACAAGGCAAAGAAAGATGTAGGATAATTTGGACATTACTCAGCACCATCATCAATAATTCCTAGCACTATTGGCACTCCGCGCTGCGTATTTGTTTCTCAAAAAATCTCAACATGGTTAACGTGGCTCCTATCAAATTCTGACACTGAGAAGGTCATAGATGAGTGTACCGAAAGTATTCAGCATGACCAGGAGTATGGTTATCTTTCTGATATACAACATGGGGAAAACTTCAAAAAAATTGAATGGAAAGACAAGCCGGACTCATTGAAACTAGCCTTATCTCTATTTGTTGATTGGTTCAACCTGCGTGGAAACAAACTCAGTAGGAAAGCCAAAACAACCGGAATTTTTGCACTTTCGTGTCTCAATCTTCCTCCCACACTTCGCAACAAGTTGTCTCACATTTGTATTTTTGGGATCGCACCAGGGCCCTACTCACCTAGTCCACAGACTGTCAATCATTTACTGAAACCAATTGTTGACGAGCTAATCGAGCTTGATTCAGACCTTTTCATTCCAACTTACCAACATCCTGCCGGGCGATGGATCCAAGTCAAATTATTATCAGTGTATGGTGATATAATTGCAACAAAAAAGGTTGTAGGTTTTGCTTCCCATTCAGCTACCAAGTTCTGCTCATTCTGTCATGCAAAAACATCAGAACTCTCACTATTGCAACTTTCTGCCAAACGAGAAAAAAATGAAACCCTTGCTGCAGCCAAGGAATCCAAGGCAGCCATTAGCAAGAATGCCCAAGGCAAATTATTGAAAAGTACTGGTGTGCGGTGGTCCGAATTAAATCGACTTGCTTATTGGGATCCCAGCCAACATGTTGTGTTAGGAATGATGCACAACTGGCTTGAAGGTGTTCTCCAATGCCATTTTTGCTATCAATGGAAATTTTGGGTAATACCACTATATGAAGCCCAACGAAAAAGGAAACTCCCCAAAGACTCGACTCCAAAAAAGCAACAAAGACTAGATGAGAGCTATGATGCAATGGATGTTGACCAAGACGACATATCAGATACATCCGATGACTCAAGTGAGGACATCTTAATAAATAGTGGCCCAGAAGGTGGGTTTTTTTCCCAAAACAACATGCAGCAGTTTCGAACATTAATGAAGCAAGTCGTGCTACCACCTGGAAGCCCACATCTACCAGCTAACCTTGGGGAATCTAAACATGGTAAATTGAGTGCAGCACAATGGCATACACGTTTCGTTTATATCATACCATTAGTCATCTTTGAGCTTTATGTAGATCAGGTTGGACACTTAGACATTCATTCAAATCGCTATAAATTTCTCATGAATACATCCCACTTGATTCACTGCACCAACATAGTTTGTGCACAAAAGATAAAAGAAAATGAAAGTAAACGATTTAAAAACAACTACGAGCAATACACTAAGAGAGTTGGGGAACTTTTTGATAGCCCCAAGGTTCAACCAAATCATCACTTTGCACTACATATTCCAGAGCAAATGAAGTCATGGGGCCCTTTGTCTGGTGTGGCCGAATTTGGCGGTGAAAGGCTTATAGGTTTTTTGCAAAAAATAAACACAAATAATTGGATTGGTGAGTCAAAGGTTGTTAAAAAAAATTAAAAAAATTGCTGATGAAAACCTTAATTTTGAAGATGAATTGCACAAAACATTAATGGTTTCTGGCTGCCGAATGCAAAGGTTACTCTCAAAAACTGAGTTTAATGAATTCACCAAGGATGGCAAAAAAATGGGGGGTTCAAAAAAGAGTAATAATAAGATGATTAGGTTAGTATCATCCAGGTACATGCTCTTGTTTAATCTATGTTCAAAAAGGGATGCAAGGGTGGTTCATCGGGACAGTTTTCCTATCCCAAATGATCGTCACCATCTTTCCGGATGGGTCGAAGTCTTTCAAATGGCTCATTGCAATGGGGTAAAGGTTGGTTGTATGAAGCCACATAACTGTGTGGTGGCAAAAATTGGTGAAAAGAAAATGTATGGTTTGATTAAACAATGTTATAAATACAAGGATGGGATGGGAGAAGCTCGTGAAGCCATACTAATAGTACCTGTTAAAAATATGTACCCAAAACAACGAGCAGTTCCAACCTCAAGGTTTCGATATATGCTCTTCTTGTGTGGGGTAGTTTTGGGCAGGATTGAAAATTGGAAGGAAGAAATGATCAAGCCCTCACAAGTAGTATCCCTGGCAGCATACCGACTACTTGAAAGCCACACCCTTCACATTGATGAAGATGGCATTATTATGGTACCTCACAGTCATGATCCTTTCCTAGATATCTCAGGCGACTTTTAGCCAGAAAGTGCAATGGATAATGGGTTTTTTCTTTTCTGCAAACTTTTTTTTTTCTATTTACTCTTTACTCGTTTTTGGTCTCACCACCGACTGAAAAACGCTCCTTTGTTTCCTGTGTTTCGCAAAAGCTGCATTGTCTCACCACACACTGTATGAGGCTGCTTTGGCTCACCATGTGTCAACTGTACATACCACAGTAACCCCCTTCATATCTAACAGTGGGTTCAAGGCCTGTGCTCTTACACTGGCGGACAGGTTGTCATATCTGGGTTTTATTAGTTCCATGCCAACTCCTATCTGTGGACAATGCTGTCATGATATCACCTAACTTATCAAAATGTCAATGTGTCAAACTAACATGTTGAATTCTGAGCTGATCATCCAAAATACAGGCTGAATCTCACTTTGCTTCAACATTGTATTTCTGATCTTTGCCTTTCGGAGACAGCCCCCTTTATGTCAAGTAACTAACTGCGTTTTAATTCAATGTTCAACACTATAGGGAAACTTTAACTATTGATCAAGCCATGACTCATGAACGCAGATTGAAATGAGCCCATTTCCAAGATCCAGCTGCTCAAGCCATGAATCATGAACACAGATTGAAATGAGCCCATTTCAAAGATGCAGCAGCAATTAAATGCCCCTGACAACACAACTTAACAGCTTCGTCTCAAATCTGGAACCTTTTGGGTCAATAAGGCTTCTTGGAATATAAGCCTCAATTGCAGCCTATTCAAGTGATAGCGACAAAGAAAAACCCCATCCACATTGTAATGGAACCCATTCTGGAAGGGACTTTGCAAATCAAGGTTTGCATTTTATTAAAGTCTTTTGTTGAGATTTTCAGCTGAATATTCCTCTTTTAGAATGCTTTCAAAGTTCATATCAGCCTTTTATGGGGCTTGATTGAAGATGATCATGTTCCAGCTTCTCCAGATCATAATCTACTACAAGATTTTTATTGCAATTTCGCTTCAAATGCAGAGATCCTAACAGCTGTTGAGAATCCATTTGCTACCTATATTATTCCACCCAAAGATGTGATCACACTGAAGAAGGCCCGCCTTGGACCTCAGAAGATTGGACATGGAATTGTGAAAATTGAAGAGTTCTTCGCCCACTCTGTCCATATCACATTGGCCAAGCTAGGAATTCAAAAATGGGGTCCAGACCTCAATGAAGCAGTCGATTCACTACTAAATGATGCATGCTGCATCAGTGCCATCAAGACATTTCAACAAATTGCTGCCACTGGAGCTTATGAATATATGAATGTGAATTGCTCACTATGCAACAATTGGTCACTCCTTTGCAACACATACAATCACTTTGTCCACATTGTCATGTTTAAGCAATCTCAGAATGAATTAAGAGAGGGAGAGAGAACTTTGCGTGCTAATGCGATCAATGCAATTCAAATGAGAAGGGAACGTGTATGTAATTTTGACTTATATTTAGATCTTTCATCAACTAACAGTGCTTTTTAGCTTCAAGATGCGAGAAAAAAATATGCATTGACTAACAACTTCCCCAAGAGATACATAAAAGTTCTTGACGATATCAATGCACACAGCGATGATGAATACATCCCTAATCACAGGGGTTACGCTATCAAGACCTTGCCGTTTTGCTCTAAAAATGCAAATGCCTTTTTTCGAAAATTGGACTTCTTAGTCCAACAAAATACTAGTCAGAATGGCCCTCAGTCTGGCCCACAATATAAATGCTTCAGACCTCAAGTGCCAATTATCTCAACACTTCACCACATTCCAAAGGGTGTTCCCATTGATTTCTACAACCCTGAATATTTTAACAGGCTACAGCCTGCTCAGAAGTGGGCAGCTGCAAACTCCTCTCAAGTTGCCTTCTTGCCAAAAAAGGAATATAACATTGATAGAATGCCCAACCCAGATGAGCAGATGCAAGACTCGGCATTTTTCCAAAAATATTGGCCAAAACTTGCTTCCAAATATGATCTTTCTCATCAAATAGAACTATCTGATAGTGAAAGCGAGAATGGTGCTGAAGAGGAGGACAGTATTGACTTAGATCAGAGGAATGAAGAAAATGGAGTTTAGATTTTTTTGATGCCTTGGATATTGAACCTGCCTTAGAGAACCCTGAACATGACAAGGACTTAGATGAGTCCACAAATGAGCAACACATTGGATACGATGCAGGGCCATCAAATTTTAATCCATGGCTTTGAGACTTTT
Source organism: Austropuccinia psidii (assembly GCA_023105745.1). NCBI lineage: Eukaryota > Fungi > Basidiomycota > Pucciniomycetes > Pucciniales > Sphaerophragmiaceae > Austropuccinia > Austropuccinia psidii. Next base: position 36,046,248 of record JALGQZ010000012.1, read on the forward strand.
GGTGCAGGTGACTTTTAAAAAATATATGCATATATATTTATCTACACTTGTAACAGGTTCATTGATACTACTTAATTGATTATGGTTGTATCTTAACTTACAGGGGGATAGAAATATAATTTAGAATGCTAATAATTTATTGATTTGTTTCAGCTTTTATTGAATAAAATTATTATCGCATTGGAAGAAATTTGTAAAAAAAGAATGTGACGTATAAATGGTGCAACGCCACGTCTGGGGCAGCTGCCTGCCCACTGTGTAACACTTACTACTAATTTGCTCATTTGGTAAATTTTAGCAATGAAAACAATCATTTTTTAAAATATCCAATTCATTTTGCACACCTCCAAGTGAGTCAAACATGTGACAAAAAAATTGAGCCAGCTCTAATCATCTCTTCTAAGCAATTCAAGTAAGTCATCAATCCAACAAAACACAGCCAAAGCCCATAAAAAAAAACAAAAAAAAACAGGCAAGTGCCTGCCAATACAACACTGTGACTACAATTCAAGCAAACAAACCCAATGGTAAAATACTTCCTCATCCTCTGGGATGCCCCCCATAACTTGATCGACATATCTACCAGACTTCCTCATCCTCTGGGATGCCCCCCATAACTTGATCTGTATCAGAATTGCTGTACTCTTCATCTTCTCCGTCTTCTTCATTATTTCCATCTTCAGCAATGAACTCATACTCATCCTCATAAAGCCCCCCATCATCCCCCTCATCAAAGAATTCATCGTCAGTTTTTTCGGGACTGGGCTGAGTCGAGGTAATTTCCTCTCCTTCAGAATCCTGATCTTCGGGTTCTGGCTCAGATTTCTCACTTGATGATTCCTCAACTAGTCCATAAGGCTCAGCCAAAGCCTTCCAATACTTCCGAGTGAATGTTGAATCTGCCAGCTTTTCATCCGGGTGTTGTGCACCTTTTGGGAGAAGGGAATCCTTTGCATTGGGGAGAAACACCAGTTTATTTCTGTTTGGGATGGTGTGTTGTTGAGAATGCGACAATGTCTTGAACCATTTTGGGCAGTAGAAATCAATTGGAAGACCTCTTGGTGCTACCTTGTACTCTGACTCAACTGGGTTTTGAGGTAATCTCCGGACCCTGTGACGGCTCTTGGGTGCAAGAGGAGCTTGATCAGCAGCTTTCATCATAACTGTATCCAAACGACGAAAGAACCGGTTCGCATGGTTTGAGCGGTATGATAAGGTTTTGATCATGTAGAAGCCCTTCCCTTGAACTTCCTTGTCATCGCTGTGTGCAGCAATCTGGGCCAAAACCTCTTGGTATCGCTTTGGGAACTTGTTTAGGATAGAAAAATCCCGCCGTTCATTACGTAACTAACAATCAAGCCATGTCAACAAGACCATATACAGCTGTTTTATAACAAATAGAAGACGTACCCTTTCTTGATTCTTAGAAAATCGTTTATGAGCTGCATTTTTAGCATTCTTACCCTCCTCTTTTTTTTCTTTATTGTACCTTCCCAGAATGAGGTAGTGGACAAAGTGACTGTATGCTTGGATACGCAAAGGCATATCCATTGCCATTCTGGGGTTGATATTGAGGTAAGCATAGGCGGATGTGGCAGCAAGCTCCTGGAACGTGGTCAGAGCTGCAATTCAATGGGCAGCATTGTACAATGAAGACAATTCTTCTTCCAGATTAGGACACCATACTTGCAAGCCTAATTGGGTCATGAGTCCTGTAGCATAGCGAATGAAGTTATCCCCCAAGTGGATAACCGACTTTCCAATTTGGATACAACCAGCACGTGCATCGTTGAAACACATTATTTCGCTTGAATCAAGGTAACAAGGGCTATCACCAACCTGAACAGCTTCTTCCACCTCCTCAGCTTGCCTTAAATTCTTGTAGAATTCTTGAAAGGTGCTTAGATCAGGGGGCTTTGGAACCGAGTCTTGCTTGAGAAGACCCCAAAGTATCTTAATGTGAACAAACAATGCTGCCTACCAATCAAGATCAAAAATTAGTTGGTTTAACTGTATGAACAAGCAGTAAGACAGAAATATTCAATACATACTTTTGTTGTTGCAAAACTTGCAGGAAAGTCCCGAGTTTGCATTTGATGGGGATGGCGCTTTGGGGTGGAAGCCTTAATTGTGAGAGTATTTCCAGAACATGACTGGTGAGGCTTCGATTGTTGCTGTTTTTTGTTAATTAATTCAGGTGGTGCAGATGTTGCCCGTTGGGATTGTTTCGGGATTGAATGGGACATTGATCCAGCCCCAGACAAGCGCCTGTTAGATATAGGGTTAGACCTTGAAGGCTTCTTTCCTTTATCTTTTTGGACTGAAGAGGGGGCAGGCTTCTTGGTTCCTAAGTTGCTGGCTTTTAGTTCCTTGAGTTCACAAGAGAGCTTCGCTATCATTGCTTCATATTGTTACACTTGAGATGGTGGGGGCCTAGACGGCCCACTTTGAGTTTCACTAGACATGGTAGGTTGATTCAAGTGGTTTTCCCAAGCATTATGCAACAGATCCATAGCAAAAAATAATTGAAAGGATTCAAAAAGAATAAAATAAAAAAAATAAAAAAACAGGAATGTGAGGTGAGAAAGAAAGGTTGTTTTTTTTTTTCTAAAAAAATGTAAAGTGCATTGTATTTTAAATTGCGCACTATTTCCGTTAAGGTGTAGGTTAGGGTTTTGGGTTCGAGTTTGTGCTTTCTGTGGGTTATGTTTAGGTTGTAGGGTTTTGTCATAGTCGCGCGAAAAAAATGAGTTGTCGAACGCAGAACATGAGCTGTCGCTGCATGTGTTGCTGCATGAGGCCCGGGTGGGCGCTGCAGCGACTGGGTGACGCTGCAGACCGCAGCGACAGCTAATTGCTCGTAGTGTCTGCCAGTTGGCCTTTTCTGAGATTCTCAAAATAGTGACCACATCACATGTCCCATTCCTTTTCTCTTCAAAAATATTTTTCAAACTTACTAGCCTTGCATAATTTCCTTACAAGAGGAGCACTATGCAAGACTAATAGATAAAAATAAAATAAAAAAACTAATACATACCATTTCCCTTCCAACATCCAGTTCCACTCTTCATTTCTGCAGCTTCAATGAGAAAATTTGGGGTTTACATTAACAGAAAAGTTGATGTAATATGGCCTTTCCAATTCAGCAATAAATTATTTCAGTCTTCAAAAATTAATCATTTAATTATCTAAAGGAACTCAATGATGCTTATCCCCTCTTTGGGTGATTCATAACAGCAAAAATACATGAAATTTCCCACATTGATACTTCAAAAGTGTTTTGTTCCACACCTTGAATCTTCTATGTCCCCTATGATGCCTACAACTCTGCTCTTTATTAATTAGCATCCTCATTGTGACTCTGATTATATTAATAACCCAATTGCTTATATTTAAGCATATTAAAAAAATATATATTAAAAAAATTATTTACAGAGAAAATTAAAAAATGTCTTTAATTTGTGTACTGTCCATCACAATTATGTGTTGGATAGTGCAGTGGGGTGACACTGGAAGAGCAAACCTGTGGTCAATTTTCCTTAATGAATATATCATCTGTGTTATTCCATGTTTATTTTACTGTTATTTTCCCTCAAAGGTGATTTCATACTATTGATATCCTCTTTTATATAAATGATTACCATAAAAATAAGAAATTTATTCAGCTGAACTGTCATGGTATACCACAGTACCAACAAGGAAAAGAAATTTTCACTTGATATATACCAGATATCTTCTCAAGATCCACTAGCAGAACTTCTGAATGAATTCAGAGAGGGACAGTTTAGCACTACCCTCACCAGTAAACAAAAACTAAGTTTACTGAAGATGCTGAGAAAGAACAGACCAGCATTTACCATTGGTGAAGAACCATTAGGCAAGATCAAAGGCCATGATATAGAACTATATCTGGATGTGGAAAGACCTTATCCACCCATGCTTAGGAGACCTCCTTATCCAGCAATCCTGGAAACCAGGAAAGAAATTGAAAAACACATCAATGAACTCCTGGAAATGGATGTCATCAGGAAGATTGGACATAATTAAATGGTGGAAATCACCACCCCTGTCCTAATCACCTGGAATCATGGCAAGTCTAGACTGTGTGGAGACTTCAGAGCTCTGAATAACTACACAAAAGCAGACAGGTACCCTATACCCAGGATAACTCATGCGCTGGATAAACTGGCAAAAGCCAAATACATAACCAAAATGGATTGTATGAAAGGCTTCCACCAAAATGGAGTTAAACCAAACTCCATGAAATTATGCAGAATAATATGCCATACGGGAATATATGAGTATACCAGGATTCCATTTGGCATCAAAAATGCACCAGCCCACTTCCAAAAGATGATGGACACAATATTTCAAGAAGAAATATTGGAAGGCTGGATGGTGGTATATATTGATTATATCATTATATACTCAGACACATGGGAAGACCATGTACATTACATAGACAAATTGCTAAGCAAATGTACACCCATCAATCTGAAGATTTCACTGAAAAAGTGTAATTTTGGCCAACAAGAGCTACTAGCTCTAGGACATAAAGTATCAGGTCTCAGTCTGGCAATTGACCAGAATAAAGTAACAGCAGTACTGAAAAAGTCAGTACCAAAGAGCATCAAAGACATGCAATCTTTCCTTGGGTTTGCTAGCTACTATAGAAACAACATCAAGAATTTTGCACACATACCTAGTAGCTTATACAAGTTATGTTCAAAAGATGTAGTTTTTGAAATTGCCAAGGAAAGAAGGGATGCATATGAGAGGATCAAACATGAACTCACAAATGCACCTGTACTCATCTTGCCTGACTTTGAACTACCATTCCAATTATATATAGATGCAGCATGTAGCCAAGGCTTACAAGCAGCCCTTCACCAAAGACAAATTGTGGATGGTGAACCAAGAGAGGAAGTAATATGTCACATCTCTAGGCAACTGAAAGATTCAGAGGCCAGGTATGGGGCCACCCAGACTGAATGTCTATGCTTAGGCCCTGCTCTGGAGAAACTTCATTATTATCTGGAGGGTGCAGTTTTTGAAGTCTACACAGATTGCACAGCGTTGAGGTCTTTACTGAACATGAAGACTACAAATAGACACATGCTGAGATGGAAAATAGCCTTCCAGGAGTATAGAGGGAACATGAACATCAAATACAAAGAAGGTAAAGTTCATACCAATGCTGATGGCCTTATGTCACAGGGGCTCTTCAAAATGAAGAGGGCCTGGCACTCAGTGAACAGACTTACTTATGGAGGGCTCAGAATAAAATACTCAATTAATAAGAGTAATGAACTAAGAGGATAAATTCCGAGTCTTAAAATAATAAGCATAAAAAGATTTGAGAGAAAAATAAAAGCAATAATAAAGAGCCAACCACAAATAATCCTGTACCACTGTTTCAACCTGTTCAGAAAAGAGAAAAGGATTAATAAAGGATATGGCCACCAGGACTCTACTGAACAGGTGAGGGAATGAAAAGACTAACTTAATAATTAATAAAATAATATTTCTTAATGAGAAATAAAATAATATTAAATAATAAATCCAATATTTTAATTAACTGGGGCAAAAACCCCCAGGTGGGTGAAAGGGGGCTGGTATATGTGAAAAGTGCCAGCCTGGTGTTTGAGTATTGAGAAACCATGATTGTATGATTGAGGAACCTCTATTTGAGATGTGAAACTGTATTGGTGTAACCAATACAGTAATTTGAATCAATACAGGTATTTGCACCTATATTGAAGGCAGGCCTGTATTTGATGAATCCTGTATTTGGGTTTTGCCTGTATTGAGCTGTATTGAGGATTGGAACTGTATTTGGTGAATCTTCCATGAAACCCCTTGCTGATTAGGTGTTGGAAGATTTTCCATTAGTAATGAGTGGTAATGCCCTGCCTGTCTCCATGGCTGTGACATTATCCCCCTCTTGAAAGTGGTGAGCTCTGAGCACCATAAAAGTAATGACTCTTGATAAAATCAACTTATTTGTTCTTCCCCCCAATTCCCAATTTTCATCTCTCAAAGTTTGTCTTCATAAATCATAATTTCAACCCCTTTCAGCTTCATAACTTGTAGGTCCTTCTTCTTTGTCTTGATTCTGATTCTTCTTCACTTCATAACCATCTTCACTTCATCAATTTTTTCTTCTATTTCTTTGCTCTTCTTCTCATTGCAGAGTTCTTCACTCATTTTGTCTTGAGTCCTCATGGCTCATGATAAAAAATGATTTCAGGTCCATGTCCTAAGAACCCACTGCCATTCCATCAATTTTGTCTTCATTTGGAAATTGGGCCAACTTGACCTTTTTTCTTGCTTGGACCATTTCAGAAGTCCTCAAATTTTTCCCCAAAATTGTTTTTTATGGTTGTTTTTTGGTCAAAATGGCCAAAATGCACAAAATGCGCAAAAATGCGCAAAATGTGCAAAATACACAGAAGTGCAAAAAATGCAAGATAATGAAGTTTTTGATGATTTTGGATTGAAATTGGTGTTTTTGCCCTTTTTCACATGATTTGAAGTTGAAATAGCCATAAATGCGCAAAATGCGCAAATATGCCCATATTATTAAAATGGCATATTTGATGAATAATTGAATAAAAATGAGTTTTTGAAGGTTTTGAAGAGAAATGACGCCAAAATGCGCAAAATGTGCAAAATGCACAAATATGTGCAAATATGCCAATATGGTCAAAAATGCCATATTTTGCTGAAGAATTGAATAAAACATAGATTTTGATGTTTTGAAGAAGAATGAAGGCAAAAATGCGCAAAATGCACAAAAGTGCGCCAATTTATGAAAATGGCCAATTTGGCCTATCAAACAGTGTTTTCTTGATTCTTCCCTCCTATTTTCTTTGATTCAACTCATTCTTGCAGTTCAAATTGCAATAATTGTCTTGCAGACTTGCAATTATCCATAATTCTCTGCGTCTTGACTTTGAAATTTTGACTTGAAGATGAGTTCAAGGCTGACTTCCCTTTGTGATTCCCCACCTTGTGTACTTTATGGTCCTGGTGTATTTGATAACTTGAGGCAGCTTTCTGAAGAGAGTATGGCCCCTACGGAGATTTGGGACATCAATAAAACCTATAATGGTTTTAAATCTGTCAGAGTTATTGAACCACCCTGCACCAATTGTAAAAGGAAAGGGATTCCTTGTGTTGAATCTGCTACTGCTAGGTCCACCAGGTGTCAATTTTGCAGTCTTGGAAAAATAAATTGTTCTCAAGCCCACTATAGCTTTCCTGAAAATCCCAGAAGATTATGGAGCAGCATCAAGAAGGGTGGAAGATTTGGATTGGAAGCTCCTGTTGATGAGCCTCCCACCTCTGATGCCACCTCTGGTCACTCCAATTGTGAGTTGATTGGCCATAAAATTGATGGGTTACTGACATCTATGTTTTCTTCTCTTCTTCTTCAGTGACTGGATCTAGAAGGAGAGGTTTCCAACAATGGAATAATACCAGCAGCTCCTGGGCAGCCATTGGAGGAACCACCCACCCCCAAGGAAATCCCATTGGAGTGGCCCCAGAGCTTCCCATTTTGGTCACCAGAAAAGATGGAAGACTTGGAAGATTGAAGAGAAATTTGGTGGCTCAAGATGAAATTGATACTGATGCTGAAGGAAGTGATGAGATTGATGGAGAAGAGCTTGAATTGACTACCCCAATCCAAAAAAGAAGAATACAATCCCTTTCACCATCCCCAGCTCAAGCCAGTACCACCAATCATGAAGTGATCAGGTCCCCCCAACCACTTCAACTTTCAAATAGATCCCCAACCAGGCCCTCCACACTTGCCTCCACCTCTACCAATATCCAACCATCAGTGGCCAGAACTTCTAGAGACCCAATGTCTCCAGAACCTGAATCAATCTTTGAAACCCATTGCCGCTGGAATATTACTGGCAACTTCACTGATAAGAAAAGGGTTAACAAGAAGGTGGTCACCTCTCTATTTGCTGAAGTTGATGCTTTGACTGAGGTGTTTGTTGATAAGGCTATGAAGAGTGCTATTCCAGGGGAGCCCACTGCTGCTTTGGCCAGGGAGGCAGTTGCTTATGAAGATGCTATTGTTGTCAAGCTTAGAGACACCTTGAAGAAAGTTTGATGAGGATTATCTGTAGCTGTTCTTTACTATTACTAGTGTTTGCCCTTGATTATTAAATAAATTGACTCCCCAAACAAGATATGGAAGTTATGATTTCTGCTTTTGAAACAAGAAATGAAAAATAAATCATACAAGTAAAAGAAAATGAAATAAAATAAAAATGAAAGAGAATAAAGAGAAAAAGAGAGTAAAGAAATAGAAATAATAAAACTTCTGAGGATTGATCTTCTTCTGGTGATTTGCTTGATTTTGGCCATAATTTTTCTTTGAAAAGATAAAACCAAACATTTGATTATCACAGAGTGGCCAAGGTGTTGTTTTACAAGAAGTAGAACCCTCAGAGATGCATACCAGGAGATGGAACTTATTTTCATAACTTCCACTCCCCACCAAGCATCATAACAGAATAGAAAACTTTGCCATGAATGAATTTGAGTTAAATAATGTCTTGAATAATATTGAATAGCATAATTTGGAATAATATTTGGGAAAGAAAGAAAAAGAATAAAAAAGAAAAAAGGGAATTTGGCCATATTTGATGAAAGGTCAAAATTTGGGGGTATTGATGTTGCAAGGCCTTCTAAACCTGTCCAAAGAAATTGACAAGTGCTCACAAAGTGGCCAAGGTGATGCTTACAACATTTTTGGGTAGAATACCCCCTTAAAGGTGCATGCCAGGAGAGGAACTTACTTTGATAAACTCCAATCCCCACCAAGCACCATAAATCAAACTCTTGAGTCATTTGGGCCAGGCTTTTCTGGATACAAAGTGTGAAAATCCTTGACAAGGTCTGGGGAGTTGGTAAGATTGGAAGCTGGTTTCCAAGTTGTTCTTTCTGGGTCTTCATTGAATCCTTTCCACTCCACTAGATACCATAATATACCTCTCTTGAGTTTTGAGTCCAGAACCTGAGCCACTTCCCATTCTTCTTGCTCTGCCACTATATCTAGAGGTGGTGGCAATTGATGTCGATTCGGGATAGTTGATTGCCTCACTGGTTCTAACAAGGACACATGGAAGACAGGGTGAACTGACTTCAATTGTTGAGGCAACTTGAGTTGATATGCATGGCTGCCAATCTTCTTGAGAACTTCAAAGGGTGCCAACCATCTTTCTGAAAGTTCCTTGGTGGGTCTTGTTGTCTTGATGTTCTTGGAAGCTGCCGTACTTTGTCCCCAGGTTGGAAATTAGGTGGAATTTCTCTATTTCTATCTGCATACTTCTTAAAACGCTTTATTTCTGACTCTAATTCTTCTTTGACAACTTGCTGTACTGATTGGAGTTTTGTTGATAACTTTCCTGGAGGTGTATCTTGAGAAATGTGAATTGAGTCAAAGCTGAGATTTCTTCCATAAATGTTGTAAAATGGTTACTGTTTTGTTGATGAATGTTCTGCATTATTATAGGCAAATTCAGCCAGAGGGAGCCAGGTGTGCCAGTCATCTTGATGGTAACTGACATACATCTGAAGATACTGTTCTAGAATCTAATTTACCCTCTCTGTCTTTCCATCTGTTTCAGGGTGAAAGGAAGTTGAAAGATCTCTTGATATCTTGAGCTGCTGACACAATTGAGTCCAAAATGATGAAACAAATAATGAACCTCTATCACTAACAATACTGCTTGGAAGACCATGTTTGGAAAAGACAAGACTAATAAAGATTTGAGCTAGGTCCAAAGCAGTGATTGCTGAATAAGTTGGAATAAATATTGCCATTTTTGAAAATCTGTCTACAACTACTAAAATTGAATGAAAGTTTCTTTACAAGGGCAATCAAGTGATAAAGTCCATTGATAGTGAATTCCAAGGACCAGATGGAATTTGAAGAGGCTTGAGTAATCCACACTTCTTATGATTAATGTTCTTTTTTATTGAACATTGCTGACATGAGGACACATACTTCTTGATAATTTGTTTCATGCCAGCCCAAAAAAAATCCCTCTTGATGAGCTTGAGGGTATTCTCCTGGCCAGGGTGGCCAGCCAACCCTGACTCATGATGCTTTTGAAGGATATCCAATTGAAGCTCATGATTGCTTGGGATGACTACTCTATCTTTGAATAATAACAATTTGGCTTGAGGTTCAAGAGTATAATCTGAGATTTATTCACCTCTTGCGAATTACTTGAGAATTTACTTATAATCTTTGTCTTGCAATACTGCCTTTTGAATTTGATCAACTAAATCTGAGAAAACCCCAACTTTGATTGGGAAAAATGTTTACTCTTTAATTTCATTTTGCATGAGAGCTTGATTAAAGTCTTGAGGATTCTTGCTGATGAAGTCCACCCCCTGTCTGGGTACATGTCGTCCCGAAGTGACAAGGCATCTGGTAAAGTGGCTAGTCTGCCTGGGCGGTAAGTGATAGAGAAATGAAATTCAGAGAGAAACTGAGCCCAACGGGCTTGACGGCAAGTAAGGACTTTGGAGGACATGAAATATTGAAGGGAAGAGTGGTCTGTCAAGACCTCAAAGGAATAAGAAAGAGAAAGAAGAAAGGCTTTCCAGCGCTTGAGAGCTCAAACAATGCCAAGGAGTTCCTTGTCATGAATTTCATAGTTGAGCTCAGCTGGGAGGGGCTTGCAACTATCAAATGCAATGGGATGCTTTCCGGAGTCATTAACCTGACTCAGTACAGCACCCAAGGAATAATCAGAAGCATCAGTCTCTACAATAGCTGGTAGAGAAGGATTGAAATGTGATAGGATAGGAGCAGTTGTGAAAGCGTCTTTGAGTACTTGAAACTGACTAAGAGGTTCCTCATTGAAGATGAAAGGAGAATCATTTTTAAGAAGGGAAGTGAGAGCAGAAATTTTCTGGAATAATTTTAATGAAATGATGATAAATTTTGGCACAGCCAAGGAAAGATTGGAGTGCTTTGATGTTCTTTGGCTGAGGCCAATTTAGGATTTTCTGAACTTTGGAAGAATCTATCTTGAGGCCTTCACTTGAAACAACATGTCAGATGGAGTCTATGTTGAAGCAGTAATTACGCTATTTACAACTAGAACTATGACTGTGACACATGGAAATAATTTTAGAATAAGAGTTTTAATTTGATATAATGGTTTATAATATGATGAAAGGGTTTGGCTATTGAAGAATAGTGGTGGTGAGCGCTATTGAGAACCCTGGGTGCAGCCTTACCAGTTGGATTATTATAATAAGAGCTACAATAATTAAAATTATAATTATACCCTGATTATTATCCAAGAGTAAAACTGTTTTTGACAGTTTACTATGTAGGATATTCAAGAGCAGGATGGGGAAACAATTTTGGCTGTGAAAAGCCTCCTTTTTATCCTGAAATGGGGTGCAAAGGGTGCTAGACCTTTCCACGTAGAGGAAGTGAAAATTCTTCACTCTCCAGGACTGGCTTGTGGTTTACAAACAGCCTTTATAGCCTGTATTGGGCTCAGATGTGGTTTTGAAACCACATCTGGGTAGATTTTACCAATACAGAGTGAAGACTTTCATCTGGGGACCTCAGAGCCTGATTCTGACGTGTATGACGCATAGAATGCTGTAAAGAAGCTGTATGGGACCCCAGTATTAACTGAAATATGAGGTATTGAAGTGAAAAAAGGTCCTTTGTCTATTTGACACCTCATATTCATGGTTATGGGATATTATCCCATGGTAAAGCTGTATTGGTCAGAATGTGGGATTTTGAACTAAAAACAGCCATAACTTTGTCGGTTTTGAGATATCAACCTCAAACCTGAACCAGTGTGTATCCCTGTATGTATTCTACACAATGGTACCTTATTTGATATTCTTATCATTAATTATGGCAAAGTTATCCCATGTACAAGTGTTTGTACATATACATGGTTTAGGCAAAAAGCTGTATTGAGCTTGTTTGCCCCATAACTTCTGCTATAGTTAAGATATGAGAAAATGGATGACACCATCAGGTAGCCCTGATTGTGCTCTTTCCAAAAAGACCCAACTTCAAGTATCTCACACTAAAACTGTAGAAGTTAGATTAGAGGTGAATGTTTTTGTTCACCCTTATTTGGCCTGAAATTGGCCATAAATCCAGTAATATTGGTGCTAGCTCAGTTTGGCTGGTACCATTGGATAGCCCTGGCTTAGAGCTTCATTTTGGATAACAATTTGATGGGGTTATGCCTCTCCTTCTTGATTTTAGATGAGAGGTGAAAATTAAGGTTTATGCTCAGCAATAACTTTGTTATTTCTTTTCCTATGGTGATAGGACTTACATTTTCAGAAAGAGGTGAGTGTCCTATTTCTTTTGATACCTTTTGAGCTCGTTTGGCTCAGCTCCATGTTTTGGTGGTATCTTTGCTATACCATTGGTTTATGGTATTTTGGCTGTCATGCTTGTGCTCTGGTTTTGAGTCACAGGCTGACACAACATAGCCAAAGTATTCCCCACTTGAGGCATGGAATAAACACTTTGAGGCTTTGGAAAAAAAATTATTGTCCCTCAGTCTTTGAAGGACAGAGGCCACATGTTTTACATGTTCCTCCTGAGAACTAGAGAAGACCATAATATCATCTAAGTATACTACAACAAAAATATCCAAGTAATCTGCAGAGATATCATTCACAAGATTCTGGAATGAAGCAGGAGCATTGGTAAAGCCAAATGGCATAACCAAATATTCATAACTTCCATATTTAGTTCTAAAAGCAGTTAAGTGCTCATCCCCCTCTTTGATTCTCAAGAGGTTATAAGCACCACACAAATCTATCTTGGAGAAGATAGTAGCACCGTCAAAGACGCCAAGAAGCTGATTCATTGGAAGAACAGGATACCTGTTCTTCCTAATGACAGCATTAAGTTTGTGGTAGTCAACACACAAACAAAGGCGACCATCATTTTTCTTAACAAAAAGGACAGGTGCTCCTGTTGAAGAGGAGCTTGGCCTGATGAAAACTTTCTCTAAATTCTCTGAAATTTAGGCCTGCAGTGTTGCTGACTAATTCTTTGATAAAGAGTAGATAACACCAACTGGAGGTAGAAGACCCTCCAGTTTGATACAATGATTACAGGAGTGGTGTGGAGGAAGTTTCTCTGCTTTCAACTTGGAGAATACATCCAAATATTTGTGATAAACATGAGGGAATACCTTCAGCACAGTTTTGATCTCTTGTGGCTCTTCCTCCTCATCCCACTGCTCCTCCAGGGAGGCATGAAAATATAAAGGAGGAAGGTCCATATCCCCTTGAAAGAGATGAAGTGAAGATATAGCAACATCTTCTCCAACATCTTTTATCTCTTTGAAGACTTCATCTCTTAATGGAAGTAATGACTGAGAGGGAATGATGGAAGGGATATGGAAAGAAGGAGGAAGGGAAGGTATCTTAAGTTCACCAACCAGAGCAACACTGTTGACAGCAGTGGGAGAGTCATTACTAGTAGAAGACATAATACCACTAGAATCCTTATGACTAGAATCATAGGTGATCAATCCATTTTTCCAATAAATAATGGGATTAAAATGGTAAAGAAAATCATAGCCCCATATTAGGTCTTCTCCCTTGGGTGAATCTATGATAAAGAAATCCCATTAAAAGCTTGGGAATAAAGGCAAGTCAACAACCCACTTGGTATGATGGGTGATGAACAAGGAAGTGGTTTCATTGGAATTCAAAATGAAAAGAGGAATCTTTTCGGGGAGCTCTGACATGGTCAATGAGTACTTGAGAACAAAATTCTTTTCAATAAAAGAGTTTGTAGCACCAGAATCAATGAGAATACTATAAAAAGTATCAGAGAGAGAAGAGAAAATAAGAAATTTTAAAGATTTCATGACACTAGTATTCACAGTGCACACTTGTGCTCTTGAAGGAAATAAGTGGGAACCATTGAACACATCATGATTCCCACTCAGGATTTTGCCTGCTTGCTAGGGAAGCCTTTGGATGACCCTTGCCTATTCTCAGGCCTCTTGAAGCATTTTTCAAATGGGTGCTTTCCACCACAATAATTGCACAAGCCTTCTTCAATCATCCTCTCCTTTTCAGAACCAATTAATTTGTTGTCCTTATTGAGGAGAGCAGCATGAGGCTTGTCTTTGGACACTTTAAAATTCTTCCTCTTCATATTCTTCTTGTGATAAGGCTTCTTTGATTATGAACTTTGAGGGGGCTTGGAGGAGTTGGATCCACTGATTTGAGGCTTCTTCTCTTGATGCCTACCCTTTTCCTTCTGCCTCTCATGGTATCTGGTATCTAATTTCAAATTGATGTCCATAAGCTCTTGGAGGCTATCAAAGTTTCCAGGGTGAGAAGCCAATTGATCCAACAATCTTGATGCCAAGCCTCTCCTATACACATGAATATAGGCCCTTTTCACCCAGTCTCAAATTCTTGACATTGGGCTTCTGAGATCTGCTATGTACAAGGAAACTTGACCACTTTCTTTCATCCTGAGATTGTCTAACTCTTTTTCAGATTTCCTGACTTCATTAGGATTACCAAACAGAGTGAATAACTGGGTTTCAAACAACTTCCAGTTATTGAGGAGATAAGAAGGGTCTTCATTGGAGATATTTGAGAGGTAAGGTTCAATCCATTTGCCAGATCTACAAGTAAGAAAAGAAGTTGAGTATAAGACCTTCTTCCTCTCAGAGAAGAAGTTTGCTGGGTCATTATGGAAAATTAATTGACAAGATTGAAAAAATCCTCTCAATTTAGAAGCTTTATTACCCTCAAAAGAATCAGGTTCCTTCATTGATGGAGTCTTGAATTCAGGGACTTTTGAAGTGTCCCTTGAGCCAACTGCTTGGGTGATTTGACCCATGAATTGAGTCATCTGCTCCATTATTTTGAGAAAATTTGGTTCAGCATGAGAGACAAGAGGTTGATTAGAAAGGGCTAGATTTGCAGCTTCAGAAACCTCAGGGGCACCTGCCAAGGCAGCTGCTACTTCAGTTTCTTCAGACTCCTCCCCCTCTTCATCTTCAGATTCCCCTAATCTGCTTCTAGGCCCTTGAGGAATGCTTGGATAGCCACCCAACAAGACTGAGAATCATCTTGACCCTCTTGAATTCACACCTCCTCTTCTGGAGGGTGCTGCTCCTTCTATTGGTGGTCCTTTGTCCAAGTTTGCACTCAGTTGATGAACTGTTGGTGTGCGGTCAAGAGGAGCCCTTGCTGTAGGAGTGAGAACAGCTTGATGTCTTTGAGATCTTGTATTTTTGGCTGGGGGGCTATTCTGAACTGGCATTATTCAAGAAAGAAAATAAAACTTGATGATACTTGAGAATAAACAAGGCTTGACCAAAACAATCAAATGAGAATCTTGATGAACTTGAGAAATCAATCAATAGTCTTGAAGTGAATCAATTTAAATAAATCTTGAAGAGTGAAGATGAAAAAGTCAAATTCTTATGAATAATCAATTTCAATCAATAAGTCAAGTCAAGTCAATCAATGAATCAAATAAAATAAATCAAGTCAATTCAAAATCAAATTGATTGTGTCTTGAGGAATTCAATCAATATCTTCAAAAATCAATTCAATTTTCTTGAGGAATCAAATTCAAATCAATCAATTAAATCAAATCTTGAGGATAAATCAGCTATCTTGAGGAAGCAAATCAGATCAATCAATTAAATCAAATCAGAGTCTTGAGGTAAAGTCAATTTCTTGAATAATGAGATCAATCAATCAAAAATTCTGGAGAATTTCAAATCAACAATGATAACCCCAATTCATTAAGCTCCTGAAACGATGAAGCAATTAATCCCAAATTCCAATCAATGAAACCTGATAAAAGAACCTGAATTCAGACATAAAATTAAAATGAAATGGTCAGCAAAACTTTTGAAATGAGAAAGAGAATCAATTTTCATTTGAATGAAATGCATGAGATGAAGATTGATGACAGATAATGAAATCATAAAAATCATAAGATCATGAAACAAATCATAATTGAGAATGAGAGAAATGAATAAGAATGAATGAAACAAAAAGAAGCAATCATGAGTTAATTAAAATAATGTCACAGGGGCTCTTTGAAAGGAGAGGGCCTGGAACTCAGTGAACAGACTTACTTATGGAGGGCTCAGAGGAAAATACTCAATTGTTAAGAGTAATGAAGTAAGATTATAAATTCCTAGTCATAAAATAATAAGCATAAAAAGATATGAGAGAAAAACAAAAGCAATAATAAAGAGCCAACCACAACTAATCCTGTACCACTGTTTCAACCTGTTCAGAAAAGAGAAAAGGATTAATAAAGGATATGGCCACCAGGACTCTACTGAACAGGTGACGGAATGCAAAGACTAACTTAATAATTAATAAAATAATATTTCTTAATGAGAAATAAAATAATATTAAATAATAAATCCAATACTTTAATTAACTGGGGGGAAAACCCCCAGGTGGGTGAAAGGGGGCTGGTATATGTGAAAAAGTGCCAGCCTGGTGTTTGAGTATTGAGAAACCATGATTTTATGATTGAGGAACCTCTATTTGAGATGTGAAACTTTATTGGTGTATGCAATACAATTATTTGAATCAATACAGGTATTTGCACCTGTATTGAAGGCAGGCCTGTATTTGATGAATCCTGTATTTGGCTTTTGCCTGTATTGAGCTGTAGTGAGGATTGAAACTGTATTTGGTGAATCTTCCATGAAACCCCTTGCTGATTAGGTGTTGGTAGATTTTCCATTAGTAATGAGTGGTAATGCCCTGCCTGCCTCCATGGCTGTGACACCATAGCAGATGGCCACTGGATAATGTCAAGAGCAATCCAGCTTATGACCCTGAAGTTGAAGCCAAGATTCCTATCCATTTCAAGGAAATAGATAGGAGGAAGAACTTCAGATTTTCTGAATGGGCACCAGAAAGTGGTACCCTTGACAGTGGAAACACTGATTCAGAGGGAGAAGAAACTCCCATATTGGGAATAAGTTCCTCAGAACTGCACAATGAATTTTTTAGTGCATTACTAAAGTCTTATTCCAAACAAAAACAGTGTGGCATATTACTACAACTGCTTCAACAAAATTACAAGAGTCCAGAACTGGAATCCCAGCTGGAAGAACCCTGGTTAAGGGCCTATAAGGATAACAAGTGCTTCCTTATAGATGGCCTGCTCTACCACAGAGAAAAACACACAAGTGCACTCACAGTGATAGACAAGGACCACATCTCTCTGATCTTGCAGGAATGCCATGATTGCCCCTATATGGGACACATGAGTGAGGATAGGACCAAGGAGAGGGTAGCAAGCACAGCTTGGTGGCCCAAGTGGGAACAAGAGTTGAGTAAATACATCAACACTTGTGAAAGATGACAAAAGGCAAATAGGAAACATGGGAAGAAGTATGGGTTACTTCAACATATAGAATAACCCAAACACCCATGGGAAACCATCAACAAGGACTGTGTTATAGGTCTTGTCCCAGGAGGCAAAGAAAACTACAATGCCTGCTTGATCACAGTTGATAGGTTCAGAAAAAGCATTAGGTGTCTACCATGCCACAAAGAGGACACAGCCATGGATACTTCTCTGTTATTTTGGAATAACATCATATCTACCTGTGGATTCCCCAAGAGCATCCTTAGTGATAGGGACCCAAAATTCACATCTGAATTTTGGACCAACTTGTATGACATGCTTGGCACCAAGCTTTCTTTTTCCACAGCTTACCATCCACAAAAAGATGGCCAAGCTGAGAGGATAATCCAAACAATGGAGGACAACCTTAGAAGGCTCTGTGCCTATGGCATGGAATACAAGGACCATGAGGGATATACCCATGACTGGGTTACCCTTCTACCAGCTGTCCAACTGGCTTATAATTCAAGTCAGCACTCTACCACAGGAAGAAAACCTGCACTTGTAGAGAAAGGGTGGAATCCCTTGTTGCCTGTGGATCACCTGAAGAAGAATCTCCTGACCATTCACCCCACAGCCCAAGACTTCCATGATATGTGGAAGAGAGCTTGTGACACAGCTGCTAAATGCATAGCTGAGGCAAAAGATTTTAATAAGCAGAGGTGGGACAAGACAAACATGAAACCTGATTTTAAGGAAGGGGACCAGGTGTTAGTTTCTACACTAACCTTCAACAATCTTAAAGTAACCAAGAAGATGAGAGACTCATTTATAAGGACCTTCACTATCATTAAGCTGGTAGGCAAGAATGCAATGGAAGTCAAGCTCACAGAGGAGTTTTCCAGGGAACACTCAGTCTTTCCAGTGAGTTTGGTCAAGCCATACTTCCAAACAGAAGAGGGTAAATTCCCCTCCAGGAAGAAGAACCTCAAACCACCAGAAATAGTTGAAGTAAAGGACTCCCCAGGACCTGTGAGTAAGATCATCAGGGCCAGGAAGATCCGACTTAATGGGAAGGATCACAAACAATATTTAGTCAGATTCAAGAACCAAACAGCTGATAAAGACAAATGGTTGGTAGAAGATGCCATACCAGATGGGAACCTTCATTTAAGGAGATTCAGGGCCTCTAGGAGGATTGAAAAGTCCCATCAATGATGAGCCTAGTTTAGAGGACAGGTATGTCAGCCTATGACTCAAAACCAGAGCACAAGCATTACAGACAGATACCATAAACAAATGGTAAATCAAAGATACCACCAGGAGATGGAGCTGAGCCAAAGAAGCTCAAAAGGAATCAAAAGATAGAGGAAAATCACCACTTTCTGAAAAAAAAAGTCCCATAATCATAGGACAAGGCATAACAAAGTTCTTCAAGCTCACAGTTGTTGCTGAGAATAAACCTTAATCTTCACCTCCCATCTGAAATACACAGGAAGAGGCTCAACCCCATCAAATGGGTATTCAAATTGAAGCTCTAAGTCAGGGCTATAGAATGGTACCATTTGAACAGAGCTAGCACCAGTATTACAAGAGTTATTGTAAGTTTTGTCTATGAAACTCTTGATAATAGTAGCAATATTAAGAGTACTATGACTGTTCTCAGTAGAAATATATAATATAATGAAATACTATAACCACAAATTTAAATATGATTATTAGAAATAATTATATATAAAAAAAAATCAATTATTATGTTAAAAATATAATAGTCAAAATATATAATAATTATAATAAATTCTAATTATTCTCCTATTGTTATAGTCACTGACAGTTATAACAATAAGAAGTGTAAAGCTCTTAATGAGACAATCACACGTGGAAAATATGAATATTAACCACTTAAAAATGATATAAATATTATTTATAAAAGAATTGAAACACACACTGTGCAAAAATAATTCTTATAGAAAAAAATCTATATAAAAAAACTAATACTAGATAAAAAAGATATAGAACTTTAGAGAAAACTTACTTATAATATTATTCAATACAACAAGTCAAACAACAGCAGTTATTATATTAAATAATAATTATAAGTTAAAAACACGCCAAAAATCAATATTCTTAAAGAGAAAACAAATTTTTATAATAAAACTTATGATTAAAGAGGTTTTAAGAGGAATTTGTGGATTTTTAAAAGATATTTAAGATGATAATCTTATATAATAAAATGTATTATTAGTGATTACCACAATAATCTGACTTCTATGAGTTCAATTCTTTCATTTTAATTAATAAAGAAAAAAATAACTTAATAATTACTTTAATCATAAGATTTTATATTTAACAAAACTTTACCTGTTTAAAGTTCTAATATGATTGGATTGATAATGAATGATGGACAAAAACAGTGATGAAAAGACTCTTTTTATGTCTTCAGAGCAGCTCTAATGTTTCATGATGAATGTAGGGGGTGTGCTCAGGTAAAAACTGAAAAACCATGCTTAAAAATAAAGTTCTTAACTTAAGGTAACTTTTTTTTAATTCCAATTTAAAGTTATCAGTGTTATTCTTAACTCCATGTAGCTTTAATCCTCATTTAAACTAATTATTTGAAGTTTTTAATATAAATAAACTTATTTATATTAAATTTCATCAAATGATAAACATAAAAATACAGTTTCAAGAAGAAATATCTTAAACTCAATTTTTAATTAATTTTTAAAGAAATTATAACTTTCTTTGAGCTTTAATTAAAAGAGAAATTTCCAGGCTAAATAACCAGGAAATTAATTTATAAAAGATACTTAGAATTTAATCTATATATAGATAATATTAAATTGTAGGCTGTGTGAAATCTTCAAGCAAATCCATTGGGAATTGGATTTTTAATGAATTTTTGAAGTTATTGCTATTTTTCCATGTAAAATAGCAATACACACCAAACCTTAACTTTTGATGAGGTTTTAATGCTTGTAACCTTAAAATTTTAAGCTTATTTAAGTTTTTCAAGCTTAATTCAGTTTTGACAATTCTTAAAACCTTCATTTCAAGCCTGCATATTGGAATTTACCCTTTGAAAGCTTGAAATTCCTGTCTAAATTGGGATAGAACCAGTTTAAACTTTAATGTTGGATCAAAGTCTAATCTTAAAGTTTGAATAGGGTTGAAAAGCCTGCAATAAAGGTGGACAACCTTAATTGAATCCTTGCAGATCCAAAACGTTGGGTACCCCAGCTCTATTTGGTTTTTTCCCTTTGTCCCACCTTTCTGCATGGAATTTGCCCTTTTATTTATTTAAAGCCATACTATGGCCTTAAACCCTTTTAAATTGAGCTCATGCAGGATTTACATTCTCTATGGCAAATCCTTAGCCAATTCAGTAAGTATACACAACACCTCAATTTTAACTAAAATATTGGTAAGCTTGCATAAACTTTATGCAACTCAAAATTTAAGCTTATTTAAGCTTAAATCTAACAATTTTTAAAAAATGTTAAAAAAGCTACATTAGTACTGTGAGATTCCTAAATCTTCCAATAACATAAGAAATAAGTGTTTTTGGGTATAACACCTTATGGATGTACCCTAGGTTATTTTTGGTGTAGAATCCAAAAATGACATAATATATATAACTTTGTTTAACCCAAAAAAATTTATACTCATTTTTTGTAATTTTTTCTTTTCAATGTAATTAAAAAGTCTGTTGAAGAAAAATTTAACTGTGTAATAAGTTATTTGTGGCCTTATGGGTATGTTATACATACCTCACAAGCTCACAGTCATGACCAAAATAAGGTCAAACAAGGATGAATAAAATATTCACCTCACATATAACTTCTACAGTTTTAGTTTGAGATAACTAAATTCACATCTTTTTGGAAAGAGAACAATAAGTTATATCTGATTGTTACATTCATTTCCACATATCTCATCTAGAACAAAAGTTGTGGGGCAAATAAGCTCCATACCGATTTTAAGCAAATTTTACATGTGTACAAAAAATGCTTGTACATCGCATAACTTTTCCATATTTAACTATTGCCATATCAAATGCCGTACAATTGTGTAGAGAACATTCAGGGCTACCCAATTCACCAATTTTGATCTTGATATCTAAAAAACTGACAAGTTTATGGCAGTTTTATGGTCAAAATCCCACATTTAGATCAATACAGTCTTACTGTGGGATATTCTCCCATAAGTATGATTATGAGGTGTCAAAAAGACAAAGGAGGTTTTTTATACTTCATTACCTCATAGTTCATTCAATAATGGGGTCCCATACAGGTTCTGTACAGCATTCTACTCATCAAAACTGCTCAGATGTGCTTTCAAAACCACATCTGACCCCAATACAGAGCATACAGGAACTATGAAAACCACAAGCCAGTATCTGGGGTGACAAATCCTCACTTCCTCTATGTGGAAAGATCTAAAATCTTTTCTTACCCAATTTTAGGAGAAAAAGTGACCTTATCTCCACCAGAAAAGGTTTCCTCATCCTGCTCTTCAATTCCTACATAGTAAAACTGTCAAAAACAGTTATACTTTTGGAAAATAACTAGATTATACTATAAACTTTAGTATTTTATACTTTATTATTGTAACCCACCAGGTAAAGGTGCACCCAGGGCTTTCAACAGCACTAACCACCACCAAAAACCATTAGTAAAGCGCTTTTATTTTTATAAAACCCTATTTTTAAGATTCTTATCCATGTCATAGTAATAATCTAGGTTGTAAATACTCTTTATTATGACTTCTTCATAGACTCAACCTGCCATTTGTGTTGAAGTAGCCAATCCTTCTTCCCATGTTTTCTATTTTCCTTCTGTCATCTTTCACAAGCTTTGATATATTCACTCAAATATTCTTCCCATCTGGGCAACCAAGCTTTGCTTGCTACCCTTTCCTTGGTCCTGTCTTCAAACATGTGTCCCATATAGGGGCAGTCATGGCAGTCCTGTAGGATCAGGGATATATGGTCCCTGTCTACTACTGTGAGTGCACTTGTGTGCTTCCCTATATGGTAGAGCAGGCTATCTATAAGGAAAAACCTGCTGTCTTTTTCATCCCTCAGCCAGGGTTCCTCTAGCTGGGATTCCAGCTCTGGGCTCCTGTACTTCTGTTCAAGGAGTTTCAACAATATGCCACACTGTTTGTGTTTGGAATATGTCTTCATTACTGCACTGAAGAGCTGATTATGCAGTTTTGGGAGCTTATCCCCAATATGGGAGTTTCTGTCCCTTCTGATTCAGTATTTCCACTTTCTGGGGTACCACTTCTTGGCGCCCATTTGGAAAATCTGAAATTTTTCCTCCTATCTATTTCCATGTAATGGATAGGAATCTTGGCTGCTACTTCAGGGTCATGAGATATGTTTCTTTTGACACTGTATAGTGGGTATCTGCTGAGGACATCTGCATTGGTGTGGATTTTTCCCTCCTTGTATTTGATGGCCATATTGCCTCTATACTCTTGGATGGCTATTTGCCACCTAAAAATGTGCCTGGTGCCACTCTTCATGTTCAATAAAGCCTTCAAGGCTGTGCAGTCTGTGTAGAATTCAAAGACTGCACCTTCCAAATAGTAATGGAGTTTCTCTGAAGCCCAGACTAAGCATAGGCATTCAGTCTGGGCTGCCCATACCTGGCTTCTGAATCTTTCAGTTGCCTAGAGATGGAGAATATTACTGCCTCTCTTGGTTCATCATTTACAATTTGTCTCTGGTGAAGGGCTGCTCCCAATCCCTGGCTACATGCTGCATCTATGTATAACTTCAATTTTAGTTCAAAGTCAGGTAAGAGGAGGACAGGGGCATTTGTGAGTTCATTTTTTATCCTCTCATATGCATCTCTTCTTTCCTTGGTAATTTCAAAAACTAAATCTTTTAAACATAACTTGTATAGACTACTAGTTATGCAGGCAAGGTTTTTGATGTGTTTTCTGTAGTAGCTAGAAAACCCAAGGAAAGATTGAATATCTTTGATGTTCTTTGGTACTGGCTTCTGCAGTACTGCTGCTACTTTGTTCTCTTCTGTGGCCAGACTAAGACCTGAGAGTTTTTTTCCCAGTGCCAGTAATTTCTTGGCCAAAATTGCAATTTTTAAGTGAAATTTTCAGATTAATGGGTGTGCACTTACGTAGTACTCTGTCTATGTACTGCACATGTTCTTCCCATGTCTCTGAGTATATAATGATGTAACCAATATATACTACCATCCAGCCTTCAAGTAGTTCTTCTTAAAATATGGTGTCCATCATCCTTTGGATGTGGGCTGGTGCATTTTTGATGCCAAATGGCATCCTAGTGTACTCATATATATGCATATGGCATATGATTCTGAGTAACTTCATAGAGTTTGGTTTAATTCCATGCTGGTCAAGCCTTTCATAGAATCCTTTTTGGTTATGTATTTGGCCTTTTCCAGCTTGTCTAAGGCGTGGGGTATCCTTGGTATAGGGTACCTGTCAGCCTTTGTGTAGGTATTCAGAGATCTGAAGTATCCACACATTTTCTTCCTAGTTTCCAGACCTTCTGGGTATTTAGATCTTCTCAGCATGGGTGTATAGGGTCTTCCCACATCCAGATATCATTCTATATCATGGCCTCTGCTTTTGTCTAATGGTTCTTCACCAATGACAAATGTTGGTCTATTTTTCCTTAGCATCTTCAATAAAATAAACATTGGTTTACTGGTAAGGGTAGTGCTGAATTGGCCGCCCTAAATTAATTCAGTAATTCTTCTAGAGGGTCATGGGTAGATATTTGGTATATATCTAGTGAAAATTTCTTTTCCTTGTTTTAACCAATAGTAATATGACTGTTTTTACTATTATTAATATTAATGCCATACATCCTCTGGTAGTTTTTTCCCAGTCAAAACCCCTGGATGTGGGTATCTTCGAGCACAACAAACTCTGGGTTGATTGTGATATTAACTTTCCTATAGGGTATAATTATCTCCTTGATAATTGTCCCAATGGATTTCATCTGCCCTGATGCATTTTTTAAGTTTTTGGCTTGGTTGGCAAGAGCTCTTTTTGCCAATTTGTGAAATGGTGATCCAGATAGTTTCTGGCCACTATTGAGCAGTGTTCTCCGCTGTCAATGATCAGTGGGTGTTGAGAATTGTCAATAAAAACAGTGATATTTGTGGCTGTCCAATGTATGTATGTCACTGCTTTAGTTAGTGTAACTAGTAATATATTTGCATCTTGTGGGTGCTTACACAAGTTCCTATTTGCAGTGTCCTGTGGCATGGCTACTTCCAACTGTATACCCTGAATTTCAAGTTATGTTTCCTCTTGGTATTTCACTAGGAGTTCTTCTCTTGGGTCTTGGTCATCATCAGATTGTTCTCTGATGGCATCACCCATAGAGTCTGATTCAAAATCCTCTGTGAGAGATTCTTCCTCTCAGACCTTCTCAATTTCGCGGGCTTTTTTCTTTGAATTTGGGAAGTTGTTGGCATAATGGTCCATGGAACCACAATTGGGACAAGAAGTTTTCTTTTTAGCAACTTCTGCCACCTTTGCTATTAGTTTGTCTTTGAACTACACCCTGAAAGGTTGTTTTTCTTTGAACTACACCCTGAAAGGTTGTTTTTCTTTGAAACCACTGCTTTTATATGGGGAATATTTCAATATTTCTTTCTTTTCCTTACATCTTGTAAGGTATTTGCGTTTCCATCTAGAGTGCAATTTTGGTTGCAGCTGCATTTTACTGCATTCTCTTGTTCTCCTGGAATATGTGTTAGGAGTTTGTGATTCCTCATCTGAATGTTCATTTGAAGATCAATGGGATTAAGTCTTTTACACTGTCCAAGACACCACTCATATAGATCTTTGTCCACAGAGTACTTGTCATTTTCAAATGACATGGTCTTTTGCCATATCCAGGTACCATTCCTGTACTTTTGGATAATTTGACTCTTCCACCATGCATTTATTTCCAATCTGTATACCAAATACTAACATATCCTTGGAATGCTGTATTAAGTCTAGCAGTAATCCACTAGTCTTGGATGCTTGGTACATCAATGAAGAGCCCATCAATATAAACAATGAGTTCCATATAATCATATTCTCCTGTTCCAGGGAATTTGGGCCAGCTTGAGGCCTCTCAAATCTGTTTCAAGGCTTCCTTCTCAGAATAAGACATATTATCTCCATCTTGGTATTGAGATGGAGATCTTGTCTTATTCACCAATAATGAATCTTGTTTGATGTCTCGTTGATGGTATGCATTCTCCAAAGCGTGGCCTTCTGGTTGGGCCTTCATTTTTTGGTAGACATTAAACAATTTGTTTATGTCTTAATCCAGAAAATCCGTGTCCCTTTTGCAGTGATGTTGCTCTGAAAAGACTTGATTCAGTCTTTTGTTGGTTTATTCATAGGTTTTTCTCAATTGAGAACATCTCTCTTGGATGGCTTTAATTTTGGCCTCTTGAAAGATTGCATTTATTTTCAGCCTTTCATTTATCCTCTTGAAATCATAAAGTGTTTCTTTAGTTTGAACTGAAAATTGGGACATTTGTAACCACAGTTTATCACTGTATAAGTTCCTCTCAGGTGTAACAACATCATTTTCTGCCTGAGTGGGGTTAATATTTGTATTAATGGGTCTACTGATTGTGGAAGTATTTACAAATATTTCCAGCTCTTGTGTAATCCTTTCACAAAGTACCACAGAGTGTGGATCATTGGGTCCCTTTCTCTCTGACTTTGGTTGAAAGAGGTGTTGTTTTTTCCCTTGTATCCTTGTCTTCTCCTGGAAACTGGGATAGTGAAGAATGGTACTCTTGGCTACTGATCTCTTGGTTCCTGAATGGTGTGAAGATACTGGAGAGCTGGTTTGGCCTACTCCTTGTGAGCCTGAAGGAATCTGAGTATGCTCTGTCTGGGTCAGCTGTTCTTCTATAGCTTGGATAGTGGCTTGATTCTCCCTTATCCTGTTTACTGTCACCTCCAAGAATCTGAATTGCCTGGTGGGATTCCAACCTTTGGTGATTACCATAAGGTCTTGGAATTCTATCTCTTTGAGACATATCTTCTGGAAACTTGCCCCAAGTTCTGCCCAACAGGATGCTAGGTTGAACCTCTTGTTGTCCACGCGCCATTGAAAAAGGTCTTTGAGGAGTTGGCGGAGCTGAAGAACTTGATTAATATACTTACATTCCTCTGGTTTGGGGCTTCTGCTGAATTGGAATGTGAATGGCAGATTGGGTATGATTTCCCTCAATGTCTTGCCATCCACCACTGTTTCCAAGGTGTCCTCTTACAGGTCTTCTTGTTCTGCACAAGCCCTCTCAGTCCTCTGGCTGGTTCCTTGGGATGCCAAGGTTTCTGAGGTGTACAGGTGACATATCAGTGGTTGCAAGAAGTCAACAACTTAATGTTATTAGGGTATTTACCTTTGACTGCGCCCTGCACAAATTTGTTGTTTACTGCTTTTGGCAATTTGCCTTTAGAGGTTAAAACTGGGTGAATGATTGTAATCTTCCCTGTAAAAGTAACTAAGGTTGGTTTACCTTGTATGTATGTAGAGCTTTGTGGCTTTCTAATTGTCTGTATGGCAATTGGCTTCCACTTTTTAGCTGTTCTAAGGCCTTCACTGTGCCTCTTTCCTTTCCTCTTTTGTCCCTCTGGTTCTGAGGGTGTCACTGGTGTGTTGGCCTGTGACTGGGTTTCAAGTGGTATGAAATTTTCCATCCACTGAATCAAACAGGAAAAACAGGGCTTATTTTTAGTTAAGACTTCTTAAAATGCTATTTTCACATCTAAGAATGACCTCTGGGAAATATCTTTCTATATTATACCCTTGTATTAAGACAGTGCAATTGAAATTATCAATTACACATCAAAAAATACAGCTTGTGGATCTCTGGTACACTATTTGTATGCTAGTATCTCACAGATTAACTTCTAATTAACAAGTGTAATCTAAAAGTGGTTATGTAAAGGGAAATTGAAATTATCAATATACCCAACCACACCTCTAATACTGTAGGTTTACAGTAAGAGAGGTGTCCTTTTCAACTAAAAAAGGAAAGGATTGATGGTCTAAAGTGTTTTGATATGTAAAACACGCCAAAAATAAGGGCTTTGTGGTGATTAAATTCAAATCAACCACACAACATGGTAATTAAAGTGGAAAAACACAGTGGTATATGGTAATATACCACTCAAAAAACAATTATAAGATATATTTTATATTATTTTTTAAGGAATCTTTATGATCAAAAATAAGAAACAATAGTGTCAGAGAAAAGAAAATAAGATAAAATACTCACTTTTGGTGTAAAAAGGCCCAAAGAATTCAAAAAAACACAGCCAGGCCCCCAAAATGTCAGGCAGAGTGTATGAAGAAGCTAAATAAAACTGATTAGAAGCTTTAACTATGACTATGACATGGAGAAAATGATATCAAAGAGTAGTTTGATGCTAATAAAGGCTGATCATTAGGTATACAGGGCTTTACTATTGAGGAAGTGGTGGTCAGGGCTGTTGAAAGCCCTGGGTGCAATAATTATCCATTGGTTTACTATAATAACTACTACAAAAATTAGTATTATAATTAAAACATGTTTGTTTTCAAAGAGTATAATTGTTTTTGACAGTTCTACTACATAGGAATTCAAGAGAAGGATGAGGAAACCTTTTCTGGTGGAGAAAAGGCCCCTTTTTATCCTAAATTTGGGTGAAAAAGTCTTCTAGAACTTTCCACATAGAGCAAGTGAAGATTTTTCACTTCCAAGTACTGGCTTTTGGTTTAAACAAGGCCTGTATAGCCTGTATTGGGCTCATATGTGGTTTTGAAACCACATCTGGGCAGTTTTCACCAATACAGGGTGAGCTTTTTCATCTGGGGGCCACATAGCCCTCTTCTGACATGCATTACGCGTAGAATGCTGTACAGAACCTGTACAGGACCCTAGTGTTGGCCAGACTATGGGGTATTGATGTATAAAGAAGCGCCTTTGTCTGTTTGACACGTCATAATCATAGCTATGGGATATTATCCCATCATAAGGCTGTATTGGTCTAACTACGGGATTTTGACCTTAAAACTGCCATAATTTTGTCAGTTTTTGTGATATCAAGCTCAAGGTTGGTTTATTGTTTAGTACTGGATGTGTTCTACACAATGGTAACTCAGGGACCATGCCATGTACAAGAATATTTGTACATATGTATGATTTTCTTAAAATCTGTATGGAGCTTATTTGCCCCATACCCTTTCTTCTGAATGAGATATGGGAAAATGGATGGCACCATCATATAGCCCTGATTTTGCTATTTTCAAAAAGAACCCACTTTAGGTATCCCACACTAAAACTGTAGAAGTTAGATGAAGGTGAATATTTTATTCACCCTTATTTGACCTCGTGTTGGCCATAACTCCTGTAGTTGTGGTGCTAGCTAAATTTTGATAGTACTGTTAGGTAGCCCTGACTTAGCGCTTCAATTTGAATACCCATTTGATGGGGTTAAGCTTCCTCTGGATTTCAGAAGGGAGGTGAAAAATAAGGTTTATGCTCAGCAACAACTTTGAGCAGGAAGAAATTTGTTATTTCTTGTCCTATGATGATGGGACTTGTGTATTTTGAAATTGGTGGGTTTCCTCTTTCTTTTAATACTTTTTGAACTGATTTGGCTCAGCTCCATGTTTTGGTGGTATTTTTGGCTTTACCATTGGTTTATGGTATTTGGCTGTCATGCTTGTGCTCTGGTTTTGAGTCACAGGCTGACAATTATGGGGTTGAAAGTGGGGTATTTTAGTGGTGAAATATTCCTTAATTCCATTAAGAATGAAACATTGAGGACCAGATATATAGTTTTGAATTAGTGCCTCCAATTGGAGATGTTGAAATATGGTACTGAGATCTTGAGGTATTTGGAATATGGGAGTGGGCTGATCAGCTGAGCTTGAGATACTTCACCTGATAAACATGTTCAGGGAGGGGGGAGAATGAATGAAGCCCTGAAAGTTATATGATACCTTACCAAGAGAATCAAGATTTGATTATTCCAAGGTGTCAGCAAGAAGCTTTTTACTCCTTCTGTATGGTTTTTGTGCAGATCAATTGAGACACAGTGGGGTGAATCATGATTTGTGGGTCAATTGAGAATAATCATTTGGCAAAACTTGATTGAATAAAATCTGTGGGAGCTCAGATCCTGATGATGAAGTAGGGATGTTTACAAAATATTTGTATTCAATGGGTTATTCAAGCTTTTTAAGGTGTGGTTTATATTGGAAAACTTTGAAGAAAGCCCTCTACCAACCAGACTCAGGGGAAGAGTGTGTTTGAATTGAGAAGTGTTGACACATAAATATACGCATTGAGGAATAGCAGGGGGTGAACATTGTTGTAGGAATCATGAATATTGTGGGATTTTTTATAAATATATATGGTTGAAGTCCAATTTTTGGGAGAGTGATTAATTCCTAAAAAACTGGAGTAATATTGTATGAAGGGGGATATGAATTGAGCCAGTGGAGGATTTTATGTCATTTGGAAAGGAGGCTGAGTTTCAGGGTATAAAGGGTAACATGTCACAGGTGGATGGGGAACCTGTTAGGAGTCTACTGGGGTGAAATGTCTTGCCACTTAATGCTTGTTTATAATCTAGCTTTTTTACACATGGAGATAAAGTGGATTTGGCCTGTGAGGTGGGTTCCATTAGAAACATCTCACCATTGAATTGAGGGGATCAAAACTCAAAACATGTATTCTGGCACACCATAATTCATGGTTTAAACCTTATTCCAGACATAAGTATATAGCTCTATTACATAATGGTTTGGAGGTGAGCTAATGGTCTTGGTATTTGCTTTGAGTGAAAGGGGGATTATGATTGGTTAGAATGTCATGCATCTTTTGAGAGTAAATACTTCATAAATATACCATTATACGGAAATACAATTCCTGGAAATATTAATGTGTCAAATGGATATTTGTATAATCCACAAAATATGACAATAGAGATGGATTTTGAAAGATTTTTTAAACTGTTCATTGAATGGGATTACCTATGTACAATGGATCCCCTTTGAGAGAAAGGAAATATCACATAATATTCTGGTAGGCCATGCAGTGTGGTTTCCAACAAAATTGGAGGAGCTCAAGATTAGGTCTGGTGATTCCTTCTAAAGATAGTAGTATTAGACTTCCACAAGATAATAGGCTCCAACCATTCATATTATTTCTTTATTATACATTTGAAATCCTTCATCTGAGATCACACTATTTAATCATGATCCTGTGCTGTTTTATGAACTCCAAAATATTACTCACCAGGCCAAATGTTGTGTCAATTTCCAGAAATTAACTTCACATTGCACTGATGTCAGTATAAAACTTTATTCAGTCACATTAGTGTCACATTATAGTCACTATATTTAGTGGCTTAAATCATGTCTATGTCAATAAAATGTAAATTGTCAAATATTTCACTCAAAGAAAAAACCATATCAACACCATTTTCAATGTTCAGGAAATTTGACCTCATGGCACAAGGCAGCAGTTTGGCATGCTCATATTTGTGCATGAGTTGACTTCTGCCCTTCATCCTGGTCTTCCCACCCCTTTATCATGCCTACTCTTCACATAAATTGCCTTCCACATCACCTGATAGCTGCCAATGATTACGCTTAGGCCAAGATATGCTTCCATTCCTGTCACAACATCTCTGCCATAGCTCATTATTTCACTTATGCCACCCTGCATCTTACAATGAAAATGCTTAGGCTCCTGCAGTGCCCTATAGATATGCCTCCAACCCTGCAACCCCATTTCCACCCTTACCCATACTCGCGCTTCTGAACCCCCACCTAATCCATTCTGCCGCTTACCATGCTTATGCTCCTGCAGGGCCATTTGGATCTTCCTCAGACACTGCCACACTATCTCTGTGCTCACCCCTCCTTGTGCTTCCACGCCCCCACCTTTTCCCCCCTCTGTAGTGCCCTCTAACGTTCCCAATTGATGATCCTTACGCTTGCACTATGTTTGGCTTCCACCCCAATGCCTGATAATTTTACCATTTGAACATTCTTATGTTCATGCACATATTGTATTCAACTTTTCAAAAGTTTACCATACGTACACTTCTATACTGCCACCTCATCTTCCCCTCCACTTACCATGCTTACACTCCCGCACTGCCCTCCCATGTTCTTAATTTCCCATCCTTACGCTCATGCAATGAAGGGGTGATCATTTTCCCACTTGACTATTCTTATACTAATGGAAATATTTTCTTAGGAATCATTTCCCTTGGAAATTGATATCAAACTGCTTAATGATACTTTGCGGGGTTGAAATTTTGCCAAACAGTTATTTCATTTCACAATCCTCTTACCTCACTAAATCATTCCCAATTACCAATTAAAAAAGCTCTTCCTCAATTTTTTATGAATGAAATTCCATCATAGTAACTGTTTAGAACCATAGGGCGTGGTTGCTTGTTAGCGTAAATGATGAACGCAATCACAAATATGGTGAGTGCCCTTCTGCGCCAACATCTTCTGGGGAGAAACTGGTGGGGATATTCACAATGTTGTGGTTAGGTTTTAAATAATGAGACTCACAAATTAAAACCTAATAAGTGGACTATTTAACACAATAATTGTGTCATCTGTTTGTGTGACAAAACCATTTTATTATACATACTTAAAATGGAACAGTTTGCTTACTCCTTACCTCATGGTGGTTGAATAGTTTAAAAATTGGCTTGAGTAGTTTTTTCTATAGTCAAATTCATTAAGTTTATCACAGGGGATTGATTTCATTTGAATTTGATGAAATTATTTTCAACAAATCACCTGCTTGATTTTTGAGACAAATCAAATTTTGCAAATTAAATACAAGCTCAATAGAAATTGATTGGATGTTACAAGGCTGTTTATGAGCAGGTTTCTTTTGGTGAGAATTTGGTTCTAAATTTTTTTTGTTCTATGAAACTCACTAAATATTGAAATGGCTTCAATTGAGATTGAAATTCTTTCAAATTTTCAAAATTCTCCAATATTTATATTTCCTAAAAAAGAACCAATCATTAATATCTTGGATTTAATTTACTTCCTCCAATTTCAGAACTCCTGCCTTTTTAGTCAATTTTGCAATTGATATCAAACAATTTTCAATCAAGTTATCAATCCACTTGCCACCCTCTCTTTACTCAATAAATTACCTTTGCTATGCCCCAACCGATTCCCCAAACCCCGGGAAACTCAACTGAATCTAATCAACTACAAACTTCACCCCCAGAGAGTGGAAGTGAAATATCTGATATGTTCAGTATTCATGAATTTTTTATTGAAGTAGAGAGCCTGTGTAAGGTGTTGATATGAAACTTTGATAAAATACCAACTACTTTTCCTGTCCTCAAAACTTGTATAAGGTAAGATTATTTAAAAATAGTAAGAAATAGTATTTTTAAAGAGAAAACACACCAATTTTATTGTTTTTAACTTTGTAAGTATAAAACAATAAGATAATAAACATTTATTGGTTTACCAAAAATAAATATTTATCCAAAAATACTCTACAAGAGATATTTAAGGCTACAAAAGAAATTTCTTCAAGAGGAATTTCAATTGGAATTAATTGAGCAAAGAACTGCAATAAATTAATTAAAGGAAAAGCCTTTAAAAGGATATTTAAAGAGAAAAAATTCCCAAAAGTGACCAGAGTGAATTTGGAAACAAAATGACAAAGTTAACAGTGATGAAAGATGCTTTAATTCACTTTTGGGGTGGTTCAGGGGTAAAAATGATTATAAGAGTTACAAAAAATGGTTCTAATGATTTTTTCAGGTGGTTAAAGTTTTTAAAATGATATAAAACAGGTGGTTGAAATCTTTTATTGATTGGTTTAACACTGTTTAAACTAATTATAAAAGGAAAAGATTCTAACATGAAGAGAAAAGTGGGGCAAAGAAGACATTCTTTTATAGCCATCAATTTTCTTACTCCAAAATTAAAATTTACTCTTTTAGTCGTGAAAGACAGTCTAACAACAGAAAATACAATTATGGCATCATTGAGCCCTGGTTTAGACCAAAAAAGGACTGGTTTAAGCCATTTTTTGCTATCTTAGCCATTTTTGACCCTTAAATCAGCCATTACTATAGCAATACCTGGTATAGAGCCTTCAAAGAACGTCAGAATGTGTGTAAGAGGCATAAAAACCAGTTAATACTGTTTTTACTAACATTGTTTTAACTTAAGGGTAGTTTTACCCTCTTGGCAGCAATTAAAACTACCCTGGTTGATATCCAAACCTCATCATCAATTGAGTCACCCACCCCGTGACTCAATTCCAGGCCAAAAGTAATGAACTTTTGCATGAATTTTGAGATCCCAAACCAGTCAGCAAGGAATTTGGGGGTCTAGCTCCCCCTTAGAGCTAGAGTGTCTTTTCCCCCCAGAATTAATCTTTCCAATTTATTTTTTTCTTTAATTCCTCATCATGTAATACAATTATAATTTACACATGTAATTCAATAGAATTTTTAATTACACATCTGTAATGATTGATCACTCATATTTAAATTAAAGTTCACTTATGTAATACACGCAAAAAGTTTGACATTTCAATTGAATTCAATTGAAAATACTTCAATTACTCATAACTGCTAAAATAAACACAACACCTCAATTTTAACACAAAAATTGATGGTTAAAACCACATGTGGTGTGAATTAAATTAAAATTTTGAATATTTCCATACTTTTGTACAAAAAATACTAAAAACTTAATTTAAGCGTATTTAAAGTTGAGTTCCGGAAATTTCATCCAGAGGTGACCCCACTTTATTTTTTTATGAGGAATCCAATGGTGTGATGATTTCTTTAAGCTTTTATATTGGATATAAAGTTATGATATATTTTATATAACTTTTTACCAAAAATATTCTAGTTTCACAATTTTTATTAAAATTTCATTTTTACTTAATTTTTACAAGTAAAAATGTAATTTCATAATTTTAAATTTTATTATAATTTTATTTTTAAATTATAATTGAATTTTGATTTTTAAATATAAATTTGTATTTTTATTTCAATTTTTTATTTTTATAAATAAATTTGTTTTATTTATAGCTGTATCTTAATTTATCATTTGTGGTCTTTTGGGAATATGAAAATACCTCTAAGGCTCAAATTCCCTTCCCCCAAAAAAAAGAATATTACTTTGTAATATTGTTATTTATAGTGTTCCTGAACCTCTGAGAAGTTTAGTAGCTTCAGGTATGTCTTTTTCTGGCAACCATTCATCTTCAGAAGTTGGGTCACTGTACCTCACAAGGTATTCCTATACTTTGTTGGTTCTCAACTTTCTTTCTTTGAGAACTTTGGTAATTTTCTTACTACCAGATGACTCAATAGGAGGTATAACTTGGGGAACTTTCTTCATCAAGGGAATTTTTTCAGCATCGCTAGATTTATATGGCTTTATCAAGCTCACTGGAAATGTAGGATGATTATTGCTAAGTTCTTCAGATAACTCTACTTCAACAGTATTTTCTCCATGGAGGGCCTTAATAACAAAAGGTCCTGAAAAGGAGTCTTTCAGTGTTTTAAAACCTTTGATGTTATTGAAGTTAGTGGTGGATAAAAGAACTAAATCCCCCACTTTGAAATCTGGAGTTGCATGTGATTTATCCCATTTTTCCTTAGAATATGCAAAAGAGTCTTCCATGCACCTTAATACATGCTTTCTAGCTTTGTCTAGCATTCCCTAGAAGCTAGAATCTGTGGGATGTATTTTAATCAAATCTCTCCTCAAGGAATCTTTGGGTAATTTGGGGTTCCATCCCTTTTCTAGGATAGCAGGAGTTTGATTGGTACTGACATGGATTGATGTTTTATATGCTAATTCCAGGGCTGGAAACAGAGTTCACCCATCATGGGTAAATCCATCACAATCTTTGAATTCAAGGCCATATGCACAAATTCTTCTTACCATGTCCTCTAAGGTCTGTACCATCCTTTCAGCTAGACCATCAGTGTGTGGGTGCTAGGCTGTAAAGAAGGATAGCTTAGTGCCAAATAATTGGTGAAGATTTGTCCATAGTGCTGAAGTGAATTTGGGATCCCTGGCACTAATGATATTTGTAAATATGCCAATCCATGACACTAATCTATTGCATATCAGAAGAGCTGTATCCATGGCTGTATCATCTTTGTGACATGGTAAAAATATTGGAGGTTTACTCAATCTGTCTACGATCACTACGCAAGCATTAGAGCTTCTGTCACCACCTGGTAGTAGGCCAGTTACCAAATCCATATGGACAATTTCCCAAGGTCTTCTGGGTTCTTGGATTTTGATCATATTTCCAAGTCTCTTGCCAGTGGCTTTATTTGCCTTTTGACATCTGTCACAGGCTTTGCAATACTCTGCAACATCTTTCTTCCAAATTAGCCACAATATGCAGGTCTTGACCTTTTCTCTTGTTCTGTATTCAGACAGATGTCCTGAAAAGGGGCTGTCATGGAATTCTTGTAGTAAAAGATTGAGTAATGAGCTGTCAACAACTTTCATGACATATTTGTGCTTGCTTCTGTGGTAAATTATACCATCCAGTAGGTGAAATCTTCCTTCATCATACAATTTATTCCATACTTCATCCAAGGCATGCATTAGAGAGTTGTCTTTGCATTATTTGTTAAGTAATTGGCATAGGATCCTACAATTCCTATCTTTAGTGTAAATGTTTCTTACTTCTTCAAAGGAGGTGGTATTCAAGTCTGTAGCACTTATTCCTTCTATTGGAATCTGTGGTGAAGCTTCTTCTGGAACATCAGTAGGATTATAAATATCATTTGGTAATGGCCATCTTCTTAGTCCATCTGAATTTTTGTGAAAATTCCCATATTTATGAAAAATAGTCATATTTCTCCTGTATTATTGTATGGCTATTTGCCATCTGAGCATATGTCTGTTAGGTGTTTTTGTGTTTAAAAGTAATTTGACAGCTGGACAATCTGTTATCACTTCAAAAACACATCCCTCTAAGAAGTAGTTCAATTTCTTCAAGGCCCAGACAAGGCATATACATTCCATTTGAGTTTCCCCATATCTGGCTTCAGTTGGTTTTATCTGCCTGGATATGAAACATACGGGTCCTTCCACAGGTTTATCATTTATGATCTGGACTTGGTGAAGTGCAGAACCTAGCCCATCTCCTGATGCATCAATATACAATTTAAAAGGCAATTTAAAGTCTGGCATCAGTAAGAGTGGAGCAGTGGTCAAGGCTTCTCTTAGAGACTCAAAAAATTTAACTCTGTCAACAGTCATTTCAAATACTGTGTCTTTGTCACACAATTTAAAAAGTGGTCTTTCTATGAATGCAAAATTTTTAATGTGTTGCCTGTAATATATTTCAAAATCTAAAAATGACTGAATTCCCTTTTTTTTCTGACGCATGGGTTTTAGCAATACTGCTGCAACATTGCTTTTGTCAATTCCAAGGGACAAACCAGATACAACATGTCCTAGTGCTTTAAGTTCTTTAAATCCAAAATAAAATTTCTTCAAAGATATTTTCATGTTCACTGATTGAATTTGTTTCAAAGCTCTGGACAATCTGTACATGTTCTCTTCCCAAGTAATGGAACAGATAATAATGTCATCAACGTAAATGATTAACCACCCCTCTGAAAGCTCTTCAGGGAATATTTTATTCATCATTCTTTGGAAGTGTGAAGGTGCATTTTTGATACCAAAGGGCATTCTTAAATATTCATACACTCCACAATGAACAATAATTCTCAAATATTTTCTTGCTCTTGGTGTCACCACATTTTGATGGAATCCTTTAAGGGCATCCATAGTGGTTATATACACTGCTTGAGATATTTGAGTAAGGGCAATTTGGACTCTTGGTATTGGGTACCTATCTGGAACAATGTAAGTGTTCAGAGCTCTAAAGTCTCCAACCATTCTGGATTTTCCATTATGCCATGTCACTATGACTGGTGTAGTTATTTCTACCTCTTCATTGTGCCCAGCTTTTCTTATTACACCAAGGTCTGGAAGCTCTTTGATATGAGTTTCCAGAGCTTCTCTTGACTTGGGACTTTCTGGGTATGCAGGTCTTCTCAAGAGTGGTGGATAAGGTCTTTCAATATGAAGAATGATGTCAGCTTCATGGCCATTAATTGGTCCTAGATGTTCTTTGTCTGAAGCAAATGATCCTTTGTGGTCATACAAAAGGGATGAAAGTTCATTTTCTTGTTTATCAGTCAGATTAAGGCTTATTTTAGCCTCCCTCAACTGTTCATATTTGAATTTTTCCAATTATAAGTTGACTGTTGATACTTTATTGACTGGAATTTGTCATTTAAATGGTAAAAAGGCAAATTTCTGACGCTTATTGTCTCCAATAGTAAAGTATCTGTCTTTTTTTTATGAAAATCTATCCCAAACATGATTAAATAGTCGTTTCCCAATATAAAATCGGTACTAGAGCAGTTTTCCATAACAGAAAATTAAACTGTGATTCTTAAGCTCCTATTAATGTGTGGGAATATGACATTGGTCTCAAAAATTCCTAATGCTTTCATTGGATTACTTGCACTATTGAATTTTATACCATCAATTGGAAACAATTGGTCTTCAAAATTTGGTACACAAGTTTTAAGAAAAGATTTACCAACACAACAGCAGAAGGCTCCTGGGTCAAGCAGAAGTTTAGTGTGCTTATTGTCAATCACCACTTCTGTTATACAGGAGTTACCAGCTGAATAACCTTTCCCCCTGTTTGGTTTTGTTTTCATAAGTTGTGCATCTTGAACTTTTTATAAATCAAGTTGACCATTGCTCAATTGAGCCAAGTGGGAATAAGATTCCATGATGTCATAAGTGGCATTAATATTTTCTATATCTTTTGAAGATTCAAAAAATATTGATGCCTTATCATCTGAATTGTCTTCAATTATGTCATCTTTTTCAACATCAGGCTCCTTTTCAATGTCAATTTCATTGATTTCCCTCCTTTTTGGACATGTATTGGCTAGATGGGTGGTGCTTTGGCAAATATGGCACTTTCGGACTGTATCTGAAGATTTATACTTATTATGAGAATTTTCTTTGGGGTTTTTGTCCACAGAATCTTTCCAATGTGTATTAAACCTTGTTTTGGGATTCACCCTACTAGAACTAGTTTTGGTTCTAGTGGTTACTTATTCTAATATATTGATAATATCCTCTGCTTAAGATTGTTCAGTAGTCCTGCTTTTGACAGCATGCTCTAAGTCACCCCCACATTGTCTCAGAATCTTCCTGTGTATCATAAATTCTGACATTTCAGGGTATAATGCTGTTAGTCTGTTTTTCTGTTGGCAAAACCATGTTAAAGCTTTGTCTTTATAAGCATTAAATCCGGAAGATTCAAAGGCTGTTTCCACTTCAAATCTCCAAGCAGCAATGGCCCATTTGTTGATCATTTGGGTTTTCTACCAAGACCAACTTTGGTGTCCATCTGCTTGTCTTAATTTTATATACCATCTGTGAGCTGATCTGGTAAACAAGGTGTTAAATCTTGCTGTTACCAATCTGTCTGGTAATTCAAAATCCTCTTTAATGATGTCAATTCCTCTGATGAATTTCATGTGGTCATATTCTCTTTCACCACTGAAGTGAGGCCATTCTTTAAGTTTTGGTACTTCTTTCAAAAGTCCTTGGCCCATTGATGGTTCCAAGTTATGAAAAGAGGGGATATTCATTTTTTCACTAACAATTATCAGGATCCAATAGCTGTGGATTTGGAATCCTTGTGCCTTAATTTTGATTCAGAGGTGTAGATATTCTTGGTAAGGTGTTCAGTATTTGTTCAATATCATTCATTTTACTGTTTCTACACCTTTGGGAGTTTCTGTATTCATGTTTGAAGGCTTGTATCAAATTTATTACTTCAATTTTATACATGTCTTATTTATGTGTCAGCTCTTGCCTTAATTCTGTCTGTCTTGTATTATCAACAGTAACTTGATTCAATTTCCTTGATAATTTTGATACTTCTTCTTGTGAAGCATAAAAACACTTTTTCAAGGCAATGGTATATGTCTTTACTTCAGTAAATGAATTTGAAATGTCATAAAGGACTTTCTTGTTATCTTTCTTGGTAATATTTATGGCTTGTTTCATTCTTGTTTCAAAAATGTCATCAATATTGATTTGAGAATATTTGTCTGTTAACTGTTTAATAATGGAAGATTGTTGATTTATTTTATTGCCAAAAGAATTATTATTATTGGAAGTTCTAATTGTTCTTAAACCTTTTTCAAGACACATAAGTGTTTCATTAATTTGGCACAGACTCGAGTTGTTTTTTTTAATTTTGTTACAAATGGTTTCATTTTTATCAGAAAGATATTTTTTCACATTATTTATAGCTTCATACAAATCCGGGATGGAATCAAATACATCAGAACTCATTTCTGTAATCTTAAACTCACTTCCTCCTTCTTCTGTCATTCCATAATGATTCTGGACATCTGAAACACATTTTCCATGGAATCCTGCTGAATCTTTGGAGTCCTGTAGCCTTGGCTGTAAGGCTTTGGGACTGGTGCCTTCCCTTTGCCCTTTTTTTGAGCTTGAGGCTGCTTTTTCACGTTGGAATTGCTGGTGCTGGCCACTGGGGCTGGTCTTGGCACTTGCTTTGGTGGTGTAGGGTTGTTTTTCCTCCATGCTGCTGTTAAAAGCATCATATTCTTCTTTTCCATCAATGGATGCCATCCATTGAGTAACTTGCAAGTGTTGGGATGACCCAGGAATTTTCTTACAGTCAGGTATGAGTTCATGCAGTTTTCCACAGATCTGCAAGGATCTGGTACTCTTTGTGCTGCAGTGCATTTTTGTAAGCCTTCTGGCTGGCTTTTTAGATGTCCACTGAGGCTTATTGTGGCGGTGTAAGCTCACTTTGAAGGTAAAATAGTGTCATCAGCTTCAGAATTGGACAATTTACTGCTATTGAAGTCTTTTACTTTCCCATGTCCTTCTGTATCTGATTGGCTTCTGACATAATAACGTCTATGACCTTTTTGGTAGCTGCTTGAGTGCTTATAGCTTGCTCTTGATCTGGTTCAAGGCATATTTTATGTTTAAAAAGGGTTTAAAATAGTAATTTTTCCTCAAAAGCTTACTATTTGCCAAATTGTTAGCTTTCTGAAGAGTATTACTGATGTCCAAGTTGATCAATTCAGAATACATTTGCTCTTGTTGGTTATTCTGAGTTATAATAGGAATGCTATCATGATCAGAAATCACAATGCTTGCAAGAATGATGCTAGTAACTGTGGAGGCTGTTTCAATGTTTTCTTATCTTACCATGTTGTCAGACACTAAAATTAATGAAAAAGCCAATTAATTAAGTAAAAAAAAAGGATTTCAAAAAAAGAACTAAAATATAGGCCTCACTTATAATATGAAAAAAAGTTATTTTTTAAGGATTTTTTGAATTATAAGGATCTTTTATATGTTTTTTAAATTTTCCAATATAAGAAAAAGGATTAAAAAAGAGTAAAGAAATATGTCAAAGGTAAAATATCATGGCTGGGGCACAAATGTAAGGTGTGAATATGAAACTTTGATAAAATACCAAGTACTTTTCCTATTCTCAAAATTTGTATAAGGTAAAATTATTTAAAAATAGTAAGAAATAGTATTTTTAAAGGACAACATGGCAATTTTCTTGTTTTTAACTTTATAAGTATAAAACAATAATATAATAAAAATTTATTGTTTTACCAACAATAAAAATTTATCCAGATACCCCACAAGAGAAATTCAAGGCTACAAGAGAAATTTCTTCAAGAGGAATTTCAATGGGAATTAATTGGGCAAAGAACTGCAAGAAATTAATTAAAGAACAAAGTCTTCAAAAAAATATTTCAAGAGAAAACATTCCCAAAAGTGACCAGAGTGAATTTGGAAACAAAGTGACAAAGTTAACAGTGATGAAAGATGCTTTAATTCACTTTTGTGGTGGTTCAGGGGTAAAAATGATTATAAGAGTTATAAAAAATGATCATAATGATTT
Source organism: Austropuccinia psidii (assembly GCA_023105745.1). Taxonomy (NCBI): domain Eukaryota; kingdom Fungi; phylum Basidiomycota; class Pucciniomycetes; order Pucciniales; family Sphaerophragmiaceae; genus Austropuccinia; species Austropuccinia psidii. The sequence goes on from JALGQZ010000012.1 coordinate 36,087,714, forward strand.
TTTAATGTGATTAAAAGGTATTCAAATGATAAAAAAAAGGCGGTTGGAATCTTTCATTGATTGGTTTAACAGTGTTTAAACTAATTATAAAAGGAAAAGATTCTAACATGAAGAGAAAAGTGGGGCAAAGAAGACATTCTTTTATAGCCAAACATTTTCTTACTCTTGTCAGTCGTGAAAAAAAGTCTAACAATGGAAAAGCCAATTATGGCATCATTGAATCCTGGTTTAGACCAAAAAAGGGCTGGTTTAAGCCATTTTAGACCCTTAAATCAGCCATTACTATAGCAATACCTGTTCTAGAGCTTTGAAAACACGTAAGAATGTGTGTAAGAGGCCTTGAACCCAGTTAAAACTGTTTTTAATAACATTGTTTTAACTTAAGGGTAGCTTTTCCCTCTTGGCAGCAGTTAAAACTACCCTGGTTTGTATCAAAACCTAATCATCAATTGAGTCACGGACCCTGTGACTCAATTGCAGGCCAAAAGTAATGAGCTTTTGCGTGGATTTTACATCCCACGCCAGTCAGAAAGGATTTTGGGGGTCTAGCTCCCCCTTAGAGCTAGAGTGTCTTTTCCCCCAAGAATTAATCTTTCCAATTTATTTTTTTCTTTAATTCTTCATCATGTAATACAATTATAATTTACACATCTAATTCCATTGAGTTTCTCATTACACATCTGTCATGATTGACACCTCATATGTAAATCAAATTTCACTTATGTAATACATGTGCACATTTTTAAAATTGAATTGAATTCAATTGAAAATACTTCAATTCCTCATAACTTCCAAACTAAACACAACACCTCAGTTTTAACATAAAAATTGATGGTTAACACCACATGTGGTGTGAATTAAATTAAGGGTTTGACAATTTTCATACGTTTGTACAAAAAATACTAAAAACTTAATTTAAGCTTATTTAGAGTTGAGTTACAGAAATTTCATCCAGAGGTGACCCCACTTTATTTTTTATGAGGAATCCCATGGTGGAACAATTTCTTCATGTTTATTTATTGGAGAAAAAGTTATGATTTTCTTTATGTAACTTTTTACCAAAAATATTTTAATTTCACAATTTTTATTCAAAATTCATTTTTACTTAATTTTTACAAGTAAAAATGTAATTTCATAATTTTAAATTTTATTGTAATTTTATTTTTAAATTACAACTAAATTTTGATTTTTAAATATAAATTTGTATTTATATTTTCATTTTTCATCTTTATAAATAAATTTATTTTCTTTATATTTGTATCTTAATTTGTCATTTGTGGGCTCTTGGGTATATGAAAATATCTCTAAGGCCCACAACCTGTCACATGAAAAAAATCAAGATACACCAGTTCTTCCAGAGTGTGAGCATAAATTCTTCTTGAATATTTGTAGTCTCTGTAAATCTGATAGTTTTTTCATGAAATTTATTTCAGCTCAGCCTCCAAGCTCTCAAAAACCAAATTTGAAAATCTATGAGAAAGAACATACTGTTGAACCTTGTGCACCAACAGAAGATTCTGGGAAGAATTATGCAATTTTCAGTGGAAAGGTTGAAATTATATCCAAGGAGTAATTTGTCCAAAAAATTGCTCAAAAAATCCCAAGGATCAACAAATTTTAAAAAGATAGCCAAATTCCTGATTATGTATGTCAAAACACCACCAAAAAGAGCTGGGGACTTGCACAAAAGTTATTTACAGTATCTTCACCTTATATCTGAGCATATTTCTGAAGGTATTCCTAGTTTAACCCACATTTTTTTTATTCTGACATTTCTACTCCACCTTAAGTTGTTTTTGATATTTATTCAACTAAATATATACTTTGGAAACACATATAGGTAATGAATCTTATATAATTTGTGAATTTTGAACAAATTAAAATTCCCTTCTGATTCTTAAATTTATTTTAAAAATATACAAATCCTCCCATCAATTGAGTTCCTTACAATTCACTTTATGAGTGCTTTTGGACTTTGAAAGCTAATCCAGCTATGTGGGGAGCTTTGAAGAGGAATTCTTTGATATCTGTATCATTAATTTATTTTTTGGTCTTATTTTAGCTCTACTAACTTTATTCTTGAATGTCTGTGCTTTTAATTCATCTTGCTTATTGGCTTCAACAGTGAGGATAACTTAAGAATTAATGAGTTCTATTTACCAGAATTCTTGTTTTCAGATGATTCAAAATTTAACCTTTAATTCATTTCCCACAATTATAATAAAAAGTGATTGAAAATTTCAAAATTATAATGGAAATGATTTTGAGGTTATCATGTTCAAGTTTAGATTTAAAATTGCTGTTCCTCTTCAAAAAGCTGAATATTTCAAAAAATAAGAACCAAAAAATTCATTATAAGTAACATACCTCACCTTGAGTGATGATCATCATCATAGAAATTGAGAAAAATTATTGAAAAGGATGTTTCAATACAAATTAATCTTAATTCAACAGCATAATGTTTGAAAATCAAAAATGAATAAATAAATAAGATGAAATAAACTTGAATCTCTTCAAATAGTGGGTAAATGGCCTTCAAAATGATTGAAGAAATACTTTTGAGATTATATTCTTGAAATGTTTTGAGCAGGAATAATAAACAAAGTATAGGAATACTTTGATGAATTGAGAAACAAAGAATTCACAAAGGGGTTTCATGGGACACAACTAAAAAATTATGTTTAGTGTAAGGTGGCATCTTGGAGGGAACTCCAAATTTGAAAAGACACTTGTTTCCTAATAGATACTTTCTTTTGAAATCAAAAGACCAGGACTCAGGGTAAAAATGATAATAATTGCAATTGATCTTCAGATTTGGAATATATTCATGTCCTTTAATAGACTTAGCTCCCAAATATGATTCATTTTCTACATTATGAACACAAATTCATTGGATAAATCTTTAGCTTATCAAGATTTATTAAAAAACTCCAGGGGATTTTTTCACTATATAACCCATGCATTTTTATCATTTAGGTTCCATTTCTCTCTAAAAAACACTTCATTCAATTTTTCATTCTCAAAATTCACAGTATGGTTTCAATATCTTGTCTTTGTTTTTTTATTATTCAAATTTAATAAAGTTTGAATATTGAAAAATCCTTTCCAATATATCTGAGCTCAGTAATATTTAGAAGATTATTAAATTCTTTTTATATACTATTAAAATCTGACTTGAGTCATTGGTAGTCTAAATTCTTTCCAAAGTTTTCATCTGGATCCACTATTTGATACTTTTGGGAGGGTGGCTGAAGGCTTGAATTCTGAATCATAAAAAATACAAAAATAATGATAAAGCTCTCTTTGTCAGGGTGAGTCTATGTAGTAGCTTAAAAATAGTAAATACAAGCTAGCACTATGACTGTGACACGTCAAAACAAATAAAAATTAAGTCTTCAGGTCCTACTGCTTTGTGGTAACAGTGGTGATGAGTCTATTGAGGACCTGGGTTGCAATGCTCTAATATCTTTGACTGTAAAGAAACACTACAATAATTATTTTCTAATTATATCTTTAATAAGAATTCTAAGGACACTACTGATTGATAACAGTTTTGTCACGTAAGAATAATGGTAATAAGATAAGATGATGGGTTTTGAAGGAAAAAACCCTTCTTTTTATATCTTTCAAGACTGTCAAGAGTTATTAACTCTTCACACGTCAGAGGAGTGAAAATTCTCACTCCAATGGTCAGTCTGTGGTTCTGGATCATCAATTCTGACGTCAATAGAGGCAGAATTGTGGTTTTGGAACCACAAATGATCATTCTGGATCAATACAGGGTGAAAAAACTTTTCACCTGCCACGTCAGCACTTGGATGACGTTATTCTGGTGTCTGTATGATCAATAATAGTGATTCTGGGCGGGTTTAAGCTTTAAACAACCATTATTTTGAGTATCAAGACAGTACTGGTTAGTACAGGTTTGGGACAAGCCAGTATTGGTTAAAATACTTCCAACCAAGATATCTCAGTCAGTTTTTGAGATATCAAGAAACCAAGAGCACAGAATTGAAGGGCTTAATGAGCTCTTCAATTTGGTATGCTTCATGTTTACCCTTCTTGCAAATAGCAAAAAGTTATAAGGGTTTTAAGTTTTTGGATGTAATTTTGTACATCAGTATGAGGCTTCAAAAACTTCCATGCTAGATATCTTCTTCAATTTGGAAGATATCTGTATTCTGATGATACAGTTTTGTAGGGCTTGATTAGCTCTACAGTTTGGTATATTACACTGTACAGTTGTATGAGTGTATGCCAAAGATACAGGGGTTTGTTTATTTTCTTGTTTTCAGAATATCTGTATTTTGGTTGTTAAACCTTTGAACCAAGATCCCTCAGTCAATTTAAGAGATACAGAGGTCTAAGGTGTCTCAAATTAAAGCTCTTGTTGAGATCTTTAATTTGGGTATACTTTTGTACAGTTTTGTACAAGCCCTCTTTGACTTTCAGGGGGACTTGGTTTTGAAAATAAGGTTATATGGTATCTCCAGTTGTAGTGGTGTTACAACAACATCGATGATATCATTGTGTAGCTCTCTATGTGAGCTTTAAGAGAAATACCATTTTGGTATAGAATAACTTAAATATGCATAAGTTAGATGAGAGGTGAAAATAAGGGTTTTGACTTGTTTATTCTCCTCTAGGTTTCCTTATTCTGTTTGGATAAGGTTGGTGTTTAATTTAAGAGGATTGTTTTCCTCTTATTTATTACCTGTATTGACTATGTTTGTTCAATACTTGTCATACAATTATTTATGGTATGTTGGATGTCATGCTAGTGCTCTGTTTTGAGTCACAGGCTGACACTCTTTATAACTTCTTTCATAAATTTGAAAAATAAAGATAAAAATATTCTTTTACATGGATTTTTTTTTGTGAATAAAGGAAATATTTTTCAAACAAGAGAGGCTTTCAGGAGCTCAAGCATGCCTCTGAGACCTATTGGAAACTATAGCTCACCTTCATTTATTTATATTCCTCAAGATTGTGATCTTAATCAAGCTTCTAACAACATATGTTTAGCTCGTTCTGTGACTTAAATACCTAATTGTCAAACAAAACTTTCATCACACCAAATCCAGGGCATTTCCTTTCTATTAAATATTGAAAACAATATGCAAAAGATTTGCAAAAACCTATGGAAACATTATGATAATATATGGATCAAAAAAGTATTTTCTAATGCTGTGACAAATGGGCTGATACCACAGGATATCTTGTGCAAAAGGAGGGGTGGAATATTGGCTGATGATATGAGACTTTGAAAGCTTTAACAACTTTATTCTTGATTTAAGAAACACAAAATGAAGAATTAAAGTACTCACAAATATCTAAGGACCATGTTCAAGCTACTTTCATCATTGTACCACTTTCTACTTTTCATAACTGAGAGAATGAAATAAGACTAAATTTTCAAGATGGCAGGTGACCATATTAAATATTCCAAGGTTCCGATTCTAATTTTCATTTAATTCCAAAATCTGAAGCTGAATGAAGTTATCATCACCACATATGATGTTATTTCTGCCTATAATGTTGATGATGTCCATGAAATGAGAATAAATCCTCTTCTGGTCAATTGGTTCAAAATAGTGTTGGGTGAGCCACAGTAAATGTTTATTTTGGCTTTTTAATTTCAAATTTCTGAAAGTCCTACATATATCATCTACATAAAAGAAAAATCCACTCATAGAGTGTAAGGGTGAATATCAAACTTCGATTAAAAATCAAGTACTTTTCCTGTGCCCAAAATTTGTATAAGGTAGAAACTGATTAAAAATAGTGTGAAATACTATTTTTAGGAGAAAACAAACTAATATTATTGTATTTAAATTTCTTAGCATAAAGAAATACTATTATAAAGATTTATTGTTTTACCAAAATAAAAATTTATCCAAAAATACTATACAAGAGAAATTTCTTCAGGACCAATTTCAATTTGAATTAATTGAGAAAAGGCATGAACGCAATCCATGTAAGAAAAGAGTCTTTAAAAGAATTATTAAAGAGAAAACATGCCCAAAAGTGACCAGAGTAAATTTGGAAAGAAAGTGAAAAATGCTTTAGTTCACTTATGCGCTGGTTCAAGGGTAATAATGATTATAAGAGTTACAAAATATTATTATAATAGTCTTTTCACGTTTTTCACAGGTTTAAAATGATAAGAAAAGGGTGGTTGGAGCCTTTGTTTTACTGGTTTAACAGTGTTTAAACTAATTATAAAAGGAAAGAGATTCTAATATTAAAAGAAAAAGTGAGGCAAAGAAGACATTCTTTTATAGCCATGTATTCTCTTACTCCAAAAGTAAAATTTGCTCTTGTCAGTCGTGGAAAACACCCTGAAAAACAGAAACGCAAATTGTGTCATCATTGATCCCTTGTCTAGACCAAAAAAAGGGTGAGTTTTAGCCATTTTTTTCTATTTCCAGCCATTGCTATAGTAATACCTGGTATTAATCCTTCAAAACATGTCCAAATGTGTGTAAGAGACGTCAAAACAAGTTGAACCTGTTTTTGAAATGTTTTTTTATCTTAAGGGTAGTTTTCTCCTCTGAGTGACAGTTGAAACTGCCCTAGTTGGTATCAAAACCTCATCATCATTTGAGACACAGACCCTGTGACTCAATTGCAGGCCAAAAGTGATGAACTTTTACCTGGATTTTGACATCCCACACCCATCAGCAAGGGATTTTTGGGGTCTGGCTCCCCCTTGGAGCCCAGATTTCTGTCCCATTTATTTATTTCTTTAATTCCTCATCATGTATTATACTTATAACTTACATATGTAATTCAATTGAGTTCTTACAGTACACAGCTGTAATAATTGACACTTCAAATACAAATTAAAGTGCACTTATGTAATACATGGGCACATTTTGACATTTCAATTGAAAATACTTTGATTCCTCATAGCTTCTAAGCTATACACAACACCTCAATTATAACACAAAAATTGATGGTTAAAGCCACATTTTATTTTCATTAAATTGAAGTTTTCAGGAGTTTCAACTTTTGTACAGAAAATACTAAAAACTAAATTTAAGCTTATTTAGAGTTGAGTTACAGAAATTTTACCCAGAGGTGATCACACCTTATTCTTCATGAGGAGTCCAACGGTGAAATAATTCTCATATGTTTATTTGTTGGATGAAAATTTATGCTAATTTTTATTTAAGTTTTTTCCAAAAACATTTTAATTTTGGTATTTTTTGTTGAAAATTCATTTTTACTTAATTTTTTTCAAGTAAAAATGTGTTTTCACAATTTTAAATTTCAATGTAATTTTAATTTTGAATTATAATTAAAGTTTCCTTTTTGTGTATAAATTTATATTTATATTTTTTTTATGTTAATATAAGTAAATTAATTTTATTCATAATTGTATCTTTTTTTTTGTTTGTGGTCTTTTCAGTATCTGGATATACCTTTAAGGCTCACATAGAGCATTCACAATATGAAATTCAAAATACAAAAGAAAGTTATGCATTATGGAAAGACCATTACAAAAATATCTTTGCAATCTTCATAGTCTATTGAATTTCCTACAAGTAGAACCATGGAATCTCAAGCCTCCAACAGAAAATTTCCTAATGAAACAATCATCATTTTGGGATGAAATATAAACTCAATAATTACAGCTTATCATTCAAGCACTCATCTTGAGAAGATTGAAAGCCAACCGACTGTAGCTTTCCATAAAAGTGCCACATGAAATTGGAATTGAGATCTATGAACAATGGAAAACTCATTATTTCAAAAAGCATGAAGATTTTAATGTATTATATGGAAAAGAGAGATCCAAATTATTTCAATGGGATTCATGAGAATTTTTTTTCCATATTATCAGATTTGAGGCAGCTTTGCAATAATTCAGCACTAATGGAAAGAGCAAAAGGGGGAAGGAAATATACCTGGAAAGAAGGATCCAAAGTGGTGCATCTGGTTAACCATCTCAAGGAGATTTTTCAGAAGGGGTCAAGCTTGATATATCCCAAAGCAGTTACTTTTTCATAATACAAAAGTTTTCTTGACATGTGAATTTAAATTATCCTACTGTGGAACTCCTTTTAGTGTGGGATTGGATAAGGCAGTCCATGAGGGTGAAATCACAGGTAAACAGTTTTGAATTACTGAAATAATCCTGTAACCAAGGGTGCTAATGGTGTTTTAGCTGCCCCTCTGAATATACTAAACAATCTCCCTACAGAGCTCACAAATCAATATTTAAGATTGTGGCTTTACAACTAGAGAAGACTTTTCCAGCAGTCTCTATCAGACCTATTCAATAATCAGACTAATGATAAAATAATAATAATTTTAAATAATAAATTTGTAGGTGATTTCAAGATGATATGATAATAATTGAGTGGATAAATAATAGATATAATAGTACTGAGTGGTGATTTTAAGTTGTTTTCTTTGTTGAAGGTATTTTGTTTTAATGGATAATAGTTCAAAATGAAAAAATTTAGTAACAGTGACAATATATCATAATATTGTTTGGTAGTTTAAATATTTGTTGTTGTTAAATAATTTTGATAATATGAGAAATATATATTTTGTGATAATAATAATAGTAATATAGATTTTCTTTTAGTGAGAAGAGTATAATATAAATATTTTGTTGAATATGAGTATTTCACTAATAGATGAATTTATAATATAGGCAGACCTACTGTTAACTACAGCTATTTATAAACCACTATTTGGTGTAATTTAATAATAAGAATTTCTAGATTAACCTACTAGTAAGGGATGAATAGTTATTCTCCTTCTTGGTATATAAATAATTGGATTCATTCATGGGGAGAAGAGGAGAAAATGAGAGAGAGAGGTCTCCTTTTATGTTGTGAGAAGTACCCATGGGCTCTCCATGTAAAGTGTTATTCTTGCCCTTGAGATAATTTTTCTGGTGTAGATTTTTGTAACAAAAGTCAGATGACCTATCTGCTACACTGTATTAGTAATCTTGCACAGCCTTGAGAGATTAATGCTAGTGTGTAAAATTGAGAATGGTGTCATATGACTGAGATATTTTTTGCCATTTGTTTGGCCAAAGTTAAGGTTGAGGTGTTTTTGTTTGGTGGGGATTTTGATAACAGTATCAGATGACTCCTCCTTTACACTTCTTTAGTCAGCTTGCACAGCCTTGAGGATTTAATGCTGGTGAGTTAAGAATGAATATGGTGTCATGTGAATAAGCCCATGTATAATTTGTTTGTAAGATTTATTTAGTTCCAGGTGATTATGCTGTATAATGTGGGGATATCTTCTTGAGTTTTAATTCTTGATTACTGTAATTGCTGTGTGGTTTACAGTTTAGCGTATTCCCCTTGCATGCAGCTGGTTTAAATTTAATTGAGTTGGATTTGATGATCCTGAGGCTGTGTACTGTACAGATCTTATGCATCTGGACTGCATAAGTCTTATTTGGCTCCTGTATTGTTGTGTGTTTTTTTAAGTTTTTAGTGGATTTTCATGTATTGAGTTGAATTGGATACTGTCATATGATCCTTGTGTCACATGAACTGTATTTGGTTACTGTAGTTCTTAGTAATATAACCTTCTTGATGGATTTAGAGTGGATATAATGTTACAATGTTACTTTTCCCATGTAATTTTGAGTTTCTGTATGTATTGAGCCTATTGTTGATTCTGTAAGGCTTTTATGTAGGTTTCATTGTATAATTCCATAAGATTGGATTCCCCTATTATTTATTTGATTGTAGAAATATGTTGATTATTTCAATTCTGACTACGAAATATTCCATTCCTCCCTACTATTTATGTTATTCCTGGGTTTTTTGTGATTTTAATCGTGTCCTTTGAGTGGTTATTTCCTGAATTAGTCATTTTGATCTTGATTTTCCAACTGTTGATTTTGAAAAAATTTCTTGAAACTGGTAAAAAGGTATTGAATACCACACTACTAACTGTAATTTGAATGATTTGATTGATCAAATATTGTCTAAAGTATTTAAATTGAGCTGGATGAAGTTGGAATATCCAATTTGATGATGCATGGAATTGGTAAAAATGATCAAAGGATAAAAATCCTTGCAGAACTCAGAAACAATGCAAAATCTCAAATTCTTCTTACAACAAAATGCACAGGTGGTGTTGGTATTGTGGTGAAATGTGCTCAAAATGTTTATATAATGGTAAGACAGTATTAGTCACACTCTAAACTTAATCTAATATTTTTGCAGACACTTAAATTAGGAACCAGGTTGTAACCCTTCAAATTATGATCAAGCAATTGATCAGCTTTATTGACTAAGGCAAAAGAATGAAGTTGATGTATTTCATTATATACCTCTTGGTAGTATTGAGGTGAATATTAAGCAAGTTAGAAGGAAGAAAGAGCAGCTTCAAATGTAAGATATTTTATATTCAACCAATATTTGTCTTTTTTTGTAGCTAAATAAGTTTAATTTCATGGCAGGTTGAGCATTGGAAATTCCAATAATGTGGATCATGAATTGGAAAAATTGAGTGTGGAAATAATAGAAAAATAATGAATCATTTTTTAGGTCTTAGATAGTTAAAGTAAATGAAGAATTCCAATGCATGGCTTTGATTGTAACATTAGCTTCTCAGAATTAGTAAGCTTGGAAATATAATCAGCTGAAGAAAGATTTTTTGAAAGTCCAATTGGAGATTTTTTGGAGCCTTTCTCAAAAATACTACTTTCACTCTTCTAATTTCCAAGACCTTTGGAATTATATTAAGTTACTTTTTTGAATTTACTTTTTAATTAATAAGGCATCTGATTTACTTGCTAACTTTCAAAATAAATCTGAACTCCAAGGAGACTTTAGTTTTATTAATGATCCATTTTCATCTTCAGTGTCAGAGCCACATTGTGGTTCATCAAATATAGAAGCTTCATCTTTATTAATTTTCAATGATAGTAGGGCCTCTGAGGAATTTGATGATAACTGAATAAAAGCTGATATTAATTTGTGTTAAAATAAATCACAAATAAGATAAAGAAGTACTCTTTCATGCCACATTTATTTCTGCTTCTGGCTGGCTGTTTTTGAAATTGCTTCAGGTACAAATTTATCATTCTTACAATCCTCTTGTTTCCCTCTGAACCTCAGCATTAGTATTGAATACTTATTAGTGTGTGTATTATCCTTTGGATTTATCAATAATATTTTAAATTCTCCTTCTTGGTGTAAATAGCTCCAGAGCTTGAGAACAAATTTTGCAAATATTTGATTCCATTTTGGTTCCCAAAATTGATTCCAAGAAAAGGTTGTAATTTGGAGGCCTGATTTGAAGAGATCCTCTAGAAACATAGTCTTTCATATTGGTGAAATTAAGATTATTGAGCTTATAGAAGGGCTATCTTCTCCTGAGCTGTGATTATGGGTATTTATAATTTGATTATCAGTGCAAGAAAAGGGTAAGTTCTTAACAATTTCCAGACTTCCTTCTGATGGAAGAGATTTCCAACTATTTATATGATATGGAGATTGGAAATTATTTATTTGAATGATCAACCAGCATAATTGATGTATGGATCTTGGGATTGCACTGGTAGCTAGTGGGATGACAGGATGTAATATCTTGTGAGCCTTAGAGCTAATTTCATATACCCAAAAGACAACAAATAACAAAATAAGATACAAATATAAATAAAATGAATTTATTAATATTATCAAAATAAAAATAAAAATCCAATTATAATTTGAAATAAAAATTACATCAAATTTTAAAATTATGAAAATACCCTTTTACTTGAAAAAATTAAGGAAAGATGAATTTTTAATAAATTAAATGAAATCAAAATATTTTTAGAAAAAATTACAAAAAGTATAGTAAAGCTTTTTATCCAATAATTAAACATAAGACAATTACTTCACCATTGGATTTTTCATGAAACATGAGGTGCAGTCACCTTTGGGTAAAATTTCTGTAACTCAACTCTAAATAAGCTTAAATTGGGTTTTAGTATTTTCTGTACAAAAGCTGAATGTCCTCAGAGCCTAAATTTAATTCACATAACATGTGGTGTTAACCAACAATTTCTGTATTAAAATGGAGGTGTGGTGTGTGGTTTAGAAGTAATGAGCATTTGAAGTATGCTCAATTGAAATGTCAAAATGTGTGTGTTTATTACATAAGTGAACTGTAAGTTACATATAAGGTATCAAGTATTACAGTTGTGTACTGTAAAAACTCAATTGAATTGCATGTTAAAATTACAAGTGTATTACATCATGAGGAATTAAAGAAAAAAATAAATTGGAAAGATTAATTCTGGGGGGGAAAGGAACTCTAGCTCTAAAGGGGAGCCAGACCCCCAAGGTCCTTGGTGACAGGCGTGGGATGTTGAAATCCACGAAAAAGTTCATCAGTTTTTGCCTGAAATTCAGTCACAGGGTCTGTGACTCAATTGATGCTGAGGTTTTGATACCAAATGGGAAAGTTTTAACTGTTGCCAAGAGGGTATTACTACCCTTAAGTTAATAATATATCTTAGTTAAAGCAGTTTTAATTTATTCCTCTGTCTTTTACGAACATTCTGATGTGTCTTGAAGGCTGTAGACCAGGTATTACTAAAGTAATGGCTGATTTAAGCGTCTAAAATGGCTAAAAATAGCCAAAAATGGATCAAACCATCCCTTTTTTGGTCTAAACCAGGTTTAAATGATGCCATAATTGACTTTTCTGATGTCAGAGTGCCCCACCTTTCTCTTCATGATACAATATATTTTTTTATAATTAGTTTATAAACTGTTAAACCAATAAATAAAATATTCCAACCACCACTACATATAAATTCAAACCTGCTAACCACGTGAAAAAATCATTATAGTCTTTTTTTGTAACTCTTATAATCATTTTTACCCCTGAACCACCCCATAAGTGAATTAAAGCATCTTTCATCACTGTAAACTTTGTCACTTTGTTTCCAAATTCACCATGGTCACTTTTGGGTGTTTTTTCTCTTTGATAATCCTTTTAAAGACTCATTTCTTACATTAATGTCTTTCAGTTCTTTTCTCAATTAATTTCAATTGAAATTTCTCTTGAAGAAATTTCTTTTGTAGCCTCAAATAACTCTTGCTGAATACTTTTGGATAAATTTTTATTGTTGGTAAAACAATAAATCTTCATAATATTGTTGTTTTATACTTACAAATTTAAAAACAATAAAATTGGCGTGTTTTCCCATCAAAATAATATTTCATACTATTTTCCATCATTTTTTACCATATACAAATTTTGAGGACAGGGAAAGTACTTGATTTTGTATTCAACTTTCACACCACACCTTACATTTGGGGGACCAGCCATGATCTTTTACCTATGACATAATTTTCTACTCTTTTTAACTTTTTTTTCTTACATTGAAAAGCTTACAAACATATAAAAAATACTTATAATTGCAAAAATCCATAAAAAAATTCAAATTAGAAGTGAGGCTTTATTTTTCATTTCTCTTTAGAGAAAATCTTTTTTGACTTAATCAATTGGGTTTTTTCATTAATTTTGGTGTCTGACAACATTGTAAGACAAGAAAATGTTGAAAAAGCCTCAACACTAACCAGCATTGTTTCTGCTAGTACTTACAATTATGACCATAATAGTACAATTATTATAGCACAGAATAATCAACCAGAACCAATTTCTCCTGAATTAATTAGCTTGAATATAAGTAATTCCCTTCAGAAGGCAAAATATTTGGCCAATAGTAATTTTTTGACATAAAATTACTATTTTAAGATTTTCAATTATAAAATATGCCTTCAATCAGATCAGGAGCCAGATATAACCCCTCAAGAAGCTCCCAAAAAGTTCATAGACGTGATTATGTCAGAAGCCAATCAGTTACAAAAGGACAAGGGTCAGTTGATGAATTCCAAATCAATAAATTATGCCATTCTGAAGCTGATGATACTGTTTTACCTTTAAACAGAGCTGACACCACCACAAGAGGCCTCAGTGGACATATAAAAAGACATCCAGAAGGCTTAAAACAACTCATTGAAGCACATGGAGTACCAGATCCTTGCAGATCTCTGGGAAAACTGCATGAATTCTTACCTTACTGTGAGAAAAATCCTGGGCCATCCGAACACTTGCAAGTTAATGAATGAATGGTATCCATTGATGGAAAAGATGAACATGATGCTTTTAACAGCAGTATGGAGGAAAACAACCCTCAACCACCCAAGCAAGTGCCAAAAACAGACCCAATAGCCAACAGCAGCAATTCCAACGTGAAAAAGCAGCCACAAAGTCAGAACAAGGGAAAAGGCAAGGCACTAGCCACAAAAACTTACAGCCAGGGTTACAGAATCCCAAAGATTCAGCAGGATGCCATGGAAAATGTATTCCAGATGGCCAGAAAAATGATGGAATTACAGGAAAAGGCGGAAGCCAGATTAAAATATCATGAATGATTTCTGACATTTTTGTTGCTATCCCAGAGTTGTATGAAACTATAAATGATGTAAAAAGTCATGTTTCTGATAATAATTCATCCATTTGTAACAATCTCCAAACAAACAACTTAAGTCTGAGCCAAATTAATGAAACACTTATGTGTTTTGAGAAAGTTCTAAGAGAAATTAAAACTTCTAATGATGACAATTCTTTTGCCAAAGAAATAAATTAACAATATGCCATTATCAAAGAATTAACAGACAAACATTCTAAATTCAATATTGATAAAATAATTGAAACAAGCCATAAATATCAAGAAAACAGATAACAAGACATTCCTTGATGACATTTCAAATTCATTTACTGACATAAAGACATATCCAATTGCATTGAAAAAGTGGTTTCATGTTTCACAAGAAGAAGTATCAAAATTAACAATGAAATTGAATCAAGTAGCTACTGATAATACAAGACATACAGATTTATGGAAAGATCTAACATATAAAGAAGGCATTTATAAAGCTGAAGTAATAAATTGAATACAAGCCATCCAAAATGAATTCAGAGATTCCCAAAGGTGTAGTAACATTAAAATGAATGATATTACACATACTGGACACGTTACCGCCAATGTCTACACCTCTGAATCTAAATGAGGGTACAGGAAGTCTCAATCCACAACTAAGGGATGCTGAAAATTCACAGTCAAAAAATGAATTTTCCACTTCTTTTCATAAATTGGAACCATCAATGGACCAAGCACTCTTAAAAGAAGTACCAAAGCCTAAAGAATGGCCTCACTTCTGTGGTGAAGGAGAATATGACCATATGGAATTCATAAGAGGTATTTACATGATGAAGGAAGATTTTGAATTACCAGACAGATTGGCAACAGCAAGAAGTAATACCTTGTTTACCAGACCAGTGCACAGATGGTATATAAAATTAAGACAAGCACATGGACACCAAAGCTGTACTTGGTGGAAAACCCAAATTATAATGAAATGGGCCAATGATGCTTGGAGATTTAAAGTGGAAAAAGCCTTTGAATCTGAAAAACTTAATGCTGATAAAGAAAACGCTTTACCATAGTTTTGACAACAAAAGGACAGATTAACAGCATTGTATCCTGACATGTTAGAATTTATGATCCACAGGAGAATTCTGAGACAATGTGGATGTGACTTGGAGCATGCTGTCAAAAGAAGGAGTACTAAACAATCTACAGCAGAAGATATTATTAATATATTAGAAAAAGTAACCACCAGAACCAGGATTTTTTCTAGTAGGGTGAATCTCAAAACAAGGTTTAATACAACTTGGACAGATTCTGTGGACAAGAATCCCAAAGAAAATTTTAATAATATGAAGTATAAATCTTCAGATATAATCAGAAAGTACCATATTTGCCAAATCATTACCCACCTTGCCAATACATGTCCAAGAAAGGGGAAAATCAAGGAAATTGACATTGAAAAAGAACCTGATGTTGAGAAAGATGATGATGTAGAAGATGCAGATGATAAATCATCAATATTTTCTGATTCTTCAAAAGATATAGAAAATATCAATGCCACTTTTGACATCACGCAAACCTATTCCAACTTGCCAGAATTAAGCAATGGTCAACTTGATTTGTAAAAAATTCAGGATGCACAACTTATGAAAACCAAACCAAATACAGGAAAGGCTTATACAGCTGGTAACTCCTGTATAACAGAAGTGGTAATTGACAACATACCCACTTAGATTTTACTTGACCCAGGAGTCTTCTGCTCTTGTGTTGTCAAATATTTGCTCAAAACTTGTGTACCAAATTTTGAAGAACAATTGTTACCAATTCATGGCATAAAATTCAATACTGCAATTAATCCAATGACAGAATTGGGAATCTTTGAGACCACTGTCATATTTCCACATATTCATGTATATTTAGGAGTCACTGTTGAATTTGTTGTTAGGGAAAATTGCTCTTGTACCCATTTTATATTGGGAAATGACTGTTTGATCATGTATGGCATAGACCTAAATAACAACAAGGACAGATACTTTACTATTGGAGGCAGTAATTGTCAAAAATTTTCCTTTTTACCATTTAAAAGACAAATTACAGTAAGCAAAGTAGTAACAGTCAACTTAGAGCTGGATAAATTCAAATCTGAACAG
Organism: Austropuccinia psidii; assembly: GCA_023105745.1. Lineage (NCBI taxonomy): Eukaryota > Fungi > Basidiomycota > Pucciniomycetes > Pucciniales > Sphaerophragmiaceae > Austropuccinia > Austropuccinia psidii. The sequence continues at coordinate 36,104,286 of JALGQZ010000012.1, forward strand.
TTAAATGAAGCAGAAATAACCCTTCACCTGACTGATAAATAGGAAAATGAACTTTCTGCCCTTTCATATGACCACAGAGAATCATTTGCATCAGACAAAGATCCTTTGGGGGCAATTTTTGGTCATGAAGTTTACATTATCCTTGATATTGAGAGACCTTATCCACAACTCTCAAGAAGACTTGCATATCCAGCAAGTCCTAAATCAAGAGAAGCTCTGGAAATTCATATTAAAGAACTTCTAGACCTTGGAATAATAAGAAAGGTTGGCCATAATTAAGAAGTAGAAATAACTACACCAGTCATAGTAGCATGGCATAATGGAAAATCTAGAATGGTTGCGGACTTTAGAGCTCTGAAAACTCATACTGTTCCAGACAGGTACCCAATACCAAAAAATCAAATTTCCCTGATATCTCAAGTAGTGTAAATAAGCACTATGGATGCCCTTAAAGGATTTCATCAGAATGTGGTGACACCAAGGGAAAGAAAACAGCACTTTCATACTTCCAAGGAATGATGAATGAGATTATCCCTGAAGAACTTTCAGAAGGATGATTAATCATTTACATTGATGACATTATTGTCTTTTCCAAGACTTGGGAACAACATATAAACATATTTTCCAGATTTTTGACAAAAATCTAATCTGTGAACATGAAATTTTATTTGAAGAAATGCCATTTTGGATTTAAAGAACTTAAAGCACTGGGACAGGTAGTATCTGGTTTATCCATTGTAATTGACAAAAACAAGGTTGAAGCAGTATTGCTAAAGCCATGCCTCAGAAAAAAAGAGAAATTCAGTCATTTTTGGGGGTTGCAGGATATTACAGGCAACATATCAAAGATTTTACATCCATAGCAAGACCTCTTTATAAATCATGTGACAAAGACACACTAATTGAAATGACTGTTAACAGAATCAAAGCCTTGTAATCTTTGAGACAAGCCTTGACCACTTCTCCACTTTTACTGATACCAGACTTTAAACTGCCCTTTGAACTGTATATGGATGCATCAGGGGATGGGCTGGGTGCTGCACTTCATCAAGTACAGATTATCAATGATACACCTGTGGAAGGAACCATATGTTTCCTATTCAGGAAAATCAAACAAACTGAAGCCAGATATGGAGCAAGTCAAATGGAGTGTTTATGCCTTTTCTGTGCCTTGGAAAAATTAAATTACTTCTTGGAGGGATGTGTTTTTGAAGTGATAACAGATTGTACTTCTGTCAAATCAATTTCAAACATGAAGACAACTAACCACCACAGAAAAAGACTGGGGCCTTGCATACAGGTCCTTTACAGTATCTTCAGCTTATGTCTGAGTGTATCTGTGGAAGTGTCCTTAGTTTAACTCACATTCATTGCATTCTGACAATTTTACTCCCCTTTTAATTTTTATTAATATTTTCTCAACTCAATATATACACTGGCAACAAACATAGGTAATGAATCTTATTCAATTTTTGGATTTTGAGAACATTGAAATTACATCATGATGCTTATAGTTAGTAGAATAATCTTCAAATTCTCTCATCAATTGAGTTCCTTACAATTCACTTCATGAATGCTTGTGGACTTTTCAAGTTCATCCAGCTATACGGGGAGCCTTGAAAAGGAATTCTTTGATACTTGTAGGATTAATTGCTTCTTTGATCCTATTGTCATTCCACCACCTTGATTCTTGAATTTGTTTGGTTTTAATTTATCTTTCATGTTGGCTTGAAGAATGAGAATAACTTAAGAATTGAGAAATTCTATTTATCAGAATGCTTGTTTTCAGATGAAGCGAAAATTAATCTTGAATTGATTTCCCACAATGATAACAATAAGTAACAATGAATTTGAAAGCTATAATGGTAATTATTTTGAGAGAATCCTGTCCAAATTTATATTAGAAATGGGTTTCCCTCCTTCAAATTATGAATATTTTGGAAAAATAAGATCCAAACATTTTATAATAAGTAAAATACCTCTCCTTGAGTGATGATTCTCATCATAGAAATTCGGAAAAAATATTGGAAAGGATTTTTCCATACAAATTAATCTCAATTTATGGAATAATGTTTCTAAATAAAAAATGAATAAAGAAAGGGAATAAAATAAACTTGAAGCTCTTCAAATAGTGAGCCAAAGGCCTTCAACATGATTTAAGGAATACTTTTGAAATTAGATTCTTGAGATTTTCTGTGAAGGAAAATAAACAAAGTATAGGAATACTTTGATGCATTAAAAAAAATTTGGAAAGGGGTTGCATGGGCCACAGCTGAAAAATTTTGTTCAGTGGTGGATATATCTTGGAGGGAACTCAACATTTGGACAGGAACTTGTTTCCTCATAGATAATTTCTTTGAAAATCAAAACCCAAGGATATGGGACAAGAGTAATAAGAAATTTAATTGATCTGAAGATTTGGAATATATTTATATCCATTAATAAACTAAGTTTCAAAATATAATTCACTTTTTACACTATTAAGAAAAATTCAGGGGCTAAATCTTTGGATTATCAAAATCACTTACAAAATCCCCGGGGGTCTTTCCACTATATAACCCATGAAGTCCTATCATTTAGGTTCCATTTGTCCTAAACAAATCATATCACACTGATATATTGAATTTTCATTCTAAAAATTTGCAGTATGATTTCAATATTTTGTCTTGGGTTTTTTATTATTCAAATTGAAAAACAGAACAATATTGAACAATACTTTCCAACCTATCTGAGCTCAGTAATATTCAGAAGAGTATTGAATTGTATTCATATACTATTAGAATCTGACTTGAGTCATCTTGGGAGCCTTAATTCTTTCCAGAGTTTCCATCTGGGTCCACTGCTTGATATTTTTGGAGGAGTGGCTGAAGGCTTGAATCCTGAAACATATAAAAAATACAAGAATAATAATAAAGTGCTTTTTTTAAATTCTTTCATAACTTTCAAGAATACAGATAAATAAATCCTATTACATGGATGTTTTTTCATGGATAAAGGTAATATTTTCCAAACAAGAGAGGGTTTCAAGAATGCAAACATGGCTCTGAGAGTTATTGGAAACTATAACTCACCTTTATTTATTGATATTCCTCAATATTGTGATCTTTATCAAGCTTCCAACCATACAGGTTTAACTAGTTCTGTAACATCAATACCTAATTGTCAAACCAATTCTTCATTGCACCAAATCCAGGTTATTTCCTTTCTGCTAAATATTACAAATAATATGGAAACAATTTGTGTAAACCTATGGAAACATTCAGATAAATTATGGATTAAAAAAGTGTTTTCTAATGCTGTTGAAAATGGGCTGATACCACAAGATATTGCATGCAAAAGTAGGGGTGGAAGATTGGCTGATGATATGGGACTTGGAAAGTTGTTGACAACTTTATGCTTGATTAAAAAAACCTGAAATGAAGTATTAAAGTACTCATAAATATCTAAGGACCATGTCCCAGCTACTTTGATCATTGTACCACTTTCTACTTTGCATTACTGGGAGAATGAAATAAGACTACATTTTCATGATGGTAGTTTACCATATTCAATATTCCATGGTTCCAATTGTAATTTAATTTCATTCAAAAATTTAAAGCAGAATGTAGTCATCATTACCACATATGATGTTATTTCTGGTCATAATGTCAATGATGTTCATGGGATTAGAATAAATCCTCTTTTGGTGAATTGGTTAAGAAAAGTGTTTGCTGAAGCACAGTAAGCTTCTCTTTGGGATTTTTAAATAAGAAAGTACTGAAATTTTTACATCAATTAGCTAAATAAAGGAACAATCTACCCATAGAGCATTCACAATATTGAATTTAAAATCTGAAAGAAAGTTATGCCTTACGGGAACGCCATTACAAAACAATCTTTGGGATCGTCATAGTCTGTTGAGGGTTTTACAAGTAGAACCATGGAATCTCAAGCCTTTATTGAAAAATTTCATAATCAAACAAATATCATCTGGGAATCAAATGGCAATCCAATAATTACAGCTTATAATGCAAACTCTCACCTTGAGAAGATTGAAAGCCAACCTACTGGATCTTTCCAAGAAAGTGCAACATGGACTTGGAATTGAGATCTATGAGCCATGGAAAACACTTTATTTCAAAAATCATGAAGAGTTTAGTGCATTGTATGGAAAAAAGAGGTCCAGAGCAGTTCAATGGGATTCATCAGAATTTTTCTCTAGATTATCAGATTTGATGCAGCCTTGCAATCATCCAGCACTAATAGAAAGGGAAGAAGGGGGAAGGAGATATACCTGGAAAGAAGGATCCAAAGTGGTGAATCTTGTTAGCCATCTCAAGGAGTTTTTTCAGAAGGAGCCGGCTTAAGATATCCCAAAGCAGTTGGATTTTCAGAATACAAAAGGTTTCTTGATATGTGAGCTCAAATCCTTCTACTACCTGTCATTTGAATGATTTTATTGATCAAATATTGTTGAAAGTATTGAAATTGCCCTGGATAAAAGTGGAATATCCAATTTAATGATGCATGGGATTCTCAAAAATGATCAAAGGGTAAAAATCCTTGAAGAACTCAGAAAAAATCCAAAATCTCAAGTTCTTCTTACAACAAAAGGCACAGGTGGTGTTGGTATTGATCTGAGATGTGCTCAAAATGTCTACATAATGGTAAGACAGTATTTAGATACAGTTGACGCCTAATCTAATATTATTGCCATTACTCAAATTAGGAACCAGGTTGGAACCCTTTAGCTGATGATCAACCAGTTGGTAGGTTTTATTGGCTATGAAAAAAGAAAGAAGCTTGTGTATTTCATTATATAACTGTTAGTAGTATCGAGGTGAATATTCAGCAAGCTAGAAGGAAGAAATAGCAGCTTCAGATGTAAGATAGTTTATAATCAACCAATATTTATATTTTTTAGTAGCTAAACAACTTTTATTTCATTTCAGGTTGATCATTGGACATTTAGGTACTGTGGATCAGGAATTGGAAAAATTGATTGTGGAAACAATAGAAAGATCATGAATTATTTTTTTAGGTTTCAGATAGTTGAAGTAAATGATGAATATCTATACATGGCTTTAATTTTAACATTAGCTTCTCATCATTAGTAAGGTTTTTAATATAATCATTTGAATAAAGATTTTCTGGAATTCCAATTGGAACTTTGGCTTCTTTCTCAAAAATACCACTTTGTACTCTTCTACTTTCCAAGACCTTTGGAATTATATTAAGTTACTTTTTTGAATTTACTTTTGAATTAATAAGGCATCTAATTTACTTGCTAACTTTCAAAATAAATCTGACCTCCAAGGGGACTTTAGTTTTATTAATGATCCATTTTCATCTTCAGTGTCAGAGTGGCATTGTAGCTCATCAAATATGGAAGCTTCATCTTGATTTATTTTCAATGATAGTAATGTCTCTGAGCAATCTGATGATCACTGAATATTAAATAACATCAATTGGTGTAAAAATCAATCACAAATAAAATAAAAACATACTCTTCCACGCCACCTTGATTTCTGCTTCTGACTGGCTTTTTTTGAAAGTGCTTCAGGAACCAATTTATCATTATTAAGATCCTCTTGTTTCCCTCTGAACCAGCGCATTAGTATTAAAGACTTATTAATATGTGTATTATCCTTTGGATTTATCAAGAATAATTTCAATTCTTCTTGTTGGTGTAAATATTTCCAGTGCTTGAAAACAAATTTTGCAAATATTTGATTCCATTTTGATTCCCAACATTGATTCCAAGCAAAGTTTGACATTGGGAAGCCTGATTTGAAGAGATTCTCTTGAAACATAGTTTTTTACATTGGTGAAATTAATATTCTTGGGTTTATAGACCATCTATCCTCTCCCGAGTTGTGATTATGGAGATTTGTCATTGGATTATCAGTGCAAGAAAAGGGTAAGTTCTCAAACATTTTGTGACTTTCTTCTGATGGAGGAGATTTCCAACTATGTATATCAGATGGAGATTGGAAATATTTGATTTCCATGATCAAAAAGCATAATTGATGCATGGATCTTGATATTTCCCTGGTAGGTAGTGGGATGATGGGATGTAATATCTTGTTGATGGTCCTGTTTGATTGGGGTATAGAGGTCTCAAAAATGTAATGTGAAGCTTGAGGCATAGTAAAACAGGTTAATCAAAGTAAGATTTCTGGGTATAGGTGGAAGAATCAAGAGAAAGGCTCCTTTTCATAAATGAGAGGATTCTGGAGCCCTGTAGTTATTTCTTACAGCTGGAATGAGCCTGAAAAAAGCTATCTTGTGTAAAAGGAGCTTATTTGGGAAAGTAAGCAATGAGGTATCAGGTGAAGGAAAGTAATCTTAGCAAACTCAAACATGATTTGAATAAAAATGACCCTGTTTTGAAAGAGTAAAATTAAATTACAGAAAAAACTGATCAAATTAATAAGGTGTTTATATTGGCTTTATCAGGGAGATATAGTACAAGTTGTCCATATATTGTATTTTTTTTCAAGCCGTGCCTCACTGAAGTCCAACACTAAAAATTTGGCCACTTCCAATTTTTTTGGAGCAGTGGGAACAAATTCATCAGTTTTTGAGAAAAATTCCTTGTTAAAAATATCCAAAATATATGCATTTGCTCTCTTCCAAATAGGCTCATAAGGCCTTTCCTCAGCAAGAAAACTATCAGTAATTTCAATTCTCTGCAATGCTCCTTTAGCTGAGCTTTTTATCCAATCTCTTGAGCAAACTATTAAGCCGCTTACCCCAGAAGCAAGAAATAAAGCTAAAATATGATAGCAGGGATTAACTAATCCTATTTTTGATTGTAGCTCTGATAAGGTCTTAAGGTGTTCTTTGGACCTTTTATGAGTGAGCACAAATCCATCAGGAATATTAACTGGAAGAACATTTGAATGTGCTAGTATCAGGACATATGAGATCATAAGATGTAAAATGGAATCATTAAAAGATATTAAGCTGTTCATTCCATAATGAATTGGCTGGTTTTCCTCCTTTTCATGAAGGGTATTTTCAATTTTAGCTGAATGGAATGGTCTTGTGCTGAGGCAGGACACTAGAAATTCCAGGATGAGTTGTTGAACTAACAAGGGATCATCTTCTGTTGATTTTGGGATTTTAAACTTTTCAGGTTGTATGAGATCTTGTGCAGAAACTGATATAGACTCCAGTATTGGATTGGCCCAGAACTTTTCCTTTTGAAGATTAGGGAGAAAGAGGGGTTGGTGTTATTTGGGAATGTTTGGCATTAAAATTGTAGAATGCAAAGTAAAGATAGGGACATTCCAAGCGTCAGGATCATTGAAAGGATCATATTTCTTTTGTCAGGCTGAGTCTATGATAAGAGTAATAAAGTGTATTTACAACTTTTAACTATGACTGTGACACGGTATATAAAGGTTAAAAAGGTTTTATAAGAGTTGAAGATGGTTTTAATTTAATAATAAAAGGGCTTTACTATAGTGGATATAGTGGTGGTGAGCGCTGTTGAAAGCCCTGGGTGCAGCTTTACCTGTTGGGTTACAATAATAAAGACTACAATTATTAAGATTATAATAATACCTGATTATTACCCAAGAGTAAAACTGTTTTTGACAGTTTACTACGTAGGGTATTCAAGAGCAGGATGAGGAAAGGTCTTTGGCTGTGAAAAGCCCTCCTTTTATCCTGAAATTGGGGTGGAAAGGCTGCTAGACCTTTCCACGTAGAGGAAGTGAAAATTTTTCACTCTCTAGGACAGGCTTGTGGTTTGCAAACAGCCTGTATACCCTGTATTGGGCTCAGATGTGGTTTTGAAACCACATCTGGGCAGTTTTCACCAATACAGGGTGAAAATTTTCATCTGGGGACCTCACAGCCTGATTCTGACGTGTATGACGCGTAGAATGCTGTACAGAAGCTGTATGGGACCCCAGTATTGACTGACATATGAGGTATTGAAGTAAAAACATGCTTCTTCGTCTATTTGACACCTCACATTCATGGTTATGGGGTGTTATCCCATGGTAAGGCTGTATATGACAGCTGGTGGGATTTTGACCTTAAAATGGTCATAACTCTGTCGGTTTTTGAGATATCAAGCTCAAAGTTGGTTCATTGAATAGCTCTATATGAGCTCTACACAATGGTACCCAACTTGACATGGTTATCATTAAATATGACAAAGTTATCCCATGTACAAGTATTTTTGTACATTGGCGTGGTTTGGGCAAAAAGCTGTATTAAGCTTGTTTGGCCAATAACTTCTGTTGTAGTTGAGTTATGGGAAAATGGATGGCACCATCAGATAGCCCTGATTGTTCTCTTTCCAAAAAGACCCCACTTTAAGTATCTCACACTAAAACTGTAAAAGTTAGATGAGAGGTGAATGTTTTGTTCACCCTTATTTGGTCTGAATTTGACCATAACTCAAGTAATACTGGTGCTAGCTCAGTTTGGCTGGTACCATTGGATAGCCCTGGCTTAGAGCTTCATTTTGAATACCCATTTGATGGGGTTAAGCCTCTCCTTCTAGATTTTAGATGAGAGGTGAAAATTAAGGTTTATGCTCAGCAATTACTTTGAGCAGGAATAACTTTGTTATTTCTTGTCCTATGGTGATGGGACTTGTATTTTCAGAAAGAGGTGAGTTTCCTCTTTCTTTTGATACCTTTTGAGCTAATTTGGCTCAGTTCCATGTTTTGGTGGTATCTTGGCTATACCATTGATTTATGGTGTATTGGCTGTCATGCTTGTGCTCTGGTTTTGAGTCACAGGCTGACATACCCTCCCTCTAAAAAGGCTCATCATTGATGAGACTGTTCAGTCCTCCTAGAGGCTCTGAATCTCCTTAAATGAAGGTTCCCATCTGGTATGGCATCCTCTGCCAACCATTTGTCTTTATCAGCTGTCTGGTTTTTGAATCTGACTAGGTATTGTCTTTGATCCTTTCCATTAAGTCTGATTTTTCTGGCCCTGATGATTTTACTCACAGGTCCAGGAGAGTCTTCTACTTCCACTATTTCTGGTGGAGTGATGTTCTTCTTCCTGGAGGGGAATTCTTCCTCCTCTGTTTGGAAGTATGGCTTGACCAGGCTCACTGGAAAGACTGGGTGTTTCCTAGAAAACTCCTCAGTGAGCTTGACCTCTACTGCATTTTTCCCTATCAACTTAATGATAGTGAAGGGCCCTACAAATGAGTCTCTCATTTTCTTAGGTCCTTTGAGATTGTTGAAGTTCAGTGTAGACACTAACACCTGGTCCCCTTCCTTGAAGTCAGGTTCCATATGTGATTTGTCCCACCTCTGCTTGTTATACTCTTTGGCCTCAGCTATGCATTTGGCTGCAGTATCACAGGCTTTCTTCCACATATCATGGAAGTCTTTGGCTGTGGGGTGGATGGTCAGAAGATTTCTCTTCAAGTGATCCACAGGTAACAGGGGATTCCACCCTTTCTCTACCAGTGCAGGTGATTTTCCTGTGGTAGAGTGCTGGCTTGTGTTATAAGCCAGCTGGACTGCTGGTAAGAGGGTAACCCAATCATGGGTGTATCCCTCATGGTCCTTGTATTCCATGCCATAGGCACAGAACCTCCTGAGAATGTCCTCCATTGTTTGGATCATTCTCTCAGCCAGGCCATCTGTTTGGGGATGGTAAGCTTTGGAAAAAGCAAGTTTGGTGCCAAGCATGTCATATAAGTTGGTCCAAAATTCAGATGTGAATTTTGGGTCCCTGTCACTAATTATGATCTTGGGGACTCCACAGGTCGATATGATGTTATTCCAAAATAACAGAGCAGTGTCCATGGCTGTGTCCTCTTTATGGCATGGTAGACATCTCATGCTTTTGCTGAACCTATCAACTATGATTAAGCAGGCATTGTAGTTTTCTTTGCCTCCTGGGACAAGTCCTGTGACCCAGTCCATGTTAATGGTTTCCCATGGGTGCTTGGGTTCTTCTATGTGTTGAAGTAACCCATATTTCTTCCCATGTTTTCTATTTGCCTTTTGGCATCTTTCACAAGTGTTGGTGTATTCACTCAACTCTTGTTCCCACTTGGGCCACCAAGCTGTGCTTGCTACCCTCTCTTTGGTCCTGTCTTCACTCATGTGTCCCATATAGGGGCAGTCATGGCATTCCTGCAGGATTAGAGAGATGTGGTCTCTGTCTATCACTGTGAGTGCACTGGTGTGCTTTTCTCTGTGATAAATCAGGCCATCTATAAGGAAGAATTTATTGTCCTTATAGGCCCTCAACCAGGGTTCCTCCAGCTGGGTTTCCAGTTCTGGGCTCCTGTATTTTTGTTGAAGGAGTTGGAGTAATATGCTACACTGTTTTTGCTTAGCATAAGATTTCAGGACTGCATTGAAAAATTCATTGTGCAGTTCTGAGGAACTTATTCCCAGTATGGGAGTTTCTGTCCCTTCTGAATCAGTGTTTCCACTGTCAAGGGTACCACTCTCTGGTGCCCATTCAGAGAATCTGAAGTTCTTTTTCCTATTGATCTCCATAAAATGGATAGGAATTTTGGCAGCAACTTCAGGGTCATAAGCTGGATTGCTTTTGACATTGTGCAGTGGCCATCTGCTAAGGCCATCTGCATTGGTATGGCTTTTGCCTTCCTTGTATATGATGGTCATGTTCCCTCTATACTCCTGGATGGCTATTTGCCATCTCAGCATATGTCTATTAGTAGTCTTCATGTTTAGTAAAGACTTCAAGGCTGTGCAGTCTGTGTAGACTTCAAAGACTGCACCCTCCAAATAGTAATGGAGTTTTTCTAGAGCCCAGACTAGACATAGACATTCTGTCTGGGTGGCCCCATACCTGGCTTCTGAATCTTTCAGCTGCCTGGAGATGTAACATATTACACCTTCTCTTGGTTCACCATCCACAATTTGTCTTTGGTGAAGGGCTGCTCCTAAGCCTTGGCTGCATGCTGCATCTATGTATAACTTGAATGGTAGTTCAAAGTCAGGCAAGATGAGCACAGGTGCATTTGTGAGTTCATATTTGATCCTCTCATATGCATCCCTCCTTTCCTTGGTTATTTCAAAAACGACATCCTTTGAGCATAACTTGTATAAGCTACTAGTTATGTGGGCAAAGTTTTTGATGTGGTTTCTATAGTAGCTAGCAAACCCAAGGAAAGATTGCATTTCTTTAATGTTCTTTGGTACTGGCTTTTGCAGTACTGCTGCTACTTTGTTCTGGTCAATTGCCAGACTAAGGCCTGAGACTTTGTGTCCTAGAGCTAGTAGCTCCTGTTGGCCAAAATTACACTTTTTAAGTGAAATTTTTAGATTGATGGGTGTACATTTACTTAGCACTCTGTCTATGTATTGTACATGCTCTTCCCATGTCTCTGAGTATATAATGATATCATCAATATATACTACCATCCAGCCTTCCATTATTTCTTCCTGAAATATGGTGTCCATCATCCTTTGGAAGTGGGCTGGTGCATTTTTGATGCCAAATGGCATCCTGGTGTACTCATATATGCCCATATGGCATATTATTCTGAGCAACTTCATGGAGTTTGGTTTAACTCCATTTTGGTGGAAACCTTTCATACAATCCATCTTGGTTATGTATTTGGCTTTAGCCAGTTTATCCAAGGCATGAGGTATCCTTGGTATAGGGTACCTGTCTGCTTTTGTGTAGTTATTCAGGGCTCTGAAGTCTCCACACAATCTAGACTTGCCATCATGCCAGGTGATTAGGACAGGGGTGGTAATTTCCACTATTTCATTATGTCCAATCTTCCTAATGACATCCATGTCCAGGAGTTCATTGATATGTTTCTCAATCTCTTTCCTGGTCTCCAGACTTGCTGGGTAAGGAGGTCTCCTTAACATGGGTGGATAAGGCCTTTCCACATCCAGATATAGTTCTATATCATGGCCTTTGATCTTGCCTAATGGTTCTTCACCAATGGCAAATGCTGGTCTATTCTTCCTCAGCATCTTCAGTAAACTTAACTTTTGTTTACTGGTGAGGGTAGTGCTAAACTGTCCCTCTCTGAATTCTTTCAGAAGTTCTTCCAGTGGGTCCTGAGAAGATATCTGGTATATATCAAGAGAAAATTTCTTTTCCTTGTTAGTACCAATGGTAATATGCCTATTTTTACTATTGTAAATATCTATGCCATACATCCTCTGGTAATCTGTCCCCAGTAAAAACCCTTGGATGTGGGCATCTTCAAGCACTACAAACTCTGGGTTGAGTCTGATATTACCTTTTCTGTGGGGTATAATTATCTCTTTGATAATTGTCCCAATAGAGGTCATCTTTCCAGATGCACTCTTAAAGTTCTTTGCCCTGGTGGGTAAGAGTTCTTTTTCCCAGTTTGGGAAGTGTTTATCCAGATAATTTCTGGCCACTATGGAGCAGTGTGCTCCACTGTCAATGATCAGTGGGTGCTGAGCATTGTCAATACATACAGTCATTTTTGTGGCTGTTCCATGTATATATGCCATTCCTTTGGTTGGTGTAACCAGGAATGTTTGTGCATTTTGTGTATGTTTACACAAGTTTTTGTTGGTAGTGTCTTGTGGCATGCCTGCTTCCAACTGTATATCCTGGATTTCTAGTGGGGTTTCCTCTTGGTATTCCACTAGAAATTCCTCTCTTGGGTCTTGATCCTCATCAGATGGTTCTCTGATGGCATCACCCATAGAGTCTGATTCATATTCCTCTGTTGGAGGTTCTTCCTCAGGGACTTTCTCTATGGCATAGACTTTTTTCTTTGCCTTTGGACAGTTGTTAGCATAGTGGTCTGTTGAACCACAATTGTGACAAGAATTCTTCTTCTTTGCCACTTCTGCCACTTTTTCTCTGGGTTTGTCTTTAAACTCCACCCTGAAAGGTTGTTTCTCTTTGAAACTACTGCTTCTATATGGGGTGAATTTCCCTATATTAGTCCTTTTCCTTATGTCTTGTAAGGTATTGGCTATATCATCTAGAGTGCAATTTTGGTTGCATCTGCACTTTACTGCATGCTCTAGTTCTCCTGGCAGTTGTGTCAGGAGTTTGTGATTCCTCATTTGGATGTTCATCTGAGGATCAATGGCTTTAAGTCTTTTAGACTGTCTAAGACACCACTCATATGGATCTTTGTCCACAGAGTATTTGTCATTCTCAAATGACATGGTCTTTTGCCATATCCAAGTTCCATTACTGTACTTTTGGATTATTTGACTCTTCCACCATGGCCAATTTCTTCTGCCATGGATTTCTTTCATTTCAGTGTACCATATACTTGCATGACCTTTAAATGCAGTATTCAGTCTAGCAGTAATCCAGTAATCTGGTATGCTTGGTACATCAATGAAGAGTCCATCAATATAATCTATGAGTTCCATATGATCATATTCTCCTGATCCAGAGAATTTGGGCCAGTTTGAGGCCTCAGGAAGCTGTTTCAAGGCTTCCTTCTCTGAATAAGACATGCCATCTCCATCCTGGTATTGTGATGGAGATCTTGCCTTATTCAACAACATGGCATCTGGTTTGATGTCATCTGGTTGATATGGATTCTCCATAGCTTGGCCTTGTGGTTGGGGCTTTAAGCTATGGTAGGCATCAAACAATTTGTTGATGTCTTGGTTCAGATACTCCCTGTCCCTGCTACTATGGTGTTGTTCTTCAGAGACTTGATTCAGTCTCTTGTTGGTTTTTTCAGAGGCTTTGCTCAGTTGAGCATATCCTTCCTGAAGGTTTTTAACTATCTGCTCCAATGAGGCTTGAGTTTTTCTCATCCTTTCTTGGGCAGCTGCAAATTCTGTAGCCTGCTTTGCAGATTGCTCAGCATATTGGGACATTTGTAACCACAGTGTGTCACTGTTGATGTTACTCTCAGATGTGATAATGTTATTTTCAGTCTGAGTGGGGGTAATGTTTCTATTACTAGGACTACTGATTCTAGAGTGGTTTACAACTACTTCTGGTTCTTGTGTACTTCTTTTACCAAATCTAACAGCTTCTGGATCATGGGGTCTGACTCCTTCCTCCTCTGGTTGAAGGAGGCTTTGTTTTTGCCCTTGTTGCCTTGTCTTCTCCTGGAAACTTCCTGGAATTGTGAAGAATGGTGACTCTTGGCCACTGATCTGCTGGTTTCTGAATGGTGTGAAGCCACTGGAGAGCTGATTTGGCATGCTCCTTGTGAACCTGAAGGAATCTGAGTAGGCCCTGTCTGGGTTAACTGTTCTTCTATAGCTTGGATAGTGGCTTGATTCTCCCTTATCCTCTGTGCCCTTGCCTCCAGGAGTCTGTGCTGCCTGGTAGGATTCCAACCCTTGGTGATTACCATAAGGTCTTTGAAGTCTATCTCTTTGAGACAGATCTTCTGGCAACTTGATCCCAGTTCTGCCCAGTGAGTTGCTAGGTTGAACCTCTTGTTGTCCATACTCCATTGAAACAAATCTTTGAGGAGTTGGTGGATTTGAAGAACTTGATCCATATCTTTCCAGTCCTCTGGTTTGAGGTTTCTGTTGAATTGGAGTGTGAATGGCAAGGTTGATATTATCTCCCTCATTGTTTTGCCATCCACCACTGTGTCCAATGTGTCTTCTTTCAGGTCTTCTGGTTCTAGACATTCCTGCTCTATCCTCTGGCTGGTTCCTTTGGAAGCCAAGGTCTCTGAGGTATGCAGGGGACATATCAGTGTTTGCAAGCAGTCAAAAACTTTATGTTCTTAGGGTATTTACCTTTCACTGTGCCTTGTACAAATTTGCTATCTGCTGATTTGGGCAGTTTGCCTTTGGAGGTTACAACTGGGTTAATAATTGTAATCTTCCCTGCACAAGTGGTTAAGGTTGGTTTACCTTGTATTGAAGCAGAGTTTCATGGTTTTCTACTCCTCTGAGTGGCTATTGGTGTCCACTTTTTGGCTGTGATGAGGCCTTCACTAAGCCTTTTTCCTTTGCCCTTGCTGCCCTCTGGTTCTGAGGGTGTCACTGGTATGTTGGCCTGTGACTGGGTCTCAAGTGGTATGAAGTTTTCTTCCACCGAATCAAAGCAGGAAAAAGAGGGCTTATGTCAGTTAAGACTTCTTACAAGGCTGGTTTTGCACGTCTAAGAATGGCCTCTGGGCTTGTGTGTTACTACAGTATGCCCTTGTATAGTGACAGTGTAATTGAATTAACAATTCCACGTCAGAAATACAGCTTATTGATTATTGGTATACTGTTTGTATACCAATATCTTACAGAATACTTGTTATTAGCAAGTATAATCTGTCAAAAATGGTGTATTACAGGGCAATTGAGTTAACAATGTGCCCAAACACGCCTCAACTGTTGGTTTATCAGTATGAGCTGTCTTAATTCAATTAAGAATTAAGACTATATAAATGGCTTAAAAGTGTTTTTATATGCAAAACACGCCAAAAATACTGGTCTTGTGGTTATTAGCCACTAGACAAATACTCTTTAAAAATATGAGTATTATTAAATTTTAAAAGAAGAATATATATAAAATATATTTTTCAAAAGAAAATTACGCCTAAAAATAAAAAACAGGTGTCAATAAATGATAAAAAAGAGAAAAAACTTACTTGTAAGGTCCAAAATAAGTAAAAAACACGGCCAGGCCCCCAAAATGTCAGGCTGAGTCTATGATAAGAGTAATAAAGTGTATTTACAACTTTTAACTATGACTGTGACACGGTATATAAAGGTTAAAAAGGTTTTATAAGAGTTGAAGATGGTTTTAATTTAATAATAAAAGGGCTTTACTATAGTGGATATAGTGGTGGTGAGCGCTGTTGAAAGCCCTGGGTGCAGCTTTACCTGTTGGGTTACAATAATAAAGACTACAATTATTAAGATTATAATAATACCTGATTATTACCCAAGAGTAAAACTGTTTTTGACAGTTTACTACGTAGGGTATTCAAGAGCAGGATGAGGAAAGGTCTTTGGCTGTGAAAAGCCCTCCTTTTATCCTGAAATTGGGGTGGAAAGGCTGCTAGACCTTTCCACGTAGAGGAAGTGAAAATTTTTCACTCTCTAGGACAGGCTTGTGGTTTGCAAACAGCCTGTATACCCTGTATTGGGCTCAGATGTGGTTTTGAAACCACATCTGGGCAGTTTTCACCAATACAGGGTGAAAATTTTCATCTGGGGACCTCACAGCCTGATTCTGACGTGTATGACGCGTAGAATGCTGTACAGAAGCTGTATGGGACCCCAGTATTGACTGACATATGAGGTATTGAAGTAAAAACATGCTTCTTCGTCTATTTGACACCCCACATTCATGGTTATGGGGTGTTATCCCATGGTAAGGCTGTATATGACAGCTGGTGGGATTTTGACCTTAAAATGGTCATAACTCTGTCAGTTTTTGAGATATCAAGCTCAAAGTTGGTTCATTGAATAGCTCTATATGAGCTCTACACAATGGTACCCAACTTGACATGGTTATCATTAAATATGACAAAGTTATCCCATGTACAAGTATTTTTGTACATTGGCGTGGTTTGGGCAAAAAGCTGTATTAAGCTTGTTTGGCCAATAACTTCTGTTGTAGTTGAGTTATGGGGAAATGGATGGCACCATCAGATAGCCCTGATTGTGCTCTTTCCAAAAAGACCCGACTTTAAGTATCTCACACTAAAACTGTAAAAGTTAGATGAGAGGTGAATGTTTTGTTCACCCTTATTTGGTCTGAATTTGACCATAACTCAAGTAATACTGGTGCTAGCTCAGTTTGGCTGGTACCATTGGATAGCCCTGGCTTAGAGCTTCATTTTGAATACCCATTTGATGGGGTTAAGCCTCTCCTTCTAGATTTTAGATGAGAGGTGAAAATTAAGGTTTATGCTCAGCAATGACTTTGAGCAGGAATAACTTTGTTATTTCTTGTCCTATGGTGATGGGACTTGTATTTTCAGAAAGAGGTGAGTTTCCTCTTTCTTTTGATACCTTTTGAGCTAATTTGGCTCAGCTCCATGTTTTGGTGGTATCTTGGCTATACCATTGATTTATGGTGTATTGGCTGTCATGCTTGTGCTCTGGTTTTGAGTCACAGGCTGACATCTTTGGTGAAAAGATATCTAATCCTGAAAGAAGAAAATAAATATCAATGCTCTTGATGAAACATGAATTAATATCTTTTGTATTTACCAGATTTATCCAAATCCACTAGCCATTTGGTAATGCTAAGAGATCCAATACTTTAAAAGTGTATTCCTTTGGGTTGTTTGGTACAAAATGGCCTTTGGGGAATTTCCTGGAATTTCTCTCTTACTGAAGTTTCAACATTAACCTGGCATTTCTTCCATGAGGATACAGAAAGTGGCTTATAATTGCTTATTTTTTCTTCAAACTCATCTGAGTGAATAGGATTGAATAATCCAAGTTGAGGGAGCCTTTTTTTCTTTTGGGACGTTGAAGTGTGAGCCTTGGGGTATATTTTACATACCCAAATAGGCCACAATTATCTTAAAAATAAATTTTGAATTATGCATAACTCATAAGTCATGCATATATCCAAAATTCATCATTTTTGTTTTCAGAAAAGATGAAAAACTTTTTATTGAGTAAGTAAATGCATAGATTTAGGGCCAGATTTGGATTTTACACAAAAATTCACCTAGGGTAGCTCCATAGAGTAAATAAGCGCAAATTAACTCTTTGAGGTGGTAAAATGGAAAATACTTCAATACCACATCATCAGTACCACATAATAGATCCGTGAAAAGTTTTGTTTTTCTTAATTTCACGCCAAAATAATGGGAATGTGAGAAATCCCATGTTACATATACACTAAGAATAGTGTTATGCATGTTTTGAGCACTTGATATCATGGTATTCTTATATGGACTTTGGTACACCCATTGTGGATATCTCACTTTAAGCTTAAATTTCTATTTTGGCGTGAAAAATAAGCAAGGGGGACAAAAGACATCAAAGAGCGCCAGGGTACCCAACTTCTGAGGCCTCAGAGGCATGGACAGCTCCAAAGCTTGGATCCATGGTTGATCTTGGCCTAATTGGTAAGCTAAAACCTTTTGGGAACTTGGTTACCATGTTACAACTACTGTAAATCTTAGGAAAATAGCAAATAACCTGCTATTTTGACGTGCCAAGGAGGTAAAAAGCTACTTAGACTCCTGTAATCATGTCAATTCTTAATGATTTTCCTTGGATAAACCCCAAAAGAGTAATCAAAACCCTTTTTGGACTTGTATCCATTGATTTACCCCATAGCAACCAGTGAAACACTGATATTTGCAATTCTACATAGAGATGAGGTAAAAACTTCAAAAATTCATTAAAAATACAATTCTTAATTAATCTTTCTGAAAATTTCAGGAATAATGGAAAACTGTATTATCCATGGTACAACAAAAAAGAATCATAGTTTTACTAGTAAAATTAAAAGTTCTTTTTACAGTCCATTTTTGACTATTCTAGGTGAAACACTGAATCTTCAAAAATTCACAGTAATTACAACCTGTGATTAATTTGGCAATAACACTGACAACTTTGAGAAATCAATGATTAATTTGGAATAAAAGAAGATTTGCAGATATTACTCCTTTTATTCCTAACCATATTGGGGTTGGTAGTCACATAAAAGCCTCAATTAAGTAATTATGATAATTTTACGTGACAACAGATGATGCAATCAATAATACAAAGAGGTTTATTGTTTTCTCACACTGGTTTTTTAGTTTACTCCATGGCATGCCTCTGAGAGCTGTTGTTGACTTAAAAGAGGCCTCCTCTTTCTGTTTTTTCCATCATCATCATCATCTTATTACCAATTTAAACCATTATTACAAACAAGGAAGTATTAGTTAAATATATTCTTAAGTGTTTTAAATATTTTAGAATCAATCAGAAAGACGTGAAATCATAGAATCCAACTATATATTGTTGTAATACTGTTATAAATTCATTTTTGATCCTTAAAATCCAAAATTCTACATCAAATCTCTCTATCTTATCTTTCAATAAGTTCTTTGGAATATGAGTGAGTGATTTATATTTAATTCTTAAATTTTTTCTCTAAAATTAGTTTTCTTCAATAATTACCATTCCAATTATTCTTGCAAAAAAAAATTATATATTAAAATAATTTTATTATTTTAATAGAAGAAGTTTTATTATTAAAATCTTCTTGTAATTGATTCTTGTAGAAAATTGCTTCTCACTTTAAAAATAACTAGTAGTGTTTAACATGTGAAAGAAATAATTCTTTAATTATTTAATTGTGGTTATAATAACATTTTTTTATTATATTTCATAAGAACAGACATATTACTGTTGATTAATAGTCATATTATCATCAGTTTCATGATCACATCTTACCTGAAGGCTCTTCATTACTAGTTTGCATTACTTTTGAAGTTGTGGGTTATTATCTACAAGTATGAAATTGGAGTTAGGTTTTTCTTTTGATTGTTTGGCACATGTAGGTTGTATCAAGGGCTCCTCTATTTATGATTTTGCTTTTTTTCTCATGGTGGAAGCTGGATAACTTTGTATATTTGATTGATCATTTTGAGAAATACAATTGACTTCAGGGCTGGAGTTTGACATGGATAGGGCTTTTTCATAATCATTTTGAGGTTGGAATATTCCAGGTTCTAGATTTTGAGAATATGACTGGTTGTGTGGGTGTGATTTCTCACTATCATAATTGAATTCCAATTTCTAAGAAAAAATGATTCAGGGAATATAGTTTAATCTTTGAGTAAAGCCTAAATAAAATATTGATACATACTTCTTGATTTTGTTCCTTTATACTTTGATAAATATTGGCCTTTTTATTCCTCATACTAGAAGAAGATATGAAATACCTCTTTCTTGATGTTTAGGAGGATGCTGAAATAACAACCTTGGCTTCAGGGGGTAATGATCCACCTAGCTGTACATTTAAATTATGATTTGAATTCCAATTAAAAATGGCTCCATATGGGAAAAAGCTGGAAAAACATATGATACAGATCATCTTCAAGTATTTTGGAAACTTCTTGAATTTTTTTTCTTGCATATTCAGGAAAGTGAGTATTGCAGGTAGCAAGCTCGAGGGAAGGAAGAAATTTGGAGATTTTGGATATGAATTCTGATTTTTCAACTTGCTTTGGCTCTATTTCAAGTAATTGATCCATTTTGGAGCAGTGATTATCTGAAATTGAGTGAGGGTTAATTATTATAAATAAGTTTTTAAATTTATTTTTGAAATGAAATTGAAAAAATACAAGGTGGGCATTCTTTACAGTGTTTGAGACAGATTGGACTATTATGGAATATAGGTTTTTGGGAAGGCATATATAATGATGACTTTTGATAAATGCCAATATTTTTGTTTGAGCGTTGCTCAATATAGATTAGTGTGGGGACAAATGAAAACCAAAGCAGGCATAAATAAGAGGCTTATATATTAAATAATGTTGAGAACCTATAGCACAGTTCGGATTTGAAAACATTAAATAAATAACAAATTTATGACTGATGGTCATAATTGTGAAAGCCCACATTGTGCCTAAATTATAAATTCTCACAATGGGTGACTTTTCAAAATATTTGAAATCATGTTTTCTTTTGAAGTAAATTTATTACTAAATTCTAAGCTTGGAAAACATACAGGACACTTCAGCTCTCAAATACATTACAAAAATACTAATTTTATGACTGCCAGTCATGATTTAGAAAGGCATCTTTTGACTTGGTTATTAATTCACCCAATTGGTGAGTTTTGAAAATAATTTATCTCTAATTATATTTCCAAATACATCTATTACAAAACTCTAAGCTTGGATTAAAAAAAATACTTGGAGATAAACATTATTCAGGATTCATACAATTATGACTACTTGAACCAGCTTCAATTCCACTGAGAGAAGATCTTCCTGGCCTCTGAATGATTTTGCATCCCCTTTTTGCCTTGGCCTCAATCTCTAAAAAAATATTTTGGAGTCCAATTGGTTCTTTTACAAATAAGTGGTTTCTTTCAACTTCTGAAATTGTGTTTAAGTATATTGCGGAATAACAATCTCAAGGTAAAAAATGTGGGACATTAGTTAGATCAGAATTATAGTCTAATTTCTCTCCATCCCTATGAAGCATACATTGAACTCTATTCTTTTCAAGCTGGGTTTTGGTGCCAAGGGTCATTGCTAGATCCAATTGCCTTGTACACAAGGTCAAAGCTTCACTACGCGAAATTCCAACAAGTATTTTTGGTGCTTTTCTCAAGTCAGAATTATCCTCTACATCTGAAGTTGCTTTTATATCAGTATATATTGCAGAGAAAGTGTTGTTTTGAGGGAATAATTTACATGCTATTTTGAAACGGGCAGCTGTAACCTAAATATAGAAGTAATATTAGAGCTTGGTGTATGTCTAACAAAAGAATAACCACATGCATTCTGCCTCCATCTAGTGTTTTTGGATTTCTTAGATTTTTGAAATTTAACCTCCTCTGCAGCCTGGCCAAGTTTTGAAAGCTTTTTCATTTCTTTACCCCTTCCATTGACCAAATGTTCAATTAATAGGTTTAGTTTATAAGGATTGTTGATATTTAAAATGGGTTGAGTCTGGCTCCAATTGAAAAAATGTTTGGAGATAATGTCGGCTATGGCTGCATTCCAAGTGGAGTTATTAAATGAGGTTCCCCATTGGAAGGTAATCCTCTTGAGGCCTACTAGCTGGAATTCCTTTTCACAAGCATTCTTTTCAACTATTGAGACCTTGATCTTGTTATTGAGAACATCACGACTTGGTTTAAATTCAGGTGGCTGCAATTTTTGAGATAGAGAGGTTATTTCTTGTTTGACCAGAATTTTGCACTCACTAATTGGATGATTTCTCAGTCTATATTCAAAGATTTCCAAATGAGTCTTGATGTGTTTAGCTCGGTTTTTGACCCAATCAATATGAAATCCTCTTCATCCTTGGTAGGATTGGGTGGGAATTGATCTACAGAAGGTGGCATACCCATTAAGAAGTAGATAAGTTCTTGCAAGTGGACTGATTCAGTGGATGCCTGACTTGGAAGATTGTTCTTTCTTACCAATCTTGTAATGCGGTGATTTCTCCCTTGCAAAATTCTCTTATTATTTCTAGCCCTCTGTTGGTCCTCTTATTGTTGAATCCTGAAAGCCAAATCAGTGTTAGGAAATGTACTCACAACCTGATGTTATTTCCTCTTGTAACTCCTGACTGGCATTCTGTGCAACTGCATCCTCTATTCCAAGTCTTTCCAAATCTTGCAGAAAGATGGATTTCTGTCCAGTAGAATAAGTATTGATGCTTTTGTGGTTTTCTTCATCTCAGTTAATTATTGAGTCACCCTCTGTTGGTGGGTTTTGTGATGAGGATCTAGGATTTTCTCTGTGGAATGCAGAGGGGGAGCCACCAATTGCATTGAAAGACATTGTAATATCAATTTAAAAAAGTCAAGCTCAATTGAGCAAAATGAGGTAATTATATTAATGAAAGTTTGAGGATGTTAAACAGGGTTGGAGTAAGGATTCAACATATGAGAATGAATTTGGTGGATGAGAAAGCTCAGGAAAGCTTATAGCAGTTTGGTGAAATGTAAATACAGAAGTGTTTGGTGGAGAAAAGATAGTTTATCTACACATTTTTTCAAACCTGTTCTATCCAGCACCAAAAAACCAAATTATGTCTTGAAATATCTTTGGGAAGCTTGAATATGGAAGATTAACAATTTAAATCCCTTTTGAAACGGATTTGAATGAATTATTCTAAAAAAGACTTCATTTAATAGCATATAACAATATCAACAAAGGAAAAAGTATTGCTTTTTCTGCCAGGAAATATTTAGTGAGAATTGATAACAAAATTTAAGCCTGAATGGGGTGCGGTGCTTCAATCACCTATCCATTGCTGGTAAGGTTTGAAAGGAAATGGTAAGAGTCTGTTAAGATATATGAGATAATGAGTGGAAGTCCACTGAATCACTTACTGATGAATGTAGAGATACCAAACAGAGTGTAGCCTGCTCAATTACAAAGGTTCCAGGAGGATTCTTGAGGCTCGCAGAATGACCCAAAACTGATTGGGAGTTGATGATTATGGCATCCTCTGTCTGGTGCAATAAAATAGAACAATTGAGGTCCGGAAAAGGATGGAAACGGTCTTTTTCTATTTCATTATTTTCAAGCTTCTTAAAAGGTTTGATTATTAGCCACCATATGTTGGGATCACCTCCAACTAATGAGACAATATTATCAATATGGCCCAATGATTTGACATTATTGATGCTATACTCTATGATACTGTCTTCAACATGTGACTTTACATTACAATACCTTTTTTTTTCAAAAATTATTGACTTTTTGCATTCAAAGAGGTTTAAAACATCCCTTAGATCTCTTGAAACTATTAGTTTCCACTGTTGAAAAATAGCATCATGAAATTGAATTGTATGACTGGCTCTGATATTTTTTGATTGATGCAGAGCAATGAGGGGATTGTTACTACCAAGTCTTTGTTGAAGATTAGGCAATTTGGAAATCCATTGGTATTGTACTTTAGATATCCATCTTTTCAGTATTTTTTGGGAGATCTCAGCTACAATTGGTTATATGAGGGTAAGTATTGTGTGAGGGTGATTTTTTGACATAAGAATATATAATTCAAACTCAACATGGCTTATTATTCCGTGGTATGTCCCCAAATGTATGGTTAATTCTTTTGTATGCCCACACAGCTAAGCTTCTTGGTGGCCCTAGCTCCTTGATAACCTTTGGTAAATTTTGTGTTAGGTGTAGATTAGGTTTGGAGTTTATCATGGACCAACCCAAACAAAGTGTTTGACAATAGATCTTTGTAGTACTTTCAATCTTATCTAGGTCTTCTTCATGAATGCTTGTTCTGAGCAACATGTTTGCTAATGTAACTAATGAAATTAGTGATCTGAGTAGAAGATCCTTATGGAGGTAGTTCCCTGGGCATTTTACCCTTTCCTCCCTGTGAGGTATTTGTGAACGCCATAGTGGTACAAGTGCCAAAGGTAAATACAATGTCATCAAGAGTTGCCACTCTGCTGCTTTGAGTGTCTGAAAGTTTTTGAAGCCAAATTTTCTTGGTAGACAAGAAAACCATGACAGGACCTTTGTTTGATAGATGACTTTATGGAGTACCTCTAATGTGTCTTTTTCCATCTTGGAGTTTCATCCCCCATTGGATTGAAATACTGATTATCATCAGAAGATGAATAAGAAGGAGCCAATGAATTACTACCATGTGTAAAAGGTGATAAGTTGAGTACTGTAGAAGTGGTTTTCTGGCATCTAAGGGAATACCTGGAGTTTAAAGTTCTGTTGCTTTTTTCAGTTTGATCACTTTTGGTCCTGGAGGCTTCACTAAATCCTTTGTGCCTTTGAGATGTAGGAGTTTGATTGCAGGCAAGGTTAGCTTTTGTAAGGTTTTGTTTCTTGGGTCTACTTATTTTGTCAGAATCATTGTCATCTTCATTTTTCCTTTTTCTTGGATTCCCCAATAAACAAAAAGGATATTTGGATGGATTTGAGTCTGCCAAAAAACTTTTCTTTTTCTTTAGAAGCTCTAGCTCATGTCCAGCCAACCCCACTTTGAGGAATGATATGCAATAGTCTTTGATATCCCCTAAAATTAAACAATGCATAATATCTATGCCACAAAATTTGATTGGTCTGCAGTAATCTAGCTTATTTAGAATACTCCACCGGACACCATGTGATTTTCAAATTAATCTTGTTCCTTTTTGGTTTGAAGTTGGAGCCATTAATTTTCCTTGGAAATATGATTTTCATGTGTTCTTGTTTCAAATTTTGAAATGTCTATTTCATTGATGTTCACCCTTGTGATATTACAAAAGGAGCAAAATCAATTGGCTGAATGAGAGGCAAATCCAGCAACTTTACGTAGAGCGGGAAGATCTGATATTAAAGGTAATAAAGCCACTCTAATAAGTCTACCCTGTGGAAAGTTGTGGGTATTGGAAAACCAAATACCATTCCATAACATTTGAAGCTCAATCACAAGAGGCTTCAAGATTGAATTCATTTGATCAAGAGATGGCTCCTTGGGACCAGGAATTATTGCATACAAAAACATTCTCTCCTCTTTGTGACGTTCACTTGGAGGAAGATGCAAAAAAGTGAGAAGAATTGAACCAATTGAAATGGATTTTGCAGCCCCTTTTTTACTGAATGGATTGAACCAATCTACATATAAGCTAAATATCAAATTACCTGTTCTATTGTAAATGCTTGTTTACTATGTGGGGAAGATTTGAATGTGTGCCAAATTTTGGTATTCCAAATATCAGAAATAACTTTAGGGTCTGTTTGAGAATTATGGGTATTGTGAGCATTTAATAGCTTTTAAAAACCAGGAATCCACATATTGGAGGCCAACCATTTTTGCAAGGATTGGTATGTAAGGGTACAGATTAGTTTTTGAAGTGAAGTATCATTCTTTTCATAAGTTTTAAATAAAAGAGAATGACATTCTATTCTTGCAAAATATCATAATTTGACAATGGAGGAAGGGAAAGGTTGGATAAATTTGGGTGTACACTGTTTGTTGATTTGCCTGCTGCAGTCAGATCATACAAGCTGAAGCATTCTGGACAGGAATTTTTTTTTTTCAAAGTCTATGGATATGCCCAGCTGAGCCAAAATAGTTTCAATTGAAAGTGGAATTTCTTTAGCAATGGATAATCCATCAAAATTAAATTTTGCTCCAAGGCTAGATATCTTTTCCCTTTCTTATAGAAGAAATTCTTTGATACTATCTCTGGACATTCCATTTTTGAGGTATAGGCTGGAAGCTTGAACCAAAACTTTAAGAGCATGAGAGTAAATGAATTTAAAGGTCTTGTTTTAATATTTTTTGGTATCAAAAAGTAAATTTCTTTCATTATTCTGATGACATATCTGTTCAATTTGATAGCATCCATGGGTTTTCTGTGTTGGGTGTGCCAAAAGATTGTGGAAAATTAGATTTAAGTAATGATGAATGATTGAAATGAATGAGGGAGAGAGTCCTTACATTTTCAATATTTTGGGCTAAATCATCTGATCAACCAAAGCTGGGGTCTCCTGAGCTTTACTAGTTCCAATTGAAGTGTCTTCCAAGCTGGTTCAGACATAGGTCTTCCATGCTGAACAATATTGTTCAAATATTTTGATAATGATTGTAACAGCCAAGCTCATGACAAGGGCAAATTTTTTTAGGGCGACCCATCTTTTGCACCATGAAATTTTGTGGGAATGAAGAAAAAGGGCCCAAGAAATTGAAATGGAGGAGTGTGGTTATGAGAAAGGTTTTGGGGGGCAAAGTGAACTCAAAAGAGCTTTCAAGTGGACACAAACATAGCTTTATGTATATTTGAGCATCTTTGATTTTGCAAAGATAACAGCCAATTATGCCCCTATATGGTTTGCATGGGGTACAAATTTTATACAGAAGTCATAGTCTTACCACTTTTAAGATTACAGCACCTGTAAAAAAAAATTTACAGCCAAGCTGTATGGTGTCTGGGCCTCATTCAGATACTGGTTTTTCGGTATCTGAGTGGGTCTGACTAGATGTCCAGAGACAAACCAATTATGGCCATAACTGGTTTGCAAGTGGTACAAATGATGACTGGCGGTCATAATTTGACCACCTGTGTACAATTAAAGACAAGCTGTATTGTGGCTGGACCTCATTCAGATACAGGGTTTTGTGTATCTGAGTGGGTCTGATTACATTTCCAGGAGACAAACCAATTACGGCAGTAATTGGTTTGCAAGTGGTACAAATTATGACCGGCGGTCATAATTTCACCACCTGTGTGTTATTACAGCCAAAGCTGTATTGTCTCTGGGCCTCATTCGGATACAGTTTTTTCTGTATCTGAGTGGGTCTTATTACAATTCCAGGAGACAAACCAATTACAGCAGTAATTGGTTTGCACATGGTACAGATTATAACTGGAGGTCATAATTTTACCACCTGTGTATGATTATAGCCAAATATGTATTGTCTCTGGGCCTCATTCAGATAAATTTTCTTCTGTATCTGAGTGGCTCTGATTACATTTCCAGGAGACAAACCAATTATGGCTGTAATTGGTTTGCAAGTGGTCCTAATTTGACCACCTGTGTATGATTACAGCCAAAGCTGTATTGTCTCCGGGCCTCATTCAGATACAGTTTTTTCTGTATCAGAATGTGTCTGATTGGATTTCAAGGAGCCAAGTGCTACAGATTATGACCAGCCATCATACTCTCACTCTGATGACATTCTGAGGACACAAATTTATTGCACTCATAATTGATTTACATTTTGAATAAATTATTACTGGTTGGCTAAATCTCTCACCCACCTACAGGTGTGACTGTACCATCCAATCTAATCACCCATGTATTTGAAGGAGGATTCTAAAGATTTACATATCCTGACACTTAATCCTTTTCTAAATGTGTAAGTGTGTTTTATGTCTAGAGGATCTGCAGCTTTCTTTCCTTTGAAACCACAAAACTCATTTCTGCTCTATTTCTTTGGGCTACACCCCCACTTCCTTTCATTGGGACCTGCAATATAAATAGAGCTGTTGTTCTTGTATTTTCGCTAAGTTCCTCTGTTTTTGACTTCTGTTGGCCATTTAAATCCCTCTCCTCCCAATATGATACCCAATTCTATGAATCCACCCCACCCACCTGATTCCAATGCCTCATTTGATGAAATGTTTCATAGGTTTTTTTCAAATAACACAGATTTGAATTCATCTTTATCTTCTCAAAATGAGGCACGATCTCCTTCATCCATCAATTCATTATCCACCCCTAACCAAAGTATTGATCCCCAGGAATGTTATGATCTTTTTCACTACCTCAATTCTCCCAATATAGTCCCACCAGCTCCAATTAGTCATCCCCACATCTTTCCCTGCCCCCGACCAAACAGCATAAATAGAACCCCCTTTCAACTTCATAAATTTTTCCTTCCCCACATGATCTCATCCCTAACATTTTTTAATAATATATTTTTACAAAAATTTATTAGATATCACAAACACACCAAACATGAGCTTATTTAACCCACACCCAAATACTCCACGAACCCTTCCACCCCCCTCATTCATAGAATTCAACATGAATAACCCACCCACTGAAGTACACTCTATGTCACCAATTCTTTCTTCTGAGTTAACTCACCTCTCCCGTGAATAATTTTCTCTCAATCACCACCATATCAAGAAAATGCTCAATAATTCCCTTTCTGAAGCTGAAATGAATTCTGTATCAATTGAGATTAAGGATTATTGGAAAAAAGGCCTTACATTTATTTCTCAAAAACAACATGGTAATTATTATTCTTCATGTCGGTCCACAATTTTGTATTAATTTCATCTCCCTTCTTGTAGAATTGTCTTCATCACAAGCAATTGGTCTCATAGATGGCAATGTTGAAGTTATTGAGAGAGAAGTTCCTTGCATATGCTCGTCCCAATCATCCTCCTTGGAGGAGGTTGTTCCTGATGGAAATCACAAGAAAAAATGGAAAATTGAAAACAAACCACAACCAAACATTTGTAGGTTTATGCAGAAAACTGTTACCTTTAATAATACTCAAGAGGTAGTTTCCATGAATATATCTTCTACTACATCAGCCCTTTGTACCAATTCTACCCCCCAAAAATGATCATCCCCCAATTGTTATTGAACACCCAATCAAATGACCTCACCTATTCTTTACCATCTACCATTGTCAAACCCCCTGTTCCCTCAACCATCCCACTTGAGACTCCCACCACCCCCCCAATTATTACTGAGGAACAAATTCCCAAACATCCACCAAATGTCACCCCCAGAAGATCTTCACAAGGTTAATCTCCTCATTTTAACAATGACCACTCTTTGGAAGTACCAGCCAATTACATCCCCAATTCTCCAGCTCAGGCTCATCCACTGACTCCAAGAAATGGAATTATTCAAGAAGAATTACATGTTTCAATAGCAG
Source organism: Austropuccinia psidii (assembly GCA_023105745.1). Taxonomy (NCBI): domain Eukaryota; kingdom Fungi; phylum Basidiomycota; class Pucciniomycetes; order Pucciniales; family Sphaerophragmiaceae; genus Austropuccinia; species Austropuccinia psidii. Next base: position 36,133,235 of record JALGQZ010000012.1, read on the forward strand.
AAAACAATAGTAGTCCAAATTTTCCTTCCCAAATCCCTTTGAATACAACCACTCCAATTAATGCCACAACAACCCATGTTGTATTGTCACCAATGCAAATTAACCACATAGAAAGCTCCCATACACTATCTGTTCCTAATTTTGAAAATTGAGAAAAAAATCTTCTGAACTCTCAATCAAATCCATCTACACCATCTCATGCTCCAACTCCTGGAATTAGGGACCTACGTAATCATCTCTCTCATGTTGGCCCATCTCCACCCGTTTTGAATGAATCTCACCAAAATCCTCCTTCATCACTCATGCCTCCAGAATCACAGCCTCTTGTCTCCTCCAATGATCAATTCTCTATTTTCACTGATGAATGTCAATCAAAATTTTATGAGCTTTTCAAAACATTCACCCATGAACACCCCACCCCGGCCAAATACCAAACTACATTTGAAGCAATTGAATCACTTGTTTCCTGGTGCCACCAAAATTTGGGTTCCAAACAGCCTTCAAAAGGGAATTTCAATTTCAAACAGTGCTCTTACTCATATAGAAAATGGATTGACGAGCTCTGAAATAATAGTTAGTTTAAAATTATACTACTCCCATGAACTAATGCTTATAATGGATTTCTCCAGGTGCCCCATTTCTCAATGCCAGTAAACAAGAATTTTATGTTACATCCTAAATCTTTAAGATGCCAATCTATGACCAAGTCACTGCGCCTGAAATTCATATTTCCCTACCATTTTCACCTGACCCCAGCATTCATAATGAAAAGCACCCTAAAACTCATTTTGTGCGTCATCTAATTTATATGTCACAGCCCAGATCATTCACCATCACTGCTTGGGCAAAATTAATTGCAGCTTTAGTATCAGCAACCATGGATGAATTTTGCATACCAAAACCTCCTGTACCCCCTCAAGCACAAATTGATGAGGTCAACATTTATCTGGACATGATTTCATACTTTGAAGGCCTCAAAAGACCCTCAATTTCACCAATGGAAATGATTTCCATGGCACGTCAAAGTCCAAGTAGCTCAAACAATGCTCAAGAATCATACAATATTTCTTCTGACTTAGATCAACAGTTAAAGATTTTTCAAGAACTCATTTTAGATGTCATATTCAAAGCACAAGCCTCCCTTGATATTGTTTCCCCTGACCACACTGAACAATCTAAACGTGTCAAAAAAAGAAAGGCCCTCCATTCTAATAACCAAATCTCTTCTGCAATAATTCACTCAGCTCCTCAAGTGGTAACCTCTAATGCTTACAATGATCTCCAAGTTGAAACTGCAAAGAAGAAGTTGGTTGAATACCGTAGCCATCATAATTTCTGTCAGCCTGTGACTCAAAACAGAGCACTAGCATGACATCCAACATACCATAAATAATGGTATGACAAGTATTGAACAAACATAGTCAATACAGGTAATAATTAAGAGAAAACAACCCTCTTACATTAAACACCAACCTTATCCAAACAGAATAAGGAAACCTAGAGGAGAATAAACAAGTCAAAACCCTTATTTTCACCTCTCATCTAACTTATGCATATTTAAGTTATCCTATACCAAAATGGTATTTTTCTTAAAGCTCACACAGAGAGCTACACAATGATATCATCAATGTTGTTGTAACACCACTACAACTGGAGATACCATATAACCTCATTTTCAAAACCAAGCCCCCCTGAAAGTCAAAGAGGGCTTGTACAAAACTGTACAAAAGTATAACCAAATTAAAGATCTCAACAAGAGCTTTAATTTGAGACACCTTAGACCTCTGTATCTCTTAAATTGACTGAGGGATCTTGGTTCAAAGGTTTAATAACCAAAATACAGATATTCTGAAAATAAGAAAATAAACAAACCCCTGTATCTTTGGCATACACTCATACAACTGTACAGTGTCACATACCAAACTGTAGGGCTAATCAAGCCCTACAAAACTGTATCATCAGAATACAGATATCTCCCAAATTGAAGAAGATATCTGGTATGGAAGTTTTTGAAGCCTCATACTGATGTACAAAAATACATCCAAAAACTTAAAACCCTTATAACTTTTGCTATTTTAAAGAAGGGTAAACATGAAGCATACCAAATTGAAGAGCTCATTAAGCCCTTCAATTCTGTGCTCTTAGTTTCTTGATATCTCAAAAACTGACCAAGATATCTTGGTTGGAAGTTTTTTGGCCAATACTGGCCTGTACCAAACCTGTACCAACCAGTACAGTCTTAATACTCAAAATAATGGTTGTTCAAAGCTTAAACCCGCCCAGAATGACTAGTATTAGTCATACAAACACCAGAACAACGTCATCCAAGTGCTGACGTGGCAGGTGAAAAGTTTTTTCATCCTGTATTGATCCAGAATGATCATTTGTGGTCCCAAAACCACAATTCTGCCTCTACTGACGCCAGAATTGAGGATCCAGAACCACAGACTGGCCAATGGAGTGAAAATTTTCACTCCTCTGACGTGTGAAGAGTAAATAACTCTTGACAGTCTTGAAAGATATAAAAAGAAGGGTTTTTGCCTTCAAAAATCCTCATCTTATCTTTTTATTATATATTCTTACGTGACAAGACTGTTAATCATCAGTAGTGTCCTTAGAATACTTAAAGATATAATTAAATATAATTATTGTAGTGTCTCTTTACAGTCAAAGATATTAGAACATTGCAACCCAGGTCCTCAATAGACTCATCACCACTGTTACCACGTAGCAGTAGGACCTGAAGAATTTTTTATTACTTATTTTGACGTGTCACAGTCATAGTACTAGCTTGTATTTACTGTTTTTAAGCTTCTACATAGACTCACCCTGACAATTTCCTTACTTTTGTTTATTATTTGATATTAGGTGTCAAGGGATTATTCACTGCACAAAAGGATCATCAGAATTTCTCAATTTCCAATGCCATGCTCATACTATGCTCTTTTCATCTTATTCACCAACATTTTAAGGCACCTCCACCTGAAGATCCAGTTTGGAAAAATCTATCTTTTCATCTTAAATCATTTTTTCCTAAGGGTATGAAACCATTCACTGATGTCCAACTTGTATGCCCACCTTCACAACATCAATTGGCTCAACATCTTACAAGTAATTTTTTAAACCAATGGTAAGCACAAGCCACTGTGACATCACCCCTTCCACCCCTTCAAATCTGATGCTTTACCTCCTGTTTCTAATTTACTTACACATGATGTTTGAGCCATTGTAATTAGTTTTCTATTACAATAAAAAGATGATTCTCTCCTTTTTCTAAATTTTCCATGCTTTTAATTTTAAACTAGCTTTTTTTAAAAAATCCCTTTTAATTCATTACTCATGGTGTTTTTTCTTAAACCGTCATTACAAATAATTTCAATTTTTTTTCAATCAAAGAACACACTATTTCTGTTTAATTCTCAATAATATTTAGCAGAAATTAAATGAATTGTGTCTCATTTTCCATCTGAATATACTCATATTAATTACATACTCACTGTGCTTATTTTCAATTGCAAATAAAAAACCTCATCTTTTCTAATGAAAATACCAAACTGACTTGACTTGCATGATTGCCAATGAGCTAAAAAACTTTTATCCTTATGACTATTTACTTTTTAATAAAAATTGTAGTCTCATCTAATCCTTCTTACTATTAAATCTTTACCCTTTTCTAAATTTCTTAAGCCACATTTGCCAACCGCAAATAAACTATCAAATCACCTCTGAGCCAATTGTTTCCACCCATTTTTCTTTATTTGTTCTTTTTTTTTCTTGCTTATATCTTATTTTGTTTGTGTTATATTATACTTTTTTTTTCATTCCAAATCAATTGACTTTTTTGATGAAATTGAAGTAAATCAGACACTTTATTTTTTGTAAAATCAATCCCTCAACAATTTTTTTCCACCCCCATACCCATGTAATTCTTTTGTCTGCCATTTATTTTCAATAAATCCTTTGTACTTTTTTATTTGCAAACAGTCTATGATTATTTTATTTAAATTAAACCATTAATTTGTGATATCTAAATATTTTTCAATTTAGTTGAAAAATCTTTAATTAAACTATTAGTATGATTACATTTAGTTTATACCAACTCACATTAAAGAATTTAGCATTTAAAATAATCAATAAATTTTTTTTCTCGATTAATAAATTTAATGAAAACACTTTCAACAATTCAAATGAATCCATTTTCATTTAATTTCAATTCTAATTATCAATTAAATCAATTGATACAATTTACTTTTCACATAACCAAATCAATTTTTTTTCAAATAAATAAATTTCATTTTGAAAAGTTAATTTTCATTTCCAATTAAATGAATTTCATTCTCAATGAATCAATTTAATAGATTAATTGATTCATTGAAATTAACTAATAAATTAAATTAATTAATTTATTCATTGAAATTAATTCATTGACGGACTGAAATTAATTAATTGATTCATTGAAAGTAATTAATTCATTTTGAAATTTATCTAATTAGTTGACTTCTTGGATTTAATACCATTTCAAATTTATTGAATTAATTCTATCAATTCAGCTTAAAATTAACACCTATTTGTTATTTATTTTGGGTGGCTGTATGACCAGTCAGCAAACTTCAGAATATATTTTTTTCTTCCAAACAATACAGTCACCTGGGGCTTGTTACAGAGCCTCCAGGCATGTTTTACAGCCCCCCACTACCAAAGCCATTCATACAGAGAAGTGGGGGCCCCTAGAATTCAATTAAGGTATGGTTTCATCATTTTGAAGCTATGGTGATGACCACCACCTCAGAACTATCACATTTCACACTAAATCATCTTTTTGTGTTATTTCCACTAATTCCAGTGCTTCTCTTTGATTTTTAGCCTTACTATTAGCAAAAATACCTTTCCATGCATTTCTTCATTAATTAATACAAAAATTTTCATTAAATAATTTTTTTAAAACTGAATGTATGCGTGCGTGGAAAATAGTGACTAAACTCACAATTTTATGAGGCTATAAGATTGTTATTCAGCTTTTTTAAAATTTATTTTTTGAATTTTATCACTCTTTTCAAATTTCAAAATGCCTAGAGCAATGAAATCAAATAGATATGTAAAAGTAAATTTAAGCAATTCTCAGAAATGTAGTTATGAAACTTGTGACCCTTTGAGATGTGACCACATACCCAAAAAGGTCACACAAAATATTAAAATAATTATACATTAAAAATAATTACCTTAAAACTATGAAAATGCAATAAATTGACATAAAACTTGGTTTAACTTAAAAACAATGAATAAAAATTTGAAATAAACTATACCATTGGATTTCCCATGGTAAAATACACATATACCATTTTTATGGCATATCTGGAAAGTCAATATTTAATGAGCTATTTATTTCAAGATCAAATGAAGCAACATATGAAATAAATGGTACCATTGGATTCTCCATTAAAGTCCACATATAAAACAATTAAGAAGCTAAGCTCCAAAGTCAATACTTAAGGAATTAAGCTGAATATATGCACTTTTTTGGTAAATGCATATATTCAAGGATTTTAGCTAATATCTTTTGAAATAGGCATGGTATAGTGATGAACAGAAAATAAAGTCATCACGCAAATACTTTAATAATACAGAAATTAAGTTTATTTCACAAGTTATAAACAAGGTTAAAGCCTATAAGTGATTATCGATTAAAATCAACAGAGCTGTTGACCACTTTGTTGTGAAAGTGGTCCAAAGCTAAAAAAAAGTAGACAGTTGGATTCTACTAGTTCATTCGTGAATAATGATTTCTTTTATTATAATATTCAAGGTATAACCCCTTGAAATCATGGTTTGAAGTTTAAAATATTAAATTCTGACAGAAAAGATGAGTTACAAGAAAAATCATCAAAAATAGAGTTTTGATGATGTCAGCCTGTGACTCAAAACAGAGCACTAGCATGACATCCAACATACCATAAATAATGGTATGAAAAGTATTGAACAAACATAGTCAATACAGGTAATAAATGAGAGTAAAAAACTTCTCTTAAATTAAACACCAACCTTATACAAACAGAATAAGGAAACCTAGAGGAAAATAAACAAGTCAAAACCCTTATTTTCACCTCTCATCTAACTGATGCATATTTAAGTTATTCTATACCAAAATGATATTTTTCTTAAAGATCACATAGAGAGCTACACAATGGTATCATCCATGTTGCTGTAACACCACCACAACTGGAGATACCATATGACCTTTATTTTAAAACCAAGACCCCCCTGAAAGTCAAAGAGGGCTTGTACAAAACTGTACAAAAGTACAACCAAATTAAAGATCTAAACAAGAGCTTTAATTTGAGACACCTTAGACCTCTGTATCTCTTAAATTGACTGAGGGATCTCGGTTCAAAGGTTTAACAACCACAATACAGATATTCTGAAAAACAACAATATAAACAACCCCCTGTATATTAGGCATACACTCATACAACTGTACAGAGTAATATACCAAACTGTAGAGCTAATCAAGCCCTACAAGACTGTATCATCAGAATACAGATATCTTCCAAATTGAAGAAGATATCTGGTATGGAAGTTTTTGAAGCCTCATACTGATGTACAAAAATACATCCAAAAACTTAAAACCCGTATAACTTTTGCTATTTTAAAGAATGGTAAACATGAAGCATACCAAATTGAAGAGCTGATTAAGTCCTTCAATTCTGTGCTCTTTGTTTCTTGATAATTTAAGAACTGACTGAGATATCTTGACTGGAATGTTTTTCTAGCAATACATGACTATATCAAACTTGTATCAAACAGTATTGCTCTCATACTTAAAAAAATATACTTAGGAAGATATAACCTCTCTCAAATCATCATTACTGATCATACAGACACTGGAACAACGTCATCCAAGTGCTGACATGGCAGGTGAAAAGTTTCTTCACCCTGTATTGATCCAGAATGATCATTTGTGGTTCCAAAACCACAATTCTGCCTCTATTGACGTCAGAATTGAGGATCCAGAACCACAGATTGATCATTGGAGTGAAAATTTTCACTCCTCTGACGTGTGAAGAGTTAATAACTCTTGACAGTCTTGAAAGATATAAAAAGAAGAGTTTTTTCCTTGAAAACCCATCATATCTTATCTTATTTACCCATATTCTTACGTGACAAAATTGTTATCCATCAGTAGTGTCCTTAGAATTATTAAAGATATAACTAGAGCATAATTATTGTAGTACTTCTTTACAGTCAAAGATATTAGAGTATTGCAGCCCACGTCCTCAACAGACTCATCACCACTGTTACCACCTAGCAGTACGACCTGAAGAATTAAATTTATTTGTTTTTTGACGTGTCACAGTCATAATACTGCTTTTATTTACATTTTATAGCTACTATATAGACTCACCCTGACAGATGATGTAATAAAATGCTTTTGGCAGAATAAAAAGGTTATTACAGGCTATTAGAATTCACTATCTGAGTTGACGTAGCGTGTAAATCTTAAAGGTTATTAAGGATCAAAGTTTGAGCTTAATTTGATCATTTATGATCACTCACTGTAACCTTAAATTACGTTTAACAGTCATATGAGTGATAGAATTGGTGAATACTGTTAGTTTATGATTAAAACTAATAAAATCCAAGAATTTTGTGGTTCTGCCAAGTCTTGATGTCATCAAACTTAGAGTTATAGTGATAACACTAAATAATGGCATAATAATGAGATAAGATGGTTTGATCATGTTGTAATCATCACCAAACCTTGACATATTGATCAATTACAGTGTATATGATCAGTGCACGTCTACTAGAAGCCTGTTGGACTCTCGTAGGGAGGTATTTACTATAAATAGAGATTCTTTTACTCTGTTTCCCCCTCAGACACTTACAAAACATGAAATCATTAAATAAAAAGGCAATTTCTTTATTCTTTATATATAGAACTTTTATATTATCAAAGACCAAAGGTAACCTTATAATAATCTTCATCTTTGACGTGATTATTACAATTATTTAATTTTTTTGTTTAAATTTCTCTTAAAAAAAACTCAATTCCATGTAAAATCAAGAAAATTTGTAATTTCTCTTAAATTTTATTGTAACTACAATTTATATAAGTTGTATTTACATTTCTAGGCATAAATTTATTCAAAATTATTAAATTAAGCATTAAGAGTAGGTGATTTCTCTTATTATAATAATTTTTCTCTATTATTCCTTTTAATTGTTCTATAATTAATAAAAATAGTATTTATATTAATTTATAACTTTAATATTGTTGGTAACAATAATAAAGTGCTTTTAAATATATTAATTATCTTATATTAATATATTTATTTTATATATATTTTCTTTTTGAAATATAAATTATATTATTTTATTTGTTTAATAATATAACTAGTTTATGCCATAATTATAATAATTCTTCATTACTATAATTATTTTTATCTTAATTATTTCATTTATAAGGACATTCATAGTACAATAAGTAAAATATTAGTAATTCTTACTTATTGTTTCATAGTTAAAACTTAGAAAACTCCTTCTTCCAGAACATGTAATTCTTCACATGAATAATTCTTTGATCCAATTTCTCATAATTATTTTGATAGAAAAACTTTAAGATCAACTTTTTTAACAAAATTCACTCTTACAGAGCTTATATTAAAAAAAATACTTTTCTATAAATTTTGGATTTTTAATTTGAGATGATAAATCACTTCTTCATTCACCTGATAAAACTTTTGCAATCATCCAATTTATTCCTTTTAGAAACTTGAATGATTATAAAAAATCTCAACTCAATTTTTTATCAGCATTTTTATTTAAATATAAACTTTTTCTTAACAAATTACGAGAATATGGAAACAAGATCACCAGTTCCATGTATGCAATTGAATGGAGGCAACCTTGACTTGGTGACTTTACTATTGGGCGTTATGTCAATTGTGAGCCTTGTGGTATATTTTACATAGCCAAATAGGCCACAATTATCTTAAAAATAAAGTCTGAATTATGCATTACGCATAAGTCATGCATTTATCCAAAATTCATCATTTTTGATTTCAGAAAAGATGAATAACTTCATATTGAGTAAGGAGATCCCTGGATTTAAGGCCAGATTTGTATTCCACACAAATATTCACCTAGAGTAGCTCCATAGAGTGAATAAGCTCAAATTAACTCTTTGAGGTGGTAATATGGAAAATACATCAATACCGCAAAAAATATCCATGAAAACGTTTGTTTTTCTTAATTTCATGCCAAAATAAGGGGAATGTAAGAAATCCCATGCTACATATACACTAAGAATAGTGTTATGCATGTTTTGGGCATTTAATATCATGGTATTATTACATGAACTTTTTGTACACCCAAAGTGGATATCTCACTTGAAGCTTAAATTTCTATTTTGACGTGAAAAATAGGCAAGGGGGACAAAAGACATCAAAGAGAGCCAGGGTACCCAATTTCTGAGGCCTCAGAGGCGTGGACAGCTCCAAAGCTTGGATCCATGGCTGATCTTGGCGCAATTAGTAAACTAAAACACTTTGGGAACTTGGTTACCATGTTTCAACTACAGTAAATCTTAAGAAAATAGCAAATAACCTGCTGTTTTGACATGCCAAGGAGGTAAAGAGCTACTTAGACTCCTTTAACAATGTCAATTTTTAATGACTTTCCATTAATAGACCCTAAAAGAGTAATTAAAACACTTTTTGGACTTCTATCCATTGATTCACCTCATATAAACCAGTTAAACACTGATATTAGCAATTCTACGTACAAATGAGGTAAAAACTTCAAAAATTAATTCAAAATAAAATTCTTAATGAATGACCCCTGAAACTTCCAGGACCAATAGAGAACTGTATTGTCTATGGTACGGCGAAAAAAATCATAGTTTTACCAGTAAAATTAAAAGTTTTACTTACAGTCCATTTTTGACTATTCTATGTGAAACACTGAATCTTCAAGAATTCACAGTAACTAAAACCTTTGATGAAATCACCAATAACATCTATAACTTTGAGAAATAAATGATTATTTTGAAATAAAAGAAGATTTAAAGATGTTACTCCTTTCATTCTTAAGCATATTGGGGTTGGTAGTCACATAAAAGCATCAATTAAGTAATTATGATAATCTTACGTGACAACAGATGATGCAATCAATAAACCAAAAAGGTTTATTGTTTTATCACTCACTGGTCCTTCAGTTTGCTCCATGGCACACCTCTGTGAGCTGTTGTTGAATTAAAAGAGGCCTCCTCTTGCGGTTTTTTTCCAAGAATCATCTTATTATCCAGTTATATCATTGTTACCAACAATTAAGTATTAGTTAAACTATTCTTAAGTGTTTTAATTCGTTTAGAATCAATCAGAAAGATTTGAAATGATAGAACCCAACTATATATTGTTGTAATCCTGCTATAAGTCATTTTGATCCCTTAAATCCACAACTCTATGTAAAATTTCTCTACTTATATCTTTCAATAAGTTCTTTGGAGTATAAGTGAGTCATTTATCTTTAATTCTTGTAGTTTTTCTCTAAAATTGGTTTTATTCAAGAATTATCTTTATAATTATTCCTGCAAAAGATAATTATATATTAAAATAATCTTATTATTTTAATAAAAGAAGTTTTTATTATTCAATTCTCCTTGTAATTGATTCTTGTAGACAATTACTTCTCACTGTTAAAATAACTAGTAGTGTTTAATACATGAAACAAATAATTCTTTAATTATTTAATTGTGGTTATAATAATATTTTATTATTATATTTCATAAGAACAGACATAGTACTGTTTATTAATAGTAATATTATCATCAGTTTCAGAGTCAAATCTTAAGTTTGGGGACCTGGAAGTGATTTTAACCATATTCTAGACTTCATTTTTTGTTCCAAAAACTACCATATCCACCCATATCTTCTATTTGGAGGCTTGGCCGTGTTTTTTGAACCTTTTTCAATTAATTAATTTGTTTTTAAGCTCTAAAATATATTGATTTAATAATTTTTTTCTTTCAATTTGAAGTTAAAATATATTTTTATTTTTGAAATTGTCTTAAAATCTTTTTCATTGAGGAATTTGGTTTGATTTTATATTTTTTTTACACATGGCTTTTTCACATCCAAAAACTTATAAAATTATTCTTTGAGTTACTCTGAATTAATTTTGATTAAAATTCTTAAATTTTAATATTTTTTCTTTAAAAAGAATATTTTTTTAATATTAAAAAATACAAAACTAAAAAAAAATCTTTAAAAATATTTTAAAAGAAGTATAAAAAATAATTTTCCTCTTTTATAATTTTTTCTAGTGTCTTTGATCAAATACTGTGCAGCTGGCAACAGACTCAATGAAAGATATATCACTAGTCCTGAATCTTCAGAAGCAGAATCTGAAGACAGTATTGAGGTGCAAATTGCTAAAAGAGGAACCTTATTTAACTCAGAAAAGAATAAATTACCACCAAAAGGTATGTGTTTTATCTTATATTTTTCACTTTTTATCTTTAAATTCATGTGAAAATGGTGCATACCAGAAATGGAATCAACTGTTCAGTCCAACCAGATGGATGTGCACAAGGGAGAGGAAAGACCAAATCCAGAAGTGCCAAATCTTCCTCAACACAGATTTTGATGTGAATTCTTAGTCTGAACTGATTCATGGCAATATTTCCAGGGCTGAACCATTTTCAGGTGGAAGTAATAGAAATATATCAATGCTAGTACAAAAATTGGTTCAGAGCAGCCAAAGAAGAAGAGTGGGAAATATTCCCAAGCCTTTGGCAGGGGGCCATGAACTCTTACTTACATATCAAGAGCTTTCTGGTTCAGGAGAAGACCATAGGGCTCTTAGGAGGTTGGAGCCCATTGTCTTGCAAAGACAAGGTCAAAAAGATAAAGAATTGGTGGAAGAGCCAAATTCTTTTATCTATAGACCAGAAGAAAGAGTTGTAAATGGCTCCAGCTTTGGAGACAGAGGCCCCAGTGGCGTCTACCAGCTCCAAACCAGCTTCAGAAGTTTCCAAGGACAAGCCCAAAGGACATCATAAGAAGAAGAGAGGTCCCAAGAACCATCAAGGCAAAGGAAAAGGCAAAGACAATTGGCACAGACCTTACCCACAAGGGTAAAGGATCCCCAAATTGGTGCCCTCAGCCATAGACAGTGTATTTAACATTGCCAGAACTCTGATGGAATTCACAGCCAAGGAGCAGGAAAGTATGAACAGGACTTTTCCACACAAATAATACAACAATGACATTTTGTAATTAGTAGTATTGATGTAGAACTTGGTAAATTTGATGCAAAGGTAAATAAAATTACATCAGATATCAGTTAATTGAAAAGAAATGACGAGAAGCATACTGAATGGTATCAATTGACAGATGTCAGACTTGATTCCATCATCAATACATGTGACAGAATTGAGAGTAAATGTCAAAGTGATGAAATGGAAGATCATTCCATTTTTAACATTAATGATCAACTTAAAATTCTAAAAGATCATATCTTAGAAATAGCTGAGAATACCAATTGATTTGCTACACATTTGGCAAAAAGTGACAGTGAAAGGCAGAAGTTAAAGAATGAAATCATTGCAAATCTGGAACCAATTCATAAGAATTATGAACCACATATTCCAAGACATTCTACACCTTTTACTGAAGAAAAACTTTCTGTTAAAAGAAGTTTGACCCCACTCTTAGGAGAAAATGTTATCTCTACAAGGGATATTCCCAAATTAGAAGAATGGCCAACATTCTCTGGTGAAGGTGAATACAACCATATTGAGCTCATAAGAACTATTGATATGTTTCAAGAAGACTGTAATATATCTGATGAAATCATAGTGGGAAAATTACACTGTCTGTTTACCAGAACTGCAAAGAAATGGTATTACAAGATGAGAATGGACCATGGGAAACATGATTGGTCTTGGTGGAAATCAGAAGTGATTACCAAATGGGCAAATAATTCTTGGAGGTTTAAAATGGAAAATGCTTTTGAAAGTGCCATTTTTAATTCAGAGAAAGATAAACCACTTACTTTGTTCTTCAAGCAAAAAGACAGATTATCTGCTTTACACCCAGATATGTCTGGCGCTATGATTAATATGAAAATATTAAGAAAGTGTGGAGGAGAACTGGAACATGCTATCAAAAGCAGATGTGTGGAACCCTTTTCAACAGAGGACTACATTAATGCAATGGAAGATATCATTGCCAGAACAAGAATTGTTAAAACTTGGACTAAAATCCCTATGGACTCCAAGATGGTCTCAAAGAATCCGAGAGAGGACAGAAGACCAGAAAGACCTGTATTTAAGTTTCATAAATGTGGAAGCACTTCACATTTAGCCAACACTTCCACTAAAAATTCAAAAATCAATCAAGTTCAAGTCAGTGAGGGAATTCAGTGTACTGAAGAGAAAGAAGAATCTGATCAAGACTCTGAAGTCTCTGAGGATACACCAGTGGAGGACTATCCCATTGAAAACATTACAGCTTTCTTTGAGATCACAGAAGTCCATACCCACTTGCCACAGTAAATGAGGATTGCTATGACCCAATCAATATCCAGGATGCCAGGATGTGTAAGACCAAACCTGCTAGAGGTAAGGGTTATACTGCTGGAGCATCTTGTATCACATCAATTCTTATGAATAATATTGAAGCCAAAGTAAATTTGGATACAGGGGTATGCTGAACTTGTGTAGGAAAAGATTATCTCCAAGTTATACTTCCTGGATAAAAAAACCACCTATTACCAATAGAAGGTGTACAATTTAGTAGTGCCAGTAACAATATGTAACCTTTGGACATATTGGACACTGACATTGTGTTTCCACACCCTGCAAGAAGTATAAGAATGAAGACAGAGATATTAGTAATGGATAATTGCACATCTCAGCACATTATTCTTGGAAATGATTAGTTGAATATTTATGGTATTGACATAAATAACCATAAAGACAGATATTTCACAATTGGGGATAACAAGAGACAGAAATTTGCTTCTTCCAATATGCCAAAACAAATATCTGTAGTATCTTTTATTAAGGATACTTAGAAAGATGATTTTGTGTCTCATCAACTTGTTGAAGCACAAATTAATCCATCATTGTCACCAAAGATGAGGAATCAACTTATTGATGTGTTATACCCATACAATAATGCATTTGCCTCTGATAATGAACCATTAGGTGCTATAAAAGGACATGAAGTTGATATTACTCTTAATATTGACAGACCTTATCCTCCAGTACTTAGAAGACAAGCTTATCCAGCCAGTCCCAGAGCTAGAGAAGCCATGGAAAAACATATCCAAGAGTTAATGCAATTTGGTGTACTAAGGAAAGTATGCCATAATGAGGAAGTTGGAGTGACAACACCGGTTATTATTGCTTGTCATAATGATAAGTCAAGAATGGTGGCAGATTTCAGAGCATTGAATACCTACACAGTTCCAGATAGGTATCCAATCCCTAGAATTAAAGAAACCTTGACTCAATTGTCTGAAGCCAAGTATATAACATCAATGGATGCATTGAAAGGCTTTCATCAAAATGTTCTGATGCCGAAAGCTAAGAAATTACTTAGATTTATCACTCACTGTGGTATTTATGAGTATCTCAGAATTCCATTTGGCATTAAAAATGCACCATCCCATTATCAAAGAATGATGAATACCATCTTTCCCACAGAATCATATGAAGGATGGCTTATCATTTATATTTATGATATTATCATATGTTCTGATTCATGGTCTTTTCACCTTGAAAGACTTGCAAGAGTACTTCATAAAGCTGCAGAAGTGAATATGAAAATTTCACTCAAGAAATGCAATTTTGGTTTTGAAGTACTCAAAGAATTAGGACATGTTGTTTCTGGTTTAAGCTTGGGTATTGACAAAAACAAAGTCGCAGCAGTGTTACTTAAGCCAATACCCCAGAATAAAAAAGAAATGATGTCTTTTCTTGGATTTGCCAGTTATTGTAGGCAACACTTGAAAGACTTTGCAATTCTAGCCAAGTCACTCTATAGAATCTGTGATCAACAGACTGTATTTGAGATGACACAGGAGAGAATTGAAGCTTATGAGAAGATAAGGAAAGCTCTTACAGAAGCACATTTACTCCTCATGCCTGACTGGAATATACCTTTTGAGTTGTACATTGATTCTTGTGAAGATGGATTAGGGGCATCCCTCCATCAAGTCCAAATTATTGATGACAAACCTACAGAAGGACCAGTTTGTTACATCTCAAGACAAATCAAACCAACAGAAGCCCGATATGGTTCAAGCCAAATTGAGTGCTTATGTTTGGTATGGGCACTTGAGAAATTACACTATTATCTTGATGGTAGTGTTTTTGAAGTGATAACTGACTGTAATGCCATGAAATCACTTCTTAACATGAAAACTCCCAATATACATATGTTGAGATGGCAAATAGCCATTCAAGAATATAGAGGAAACATGACTATAGCTCATGAAGTAGGAAACATTCACAAGAATGCTGATCAATTTAGCAGGGGGGCATTAGCCAACCCTCCTGATAATCCAGCTTATGTACCTTTGGAAGCTGGACCACAGATTCCAATTGAAGGAATTAAAATGACTGATATTGGGACTGAATTCTTTGAAGAAGTCAGAGAATCTTATAAGCAAGACAATAATTGCCATATCTTGACTTCTTTGCTAGATAAGGACTGAAAAGATACATCTTTAGTCAATGCATCAGATGAAGTTTGGAAAAATTCCTATGCTGAAGGAAGATTTCACTTGTTTGATGGGATTATTTACCATAGAACCAAGCATTCCTGTGTGATGAAATTATGTAGCAGATTGATTATCAATACCATTCTTCATGAATTCCATGATAGCATATACTCTGGACACCTGTCAGAGGACAAAACACTTGAAAAAGTGAAAAACTGTGCATGGTGGCGATCTTGGAGAAAAGTAACCACTGATTACTGCCATACCTGTGACAGATGTCAAAAGGCAAACAGGAGTATGGCAAGAAATTTGGACTTATGATCCATATTCAAGAACCAAATTCCCCTTGGGAAGTTGTTCACATGGATTGGGTAACAGGACTTCCTTCAAGTGGTGATAAAAATTATAATATGTGTTTAGTCATTGTAGAAAAATATAGCAAAACTCCCATATTCATACCATGTCATAAAGGTGACACCTCTATGTATACAGCTCTTGTTTTATAGAGTAAAGTTATTTCTCATACAGGACTATTTAAGAATATTATAAGTGACAGAAATCCTAAGTTCACATCTGCAATTTGGACCAATCTTCATAGGTTGTTTTGGACTAAGTTATCATTCTCTATAGCATATCACCCTCAAACAGATGGGTTAGCAGAGAGAATGATTCAAAATTTAGAAGAAATGATCAGGAGGTTTTGTGCTTATGGGTTAGAACTCAAAGACTCAGATGGCTTTACCCATGACTGGTGCACTCTGATACCTGCATCAGAATTGGCATACAAGACATCAGTCCATTATTCCACAGGACAAACTCCTGATATGTTAGAAAAGGGATGGAATCCAAGACTCCCAGCAGACACATTGAGGAAAGACTTGATTGACATTCATCCTACCGCTTCCAGCTTCAAGATATTGCTTGATAAAGTAAAACATCATGAAAAACAAAGTATGGATGATGCTTTTGATTATGCAAAACAGAAGTGAGACAAGAGTCATAAAGTACCAGACTTCAAAGTAGGAGACTTAGTTCTAGTTTCAACCTTGAATTTTAATAATATCAAAGGCCCAAATAAACTTAAAGATTCTTATGTAGGACCTTTTGTAATTGTTGCCTTACATGGAACCAATTCAGTTCAAGTGGAACTGAGTAGTGAATTGGAAGATAAACACCCCACTTTTCCAGTCAGCTTGATAAATACTTATCAACCAGCTGATAAAGAATTTTTTCCTCTGAGGAACCCAACTCCTTTGACTGTCCCACCAGGGGAACAGAATGAAGACAAAAAGATAAAGAAATTCATCAAAGAAAGGAGACTTAGGGGTAAAAATCAGAAGGAATATCTTGTCAGACATAGAAAGCCAGTACATGAAGATGAATGGCTGGCAGAACCAGACATACCTGACTCAGATAAACTCTTGAGAAGATTTAGACATGAAAGAAGGACACGAGCCTGAATATGTCTATAAATGGGCTTGAAATTACTTGATCTGAGTGATGTAAAGAGGTTGGACAGTGGACATTAACCCCCCTTTGGGGCGTTTATTATTTCTACCATTAATAAAATTTTAGTACAATTTTATTTTTTGGTGGGAGGGAATGTGAGCCTTGAGGTATATTTTACATACCCAAATAGGCCACAATTATCTTAAAAATAAATTTTGAATTATGAATAACTCATAAGTCATGCATATATCCACAATTCATCATTTTGAATTTCAGAAAAGATGAATAACTTTTTATTGAGTAATTAAATCCATGGATTTAAGGCCAGATTTGGATTCTACACAAAAATTCAACTAGGGTAGCTCCATAGAGTGAATAAGCTCAAGTTAACCCTTTGAGGTGGTAAAATGGAAAATAATTCAATACTACATCATTGATACCACATAAAATATCCGTGAAAAATTTTGTTTTTCTTAATTTCACGCCAAAATAATGGGAATGTGAGAAATCCCATGTTACATATACACTAAGAATAGTGTTATGCATGTTTTAAGCACTTAATATCATGGTATTCTTACATGGAATTTTGGTACACCCACAGTGGATATCTACTTGAAGCTTAAATTTCTATTTTGACGTGAAAAATAGGCAAGGGGGACAAAAGACATCAAAGAGAGCCAGGGTACCCAACTTCTGAGACCTCAGAGGCGTGGACAGCTCCAAAGATTGGATCCATGGCTGATCTTGGCCCAATTGGTAAACTAAAACCTTTTGGAACCTGGTTACCATGTTACAACCACTGTAAATCTTAAGAAAATAGCAAATAACCTGCTATTTTGAAGTGCCAAGGAGGTAAAGGGTACTTAGAATCCTGTAACCATGTCAATTCTGAATGATTTTCAATGGATAAACCCCAAAAGAGTAATTAAAACCCTTCTTGGACTTGTATCAATTGATTTACCTCATAGCAACCAGTGAAACACTAATATTTGCAATTCTACATAGATATGAGGTAAAAACTTCAGAAATTCATTAAAAATACAATTCTTAATGAATCTTTCTGAAACTTTCAGGACTAATAGAGAACTGTATTATCTATGGTAAAACCAAAAAAAGTCATGGTTTTACTAGTAAAATTAAAATTCTTACTTACAGTCCATTTTTGACTATTCTTCGTGAAACACTGAATCTTCAAAAATTCACAGTAATTACAACCTGTAATGAAATTACCAATAACATTGATAACTTTGAGAAATCAATGATTATTTTGGAAGAAAAGAAGATTTACAGATTTTACTCCTTTTATTCTTAACCATATTGGGGTTGGTAGTCACGTAAAAGCATCAATTAAGTAATTATGATAAGCTTACATGACAACAGATGATGCAATCAATAAACAAAAAGGTTTTATTTTTTTCTCACTGACTGGTCCTTCAGTTTGCTCCATGGCACTCCTCTGTGAGCTGTTGTTGACTTAAAAGAGGCTTCCTCTTGCTGTTTTTTCCTCAGAATCATCTTATTATCATTCAATTCATTATTACCAACAAGTAAGTATTGTTCATAGCTATTCTTAAGTGTTTTCACGTCTTTCAGAATCAATCAGAAAGACGTGAAATCATAGAATCCAACTATATATTGTTGTAATACTGTTATAAATTCATTTTGATCCTTAAAATCCATAATTCTATGTCAAATCTCTCTATCTTATCTGTCAATAAGTTCTTTGGAATATTAGTGAGTTATTTATTTTTAATTCTTAAAGTTTTTCTCTAAAATTAGTTTTCTTCAAAAATTATCATTATAATTATTCTTGCAATAGATAATTATATATTAAAATAGTTTTATCATTTTAATAAAAGAAGTTTTTTTATTAAAATCTTCTTGTAATTGATTCCTGTAGACAATTACTTCTCACTGTTAAAATCACTAGTAGTGTTTAACAGGTGAAAGAAATAATTCTTTAATTATTAAATTGTGGTTATAATAATACTTTATTATTATATTTCATAAGGATAGACATAGTAATGTTGATTAATAGTGATATTATCATCAGTTTCATAGTCACATCTTACAAATCAGGAGATTTCTCATCCTATAATGTTATTTCAATTAGCTTGTCAGTGTGAACCAGCCGGATAAATTTTTTTAGGAGAAGCCTTAGTAGGAGGTGAGGCGGTACATCAATTGGGCAAATTTGACAAATCTCTAAAAGATTTTAGTGGAGCCAATCAACAATTTTCAAGTGGAATCAACGGTATCATTGTAACCAAGTTCAGTGGATGATTTAGTACTAAATCTACTTGACTCTTTTTTTGTTTCTAAAAGAAGGAAATATTTAAAATCTGACTGTTTATTCATAAAATGATTGCTTATTAGGTTTGATACAATTGATTACAAAGTTGGGGCGGTTTTTTCATTGTCTAACCAATCTTGTTTGTTTAATGAGAAACTAAATTTTTGATAACATCTTAGGTGGGGAACTGTCAGGATGGGTCTATGTTGAAGTGGTAATAAAGCTATTTACAACTAAAACTATGACTGTGACACATGGAAAATAGCTTAAAATGCTTTCATAAGGGTTCAAGATGGTTTAATTTAATAATGAAAGGGCTTTACTATAAGGAATATAGTGGTGGTGAGCACTGTTGAAAGCCCTGGGTGCAGATTTACCTGTTGGGTTACAATAATAAAGACTACAATACTTTAAGTTAAGAGTATACCTGATTATTACCAAAGAGTAAAACTGTTTTTGACAGTTTACTACGTAGGGTATTCAAGAGCAGGATGGGGAGACAATTCTGGCTGTGAAAAGCTTCCTTTTTATCCTGAAATGAGGTGGAAAGGGTGCTAGACCTTTCCACGTAGAGGAAGTGATGTTTTTTCACCCTCCAGGACTGGCTTGTGGTTTGCAAACAGCCTGTATGCCCTTTATTGGGCTCAGATGTGGTTTTGAAACCACATCTGGGCAGTTTTCACCAATACAGGGTGAGAATTTTCATCGGGGGACCTCACAGCTTGATTCTGACATGTATGACACGTAGAATGCTATACAGAAACTGTAGGGGACCCCAGTATTGACTGAATTATGAGGTATTGAAGTATTAAAATGCTTCCTTGTCTGTTTGACACCTCATAATCAGAGTACAACTGTATCCTGTCATAATACAGCTGTTTTGGTCATATTGTGGGGTTATAACCTTCAAATGGCCATAACTCTGTCTGTTTTTGAGATATCATGCTCAACGTTAGTTCATTAGATAGCCCTGTATGAGCTTTACACAATTATACTTAATTTGGTATGGTTATTATTGAATATGACAAAGTTATCCCATGTACAAGGCTTTTGTACATAGGCGTGGTTTGGGCAAAAAGCTGTATTGAGTTTGTTTGCCTCATAACTTCTGTTATAGGTGAGATATGAAGAAGTGGATGGCACCATCAGATAGCCCTGATTATGCTCTTTCCAAAAAGACCCCACTTCAAGTATCCCACACTAAAACTGTAGAAGTTAGATGAGAAGTGAATGTTTTGTTCACCCTTATTTGGCCTGAATTTGACCATAACTCCAGTAATATTGGTGCTAGCTCAGTTTGGCTGATACCATTGGATTTCCCTGTCTTAGAACTGCATTTTGAGTACCCATTTGATGGGGTTAAGCCTTTCCTTCTAGATTTTAGATGAGAGGGGAAAATTAAGGTTTATGTTCAGCAATAACTTTGAGCAGGAATAACTTTGTTATTTCTTGTTTTATGCTGATGGGACTTAAGTTTTCAGAAAACCTGAGTTTCCTCTTTCTTTTGATATCTTTTTTGAGCTGATTTGGCTCAGCTCCATGTTTTGGTGGTATCTTGGCTATACCATTGGTTTATGGTATTTTGGCTGTCATGCTTGTGCTCTGGTTTTGAGTCACAGGCTGACATACCCTCTCTATAAAAAAGGCTCATCATTGATGAGACTGTTCAGTCCTCCTAGAGGCCCTGAATCTCCTTAGATGAAGGTTCCCATCTGGTATGGCATCCTCTGCCAACCATTTGTCTTTATTAGCTGTCTGGTGCTTGAATCTGACTAAGTATTGTCTTTGATCCTTTCCATTCAGTCTGATCTTCCTGGCCCTGATGATTTTACTCACAGGTCCTGGGGAGTCCTCCACTTCCACTATATCAGGTGGTGTGGGGTTCTTCTGCCTGGAGGGGAATTTGTCCTCCTCTGTTTGGAAGTATGGCTTGACTAAACTTACTGGGAAGACTGGGTGCTTCCTGGAAAATTCCTCTGTAAGTTTGATGTCCACTGCATTCTTTCCTATCAACCTAATGATAGTAAAAGGCCCTACAAATGAGTCCCTCATCGTCTTGGGTCCTTTAAGATTATTAAAGCTCAGTGTAGACACTAGCACCTGGTCCCCTTCCTTAAAGTCAGGTTCCATGTGTGTCTTGTCCCACCTCTGCTTATTATATTCTTTTGCCTCAGCTATGCATTTGGCAGCTGTGTCACAAGCCTTTTTCCACATATCATGGAAGTCTTTGGCTGTAGGGTAGATGGTTAGAAGATTCTTCTTCAAGTGATCCACAGGCAACAGGGGATTCCACCCTTTCTCTACCACTGCTGGTGTTTTTCCTGTTGTAGAGTGCTGACTGGAAATATAAGCCAGCTGGACAGCTGGTTGAGGGGTAACCCAGTCATGCGTGTATCCGTCATGGTCCTTGTATTCCATGCCATAGGCACAGAAGCGTCTAAGGATGTCCTCCATAGTCTGGATCATCCGCTCAGCTAGGCCATGTGTTTGGGGATGGTAAGCTGTGGAAAAAGCAAGCTTGGTGCCAATCATGTCATACAAGTTGGTCCAAAATTCTGATGTGAATTTTGGGTCCCTATCACTAATGATGATTTTAGGGACTCCACATGTAGATATGATGTTATTCCAAAATAACAGGGCAGTATCCATGGATGTGTCCTCCTTGTGGTATGGTAGACACCTCATGCTCTTGCTGAATCTATCAACTATGATTAGGCAGGCATTGTAGTTTTCTTTGCCTCCTGGGACAAGTCCTGTGACCCAGTCCATGTTGATGGTTTCCCATGGGTGCTCGGGTTCCTCTATCTGCTTAAGTAACCCATACTTCTTCCCATGTTTCCTGTTTGCCTTTTGGCATCTTTCACAGGTGTTTATGTATTCACTCAACTCCTGTTCCCACTTGGGCCACCAAGCTGTGCTTGCTACCCTCTCTTTGGTCCTGTCTTCACTCATGTGTCCCATGTAGGGGCAGTCATGGCATTCCTGCAGGATCAATGAGATGTGGTCTCTGTCTACCACTGTGAGTGCACTTGTGTGCTTTTCTCTGTGGTAGAGCAGGCCATCTATAAGGAAAACTTGTTATCCTTATAGGCCCTCAACCAGGGTTCTTCCAGTTGGGCTTCTAGTTCTGGACTCCTGTATTTTTGTTGAAGTAGTTTTAGTAGTATGGCAAACTGTTTGTTCTTGGCATAACACTTCAGTACTGCACCAAAATATTCATTGTGCAGTTTAGAGGAACTTATTCCCAATATTGGAGTTTCTGTCTCCTCTGAATCAGTGTTCCCACTGTCAGGGGTACCACTTTCTGGTGCCCATTCAGAAAATGTGAAGTTCTTCCTCCTATATATTTCCATCAAATGGATAGGGATTTTGGCTGCAACTTCAGGGTCATAAGCTGGGTTGCTCTTGACATTATCCAGTGGCCATCTGCATTGGTATGACTTTTACCTTCTTTGTATATAATGGTCATGTTCCCTATATACTCCTGGATGGTCATTTGCCATCTCAGCATATATCTATTTGTATTCTTCATGTTTAGTAAAGACTTTAAGGCTGTGCAGTCTGTGTAGACTTGAAAGACTGCACCCTCCAGATAATAATGGAGTTTTTCTAGAGCCCAGACTAGACATAGACATTCAGTCTTGGTGGCCCCATACCTGGCTTCTGAATTTTTCAGCTGCCTTGAGATGTAGCAAATTACTTCTTCTCTTGTGTCACAGGGGCTCTTATGGAAGAAAGAGGGCGTGGGACCCAGGAATCAAGAACTCACTTGGAGGGCTCCAAAAGATGATAAGAAATACTATGGAATATATTTCTTAATCAGGGATAAGAGAAAGGACAAATATGCCAAAGATAACAAAGAATAATAAGAATGAAGCCAAAGGACAAAGATAAAAGGAAGCCAAAAGCCAAGAAGCCAACCAAGTGAATCCTCAATTCACTGTTTCAACCTGACAGAAAGAACAATGGAATTAGTAAATGATATGACCACCAATATCCACTGATAGGCAAAGAAAGAAAAGAGAAAGGGTGCTAATGACTGACTTAAGCTTATCAGTATTAGCTTTAATAATGTAAAAGAAAAATAAATCCACTATATTAATTGACTGGGGAAAAAGTCCTCAGGTGATGAAAGGTAGCCGGTATATGTGAAAACTGAAAGATTGATCCTGGAAGGTGGATCAATGACTGTATTGTCCAAATTGGGAAATACAGTTCTGGCCATCTTGAAATTTGAACTGTGTGATGGAATTCACACATTTGAATATGAAATGGCCCAATTGGGCCAAGACCATACTGGTTGATTGAATGAGGCCTGTACGGATGAATTGAGTTGTCCAAGGAGTATTGAATACTTTATGCCTTGACAACTGATTGAAATGATGTAATACCTTTTGAGAATTGTCCTTTAATAATCCTGAATGAATTGTGCCAACCCAACTCCTGCAGATACAGGTGGTTGGGATCGTTGAATAGTCTTCTGCTTGCTGCCATGACTTGTCAGACTGATGAGCTGAATAATCCTCCTTTGAAATGGGCGTTGGGATTTGAGACCTTTCTTTGGAAAGGTGGAATTGGGTCCTGAAAATGTCACCATTGGATGTCTGAGCAAAAATGGTGCATAATGGTATATAATACCATATATGCACCATGCCTGCAACATTGAGTACGGATGGTATGAAGGAAAGGAATAAATCCCCTGGAGTTGAGGGCAAAGACAGACTGAGCTGATCTGGTGGCCTCTGGTGGCTGTCCGAGGCCATGGCTGAACTATTGGTCCATGGTGGTCTATGGCCAAAATTGGGTCCTATGGGCTTTATGGCCAAAATGGTGCCCATGAGGTTTTTGTTTATTTTTGGGTCCAAGGAAGTGGTGGCCAAAAAGGGCTCAGGTGGGCCCAATTGTGGTTTGGGACCCACCTGGCCCCTTTTGGCCTCATTGGATTAGGCCAAAAGGGGCCAAAATGGCCTACGGACTGCGGACTGTGGCCCACGGCCCACGGGCCGTAGCATCCGTAGGGGGCCTAAATGGCCTAAAAAGGCCATTTAGGCCAAAACCCCAATAATGAAAGGGGTTGCCCTGAATACAAGCATGATGGCTAGGGGGCCTGGAGGCCCCTAGAAGACAAAATGACCCCCCAGGCCCAAAATCAAAGATGAAGGCCTGGGGGTTGGTGATGTGGGAATTGGCCAAGAAGGCCAATGACAGCAGGATATGGCCTGATGCCATAAATGACCATTGGAAGGTGTTATGGCGTGGATGCCATAGAACACCAAAGGGGGCCAATTGGCCATAAAGGATATGACATGACCAATTGGCCCCAACTTAGCTCCAGGTTGAATTGCCGCAGCCATCAAGGAGGAGGGCCAAACTCGTGGTTGTGACAGTACCTTCCTACCTTGAATGGTGAGCTCCTGAGCACCAAGATAAGTTAGAAGCCTGTGGAGGCTGTTGAGACGAATTGGACAGAGGGGTCAGAGGTATTTGATCTTGAAAAGAAAATTTTGAACTGATAATTAATGTTGGCATATGAATTGAGGTTGACGTAGTCTTCTCTTGACATTTGGCTTTGAAAATGTTGGAGGATTGAATTTGACGTAGAAGTTTGGCATAAAGATTATAATAAAAGAAATTTGAAGAAAAGTAAAAATAAAGACACAGAAAAAGAAAATAAAAAGAAAGAAAAATTTTGGAAGGGGGATCCAATCTTCATCACGGATTTTGACAGTTGATTTGAGAGTGGCCAAGGACCTGGATAACAGAATTTGATGCCAGGTGCTCACAGAGTGGCCAAGGTGATTTTTTGAAAAGATTGTAGACCCCTCAGGGAAGTGCACACCAGGAGAGGAACTTACTTTTAGAAGATGCCAATCCTGCCAGTGCCATAAATAAGAATATAAATTTGATGAAGGAATGTCTTTAATTGGAGAACTTGGAAAAGAAAATGAAAATGAAAGGTCCATTTGCCGAAGTGAAAAAAAAATGGCCATAATTTTGCAATTAATGTTGAAGCCAGGCCAACAAATCTGTGTCCAAATTTCAAAGTGCTCACAGAGTGGCCAAGGGGATGCTTACAACAAAGAAGAGTAGAATACACCTAAAGGTGCATACCAGGAGTGGGACTTACTTTTGGTAATTCCTCTCCCCACCAAGCACCATAAAATGATCAAGCTCTTGAAAAATTGGGTCCTGGCTTGTCAGGATACAAAGAATGGAAATCTTTGACAAGTTCAGGACAATTCTTGAGGTTTTTGGCTGGTTCCCAAGTGGATCTTTCTGGGTCTTGGCTGAAACCTTTCCATTCCACCAGATACCATAATTTTCCTCTCTTGAGCTTTGAAACCATTATTTGAGAGACTTCCCATTCCTTTTCTTCTTCAATGATAATTGGAGGAGGAGGCTCTTGATGCCGATCTGGGATTGCTGATGTCTTGACTGGTTCCAAGAGTGAGATATGGAAGAATGGGTGGATGTATTTCCATTGAGATGGAAGCTTGAGGTGGTAAGCATGAGAACTGACTTTCTTCAAGATTGGAAAAGGACCCAACCATCTTTCAGATAGTTTTTTGGTGGGTCTGGTTAATTTGATATTCTTGGAAGAAAGCCATACCATGTCACCAGGATTGAAAACAGGTGGACTTGCTCTACCTTTATCTGCATACCTCTTAAACCAGTTTATGGCAGCTTCAAGTTCTCTCTTGACATCTTGCTGTACTGATTGGATTTTTCTTGATAACTTTCCAGCAGGATTATCTTGAGTGATGTGAACTGAATCAAATTGTGGATCTCTTCCATAAACAGTGAAAAATGGTGATTGCTTGGTTGAAGAGTGGTCAGAATGATTGTAGGAAAATTCAGCCAGAGGGAGCCAGGTGTTCAAATCATCTTGATGATAACTGACATAAATCTGAAGGTACTGTTCTAGTATCTGATTTACCCTCTCTGTCTTTCCATCAGTTTCTGGATGATAGGCACTTGACAAGTCTCTTGACATCTTAAGCTTCTGACAAAGATTGGTCCAGAAAGAAGAAACAAAGAGTGAACCTCTATAACTGACAATGCTTGACGGAAGGCCATGCTTTGAAAAGATATTCTTGATAAATAAATGGGCCAAATCCAGTGAAGTGGTTGAAGACATTGTTGGAATAAATACCACCATTTTTGAGAATCTGTCCACTAGGACCAGAATTGAATCAAAGGAATTGGACAGTGGCAGTTGAGTGATGAAGTCCATTGAAAGATAAATCCAAGGACCATTTGGAATTGGAACAGGTTTGAGGAATTCAAACTTCTTATGGTGAATATTCTTGTTTCTTGAACACTGTTGACAGGATGAAACATAATCCTTGATAAATTGAGTCATGCCGGACCAGTGGAAATCCTGCTTGACAAGTTTGAGAGTCTTCTCTTGGCCAGGGTGTCCAGCTAGAGGAGAATCGTGATGCTTATGAAGAATACTGAGTTGAATTGTGGAGTCATTTGGGACTACCACCCAATCTTTGAAGAGAAGAAGTTTGGAAGAGTAATCAAGAGAATGATCTTGGACAGATTTACCTTTACCCAAATCTTCAAGGATACTTCTGTACTGAGGATCTTGCCATAATTTCTTCTGGATTGAATCAATCAAATTTGAAAAATATTCCACCTTGAATGCAAAAAACTTTGAGGGTTGAACTTCATCTTCCTTAATGATTTGCTGAAGATTCATTGGATTCTTGCTGATGAAATCCTCCCCCCTCTCCCGATAAACGTTGTCCCCATGTGATAAGGCATCCAGAAGAGTAGCTAGGCAGCCAGGGCGCTAAGTGATTGAGAAATGAAATTCAGAAAGGAATTCAGCCCAACGGGCTTGACGGCAAGTGAGTACTTTGGATGTCATGAAGTATTGAAGGGAATAGTTATTGGTGAGAACTTCAAAAGCAGAAGACAGTGAAAGAAGAAAAGCCCTCCAACACTTGAGAGCCCAGACGATGCCAAGGAGTTCCTTGTCATGAATTTCATAATTGAGCTCTGCTGGGATAAGCTTGCGGCTGTTGAATGCCATGGGATGTTTTCCTGAGTCAGAGACCTGACTCAGTACAGCACCCAAAGGATAATCTGATGCATTGGTCTCTACAGTGGTGGGTAGAGAAGGATTGTAGTGGGAAAGGATTGGAGCGGTGGTGAAGGCCTCTTTGAGTTGGTGAATGTCAGGGTGAGTCTATGATAAAGGTGTATATAAGTATTTACAAGTTATAACTGCGACTGTGACACAGTAAAAATGGTTTTAAAAGATGATAAAGTTGATAATAAATGATTTAAATTAAGATTTTAAGGGCATTACTATAGAGATATAGTGTTGGTGAGCGCTGTTGAAAGCCCTGGGTGAAGCTTTACCTGTTGGGTTACAATAATAAAGACTACAATACTTTGAATTTAAGAGTATACCTGATTATTAACCAAGAGTAAACCTGTTTTTGAAATTTTACTATGTAGGTTATTCAAGAGCAGGATGAGGAGACAATTCTGGATGTGAAACACCTCCTTTTTATCCTGAAATGGGGTGGAAAGGGTGCTAGACCTTTCCACATGGAGGAAGTGAAGTTTTTTTCACTTTCTAGTACTGGCTTGTGGTTTTCAAACAGCCTGTATAACCTGTATTGGGCTCAGATGTGGTTTTGAAACCACATCTGGGCAGTTTTCACCAATACAGGGTGAAAAATTTCATCTGGGGACCTCACAGCCTGATTCTGACGTGTATGACGCGTAGAATGCTGTACAGAAACTGTATGGGACCCCAGTATTGACTGACATATGAGGTATTGAATTAAAAAAATGCTTCTTTGTCTATTTGACACCTCATTTTCGTGATTATGGGATATTATCCCATGGTAAGGCTGTATATGACAGCAAGTGGAATTTTAACCTTAAAGCAGCCATAACTGTGTCAATTCTTGAGATATCAACCTGAAAGTTGGTTCCGTGTGTAGCCCTGTATATGCTCTACACAATGGTACCTCATTTGATATAGGTATCATTAAATATGGCAAAGTTATCGCATGTACAAGATTTTGTACATTTGTGTGTTTTAGGCAAAAAGCTGTATTGAGCTTGTTTGCCCCATAAATTCTGCAGTGGTTGAGATATGGGGAAATGGATGAAACCATCAGATAGCCCTGATTGTGTTTTTTCCAAAAATACCCCACTTCAGATATCCCACACTAAAACTGTAGAAGTTAGATGAGAGGTGAATGTTTTGTTCACCCTTATTTGGCCTGAATTTGACCATAACTCCATTAATATTGGTGCTAGCTCAGTTTAAATGGTACCATTGGATATCCCTGTCTCAGAGCTTCATTTTAAGTACCCATTTGATGGGGTTAAGCCTCTCCTTCTAGATTTTAGATGAGAGGTGAAAATTAAGGTTTATGCTCAGCAATAACTTTGTTATTTCTAGTCTTATGGTGATGGGACTTATATTTTCAGGAAGAGGTGACTTTCCTCTTTCCTTTGATACCTTTTGAGCTGATTTGGCTCAGATCCATGTTTTGGTGGTATCTTGGCTGTACCATTGGTTTAAGGTATTTTGGCTGTCATGCTTGTGCTCTGGTTTTGAGTCACAGGCTGACATACCCTCCGTCTAAAAAAGGCTCATCATTGATGATACTGTTCAGTCCTCCTAGAGGCTCTGAGTCTCCATAAATGAAGGTTCCCATCTGGTATGGCATCCTCTGCCAACCATTTGTCTTTATCTGCTTCCTGGTTCTTGAATCTGACTAGGTATTGTCTTTGATCCTTCCCATTGAGTCTGATCTTCCTGGCCCTGATGATCTTACTCACAGGTCCAGGGGAGTCCTCCACTTCCACTATCTCTTGTGGTGTGGGGTTCTTTCTCCTGGAGGGGAATTTATCCTCCTCTGTCTGGAAGTATGGTTTGACCAAACTTACTGGAAAGACTGGATGTTTCCTTGAAAACTCCTCAGTAAGTTTGACTTCCACTGCATTGTTTCCTATCAACTCAATGATAGTAAAGGGTCCTACAAGGGAGTCCCTCATTTTTTTAGGTCCTTTGAGATTGTTGAAGTTCAGTGTAGACACTAACACCTGGTCCCCTTCCTTGAAGTCAGGTTCCATATGTGATTTGTCCCACCTCTGCTTATTGTATTCTTTAGCCTCAGCTATGCATTTGGCAGCTGTATCACAGGCCCTCTTCCACATATCATGGAAGTTTTTGGCTGTGGGGTGGATAGTCAGGAAATTTTTCTTCAAGTGATCCACAGGCAACAGGGGATTCCACCCTTTCTCCACCAGTGCAGGTGTTTTACCTGTGGTGGAGTGCTGGCTTGCATTATAAGCCAGTTGGACTGCTGGTAAGAGGGTAACCCAATCATGGGTGTATCCCTCATGGTCCTTGTATTCCATGCCATATGCACAGAATCTGCTGAGGATGTCCTCCATTGTTTGGATCATCCTTTCAGCTAGGCCATCTGTTTGTGGATGGTAAGCTGTGGAAAAAGCATGTTTAGTACCAAGCATGTCATATAAGTTAGTCCAAAATTCAGATGTGAATTTTGTGTCCCTATCACTAATGATGATCTTAGGGACTCCACAGGTAGATATGATGTTATTCCAAAACATCAGAGCAGTATCCATGGCTGTGTCTTCTTTATGGCATGGTAGACACCTCATGCTCTTGCTGAACCTATCAACTATGATCAAACAGGCATTATAGTTTTCTTTGCCTCCCAGGACAAGTCATGTAGCCCAGTCCATGTTGATGGTTTCCCATGGGTGCTTGGGCTCTTCTATATGTTGAAGTAACCCATACTTCTTCCCATGTTTCCTATTTGCCTTTTGGAATCTTTCACAAGTGTTGATGTATTCACTCAACTCTTGTTCCCACTTGGGCCACCAAGCTGTGCTTGCTACCCCTCTCTTTGGTCCTGTCTTCACTCATGTGTCCCATATAGGGGTAATTATGGCATTCTTGTAGGATCAATGAGATGTGGTATCTGTCTACCACTGTGAGTGCACTTGTGTGCTTTTCTCTGTGGTAGAGCAGGCCATCTATATGAAAAAACTTATTGTCTTTATAGGCCCTCAAACAAGGTTCTTCCAGCTGGGTTTCCAATTCTGGACTCCTGTTTTTTTGTTGAAGGAGTTGTAGTAGTATGCCACACTGTTTGTGTTTGGCATAAGACTTCAGTACTGCACTGAAATATTCATTGTGCAGTTCAGAGGAACCTATTCCCAATATTGGGGTTTCTGTCTCCTCTGAATCAGTGTTTCCACTTTCAAGGGTACCACTTTCTGGTGCCCATTCAGATAAGCTGAAGTTTTTTCTCCTATCTATTTCCATGAAATGCATAGGGATTTTTGCTGCAATTTCTGGGTCATAAGCTGGATTGCTTTTGACATTGTCCAGTGGCCATCTGCTGAGGCCATCTGCATTGGTATGGCTTTTACCTTCCTTGTATATGATGGTCATGTTCCCTCTATACTCCTGGATGGCTATTTGCCATCTCAGCATATGTCTATTTGTAGTCTTCATGTTTAGTAAAGACTTCAAGGCTGTGCAGTCTGTGTAGACTTCAAAGACTGCACCCTCCAGATAATAATGGAGTTTTTCTAGAGCCCAGACTAGAAATAGACAATCAGTCTGGGTGGCCCCATACCTGGCTTCTGAATCTTTCAGCTGCCTTGAGATGTAGCAAATTACTCCTTCTCTTGGTTCAACATCCACAATTTGTCTTTGGTGAAGGGTTGCTCCTAGGCCTTGACTGAATGCTGCATCTATATATAACTTGAATGGTAGTTCAAAGTCAGGGAAGATGAGCACAGGTGCATTAGTGAGTTCATATTTGATCTTCTCATATCCATCCCCCCTTTCCTTGGTTATTTCAAAAACTACATCCTTTGAACATAACTTGTATAAACTACTAGTTATGTGTGCAAAATTTTTGATATGTTTCTATAGTAGCTAGCAAACCCAAGAAAGGATTGCATCTCTTCAACGCTTTTTGGTACTGGTTTTTGCAGTACTGCTGCTACTTTATTCTGGTCAATTGCCAGACTAAGACCTGAGACTCTATTTCCTAGAGCCAGTAACTCCTGTTGGGCAACATTGCACTTTTTAAGTGAAATTTTCAGATTTGTGGGTGTGCATTTACTTAGCACTCTGTCTATGTATTGCACATGGTCTTCCCATGTCTCTGAGTATATAAGGATATCATCAATATATACTACCATCCAGCCTTCCAATATTTCTTCTTGAAATATTGTGTCCATCATCCTTTGGAAGTGGGATGGTGCATTTTTGATGCCAAATGGCGTTCTAGTGTACTCATATATGCCCATATAGCACATTATTATGAGTAATTTCATGGAGTTTGGTTTAACTCTATTCTGGTGGAAATCATTCATACAATCCATTTTGGTTATGTATTTGGCTTTAGCCAGTTTATCCAAGGCATGAGGTATCCTGGGTATAGGGTACCTGTCTGCTTTTGTGTAGTTATTCAGGGCTCTGAAATCTCCACACAGTATAGACTTTCCATCATGCCAGGTGATTAGGACTGGGGTGGTGATTTCCACTATTTCATTATGTCCAATATTCCTAATGACATCCATATCCAGGAGTTCATTGATATGTTTCTCGATTTCTTTCCTGGTTTCCAGGCTTGCTGGATAAGGAGGTCTCCTCACCATGGGTGGATAAGGCCTTTCCACATCCAGATATAGTTCTATATCATGGCCTTTAATCTTGCCTAATGGTTCTTCCCCAATGGCAAATGCTGGTCTGTTCTTTCTCAGCATCTTCAGTAAACTTAGTTTTTGTTTACTGGTAAGGGTAGTGCTAAACAGTCCCTCTCTGAATTCCTTCAGAAGTTCTTCCAGTGGATCTTGAGAAGATATCTGGTATATGTCAAGTAAAAATTTCTTTTCCTTGTTAGTACCAATGGTGATGTGCCTATCTTTACTGTTGTAAATGTCTATGCCATACATCCTCTGGTAATCCGTTCCCAGTAAAAACCCTTGGATGTGGGCATCATTAATCACTACAAACTCTGGGTTGAGTCGGATATTACCCTTCCTGTGGGGTATAATTATCTCTTTGATAATTGTCCCAATGGAAGTCATCTTCCCTGATGCACTTTTAAAGTTCTTTGCCTTAGTGGGCAAGAGCTGTTTTTCCCAGTTTGGGAAGTGGATATCCAGATAGTTTCTGGCCACTATGGAGCAGTGTGCTCCACTATCAATGATCAGTGGATGCTGAGCATTGTCAATACAAACAGTCATTTTTGTGGCTGTTCCATGTATATATGCCATTCCTTTGGTTGGTGTAACCAGGAATGTTTGTGCATCTTGTGTATGTTTGCACAAGTTTTTATTAGCAGTGTCCTGTGGCATGCCTGCTTCTAACTGTATTTCTCCTCCTATTCAATCATCTGGTATGAACAAAAGTACCAAAGTTCTCAAAGAACAAAAATTGAGAACCAATGAAATAAGGGAATACCTTGTTATGTATAGTGACCCAAATTTTGAAGATGAATGATGAGCATAAAAGGACATACCTGAAGCTACTAAATTTTTCAGAAGGCTTGGACACACTGGAAATAACAATATTACAAAGTAATATTCTTTTTTTAAGGGGAGGGAATGTTAGCCTCAGAAGCATTTTCATATACCCAAAAGACCACAAATAATAAAAAAAGATACAAATATAAATAAAATGAAGTTATTTATATCATCAAAATACAAATTAAAATATAAATACAAATTTATATACAAAAATAAAAATTTGTTCATAATTTAAAATAATAATTACATCAAGATTTAAAATTATGAAAATACATTTTTACTTGAAAAAATTAAGTAAAAATGAATTTTTAATAAAATTGATGAAATTAAAATATTTTTGGTAAAATTTTACATAAAATATATCATAATTTTTTATTCAATAAATAAACATAAGAAAATTATTTCACCATTGTATTCTTCATAAAAAATAAGGTGGGGTCGCCTCTGCATAAAATTTCTGTAACTAAACTCTAAATAAGCTTAAATCAAGTTTTGGTATTTTCTGTACAAAAGTTCAAAATCCTCCAAACCTTACTTTAATTCACATAACATGTGGTGTTAACCATCAATTTATGTGTTAAAATTGAGGTGTTAGGTGTAGTTTATAAGCTATGAGGAATTGAAGTATTTTTAATTGAAATGTCAAAATGTGCACATAAAGTTGTGTACTGTAAAAAATCAATTGAATTGCATGTGTCAATTACAAGTGTATTACATGATGAGGAATTAAAGAAAAAAAAATGGAAAGATTAATTCTGGGGGTAAAAGGAACTCTAGCTCTAAGGGGAAGCCAGACCCCCAAACTCCTTGCTAACAGGTGTGGGATGTCAAAATCCACACAAATGTTGATCACTTTTGGCTTGGAATTGAGTCACAGGGTCTGTGTCTCAATTGATGATGAGGTTTTGATACCAACCAGGGAAGTTTTAACTGTTGCCAAGAGGGTAAAACTCCCCTTTAGTTAAAACAATCTGAGTAAAAAAAAAATTAATTTGTTTGTATGTCTTTTAGACACATTATTATGTGTTTTGAAGGCTCTAGACAATGTATTACTACATTAATGGCTGATTTAAGGGTCTAAAATGGCTAAAACCAGCCTTTTTTGGTATAAACCAGGCTTCAATGATGCCATAATTGACTTTTCTGTTGTCAGAGTGTTTTCCACGACTGACAAGAGTAAATTTTACTTTTGGAGTAAAAAATTGATGGTTATAAAAGAATGTCTTTTTTGCCCCACTTTTCTCTTCATGTTAGAATCTTTCCCTTTGATAATTTGTTTGAAAACTGTTGAAAAAATAATTAAAAGATTCTAACCACCACTTTCATGTCTTTTTAGCCCTGTTAACCGGGTGAAAAATCATTATGATTTTTTTTGTAACCCTTATAATCATTTTTACCCCTGAACCACCCCACAATTGAATTAAAGCATTGTTCATCATTGTAAGCTTTGTCACTTTGATTCCAAATTCACTCTGGTCACTTTTGGGTGTGTTTTCTCTTTAAATATTGCTTTAAATAATTCTGTTCTTTAATTAATTGTTTTCAGTTCTTTGCTCAATTAATTCAAATTGAGACTTCTCTTGAAGAAATTTCTTTTAAAGCCTTAAATATCTCTTGTAGAGAATTTTTGATGAATTGTTACTGTTGGTAAAACAATAAATATACATGATATTGTTGTCTTATAGCTATAAAGTTAAAAGCAATAAAATCGGAGTCTTTTTTCTTAAAAATACCCTTTCATATTATTTTTAATCATTGCTTACCTTATACAAATTTTGAGAACAAGAAAAGTACTTGATTTTTTTGTCAAAGTTTCATATCCACACCTTACATATATTGTTGATATGATTTTTTTATTTGGGTAGAGAGGTCTCAAAAAAGTACTTTGAAGCTTTCAAAATAGTAAAGCAGGTTAATTTATATTTGCAGGGATAGGTGGACAAATAAAAAAGAAAGGTCCCTATTTATCATGAAGACGTGGATTCTGGAGCCTTGTGTCTATTTCTTATAGCTTGAATAAGCCTGAAAAAAGCTATCCTGTGTAAAAGGAGTTTATTTGGGAAAGTAAGAAATGAGGTATCAGGTGAAACAAGGTAGTATTAAAAAACTAAAATATTATTTTAATGGGCATTGTTTTGAAATAATCAAAAAAAAATTCAGAAAAAACTGATCCAATTAATCGAGTGTTTACCTGGAATTTATCAGGAAGATCTAGTAGAAGTTGTCCATCTATGGTATTTTTTTCAAGCCATACTTCACTGAAGTCAAGTACTAAACATTTAGCCACTTCCAATGTTTTTGGAGCAGTGGGAATGAACTCATTTGATTTTGAGAAAAATGCCTTGTTGAAAATATCCAAAATATATGCATTTTTCTCTTCCAAATGAGCTCATAAGGCCTTTCCCCAGAAATAACACTATTGTTTATTTAAATAATATGCAATGCTCCTTTAGCTGAGCTTTTTCTTAAATCTCTTGAGAAAACCATCAAGCCATTACACCAGATGCAAGAAACAAATCTAAAATATGATACAAGCGCTCAACTAATCCTAGTTTTGATTGTAGCTCCTAGTTTTAATTGTAGCTCCTAGTCTTGATTGTATCTCTGATAAGGTCTTAAGGTGTTCTTTTGAATTTTTCTGATGGAGCACAAATCCTTCAGGAATATTTACTGGAATAATTTTTGAATGTGCTAGTATCAGTAAATATCAAATAATAAGATGTCAAATGGAATAATTGAAATATACAGAAAAAAACATTACATAATTAATTGAATGGTCTTCCTCTTTTTCATCAAAGGTATTTTAAATTTGAGCTGAATGGAATGAATTTGTGCTCAGGAAGGACACTAGAAATTCCAGGCTTACTTGTTGAAATAACAGGGGATCATCTTATTTTGAATTGGTGATTTCAAACTTTTCAGTTTGGATGAGATCTTGTTCTCACAACCATATGTAATCACCCCCCCAATGGGTGTGTACAGCAAATCTAGCCTGACACCAATTTATGGCCAATTGACCATGTCTTCAGTTTGATGGCCAATTGGCCCCTTTTGGTGTATTATGGCCTTTGGGCCACATCCACCTCTTCTGGTCACTAATGGCCCCAAGCCTCATTTATAGACTCAGGACATATCTTGAAATCATTGGCCTTTCTGAACAATTCTCCACCTCACCAACCTCCAGGCCAATAACCTTACTTTGGGCCTGGAGGTTCCAATTTGTCTTCCAGGGAACTCTGGCCCCTCTAGCTAACAAATTGGCCAATTTCAACCCATGGCCTCTGGCAGCCACCAGAGGCCACCAGCTCAGTTCCAGAAAGGCTTTGCCTCAATTAAAGGGAAGACTTTTTCTTCATTCATGGACCCCATACCAAAGAATCCAGGCATGGTACATATATGGCATAATATACCATTATGCACCATTTTTGCTCAACAATCCAATGAACAACCATTTGAAGACCCCAAAAACCTAGCCCTGGAGGAATTGGGCTTTTATTTCATCTCAGGATTATTAAAATGGTAATTTCAAGAGGTTATAAATCATTCAATCAGTTGTCAAGGCATCAAGCACTTCAGTAATCCTTAGAAAACTCAATTGGTCCAAACAGGCTGTATGGCCTTGGCCCTTTTGGGCCAATTCATTTCACACTGTGGGAATTCAGTCACACGGTTCAATTCTCAAGGTTGCCAGACCTGTATTGACCCAAAAAAGTCGATACAGCTGGATGATAAACCCTGCAGGATGAGTCTTCAATTTTTCACATATACTGTAAGATTTGTCTATGAAAGTATTGACAATATTACTATTAATCAACAGTACTATGACTGTTCTTATGAAATATAATAATAAGAAGTATTATAACCACAAACAAATAATTAATTACTTAATTATTTCTTTTACTTGTTATACACTACTAGTGATTATAACAGTAAGCAGTAATTGTCTACAAGAATAAATTACTAGAAGAACCTAATAAACAAAACTTCTTAATTGAAATAATAAAATTATTTTGATATATAATTATCTTTTGCAAGAATAATTATAAGAATAATCCTTGAAGAAAACTATCACTAGAGAAAAACTTTAAGAACTAAGACAAAACACTTACCAATATTCCAAAGAACCTATTGAAAGATAATAGTAGAGAGGTTTGACAGATAATTGTGGATTTAAAGGATCAAAATTAATTTATGACAGGATTACAACAATACGTATTTGTTTTATATGATTTCACGCCTTTCTGCTTAATTCTGAAAGAATAAAACACTTACAAAAAATATCAGCTAATCTTACTGGTTGGTAATAATGGTATAATTGAATAATATGATGATTTTGGAAAAAACAGCAAGGGGAGGCCTCTTTTAAGTCAACAACAGGTCACAGAGGTAGGCCATGGAGGAAAATGAAAAAACCAGTGAGTGAGAAAACAATAAAACCTTTTGTATTATTGTTTAGATCATCAGTTGTCACATAAGATTATAATAATTACTTAATTGATGTTTTTACATGATTACCAACCCATTTATGGTTAATAATAAAAGGAGTAACAACTGTGAATCTACTTTTATTTCAAAATAATCATTTATTTCTCAAAGCTATAAATTTTATTGCAAATTTCATCATAGAGTGTATTTTCTGTGAATTTTTGAAGATTCAGTGTTTCATGTGGAATCATCAAAAATAGACTTTAAGTAAAAAATTTAATTTTACTTATAAAAGTATGATTATTTTTGGTTTTTGTACGAATTATACTGCTCTCAATTTGTCCTGAAATTTTCACAAAGATTAATCAAGAATTTTATTTTGAATGAATTTTTGAAGTTTCTACCTCATTTCTACATAGAATTGCAAATCATACTATATTGCTGGTTGCTACAAGGTAAATCAATGGATACTAGTCCAAAAAGGGTTTGAATTACTCTTGTAGGTTTTATCCATGGAAAATCATTAAGAATTGACATTGTTACAGGAGTCTAAGTTGCTTTTTACCTCCTTTGCACATCACAATAGCAGCTTATTTGCAATTTTCTTATGATTTAATGAGATTTTAACTTGGTAACTAGATTCCCATAAGCTTTTAGTATACTAATTTAGCCAAGGCTCAGCCATGGATCCAATCTTTTGATCTATTCACACTGCAGAGGCCTCAGAAGTTGGGTACCCTGGCTCTCTTTGATGTCTTTTGTCCCCCTTAGCTACTTCCATCTCAGAAATAGAAATTCAGGCTTAAAAACTGATATCATAATATTAAGTTCCAAAAACATGAATAACACTATTTTTAGTGTATATGTAACATGGGATTTCGCACATTCCCATTATTTTGGCATGAAATTGAGAAAAACAAAAATTTTCACAATTCTTTTATGTGGTATTGATGATGTGGTGTTGAAGTATTTTCCATATTACCACCTCTTAGAGTTAATTTACGCTTATGAACTCAATGGAGGTACCCTAGGTGAAATTTTCTGTGTAATCCAAATCTGGCCTTAAATCCATGGATTTAATTACTCACAAAAAAGTTATTCATCTTTTCTGAAATAATAAATGAGGAATTTTTAATATATGCATGACTTATGGGTAATTCATATTTCAGAATTTATTTTCAAAGATAGTTGTGGCGTATTTGAGTATATAAAATATACCTCAAGGCTCACATATACTGGCCACTTTTCCTTCCCTGGGGAGTTTTTCCCAACTTAATTAATATATTAGATTTATTTTTATCCTTATTTCCTTTTTGCATTATTACAGTAAATACTAATAATCTTAAGTCAGTAATTTGCACCTTTTTCTTTTCCTGTCAGTGGATATTGGTTGTAGTATCCTTTACTAATTCTATCATTCTTTATGGAAGGTTGAAACAGTGAATTGAGGATTCATTTGGTTAGATCTTTGGCTATTTGCTTTCTTTTATTATCTTTGTCCATTGGCTTCCTTTTCCTTCTATCTTTGACATAATTGTCCTTACTATTATTTCCCTTTGAAGAAATATAATATTTGTTTGTTTATTTCTTCTTTTGGAGCCCTCCAAGTGAGCTCTTGATTCCTGAGTGCCAGGACATTCTTTCTTTCATCAACAGCCCCTGTGAAATTATATTAATTAACTCATAATTTCTTTTCATTTTATTCATTCATTCTTTATAACTTCATACAATGATTTCATTGAAATTATGATTCTTTACTGCTTATGAATTGAATGATTTTTTGACATCTCTCAATTTTCTCTAATTCATTATTCATTCTTGAAAATTGAAAGATGGCTCATTTTTGCTTCTGTCTTTCTCTTTTAAATCTTATTTCAATAATCAATGCTTTTGAAATGTTAATTCAGGTTTTATTTTAATTTTTAATTGATTTTCAAATTGGTCATCAAGATTCTTCAGACACATTCTTGATATCAGGCTTGCATTTGATTTATTCTTCAAGAATTTTTATTTAAGGAAGAATTCACTTGATTTTGATTTTATTGACTCATTTGACATAAAATTGACATTGAGTTCAAGAAATTTTATTTACCTGAATATTATTAATTTTGCTGATATTTTCTCATCAAGATCTTGACATACATTGATTTTCCTCAAGAATTCATTTGATTAATTCATTTTCTGCAATATTTTGTTTTGATTGAATTTAAATATTGATTGATTTACTTCAAGACTTCATTTGACACATTGATTTATTGATGTATCTGAAGATTTTCATTTCATTAATCAATTTTTCCTCAAGATTTGATTTTGATTTTGACTTCAAGCTTTATTTTTGAATTGCCTCACGTTCCTCTTCTTCAAATCTTAATTTTTTATTCATTTATTTTCATTCTTATCCTGAAATAATGCCTATCCAACACTCACCTCCTGCAAGACAGACAAGATCTTGGGCCAGAACTCAAGCTGTTCTTACTCCAACTGCAATAACTCCTCTTTACAGCACCCCAGAAGTTCCTCAAATTGGGGCCCAATTAGACAGGGGACCCAGCTTGGAAGGAGCAGCACCATCAAGGAAGGAAGGAAGAGGGTCAAGAAGGTCAAGTTCCTTTTCTGTAGTAGTTGGCCGATTTCCAGGACTTTCAAGGACCAGTTTTAAAGGTAATGGGGGAGATGATGAAGAAGAGGAGGAGAGCTCTGTGGAAGAGGAAGAGTCTGATGGTACTTAAGGTGTCCCTGATCCTGTGGGGGAATCCCGAGGTACTGGAGGGCCAACTCTAGCCCAGTCTAATCAGCCTGAAACATCTTTGTTGACCATTATGCAGCAAATGACTCACATTATGGGCAATTTGCAAGCAGCTTTATCTTCTCAATTATCAAGATTACCAGCCTTAGAGACCCCACCTATGAAGGCACCAGAATTATTTGATAGGACTCAGCTCTTCAAAGTTAGAAGCTTTATTCAGTCTTGTCAATCAATCATTCATAATGATCTGGCAAATTTGTCTCAAGACAAAAAAAATTCCTTTATGCCACTTCATTTCTCATTTGCAGGGCTGAAAAATGGATTGAGCCTTATCTTTCCAATATTACCAATGAAGACCCAAGCTACCTTAATTCATGGAATCTTTTTTAATATCAACTCTTTACTTTATTTGGGGACCCAAATGAAGTTAGGTAAGCTGAAGCAGAGTTGGATGCCTTAATAATGAAAGAAGGTGGACATGTTTCCTTATACGTTGCCAATTTCATAAGTTTTGTTTTAACAATTGGAGATTGGGGTGAAAGGGGTCTCATCCACCATTTCAGGAATGGGTTGCCATCCAGCATTTTGGATGGATTGGCCTCCCATCCTTCAAGAATTGACTCTCTTCAAGACATAATTGATATTACCCTGAAGCTTGATACCTGGTACCATGAGAGGCAAAAGAAGAATAATCATCATCAAGAGAATAATCCTGAAGCCTCAAAGTCAAATTCTTCTCATCCTCAAATTTCTCCAAGTTCAAATCAAGCAAAGAAGAAGAATTTTCAGAAGAGGGACAAGCCCCATTCCTCTTTGTTGAATAAATATTTCAATTCGATGAATTTTGAAAAAGAAAGAAGAGTCAAGGAGGGCTTATTTACCTACTGTGGTGGGGAGCATAGTCTTGAGTCCTGTTTCAAAAGGCCTCAAAACAATCTTATCCAACTGGCAGGCAAATTTCCCATCCAGGGAAAATCCTGAGTGAAGATCATGTTGTGTTCAATGGCATTCACTGTTTTACATCCAAAGCACCATTGGGCATTCTTAATACTCATTTCAAGAATTCTTTAAATATTTTTGTCCTTTCTTCCCTCTTTGATATGTTTCAAGTCATTCTCATTGGTTCTGGTGCTACCAACTCATTTATTGAAAGGAAGTTTGCTCACAAGTACTCTTTGACCATGTCAGAACTCCCAGAGAACATTATCCTTATCATTTGAGTCTCTGAGTCCCCTTCCTCATTTTTGACTCACCATACCAAATACATGTGATGGGACGTTTTAGCCATTGAGAAGAACTCATATTGGGCTTTGACTTTCTTAATCATTTTAATCCATCTATTGTTTGGAGGCAAGAGCTGATCACCTTTAATGCTGATCATAGGGACTATTATGATCCTTCAAATTCCTTAGGTAATGACTTTTCTTCTGAAAAATCATGTGCAGCTTTGTTTGG
Source organism: Austropuccinia psidii (assembly GCA_023105745.1). NCBI lineage: Eukaryota > Fungi > Basidiomycota > Pucciniomycetes > Pucciniales > Sphaerophragmiaceae > Austropuccinia > Austropuccinia psidii. The sequence goes on from JALGQZ010000012.1 coordinate 36,174,892, forward strand.
TGATTCTAGAAACCATCATTTCCATCTTCTGTCCAAGGTGAAAGCAGAGAAACTTCCTCCTCACTGCACCTGTGATTATCATATACTCTTTATTAAAACCAAGAGTCAGATACACTCAGGGCCTACATTTCAGAGAATTTAGAGAAAGTTTTCATCTGGCCAAGCCCCTCTTCAACAGGAGCACCTGTCCTTTTTGTCAAAAGGAACAATGGTGGCCTATGTTTGTGTGTTGATTACCACAAACTCAATGCTGTTACTAGGAAGAACAGGTATCCTGTTCTCCTATGAATCAGCTTCTTACTGTTTTCAATGGTTCTTCTATCTTCCCAAGATTAATTTGTGTTGTCAATATAACCTGCTCAGAATCAAGGAGGGTGATGAACACTTGACAGCTTTTAGAAATAAATATAGCAGCTATGAGTATATGATATGCCATTTGGGCTCACCAATGCTCCTACCTCTTTCCAAAATCATGTCAATGATATTTTCTATGATCTTCTTGATGTGTACATTGTGGTTTAGTTGGATGTATTATGGTCTTTTCCAAATTTGAGGAAGTACATGTCACTCATGTGTCCACCTTCCTTGCCAAACTCAGTGCAAATAACCTATTTGCTAAGGCCTTCAAGTGCCTATTTCATGTCTCTTGTGTAGAGTATTTGGGTTTTGTTGTTTATTCTGGTGACCTCCAGATGGACAAAGAAAAGGTCCAGAAAATTCTCACTTGGCCACCTCCAAGAAATCTCAAGGCTCTTAAATCCTTCCTTTGGATTGGTAATTTTTACTCCCATTCCATCAAAATTTATTCAAAGAAAATTAGTTCACTCACCAATTTCTGCAAAAAAAATTCCTGATAGGCAATTTTATGATCAGGGCATATATTCATTGTTTTTAACTCATATCTCTTGAAATATACATGATCAAGACTTAAACCAAAAATAAAGTTGGAATTTCATTCCTTCACAAATACTGTGAGCCTTAGAGGTATTTTCATATACACAAAAGACCACAAATGATAAATTAAGATACAAATATAAATAAAATAAATTTATTTATATCATAAAAATAAAATACATTTATTTATATCATAAAAATAAAAAATTGAAATATAAATACAAATTTAGATTTAAAAATCAAAATTCAATTATAGCTTTAAAATAAAATTACAATAAAATTTAAAAATTAAGAAAATACATTTTTACTTGTAAAAATTAAGTCAAAATGAATTTTTAATAAAAACTATGCAATTAAAATATTTTTGGTAAAAATTCATATAAAATATATTATAACTTCTTATCCAATTAATAAACATAAATAAATTATCACACCATTGGATTCCTCATAAAAAATGAAGTGGGGTCACTCTTGGATGAAATTTCTGTAACTCAACTCTAAATAAGCTTAAATGAAGTTTTTAGTATTTTTTGTACAAAATTATGAAGATCCTTGAAACCTTAATTTAATTCACACCACATATAGTGTTAACCATCAATTTTTGTGGTAAAATTGAGGTGTTGTGTTTAGTTTAGAAGTTATGAGGAATTGAAGTATTTTCAATTGAAATGTCAAAATGTGCGCATGTATTACATAAGTGAACTTTAATTTACATATGAGGTATCAATCATTACAGATGTGTAATTAAAAACTCAATTGAATTACATATGTAAATTATAATTGTATTACATGATGAGGAATTAAAGGAAAAATAAATTGGAAAGATTAATTCTGGGGGGGAAAGACACTCTAGCTCTAAGGGGGAGCTAGACCCCCAAATTCCTTGCTGACAGGCATGGGATGTCAAAATTCAAGCAAAATTTCATTACTTTTGGCCTGGAAATGAGTCACAGGGTCTGTGACTCAATTGTTGATGGGGTTTTGAAACCAATCAGGGTAGTTTTACCTGCTGCCAAGAGGATAAAACTACCCTTAAGCCAAAAGAATGTTATTAAAGACAGTTTTAACTGGTTTCTACGCCTTTTACACACATTCTGACATTTTTGAAGGCTCTAGACCATGTATTGCTATAGTAATGGCTGATCTAAGGGTCTAAAAAGGCTTAAACCAACCCTTTTTGGTCTAAACCAGGGTTCAATGATGCCATAATTGAATTTTCTGTTGTCAGACTGTTTTTTACGACTCAAAAGAGTAAATTTTACTTTTGGAGTAAGAAAACTGATGGCTATAAAAGAACTTCTTGTTTTCCCCACTTTTCTCTTCATGTTAGCATCTTTTCCTTTTATAATTAGTTTAAACACTGTTAAGCCAATCAATAAAAGATTCCAACCAGCCTTCTTTAAATATTTCAAACCTTTTAACCACATGAAAAAATCATTATAATCATTGTTTGTAACTCTTATAATCATTTTAGCCTTGAACCACCCAAAAAGTGAATGAAAGCATCTTTCATCACTGTTAACTTTGTCACTTTGTTTCCAAATTCACTCTGGTCACTTTTGGCGTGTTTTCTCTTTAAATATCTTTTTTAGAGACTTTTTTCTTGAATTAATTTCTTGCACTTCTTTGCTCAATTAATTCAAATTGAAATTGCTCTTGAAGAAATCTCTTTTGTAGCCTTAAATATCTCTTTTAGAGTATTTTTGGATAAGTCTTTATTGTTGGTAAAACAATAGATTTTTATTATATTATTGTTTTATACTTACAAAGTTAAAAACAATAAAATTGGTGTGTTTTCTCTTTGAAAATACTATTTCTTCTACTTTTAAATAATTTTACCTTATACAAATTTTGAGGACAGGAAAAGTACTTGATATTTTATCAAAGTTTCATATCCACACCTTACAAATACAGATATAGAATTTATCTCACAAGCTATAAACAATTTGATATCTTGCATAGGTTGATTGAACAAAATTGATGTAGCTGTCACCACTTTGTTGTGAGAGTGGTTCAAACTTAAAATAAAGTGGACATTCAGGTTTTGCTAGCTTATGCGTGAAGGATTATGTAATTTCTATCATTATATTTAAGTTATAGCCACTTTAAATCATTTTTTGAAGTTTATAATACTAAATTTCATCAGAAAAGATGAGTTACAAGAAAAATGATCAAAAATAGTTTTGATGATGGAATGAAATCCTCTTGGATGTAAATTGATGAGATGCCAAGCTATCAAAATTCATTGCAGAATGGTGGTAGCATTTATAAAACAAAATATATTAATGACTAAATTTTAAGCTTCAAATGGATAATTTATGATCACTCTCTCAATGGGGGTCTTCTACGTGAATGAGGTGTGGAACTCCGTAAACTGGGGCTAACTTATGGACACCTCAAGATATGGTAAAATGGGAATACACTGAAGATTGGAATAGAATTCCATTCCTAATCAAAGAAATATAAGACAACAGCAAAAAAAGAATAATATTAAGAAAATAAAAGAGCCAACCGCAAACAACTCCCAGTACACTGTTTCAACCTGTCAGAAAGAAAGAGATGGGTTAATTAGGATATGGCCACCACACCTCATACTGTACAGGCTAAGAAGGAAAGGCAAAGACTACCTTAAAATTAATAATTATAATACCCAAATATTGGGATAAGAATATTAATAACATAATAAATCAGCTGAATTAATTAGCTGGGGAAAACACCTCAGGGGGGAGAGGGAGGGGCTGGTATATGTGAGTATCACCAGCCCCATAAGGTGTGGAAATGAAAATTTTATTGAAAATCAAGTACTTTCCCTGTCCTCAAAATTTGTTTGAGGTAAAAATTGATTGAAAATAGTAAGAAATAATATTACAATAATTTTATAAAGATTTATTGTTTTACCAACAATAAAATTTATCCAAAAATACTCTACAAGAGATATTTAAGGCTACAAAAGAAATTTCTTGAAGAGAAATTTCAATTGGAATTAATTGGGAAAAGGACTGCAGGCGATTCATATAATAACAGAGTCTTTAAAAACACTTCTAAAGATGAAACATTCCTAAGAGTTACCACAGTGAATTTGGAAACAAAGGGACAAAGTTAACAGTGATGAAAGATGCTTCAATTCACTTATGGGTTGGGTCAGGGGGAAAATGATTATAAGAATTATAAAAAATGATTACAATGATTTTTTTGCATTGTTAAAAGTTTTAAAATGATAAGAAAAGGGTAGTTGGAATCTTTTATTAATTTTTTTAACAGTGTTTAAACTAATTATAAAAGGAAAAGCTTCTAACATGAAGAGCAAAGTGGGTATAAGAAGACGCTCTTTTATAGCCATCAATTCTCTTACTCCAAAAGTGAAATTTTCTCTTTTCAGTCGTGGAAAACACTCTGGCAACAGAAATGGCAATTATGAAATCATTAAAACCTGGTTCAGACCAAAAATGGGCTGGTTTTAGCCATTTTTTGCTATTTTCAGCAATTTTGGACCCTCAAATCAGTCATTGCTATAGTAATACCTGGTTTTAAGCCTTCAAAACCCGTCAAAATGTGTGTAAGAGAGTTAAAAACCATTTAAAACTGTTTTTACAATGTCTTCTTTATCTTGAGGGTAGTTTTACCCTCTATGCAACAGTGGAAACTGCCCTGGTTTGTATCAAATCCTCATCATCAATTGAGACACATACCCTGTGACTCAATTGAGGGCCAAAATTGATGAAAGTCTGCATGAATTTGGACATATTGGGCCTGTGAGCAAGGAATTTGGGGTTCTGGCTCCCACTTGGAGCCAAGATTCCCTTATCCCCAGAATCAATCTTTCCAAATGATTTTTTTTAATTCCTCATCATGCATTATACTTATAATTTACATATGTAATTAAATTGAGTTTTTCCAGTAATAAACTTTAATGATTGATATCTCTTATGTAAATCAAATTTCACTTATGTAATAAATGCCCAAATTTTGACATTTCAATGCAAAATACTTCAATTCCTCATACCTTTTCAACTACACACAAGACCTCAATTTTAACACAAAAATTAAAGGTTCAAGCCACATGTAATTTGAGTCAAATTAAGGCTTTGAGTATTCTCAACTCTTGTACAGAAAATACTAAAAACTTAATTGAAGCCTATTTAAAGTTGAGTTACAGAAATGTTACCCAGAGGTGACCCCAACTTATTTTTTATGAGCAGTCTGATGGTCAAATAATTTCATATGTTTATTTGTAGGATAAAAAGCTATGATAATTTTTATTTAGATTTTTTGCAAAAATATTTTAATTTTGGTATATTTGTCAAAAATCCATTATTACTTAATTTTTTGCAGTGAAAATGTGTTTTCACAATTTTAAATTTCAATGTAATTTTATTTTAAATTATAAGTAAATTTCAATTTTTGTGTATAAATTCATACTTATATTTTAATTTTTGTTTTGATAATATGAATAAATTTCTTTTATTTATAATTGTATATTGTTTTATTTTTTGTGGTCTTTTGGGTATCTGAAAATACCTCTAAGGCTCAGGAGCCCTTATCCAGACAAAGAGTTTTCATGAGAGGTATTGATGATTGAATTGAATTTGGCCAATACAGTTCCTTTACAGCTTGTACAGGGTCTGTACAAGAGGTGTGGTAGTATTGAGTGATCATACAGCTTCAGGATGGTGTATCCAAGCTGTATTGGGTAATTCCCGCCTGTACAGAAGTTGACAGACTGTATTGATGAACCAGACTATATGCATGTTTCAAAAGGGAAGATTGCTGAAACTGATTACTGATACACACAGTGGATTTCCAATTTTGCGGTGTTTGAGTGGGTGTAATATTGAATACCCTTACCCCTGACAATTGGTTGTTACAGTATCCCCCTCTTGAACCTGGTGGGCTCCTGAACACCATGATACCCTGCCACTGTTGAGTGGCATCTCAATATCCCCACATTTCTTTGAAAAAACTTTGTTTTTGACTTTATTTTCCTCTTAGCCATTATCCTGAAAATCCATTCTTCCTCTTCATTTTCATCCTTGATTAAACTATCTTCCCCCTTCTTTTTTTCTTGAGTAAGTCCTTCTCAACTTTCAAAATATGATTTTTCTTTGAATTCATTCAGGAGCTTCTTCTAAATACATGGGCCTTGGGTTGTTTCCCCAAAAGAAGGCCATAGTCCTCTTCTTCTCAATATATGATTAAAAATGAGTATATGAACATATACCTCATTATGAATTGGCCAAATTTATTTTTGGACCCTTCTTGCCTTCATTGAATTTTTTAAAGAGATCAAACAAGGGGTCTTGTCCCCATTTTCTTTGAAGAAATGGCCTTAAAAAATCCCCTTGGGGCCATTTTAGACCATTATGGTGAAATTGGGTCCTGGCCATCACCATAGCCATTCTTGAAAAACATGGTTCTAGCCCATTGTTTGGCCTATTTGGGGTCTTTTGGTGGTTTGGTGCCTTGCAGTCTGCAGGCCATAGTGCACAGTCTGTGGGCCATGGTTCACAGTCTGTGGGGGCTATTGAAGTCTCCCTGGGCCCAAATATGCTGGGGCTTCAGGGGGTCTATGAGCCTGAAAACCTGTACTTGCTTACCTGATATACTGTCTCACTCTTCAATTTTATCTTACTTAACTATTAGGTTCAAGCCTTCACTTAAAAATTAAACTTTTTTCTTAAATATTGATTGTTAATAAAATCATTATATGACATCATTTGACTTTGTAAATATAATTATTATTTCATTTTCTTTTTATGATGTCATAAACTATTTACATGACATCATCTCAATTCTTGCATTTACAATATTTAAGAGGATCATTCTTACCTTTGAATGATACCTCAGAGCTCAATTTTATATATATTTTCTACAGTTACAATTAAATAATTTATTAATTTAAAAAATATAAGCTCTCTGAAGCTTTTGTTTAGTAATCTATATTACTTAAAATTATAAATTATCTTTGATATTATTAGTGAAGCTCATACCACTAATAATAGTATAATTTAACTACATTGATGTCTCTGTTATCTCTTTTTAACAGTATTCCACTCTAAATTGACATATTAATTCCTTTTATATGAACTGGAGGTTGCAAAAGAGATCCAAGATTGCAGTGTCCATGGACCAAACTTCACCTACATGGCCTAAGCCCATTTATATGGTGCTTGATCATCAAGACCCTGACCGCCCCAAAGTTGAAGGGGAGGTCCTGGGTGGATGATTGAAACCCAGGAGGGCCTTTGATCTCCATTTTTAGGACTTTGGGGGGGCCATAATTGAGTTATGGCCCCACTCCCTTGGTGAGTTGTTCAGCCTTGAAGTGCATTATTCTGATGCCTTGAAGTCTTCTAGTGGCATAATCTTTATTCATTAGTTCCAAACTAACTGAACTCCCTGAATCTTCCCCTTTTGCGCCGCCATCATCTGTGCTTTGTGGTTCTGGAATCATCCTTTGGTTGGCTTCTTCTGGCCACTGTGATCCTGCCCAAACCTATTATGGTTATAAAGAAGTTGAGGCTCTTGATCCTGCTTTTGAAGATTTTTTGGCAAAAGGAAAGGATTGTTTTCAAAATTACAATCCAAGATCTTCAAATTTTTACTTTTGCTTTGTTGGGAAGAAGCCATGTCATTGTACTGCACTTCCCGCTTGCAGGGTCAGAAGGTATTTATGGAGTAAGAAAGATGGGCCTTTTGAGAAGGATTTCCCAGTTTCTGAGGACCCTACCCCTGATGGTACCTCAGGGTATTCCAATTGTGAGTATGGTGAATTTCTTGCTTGATTTGAATACTGATATCTTGCAATAGTGACTGGATCTAGGCAGAGGGATGTGGCCATATGGACTAATATTTGAGGGCCCATCCCAGTTGGTGGTAGGCCAATTTATTCCAGCTCAGAAGTCCCAATCTCCAGGCTCAATACTGAAGGTGTAGTGAAACAAATAAGACAAACTGCCTATTCCCCACCTGATCCTGATGCTGAAGTAAGTGATGAGCTGGATGGTGAGGAAGTTGAGGTGGTTCAGAATTCTGCTGGGAAACAATCCAGTACTTCACGTTCTAATCCCCCTGCCAAGAGATTCAAAAGTCAGATAATTCCCAGTACTCCCAGAACTTTCCAACTAATCCTTTTTAGAATTCCAACATCTCTTCCTCCTGCTTCACTAGGTTCTTCCACCACTAGGCATGCCTTTGGTTCCAGAAGTAAGAACATCCCCCATCCATCAGTCTAGGAATTCCCCCATAGTCACCAATCAACTGCTCCAACCTGTGGCCAGCCCCAGTAGAAGAAGAGGGGAACTTTCTCCTTTTCATTTCCTGCCACTCAAGTACTTCAGAAAAGGGATCATTAGCCTATCCAAGCTACCAGAGAGGATCTGAATACAGTGAGTAAAAATCAAGATGCTGTTGCCAGGGTATTTATTAGAGTTGATAGTAATAGTAGGGAGGTAATTGAGTATGCTAATGATAGGAATATTCCTGGTACTGCCTCTGAGGAGATGGCTGAAAAATTTGCCTGGAATGAAGATGAATTTATTAATGATTTCCAGTGAGCTTGTGATTATTTTTGTAGAGATAACTACTTTCCTTGGCCTTGTTTGTGTTTGGTTTAATTTATATGCCCACTCTTATAAAATACTAAAAAATAAAATAAAAATGGAACCTCCCAATACATGAATTTGGAGGGGATTCTGCTCCTTTATAAAGAAATCAAAAGAAACAAAATTATAAAAGTAAAGAAATGAAAGAAATTGAGAGAAAAAGAAAGTAAAGAAAAAGATATAAAGAAATCTCTGAGGTTTTTCCTTCCTGTGGTGAGTTGCTTTATTTTGGCCAAGAATTTTCTGAAAGATAAATACCAACCATTTGATGCTCACAAAGTGGCAAAGGTGATGTTTTACAAGAAGTAGAGCCCTCAGAGATGATTACCAGGAGATAGAGCTTACTTTAATAACTTCCACTCCCCACAAAGCACCATAAACAGATAACTTTCCCAAAATTAACTTTGAAGTAATGAATGTCTTGAATAATGATAATTGGAATAAGTTGGAAAAGGAATAATAAAAGAGAAAAGAAGGAATTTGGCCATATCTTGAGGAAAGGTCCACATTTGAGGGTATTTATGTTGCAAGGCCTTCTGAATTGGTAAAAAGAATTTACAAGGGCTCACAAAGTGGCCAAGGCAATTCTTAAAACAACATTTGGGTAGAATACCCCCTTTCAGGTGCATTACAGGAGAGGAACTGACTTTCATAAAATCCAATCCCCACCAAGCACCATGAAATTAAACTCTTGAAGAATTTGGGCCAGCCTTGTCAGGATACAATGAATGGAAAGACTTGAAAAGGTCTGTTGAATTGGTAATGTTGGAAGCTGGTTTCCAAGTTGTTCTTTCTGGGTCTTCACTGAATCCTTTCCACTCTACAAGATACCATACATTACCTTTTTTACGTTTTGAGTCGAGAACCTGAGCCACTTCCCCTTCTTCCTGCTCCTCCATTAGAATTGGTTATGGTTGCAATTGATTTTGATTTGGGATACTTGACTTCTTGACTGGTTCTAGTAATGACACATGGACAACAGGGTGAACTGACTTCCATGGAAAAAGAAAACTTGAGGTGATATGCATGGGTTTCAACCTTCTTCAAGACTCCAAAGAGTCTCAAACATCTTTCTTAAAGCTTCTTGGTGGGTCTTGTAGTCTTGATATTCTTGGAGGCTAGCCATATTTTGTCCCCAGGTTGCAAATCAGATGGAATTGTCCTACTTCTATCTGTATACTCCTTTAATCTCCTTTTTTCTGACTCTAATTCTTCTTTTTCAACTTTCTGTACTGATTAGAGTTTTGTTGATAGCTTTTCAGCAGGTGTATCTTGAGAAATGTGAATTGAGGCAAAGCTGGGATTTCTTCCATAATGTCACAGGGGCTCTTCGAAGTGAAGAGGGCCTGGCACTCAGTAAACTGGGACTCACTTATGGAGGGCTCAAAGATATGGTAAGAAGGAATACACTGAAGAGTGTTAAAGATAAATTGCTAAAAGAATAAATATAAGAAAAGCAGCAACAAGAAATAAGAGTAAGAAATAGAAGAGCCAACCACAAACAAGTCAAAGTCCACTGTTTCAACCTGTCAGAATGGAAAGAGAAGGGTTAATAAGGATATGGCCACCCAACTCATACTGTACAGGCAAAGAGAGAAAAGGCAAAGACTAACTTAAAATTAAATAATTATAATACCCAATTATAAGGATAAGAATAATTAGAAAATAAAAAATAAACTAAATTAATTAACTGGGGAAAAGTCCCCAGGGGGGAGAAAGAGGGGCTGGTATATGTGAGAATCACCAGCCCTGATCCAGAGGAAGAATTTTCATGAGAATAATTGATGATTGAATTGAGTCTGGCCAATACAGGTCCTGTACAGCTGTACAGAACCTGTACAAGAGGTGTGGTGTATTTGAGTGATCATACAGTTCCATACTGGTGTATTGAAACTGTATTGGGTGAATCCAACCTGTACAGGTATTGACAGACTGTATTGATGTACCAAGCTGTATGCATGTTTCAGAATGAAGATTGCTGAAACTGAATGCTGATGCAGATACTGGATTTGCTGATTTGGGGTGTTTGAGTGGGTGTATGAATGAATACCCTTACCCCTGATGGATGGTTGTTTCAGTATCACCCTCTTGAACCTGGTGGGCTCCTGAACACCATAATACCCTGCCACTGTTGAGTGGCATCTCATTATCCCCACATTTTTTCAAAAAAATTTCTTTTTAATTTTCTTTTCCTCTTGACCATTATCCTAAAAATCCTTCATTACTCCTTCCCTGTCAAATTCAATTAATTCCCCCTTTTTCCAAGTTTGAGTAAGTATTCCACTTCAAGAATATGCATTTCTTGTCTTCTGATTCAATCAACCATGCCCTTGCGATGTGGCCTTGGGATATATCCCAGAATAAGGACCACTGAGCTCTTGTGCTCAAAAAATGATGCCCAATGAGTATATGAAGTGTACTCATTGGGCAAGGCTGAATCCAATGGAACTTTAAAAACTTTCCTCCAGGGGTCTTGTCCCCATTGTCCATGGAAATGGCCTCAAAACAGCCCTCCAAAGTGCTTTGGGCTGTGGCCTCTACCCTGATGGATCTTGACCTATTTTGATTTTTATGGCCTTTTGGGCCTTTTTGGGTACTCTGGTGAAAATGGCCATATTATGTCTTTTTGGCCATATTTGGCCTTTTGAAGCCTTTGGGGTCTTACGGTCTGTGGTCCGTGGGGGTTATTGGAGGCCCCCAGGCCCAAATTTGCTGGGGACCCAGGGTGGCCAAGGGGCCCAGAACTGGCTCAACCATAGATATCACCATACATGGCCTGGACCCATTGATGGGGTCCAGGACCATCAAGATCCTGGCCTCCCCAAAGTTGCAGGGGAGGCCCTGGGTGATGAGTTCAGCCCCAAAGGGGTATGAATCTTCACCTTAGAGGCTTTGAGGGGGGGCATAATTGAGTTATGGCCCCATTTCCTTGAGGTCAAATTCTTTTTTCTTGATATGGAGTGGATTGATTCTGACATCTTGAATCTTCTGCTTGCATATTCTTCAGCTATGAGTTGCAAACTGACTGAACTCACTGAATATTCCCCTTCTGCACCGCCACCGTCTGTTCTTCATGGTTCGGGCGTCTTCAGTCAATTGTCCTCCCTTTCCATGGCGTCTTCTGGCCATTTTGATCCCTCCCAAACATATGATTGGTTCAGAGCAGTTGAAGTTCTTGATCCTGCCTGTACTGAGTGTTTGGCCAAGGGTAAGGATTGCTTTCAACATTACAATCCTCAATTGTCAAAATGCCACTTTTGCTTTGTTGGGAAGAAGCCATGCTGCCGTACCGGATCAACTTTTTCCCAGTTCAGGAGACACTTATGGAGCAGGAAAGATGGGCCTTATGGGCAGGAATTCCCCATTCTTGAGGAGCCTACCCCTGATGCAACTTCTGGATTTTCTCAATGTGAGTGATTTGCATATTTTGATTTAATTGGTGCTGATATTTTGATGTAGTAACTGGTTCCAGGCAGAGGGATGTGGCCAGATGGACCAATGTTGGAGGGTCCATTCCAACCGGTAGTAAGCCCATACACTTCAGCTCAGAAATCCAAATCTCAAGGACCAATGCTGATGGAGTGGTGAAAGTAGTGAAGAAACTAAGAAGAATTGTTGATTCCCCAACAGATCCAGATGCTGAAGGAAGTGATGAGTTGGATGGTGAAGAAGTTCAAGTTATTCCTCATTCAATTGGCCATCCGTCCAGCAACTCCTCTTCTCACCCCCTTGCCAACGCCAGATTTCAAAGTCAAGTTATTCCCAGCACTCCAAGAACTTTTCAACCAATGCTTGCTTCCATTCCTACAACTCTTCCTCCTCCTTCACCAACTCCTTCCCACACCACCAGGCCTGCCTTGAATCCAGCAGTAAGACCATCACCAGTTCAACAGTCCAGGAACTCACCCATAAACACCTCCCGTCAACTCCAACCTGTGGCCAGCTCCAGCAGAAGAAGAGATGGATTGTCCCCTCTGCCGTTTCCTGCCGCTCAAGGTTTTCAAAGAAGAGAACATTGGCCTATCCGGGTTACCAGAGAAGATCCCAACGCGGCTAGTGAAAGTCAAGATGCTGTGGCCAGATTGTTCAGGATGGTTGATAGAAATAGCAGAGAGGTGATTATGTATGCCAATGACAGGACTATTCCAGGTACTGCTTCTGAAGAGATGGCTGCAAAATTTGCCTGGTATGAAGATGAGTTGATAAATGATTTTCAGAGAACTTTTGATGATTTGGGTAGAGATAACTAGTTTTCCTTTTCCTTGTTTGTGTTTGGTTTGCCTTCTATCCCCACTCTTATAAATACTAAAAAATGAAAAAATAATGGAACCTCCCAATACATGATTTGGGAGGGGATGCTGCTGCTTTAAAGAAATAAAAGAAAGAAAATTATACAAGTAAATAAAGAAAGAAAAATAAAAGAATAAGAGAAAATGAGAGTAAAGAAAGAAATAAAGAAAAAATCATGATGGTTGGTCCTTCTTGTGGTGAGTTGCTTGCTTCTGGCCAAAAAATGTCTGAAAAATGAAAACCAAGCATTTGATGCTCACAGAGTGGCCAAGGTGATGTTTTACAAGAAGTAGAACCCTCAGGGATGCATACCAGGAGATGGAACTTACTTTCATAACTTCCACTCCCCACCAAGCACCATAAAATTGAAAAATATTGCCATAAATGACTTCTGAGATGAATTGCCATAAATGACTTCTGAAAAGAATTGCCGTAAGTGACTTGAAGTAATGAATGTCTTGAATTATGATGATTGGCATAAATTGAAATGATAAATAAAAAGAAAGAAAAGAAAAACAACAAAAGGAATATTTGGCCATATCTTGATAAGGTCCAAATCGGGGGGTATTGGTGTTGTATGCTTCCTGAATCTGTCCAAAGAATTGACAAGTGCTCACAAATTGGCCAAGGTGATGCTTACAACAACATATGGGTAGAATACCCCCTTAAAGGTGCATGCCAGGAGAGGAACTTACTTTCATAACTTCTTCTCCCCTCCAAGCACCATAAATCAAACTCTTGAGGTATTTAAACCAGGCTTGTCTGGATACAATAAATGGAAGTCCTTGACAAGATCTGGTGAGTTGGTAAGGTTTGAAGCTGGTTCCCAAGTGGTTCTTTCTGGGTCTTCACTGAATCCTTTCCACTCTACAAGATACCATAATTTACCTCTTTTGAGTTTTGAGTCCAGAACCTGAGCCACTTCCCATTCTTCTTGCTGCTCCACTAAAACTGGTGGTGGCGGCAATTGAAGACGATTTGAGATAGTTGAATGCTTGACTGGTTCTAATAAGGAGACATGGAATACAGGGTGAACTGTCTTCCATTGCTGAGGCAACTTGAGGTGATATGCATGACTGCCAATCTTCTTCAGAACTTCAAAAGGTCCCAACCATCTTTCTGATAATTTCTTGGTTGGTCTTGTTGTCTTGATGTTCTTGGAAGCTAGCCATACTTTGTCCCCAGGTTAGAAATCAGGTGGAACTGCTCTATTTCTATCTGCATACTTCTTGAATCTCCTTATTTCTGACTCTAATTCTTATTTGACAACTTGCTGTACTGATTGGAGTTTTGTTGATAACTTTCCAGCAGGTGAGTCTTGAGAAATATGGATTGAGTCAAAGCTGGGATTTCTTCCATAAATGGTGAAAAAAGGTTATTGCTTGGTTGATGAATGTTCTGCATTATTATAGGCAAATTCAGCCAGAGGGAGCCAGGTGTACCAGTCATCTTGATGATAGCTGACATACATCCAAAGGTACTGTTCTAGTATCTGATTTACCCTCTCTGTTTGTCCATCTGTTTCAGGGTAAAAGGCAGTTGAAAGATCTCTTGATATCTTGACCTGCTGACACAATTGAGTCCAAAATGATGAAACAAATAAGGATCCTCTATCACTGACAATACTGACTGGAAGGCCATGCTTGAAAAATACATGACTAATGAAGACTTGGGCTAAGTCCAGAGCAGTGATTGTTCCATAAATTGGAATGGAGATTGCCATTTTTGAGAATCTGTCCACAACTACCAGAATTGAATCAAAGTTGTTTGACAGTGGCAATTGAGTGATGAAGTCCATTGATAATGAATTCCAAGGACCAGACAGAATTGAAAGAGGCTTAAGTAATCCAAACTTCTTGTGATGAATGTTCTTGTTTCTTGAACATTGCTGACATGAGGACACGTAGTCCTTGATGAATTGATTCATGCCAGCCCAATGAAAATCCCTCTTGATGAGCTTGAGGGTCCTCTCCTGGCCAGTATGGTCAGCCAATGGTGAGTCGTGACGCTTCTGAAGAATATTGAGTTGAAGTTCTTCATTGCTTGGGATTACCACTTGATCTTTGAATAATCATAACTTGGCTTGAGGTTCAAGGGAATAATCTGGAACTGATTCACCTCTTGCTAGTTGCTTGAGTATTTCTTTATAGTCTTTGTCTTGCCATACTTCTTTTTAAATCTTGTCCACTAAATCTGAGAAAATTTCCACTTTGATTGAGAAGAATCTTGACTCTTGAATTCCATCTTACTTAAGTACTTGATGAAAATTTTGAGGATTCTTGCTGATGAAGTCCACCCCTCTCTCTGGGTACACGTCGTCCCGACGTGACAAGGCATCTGTTAAAGTGGCCAGCCTGCCTGGGTGGTAAGTGATAGTGAAATGAAATTCTGAGAGAAATTTGGCCCAACGGGCCTGACAACAAGTAAGAGCTTTGGAAGACATGAAATACTGCAAGGAAGAGTTGTCTGTCAAGACCTCAAAAGGATTGGAAAGAGAAAGAAGAAATGCCCTCCAGCACTTGAGAGCCCAAACTATGCCAAGGAGTTCCTTGTCATGGATTTCATAGTTGAGTTCAGCTGGTAAAAGCTTGCGACTATCAAATGCAATGGGATGCTTTCCTGAGTCATTCACCTGACTCAATACGGTGCCCAATGCATAATCGGAAGCATCAGTCTCTACAATAGTAGGTAGAGATGGATTGAAATGGGACAAGATAGGAGGGGAGGTGAAAGCTTCTTTGAGTGCATGAAACTGACTAAGAGTTTCCTCATTGAAGATGAAAGGAGAATCTTTTTTGAGAAGGGAAGTGAGAGAAGTGATTTTTTTGGAATAATTTTTAATGAAACAACAATAAAAATTGGCAAAGCCAAGAAAAGATTGAAGGGCCTTGATGTTTTTGGGCTGAGGCCAATTGAGGATTTGCTGAACTTTTGAAGAATCCATCTTGGGGCCATCACTTGAAACAACATAGCCCAAGTATTCCACACTTGGAGGCTTTGGCAAACAGATTATTGTCCCTCAGTCTTTGGAGGACAGAGGCCACATGTTTGACATGTTCCTCCTCAGAGCTGGAAAAGACCATAATATCATCTAAATAAACCACAACAAACACATCCAAAAATTCTGCAAAGATATCATTTACTAGATTTTGGAAAGAAGCAGGAGCATTGGTCAAAGCAAATGGCATTACCAAATACTCATAACTACCATATTTGGTTCTAAAGGCAGTTAAGTGCTCATCCCCCTCTTTGATTCTCAGAAGGTTATATGCACCACGCAAATCTATCTTGGAGAAGATATTGGAACCATTGAATACGGTAAGGAGCTGGTTCATAGGAGGAACAGGGTATCTGTTCTTCCTAGTGACAGCATTGAGTTTGCGGTAGTCAACACACAAACGGAGACCTCCTTCTTTTTTCTTGATAAAAAGGACAGGTGCTCCTGTTGAAGAGGAGCTTGGTCTAATGAAACCTTTATCTACATTCTATGAAATGTAGGCCTGCAGTGTTTCTGACTCTTGATTTGATAATGAGTAGATAACACCAATTGGAGGTAGAAGACCCTCCAATTCAATATGGTGATCACAGGCATGGTGTGGAGGAAGTTTATCAGCTTTCACCTTGGAGAATACATCCAAATATTGGTGATAAGCAGGAGGGGCTACCTTCAACACAGTTTCAATTTCTTCTGGCTCCTCCTCCTCATCCCACAGTTCCTCCAGGGATGCATGAAAAGAAAAGGGAGGAAGGTCCATATCCCCTTGGAAGAGATGAAGTGAAGATATGGCAACATCTTCTCCAACATCCTTTATCTCTTTGAAGACTTCATCTCTTAATGGAAGTAATGACTGAGAGGGAATGATGGAAGGGGTATGGATAGAAGAAGGAAGGGAAGGTGTCTTAAGTTAACCATTCAGAGCAACACTGTTGACAGCTGTGGCTAAGTCATTACTAGTAGAAGGAGTAATACCACTAGAATCCTTATGACTAGAATCATAGGTGATCAATTCATTTTTCCAATCAATAATGGGACTAAAATGGTAAAGGAAATCATAGCCCAATATCAGGTCTTCTCCCTTGGGTGAATCTATGATAAAGAAGTCCCGTTCAAAGCTTGGGAAGGAAGGCAAGTCAACTACCCACTTGGTATAATGGGTGATGAACAAGGTAGGGGATTCATTAGAATCCAAAATGAAAAGAGGAATCTTTTCAGGGAGCTCTGACAGAGTCAATGAGTACTTGAGAACAAAATCCTTTGCAATAAAAGAGTTTGTAGCACAAGAATCAATGAGAATACTATAAAAAATATCAGAGACAGAAGAGAAAATAAGAAATTTTAAAGATTTCTTGACACTAGTATTCAGAGTGCACAATTGTGCTCTTGGAGGAAATAAGTGAGAACCATTGAACACATCATGATTCCCACTCAGGCTTTTCCCTGCTTGCCAGGAAAGCCTCTTGATGATGACCCAGGCTTGTTCTGAGGTCTCTTGAAGCATTTTTCAATTGGGTGATTTCCACCAGAATAAGTACACAACCCCTCTTTAATCCTCCTCTCCTTTTCAGAACCAATTAATTTATTGTCCTTATTGAGGAGAGTAGCATGGGGCTTGTCCTTTGAAGCTTGAAATTGCTTGCCCTTCTTGTCCTTCTTCTGGTGAGACCTCTTTGAAGATGAGTTTTGAGGAGGCCTAGATTGATTGGATCCAATGACTGGAGGCTTCTTCTATTGATTGCCACCCTTTTCTTTTTGCCTCTCATGATATCTTGTGTCTAATTCTAAGGTGACATCCATCAGTTCTTGAATAGTATCAAAAGTTCCAGGGTGAGAAGCCAACTGATCCAATAATCTTAATGCCAATCCTCTTCTGTAAAGATGGATATAAGCTCTTTCCCCCCAATATCCAATTCTTGACATTAAGCTTCTGAAATCTGCAATGTACAAGGAAACATGACCACTTTCCTTCATCCTCAAATTGTCCAACTCTTGTTCAGCTTTCCTGACTTCATTGGGGTCACCAAACAGAGTGAATAATTGAGATTCAAATAATGGCCAATTATTGAGGAGGTAGGAAGGGTCTTCATTGGAAATATTTGAGAGATAGAGTTAAATCCACTTTCCAGCTCTACCAGTGAGAAAAGAAGTTGAGTAAAGAAATTTCTTCCTGTCAGAGAAGAAATTTGCTGGATCATTATGGAAGATTAATTGACACGATTGGATAAATCCTCTCAATTTATGAGCTTGAGTACCATCAAAAGAATCAGGTGCCTTCATGGATGGAGTCTTGAAACCAGGGGCTTTGGAATTGTCCCTGGGAGCAACTGCTTGAGTAAGTTGCCCCATGAATTGAGTCATCTGCTCCATCATCTTGAGGAGACGTGGATCAGTTTGAGAGACAAGAGGTTGACTAGAAAGGGCTAGATTAGAGCCCTGAGGCACCTCTGGAGCGTTTGCCAAGGCATCTGCCACTTCAGTTTCCCCAGAATCTTCCTCTTCCACAGACTCTTCCCCCTCTTCATCTTCAACTTCCCCTTGTCTTGCTCTTGCACCTTCAGACATGCCAGGGTAGCCACCCAAAAGTCCAGAGAAAGATCTTGATCTTCTAGATTTCATTCCACCTCTTCTTGAGGGTGCTGCTCCTTCCATTGGTGGTCCTCTGTCCAAATTTTCACTCAGTTGATGAACTGATGGTGTGTGGTCAAGAGGAGCCCTTGCAATAGGAGTGAGAACAGCCTGAATTCTTTGGGATCTAGTATTTTTGGCTGGGGGACTATGCTGAACTGGCATTTTGAATAAAATGAAATAAAACTTGATGATACTTTGAATAAACTAAGGCTTGACCAAAACAATCAAATGAGAATCTTGATGAACTTGAGAAATCAATCAACAGTCTTGAAGTGAATCAATATGAATAAATCTTGAAGAGTGAAGATGACAAAGTCAAATTCTTATGAACAATCAATTTCAATCAATAAGTCCAATCAAGTAATTCAAGTCAATTCAAAATCAAATCAATTAAGCCTTGAGGAATTCAATCAATATCTTCAAAAATGAATTCAATTTTCTTGAGGAATAAAATTCAAATCAATAAATCAAATCAAATCTTGAGGATAAATCAGCTATCTTGAGGAGTCAAATCAAGTCAATCAATCAAATCAATCAAAGTCAAATCAAAGTCTTGAGGTGAAATCAATGTCTTGAGGAATCAATCAATAAATTTGAGAAATTTCAAAACCAAAATCACTGAATATCACAAAATCAATAAAATCCCTGAATGATGAATCAATTAACCCAAATAATTCCACTCAGATGACCTGATAAAAACCTGAATTCAGACAAAAAGAGAAATGAGAATGATAAAGAATAAAGTGAAATGGTCAGCAGAATTTTTTTTGAAATGGGAAAAGAATAAATTTTCATTTTGAATGAAATGAATGAGATGAAAATTGATGAGAGAGAGAAAATCATAAAAAAAAATCATAAAAATCATAAAATCATGAAAAGGTCATAATTGAAGAATGAGAGAAATGAATAAAATGAATGAAAGAAAGAATCAAATATGAGTTAATTAATTTAATGTCACAGGCTGTCTTTGAAGTGAAGAGGGCCTGGCACTCAGTAAACTGGGACTCACTTATGGAGGGCTCAAAGATATGGTAAGAAGGAATACACTGAAGAGTGTTAAAGATAAATTGCTAAAAGAATAAATATAAGAAAAGCAGCAACAAGAAATAAGAGTAAGAAATAGAAGAGCCAACCACAAACAAGTCAAAGTCCACTGTTTCAACCTGTCAGAATGGAAAGAGAAGGGTTAATAAGGATATGGCCACCCAACTCATACTGTACAGGCAAAGAGAGAAAAGGCAAAGACTAACTTAAAATTAAATAATTATAATACCCAATTATAAGGATAAGAATAATTAGAAAATAAAAAATAAACTAAATTAATTAACTGGGGAAAAGTCCCCAGGGGGGAGAAAGAGGGGCTGGTATATGTGAGAATCACCAGCCCTGATCCAGAGGAAGAATTTTCATGAGAATAATTGATGATTGAATTGAGTCTGGCCAATACAGGTCCTGTACAGCTGTACAGAACCTGTACAAGAGGTGTGGTGTATTTGAGTGATCATACAGTTCCATACTGGTGTATTGAAACTGTATTGGGTGAATCCAACCTGTACAGGTATTGACAGACTTTATTGATGTACCAAGCTGTATGCATGTTTCATAATGAAGATTGCTGAAACTGAATGCTGATGCAGATACTGGATTTGCTGATTTGGGGTGTTTGAGTGGGTGTATGAATGAATACCCTTACCCCTGATGGATGGTTGTTACACATAAATGGTGAAAAAAGGTGACTGTCTTGTTGATGAATGTCCTGCATTCTCATAGGCAAATTCAGCCAGAGGGGCGAGGTGTGCCAGTAATATTTATGGTAGCTGACATACATCCAAAGATATTATTATAGAATCTGATTTACCCTCTCTCTCTGTCAATCTGATTCAAGGTGAAAGGCAGTTGAAAGATCTCTTCATATCTTGAGCTTCTGACATAATTGGGTCCAAAATGATGACACAAAGAAAGAACCTCTATCACTACAATATTTATTCGAAGGCCATGTTTGGAAAAGACATTTCTAATAAAGATTTGAGCTAAGTTGAAAGAAGTCATTTCTGAATAATTTTGAATAAATATTGCTATTTTGGAGAATCTGTCCACAACTACTAAGATTGAATTAAAGTTTCTTGACACAGTCAATTGAGTGATAAAGTCCATTGATAAAGAATTCCAAGGAAAAATTGGAATTTGAAGAGGCTTGAGTAATTCAAACTTCTTATGATGAATGTTCTTGTTTCTTGAACATATCTGACATGAGGACACATAGTCCTTAATGAATTGATTAAAGCCAGACCAATGAAAAGCCCTCATTATGAGCTTTAGAGTCTTCTCCTGGCCAGGATAGCCAGCCAATGGTGAGTCATGAGGCTTTTGAAGAATATTGGGTTGTATTTATTCATTGACTGGGATTACCACTCTATCTTTGAATAACAATAACCTGGCTTGAGGTTCAAGAGAATAATCTGAAAT
The DNA here is from genome assembly GCA_023105745.1 of Austropuccinia psidii. Lineage (NCBI taxonomy): Eukaryota > Fungi > Basidiomycota > Pucciniomycetes > Pucciniales > Sphaerophragmiaceae > Austropuccinia > Austropuccinia psidii. The sequence continues at coordinate 36,195,769 of JALGQZ010000012.1, forward strand.
TGATTCACCTCTTGCTAACTGGTTGAGTATTCCCTTGTAGTCTTTTTCTTGCCATAATTCTTTTTAAGTATTTTTAGCTTAATCTGAGAATATTTCCACATTTATTGAGAAGAATAGTTATTCTTGAATTCCATCTTTCTTGATTAATTGATGAAAATTTTGAGAATTCTTTCTGATGAAGTCCACCCCCCTCTCTGAATACATGTTGTCCAAATGTGACAAGGCATCTGGTAGAGCGTCCAGCCTTTCTGGGCGGTAAGTGATAGTGAAATGAGACTGAGAAAGAAATTCATCCCACCAAGCCTGAAAACAAGTAAGAACTTTGGAAGACATGAAAAACTGAGGAGAAGAATGATCTTTCAAGACCTTAAAAGGATTTCAAAGAAAGATAAGAAAGGCTCTCCAGCCCTTGAGAGCCCAAAAAATGCCAAGGAGTGCCTTTTCATGGATTTCATAGTTCAGCTCAGCTGGAAGAAGCTTGCAACTATCAAATGCAATGGGATTATTTCCTGAGTCATTCACCTGACTCAGTACAACAGCCAAGGCATAATCAGAAGCATCAATCCCTACAATAGTTGGTAGAGAAAGATTGAAATGGGAAGGATAGGAGCAGTGGTGAAAGCTCCTTTTAGAATTTGAAACTGACTAAGAGATTCCTCATTGAAGAAAAAAAGAGAGTCTTCTTTGAGGAGGGAAGTGATAGAAGTGATTTTTTCAGATTAATTTTTAATGAAACTATGATACAAAACGCCAAAGCAAAGCAAGGATTGAAGAGGTTTGATGTTCTTGGGCTGTGGCCAATTGAGAATTTGCTGAGCTTTTGAAGGATCCATCTTGAGTCCATCACTGGAGACAACATGGCCCAAGTATTCAACGCCTGAGGCATGGAATACACACTTTGAGGCTTTCAAAAACAAATCATTTTCCCTCAGTCTATGGGTGGCAGAGGGCACATTTTTGACATGTTCCTCCTCAAAAATAGAAAAGAACATAATATCCGCTAAATAATCTACAACAAAAATGTCCAAGAAATGTGCAAATATATCATTTACAAGATTTCAGAAAGAAGCAGGAGAATTGGTAAGACAAAATTGCATAACCAAATACTCATAACTACTTGATATTTGGTTCTAAAGGCAGTTAAGATATCATCCCCCTCCTTCATTCTCATGAGATTATATGCACCTCACAGATCTATCTTGGAGAGGAAAGTGGAACAGTTTAATATGGTAAGAAACTGGTTCATAGGAAGAACAGGTGCCCTGTTCTTCCTAGTGACAGAATTGAGTTTGCAGTAGTCAACACACAAACAAAGGCCTCCTTCCTTTTTCTTAACAAAAAGGACAGTTTATCCTGTTGAAGAGAAGCTTGGCCTTGTGACACCTTTTTCTATTTTCTCTGAAATATAGTCCCGTAGTGTTTCTGACTCTTGATTTTCTAATGATTAGGTAACACCAACTGTAGGTAGAAGACCCTCCAATCTGATATGATTATAAATGCTACATTGTGGAGGAATTTTCTCTGCTTTCACCTTCAAGAATACATCCAAATATTGGTGATAAGTAGGAGGTAATACCTTCAACACAGTCTCAATTTCTTCTGGCTCTTCCTCCTCATCCCACCGCTCCTCTAGGGAAGCATGAAAAGATAAAGGAGGAAGGTTCATATCCCTTGAACTAGATTAGGTGAAGATATAGCAACAAATTCTCCAACAGCTTTTATCTCCTTGAATACTTCATCTCTTGATAGAAGTAATGACTGAGAGGGCATGCTGGAAGGGATATGCATGGAAGGAGGAAGGGAAGGTGTCTTAAGCTCACCAACAGAGAAACACTGTTTACAGCAGTGTCAAAATCATTACTAGTAGAAGAATTAATACCACTAGAGTCCTTATGACTAGAATCATAGGTGATCAATCTAGTTCTCCAATCAATAATTGGATTAAAATTGTAGAGGAAATCATATCCCAATATTAGGTCTTCTCCCTTGGGTAAATCTATTATAAATAATTCCCATTCAAAGCTTGGGAAAGAATGCAAGTCAACTACCCACTTGGTATAATGGGTGATGAAAAAGGCAGAGGATTCATTTGAATCTAGTATGAATAGAAGAATCTTTTGGGGAGCTCTTCCATTGTCAATGAGGATTTGAAAACAAAATTCTTTGAAATAAAAGAGTTTGTAGCACCAGAATCAATGAGAATACTATAGGAAATATCAGAGACACAAGAAAAAATAAGACATTTTAAAGATTTCTTGACACTAGTAGTCAGAGTGCACAATTGTGCTCTTGAAGGAAAGAAGAGAGAACCATTGAACACCACATGATCCCCACTCAGGCTTTTCTCTGCTTGCTAGGGAAGGCTCTTGATGAGCTGGGCTTGTTCTGTGGTCTCTTGAAGCATTCCTCAATTGGGTGTTTTCCACCACAATAAATAAATAAGCTTTCTTTAATCCTCCTCTCTTTTTCAGAACCAATGAGCTTATTGTCCTTATTGAGGAGAGAAGCAAGAGGATTGTGTCAGGTTAACTCTATGATATAGCCTCAAAATGATAATAAAAGCTATAACACTGAGTGTGACACAGAATTAATGATTATTAATGAATAATGAGATGGTTCAAAGGGCTATACTAAAAGAATATAGTGATGGTGAGTGCTATTGATAGCGCTGGATGCATTGTTTACCTGTTGGTTTACAATAATAAACCCTACAACAATGACAATTAAAATAATACCTGTTTAATTCTAAGGGTACCACTTCTTTGAGAAGCTATACCACCTAAGAATACTAAGAGCAAAATGATGGATTGGCCTTCTGGTAAAGAAAAGCCTCCTTTTATATTTTTCTGAGGTAGTGGGAGGTTGTTTACCTCTGCATACTACCACAGAGTGAACATCTTCACTACTGTGGGCTGGTTTGTAATTCTACACACTCAATACAGAATTCCATTTGGTGCAAATGTGGGTTTAGAGCCACAACTTGTCATTTTTACCCTATACAGGGTGGAGAGTTTGACCAATGGAGCTTACAGGTGTGTTTTGGTGCTTCTGATGCATCAGAAGCTGCACAGAACCTGTATGTACCCCTATATTTGACTGAACTATGAGTTATTGAAGTATTAACACCTTCTTTTTATATTCAACACCTCATAATCATAGTTATGAGATAGTATCCCACAGTGAAGATGTATTGGTCTAAATATTTGATTTTGACCTTAAACTGGATATACCTTTGTCATCTTCTAAGATACTGATATCAAATTTGATTGATTTTTTATCCCTGGATAGTATCTACACAATGGTGCCTCATTTTTATGTCTAACATCAAATATGGCAAAGATATGCCAAGTTCAATTTTAGTCATCCAGATATATGATTATCTCAAAATCTGTATGGAACTTGTTTGCCCCATAACCCATGTTCTAGATAAGATATTGTGAAATGGATGGCACCATCAGATAGCCCTTATTGTGCCCTTTCCAAAGAAACACCACTTTGTGTATCTCACACTGATACTTTAGACGTTGGATGAGAGCGGAATATTTTATTCACCCTTACTTGACCTTATTTGGGCCATAAGCCCTATATTTATGGTGCTAAATCAATTTGGATAGTACCTTTGCATAGCCATGATTGAGAAATTGAATTTGAATACCCATTTGATGGAATTAAGCCTTTTTGTATGAATTTTAGATAAGAGGTGAAAATTAAGGTTTATGCTCAGCAACTGCTTTGAGCTTGAATAACTTTGTTATTCTTTTTCCTATTATTATGGGACTTGCATATTTGGAAAGAGGTGAGCTTCCTCTTTTGTTTGATAACTTTTGACCTTTTTGGCTAAGCTCCATGTTTTGGTGGTATTTTGCTCTACCATTGGTTTATGGTATTGTGGAAGTCATGCTTGTGCTCTGGTTTTGGGTTACAGGCTGACAGCTTGACCTGTGAAGCTTGCAATTTCTTTGCCTTCTTATTCTTGTAGTAAGGCCTTTTTAAAGATGAGCCTTGAGGAGGCCTTGAGGGAGTGAATTCAGTGACATGAGGCTTCTTGTCTTGATTGCCACCATTTTCCTTCCGCCTCTCATGGTATCTGGTATCTAATTCTAAGGTGATATCCATGAGCTCTTGACAAGTATCAAAATTGCCAGGGTGGGAAGCCAACTGATCCAATAGTCTTGACTCTAATGTTCTTCTGTAAACATGAATATATGTCATTTGACCCCAATCTTCAATTATTGACATTGAACTTCTGAAATAAGCAATGTACAAGGAAACATGACGACTTTCCTTCATCCTCAAATTGTCCAATTCTTGTTCAGCTTTCCCTACTTTGTTGGGGTAACCAAACAGAGTGAATAATTGGGTTTCAAACAATTGCCAATTATTGAGGAGATAGGGAGGATCTTCATTGCAAAGATTTAAAACTTAAGGTTCAATTCTGCTCCAAGCTCTACCAGTGAGAAAGGAAATTAAGTCAATAACTGTGAACCTTTCAGATATGACCACATACCCAAAAAGGTCACAAGAAATATTTAAGATAATTATACCTTTAGAAATGATTACCTTGAAACCATAAAACTGCCATAAATAGGCATAAAGCTTGGTTTAACTTAAAAATCAATGAATAAACATTTGGAATAAATTGCACCATTGGATTCCTCATTTTAAAATACACATATACCATTTTTATGGCATATCTGTAAAGTCAATATTTAATAAGTTATAATTAATAAAACCCTAGAAAAACATGAATCCTTAATTACTTCGAATACCAATGAAACAACATGTAAAATAAATTGAACCATTGGATTCACCATAAGGTTATACACATAAAATAATTATGAATCTAATCTCCAAAGTCAAAACTTGAGGAGTTGAGCTGAATATATACACTTTTTTGGTCAACACATATATTCAAGTATTTTAGCTAATGTCTTTTGTAATATACATCATATAGTGATAAACCAAAAAGAAAGTCACCACGTAATTACTGTAGAAACACAGAAATGAACTTTATTTCGCAAGTTATAAACAAGGTTAAAACCTGTAATGGATTATTGATTAAAATCAATAGAGCTGTTGACCACTTTGTTGTGAAAGTGGTCCAAACTTAGAGAAAAGTAGACAGTCACATTCTGCTAGTTCATTTGTGAATAATGACATATTTTTAAATACAATATTCAAGGTATAACCCCTTGAAATCATGGTTTGATGTTTAAAATATTAGATTTCGACAGAAAAGATGAGTTACAAGAAAAATCATCAAAAATAGATTTTTGACTATGTAATGAATTTCTCTTGGCAGTGTAATCAGGACATTCCAAGATATTAGAATCCACTCTCAGAATAGCTGTAGCGTGTATAACTTCAAAATCATTAATGATCAAAGTTTAAGCTTAAATTTGATCATTTAAGATGATTCACTGTAATCTTATTTTAAGTTTAACGGTCATATAAGTGATATAACTGGTGAGTACTGTTAGAATATGATTAATAATAATAAAGCCCACAAATATTAGGTTTCTTGCAAGCCTATGATGTCATTAAACTTAGAGTTATAGTGATAACTCTAAATAATGGGATAATTATGAGGTAAGATGGCTTGATCATGATGTAATCATCACCAAACCTTAAAATATTGATCAGTTCTAGTATAAAGCATCAGTAAACGTCTACTAGAAGCCTGCGGGACTCTAGGAGGAAGATATTTACTATAAATAGAGCTCTTTTTACCCTGTTTTATCCTTAGATGCTTACGAAACACTAAAATTTTTAAATCAAAAGGTAATTTCTTTATTCTTTATATATAAAACTTTTATATTATTGAAGACCAAAGATAATCTTATTATAATCATCATCTTTGACGTGATTATTATATTTATTTAACTGTTTTGTTTCAAATTCCCTCAAAAAACATTAATTCCATGTAAAATTAAGAATATTTGCAATTTCTCTTAAAATTTATTGTAAATACAATTTAGAAAGGTTTTATTTACATTTTTTTGGCATTAAATTATTCAAAATTATTATATTAAGTATTAAAAGTAGTTTATTTCTTCTTATTATGATAATTTTCCCTCTATTATTACTTCAAATAATTCTTTAATTAATATAAATAGTATTTATATTAATTCATAACTATAATGTTAGTAATATTATTGTTATTAATTGCTTTTATTAATAAAAAACAAATTTTTATGCCTTTCTTATTTGTTGGTAACAATAATAAAGTGCTTTTAAATATATTTATTTATTATACTATTTTTTCATAATATATACTATATTATTATATTTATTCAATAAAATAATTATTTTTATGCCATAATTATAATAATTCTTTATCATTATAATTGTTTTAATCTTATTTATCTTATTTATAAGGACATTCATAGTACAATAAGTAAAATATGAGTAATTTTTACTTATTGTTTCATAGTCAAACCTTACAATTGGGGGCCTGGCTGTGCTATTTACTCTAAAAGACCTTTAAAAAGATTCTAATTGGGTTTATCCAATAATAGATTACAATTATAATCATAAAATTATTTAATAATTTTATATTTATTGGTTTTAAATACTATTGAGGCATTTGGAAAGCAATTGTACTGTCTTACACATGGTTTTTCACATCCTTAGACTTGCAAGAACCTTTTTTGAGTGACTCTAGGCATTAAAAAGATATTTTAAAAATTAAAAATAATTTTATATTATAATTGAATTTCATAAAAAGAATAATATTCATTTTTTATTTCATTCTTTAAAAAGAAAAACATAAAAATACTAAGAAAATATTAAAACCAATAAAAAACGTTATTTTTATTAATTTTAATTTCATTTCTTCATTTCTTTTCATTTTTTTTAACATATATAAGCAATTTTTATGTGGAAAATTGCCATATCTTACCAAAAATAACACTTCTTATATAAAAGCCTTCTATTTATTTGTTTTTTTTAGTGTTTGAAGACAATTCAACAGAGGACAACCAAGCCACTGTTGAAAGATTGGTGGAAGAAACTTGTCCAAGTTCTCCAACACCAATAATCACTAAGAAAAACAAAGTTAAGAAATTAGACTTTCCAGGACCTGCTATTCAGGACTCTAAAGGTGACTACCTCATTTATAAATTGCCATAAGAAGAGTTACTGTTCTGAAATCCTCTTATTTCTTATTTCTTAGAACATAACTACCCAAAGCGGCTTCCAATACTCCATCCAATCAGATGGAGCTGGACTCAGAGGTAGAATTGATTCCTCAAAAGGGAAAAGGAAGGGGAATATCCCCAGTGGAACAGCATCCACACAAGGAAGTGCCTTTTCCCAAAGGTAAGTTCAAGAAATGCCCATGATATCTGAACCAGAGTTAGAACTAAGTATGAGAAACTCAACCAGGTACAAATCACATTCAGAGGGCTCAAATGGACATTTACATGCGCCAGTACAAACAGTACTACACAGTGTACAGAGACAAGGATTGGGACATGTTGCCTCCAATACACCAAGGAGTGATGAGCTCCTGGAACATCCTGTAAAGGTTCCTCAAAGAGGAGGAAATAGTCAGATACTCCAATGGATGGAATCCACTATCATCCAAACCTAAAATCAAAAAGATCAAGGAGTACCATGCCAAAAAGAAGGAGGCAACCAAGGAAGAATCCCCAGTAGCTTCTACCAGCAAGCCCCAAGCCAACCCACTTCCCCAAGAAGGGAAGAAGAACAAGAAAAAGAATTGGAGAAAACCATATTCCCCAAACTACAGGATTCCAAAAATCCAAAAGGATGCCATGGACAATGATTTCAACATGGCCAGAACCTTGATGGAATTCAAGGACAAGGAAGAACAAATAATGAGAGAACCTCATTTCCCAAAGAAATGACCTTGTCCAAAGATGTTGGAAATACTTTAACAGAAATTAGAAATAGTATATTACCTCTAAAAGAAATTGAAAACAGTTTATTATCATTACAAGAAATAAAAAAAACTTATCTTCTTTAACAAATTTTGTTGTACAGAATAAAAAAAATTGACAACATTCAATTTATTGTTGAGAATAATAAACCAAAGATTTTAATTGACAACACTCAAAAATTAATACAAGGACAGCAAGAATTGTATAAATATACAAAAGATATCAAAGATAAAACTTTGACAATTGATTATGACATGAGTATTGACAATATCACAAAAAAATTAAACAAACTAAGTATTTCTGTAGAAAAATTTGAAGAAAAAACTTCATCACACCAAAATTACTTTTGGACTATGTGGAAAAAAGTGATGAAGCAAGAATGAATCTGAAAGATGACATTCAAAGTGAAATAAGGCTTAAAACTGAAAAAATGGATAAAATTAATGAGGCTAGCTCAAATATTTTAAAGTTATCAACCCCATTTTCTCACATAAGAAGCCCTTTTTAACCAAAAGAGGAATTAACAAACCCAATCATAACAGCCTCAAGTCACAAAGACAATAACCAAGTCTTAATGAAGGAAGCATCTCAATTAAAAGAATGGCCAACATTCACAGGAGAAGGGGAATATGACCACATGTCATTTATCAAGACAATTGACATGCTACAAAAAGACTATGCAATACCAGATGAACTAATTACTGCAAGATTACATTCATTGTTTGAAAAATCTGCAAAACATGAAAATAATTAAGACATGTGGATGAGAGCTAGATCATGCCCTAAGAAGCAGGTGTATAGAACCATGCTCCACAGAATAGTATATCAATGCACTAGAGGACATAGTGACAAGAACAAAAATTGGCAGAACTTGGAAGAAATTGGATATTAAAAGTCCAAATAAGCCATTTATCAAAAAAGATAAATCAAAAGAAGCTTTTAAGCCAATACATCCAACAATAATGAGCAAGGAAAATGCCATAAATGTGGAGGTATTGGTGACTTAGCCAATAAATCCCTCAAAAAGGAAAAAATTAATGAAATTGTTGAAACAGAAAACCAAAATGACAATGAGGAGGAATCTGACTCTGAAAAAGCAACAGAGGAGTCAGAAAGCTCTGAAAGTGATGAAATTAATATAATTAATGCACAACTTAATAATAATGATATAATTGATGAAGTAATAGATGTTAACTCAAACTTACCATAAGTTGGAACATCTGACACAAGCCTGACAAATGTACAAGATGCCAAAATGTACAGAACCAAACCTGCAAAAGCAATAGCATATAAAGCTGGAAAATCAAGTATAAGTGTTGTTTTGGTTGATAACAAAGAAGGAAAAGTGAATTTGGATACAGGAGCATATTGTACCTGTGTTGGTAAAAGTTATTTAAAAACCATTTTTTCAGGTTGGCAAGAAAAACTTATTCCAATACAAAGTGTCAAATTTAGTAATGCAAGTGAGAGCATGAAACCCCTTGGAATAATTGATTTAACACTCATTTTTCCCACCCCTCAAAATGTGTCAGAATTAAAGTAGAGTTTGTAGTAATGGACAACTGTACTAGTAATCACTTCATACTTGGAAATGACTACTTGTCAATTTATGGTATAGATATCTCTAACCAAAAAGATAGATATTTTACAATAGGAGACAACAAAAGAAAATTTTTCGGCTTCTTAAATAACAAAAAACAAATTACAGTTATTAGGAACAAAGAGAAAAGTCCAGAAAACAAACTTTCTATATCTGAACAACTCAAGGAGGCAGAATTCAATCAAGAATTAACAGAAAAAATGAAAGAAAAATTGATTGACCTCTTATTTAAGTATAAAAATGCCTTTGCAACTGACAAAGAGCCACTAGGTGCCATGATTGGGCATGAGGTGGATACAATTCTTAATGTGGAAAAGCCTTACCCATCTCTACTGCGGAGACCTGCTTACCCAGCTAGTCCAAGGGCTAGAGAAGCCTTGGAGGTACACATTAAAGAATTAATGGACCTTGGAGTATTAAGAAAAGTAGGACATAATAAACAGGTAGAGGTCACCACACCTGTCATTATAACTTGGCATAATGAAAAATCAAAAATGGTAGGAAACTTCAGCGCCCTGAACACCTATACCATTCCAGACAGATATCCAATACTCAGAATCCATGAGACATTGACACAATTGTCACAAGCTAAGTTCATTACCTCAAAATGTCTTAACAGACAATGCCATGAAACTATTAAGGATAATAGTCCACTGTGGAATTTTTTAATACTTAGGAATGCCATTTGGTATAAAGAATGCACCTTCCCATTATCAAAGGATGATGAATACCATATTTACTGAATAATTATCAGAAGGATAGTTAATTATCTATGTTGATGATATCATAGTTTGCTCAGAAACTTGGGAAAATCATCTTACAAGACTAGAAAGGGTACTACAAAAAATAGTGGAGTGAATATGAAAATTTCCTTGAAAAAGTGTCATTTTGCATATAGTGAGCTAAAAGCACTAGGACATGTTGTATCTGGACTTAGTCTAGGCATAGACAAGAGTAAAGTAGCAGCAGTACTACTTAAGCCAAAAAATTGCCAAATCCTTGTATAAACTATGTGACCAACAAACAGTATATGAAATGACAGAAGAAAGAGTCAAGGCATATGAAGAATTGAAAAATTCCTTAACAAAGGCCCCATTTCTTCTAATGCCAAATTGGAAACTACCCTTTAAACTTTACATTGATGCTTGTGGAGAAGGAGTAGGTGCTCACTACACCAGACACAAATTATCAATGATAAACCTGTGGAAGGACCAATTTGTTTTATTTCAAGACAGATAAAGCCAACAGAGGCAAGATATGGAGCAAGCCAAATGGAATGCCTCTGCTTAGTGTGCTTTAGAAAAATAACCTTATTACTTGGATGGAACAGTATTTGATGTGATTACAGACTGCAATGCTGTAAAATATGTATTAAATATGAAAACTCCAAATAGACATATGCTGAGATGGCAAATTGCTTTCCAAGAATATAGAGAAAATATGACTATTGTTCATAAATCTGGTAATATTCATACAAATGCCAATGGTCTTAGCAGATGGGCTCTAGCAAATACCCCTGACAATCCAGAATGGGTACCACAGGAAGAGCACTATATAGAAGGAATATGTTTTACAGACATTGGCACAGAATTCTTTAGCCAAGTTAAAGAAATCTATAAGATAGACAAGAATTTCCATATCTTAAGCCCACTTCTAATGAAAGACTGCAAAGAACCATCACTTTCATCAAAATTAGATGAAACATGGAAAAACGCATATGATGAAGGAAGATTCCACCTCCTTGATGGAATCCTTTACCATAGAACAAAACACACATGTATTATGGCCTTAACAGATAGAACCCTGATAAAGACTATTTTACATGAGTGTCATGAGAGTGTTTCAGCTGGACATCTCTCATAAGATAGAACACTAAAAAGGGTGAAAACCTGCTCTTGGTGGCCAAATTGGAAGAAAGATGTTGCAGAGTACTGCCAAACCTTTGACAAATGTCAAACCGCCAACAGAGTCACAGGAAAGAAATTTGAAAGATGATCCAAATACAAGAACCAAAATCCCCTTGGGAAATAGTTCATATGGACTGGTTCACAGCATTAACTCCAGGAGGAGACAGAAGTTATAATGCATGCCTAGTGTTAGTTGACAGGTATAGCAAAACTCCCATGCTCCCACCATGTCCCAAAGATGACACAGCTATTGACACAGCCATAATGATATAGAATTAAGTCATTAGCCACACAGGCTTATTCCAAAATATCATAAGTGACACAGACCCAAAATTCACATCAGCATTATGGACAAATCTTCATAACTTGTTTGGGACAAAGCTATCATTCTCAACAGCTTACCATCCTCAAACTGATGGTTTAGCAGAAAGAATGATACAAACCTTGGAGGACATGATCAGAAGATTCTGTGCTTATGGACTAGAATTAAAGATTCTGATGGTTTTACCCATGATTGGAGTACACTAATATCAGCCCTTGAACTGGCATAGAAAACATCAATCCATTCTTTGCTTGTAAAAACACCAGCAATCCTAGAAAAAGGCTGGAATCCAAGACTTCCTTACGATACCCTCAAAAAGGATTTGGTGGATATACATCCAACAGCAAGCAGTTTTGAGATAATGCTTGACAAAGCAATACACCATGAAAACAGATGTATCCAAGATTCTTTCAAATATGCAAAAGAAAGATGGGATAAAAGTCATAAACCACCTGACTTCAAAATAGGAGACTTGGTCCTAGTATCAACCCTTAATTTCAATAACATTAAAGACCCAACGAAATTGGAAGATTCCTTTGAAGGACCATTTATGATAAGAGCACTTCATGGACCTAATGCTGTGCAATTGGAACTCACAGGTGAATTAATGATCAAACACCCTACTCTCCCTGTAAGCCAGTTAAAACCTTACAGCTCAAGTGACAAGGAATTTCTTTCACTAAGAAATAAACCCCCCTTGAAATTCCCCCTTTGGAAGAAGGAGAAGAAAAGAAAATTGTGAAAGTCCTTAAAGAAAGAAGGACAAGAAACAAAAAACAAAGAGAATAACTTGTAAGGTATAGAAATTCAACTCAAGAAGATTAATGGCTACTTGATAAAGATATAAAAATTGCTGATAAACTACTAAGAAGGTTCAGACATGAAAGAGAACCTAAAGAATAGAAACCTCAAGCATTATTGAGCTTCAAGACTAACAAAGTGTATTGAAAAGGTAGGACAGTGGATGATACTGTAATTACACATATCAGATTGTGGTAAAATCGTTTTTGGTGGTAGGGAATGTGAAACTTTGAGATACGACCACATCCCCAAAAAGGTCAAAAGAAATATTTAAAATAATTATACCTTTAAAAATAATTGCCTTAAAACCATGAAACTGCCATAAATAGGCATAAAACTTGGTTTAACTTGAAAGCCAATGAATAAAAATCTGGAATGAATTACACAATTGGATTCCTCATGGTAAAATACACATATACCATTTTTATGGCATATCTGTAAAGTCAATATTTAATCAGTTATAAGTAATAAAACCCTATAAAAAACATGAATCCTTAATTATTTATAAAACCAATGAAGCAACATGTGAAATGAATTGAACCATTGGATTCCCCATAAAACTATACACATAAAAGAATTAAGAAGCTAATCTCCAAAGCCAATACTTCAGAAGTTAAGCTGAATATATGCACTTTTTTGGTCAACACACATATTCAAGGATTTTAGCTAATATATTTTGAGATATACATGATAGAGTGATAAACCAAAAATAAATTCACCACCTCATTACTGTAGAAACACAGAAATGAACTTTATTTAACAAGTTATAAACAAGGTTAAAACCTGTAATGTATTATTGATTAAAATCAATAGAGCTGTTGACCACTTTGTTGTGAAAGTGGTCCAAACTTAAAAAAAGTAGATAGTCAGAGTTTACTAGTTCATTTGTGAATAATAATGTATTTCTTAACACAATTTTCAAGTTATAATGCCTTGAAATCATGGTTTGAAGTTTAAAATATTAGATTTTGACAGAAAAGATGAGTTACAAGAAAAATCATCAAAAATAGATTTTTGATGATGTAATGAAATGCTATTCGCATTGTAATGAGGACATCCCAAGCTATCAGAATCCTCTCTCAGAATAGCTGTAGCGTGTATAAATTCAAAGTCATTAATGATCAAAGTTTATACTTAAATTTGATCATTTAAGATCACTCACTGTAATCTTATTTTAAGTTTAACCGTCATATGGTGGTATGCCATACCATATCAGCTTAATAAATTTTCTTTTGAGGAGAGTGAATAGTAGAAGTACCCCTATGGTTAGCTTCTATTGGAAACAAAAGAAAAGGATATTTGTCCCAGTTGGTAAGGTGATGCCTTGTGTCAAGGAAAATGGACATGTCATTGGTTCAAGCCACATTGAAGAGATAAAGAAAGAAAATTAATTAAAAATAAAAATAAAAAAATATCAAAATTTTGGAAAATTCTTTGAAAGTTTGGAAAATACCTGAAACCTAACCCCAAAATAAAATTAGGTTTCAACCCACAAATTGGCCTCAAAAATCAAAAATCCTGAATTCAAGACAGCAGAAGAGGATATATAAACAGATTACATAAGCAGGAAGTAGTTAAGAAATTATTAGTAATCAGATTACTTGATTAGTAATACTTGGGGAGTAAAAGGATGCAGGTACCATGGAGGATTAGTCAGCAAGTCTAAGGATTAGTAATCAAGTTCAAATAAGCGCCAGGAAAAAATTCCTCAAATTAGTAAGCAACCCAAAAAATGACATCATCAACCAAACAAGTGATGCAATGATTTACATAAATGACATCATTTAGGTGGGAGCACCAGAAAAGAATTTTTCCAGCAAAAAGAAACTGAAAAATTCTAAGTCCCTCTTTTTGAACACCTCCCATGGAGAGCCCAAAAATTATAAATAGAGGGCCTCTCTCCCCAAAATCTTCCTCTTTCCCTCATGTCTTTTATCCCCCCAAAAGTGGAAAGTGGATTTGAATTCATCCCTGACTATCAGGTTAACTAGTCACAAATCATATAATTCAATTATATAAAGGATAAAAAGGCCTTATATAATAATCTTATAAAAAAAAGAAAAAATTCTTTAAATGAAGAAGCAATTCTTATAAAAAAAAGGTTTATGAAAAAAAACTTTATAATATTATTTTATTATATAAAGGATAAAAAGGCCTTACATAATAGTCTAATGAACTTAAATTAAATAAAATAGCATTTTAAATAAGAGTTTCACCTTATTAAAAGCAATCAAAGCTTTGAAGAAGAAAAGAAGGGTCATTTAGTTATTTTATTAAGAAATTATTATTATTTCATTTCAAAAAGTCATATTTTGCCTACTACCATGACATTTTGCTAATTATAAAAGGAAAATACCTATTATAGGAATACAATAGTGTTATTCTTATTAAAAAGAAAGAATTATTATCAAATCAAATTATCAAAGAGTGACTATTACCAGTCTGGTCATATCAGAATTTTCTTACATTAAAAATCATAAATCATATAAAAAAAGTGTTTGATTGTTTGTCTAGTATTATTATTAGCCCAGTGTCCCAAGATTATGTTGAATTATTGTTGTAGTAGTATTTTGTATTTTTTGTGCTAGTCTTATTTCTTTTGGTTAATTAAATAGTGTTATATTTTAAAGGCTAAAGAAATATTTTGAGATCAAGAAAACTCTGATAGAGTCTGTTGAATACACTTTTCTGAACTAGCCACCATCAATAAATAAATTGATTGTGAACTCAAGTTAAGATAATTCAGCATTTTTCAGGAAGGGAAGTTCAGATTATTCTGACACACAAGCAGAACAAGGGTTACAAGCTTAAACAGCAATTCAAAACTGTTTTCTTGTAATTTCCCCTTCCAGGTACTGCCTCATTTTATCCCACATAGGAGGACTTCCCACAATATAAGTGATGAAACTGGTG
Organism: Austropuccinia psidii; assembly: GCA_023105745.1. Classification (NCBI taxonomy): domain Eukaryota; kingdom Fungi; phylum Basidiomycota; class Pucciniomycetes; order Pucciniales; family Sphaerophragmiaceae; genus Austropuccinia; species Austropuccinia psidii. Next base: position 36,211,216 of record JALGQZ010000012.1, read on the forward strand.
AGTACTATTAGAACATGATGAATAATAATAAAATCCACAAAGCTTAGGCTTCTTCCAATCCTATGATGTCATTAAACTTAGAGTTATAGTGATAACTCTATATAATGGGTAATTATGAGGTAAGATGGTTTGATCATGATGTAATCATCACCAAACCTTAAAATATTGATCAATTCTAGTAGAAAGCATTGGTACACGTCTACTAGAAGCCTGCTGGACTCTAGGAAAGAGGTATTTACTATAAATAGAGCTCTTTTTACTCTGTTTCCCCCCCAGACACTTATTATAGTCATCATCTTTGACATGATTAATATATTTATTTAACTGTTTTGTTTAGAATTCTCTTAAAAAACCTCAATTCCATGTAAAATTAAGAATATTTGTAATTTCTCTTAAAATTAACTGTAAATACAATTTAAAAAAGTTTTATTTGCATTTTTTTGGCGTGAAATTATTCAAAATTATTATATTAAGTATCAAAAGTAGGTTATTTCTACTTATTATAATAATTTTATCTCTATCATAGTATTTATATTAATTCATAACTTGAATATTAGTAATACTATTGTTATTAATTGTTTTTTATTAATAAAAAAAAAATTTTCTACGCCTTTATTATTTGTTGGTAACAATAATAAAGTGCTTTTAAATATATTAATTATATTATATTAATATATTTATTTATTATACTATTTTTTCATAATATAAATTATATTATTTTATGTATTCAATAATATAAATTATATTATTTTATGTATTCAATAATATAATTATTTTTATGCCATAATTATAATAATTCTTTATTATTATGATTATTGTAATCTTATTTATTTTATTTATAAGGACGTTCATAGTACAATAAGTAAAATATGAGGTATTTTTACTTATTGTTTCATACTCAAAACTTACAAGAACTTTCTTCCTGTCATAGAAGAAATTTTCTGGATCATTATGAAATGTCAAATGACAGTATTTGATGCATCCTCTCAGTTTATGGGCTTGAGTACCATCAAAAGAATTGGGTGCCTTCATTCATGGAGTCTTGATGGCAGGCAATTTGGGATTGACCCTGGGAACAACTGCTTGAGTTAGTTGCCCCATGAATTGAGTCATTTGCCCCATAAGCTTGAGTAAATTTGGTTCATCTTTAGAGACAAGGGGTTGTTATCAATGGGCTACATTTGCAGCTTCAGAAGCGTCAGGGGCACGTTCCAAGGCAGCTTCCACCTCAGCTTCCTCAGATTACTCCTCTTCATCTTCAGCTTCTCCCAATCTACTTCTAGGCCCTTGAGAAATTCTTGGTTAAGCACCCAACAATCCAGAGAATTATTGTTATCTTCTGGAGGGTGCTGCTCCTTTAATTGGTGGTCCTCTGTTCAAATTTTCACTCAGTTGATGAACTGATGGTGTGCAGTGTGAGGTTTGGATATGAAAATTTGATTAAAAATCCAGTACTTTTCCTATCCTCAGAATCTGTATAAGGTAAGAAATGATTGAAAATAGTATGAAATAGTATTTTTATGACAAAAACACACCAATTTTATTGTTTTTAAGCCTTATAAGTATAAAAGAAGAATATTATAAAGATGTATTGTGTTACCAACATTAAATATTTATTCAAAAATACTCTACAAGAGATATTTAAGGTGACAAAAAAAATTTCTTCTACAGAAATTTCAATTGGAATTAATTGAGCAAATAACTGAAAGCAATTGGTTAAAGAACCAAGTCCTTAGAAAGGTATTTAAAGAGAAAACACACCTAAAAGTGACCAGAGTGAATTTGGAAACAGAGTGACAAAGCTAACAGTGATGAAAGATGCTTTAATTCACTTTTGGGGTGGTTTAAGGGGTAAAAATGCTTATAAGCATTACAAACAATGATTATAATGCTTTTTTCATATGGTTAAAGGGTTTAGAATGATTTAAAAAGGGTGTTTGGAATGTTTTATTGATTGGTTTAACAGTGTTTAAACTAATTCTAAAAGGAAAAGATTCTAACATGAAGAGAAAAGTGGTGCAAAGAAGAATTTCTTTTGTAGCCATCAAATTCCTTACTCCAGAAGTAAAACTTACTCTTGTCAGTCGTGGAAAACACTCTGAAAACAGAAAAGCCAATTATGGAATCATTGAACCCTGGTTTGGACCAAAAAATGGCTGATTTTAGCCATTTTTGACCCTTAAATCAGCCATTACTATAGTAATACCTGGTCTAGAATTTTCAAAACAGGCAATAATGTGTGGAACAGTTGTATTCAACAGTTAAAAATGTTTTAAATTGAGGGTAGCTTTTCCCTCTGGGCAACAGTAAAAACTGTTTTAACTCAAGGAGTTTTACCCTCTGGGCAACAGTTAAAACTGTTTCAACTTAAGGAGTTTTACCCTCTAGGCAACTGTTAAAACTGCCCTGCTTAGTATCAAAACCTCATCATAAGTTTATTCACAGCCCTGTGACTCAATTCCAGGCCAAAAGTGATGAACCTTTGCGTGGGGTTTGACATCCCATGCCTGTCAGCAAGGATATTTGGGGTCTGGCTCCCCCTTGGAGCTACAGTACCTTCCCCCCCAGAATTAATCTTTTGAATTTATTTTTTCTTTAATTCCTCATCATGTAATACACTTGTAATTTACACATACAATTCTATTAAGTTTTACAGTACACAACTGTAATAATTTATACCTCATATGTAAATTACAGTTCACTTATGTAATACATGTGCACATTTTGACATTTCAATTGAAAATACTTCAATTCCTCATAACTTCTAAAGTACAGACAACACCTCAATTTTAACACAAAAATTGATGGTTAACACCACATGTGGTGTGAATTAAACTAAAGCTTTGGTGATTTTCAACTTTTGTACATAAAATTCTAAAAACTTAATTTAAGTTTATTTAGAGTTGAGTTACAGAAATTTTACCCTGAGGTGACCCCACTTTATTTCTTGTGAGGAATCCAATGGTGAAATAATTTTCTTAAGTTTATTTATTGGATAAAAAGCTATAATATATCTTATGTACCTTTTTACCAAAAATATTTTAATTTCATTAATTTTATTAAAAATTCATTTTTACTTGATTTTGTCAAGGAAAAATGTAATTTAACAATTTTAAAACTTAATGTAATTTTAGTTTTGAATTATAATTAAGCTTTTATTTTTGCATATAAGGTTGTATTTATATTTGAGTTTTTATTTTGATAACATAAACTTATTTTATTTATATTTATATTGTATTTTGTTATTTGTGGTCTTTTTGGGTATATGAAAATACCTCTAACGCTCACATTCCCTCCCCATCAAAAAAGAATATGAATTTGTAATATTGTTATTTCTAGTGTGTCTGAATCATCTGAGAATTTTAGTAGCTTCAGTTATGTCCTTTTCTGCTAACCATTCATATTCGCAAGCTGTGTCACTGTACCTAACAAGGTATTCCCTTACTTTGTTGGTTCTCAACTCTCTTTCTTTGACAACTTTGGTAATTCTCTTACTACCAGATGACTCAATAGGAGGTATAACTTGGGGAACTTTATTCATCAAGGGAAATTTCTCAGCATTACTAGATTTCTATGTCTTTATCAAGCTCACTGGAAATGTGGGGTGCTTATTGCTGAGTTCTTCAGATAATTCTACTGAAAAAGCTTTTTCTCCATGGAGGCCCTCAATAACAAAAGGTCCTGAAAAGGAGTCTTTGAGCTTTTCACATCCTTTGATGTTATTGAAGTTAGTGGTGGATACAAGTACTTAATATCCCACTTTGAAATGTGGAGTGGCATGTGATTTGTCCCATTTGTCCTGAGCATATGAAAAAGAGTCTCACATGCATCTTACTTCCTGCTTTCTAGCCTTGTCTAGAATTTCTTTGAAGGTGGCAGCTGTGAGATGTATTTCAACCATTTCATTCCTCAAGGAAGGTTGAGGTAATTTGGGATTCCATCCTTTTTCTAGAATAGCAGGAGTTTGACTGGTACTGGCATGGATGGATGTCTTATATGTCAATTCTAGTTCTGGGAAGAGATTACACCAATCATGGGTGAATCCATCACAATCTTTGATTTCAAGGCTATCTGCACAAATTCTTCTTACCATATCTTCCAAGGTGTGGTTCATCCTTTCAGCTAGTCCATCAATTTGTGGGTGGTAGGCTGTAGAGAAGAATAATTTTTTCCCAAATAGTTGGTGAAGATTTGTCCATAGTTCTGAGGTGACTTTGGGATCTCTGTCACTAATGATGTTTGTGAATATGCCAGTCCATGATACTACTCCATTCCATATCAGAAGAGCTGTATTCATGGCTGTATCACCCTTGTGACATGGTATTAAGATTAGAGGCTTATTAAATATGTCAACAATCACTAGGCAAGCATTATAACTTCTATCACCCGCTGGTGGCAGATGAGCTACCCAATCCATATGGAAAATATCCAAGGGTTCGCTGGGTTCTTGGATCTTGATCATATTTCCAAGTCTTTTTCCAATGGATTTATTTGCTTTTTGACATCTTTCACAGGTTTTGAAATACTCTGCAACACCTTTCTTCCACATTGCCCACCAAATACAGGTGTTTATCTTTTCTATTGTTCTGTCTTCAGACAGATGTCCTGAGAAGGGACTGTCATGGTATTATTTCAGTACAAGATTAATTAAGGACCTGTCCACAACTGTCATGACATATGTATGCTTAGTTCTGTGATAAATTCTAACTTCCAGTAGGTGGAATCTTCCTTCATTATATTATTTTCTCCATATCTCATCCAAGGCATGTATCAAAGAATTTTCTTTACATTCCTTAGTAAGTAATTGGCATAAAATGCTACAATTTTTATCCTGAGTATAGCTATTTCTTACCTCTTCATAGCATGTAATGTTCACGTCTGTATCACTGATTCCTTCTATGGGGAGTTGTGGGGAAGCTTCCGCTGGAACATAAGCAGGATTATCAATATTATTTGGTAATGGCCATCTGCTCAGTCCATCTGCATTTTTATGAATATTCCCATCTTTATGAGTAATGGTCATATTTCTCCTATAATCTTGTATGGCTATTTACCATCTGAGCATGTGCCTGTTAGGAGTCTTCATGTTTAAAAGTGACTTAAAAGCGGTAAAATTGGTCCTTACTTCAAAAACACATCCTTCCAAAAAGTAATTTAGATTTTCCAAGGCCCAGACAAGGCATAAGCACTCCATTTGACTGGCTCTATAAATGGCTTCAGTTGGTTTGATTTGCCTGGATATGAAGAATATGGGTTCTTCCACAGGTTTATCATTGATAATGTGAGCTTGGTGAAGTGCAAAACCAAGCCTATCCCCTGATAAATCAATATAAATCTTAAAAGGCAGCTTAAAGTCTTGCGTCAGCAAAAGTGGAGCAGTGGTCAAGGCTTTGACTCTATCAACAGTCATTTCAAATGCTGCGTCTTTGTAACATAATTCATGAAGAGGTCTTCCTATTGATGCAGAACCTTTAATATGTTGCCTGTAATATTCTGCAAACCCCAAAAATGACTGAATTTCTTTCTTTTTCTGAGGCATGGGTCTCAGCAATACTGCTGCAACCCTGTTTTTGTCAGTTCCAGGGGATAAACCGGATACTACATATCCCAGTGCTTTAAGTTCTTGAAATCCAAAATGTAATTTCTTTAAAGAGATTTTCATGTTTACAGATTGGATTCTTGCCAAAAAACTGAATAATTGGTACATATGTTCTTCCCAAGTTTTGGAACAGACAATAACATCATCAATTTAAATGATTAACCATCCTTCTTAAAGTTCTCCAGTGAATATTTCATTCATCAATCTTTGGAAATGTGAAGGTGCATTCTTGATACCAAAAGGCATCCTCAAATATTCATATACTCCACAATGAACAATAATTCTCAAGTATTTTCTTGCCCTTGGTGTCACTACATTCTGTTGAAATCCTTTCAGGGCATTCATAGTGGTTATATACACCACTTGAGACATCTGGGTCAAGGCAATTTGGCTTTTTGGTATTGGGTACCTTTCTGGAATAGTGTAAGTGTTCAGAGCTCTAAAGTCCCCAACCATCCTAGATTTTCCATTATGCCATGCCACTATGACGGGTGTAGTTATTTCTACTTCCTCAATATGGCCAGCTTTTTTTATTACACCAAGGTCTAAAATTTCTTCAATATGAATTTCCAGAGCTGCTCTTGATTTAAGACTTGGTAGATATGCAGGTCTTCTTAAGAGTGGAGGATAAGGTCTCTCAATATTAAGAATGATGTCAACTTCATGACCAATAATTTCCCCCAAAGGCTCTTTGTCTGATGCAAATACGTCTCTGTGGTCATATAAAAGGGCAGAAAGTTCATTTTTGTGATTATCCATCAGATGAAGGCTTATTTCAGCTTCATTTAGCTGTTCAGATTTGAATATTTACAACTCTAAGTTGAGTGGTGCTACTTTACTTACTGGAATGTGTCTTTTAAATCACCGGGGCGAATCTCGTGTCAATCGTCGGCGATTGACTTCACGTCAAGCAAACGTCAAGCAGGATAAAAGTAGAGCTCACGTCAAGCGAAAATCAAGCGAATGTCGAGCACACGTCCTACTCTTGTCTTACACCAAATCCTGTGACATCCAATAATATTGGTTCCCCTGTGCCTTCAACTCAGATTCCTCACCACCTGATCATCCCACAACCGTCCGATGATTGGTAAAAATTACACCAGACCCGCCTGTTTGCACACACACACATCAAAGATGTCCTTCAGCCAGTCTTGATGTAGGCGGGGGGTTTGACTTCACCAGGTCATCCATGAAGTGTGCGTGTGCATGCGCGGGGGCGGGTGCGTTTACGTGTGCATTGGCGTGTGCGAGTGCGTTTGCGTGTGCATTGGCGTGTGCGGGTGGGTGGGCGTGTGCATTGGCGTGTGCGGGTGGGTTTGCGTGTGCATTGGCGTGTGCGGGTGGGTGGGCGCGTGCATTGGCGTGTGCGGGTGCGTGGGCGTGTGCATTGGCGCGTGTGGGTACGCAAAAGCCGATTCCGCTTCCAACATGATGATGGCGCAGTTAAAAATTTTGGATGCTGTGAAAGGTGAGTGTGTGGGTCATTTGATCATTGGACTTGGCTTATTCACACTGTACCCAATGTCAAAATAGTAAGTTCTTTGTGGAAATGTGAAATAATGGGCTTTGCTTGTCACAATGGCATGTCTCTGTCACTAAATTTTGAAGCAGTTATTTCACTAGCAAAATTGCTAATGAATCTGAGAGATTTGCATTTTGGTAGACTAAATATCATGAAATAACGGCTTTATCATTACAAGCAGTCCACATGACAGAGCTTTGTTATCATACAATCCACAGTTACCTTCTATTTCTTCTTCTGATATAATCAAGTGTCCATCATCAAAACCAACAACTTTATAAATATTGAGATACGGCCAATCCGGTAGGAAATTCACATCAATCTTCAAAGTTTTTAAAATCAGAAAGTTATTGTTCAGTACGCTAGATAGCTCAGAGACTTTGAAAATGCTATCAATAATACCAAATTGTTGTGAGTTGCCCCTTTGAAAACATATCACACTGTTGCTGACATTTTTGGATTCAGTTGAAAATATATTGTTCCCCATATTAATGTTTGAAACTGGAAAATACCAAGGTGAGACAATCCTTGAAGTGGGATGACTTGTGGATTGCACGGTATTGTCTAAGCTGATCCAATCAGCCATTTCCCTTGTTGCATGAAAAGTCTGGAAGTACTCAACCAGGCAATCATAATTTTGTTGGTCATGGCGGGATGGCTTGTTATATTTATGGTGATTGAACACGGCAGGTGGCTGTGATTTGAAAAGCTGTTTTATTTCACATGGCACAGATGGGGATTTCAGGAGAACAGAAAGGTTGGAACATCAACGGATATGTTAAAGTAAGGTTTTATCTATATCATCTATTCAGAGTTGCAAAAAGCTAGTCATATTCAGTTCAGGTGTTTAATCAATGTGAATATATTGATCTTATTAATTGACATACATATCTTGTTATTTGTTGGCATCTTTGCAAATACTCCAATCAAGCGCTCATAACCCCATGTGGCTGAGGCTTGTGCTGGGCCCCAACGTTGGAAGAGTTTGGGAATATGATCAGCAAAATGATGATTTGGTTTACTTTTCTGTTTTGGGAACAGGTGTTGATTGGAAAGGCGGAATTTTTTCCAATGTTCAGCAAATGCAGTTGCATCATCTATTGAAACAGTCCAGCTTGTGGCAATGTTGATAGCACTAATCAAATGGAATGTATTCTTGGCTAGTCCATTTGCAAGTTCTTCTGACTGACCCATTTTTCTTTGAGTGTTGGCAGATTGGTGTGCATCTAATGACATCTGTTGACTGAGCATTAGAAATGGAATATAGACCTTATATAAGAGAGTCGATTCAGCGGCTTTTAAGCTACCATGAGAGGGGGAACCCATGTTGCAAGGTACTCTTGTCCATGATGAGGGAATTATTGTCTCAGATATGATTTGACGGAGATGCTCCAGAGCCTCACCCTTGATCTGGTGATCACTCAGTGCAGTGATATCCAATTCAGAGGGTATTTCAGAAGTGGGGATGTAATCGGCATCAAATGAAGGAATCTCCGCAGAACCACTAGATGGATGTTCTGTGTTAGGGGTGGGCATTGGGAAGTAGTTTTTTTGGGTGGAAGTAGTGGGGAGTGGCTCATTTATTATTTTTGCTGCGTCTCTTCTCAGGGAGCGGGCCTCTCTCAATGCGATTTTATCAAGAGAGCTGTTGGAGGTCTTGGAATCTGAGTCTGAACTGTTGGTGTCATTGGATTTCCTGCGGGACCTGAAGTAAATTTTTGATTTGGACTCTGGAATGCACAATTTGAAAGCTGCATGATCCTTCAAAATTCCAAGTATTAAATTATGCATTATGTCAAGATTAACCATTCTGGTTGCATCCCAATACGGAAGGTTTTCCAAAATTGAATATCGCACTCCATACTCAGAGAAAATTGCTTGTCTTTGTTGTGGGGTTGCCCGAAGCCATTTGGCAATGGTTGATTTATGACTTTGGTATGAGCGCGTGTAGTGAAATTGAGGACCAATTTCTTCAATTTGAGCTTTGTGAATGGTGCAAAAATTACAAAAGTGGTTTCCTGAATGGGAAATAAATCCAGTAAGCTTGCGCATGGCAACCACATCCGCAATGGCTGTGAGGATGGCAACACGGATAAAGGATCCTGATGGACCTGTTGAGGTGGGTGCAAAATGGTAACCTTGCCATAGCTCTTTGAGCTCGTTGATGAGTGGCATTAATAGATAATTCAATTGAAGCGCAGTTGGCTCCTTTGGACCAGGGATGATTCCTGCAACATAGACATTCTCGGGCTTCAATCTTTCACTTGGGGGGAGATTAAGACAAATAAGCATGATAGGTCCAATGCTAGCCAACCAGGTTGACTTTCCATGTGCATTAAACCAGTCCACATATATGGAGAAGGCCAGTGCACCAGGAATGGACATGAATGGGGGATCATGGATATTTCTAGTGCCTGTGAAGCGTCTCCAGACCAATCCATCCCAGACGTCACATTTGGGGGTACCTTCAGGGGTTTGGGATTGTTGATGTTGATGCAGAATTTCCATAATTCCAGCCCGCTGGAAGAATCTGACAAGCCAATTTTTGAATGGTTGATAAATGAAATGTTTTGTTGGTATAAATTTTTGCTTCATGTTGGTTGTGTTTTGGGTGTGGGGTTCAGATGAATAGATGAATTTTCCTAATGATTGTGTCCAAGGGGGATCATGATCATTTGGGTCATTATGGCGTTGACAGTGGGGTTGGTCAGTTGTGACTGATTCAGTAAGGCCATTAAGAGAGAAACATTGAGGAAAACATATATAGTTTTGAATCACTGGCTCCAATTGGAGATGTTCAAATATGGTACTCAGATCTTGAGGTATATGGAATGCAGGAGCGGGGGGACCAGCTGAGCTTGAGATACTGGACTTGATCAGCAGGTTCAGGGCGGGGTTGAGTATGCGTGAAGCCCTGCGGGGTAAATTATACCTTAATGATAGAATGGCAGATTTTATCATTCCTAGGTCTTGTGGGGGAAGGGTTTGACTGCCACTATATGGTTTCTGTGCAGTTGAATTGAGACCCGCTGGAGTTGAGAAAGTGCTTTGGGTCAAACGTGAATAATCAGCTGGGAAGATTTGATCCAATAGAATTTGTGGGCACCCAGATCCTGATGCAGAGGTAGGGATGTTTGGAAGGGATTTGGGTGCAATGGTTGATTTGAGCTTTTTAATGTGCTGTTTATATTGGAAAGGTGTGAAGGCAACTCCTAGCCTATCACCCTCAGGGGAATAGTGTGTTTGAGTTGAGCAGTGTTGACACATGCATATACGCATTGAGGAATAGGGCCGGGTTGTCATTGTTGCAGGAATTGGGAGTACGGTTGGTTTGTGTAAAAATATCTATGGTTGATGTGAAAGTGTTTAGGAGTGTTATTAATTGGAAATAAAATTCAGTGATTATTGATGAAGGGGGAGATGATTTGAACCAGCTGAGGATTTTATCCCATTTGTAATGGTGCATGAGCTGCAGTGGATAAAGTGTAACATGTCTCATCTGGATGGCGGAATTGGTTAGGCGTTTAATTGGGTAAAATGCCATGCTGCTCAATGCTCATACATATTCTAGTTTATTTACACATTGTGATAGTGCGGGTTTGACCATTGAGGGGGTTCCATTAGTGAAGTGTTACCATTGAATTGAGGGGATTAACATTTAATCCATGTACGCTGGCAGGCCACCGTACATGGTTTAAACCTTATTACAGACATAACTATATAACTCTATTACATAAGGGGTTGGAGTGCAGCTAAAGTCTTGGTATTTTGTCTGAGTGCGGCGGGCTTTTAATCAGTTGGAATGTGATTTGGATTGTCTTGCCTTCCTTGAAAAGGTGCTGTCTCTTTTGTGGGTAAATCCTTCATGAATATACCCCTTTACAGATGTACAATGTTGCGGAATTTCAATGCATATATTGGCAGTTTGGATAATTCACAAAATGTGACAATGGGGAGGCGGAAATGTTACCAAATATGATTACTTATGGATGATGGGTCCCCTTTCAGATCAAGGAAATATCACATTATATGCTGGTAGGCCGTGCAGGGTGGTTTCCGACAAAAGCGGAGGAGCCCAATAGGAGGCAGGGAGGATTCTCCTCAAAAGAGTCTTATCCGACTTCCACACAACACTTGGTTCCAACTATTCATAGAATTTCTCTATTCTAAATTTGAAAAAATCTCATATCATATCATTCTATTTTAGCATGATACTGAACTGTTTTATCAAGTTAAAAATATTACTGTACTTTTTCGGCCCTTATGTCATCTTCCAAGTCACATCAATCCCGTTCAGGTTCTGTTCATGACTCAGATAGTGAATCTAGCATAGAATATGTTCAAACACAATCACCATTGAGTCCCAACATTCCTCTCACAACCCCTATCGCATCCTCAATGAATGTATCAGGTCTTAACATTGATGTGGGAAATCCAAAGGCTCCAACTTCCAGCACTTGGGCGATCCCAAATATTTCTGTCACTCCAATTCCCCCGAACCCCACTAATACACAAATGCATGTGTCTGAGGGGCCAGAAGGCACACCTCAAATCTCATCACACGCTAATCCCCAATCAAAATTTCCACCTGAGTTCCTCCTTAACCCCGGTCGGACTCCAGTCGCATCCCAGGATCCCTTTGGACGAAGTCAACAGCCAACCCTTAATATTCCATCAGGATCTCAGGCTCATGTGGGAAATGAAAGGCGCATTGATGGCGGGCGACAAAAAAGACCTTTGGAAAATGTAACTTGGAGCGGTCTGTCGGAGGGAAATCCAGGATTGACGCTTCATCAAAGTAAGTCATTTGAATTTTGGAGTAGAAACTTATTCACAGTTTGATATGTTTGTTTCATGGGTTAGATATTGCACCTAAAGGCAAGTCAGTCCGATCTCAGGAGCCAATTGAAGATCGTGAGGATGACCAGTCTTCATTAATGTTTTGATGTGTTAACTGATGATTTGCATGGCAGGGGATGAACTTTATGCGTCTTCACCTCTGGTCCATAAAGAGAAAGTCACTGGACGTCATCATCCATATGCCTCCAAACCAAGAACGGGTCATGCCAGTACATCAAGAGAAAGAATTGTGGATGATGAGGATGAGAACATGTCTCTGACTCAAAGTGAAAGAAATGATGAACCAAGGAGGGACGATTTCAAGGCGCATGAGCAAGGCACTCAATCAAATAGTGAGTTCACCCATCCTCAGCTGGGCCTTGCCCAGAGTATGCTTGAACAATCCGAGGTCAGACAGCAAAGGAACCAGGCCCGCAAAGCTCACAATGTGGCAAAACGTGCAAGCCAGAAGGAGCAACAAAAATGGCTGAAGGCAGAACTTCCAGAGAATGTCCATGGAATGAGATCAGCAGTACACGCACATTGCCTGTTCCTACTCAAAGTTAGGGATAAGGATTTTTCCTCACTACCAGCACCACCCAGCAGAGAAGAGCGTGAAATTGCAATTCAAGTGGCTGGTCATCTCGGATATGTCCCCAAGGATGTTCTCAATGAGCCATCAACACAGGTTCAGTCTCAGGGTTTCCAAAGCTACTGCAAAAATGAGCTCCACAAGCTAGGACTAAAGCGATTCACTTGGGACTGGGAGAGTTCATGGCAACATCCGTTCAATGAGCTGATGTCTATGGTGTTTTACCGTACATTCCGTCTTGCACTGGTCAGCACCAAGTATCATCATTACTGTTGGAACAAGGATCATAATAACTATGGGGTCGTGGCGGCTTTAATGGAGCGATATTTCACTTATTTGAAAAGAGAATGGAAATCTATTCAAAAGGATTCCAAGTATTTGGTTAAAAAGAAGGAGAATCAAAAGCTCGCAAAGATTTGTCAAAGGGTTAGTTAATGTATCTCTTCTTCATTGTGAGCAAAGACTGATGATGATCTACTTCATTATGTGCAGACCTGTGAGCGCCGTCGTGAATGGTGTGATACGGCTAATTTTCCCATTCTAGCATCACAATTCAATGACCCTCGAGTATGTTCAGATACTGAGGAGGTACTGGAAAATGGCCGTCAAGTTTACCGCAAAGTGGGATTACACTGGCGCTCCCAGTTATTTAATGAATTGGTATTAAAAATTGATTGAGACATAGAGTTTTGTAATCGCATTAAAAAAAGGGTAAAAAAACTATTGATAGATTTCCAGAATTACGATCGACAGATGATGGTGATATTCCAGAAGGCTTATCATTTCAGGTATTTGATCAAGATTGGCTCAAAGGCTGTAGTAAGATGCAGACTAGCGCCCTCAAAATACTTGACATGCCAGTTATTAGGCCAAATGGTGATGCTCTGCAATAACTTAGTAATATAAATGTATAGCACCGTTACAAATTAACATTTTGTGAATTATTTGTGCAGGTGTAATAAAATCTGATTATTATCTCTTAAGGATGCAACAACTTGCTAAATATGTTAGAATATAGACAATATGAATTGAAATGTATCACTGCCTCCCTTAGCAATAATACTCTATTGCTCATTTTCATTGAGGAAATATTGAAGAAGTTCGATCCAGCTCATGGTGTTCATAATTGTGGACCTGTGCCAGAGTCAACAGGGGTTATCAACTTTGTCAATCACAAATTATATAATATCAGTAAGGCTCACGCAGTTAATGATTTTTTCTTTTATTGGACCTATTGGTGATTGGAATATGGCATTCCCATAAGGAAGGATTTCAGAATAGTAATACAATCAAGTGAAAGATGAGTTTGAAAGGTACCTTCCGCATGTTGACCTCAACTGAATGAGGAGTGATATAGTGGATGACCTGTACAGGTCGTTGTTGGCCAATACGATGTAGACAATCAACAGCCTGAGCCTCAATGGCTGGCTTCCAATTGGGCTCCTGGAAATGTGGATTTCAGGGTCCGAAAATCAGGGGAGAATTTTGGGGGGGAACTCACCATTAAATAGACTATATTAGCACAAGTTAAATTGAGGCCAGCTCCAGCCGCGGCAATGGATGCAATGAGTACTTCACATTCAGGATTATTGAAGAAATTATCAAGCGCCTTGTCCTGCGCTCGTGGTGTATTTGTTCCATCAATTCGTGCTGAAAGGATAGAGTGATGGGCAAGAGCAATACCAATTCTACAATATAAAAAAGTCAGATGGAGTCAATTGGTAATGGATGCATATTAGAATTAACGCACAAATCTAGAAATTGGGTCCATTGGGTATAAACAACCAATTTGGTTGGACCACACCTTGTTTGTTTGTTCTTCATTAAGCTTTGTAGGAGGTGTGCAATTTTACTACTCATCATGCATGTTTCCACATCCACAATAGTTTGTGTGATTGTTGGCGAGTTATCCTGAGTGCTCCTGCCCTCGGGGTCTTCCAACTCCGCCTCTGCAATTGTGTTAAGCATGATGTGGTTCGCAGCTTATTAATATTTCTGAAAAACTCTCCTGGTCCTTTGCTTTTGGATGATAGGAATTCTTCATATAATGTGGAATATTCTTGCTGCATGGCCGGGTTGAGTGGGAGCAGCTCATAATGATGGCTAATAGTGGGGAGGGATTCGAGATGTGTTGTTTTGGTGCGGCGCAAACTTAAATGCCGCAATGCCAAATGGAAAATATCATTGCAACCTTTTGAAAGACTACTCAGGATGAATGGTGACCAGTTATCTTGATTGGCGCTCTGTGGTTGAGTGATGAATGATATTATGCCCAAAAGGTCATAAATAGTGTTGTGAATAGGTGTGCCCGTTAAGCATATTTGACGGGATGAAAGGAGGCTATGAATGGCACGGTGAGTGGCAGTGTATTGAGAGCGAATATAGCTATAAGAGGGGGCAAGGGTTATTGGATATAAAAGGTAATTTGAATCATTTAAGATCAGAGACTCACTGTGCTTCATCCAAAACTATACAATGCCAATTGATTTGAAAAATGCATGATGTAGAGGTATTGGTTTGCTTAAATTCTTGGGTGATAGTATTGTAAGAAGTGATGATGATATCATATTTTAAGATGTCGTCTTTGGATAATGAGTGACAAGTGGGACCATGGTAAATTTTGGAAAGCAGCGCTCCAGCCTGAGCATGCTTGGATATTTCTGATTGCCAGTTGGTAATTAAGCGAGGGGGCAGATGATCATGGTGGGCGTGGAGCGATGGGGGTTTGCAATCATCCGCTCCTTGGAGGTACCAATTAGAGCAATGGCCTGAATGGTTTTACCTAATCCCATATCATCCGTGAGCAGTCCTCCAAGAGGGGTATTGGTTGAAAGGGATTCAAATGAGCTAACGACCTTGTTTGTAATGATGTGCCTGGCATTGAAAGTGGATCCTGGGGGTGAGGTGGCCCAAAGGTTACGGGCTGATTGGCCATTGGGGATTTCTCGATCCCAGAGAAACGCTAGTCCGGTCTTTTGATGAGGGAGGAGGGGGGTTTGAATAATGGCATGGGGCGGGGTCATCATGGGGAGGTCGGATCCACTGGGTAATTGTATCAGTTTTTGCTTGGAAATCAATGATGAAACAGCAGGATATGAAGCAGGCGTCGAGTTTGAAGCGGGAAATGTCGGAGTAAAGAGTTGACATTGACAATGAGTAGTACAGTCATATTCTTTGGGCATTTTAAGCTTGAAATCTTGTGTTCGAAAGCTTTCCATTATGAATAGAATGTTTGGATACCATGTGAAGAACATCAATGCTAGAGTGGGTTTCTGAGATGAGGAGGGATCATTTGCATCAGTCATAAATACTCCCTCAACAAATAATATTTGAGTAGGATTGGTTTGGCAATTTTCAATCCATGCCCCACCAGGACCACAGTGCATGAACGTTTTTGGTGCCCCAAGGAATGGTATCAACGTTTGGGAAAGGGTTCCTGGGAGAGAGCCAATAGCATGCTGGTGATTGGGGAGATATGCGAATATGTTGTGTTGATTGTGCCATAGGATAATCCAAGAACCTAAGTGGGAATTCTCCGGCTTTAAGGTTATATCACTATTTATTTGAATACGAATATTAATCATCCCAATGCAAAGTGGTTGTGAAGGGGTTGACATGATGGCTATGTTAAATTATTTGGGGACAGTTGGGAATTATATGATCGGGAAGGGTTAGCTAAAGGGAATGAAGAGGAATAAGCGCAGGTGGGGAACTTATATGAGTGGCAGCAACAGGCCAAAAGGGGGATGGCCTGTGGTTACGTGCATGGTCTTGATGGGGGTGGGCGTCTTGGGCTGATAATTTTCATATCCAATTTGGGGCATATATCAAGGCAAGGTGGCCAAAATGTGGGTGCACCAATATGACTGCTGGATCTGCAGAAAGTTACAAAACCTTTGGTGGAACGAGGTTGACATTAGCATATCCGAAATTGGGTGGGTTGGAGCAAGTTATTGTGGAGGGCATATTAGAGGCATGCAGTCATGTTTGCTGGTGTGACAGCAAACAATGAGCGTATCATCCCCAGGTTAATTTTCGCACAGGGACCTACTGGGCAATGTTGGCGGTTTCAAAGGGCAAACTCACTGTAGAGATGTGTGTGTGTGGGCGGGTAAGATATGTTCGGTGGCATGCCACCAGCATGAGTTTGATTGCGTCAGGCGCTTGAGAACGTGCAGAAAATGACCCGGAGTGGGAGATCCCGACACAATCATAGGCCGGGATTATTCTAATGCGGATGAGGCTGAAGAAAATCCATGCTGATTGACCTCAGGTTTCCATGCGCAAGCGGGTGAGCGTCTGCAGTGCAGCTGACCACCCGACCAAGAAAATAGCCGGTTGGAAGACTGGCAGTAAAATGTCTTCCAGGCATGTGAAAGTTGCCTGCGTATGACCCGTCGGGTGGTGCATATGAGAAAGTGTGTGGCTGCCCGTCAATGAGCACGCGCGGCCAGTCAAAGTTTGCCCCGATATCACCCACTTACATTAACTTGGATTACACGCGCATCTGTGCCGGAGTTAGGCAGAGCTGTCCAACAAGGTGCATCAAAGGGATGCAGTTGAGATATATGACTTGATGGCTTGACGTGATTGCATGTTACGTTGCTGAACAGCTTTTGCTCTGCCCTGCAGCAAACATTTACAAAGGTGTACTGCGTACCAAGGCTGTCATGTTGGTTATTCCGTGCAGTTCGTCTAAACTGATTTAGGTTGTTAATTCTACCAGAATTAACAGTTCCAACGCGCTTTTTTTTCGCGCGGAACTGAAACTGACCAATCAAATAGCAACTACGCACTGAATAAATCCCAACTAATTATTTTGTGCAACATCTCACGTATCTCAAATGTTTTATCATTTTTATTTATAATTTTTTAATCATTTTCTTTAATTCTCATTTGTTTATAATGAGCACAAATATACAATCTTTCCAAAAACTCATTCCAATTAAACGACTATTTAATTCATCAATTATAGCTACAATGACTGATAGCTTCCTTAATCCCACTTACAATTCATTTTTGCTTAATACATGTCCTTTGCAAACTACAATAAAGGATGTTCATTTGAAATTATAACAAACACAATTTAAAATTGATAAGATTTTGTTTTGAGCCGTGAGAAAAAGAGATGATAACAAAATATTTTGAATAACGGAATACAATTTTAATTGAATTAAATCCTGGTTAGACTGGAACTGACAATGACCTTATCAGGTATGGTACTTAATGAGGACATAGTGATTACATATCTCGCAAGTTCCAGTACGACCGAATGTTTTTTTAATGAAGTTGTACTTCAGACCAGTTTGGGACCGCATACCCAGCCCTGCTGCGTACTACAGTGTCGGCTGTACAGATTAGGAAGGTGTAATACTACTTCAGCCTGCATGCATATAGCAAATGCAATCGTTTTCATATACTTATCTCATGTGCCACATGCTCAGCATTGTGTTTCACCCAATTTGCACACGCAAGCTGAGCATGTCATGGTCAAAAGGACCGTGTGGAAGTGCTCAGTCAAGCCATGGTCTGGAGCATTTTTGCAATAGTTCATTGTAAGGCTCAGTTTGGAGCACTTCACCAAAGCATGTGAAATGCTGCACCTGGCTGAAATGTCATCCGATGCTGTGCCAAATGCTCAGATTGTGTGCTTACAAAAATGACCTAGCAATTGCTCAGCATCGTGCATTTGATATTGTTATATCAATAGTTCAACAACTGTGCAATTAAAATGTTCAGCCACTGAGCATTTCAATTATGACCCGAAAGCAAACCTGAGCAATGGGTCGAGCCAAGATTACGCTGTATTCACTTGTCATACAGCCGCCCGACCCTTTGTTCAAACACTATCACCCAGCCATAAGGCCAGTATGCTTGCCGCGGTCACCTGTGACCAAATGCACCACGTGCATTTCTGCATGGGGCACATGTGCATTGCACCCACCATGCAGATTCAACGAGGGCCTCACGACCACCCTCCTGGGTGATCGGGTGGCTATGTAAGGAAACAAAGGGGATTCGACTGAGTTTGACAATTCAATCAATAGCAATACTCAGCCAGAACCCCATTGTTCTTCTGCCTCACGCCAAAATTGAAGCTCAGTTGCAGCATTCCCTGCGACTGAGCTTCAATTTTGCCCACACACCTTGAAGCTGAGCCTTTGTCGGGTGCTGCAACTGCTGTGACTGAGCTTCAATTTTGCCCACACGCCTTGAAGCTGAGCCTTTGTCGGGTGCTGCAACTGCTGTGACTGAGCTTCAATTTTGCCCACACGCCTTGAAGCTGAGCCTTTGTTGGGTGCTGCATTAGCTGAGACTCAGCTTTAATTTTGCCCACACGCCTTGAAGCTGAGCCTTTTGTGGGTGCTGCAACTGCTGAGATCGTCTCAGCTTCACCATGGTATAAAAGACCATCTTCACACAACAAGCCCTTCACTTTCTTTCTCACCCGCTCCACTTTGCTCCACCTCACCCGCTGTTCTCCTTTTTGTGCGTATTACCCTAGGTCTTCCTGCTTTTCCACCCTTTTCTTTCGCACTCCACTAACCACTATCCTATCCTTCTGCTTTGTTTTTTTCCCACTTATACTTCCAGAACCCCCCGTCTATCTACTTCGTGCGTTCCATTCAAATAAAGTTTTGTCCACGTTATTATCCGATATTAATATTTTTCTATCTTCACGACTTCCTTCCAGACTTTTAAAAACTTCCGACTAGAGCGTTTTTAATTTGTTTCTGTTTTAAATTTATATAATTCATCGTACGTCATCCTTATCTTTCTTGATTGCTTACTTTCTATTCACTTACCAACCCCAATTTTTTTGTTTTTAGATGTCGTGCACGTTATGCACCAAGCGGGGTATCCCCTGCATCCGCTTTTTGACAACTACCGACGCTTGTGATGCTTGCCGACAAGCACACAAGAAATGCTTGTTTGTTGTCCGACCCTTCCAACCACGTGGCCAGAGGAGTTCTCGCCCAAGACGACCTCGCAAGGACTCCTTTGTGGTCGACAATGATGAAACCATTTCCAAGCGTGAATGGACGCCGGGCCCCCAAACAGGCAGACGGGAACAATTCCGGACGATTAGCCCTGTCCCCTCCAGTTTCAATTTTTCCACTCCCCCTCCTAGGCCACCATCCGATGGTCCCTTCACTCCTCAACCGGAGCAAAGTGATTATCCAGCCGATGAAGGATGGCGATGGCGAGAGGACATTCGAGCTTGGGCCGATCGTCACCATGTCTTGTCACCGATGGGATTCAAACGCCAAAGTAAGTTTTCTTTCTCCTCCTTATCTCATTTATCTTCACGCAATAATACTCACTTTTTTCCATTACTCATAGAACAAAACCCCCCAAATCCCCCCCAACAAGACTCTCCCGTTCCTAGTTTGCCTCGCAAGCAAACCCCGCGGCAACCCACTCCAGGCCCTAGTGGCACCCGATGGTCTGAGGACTTATTCCGCGGTAAGCAACCAACTTTCTCTTTTCTCATTTTCACTTTCGCATCAAGTTAACTGACTCTTCCTCCTTTTGTAGAAGCCTCCCAGCACGATGAGCCACCTATTCCTCGCGCGAGTCCATCCTCCGAACCACCTGAGGACATTGCGACTTGTGAGCCTCAACCTGAGGTGGCTCCTACGCAATCAACGGAGGAACCTTTTGGTAAGTCCCTATTTCACTTTTTTAACTCTACTCAACTTTTCCTCACCCCTCCTTCAACCATCTCCAGCTCGTCCCGCCACTCCCCGCTTGATTATCATCATCAACGATACGCCAGTCAGTTCCCCCCCTCCCCCTTCTTATTCACCGACTCCGCCACCTTCCCCTCCTACCCCGGTTCCTTCCCCGGATCTCCCTCCCATTGCCGCCGACAACCCAACCGCCTCCTCCCCCCCAGTGCCAACCTCCTCTCATTCCTACGATGACGCTCGCCAGGAATTTACCAACTTACAACCAACTTTGATGATCCCTTGAGCCATTGTCCACGAATCGATCAACCAAATCTTGTTGGAGCATCGTTGGTTGCTCCACATGATTCCTTTCGTGGATGCAACTCATCGAAATGAGATGCACCGCGAATTCCGGGAGGAACTAAACTCCCTCCTTGGCGCGGCAATGGAGGCTTATCCAATGGAGGACATCACTGGGATAGTCTCAAAATTCTTAGAAAAATAAAATCCACAAAAAAAATTGTATTGTTTCCTCTTTTTACCTTTTGTATTACACTCCTTTAGATAAATTTTTTGTATTCAATGAAAGATATTTTCAATTTCTCTTACGTTCTTTGTTCACGTGAATTTATTATAATTCCTCAATAATTCATATTTACTATTGTGTGAGAATAATTTTCGTAAGTGCCCCACCAAGAGTTTGAGTTAGTATTTGTATGTGAGAAAATCTTTTGCCAAAAATGCGCCAATAGTCACCATTCCTGCCTCCTATATTTTCTTCCTCCATTGTTTAGAGCCATATCAAATCTTAACTGTAAAAAAGTGGGAGGTTCCGGCATGTGAGCAATCCACTCTAGATTCATGAGAAATTGCCGTTCCTATGGTCACACGCTATTAATCTTAGTCATGTATTGAATTGTTTAAATTGTCGGGAACCTTCACAAGCGTAACGATTGGCGTGTGAGCTGTCGGGAGCCTGCACAGGCGAAAGGATTGGCGTGTGAATTGTCGGGAGCCTGCACAGGCGTAAGAAATTGTCAGCATTGTTGGCAACCTTCACAAGCCTAAGGATTCGCGTGTGAGCTGTCGGGAGCCTGAACAGGCGTAAGGATTGGCGTGTGAGCTTTCGGGAGCCTGCACAGGCGTAAGAAATTGTCAGCATTGTTGGCAACCTTCACAAGCCTAAGGATTGGCGTGTGAGCTGTCGGGAGCCTGCACAGGCGTAAGGATTGGCGTGTGAGCTGTCGGGAGCCTGCACAGGCGTAAGGATTGGCGTGTGAGCTGTTGGAAACCTGCACAGGCGTAAGGATTGGCGTGTGAGCTGTCGGGAACCTGCACAGGCATAAGGATTGGCGTGTGAAGCGTCAGCAGCCCGCATAGGTGTAAGGAACTTTTAGCATTGGCGGAACCTGCACAAGCATAAGGTTTTGCGTGTGAAGCATTGGCATCCTGGACAATAGCAACAAACCAGGACAGATGTACAATGGCATGCCACCGTACATAATCCACTTCACCCCTTTTTCATGTGAGACACCCCATCTCCGGCACTCGAATCCATCCAATCCTGGTGTATATTGTCCTCTGCCTTACCCCACCATTACTTACCCAACACACATGCAAATCTCCTCATTCTTTGAATTGGCATGAGATTGTATTACCATCCCTGATTTGATAGCCCGCTCTCTTGCCAATCTCATAATAGCCATGGTTTTTTTGCCGCATTGTTTTTGCTAACCTGCTTGAGCATTGTGCGGACATACCCACTAGTGTCGTGCTTTCGTTGTCCTGTGCTGGATCAGTATAATGAACAAATGTACTACTGGCCCACACTACCTGAATGAGCCCATGACATGCGGATAGATCAATCCAAAAATGCTCATTTGGGAAAATCAATTTTCCCCCTGTACACCGCTTTGACGCTTGAATTTGGCCGGTCCACTTATCAGCTTGAAACCACCATCCCAAAGCAAACAGCGATGCATCCTTATCAACATGAGGTGCGTTTTTGAATCCATTCATGGTGAAAGTGAGTGCAGAAGCGAACTCAAATGCACCCTGACTTGCCGGAATATTGCCTTCATGGTTGACTTGATCAAAAGACGGAACCCCCAATGAGTTGTAGCAATTTTGAATCTTCTGAAATAAATTATCCCCAACATATCGTAAGGATTGACCTAGAATGCGACCCACCGAGCTAAGATTGGCACCTCGGTCCCGCCATTCATCTTTTGCATTTTCAATTTTGCCAGCACTTCCATACAGTCCAAGTTGTTCATTCTTCGTGGTGCATTTGCGCCACCCAATCGCGAACATAAATCCCTCCAGTAATGCTCCATTTGTTGCAATAGGGTCAGTGAACCTCTTTTTGCAAAATAAGAATTGTGATAATTCATCCCATTGATTGACCTCGACTTCACTCATTGTTGTGAATGGTCTGAATTCAACAAGGGCAATGAGTAATCTGGTTGAAGAGAAAATTGCCACACGGCCAAAGTCAATGCGTTTGATCTGATTGACATCCACAAGGCTCCGAATTTCACTTGGGATTATATTTGCTGATACTGGCATTGATATTTGTGCTGTTGGTCAAGAGGAGGAAAAAAACCTCTGCTTTCGGGTGGTTTTGCCCTCATTTATCTTTTGGTATGTCCGACTATTCCCGAGTGGTTGAGGGATCACTTTGTGTTGAAGCAGACAAGATATCAGATACTGCTTCCTGCCATTTGAAGCTAAGGAGTTTTGAGTCCAGAATGGTGCCCAATGCCCAAGGAGCTTTCTTCGGCACACATCCTTTGACTTCCCTGTTGGAGCCCACATGACATTGGCACAATCTGAACCGACTAAAGCCAATGTTCTTCTGTGGGGCTCAATGAGGGTGCCACATAAATGTGGAAGCATATATATATATCTATATATATACACTGAGATTAAGCGAGCAACTCACACTTTCCTTCCTCAACCCAACGCTTTCTTGCGAGTTCCCTTTTACGCTCTTTTCCTTTTTTCGTGAATGGCATGCTTGCAGCAGAAAATGAAATGAAACCAAATGATTACTGATTTATTAATACCACCTAAATTGAATTGCGGACGATGAATCTTTTTTAATTTCGGCTAAAAAGAAAGATCACACCTGACCTTTGCAAATTCGCGATCTCAAATACCTGAACCTGAAAATTGCAGTGGATAGTGCATTATTCAATTTTACATATTGATGTTCCCATGCAATCACTTTCCAATCCAACCATTTGGAATATTGCAAGCACATGCAAATGCAATATGCATCCTGCTGTGGATCCCTAGCTATCCTAGTCCTCTTGAAAGACACAGGAACCTTTGGCCTATTATGGGCTGGCGGGAAGTGATAAACGCGACCTCCCGCAATGTCCCCGCATGTGCTCCTCACGCGCACAGCTGCCTGACTCAGCTTGCGTCTTGTTGGAGTCTTTTCAAAGACGTACGGAGGCATGGCGCCGTACAATTACTATTGGTATTCAGACTGTGGCATCCAGGCAGTAGTAGGATAGGAAGTCATGATTATTAAATTCTTAAATCACATTGCAAAATTCAATTACAATCTATCTAGTACAACACTAATCTAAAACGGGTCAATCCTTGTTGTAAGTTTAGCTGACCTGGGTACAGTCAAGGTGACCTCATCACTCGAACCAAGACCACGCTTCGCCACCCAGGCATCACCAAAGTCTAATACCAAGCATCGTGCAAATTCAAATCTAAGAGGTACAGTGGGGTTAAAAGAGTCTGATGAGAAGAAACTTTTATTCAGTAAATTACATATATACTTATTAGTACGTAGCCACACTGGCTCCACTAGATTTTTACCCTCTGAAAGTTTTGCGGAAATGTCAATTAGTGATAAAGCACCTTTAACTGAGCTTGTTCTCCAGTCATCTGAGGATACCATCAAACCACGAACCCCCGCCGCACAGAATGCCGCTAATATACCATAGCAAATTCGATTCATTCCGAGATTCTTGTGACACATCAAAAGATCTTTGATGGCCTCATTTTTTTTTGAGTTCGTGAGTTTTCCTTTTATGCCATTAACTTCGACCTTTGTATGTGCACGTACCATGTTGTACGCAATCATCAAATGGATAACTGTATCCATTAGATCCTCCAGGTTCTTGTGCGGCTTTGTGGATATCTCATTGTCAGCGCCGCCACCTTCAATGCTGAGTTGGGTTGCACGTTGCTTCAATTTACTCAAGCAGGAGGCAAGGTATTCAACTGCTCCGCGATCGAGTCCAAGAGGATCGGTCAAATTTGATGTTGGTGCAACATATGGTTTGGGTGCAATCACATCGTATGAGACTAAACTGGTGGATTCAAACATAACATTTGCCCAAAAATTTTTAACTGGATTTGCGGGGTAAAGAAGGCTCTGAACCATTTTGAAGAAGGAGTGTTCAGATTTTGGGAGATTATCTGGAGGTTTAGCTGATTCCTTCATCAATTTGAGATTCCAAATGTTGTGATCAAAAAATGCTTCTGTTTCTGTTGGCTTAAAAAAATCTAACCCTGTATATTGCAATTTATATCACCAGTCAACAGCCAATAATCAAGTATCATGCACAAAGATAAAAAAAAACTCACCTGCCATCTCAAGGTCCTCCAGCCAAGCCGACATTTTAAGGTCTCAGTTACTGATCACCTTAATACCAACAGGCAGGAATGTATGAGCATCCTTTGTTGGTAAATTGTCCCATCTATTTTTGTAAATCCTATTGATATTATCAAGCCCCCTTTTCCATGATTGTTGAGAAATATTGGAATGATAATTCAAAATGCCTGCAAACTCTTCCATGCGGGATAAAAATATTCCTTGAAAATTCGCAGCGGATGACACTTTGGGCTCAGCATCGGGAATTATATCAGTCATATCTCGTCCCATTGTATCATGTTTAATTGTTTCCTCTTCTTGAAAGGCTTGAATATTCCGAGGAGAGGCGGGAGGGGTTGCATCATGCATTGTTCCATTGGGTATCGGGGGGCTTTCAGTATGTGGAGCTTGATCATGGATTGTTTCATTGAGTATGGGGGGGGGGTTCAGTATGCGGAGGTTCATTATCAATATGGTCCACTTCAACATTGATCATTTCATCACCTTGATCCCGGGAATCCTTTGCGGCTTCAAAGGTACGGCGTTTTTTGTTGGTTTTTTTGGTCGCATGTATATTTGGTCTTTTTCCTAATCCTTTGCCTGGAAATCCAATTACGACTCGAGATCCTTCAGGTAGAGATTCTCCCACCTCCACACCTGCCCATATATTGTAAGCAGGTATTTTTATCAATTTTGTTTTGATTTAGTAATGGACTTACGGTTCAAATCCATTTTGAGGAGGCTCATGGCTTCAGCAATCTTTTGACGCACATAATCAGGAATTTTACCATCATTTTGAATTTTTTTGAGCCTTGGGATTGTTTGAGCAATGTTGGAGACAAATTGTTCCTTGGATATAATTTCCACCTCCCCACTGAAAATTACATCATCTTGCCCATCATCTTCTGTCGGTGCACAAGGTTCAACAGTCTTTTCCTTCTCATAACTTTTAAAATTCGGTTTATGAGAGCTTGGAGGCTGACCTGAAATAAAGGCTATGACACAATATCAGGTTTTGAGAGATTAGAAATACTCAAGATGGATGTATACTCACATTCTGGAAGAACTCGTGGATCTTGATTATCTTCATGTGACTGGCTCTCTGCTTCAATGCCTAATTCACGACTACTGGCCATATCAGATATTTCACTTCCACTCTCTGGGGCTGAAGTTGGTTGCTCATTAAATTCCGTTGAATTTCCCGGGGTTTGGGCCATCGCGAAGGTAGTTTAGTAAGCATATTTGCAAAATGCGATTTTTCGGGAAATCGAAGGAGGCGATGTTTTGAAAATTATTTCATATCATGCCAATGAAATCACTTCCCTGTGAGACATTGAATAAAGTTTACTAGTGAGAAACCTACTAAAGTCAACTTTTGAACTATTCAACACTCATGAGGTAAGGACTAAGCAAAGTGTTCCATTTGAATGATATGAAATAAAATGGTTTTGTCGGCAAAACAGGAGACACAATTCTTGTCTTAAATAGTCCACTTATTAGGTTTTAATTTGTGAGTCTCATGATTTAAACCCTAACCACAACATTGTGAATATACTGACCAATTTCCCCTGAGGTCCTGTTGGCAGAGAAGGCCACTCAGCATATTTTGGTGATGGCGTCCATTGTGTACACCAACAAGCCACCGTACAATGTGGATGTAATACGGAAACGTGAGGATGGTAAGCAGTGTCGGAGGCATGTCGGGAGGGTACTTACTAGGAGAGCGTAAGGATTGTAAGCAGTGTCGGGAGCATGTTGGGAGGGCACTCCATGAGTGTAAGGATCGTAAGCAGTGTTGGGAGCATGTCAGGAGGGCACTTCATGAGCGTAAGGATGGTGAGCAGTGTCGGGAGCATGGCGGGAGGGCACTCCATGAGCGTAAGGATGGTCAGCAGTGTCGGGAGCATGTCAGGAGGGCACTCCGTGAGCGTAAGGATTGTAAGCAGTGTCAGGAGCATGTCGGGAGGGCACTTCATGAGCGTAAGGATGGTCAGCAGTGTCAGGAGCATGGCGGGAGGGCACTCCGTGAGCGTAAGGATGGTCAGCAGTGTCAGGAGCATGTTGGGAGGGCACTGCGCGAGTGTAAGGATTGTAAGCAGTGCCGGGAGCATGTCGGGAGGGCACTTCATGAGCGTAAGGATTGTAAGCAGTGTCGGGAGCATGTCGGGAGGGCACTCCATGAGCGTAAGGATTGTAAGCAGTGTCGGGAGCATGTTGGGAGGGCACTTCATGAGCATAAGAATCGTAAGCAGTGTCGGGAGCATGTTGGGAGGGCACTTCATGAGCGTAAGGATGGTGAGCAGTGTTGGGAGCATGTTGGGAGGGCACTTCATGAGCGTAAGGATGGTAAGGGTGGGGGTGTGAAAGCGTAAGGAGTGTGGGGACGGAGATGGGGGGGCAGGCAGTGTCAGAGTCTCATCTGGAGGGTGGTGCGGGCGCGTAAGCATGCTAAGCGTCGGGGAGGCGGAAGCTATTAGGTGAAATTACCCGAACGTTGCGAATAGTGTTGAAACAGGTTTGGGCTTTGAGTGACATTGTCATGTGACACATGTGACGATTGACGTTGTCTTGACGCTGACGTGACGTGACCCACTAAATCCAGTGACTATAAAGTGACACTAACAAGACTGAAGCAAGATTTTATACTGACCGCGGTGCGACGTGAAGTCAATCGCCGACGATTGACGCGACATTCGCCCTGGTGAATGGTAAAAAGGCAGATGTTTGATGCTTATTGTCTCCAATAGTAAAGTATCTCTATTTTTTTATGTAATTCTATTCCATACATGATCAAATAGTCATTTCCTGATATAAAATGGTTACTAGAGCAATTTTCCATAACAACAAATTCAACGGTGATTCTTAAATTTCCATTAATATGTGGAAATATGACAGTGGTCTCAAAAATTCCCCATGCTTTCATTGTATTTCTTGCAGTATTGAATTTTATACCATCAATTGGTAACAATTAATCTTCAAAATTTGGTACACAAGTCTTAAGAAAAGATTTGCCAACACAAGAGAAGAAGCATCCTGGGTGAAGTGGGTTAGTGGGCTTGTTGTCAATTACCACTTCTGTTATACAGGAGTTACCAGCTGTGTAAACTTTTCCCATATTTGGTTTGGTTTTCATAAGTTGTGCATCTTGAATTTTTGACAAACCAAGTTGACCATTTCTTAATTGTGGCAAGTGGGAATAAGATTCCATGATGTCAAAAGTGGCATAAATATTTTCTATATTTTTGTAAGATGCAGAAAATATTGATGACTTATCATCTGAATTTTCTTCAATTATATTATCCTCTTTTTCAACATCAGGTTCTTTTTTAATGTTGATTTCATTGATTTTCCCCCTCTGTGGACATTTATTGGCTAAGTGGGTGGTGCTTTGGAAAATATGGCACTTTCTGACTGTATCTGCAGATTTATACCTAACAATATTAGAATTTTCTTTGGGGTTTTTGTCCACAGAATTATTCCAAGGTGTATTAAATATTGTTTTGAGATTCACACTACTAGAACCAAATCTTGTTCTGTTGGATACTTCTTCTAATATATTAATAATATCTTTGGCTGAATATTTTTCAGTAGTCCTGCTTTTGACAGCTTACACTAAGGCACCTCCACATTGTCTCAGAATCTTTCTGTGGTCCATGAATTTTGACATTTCAGGATACAATTCTTTTAATCTGAATTTCTGTTGACAAAACAATTTTAAAGGTTTGTCTTTATCAGAATTAAATTTGGCATATTCACAGGCTGTTTCAACTTCAAACCTCCAAGCATCATTGGCCCATTTTTTGATAATTTGATTTTTCCACCAAGTCCAACTTCGTTGTCCATGTGCTTGTCTTAATTTCATCTGTGATCTGATCTGGTAAACAATGTCAGGATGAGTCTATGTTGGAGTGGTAATAAGGCTATTTACAACTAAAACTATGACTGTGGCACGTGAAAAATAGTTTAAAATACTTTGATAAAGGTTTAAAGGTGGTTTAATTTAATAATAAAAGGGCTTTATCATAAAGAATATAGTGGTGGTGAGCGTTGTTGAAAGCCCTGGGTGCAGCTTTACCTGTTGGGTTACAATAATAAAGACTACAATATTTTAATTTAAGAGTATACCTGATTAGTAACCAAGAGTAAAACTGTTTTTGACAGTTTACTACGCAGGTTATTCAAGAGCAGGATGAGGAGACAATTCTGGATGTGAAACACCTCCTTTTTATCCTGAAATGGGGTGGAAAGGGTGCTAGACCTTTCCACATGGAGGAAGTGAAGTTTTTTTCACTTTCTAGTACTGGCTTGTGGTTTTCAAACAGCCTGTATAACCTGTATTGGGCTCAGATGTGGTTTTGAAACCACATCTGGGCAGTTTTCACCAATACAGGGTGAAAAATTTCATCTGGGGACCTCACAGCCTGATTCTGACGTGTATGACGCGTAGAATGCTGTACAGAAACTGTATGGGACCCCAGTATTGACTGACATATGAGGTATTGAAGTAAAAACATGCTTCTTCATCTATTTGAATTCTCATATTCATGATTATGGGATATTATCCCATGGTAAGGTTGTTTATGACAGCAGGTGGGAATCTGACCTTAAAGCAGCTATAGGTTTGTCAATTCTTGAGATATCAACCTCAAAATTGGTTCAGTGTGTAGCCCTGTATGTGCTCTACACAATGGTACCTCATTTGATATGGGTATCATTAAGTATGGCAAAGTTATCCCATGTACAGGATTTCTGTACATTTGCGTGTTTTAGGCAAAAAGCTGTATTGAGCTTGTTTGCCCCATAACTTCTGCTGTAGTTAAGATATGAAGAAGTGGATGACACCATCAGATAGTCCTGATTGTGCTTTTTGCAAAAAGACCCCACTTCAAGTATCTCACACTAAAACTGTAGAAGTTAGATGAGAGGTGAATGTTTTGGTCACCCTTATTTGGCCTGAAATTGACCATAACTCCATTAATATTGGTGGTAGCTCAGTTTGAATGGTACCATTGGATAGCCCTGGCTTAGAGGTTCATTTTTGAATACCCATTTGATGGGGTTAAGCCTTTTCTTCTAGATTTTAGATGAGAGGTGAAAATTAAGGTTTATGCTCAGCAATAACTTTGAGCAGGAATAACTTTGTTATTTCTTGTCCTATGGTGATGGGACTTATATTTTCAGAAAGAGGTGAGTTTCCTCTTTTGTTTAATGCCTTTTGAGCTCATTTGGCTCAGATCCATGTTTTGGTAGTATCTTGGCTATACCATTGGTTCATGGTATTTTGGCTGTCATGCTTGTGCTCTGGTTTTGAGTCATAGGCTGACATAACCTCCCTCCAAAAAAGTCTCATCATTGATGAGACTACCCAGTCCTCCTGGAGGCCCTGAATCTCCTTAGATGAAGGTTCCCATCTGGTATGGCATTCTCTGCCAACCATTTGTCTTTATCAGCTTTTTGGTGCTTGAATCTGACTAAGTATTGTCTTT
Organism: Austropuccinia psidii; assembly: GCA_023105745.1. Classification (NCBI taxonomy): domain Eukaryota; kingdom Fungi; phylum Basidiomycota; class Pucciniomycetes; order Pucciniales; family Sphaerophragmiaceae; genus Austropuccinia; species Austropuccinia psidii. Next base: position 36,241,548 of record JALGQZ010000012.1, read on the forward strand.
GATCCCTCCCATTAAGTCTGATATTCCTGGCCCTGATGATTTTACTCACAGGTCTTGGGGAGTCCTCTACTTCAACTATATCAGGTGGTGTGGGGTTCTTCTTCCTGGAGGGGAATTTATTCTCCTCTGTTTGGAAGTATGGTTTGACCAAACTTACTGGGAAGACTGGGTGCTTTCTGGAAAATTCCTCTGTAAATTTGACTTCCACTGCATTCTTTCCTATCAGCTTAATGATAGTGAAATACCCTACAAATGAGTCCCTCATCTTCTTGGGTCCTTTAAGATTATTAAAGTTCAGTGTGGACACTAGTACCTGGTCCCCTTCTTTAAAGTCAGGTTCCATGTGTGTCTTGTCCCACCTCTGCTTATTATAATCTTTTGCTTCAGCTATGCATTTGGCAGCTGTATCACAAGCCCTCTTCCACATATTATGGAAGCCTTTGGCTGTGGGGTGGATGGTTAGAAGATTTTTCTTCAAATGATCCACAGGCAACAAGGGATTCCACCCTTTCTCTACCAGTGCAGGTGTTTTTCCTGTGGTAGAGTGCTGACTTGTATTATATGCCAGTTGGACAGCTGGTAGAAGGGTAGCCCAGTCATGAGTATATCCCTCATGGTCCTTGTATTCCATTCCATAGGCACAGAATCTCCTGAGGATGTCCTCCATTGTTTGGATCATCCTCTCAGCTAGTTCATCTTTTTGGGGATGTTAAGCTGTGGAAAAAACAAGCTTGGTGCCAAGCATGTCATGCAAGTTGGTCCAAAATTCAGATGTGAATTTTGGGTCCCTATCACTAATGATGATTTTAGGGACTCCACAGGTAGATATGATGTTATTCCAAAATAACAGAGCAGTATCCATGGCTGTGTCCTCTTTGTGACATGGTAGACACCTCATTCTCTTGCTGAACCTATCAACTATGATTAAGCAGGCATTGTAGTTTCCTTTGCCTCCTGGGACAAGTCCTGTAACCCAGTCCATTTTAATGGTTTCCCTTGGGTGCTTGGGTTGTTCTATATGTTGAAGTAACCCATACTTCTTCCCATGTTTCCTATTTTCCTTCTGGCATCTTTCACAAGTGTTGATGTATTCACTCAACTCTTGTTCCCACTTGGGCCACAAAGCTGTGCTTGCTACCCTCTCCTTGGTCCTGTCCTCACTCATGTGTCCCATGTAGGGGCAGTCATGGCATTCTTGCAGGACCAATGAAATGTGGTCTCTGTCTACCACTGTGAGTGCACTTGTGTGCTTCTCTCTGTGGTAGAGCAGGCCATCTATAAGGAAACACTTCTTATCCTTATAGGCCCTCAGCCAGGGTTCTACCAGTTGGGTTTCCAGTTCTGGACTCCTGTAATTTTTTTGAAGGAGTTGGATTAGCATGCTAAACTGTTTGTGTTTGGCATAAGACTTCTGTACTGCACTAAAGAATTCATTGTGAAGTTCTGAGGAGCTTATTCCCAGTATGGGGGTTTCTTTTCCTTCTGAATCAGTATTTCCACTGTCAAGGGTACCACTTTCTGGTGCCCATTCAGAGAATCTGAAGTTTCTCCTCCTATCTATTTCCATGGAATGGATGGGGATTTTAGCTGCAGCTTCAAGGTCATAAGCTGGATTGCTTTTGACATTGTCCAGTGGCCATCTGCTGAGGCCATCTGCATTGGTATGGCTTTTACCTTCCTTGTATATGATGGTCATGTTCCCTCTATACTCCTGGATGGCTATTTGCCATCTCAGCATATGTCTGGTTGTAGTCTTCATGTTTAGTAAAGACTTCAAGGCTGTGCAGTCTGTGTAGACTTCAAAGACTGTACCCTCCAAATAATAGTGGAGTTTCTCTAGAGCACAGACTAGACATACACATTCAGTCTGGGTGGCCCCATACCTGGCTTCTGAATCTTTCAGTTGCTTAGAGATGTAACATATTACACCTTCTCTTGGTTCACCATCCACAATTTGTCTTTGGTGAAGGGCTGCTCCTAAGCCTTGGCTGCATGCTGCACCTATATATAGCTTGAATGGCAGTTCAAAGTCTGGTGAGATGAGCACAGGTGCATTTGTGAGTTCATATTTGATCCTCTCATATGCATCCCTTCTTTCCTTGGTGATCTCAAAAACTACATCTCTTGAACACAACTTGTATAAACTACTAGCTATATGGGCAAAATTCTTGATGTGGTTTCTATAGTAGCTAGCAAACCCAAGGAAAGATTGCATCTCTTTGATGCTCTTTGGTACTGGCTTTTGCAGTAATGCTGCTACTTTATTCTGGTCAATTGCCAGACTAAGACCTGAGACTTTGTGAACTAGAGCCAGTAGCTCTTGTTGGCCAAAATTACACTTTTTAAGTGAGATTTTCAGATTGATGGGTGTACATTTACTTAGCACTCTGTCTATGTATTGTACATGGTCTTCCCATGTCTCTGAGTATATAATGATATTGTCAATATATACTACCATCCAGCCTTCCAATATTTCACCTTGAAATATGGTGTCCATCATCCTTTGGAAGTGGGCTGTTGCATTCTTAATGCCAAATGGCATCCTGGTTTACTCATATATGCCCATATGGCATATTATTCTGAGTAATTTCATGGAGTTTGGTTTAACTCCATTTTGGTGGAAACCTTTCATACAATCCATTTTGGTTATGCATTTGGCTTTAGCCAGTTTATCCAAGGCATGAGGTATCCTGGGTATAGGGTACCTTTCTGCTTTTGTGTAGTTATTCAGAGCTCTGAAAACTCCTCACAGTCCAGACTTGCCATCATGCCAGGTGATTAGGACAGGGGTGGTGATTTCCACTATTTCATTGTGTCCAATCTTCCTGATGACATCCATATCCAGGAGTTCATTGATATGTTTCTCAATTTCTTTCCTGCTTGCCAGGCTTGCTGGATAAGGAGGTCTCCTAAGCATGGGTGGATAAGGCCTTTCCACATTGAGATATAGCTTGATATCATTGCTCTTGATCTTGCCTAGTGGTTCTTCACCTATGGCAAATGCTGGTCTGTTCTTTCTCAGCATCTTCAGTAAACATAGTTTTTGTTTACTGGTGAGGGTAGTGCTAAACTGTCCCTCTCTGAATTCCTTCAGAAGCTCTTCAAGTGGATCTTGAGAAGATATCTGGTATATATCAAGTGAAAATTACTTTTCCTTGTTAGTACCAATGGTGATGTGCCTATTTTTACTGTTGTAAATGTCTATGCCATACATCCTCTGGTAATATGTTCCCAGTAAAAACCCTTGGATGTGGGCATCATCAAGCACTACAAACTCTGGTTTAAGTCTGATGTTACCATTTCTGTGGGGTATAATTCTCTCTTTGATAATTGTCCCAATGGAAGTCATCTTCCCTGATGCACTTTCAAAGTTCTTTGCCTTGGTGGGCAAGAGCTGTTTTTCCCAGTTTGGGAAGTGGTTGTCCAGATAATCTCTGGCCAATATGGAGCCGTGTGCTCCACTATCAATGATCAATGGATGTTGAGCATTTTCAATACATACAGTCATCTTTGTGGCTGTTCTGTGTATGTATGCCATTCCTTTAGTTGGTGTAACCACGAATGTTTGTGCATCTTGTGTGTGTTTGCACAAGTTTTTGTTCGCAGTGTCCGGTGGCATACCTGCTTCCAACTGTATGTCCTGAATTTCTAGTGGGGTTTCCTCTTGGTATTCTACTAGAAATTCTTCTCTTGAGTCTTGTTCATGATCAGATGGTTCTCTGATGGACTTACCCATAGAGTCTGATTCAGAATCCTCTCTTGGAGATTCTTCCTCTGGGACTTTCTCTATGGCATAGACTTTTTTCTTTGCCTTTGGACAGTTGTTGGCATAGTGGTCTGTTGAACCACAATTGTGACAAGAATTTCTCTTCTTTGCCACTTCTTCCACTCTTTGGGTTTGTATTTAAACTCTACCCTGAAAGGTTTTTTCTCTTTGAAACCACTGCTCTTATATGGGGTGAATTTCCCTATATTAGTCCCTTTCCTTCTGTCTTGTAAGGTGTTGGCAATGTGATCTACAGTGCAATTTTGGTTGCATCTGCATTTTACTACATGCTCTAGCTCTCCTGGCAGTTGTGTCAGAAGCTTATGGTTTCTCATTTGGATATTCATCTGAGGATCAATGGCTTTCAGTCTCTTGGACTGTCTAAGACACCATTCATATGGATCTTTGTCCACATAGTACTTGTCATTTTCAAATGACATGGTCTTTTGCCATATCCAAGTTCCATTACTGTACTTTTGGATGATCTGACTCTTCCACCATGGCCAGTTTCTTCTGCCATGGATTTCTTTCATTTCTGTGTACCATATACTAGCATGACCTTTAAATGCTGTATTTAATCTAGGAGTAATCCATTAATCTGGTATGCTTGGTACATCAATGAAGAGTCCATCAATATAATCTATGAGTTTCATATGATCATATTCTCCTGATCCAGAGAATTTGGGCCAACTTGAGGCCTCAGGGAGCTGTTTCAAGGCTTCCTTCTCTGAATAAGACCTGCCATCCCCAACCTGGTATTGTGATGGGGGTCTTGCCTTATTCATCAACATGGCATCTGGTTTGATGTCATCTGGTTGATATGGATTATCATAACTTGACCTTGTGGTTGAGGCTTCAAGCTATGGTAGGCATTAAACAACTTGTTAATGTCTTGATCCAGACACTCCCCGTCCCTTGTGCTGTGGTGTTGTTCTTCAAAGACTATATTCAGTCTTTTGTGGTTTCTTCAGAAGCTTTGCTCAGTTGAGCATCTCCTTCTTGAAGATTTTTAACTATCTGTTCCAAGGAGGCTTGAGTTTGTCTCATCCTCTCTTGGCCAGCTTTAATTTCTGCAAACTGCTTTGCAGATTTTTCAGCATATTGGGACATTTGTAACCACAGTGTATCACTGTTGATGTTACTCTCAGATGTGACAATGTTATTTTCAGTCTGAGTGGGGGTAATGTTTCTATTACTAGGACTGCTGATTCTAGAGTGGTTTACAACTACTTCTGGTTCTTGTGTACTTCTTTTACCAAATCTAACAGCTTCTGGATCATGGGGTCTGACTCTTTCCTCCCCTGGTTGAAGGAGGCTTTGTTCTGGCCCTTGTTTCCTTGTCTTCTCCTGGAAACTTCCTGGAATTGTGAAGAATGGTGACTCTTGGCCACTGATCTGCTGGTTTCTGAATGGTGTGAAGCCACTGGAGAGCTGATTTGGCCTGCTCCTTGTGAGCCTGAAGGAATCTGAGTAGGCCCTGTCTGGGTTAACTGTTCTTCTATAGCCTTAATAGTGGCTTGATTCTACCTTATCCTCTGTGCCCTTGCCTCCAGGAGTCTGAACTGCCTGGTAGGATTCCAACCTTTGGTGATTACCATCAGGTCATTGAAGTCTATCTCTTTGAGAATGATCTTCTGGAAAGTTGCTCCAAGTTCTGCCCAGTGACTTTCCAGGTTGAATCTTTTGTTGTCCATGCTCCATTGAAATAAATCTTTGAGGAGTTGGTGGAGCTGAAGAACTTGATCCACATCCTTCCAGTCCTCTGGTTTGAGGTTCCTGTTGAATTGGAGTGTGAATGGCAAGGTTGATATTATCTCCCTCATTGTTTTGCCATCCACCACTGTGTCCAAGGTGACCTCTTCCAGGTCTTCTGGTTCTGACAAGCCTTCTCTGTCCTCTGGCTGGTTCCTTGCAAGCCAAGGTCTCTGAGGTATGCAGGGGACATATCAGTGTTTGCAAGCAGTCAAAAACTTTATTTTCTTAGGGTATTTACCTTTCACTGTGCCTTGTACAAATTTGTTATCTGCTGATTTGGGCAGTTGGCCTTTGGAGGTTACAACTGGGTTAATAATTGTAATCATCCTTGTACAAGTGGTTAAGGTTGGTTTACCTTGTATTGAAGCAGAGTTTTGTGGTTTTCTACTCCTCTGAGTGGGTATTGGTGTCCACTTTTTGGCTGTAATGAGGCCTTCACTAAGTCTTTTTCCTTTTCCCTTGCTGACCTCTGGTTCTGAGGGTGTCACTGGTGTGTTGGCCCGTGACTGGGTCTCAAGTGGTATGAAATTTTCTTCCACTGAATAAAACAGGAAAAGAGGGCTTATGTCAGTTAAGACTTTTTAGAAGGCTGGTTTTGCATGTCCAAGAATGGCCTCTGGGCTTGTATATTATTACAATATGCCCTTGTGTGATGAAAGTGTAATTGAATTAACAATTCCACGTCAAAAATACAGCTTACTGATATGTGGTATACTGTTTATATACCAATATCTCACAGATTACTTATAATTAGCAAGTATGATCTGTCAAAGATGGTGTATTACAGGGCAATTGATTTAACAATGTGCCCAAAAACGCCTCAACTGTTGGTTTATCAGTAGGAGCTTTTTTTATTCAATTAAGAATTAAGAATGTATTAGTGGCTTAAAAGTGGTTTTATATACAAAACACGCCAAAAATACTGGTCTGGTGGTTATTAGCCAGGTGACAGATACTCTTTAAAATATGAGTATTAAAAAATAAAGAAAATATATAAAAATATATATTTTTTAAAGAAAATAACGCCTAAAAAGATAAAACAAGTCTCAATAAAATGATAAAAAAGAAAAACCTTACTTGTAATAAGTCCAAAAAAGGTTTTAAAACATGGCCAGGCCCCCAAAATGTCAAGATGAGTCTATTTTGAAGTGGTAATAAGGCTATTTACAACTAAAACTATGACTGTGACACGTGAAAAATAGTTTAAAATACTTTGATAAAGGTTTAAAGGTGGTTTAATTTAATAATAAAAGGGCTTTACTATAAAGAATACAGTGGTGGTGAGCGCTGTTGAAAGCCCTGGGTGCAGCTTTACCTGTTGGGTTACAATAATAAAGACTACAATACTTTTAATTTAAGAGTATACCTGATTAGTAACCAAGAGTAAAACTGTTTTTGACAGTTTACTACATAGGTTATTCAAGAGAAGGATGAGGAGACAATTCTGGCTGTGAAAAGCCTCCTTTTTATCCTGAAATGGGGTGGAAAGGGTTCTAGACCTTTCCATGTAGAGGAAGGGAAGATTTTTTCACTCTCTAGTACTGGCTTGTCGTTTGCAAACAGCCTGTATAACCTGTATTGGGCTCAGATGTGGTTTTGAAACCACATCTGGGCAGTTTTCACCAATACAGGGTGAAAATTTTCATCTGGGGACCTCACAGCCTGATTCTGACGTGTATGACATGTAGAATGCTGTACAGAAACTGTATGGGACCCCATTATTGACTGACATATGAGGTATTGAATTCAAAACATTCTTTTTTGTCTATTTGACACCTCATATCTATGATTATGGGATATTATCCCATGGTAAGGCTGTTTATGACAGCAGGTGGGAATCTGACCTTAAAACAGCTATAACTTTGTCAATTCTTGAGATATCAACCTAAAAATTGGTTCAGTGTGTAGCCCTGTATGTGCTCTACACAATGGGACCTAATTTGATATGGTTATTATTAAATATGGAAAAGTTATCCTAAGTACAAGATTTTTGTACATTTGCGTGTTTTAGGCAAAAAGCTGTATTGAGCTTGTTTGCCACATAACTTCTGCTGTAGTTGAGATATGGAGAACTGGATTACACCATCAGATAGCCCTGATTGTGCTGTTTCCAAAAAGACCCCACTTCAAGTATCTCACACTAAAACTGTAGAAGCTAGATGAGAGGTGAATGCTTTGGTCACCCTTATTTGGCCTGAAATTGACCATAACTACATTAATATTGGTGCTAGCTCAGTTTAGCTGGTACCATTAGATAGCCCTGGCTTAGAGGTTCATTTTGAATACCCATTTGATGGGGTTAAGCCTTTCCTTCTAGATTTTAGATGTGAGGTGAAAATTAAGGTTTATGCTCAGCAATAACTTTGAGAAGGAATAACTTTGTTATTTCTTGTCCTATGGTGATGGGACTTATATTTTCAGAAAGAGGTGAGTTTCCTCTTTCTTTTGATACCTTTTGAGCTGATTTGGCTCAGCTCCATGTTTTGTTAGTATCTTGGCTATACCATTGGTTTATGGTATTTTGGCTGTCATGCTTGTGCTCTGGTTTTGAGTCACAGGCTGACAAACAAGGTGTTGAATCTTGCTGTTACCAATCTGTCTGGTAATTTAAAATCTTCTTTAAGCATTTCAATACCTCTGATTAATTCCATATTGTCATATTCTCCTTCCCCACTGCAGTGAGGCCATTCTTTAGGTTTTGGTACTTCCTTTGGGAGTTCTTGGCCCATTGATGGTTCTAAGTTATGAAAAGAAGTGTAAAATTCATTTTTTAACTGCAATTTTTCAACCTCAAATACTTGTGGATTTGAAATTCTTGTGTCCTCATTCTTATTCAAAGGTGTAGACATTCTTGGCAAGGTGTTAAGTAATTGTTCAAAATCATTCATTTTACTATTGTTACACCTTTGGGAATTTCTGAATTCATGTTGTAAACTTTTTATTGAATTTATTACATTAGTCTTATGATTATTTTCTGTTTGTGTTGATTCTTGCCATAGTTCTGTTTTTCTAGTATTATCAGAGGTTATATGATTCAACTTCATTGTTAATTTTGATATTTCCTCTTGTGAGGTGTCACAACACTTTTTCAAGGCAATTTTATGTCTTTAATTCAGTAAATGATTTTAAAATATTCTCAAGAACACTTTTATTCTCTTCTTTAATAGTACTTATAGCTACTTTTATTGTTGTTTCAGTTATGTAATCAACATTGAATTTAGAATATTTATCTGTTAATTCTTTATTAATGGTAGATTGTTCATTTATCTTATTGCCAAAGGAATTTTCATCATTATAAGCTTTAATTGTTCTTAAAACTTTCTCAAAACACATAAGTGTTTCATTTCTTTTGCTCAAGCTTAAGTTGTTTGTTTTAAGATTGTTACAAATGGATGGATTTTTATCTGAAACATGACTTTTTACGTGATTTATAGCTTCATAAAACTCTGGGATAGAATCAAAGATATTGGAAACATTTCTGATATTTTAATCTGGCTTCCTCCTTTTTCCGGAATTCCATCATTGTTCTGGCCATCTGAAATACATTTTATATGGCATGCTGCTGAATCTTTGGGATCCTGTAACCCTGGCTGTAAGCTTTTGTGGCTGGTGCCTTTTCTTTGCCCTTGTCCTGAGCTTTTGGCTGCTTTTTTACATTGGAATTTCTGCTGATGGCTACTGGGGCTGTTTTTGGCACTTGCTTGGGTGGTGGAGGGTTTTTTTATCCATTCTGCTGTTAAAAGCATCATGTTCTTCTTTTCCATCAATGGATCTCATCCATTGAGTAACTTGCAAGTGTTGGGATGGCCAAGGAATCTTCCCACAGTCAGGTAACAATTAATGCAGTTTTTCCAAAGATCTGCAAGGATCTGGTACTCTTTGTGCTGCAATTCATTGTTGTAAGCCTTCTGGCTGGCTTTTTTTATGTCCACTGAGGCTTCTTGGGGTGGTGTCAGCTCTGTTTGAAGGTAAAATAGTATTATGAGCTTCAGAATGACATAATTTATTAATTTGGAGGTCATCAACTGACCCTTAACCTTCTCTAACTTATTGGCTTCTGCAATAATCATGTCTATGACCTTTTTGGGAGCTGCTTGAGGGGTTATATCTGGCTCCTGATGTTTTTGAAGGCATATTTTATGATTAAAAGGCTTAAAATTAGTATTTTCACATCAAAAAGCTTACTATTGCCCAAATTCTTTGCATTCTGAAGGGTATTACCTATGTCCAAGTTGATTAATTCAGAAGAAATTGGTTCAGGTTGATCATTCTGAGCTATAATAACTGTACTATTATGGTCAGAATTCACAGTACTTGCAGGAATAATGCTTGTTACTGTGGAGGCTGTTTTAATATTTTCTTGTCTTCCCACATTGTCAGACACTAAAATTAATGAAGAAGCCAATTGACTAAGTAAAAGAAGGATTTTTTTAAGAGAGAAATGGCAACACAAAGCCTCACTTATAATATGAAAAAAGCTATTTTTTATTTATTTTTTAAATTATAATTATTTTTTATATGTTTTTAAATTTTTCAATATAAGAAAAAAGATTCCAAGAGAGTAAAAAATTATGTCAAGGTAAAATATGATTACAGGGCCCCCAAATTTAAGGTGTGGATATGAAAATTTGATTAAAAATCCAGAACTTTTCCTGTCCTCAAAATTTGTATAAGGTAAGAAATGATTAAAAATAGTATGAAATAGTATTTTTAAGTGAAAAACACACCAATTCAATTTTTTTAAAATTTATAAGCTTAAAACAATAATATTTTAAAGACTTATTGTTTTACCAACAATAAAATCTTATCCACAAATACTCTACAAAGATTATTTTAGGCTACAAAAGAAATTTCTTCCAGAGCAATTTTAGTTTGAATTAATTGAGAAAAAAACTGCAAGCAATTAATTAAAGAAAAACGTCTTTGAAAGGATATTTGAAGAGAAAACACACCCAAAAGAGACCAGAGTGAATTTGGGAATAAAGTGACAAAGTTAACAGTGATGAAAGATGCTTTAATTCACTTTTGGCGTGGTTCAAGGGGTAAAAATGAATACAAGGGGTACAAACAGTTCTTATAATTCTTCTTTCACATGGTTAAAAGGTTTAAAGTAATTTAAAACAGTGTTTGGAACCTTTTATTGATTGGTTTAACAGTGTTTAAATAATTATAAAAGTAAAAGATTCCAACATGAAGATAAAAGTGGGAGAATGAAGACATTCTTTTATAAGAATCAATTTTCTTACTCAAAAAGTAAAACTTACTCTTTTCAGTCGCTGAAAACACTCTTACAAAAGAAAAGCCAACTATGGCATGATTGAACCCTGGTTTAGACCGAAAAAGGGCTGTTTTTAGCCATTTTAGACCCTTAAATAAGCCATTGATATAGCAATAGCTGGTCTAGAGCCTTCAAAGCATGTAAGAATGTGTTTAAGAGACATAGAAATTAATTAAAACTGGTTTTACTAAGATTGTTTTAATGTAAGGGTAGTTTTACCCTATTGGTATCAAAACCCCATCATCAATTGAGTCACAGACCCTGTAAATCAATTACAGGCCAAACGTGGTGAACCTTTGCATTTATTTTGACATCCCATGCCTGTCAGCAAGGATTTTGGGGGTCTGGCTCCCCCTTGGAGCTGGAGTACCTTTCCCCCCCCCAGAATCAACCTTTCCAATTTATCTTTTCTTTGATTCCTCACATTTAATGCACTTGTCATTTACACATACAATTCAATTGAGTCTTACAGTACACAACTGTAGTAATTAATATCTCATATGTAAGCTACATCTTTCTTATGTAATACACACGGACATTTTGACATTTCAATTGAAAATACTTCAATTCCTCATAACTTCTCAACTACACAAAACACCCCAATTTTCATACAAAAATTGATGGTTAACACCACATGTGGTCTGAATTAAGTTAGCATTTTGAGGATTTTCAACTTTTGTACAGAAAATACTAAAAACTTCATTTAAGCTTATTTAGAGTTGAGTTACAGAAATTTTACCCAGAGGTCACGCCACCTTATATTTTATGAGGAATCCAATGGTGAAGTAATTTTCTTAAGTTTATTTATTTGATAAAAAGGTATGATATACTTTATGTAACTTCTTTCCAAAAATATATTAATTTATTTTATTTTCTTAAAAATTCATTTTTACTTAGTTTTTTCAAGTAAAAATGCATTTTCACAATTTCAAAATTTAATGTAATTTTCATTTCAAATTATAATAAGATTTCTATTTTTGTATATAAATTTGTATTTATATTTTAATTTTCATTTTGATAATATAAATTTATTTTATTTATCTTCTTATTATATTTTGTTATTTGTGGTCTTTTGGGTATATGAAAATACCTCTAAGGCTCACATGCAATCAAGAGGAGCACTTGCTGTAAGAGTGAGAACAGCTTGATGTTTTTGGATATTGTATTCATGGCTTGGGGGCTATGCTGAACTGGAAATATGAAAGAATAATAAAAATAACTGGATGGTAATTTGAAATAGGGGATCATAGCTTGCTCAAATCAAAATGAATAAAATTCTTGATGAATCTTGAGTAATCAATCAAAACTCTGGAGATGAAATCCAATCCAATCAATCAATAAATAAATTCAGTCAATCTCAAAATTCAATTCAAATCAAATATCAAGAAATCTTGAAGAACTCAATAATCAATAATCAATCAATGTCTTCAATATAAAATCAATGTCTTGAGGAATCATTCAGTCAATCAATATCTTTAGGAATCAGTTCAATATCTTCATGAATCAAAACAATAAATAATTAAAATCAATTCCTGAGGATAATCACTTATCTTGACAAATTCAAATCCAGTCAATCAACCCAATCCTAAAAGAATCCTTAATTTCTGAATCAATAACCAAAATGAATCCCAAACAATCACCCAATCAATTCTACAATCAATAAAATTCTGATAAGACCTTAATAAGCAAACAAAGAAAAACTTGGATTTAATATAAAATTGAGAATGAAATGGAGATGTTCAGAAATGATCAAGAAATGAGAGGAGAAAATTTTTGTTTGAATAAAATGAATGAGATGAAAATTGATGAGAGAGAAATCATAATAATGAAGAATCATAAAATCATCAAAGATTCATGTTTGAAGAATGGGAAAAATGAATATAAATGAATGAAAAGAAAGAAGAAAATATGAGTTAATTAATTTAATGTCACAGGGGCTCTTCTAAGTGAAGAGGGCCTGGCGCTAAGTAAACTGGGACTTACATATGGAGGGCTCAAGATATGGTCAAATGGGAATACACTTGCAAGGGTAATAGAATGAAATTACTAATGAAATAAATATAAGAGCACAGCAACAAAATAATAAGATTAAGAAAATAAAAGAGCCAGCCACAAACCAGTCCAAGTCCATTGTTTCAACCTGTTAGAAAGAAAGAGAAGGGTTAATAAGGATATGGCCACCACAACTCATATTGTATGGGAAAAGAAAGAAATGCAAATAATAACTTGAAATTAATAAATACAATACCCAAATATAAGGATAAAAATATTCATAAGACAACAAATCAACTAAATTAATTGACTGAGGAAAAATCCCGAGGGGGAGAAAGAGGGGGTGGTATATGTGAGAATAACAGGCCCTGATCCAGACGGAAAGTTTTCATGATAAGAATTGATGCTTGAATTGAATCTGGCCAATAAAGGTCCTATACAGCTTTTACAAGATCTGTACAAGAGGTGTGGTTGTATTGAGTGATCATACAGTTTCAGGATGGTGTATCCAAACTGTGTTGGGTAATTCCAACCTATAAAAAAGTTGACAGGCTGTATTAATGAACCAGACTGTATGAATGTTTCAGCAAGGAAGATTTCTGAAACTGATTACTGATACACACAGTGGATTACTGATTTGAGCTGTTTGAGGGGATGTAAGATTGAATACCCTTACCCCTGACTAGTGGTTGCTACACACTCACACTAATCTTAAATTAGGTTTTACAGGTGTATATGTTATAAATGTGGTTAATACTAGTTTATCATGATTAAAAATAATAAAATACACAAATTTTAGTCTACTGCTAAGCCTATGATGTCAGAAAATGTACAGTTACAGTGATAACTCTCATCAATTGCATAGTAATGAGATAAAATGGTTTAATTAAAATGTAATCACTGATAATCTATAAAATACTTATCATTTCCAGTTGATATCTTTAGTAAAAGGCTACTGGAAGCCATCTGGCCTCTATGAGGCAGGATTTTACTACATATAGAGCTCTTTTTACCTCTCTCTCCCCCTCAGAGGCAACAAAAACATTCAAACATTGAAATAACAGGTAAAAACTTTATTCTTTTCATATAAAACTATTATATACTTAAAGATTCAAGTTTATATTGACCTAATTAAATCAATTTTTGATTTTTTTTGTTAAATTTTCCTCCAAAATCACTGAATCCACATAAAAATAAGAATATTTGTAATTTGTTCTATTTTGTATTGTAAGTACCATTTAAATAAGTTGTATTTACATTTCAAGGTGTAAATTTATTCAAAATTATTATATTAAGAGTCCAAATTAGGTTATTTTCATGTTTTATTATAATTTGCACTTTATTATTACTTTAATAATTCTTTTTTTGATATAGATAGTATTTATCTTGATATATAACTTTAATATTGGTAATATTATTGTTATAAATTGTCTTTTATTATTGAATGAAAATTCTTTTATACCTTTATTATTTTTTTGTAAAAATGATTAATTGACATAAATATATTAATTATTATATATGAACATATTTATTTTTACTATATTAATTTTTTTAATATAATTTCTATTATCATATTTATTTATTAATATAAATATTTGAAGCCATAGTTATAATGATTCTTGATTATTAGAAACATTCTTGAATTTAATAAGGACCTTTATAGCACAATAATGAATTTTCTTTCTTGAGTTTTCAGCTTATAGTCCTTTAAATGAAATTTAACTTAAAACTTGGCCATTACGGTATGAAATACCATGGTACAAGCATTGAAGGGTAAGACATTTCACCCAGGTAGAATACTAATTAGCTCCCCTCATCCACATGTGACACACCATTGAACCCAAATGTCTTCCAAACATCCCCACTTTAGTATCATCATCTGAGTTCCTGAAAATTTTATTGGATCAAATTTTCCTAAGTTATTATTCCTTATTAATCAAAGCACATTCTTCTCTTCACCTGGATGCAATTCAAATGCACAGATACCATAACAATTGAGTCAAAGCCCTCCCCCACAAGACCTTTGAATGATAATATCTTCTGTTTTTTCCCTAAGGTATGATACACATCACAGGGCTTCACAAATTCTCAACCCCTGCCTGAACCTACTAATTGAGTCAATTATCTCAAGCTCAGGTGGTCACCCCACTCCCACATTTGATATTACTAGAGATCTCAGTACCATATTTAAACATCTCCAATTTGAGCCACTGCTTGAAAACTATATCTGTTGTCCTTAATGTTTCTTTCTTAATTCCCTTACTGAATCTGTAACAACTGACCAACCCCAATGTTAAATCCATAATGAATAAAATGGTCATGATCCCCTTTGCATGCAATCATTAGGCCAATTCATCAATTTGGTTGAAACATGAACTCAAAACACAAAAAATAACAAACAAAAATATACACCAAAAAAACATTTCATTTATCACCCTTTTGAGAATTTGCTTTCCAGATTCTTCTTGAATCCTGAAATTATGAAAATGATGCATCAACATCATCAATCCCAAAGACCAGAATATTCCCCAAAATGTGAAATATTGGATGGATTGGTCTGGAGATGCTTCACTGGCATAAGAAATATAAAGTACTGCCCATTCATGTCTATTTTGGCTTCATTTGCCTTCTCAATTTATGTGGATTGGGTTAATGCGCATAGAAAGTAAAGCCACTTGTCCAGCATTGAACCTATTATGCTAATTTTTCTTAATTTCTTCCCAAATTAAATATTGAACCTAGGGAATGTCTATGTTTCTGGAATAATCCCTGGACCTAAGGGGCCAACTTCCCTTCATTTCAATTAACTATTGATTCAACTTATCAAGGAGCTTAAAGAGCTGTGGTAGGGTTACCATTTTCACCCAACTCAACAGGTCCTTCAGGATACTTTATCTGTGTTGCCACCCTTGCAGCCATTGCGGATGTGGTTGCCATGCACAAGCTTACTGGATTTCTTTCTCATTCAAGCAACCACTTTTTGCATTTTTGCACTATTCACAAGGCTCAAATTGAAGAAATTGGTCCATGATTCCACTACACCTACTCATACCAAAATGCTAAATCAACAATTGCAAAATGGCTTCAGGCAACCCCAAAAAAACAACAAGAAATTTTCTTGGGAATTTTGAAGGATAATGAAACTTTCAAATTGTGCATTCCAGAGGACAAATCAAAAATATACAGCAGGTTCTACAGGAAATCAAATGAAATCAGAATTTCAGACTCTTGTTCCATGACTTCCAAAAGCTCTCTTGATAAAATCACATTGAGAGAGGCCCTCTCCCTGAGAATAGATGCAGCAAAGATAATACATGGGTCAATACCCACCACTTCCACCCAATAAAATTGCTTCCAAATTTCCATGCCTCATATATAACATCCATCTAGTTTTTCTGCAGAGATTCCCTTGTTTTATGGGTATTAAATCCCCTCTGAGTTGGATATCAGTGCACAACGTGATCACCCAATGAAAGGTGCATCTCTGGAGCATCTCTGACAAATCATATCTGAAACCATAATTCCATCATCATGGACAAGAGTTCCCCACAAGATCGGTTTCCCCTCTCATGATGATTGAAAATGCACTGAATGGGCTCTCTTATATAATTCTCAGTCAACACATTTCATCCAATGAACAGTGTGAGCCTTAGGGGTATTTGTAAATACCCAAAAGAACACAAACCATAAGCATGATATAATTTTTGTCAGACTGAGTCTATGATAAAAGGTATATAAGTGTATTTAAAACTTTTAACTGTGACTGTGACATGGAAATAAAGGTTGTAAAAGATTAAAACGGATTTTAAATGATTTTGATTTAAGAATAAAAGGGCTTTAGTATATGAAATATAGTGGTGGTGAGCACTGTTGAAAGCCCTGGGTGCAGTTTTACCTGTTGAATCAAAATAATAAAAGCTACAACAATTAAAATTATAATTATACCTGTTTATTACCCAAGAGTAAAGCTGTTTTGGACAGTTTACTACGCAGGGTATTCAATAGCAGGATAAGGAAAGCATTTCTGGCTGTGAAAAGCCCCCTTTTTATCCTGAAATGGGGTGGAAGGGCTGTTAGACCTTTCCACATAGAGGAAGTGCAGATTTTTTCACTCTCTGAGACAGGTTTGTGGTTTGCAAGGACCTTCATAGCCTGTATTGGGCTCAGATGTGGTTTTGAAACCACATCTGGGTAGTTTTCACCAATACGGGGTGAAAACTTTTATCTGGGGACGACACAGCTTGATTCTGATGTGTATGACATGTAGAATGCTGTACAGAAACTGTATGGTACCCCAGTATTGGCTGACATTTGAGGTATTGAAGTATAAACAAGCTTCTTTGTCTGTTTGACACCTCATAATCATGGTTATGGGATATTATCCCATGGTAAGGCTGTATTGGTCAAAATGTGCGATTTTGACTTTAAAGAAGCTATAGCTTTGTCAGTTCTTGAGATATAAACCTCAAACCTACACCAGGGTGTAGCCCTGTATTTGTTCTACACAATAATACCTTATTTGATATGGCTATCATTAAATATGACAAAGTTAGCCCATGTACAAGATGTTTTGTACATATGCGTGTTCTGGGCAAAAGCTGTATTAGGCTTGTTTGCTCCATAACTTTGATTCAAGTTGAGATATGAGGAAATGGATGACACCATCAGATAGCTCCGATTGTTCCCTTTCCAAAAAGACCCCACTTTAGGTATCTCACACTAAAACTTTAGAAGTTAAATGAGAGGTGAATGTTTTGTTCACCCTTATTTGGCCTGACTTTGACCATAACATCTGTAATACTGGTTCTATCTCAGTTTGGCTGGTACAATTGGATAGCCCTGACTTAGAAATTCATTTTTAATACCCATTTGATGGGGTTAAGCCTCTTAATCTGTATTTCAGATGAGAGGTAAAAATTAAGGTTTATGCTCAGCAATAACTTTGAGCATGACTAACTTTGTTATTCCTTGTCCTATGATGATGGGAATTTCATTTTAAGAAAGAGGTGAGTTTCCTCTTTCTTTTGATACCTTTTGAGCTAATTTGGCTCAGCTCCATGTTTTGGTGGTATCTTGGCTATACCATTGATTTATGGTATTTTGGCTGTCATGCTTGTGCTCTGGTTTTGAGTCACAGGCTGACATACCCTCCCTCTAAAAAAGGATCATTATTTATGAGACTGTTCAGTCCTCTTAGAGGCTCTGAATCTCCTTAAATGAAGGTTCCCATCTGGTATGGCATCTTCTGCCAACCATTTGTCTTTATCAACTGATTAGTTCTTGAATCTGAGTAAATATTGTCTTTGATCCTTCCCATTAAGTCCGATCTTCCTGGCCCTGATGATTTTACTCACAGGTCCAGGGTAATCCTCCTCTTGAACACTATCTCTGGTGGTGTGGGGTTCTTCCTCCTGGAGGGGAATTTTCCCTCCTCCGTTTGGAAGTATGGCTTGACCAAACTCACTGGAAAGACTGGGTGCTTTCTGGAAAGTTCCTCTGTAAGTTTGACTTCCACTGCATACTTCCCTTTCAATTTAATGATAGTGAAGGGCCCTATAAATTGGTCTCTCATTTTCTTAGGTCCTTTAAGATTATTAAAGTTCAGTGTAGACACTAGCACCTGGTCCCCTTCCTTAAGGTCAGGTTCCATGTGTGTATTGTCCCACCTCTTCTTATTATATTCTTTTGCCTCAGCTATGCATTTGGCAGCTGTGTCACAAGCCCTCTTCCACATATTATGGAAGTCTTTGGCTGTGGGGCGGATGGTCAGAAGATTCTTCTTCAAGTGATCCACAGGCAGCAGGGGATTCCACCCTTTCTCTACCAGTGCAGGTGTTTTTCCTGTGGTAGAGTGCTGACTTGTATTATAAGTCAGTTGGACAGCTGGTAGAAGGGTAATCCATTCATGGCTCTATCCCTCATGGTCCTTGTATTCCATGCCATAGGCACAGAACCTTCTAAGGATGTCCTCCATTGTCTGGATCATCCTCTCAGCTAGACCATCTGTGTGTGGATGGTAAGCTGTGGAAAATGCAAGCTTGGTGCTAAGCATGTCATATAAGTTGGTACAAAATTCAGATGTGAACTTTGAGTCCCTATCACTCATGATTAACTTAGGGACTCCACAGGTGGATATGATGTTATTCCAGAATAAAAGAGCAGTATCCATGGCTGTGCCCTCTTTATGGCATGGTAGACACCTCATGCTCTTGCTGAACCTATCAACTATGATTAGGCAGGCATTGTAGTTTTCTTTGCCCCCTGGGACAAGTCCTGTGACCCAGTCCATATTGATGGTTTGTCATGGGTGTTTGGGTTCCTCTATATGTTTAAGTAACCCATACTTCTTCCCATGTTTCCTATTTGCCTTTTGGCATCTTTCACAAGTGTTGATGTATTCACTCAACTCTTGTTCCTACTTGGGCCACCAAGCTGTACTTGCTACCCTCTCTCTGGTCCTGTCTTCACCCATGTGTCCCATACAGGGGAAGTCATGACATTCCTGTAAAATCAGAGAGATGTGATCTCTGTCTACCACTGCGAGTGCACTTGTGTGCTTCTCTCTGTGGTAAAGAAGACCATCCACAAGGAATAAATTGTTATCCTTGTAGGCCGTCAACCAGGGTTCTTCCAGCTGGGATTCCAGTTCTGGACTCCTGTACTTTTGTTAAAGGAGCCGTAGTAATATGCCACACTGTTATAAGACTTCAGTACAGCATTGAAAAATTCATTGTGCAGTTCTGAGGGGCTTATTCCCAGTATGGGAGTTTCTGTACCTTCTTAATCAGTGTTCCCACTGTCAAGGGTACCACTTCCTGGTGCCCATTCAGAGAATCTGAAGTTCCTCCTCCTATCTATTTCCATGAAATGGATAGGGATCTTGGCTGCAATTCAGGGACATAAGCTGGATTGCTCTTGACATTATGCAGTGGCCACCTGCTGAGGCCATCTCCATTGGTATGGCTTTTATCTTCTTTGTATATGATGGTCATGTTCCCTCTATACTCCTTGATGGCTATTTGCCATCTCATCATGTGTCTATTTGTAGTCTTCATGTTTATTGAAGACTTCAAGGCTGTGAAGTCTGTTCATACTTCAAAGACTTCACCCTCCACATAATAATGGAGTTTTTCCAGAGCCCAGACTAAGCATAGGCATTCACTCTGGGTGGCCCCATACCTGGCTTCTGAATCTTTCAGTTGCCTAGAGATTCAACATATTACTCCCTCTCTTGGTTCACCATCCACAATTTCTCTTTGGTGAAGGGCTGCTCTTAAGCCTTGGCTGAATGCTGCATATATATATAACTTGAATGGTAGCTCAAAGGCAGGCAAGATGAGCACAGGTGCATTTGTGAGCTCATGTTTGATCCTCTCATATGCATCCCTTCTTTCCTTGGTAATTTCAAAAACTACATCATTTGAACATAACTTGTATAAACTACTAGTTATGTGGGCAAAATTCTTGATGTGGTTTCTGTAGTAGCTAGCAAACCCAAGGAAAGATTTCATCTCCTTGATGCTCTTTGGTACTGGCTTTTGCAGTAATGCTGCTAATTTATTCTGGTCAATTGCCAGACTAAGACCTGAGACGCTATGTCCTAGAGCTAGTAGCTCCTGTTGGCCAAAATTACACTTTTTCAGTGAAATCTTCAGATTGATGGGTGTACATTTACTTAGTACTCTGTCTATGTATTGTGAATGGTCTTCTCATGTCTCTGAGTATATAATGATATCATCAATATATACCACCATCCAGCGTTCCAATATTTCTTCTTGAAATATTGTGTCCATCATCCTTTGGACGTGGGATGGTGCATTTTTGATACCAAATGGCATCCTGGTATACTCATGTATGCCCATATGGCATATTATTCTGAGCAATTTCATAGAGTTTGGTTTAACTACATGTTGGTGGAAGCCTTTCATACAATCCATTTTGGTTATGTATTTGGCTTTTGCCATTTATTCAAGGCATGAGGTATCCTGGGTATAGGGTACCTGTCTGCTTTTGTGTAGTTATTCAGAGCTCTGAAGTCTCCACACAGTCTAGAATTGCCATCATTCCAGGTGATTAGGACAGGAGTTGTGATTTCCACTATTTTATTATGTCCAATATTCCTGATGACATCCATGTCCAGGAGCTCATTGATTTGTTTTTCAATTTTGTTCCTGGTTTCCAGGCTTTCTGGATAAGGTGGTCTCCTAAGCATGGGTGGATAAGGTCTTTCCACATCCAGATATAGTTCTATATCATGGCCTTTGATCTTTCCTAATGGTTCTTCACCAATGAAGAATGCTGGTCTGTTCTTCCTCAGCATCTTCAGTAAGCTTAGTTTTTGTTTACTGGTGATGGTAGTGCTAAACTGTCCCTCCCTGAATTCATTCAGAAGTTCTTGCAGTAGATCTTGAGAAGATATCTGGTATATATCAAGTGAAAATTTCTTTTCCTCGTTGGTACCAATGGTAATGTACCTATTTTTACTGTTGTAAATGTCTATGCCATACATCCTCTGCTAATCTGTTCCCAGTAAATACCCTTGGATGTGGGCATCATCAAGAACTACAAACTCTGGTTTACATCTGATGTTACCTTTCCTATGGGGTATAATTATCTCTTCAATAATTGTCCCAATGGATGTAAGGTTTGACTATGAAACAATAAGTAAAAATTACTAATATTTTACTTATTGTACTATGAATGTCCTTATAAATGGAATAAATAAGATAAAAATAATTATAATAATAAAGAATTATTATAATTGGGGCGTAGAAACAATTCTATTATTTATAAAATATGATAATATAATTTATATTATAAAATATAATATAATAAAATAAATATATTAATATAAAATAATGAATATATTCTAAAGCACTTTTTCTTATTGTTACAAACAAATGATAAAGGCGTGAAAAAATTGTTTTTTATTTATAAAAACAATTAATAACAATAATATTACTAATATTAAAGCTATAAATTAATATAAATACTATTTATATTAATTAAAGAATTATTAAAAGAATAATATAGAGAAAATTATTAATATAAGAGAAAATAACCTACTTTTAACACTTAATATAATACTTTTGAGATATTTTACGCCAAATAAGATAAATACAACTTATACAAATTGTATTTACAATAAAAAATAGAGAAATTACAAATATTCTTGATTTTTTTATGTGGAAATGAGTTTTAGAGCGATTTCTAACAAAAACAGTTAAACAAATGATTTAATCACATCAAAATTGATGATTATGATTAATATGAACTTTGGTCTTTAATAATATAAAAGTTTTATATATAAAGAATACAGATATGACCTTTTTTTTTGTATTTATTTAATGTTTTTGTTGCGTCTAAGGGGAAAACAGAGCAGAAAGAGCTCTATTTATAGTAAATACCTCCCTCCTAGAGTCCAACAGGATTCTATTAGACGTGTACTGATCATATTCACCTGAATTGATTAATATTTCAAGGTTTGGTGATGATTACATCATGAGGAAACCTCATTACATCACTATTACACCATTATTTAAAGTTATCACTATAACTCTAAGTCTGATGACGTCAAAGGATTGGCAGAAACCCAAATTTCATGGGTTTTATTAGTTTTAATCATAAACTAATAGTATTCACCAATTTTAACACTTATATGACTGTTAAACTTAATTTAAGGTTACAGTGTGTGATCATAAATGATCAAATTAAGCTCAAACTTTGATTCTTAATAACCTTCAATATTTACACGCTACAGCAATTGAGAGAGTGAATTCTAATAGCTTGGAATAACCTTATCATGCTTCTAAGAGCATTTTGTTACATCATCAAAACTGTATTTTTGATGATTTTTCTTGTAACTCATCTTTTATGTCAAAATTTAATATTTTAAACTTCAAACTATGATTTCAAGGGGTTATACCTTGAATATTATAATGAAAAATACATCATTCTTTACAAATAAGCTAGTAGAATCCAACTGTCTACTTATTATTAAGTTTGGACCACTTTCACAACAAAGTGGTCAACAGCTCTGTTGATTTTAATCAATAATTCCTTACAGATTTTAACCTTGTTTATAGCTTGTGAAATAAACTTCATATATGTGTTCCTACAGTAATTAGGTGATGACTTTATTTCTGGTTCATCACTCTATCATGTATAATTCAAGAGATATTAGCTAAAATCCTTGAATATATGCATTGACCAAAAAAGTGCATATATTCCGGTTAATTCCTCAAGTATTGGTTTTGAGGCTTAGCTTATTAATTGTTTTATGTGTGGACTTTATGAAAAATCCAATGGTACCATTTATTTTACATGGTGCTTCATTAGATTTTGAAATAAATAAGGATTTGAGGTTGTTATAAGTTATTATTACTTATAACTTATTAAATATTGACTTTACAGATATGCCATAAAAATGGTATATGTGTATTTTACCATGGGGAATCCAATGGTGTAACTTATTTTACATGTTTATTCATTGTTTCTTAAGTTAAACCAAATTTTGTACGAATTTATGGTATTTTTATAGTTTTTAAGGTACTTATTTTTAATGTATAATTATATAAAATATTTCTTGTGACCTTTTTGGGTATGTGGTCATATCTCAAAGGTTCACATTCCCTACCACCAAAAAAGATTGTACAACAATCTGATATGTGTAATTAGGGTATCATCCACTGTCCTACCTCTTCAATAGACTTTGTTAGTCTTGAAGCTCAATAATGCTTAACTTTTCCATTTTTCAGGCTTTCTTTCATGTCTGAACCTTCTTAGTAGTTTATCCACATTTTTTATATCTTTCTCAAGTAGCCATTCATCTTCTTGAGTTGAATTTCTATACCTTACAAGGTATTCCCTTTCTTTTTGTTTCTTGTCTTTCTTTCTTAAAAGACTTTTACTATTTTCTTTTCCTCTCCTTCTTCCAAGGGGTGAATCTCAAGTGGGGGTTTATTTCTTAGTGGAAATAATTCCTTGTCACTTGAACTGTAAGGATTTATCAGACTTACAGGTAAAGTTGGGTGTTTTTTCATTAGTTCACCTGTAAGTTCCAATTGAACAGCATTGGGTCCATGAAGTGCTTTTATCATAAATGGTCCTGCAAAGGAATCTTTTAATTTCTTTGGGCCTTTTATGTTATCTAAATTAAGGGTTGATACTAGGACTAAGTCTCCTATTTTGGAATCAGGTGGCTTATGACTTTTATCCCATCTTTCTTTTGCATATTTGAAAGAATCTTTCATACATCTGTTTGCATGGTGTCTTGCCTTGTCAAGCATTATCTTAAAGCTGCTTGCTGTTGGATGTATATCCACTAAGTCCTTTTTGAGAGTGTCATAAGGAAGTCTTGGATTCCAACCTTTTTCTAGCATTGCTGGTGTTTTGCCAGTAGAAGAATGGATTGATGTCTTATATGTTAGTTCAAGAGCTGGTATTAGTGTACACCAATCATGCGTAAAACCATCAGAATCTTTGAATTCTAGCCCATAAGCACAGAATCTTCTGATCATGTCCTCTAGGGTCTGTATCATCCTTTCTGCTAAACCATCAGTTTGAGGATGGTAAGCTGTTGAGAATGATAACTTTGTCCCAAACAAGTTATGGAGATTTGTCCATAATGCTGAAGTGAACTTTGGGTCTCTGTCACTTATAATATTCTGGAATAAGCCTGTATGGCTAATAACTTTATTCCATATCATTATGGCTGTGTCCATAGCTGTGTCATCTTTATGACATGGTAAGAACATGGGAGTTTTGCTATACCTGTCAACCAATACTAGGCATGCATTATAGCTTCTGTCTCCTCCTGGAGGTAATGCTGTTACCCAATCCATATGAACTATTTCCCAAGGGGATTTTGGTTCTTGGATTTGAAACATCATTCCAAATTTCTTTCCTGTGGCTCTGTTGGCTTTTTGACATCTGTCACAGGTTTGGCAGTATTCTATAACATCTTTCTTCCAATTTGGCCACAAAGAGCAGGTTTTTACCCTCTCTAGTGTCCTGTCTTCTGAAAGGTGTCCAGCTGCAACACTATCATGACACTCATGTAAAATAGTGTTTATCAGGGTTCTATCTGTTAAGGCCATAACACATGTGTGTTTTGTTCTATGGTAAAGGATTCCATCAAGGAGGTGGAATCTTCCTTCATCATATGCCTTTTTCCATGTTTCATCTAGTTTTGATTAAAGTGATGGGTCTTTGCAGTCTTTCATTAGAAGTTGGCTTAAGATATGGAAATTTTTGTCTATCTTATAGCTTTCTCTAACTTGTTTGAAGAATTCTGTGCCAATGTCTGTAACACATATTCCTTCTATATGGTGTTCTTCTTGTGGTACCCATGCTGGATTGTCAGGGGTATTTGCTAGAGCCCATATGCTAAGACCATCCGCATTTTTATGAATATTACCAGATTTATGAGCAATAGTCATATTTCCTCTATATTCTTGGATAGCAATTTTCCATCTCAGCATATGTCTATTTGGAGTTTTCATATTTAATAGAGATTTTGCAGAATTACAGTCAGTAATCACATCAAATACTGTTCCATCCAAGTAGTAATGTAATTTTTCTAAAGCCCACACTAAGCAGAGGCATTCCATTTGGCTTGCTCCATATCTTGCTTCTGTTGGATTTATCTGTCTTGAAATAAAACAAATTGGTCCTTCCACTGGTTTCTCATTGATAATTTGTGTCTGGTTGAGTGCAGCACCCAGTCCTTCTCCACAAGCATCAATGTACAGCTTGAAGGGTAGTTTCTAATCTGGCATTAAAAGAAATGGGGCATTTGTTGAGGAATTTTTCAATTGCTCATATGCCTTGACTCTTTCTTCTGTCATTTCATAGACTATTTGTTGGTCACATAGCTTATACAAGGATTTAGCAATTTTTGCAAAGTCCTTTATATGCTGTCTATAGTAACCAGCAAATCCTAGAAATGATTGCATTTCTTTTTTGGTTTGAGGCATTGGTTTAAGTAGTACTGCTGCTACTTTATTCTTGTCTATGCCTAGACCAAGTCCAGATACAACATGTCCTAGTTCTTTTAGTTCACTGTATGCAAAATGACACTTTTTCAAGGAAATTTTTATATTCACTTGGACTATTTTTGGTAGTACCCTTTCTAGTCCTGTAAGGTGACTTTCCCAAGTTTCTGAGCAAACTATGATATCATCAATATAGATGATTAACCATCCTTCTGATAATTCTTCAGGAAATATGGTATTCATCATTCTTTGATAATGGGAAGGTGCATTTTTTATGCCAAATGGCATTCTTGAGTATTCAAAAATTCCACAGTGTACTATTATCCTCAGTAGTTTTTTGGCATTGTCTGTTAAGACATTTTGATGAAAACCCTTTAAGGCATCCATGGCTGTGATGAACTTAGCTTGTGACAATCTTGTCAATGTCTCATGGATCCTGGGTATTGGATACCTGTCTGGAATTGTATAGGTGTTCAGAGCTCTGAAGTCTCCTACCATCCTTGATTTTCCATTATTCCAAGTTATAATGACAGGTGTAGTGACTTCTACTTGTTCATTATGTCCTACCATTCTTAATACTCCAAGGTCTATTAGTTCTTTAATGTGTACCTCCAAGGCTTCTCTAGCCCTTGGAATAGCTGGGTAAGCATGTCTTCTTAGTAGAGGTGGATAAGGTTTTTTCAAATAAAGAATTATATCCACTCCATGTCCAATTATGGCACCTAGTGGCTCTTTGTCAGTTGCAAAGGCATTTTTATACTTAAATAAGAGGTCAATCAATTTTTCTTTCATTTTTTCTGTTAATTCTTGATTGAATTCTGCCTCTTTAAGTTGTTCAGATATAAAAAGTTCCTTTTCTGGAGTTTTTTCTTCATTCTTAATAACTGTGATTTGTTTTTTGTTATTTAAGAAGCCAAACTTTTGTCTTTTGTTGTCTCCTATGGTAAAATATCTAGTGTTTTGGTTGGAGATGTCTATACCATAGATTGATAAGTAATCATTTCAAAGTATGAATTGATTACTAGTACAGTTGTTCATTACTACAAACTCTACTTTGATTCTGACACATTGTGAGGGATGAGGAAATATTAGTGTTAAATCAATTATTCCAAGGGGCTTCATGCTCTCACTTGCACTACTAAATTTGACACCTTGTATTGGCATAAGTTTTTCTTGCCAGTCTGGAACAATGGTTTTTAAATAGCTTTTACCAACACAGGTGCAATATGCTCCTGTGTCTAAGTTAACTTTTCCTTCTTGGTTATCAACCAGAACAATACTTATACTTGATTTTCCAGCTGTATATCCCATTCCTCTTGCAGTTTTGGTCCTATACATTTTGGCATCTTGTATATTTGTCAGGTTTGTGTAAGAAGTCCCAACTTGTGGTAAGTTTGAGTTAACATCCAGTACTTCATAAATTATGTCAATATTATTAATTTGTGCATTAATTATATTGATTTCATCACTTTCAGAGCTTTCTGACTCTTCTGTCTCTTTTTCAGAGTCAGATTCTCATTTTTTGTCATTGTTGTTTTCTGTTTCCACAATTTCATTAATCTTTGCCTTTTTAAGGCAATTATTGGCTAAGTGTCCAATACCTCCAGATTTATGGAATTTTCTTTGCTCATTATTGTTGGATGTATTGGGCTTGAAGGGCTCTTTTGATTTATCTTTTTTGATAAATGGTTTCTTTGGGTTTTTAATGTTCAATTTCTTCCAAGTCCTGCCAATTTTTGTTCTTGTCACTATGTCCTCTATTGCATTAATGTACTCTTCTGTGGAGCATGGTTCTATACACCTTCTTCTTAGGGCATGTTCTAGCCCTCCTCCAAATTTCTTGAGTATTTTCATATGCGCCATCTTTTGTGACATTTTTGGGTACAATGAATTCAGTCTTTCAACTTGTTTCAAGAGCCAAGTAAAAGGTTTGTCCTTGTCTGGGTCAAAGAAAGAATTTTCAAATGCATTTTCTATTTTGTATCTCCAGGCATCATTAGCCCACTTGGTGATTATTTCTTGTTTCCACCAAGACCAGGTATTTTTGCCATTTGTTTTCCTTATTCCATAATACCATCTTTTTGCATATTTTTTGAACAATGAATGTAATCTTGCAGTGATTAATTCATCCGGTATGGCATAATCTTCTTGTAGCATGTCAATTGTTTTGATAAAAGACATGTGGTCATATTCACCTTCTCCTGTGAATGTTGGCCATTCTTTTAATTGAGGTGCTTCCTTCATTAAGACTCGGTTATTGTCTTGATGACTCAAGTCTGTTATGAATGAATTTGTTAATTCCTCTTTTGGCTTAACAGGGCTTCTTATGTGAGAAAATGGTGTTGATAACTTTGGCATATTTACATTAGCCTCATTGATTTTATCCATTTTTTCAGTAATAAGCCTTATTTCACTTTGAATGTCATCATTCAGATGCATTCTTGCTTCATCACTTTTTTCCACATGGTCCAAAAGTAATTTTTGGTGTGATGAAGTCTTTTCTTCATATTTTTCTACAGAAATACTTAATTTGTTGAGTTTTTCTTTAAGATTGTCAATACTCACATCATAGTTGATGTAAGGTGTGGATATGAAACTTTGATTAAAAATCAAGTACTTTTCCTGTCCTCAAAATTTGTATAAGGTAAAATTCAGTTAAAAATAGTATGAAATATTATTTTTAAGAGAAAACACGCCAATTTTATTGTTTATAACTTTATTAGTATAAAACAATAATATAAAAATTTATTGTTTTACCAACAATAAAGATTTATCCAAAAAATACTCTACAAGAGATATTTTAAGGCTACAAAAGAAATTTCTTCAAGAGCAATTTCAATTGGAATTAATTAAGCAAAGAACTGCAAGCAATTAATTAAAGAACAAAGTCTTTAAAAAGAATATTAAAGAGAAAACACACCCAAAAGTGACCAGAGTGAATTTGGAAACAAAGTGACAAAGTTAACAGTGATGAAAGATGCTTTAATTCACTTTTGGGGTGGTTCAGGGGTAAAAATGATTATAAGAGTTACAAACAATGATTATAATGATTTTTTCACGTGGTTAAAAGGATTAAAATGATTTAAAAGTGGTGGTTGGAATCTTTGATTGATTGGTTTAACAGTTTTAAACTAATTAATAAAAGGAAAAGATTCTAACATGAAGAGAAAAGTGGGGCAAAGAAGACATTCTTTTATAGCCATCAATTCTCTTACTCCAAAAGTAAAATTTACTCTTGTCAGTCGTGAAAAACAGTCTGACAACAGAAAAGCCAATTATGGCATCATTGAACCCTGGTTTAGACCAAAAAGGGCTGGTTTAAGCCATTTTTAGCCATTTTTAGCCATTTTAGACCTTTAAATCAGCCATTACTATAGCAATACCAGGCCTAGAGCCTTCAAAACACGTCAGAATCTGTGTCAGAGGCGTAGAAACCAGTTAAAACTGTTTTTATTATGATTGTTTTATCTTAAGGGTAGTTTTACCTTCTTGGCAACAGCTAAAACTACCCCAGTTGGTATCAAAACCTCATCATCAATTGAGTCCACAGACCCTGTAACTCAATTTCAGGCCAAAAGTGATGAACTTTTGCGTGAATTTTGACATCCCACGCCTGTCAGCAAGGATTTTGGGGGTCTAGCTCCCCCTTAGAGCTGGAGTTCTTTTTCCCCCCCAAATTTAATCTTTCCAATTTATTTTTCCTTTAATTCCTCATCATGTATTATACTTATAATTTACACATGTAATTCAATTCAATTGTACAGTACAATACAGTAATGATTGACACCTCATATGTAAATCAAAGTTCACTTATGTAATACACGCGCACATTTTGACATTTCAATTGAATTCAATTGAAAATACTTTAATTCCTCATAACTTCTAAACTAAACACAACACCTCAATTTTAACACAAAAATTGATGGTTAAAACCACATGTGGTGTGAATTAAATTAAGTTTTTGAGGATTTTCAACTTTTGTATTGAAAATACTAAAAACTTAATTTAAGCTTATTTAGAGTTGAGTTACAAAAATTTCACTCAGAGGTGACCCCACCTGATTTTTTATGAGGAATCCAATGGTGAAATAAAATTTATATGTTTATTTATTGGATAAAAAGTTATAATAAATTTTATTTAACTTTTTTCCAAATTTATTTATTTTTTCACAATTTTGTTAAAATTTCATTTTTACTTAAATTTTTCAAGTATAAATGTAATTTTATATTTACAAAATTTAAAGTAATTTTATTTTTAAATTATAATTAATTTTTTATTTTTAATATAATTTTATATTTATATTTTTTATTTTTATTTTAATAATATAAATAAATTTATTTTATTTATATTAATATGTTATTTTTTATATTTGTGGTCTTTTGGGTATATGAAATTACCTCTAAGGCTCACAGTTGATTGTCAAAGATTTTTCTTTGATATCACTTATGTATTTATACAACTCATGTTGTCCTTGTATTAATTTCTGAGTATTGTCAATTAATACTTTTGGTTTATTATTTTCAATCATAAATTTTATGTTATCAATTTCTTTCTTATTTTGTACAACAAGTTTTGTTAAAGATGATAAACTGTTATTTATTTCTTGGAAAGATAATAAACCATTTTTAATGTCTGTAAGAGGTAAGATACTATTTTTAAGCTCTGTTAAAGTATTTACAACATCAGGAGACAAGGTTATTTCTTTGGGAAATGGGGTTGTCTCATTCTTTGTTCCTCTTTGTCTTTGAATTCCATCAAAGTTCTGGCCATGTTGAAGACATTGTCCATGGCATCTTTTTGGATCTTGGGGATCCTGTAGCTTGGGGAATATGGTTTTCTCCAATTCTTTTTCTTGTTCTTCTTCCCTTCTTGGGGAAGTGGGTTGACTTGGGGCTTGCTGGTAGAAGCTACTGGGGCTCCTTCCTTGGTTGCCTCCTTCTTTTTGGCATGATACTCCTTGATCTGTTTGATTTGAGGTTTGGATGATAGTGGATTCCATCCATTGGAGTATCTCACTATTTCCTCCTCTTTGAGGAACTTTTTCAGGATGTGCCAGGAGTTCATCACTCCTTGGTGTTTTTGAGGCAACATTTCCCAATCTTTGTCCTTGTACACTGTGTAGTACTGTTTGTATTGGCTCATGTAAATGTCTATATGAGCCCTCTGAATGTGATTTGTACCTGTTTGAGTCACTCATACTTAGTTCCAATTCAGGTTCAGATATCATGGGCATTTCTGGGACTTGCCTTTGGGATAAGGCACTTCCTTGTGTGGATTCTGTTCCACTGCGGATATTGCCCTTCCTTTTCCCTTTTGAGGAATCAACTCTACCTCTGAGTCCAGCTCCATCTGATTGGATGGAGTATTGGGAGCCTCTTCTGGTAGTCATATTATAAGAAAAATAAGAAATAAGAGGATTTCAGAAAAGGGAATTTCTTATGGCAATTGATAAATGAGGTACTCACCTTCAGAGTCCTGAATGGTGGGTCCTGGAAAGTCCAATTTCTTGGTTTTCTTTCTTTTTGTAATTCTTGGTGTTGGAGAACTTTGAGAAGTTTCTTCCACCAATCTTTCAACAGTGGTTTGGTTATCCTCTGTTGGGTTGTCTTCAAACACTAAAAAAGACAAATAAATATAAGTATTTTATATAAAAGTGTTATTTTTGGTAAGATATGGCAATTTTCCACGTAAAAATTGCTTTTACATCTTTTTTTTTATGGAAAAAAAATGAAAATAATGAAAGAAATGAAATTAAAAAGAATAAAATAACTTTTTTATTGGTTTTTAATATTTTTATTATTTTTTATGTTTTTATTTTTAAAGAATAAAATAAAAATGAGTATGATTCTTTTTATAAAATTAATTTGTAATATGAAATTATTTTTAATTTATAAAATATCTTTTTTAATCACTAGAGTCACTCAAAGAAAGTTTTTGCAACTCTAAGGATGTGAAAAACCATGTGTGAGACAGTACAATTGCTTTCCAAATGCCTCAATAGCTTTTAATATCAATGAATATAAAATTATTATATAATTTTATGATTATAAGTATGATTTATTATTGGATAAACCCAATGAAAATCTTCTTGAAGGTCTTTTAGAGTAAATATCACGGCCAGGCCCCCAAATGTAAGGTTTGACTATGAAACAATATTTTACTTATTGTACTATGAATGTCCTTATAAATGGAATAAATAAGATAAAAATAATTATAATAATAAAGAATTATTATAATTATGGCATAAAAATAATTATATTATTAATAAAATATGATAATATAATTTATATTATAAAATATAATATAATAAAATAAATATATTAATATAAAATAATTAATATATTCTAAAGCACTTTATTATTGTTACAAACAAATAATAAAGGTGTAAAAAACTGTTTTTTATTAATAAAAAACAATTAATAACAATAATATTACTAATATTAAAGTTACAAATTAATATAAATACTATTTATATTAATTAAAGAATTATTAAAAGAATAATATAGAGAAAATTATTAAAATAAGAGAAAATCACCTACTTTTAACACTTAATATAATACTTTTGAGATATTTTACGCCAAATAAGATAAATACAACTTATAAAAATTGTATTTACAATGAAAAATAGAGAAATTACAAATATTCTTGATTTTTTTACATGGAAATGAGTTTTAGAGAGATTTTTAACAAAAACAGTTAAACAAATGATTTAATCACATCAAAATTTATGAGTATAATAAAGATGAACTTTGGTCTTGAATAATATAAAAGTTCTATATTTAAAGAATAAAGATATAACCTTTTTTTTGTATTTATTTAATGTTTTTGATGCGTCTAGAGGGAAAACAGAGCAGAAAGAGCTCTATTTATAGTAAATACCTCCCTCCTAGAGTCCAACAGGCTTCTAGTAGACGTGTAATGATCATATCCACTGGAATTGATTAATATTTTAAGGTTTGGTGATTATTACATCACTATTACGCCATTATTTAGAGTTATCACTATAACTCTAAGTCTGATGACGTCAAAGGCTTGGCAGAACCCCAAATTTCGTGGATTTTATTAGTTTTAATCATAAACTAATAGTATTCACCAATTTTAACACTTATATGACTGTTAAACCTAATTTAAGGTTACAGTGTGTGATCATAAATGATCAAATTAAGCTCAAACTTTGATCCTTAATAACTTTGAAGATTTACACGCTAAAGCAATTCAGAGAGTGAATTCTGATAGCTTGGCATAACCGTATTATGCTTCCAAGAGCATTTTATTAAATCATCAAAACTGTATTTTTGATGATCTTTCTTGTAACTCATCTTTTCTGTCAAAATTTAATATTTTAAACTTCAAACTATGATTTCAACGGGTTATACCTTGAATATTATAATACAAAATATATCATTATTTACGAATGAGCTAGTAGAATCCAACTGTCTACTTATTTTTAAGTTCGGACTGCTTTCACAACAAAGTGGTCAACAGCTCTGTTGATTTTAATCAATAATTCCTTACAGATTTTAACCTTGTTTATAGCTTGTGAAATAAACTTCATATCTGTGTTTCTACAGTAATTACGTGATGACTTTATTTCTGGTTCATCACTCTATCATGTATAATTCAAGAGATATTAGATCAAATCCTTGAATATATGCATTGGCCAAAAAAAGTGCATATATTCAGGTTAATTCCTTAAGTATTGGTTTTGAAGCTTAGCTTATTAATTGTTTTATGTGTGAATGTTTATGGAGAATCTAATGGTACCATTCATTTTACATGTTGCTTTATTATTTTTTGAAATAAATAAGGATTTGTGGTTTTTATAAGGTATTATTACTTCTAACTTATTAAATATTGACTTTACAGATATGCTGTAAAAATGGTAAATCTGTATTTTACCATGGGTAATCTAATGGAGTCATTCATTTCACATGTTTATTCATTGGTTTTTAAGTTAAAGCAAATTTTGTACCAATTTATGGTATTTTTATAGTTCCTAAGGTACTTATTTTTAATGTATAATTATATAAAATATTTCTTGTGACCTTTTTGGGTATGCGGTCATATCTCAAAGGTTTGCAATAGAGGTCATCTTCCCTGATGCCCCTTTGAAGTTCTTTGCCTTGGTGGGCAAGAGCTGTTCATCCCAATTTGGGAAGTAGTTGTCCAAATATTTTCTGGCCACTATGAAGCAGTGTGCTCCACTGTCAATGATCAGTGGATTCTGAGAATTTTAAATACAGACAGTCTATTTTGTGGCTGTTCCATGTATATATGCCATTCCTTTGGTTGGTGTAACAAGGAATGTTTGTGCATCTTGTGTATGTTTGCACAAGTTTTTGTTGGAAGTATCCTGTGGCATTCCTTCTTCCAACTGTATGTCCTGAATTTCTAGTGGGGTTTCCTCTTGGTATTCCACCAGAAATTCTTCTCTGGGGTCTTGGTCATCATCAGATGGTTCTCTGATTGCATCACCCATGGAGTCTGATTCAGAATCTTCTGTTGGGGATTCCTGTTCTGGGACTTTCTCAATGGAATAGACTTCTTTGTTTGCCTTTGGACAGTTGTTGGCATAGTGGTCTGTTGAACCACAATTGTGACAAGTATTCCTCTTCTTTGCCACTTCTGCCACTTTTTCTCTGGGTTTGTCTTTAAACTTCACCCTGAGAGGTTGTTTCTCTTTGAAACTACTACTCCTATATAGGCTGAATTTCCCTATATTAGTTCTTTTCCTTATATCTTGTAAGGTATTAGCAATGTCATCTAGAGTTCAATTTTGGTTGCATCTGCATTTTACTGCTTGCTCTAGTTTTCCTGGCAGTTGTGTGACAGGAGTTTTTGATTCCTCATTTGGATGTTCATCTGAGGATAAATGGCTTTAAGTCTCTTAGACTGTCTAAGACACCACTAATATGGATCTTTGTCCACAGAGTATTTGTCATTGTCAAATGAAATGGTCATTTGCCATATCCAAGTTCCATTACTGTACTTTTGGATGGTTTGACTCTTCCATCATGGCCAGTTTCTTCTGCCATGGATTTTATTCATTTCTGTGTACCATATACTAACATGAACTTTAAGTTCTGTATTTAGTCTAGCAGTAATCCAGTAATCTGGTATGCTTGGTACATCAATGAAGAGTCCATCAATATAATCTATGAGCTTCATATGATCATATTCTCCTGTTCCAGAGAATTTGGGCCAGCTTGAGGCCTCAGGGAGCTGTTTCAAGGCTTCCTTCTCTGAATAAGACCTGCCATCCCCAACCTGGTATTGTGATGGGGATCTTGCCTTATTCATCAACATGGCATCTGGTTGATATGGATTATCCATAACATGGCCTTGTGGTGGAGGTTTCATGTTATGGTAGACATTAAACAATTTGTTTGTGTCTTGAGCCAGACAATCCCTGTCCCTTTTGCTGTGGTGTTGTTCTTCAAAGCCTAGATTCACTCTTTTGTTGGTTTCTTCAGAGGCTTTACTCAATTGAGCATGTCCTTCTTGAAGCGTTTTAACAATTTTATCCATGGAGGCTGTTAATTTTTTCATCCCCTCATGGTTTGCTTCAAGTTCTGCAAACTGTTTTTGAGTGTGCTCAGCATATTGGGACATTTGTATCCACAGCGCATCACTGTTTAAGTTACTCTCAGGTGTGATAACATTATGTTCAATCTGAGTGGGGGTATCATTTCTATTAATGGGACTACTGATTCTAGAGTGGTTTACAACTACTTCTGGTTCTTGTGTACTTCTTTTACCAAGTCCAACAGCTTCTGGATCATGGGGTCTGACTCTTTCCTCCTCTGGTTGAAGAAGGTTTTGTTCTTGCCCTTGTTTCCTTGTCTTCTCCTGGAAACTTCCTGGAATTGTGAAGAATGGTGACTCTTGGCCACTGATCTGCTGGTTTCTGAATGGTGTTAAGCCACTGGAGAGTTGATTTGGCCTGCTCCTTGTGAGCCTGAAGGAATATGATTAGGCCCTGTCTGGGTTAACTGTTCTTCTATAGCTTGGATAGTGGCTTGATAATCCCTTATCCTCTGTGCCCTTTCCTCCAGGAGTCTGCGCTTCCTGGTAGGATTCCAACCTTTGGTGATTACCATAAGGTCCGTGAAGTCTATCTCTTTGAGACAGATCTTCTGGCAATTTGCTCCAAGTTCTTCCCAGTGAGATGCCAGATTGAACCTCTTGTTGTCCATGCTCCATTGAAATAAATCTTTGAGGAGTTGGTGGGGCTGAAGAACTTGATTCATGTCTTTCCAGTCCTCTGGTTTGAGGTTCCTGTTGAAATGGAGTGTGAATGGCAAGGTTGATATTATCTCCCTCCTTGTTTTGCCATCCACCACTATGTCCAAGGTGTCCTCTTCCAGGTCTTCTGGTTCTGGACAATCTTTCTCTGTCCTCTGTCTGGTTCCTTTGGAAGCAAAGGTCTCTGAGGTATACAGGTGACATATCAGTGTTTGCAAGCAGTCAAAAACATTATGTTTCTATGGTATTTACCTTTGACTGTGCCTTGAACAAAGTTGTTGTCTTCTGATTTGGGAAATTTACCTTTAGAGGTTACAACTGGGTTAATCATAGTAATCTTCCCTGTACAAGTTGTTAAGGTTGGTTTACCTTGTATTGATGCAGAGTTTCATGGTTTTCTACTTCACTGGATGGCTATTGGTGTCCACTTCTTTGCTGTAATCAGGCCTTCACTGTGCCTCTTTCATTTGCCCTTGTTGCCCTCTGGTTCTTTGGGTGTTACTGGTGTGTTGGCCTGTGACTGGGTCTCAAGTGGGATATAATTCTCTTCCACTGAATCAAAGTAGTAAAAAGATGGCTTATGTCAGTTAAGACTTTTTAAAATGCTTTTTGCATGTCTAAGAATGGCCTCTGGGCTGGTATATTACTACAATATGTCCTGTATAATTACAGTGTAATTGAATTAACAATTCCACTTCAGAATTACATCTTTTGGTACCCTGTTACACTATTTGTGTACCAGTATCCCACAGATTCACTTGTGGTTTTCAAGTGTGATCTGTATAAGTGGCTCTGTATAAGTGGAATTGAGCCAAAGAGACACTTAACCACGCCTCAACTGTTGGTTTTACAGTCAGAGGTGTCCTTATTTAATCAAAAATACAGTACTTATTGATGGCTTATGTGTTTTTATATGCAAAACACGCCAAAAATAAAGGTCTTGTGGGTATTAACCACATGACAGATACTCTTAAAATATGAGTAAAGAGTGGTACATAGACCAATTAAATAAATATATATATATATAATATATTTTTTTAAACAAAAAAATATGCCTCAAAATGAGAAAGCAATTGTCAGAAATAAATAATATAAGAAAAAAACTCACCTGTAATGGCTCAAATAAGCTAAAGTATGGCCAGGCCCCCAAAACGTCAGGCTTAGTCCATGATAAAAGGTATATAAGGGTATTTACAACTCTTAACTATGACTGTGACATGGAAAAAAAGGTTCTCAAATATTATAAAGGGTTATAATTGATTAAGATTCAAGAATAAAAGGGCTTTACTATATGAAATATAGTGGTGGTGAGCACTGTTGAAAGCCCTGGGTGCAGTTTTACCTGTTGGGTTACAATAATAAAAGCTACAATAATTAAAATTATAATTATACCTGTTCATTACCCAAGAGTCAAACTATTTTTGATAATTTACTACATAGGGTTTTCAAGAGCAGGATGAGGAAAGCATTTCTGGCTGTGAAAAGCCCCCCTTTCTCCAGAAATGGGGTGGAAGGGCTGTTAGACCTTTCTGCATAGAGGAAGTGAAGATTTTTTCACTCTCTGAGACAGGCTTGTGGTTTGCAAGGACCTGTATAGCCTGTGTTGGGCTCAGATGTGGTTTTGAAACCCCATCTGGGCATTTTTCACCAATACAGGATGAAGATCTTTATCTGGGGACCACACAGCTTGAACCTGACATGTATGACGCGTAGAATGCTGTACAGAAACTGTATGGGACCCCAGTATTGACTGAATTATGAGGTATTGAAGTATAAACAAGATTTTCTGTCAGTTTGACACCTCATAATCATGGTTATGGGATATTATCCCATGGTAAGCCTGTATTGGTCAAAATGTGGGATTTTGACCTTAAAACAGCGATAGCTTTGTCAGTTATTGGGATATCAGCGTCAAAACTGAGCCGGTGTGTATCCCTGTATGTGTTCTAGACAATGGTACCTTGTTTGATATGGTTATCATTAAATATGACAAAGGTACCCCATGTACAAGGTTTTTTGTACATATGCATGTTCTGGGCAAAAGCTGTATTAGGCTTGTTTGCTCCATAACTTTGGTTCTAGTTGAGATATGAGGAAATGGATGACACCATCAACTATCCCTGATTGTGCTCTTTCCAAAAAGACCCCACTTTAGGTATGTCACACTAAAACTGTAGAAGTTAGATAATAGGTGAATGTTTTGTTCACCCTTCTTTGGCCTGAATTTGACCATAACTTCTGTAATACTGTTGCTAGCTTGGTTTGGCTGGTACCATTGGATATCCCTGACTTAGAGCTTCATTTTGCATACCCATTTGATGGGGTTAACTCTCCTACTCTGTATTTCAGATGAGAGGTGAAATATAAGGTTTATGCTCAGCAATAACTTTGAGCATAAATAACTTTGTTATTTGTTGTCCTATGATCTTGGGACTTACATTTTCAGAAAGAGGTGAGTTTTCCCTTTTTTTTGATACCTTTTGAGCTGGTTTGGCTCAACTCCATGTTTTGATGGTATCATGGCTATACCATTGATTTATGGTATTTTGGCTGTCATGCTTGTGCTCTGGTTTTGAGTCACAGGCTGACAATTATACAAAAAAGAAATTTATTTATATTATAAAAAAAAAATTGAACTATAAATATAAAATTAAAATTTTAATTAGAATTTGAAATTTTGAATTTTTAAAACACCTTTTTAATTGAAAAATTCAATTGAACATGCTTTTTCAACAAAAATATTAAAATCCAGATTTTTTTGGAAAAGTTAAATAAAAATTATCCAAACTCTTTATTCAATAAGGAAAAATATGAAACTTTTTTCACCATTCAATTCCTCATAAAAAATAAGTTGTGGTCACCTTTGCATAAAATTTGTGTAACTCAACTCTAAATATGCTTAAATTAAGTTTTTAGTAGTTTCTGTAAAAAATTGAGAATCCTCAAAACCTTAATTCAATTCACACAAAATGTGGTTTCAATAATTAATTTTTGTGTTAAAATTGAGGTGTGGTGTTTAGTTTAGAAGCTATGAGGAATTGAAGTATTGTCAATTTAAATTTCAAAATTTGTGTGTGTATTTCCTAATTGAACTTGGATTTACATATGAGGTATCAATTATTACAGTTTTTCACTATAAAAATCCAATTGACTTATATACTTAAGTTACAAGTATAATACATGACAAGGAATCAATGAAAAAATGAATTGGAAAGATTAATTCTGGGGGAAAAGGAATCTTGGCTCAAAGGGTGCCAGCTCCCCTGCCTGGAAATAAGTCACATGGTCTGTTGCTCAATTGATGATGAGGTTTTGGAACCAACTGGTCAGTTTCAACTGTTTCCCAGAGGGTAAAACTACCCTAAAGCTAAAGAAATATTAGTGAAACTGTTTTAACTGGTTTTGACGTCTCTCAAACACATTCTGATGTGTTTTGAAGGATTGAAGCCATGTATTACTATAGAAATGGATGATTTAAGGGTATAAAAGGCTGATAATAGCATAAAATGGCTAAAACCTGCCCTTTTTTAACCTAAACCAGGGTTCAATGATGCCATAGTTGTCTTCTTGGTTTTCAGAGTGTTTTCAACGACTTAAAAGAGTAAATTTTACTTTTGAAGTAAGAAAATGGGTGACTATAAAAGGATTTCCTCTTTGCCCCACTTTCCTCTTCATGTTAGACTCTTTTTGTTAGCCTGGGGCCTCTAATCTGACTTCCAGTCTAATTACTAGGAATTTTAATAACCTAAAATAACAGTGGAATACTATTAAGCCAAATTAATAGAGACGTCACTATATAAAAAGAGGTATTTTATTGGTGGAATGAGCTTCACCAATATGAAGAATACTGAAAGTAATTTTTATTACTTATATTTGAGAGATCTAATAACAAGAAATTGTTACGAATTTATTTGTAAGAAATATATTTCTAAGAGCTCTGAGGAATCATTCTCAAGTAGAATGATCCTCCTCAAATGTTGTAGATACAAAATCAAAGTAAGACACAAATGAACTGATAAACTGTGTTGAAGAAAATATATTGTTATAGTGACCTGATATATAGCCAAGGAGATGCTGTTTCTATAGAAGCAAAGTTAACATCTCAACAAATTAAAAGGGTGTTATAGAAACAAGATTAAACCATATCTCTATAACAACAAAATTTTTAAATGAGTGACTTGGAAATGAGATTACTATAACAACTAATCTTAAAAGAGTGACTTATTAAAAATAGAAGAAAACAAAATTAAAAGTGAATTTACACAGATCAATTGAAATAATTCAAGGAAAATTTAATGAAAGTGTTTGGAGCATGTATAGCATGTAATTCTTTTCATCCTTGCAGGCTCACACTTTTACTTTTAAAATTAGTTTTATGATTGTTAAACAGATCCATGTAAGATTCCAACCACCCTTTTTGAATCATGTTAAACCTTTTTACAACATGAAAAACATTATAATCATTTTTTGTAACTTTTGTGATCATTTTTACCCTTGAACCACCCCATAAGTGAATTAAAGCATCTTTCATCATTGTTAGCTTTTTCACTATGTTTCCAAATTAAGTCTGGTCAGTTTTGGGAGTTTTATCTCTTTGATATTCTTGTTGAAGACTTTGTTCTCATATCCAAATCCTGCAGTTCTTTTCTCAATTAATTCCAATTTAAATTTCTCTTGAAGAAATTTCTTTTCCAGCATTGAGTATCTCTTGCAGAGTACTTATAGATAAATTTTCATTTTTTGTAAAACAATAAATTGTTATATTATTATTATTTTATAATGATAAAGTTAAGAAAAATAAATTTGGCATGTTTTCTTGTAAAAATCTCAAATATTAACATTTTCAATCATATGGCACCTTATAGAAATTTTTGAGGCCATGAAAATTACTTGATTTTTAATCAACTTTTAATATCCACACCTTACAAAGACAATCAGTACAATATGAAAAGAAATATATGTAAATAGGAAGACCTTTGAAAAGATATAACAAAAAATACATTCCATTCAATTAGTCATATTAACATTTCCACAGGTTAGGCAGCTCCAATGGATGATGCAACTGCATTTTCTGCACATTGGAAAAATTCTGCCTGTCAAATCAACACCTGTTCCCAAAC
This sequence comes from Austropuccinia psidii, assembly GCA_023105745.1. NCBI lineage: Eukaryota > Fungi > Basidiomycota > Pucciniomycetes > Pucciniales > Sphaerophragmiaceae > Austropuccinia > Austropuccinia psidii. The sequence goes on from JALGQZ010000012.1 coordinate 36,282,699, forward strand.
AATAAACTTAAGAAAAGTTATCATTTTGCCAATCATAATCCCAAGCGCTTCCAATTTTGGGGATCAGGACAAGCCTCAACCACATGGGGTATGCCCAATTTGTTGGATTATTTGCAAAGATGCAAACTGTCGGCCTGTGACTCAAAACCAGAGCACAAGCATGACAGCCAAAATACCATAAATCAATGGTATAGCCAAGATACCACCAAAACATGGAGTTGAACCAAACCAGCTCAAAAGATATCAAAAGACAGAGGAAAATTACCCCTTTCCAAATATACAAGTCCCATCATCATAGGACCAAGAGTAACAAATTTATTCCTGCTCAAAGTTGTTGCTGAGCATAAGCCTTAATTTTCACATCTCATCTGAATTACAGAGTAAGAGACCTAACCCCATCAAATGGGTATTCACAATGAATCTCTAAGCCAGGGCTATCCAATGGTACCAACCAAGCTGAGCTGGCACCAGTATTACAGAAGGTATGGTCAAATTCAGGCCAAATAAGGATGAACAAAACATTCACCTCACATCTAACTTCTACAGTTTCAGTGTGAGATACCTAAAGTGGGGTCTTTTTGGAAAGAGCACAATCAAGGATATTTGATGGTGTCATCCATTTCCTCATATCTCAACTAGAACAAAAGTTATTGGGCAAACAAGCCCAATACAGCTTTTGCCTAAAACACGCATATGTACAAAATATCTTGTATATGGGATACCTGCTCCATATGAAATAAGGTACCATTGTGTAGAACACATGCAGGGCTACAAACAGAACCAATTTTGAGGTTTATATCTCAAGAACTGACAAATTTATGGCTGTTTCAAGTTCAAAATCCCACAGTCTGGCCAATACAGCCTTACCATGGGATAATATCCCATAACCATGATTATGAGGTGTCAAACAGACAAATCAGCATGATTATACTTCAATGCCTCATAATTCAGTCAATACTTGGGTCCCATACAGCTTCTGTACAGCATTCTATGCATTTTACACGTCAGAAGATGGCTATGTGGTCCCCAGCTGAAAGTCTTCACCCTGTACTGGTGAAAACTGCCCAGATGTGGTTTCAAAACCACATCTGAGCCCAATACAGGATATACAGGCCTTTACAAACCACAAGCCTGTCTCAGAGAGTGAAAAATCCCCACTTCCTTTACGTGGAAAGGTCTAGCAGCCTTTCCACCCCATTTCAGGATTCAAGGAGGGCTTTTCACAGCCAGAAAAGCTTTTCACCTCCTGCTCTTAAATTCCTATGTAGTACAACTGTCAGAAACAGTTATACTCTTGGAAATTAACCAGGTATAATTACAATCTCAATTATTGTAGTCTTTATTATTGTCATCCAACAGGTAAAGCTGCACCCAGGGCTTTTAACAGCGCTCACCACCACTATTTTATAATAGTAAAGCCCTTTAAATTTTATTATAAACCCTTATTCTCTATCAATATCTTTATTTTAAATCTTTTATCATGTGTCACAGTCATAGTTGAAGTTGTAAATGGCCTAATTACTACTTCTACATAGACTCAACCTGACACCAACAAACAACAAAATATGTATGGAAACTAATAAGAAAAAAATATTCATGGTAAGTATGCAGGTGACCTGAGTAATAATTACCTGTAGCAATGAATAGATGATATGAAGAAATCCTTACTTCAAAATATATGTCAATGTTCCAACCTTTCTGTTTTCCTGAAATTCCCAACAGCCCCATGTGAAATAACACAGATTTTTGAATCACAGCCTTCTTCCCTGTTAAATCACCTAAAACATAACAAATCACTCCATAATGACAAACAGATTGATTATTACCTGGTGGAGCACTTATCTAATTTTAATCAAACAAGGGAAATAGTTGCATGGATACGCTTAGACACTACCATACAATCCAGAGGTCATCCCACTTCAACAGCTTCTTCATCTTTGTATTTTCAAGTTTCAAACATTGATATAAGCAATTATATATATTCAACTGAAATAAAGAATGTCAGAAGTAGTGTGATATGCTTTCTGTGAGCCTGAGAGGTATTTTAATATGCCCAAAAGACCACAAGCAGCAAAAAAATATATAGATCTAAATAAAATAAATTTATTTACATCATCAAAATAAAGACTCAAATATAAATACAGCTTTATATACAAAAAGAAAGATTCAATCATAATTTAAAAGAAAAATTACATTTCATTTGAAAAATTGTGAAATTCCATTTGTACTTGAAAAAGCTAAGTAAAACTGAATTTTTAATAAAAATAATGAAATTAAAATATTTTTGGTAAAACGTTACATAAAAGATATTATAACTTTTTATCTAATAAATAAGCTTTAAAAAAACTTCACCATTGGATTCCCCATAAAAAATCAGGTGGGGTCACCTCTGGGTAAAATTTGTGTAACTTGTCTCTAAATAATCTTGAATGGAGATTTTAGTATTTTCTGTACAAAAGTTGAAAATCCTCAATGATGCCATAATTGGCTTTTCTATTGTCAGACCGTTTTTCACGACTTACAAGATTAAAATTTACTTTTGGAGTAAGAAAATTAATGGCTATAAAAGAATGTCTTTTTTGCCCCACTTTTCTCTTCATGTGAGAATCTTTTCCTTTTATAATTAGTTTAAACACTGTTAATCCAATCAGTGTAAGATTCCAACCACCCTTTTTAAATTATTTAAAACCTTTAACCACTTCAAAAAATCATCATAATCATTGTTTGTAACTCTTATAATCATTTTAGCCTTGAACCACCCCAAAAGTGAATTAAAGCATCTTTCATCACTGTTAGCTTTGTCACTTTGTTTCCAAATTCACTCTGGTCATTTTTGGGCGTTGTGGAACTCCTTTTAGTGTAGGATTGGATAAGGGAGTCCATGAGGGTGAAATCACAGGTAAACAGTTTTGAATTTCTGAAATAATCCTGTAACCAAGGGTGCTAATGGTGTTTTAGCTGCCCCTCTGAATATACTAAACAATCTCCCTACAGCGCTCACAAATCAATATTTAAGATTGTGGCTTTACAGCTGGAGAAGACTTTTTAGCAGTGTCTATCAAACCTATTCAATAATCAGATAAGTAACTTATAAGTTAAAACAGTATAAGATATATAATTTTCAAATAATAATATAAGATAATTTTAAGGGTAAGACCTTAATAGTATAAGAGGTTGATTTAATATAATAGTAATAATATATATTTTAAGGGGTAAGTTCAATTTTATGTTATATATGTTATAATACTTAATGTTTTGAGAGGGTAATTGTTAATATAATATAATAATAAGACCTTTAATAATTTATTGGTAAGATATTGTTCAATATAGAGTGGATGTTTGTTAAATATATAAAAGATATAATATAATATAAGGGTAGGGTTTTTTATATATATAATAATATATAGTTGTAAGGTTGATTTTTTAATATGAAGATATAATAAGGCTATTTTTCCTTTATAATATAAAGGTTATGGTGATAAAATCAATATTATGAGTATTATTGATAGTATTATAATTATAAGACTAATAATTTAAACATAGGGTGGATTAATAATATTCAGCAGACCTTCTGTTAACTACTATTAATTAGAAATCACTATGAATTAAACTTATAAGTCTATAAAACTTTAAATAAAGTAACGAGATTATCCTACTAGTAAGGGATGAATAGTTATTCTCCTTCTTGGTATACAACTAATTGGATTCATGGGGAAAAGAGGAAAGAAATGAGGGAGAGAGGACCTTTATTTATATTCTTTGTGCTCTCCATAGAGGCACTCAAAAACAAGGGACTTAGAATTTTTCCACTTCTTTTGGCTGGGATAATTTCTTTATAGTGGTGAGATACCATTTGTTTGGTTTTTTGCACCAATTTATGTATTATTATGTAATATGAGATGTTTTTGCTGGTGAGGAATTTTGAGATGGTGTCATTCGATCAAGATATTGCACCATTGCTGAAGCTTTATTTATATTTTACTCAAACTTCAATATTATTATGCACAGCCTTGAGGGTATTTAGCTGGTGAGTAATTTTGAGATGGTGTCATTTCTTCCAGGTATTGCACCATTTTTTTGGTTTGTTGCACAGTTTTTGGTGGTATGAGATGATTTTGTACAGTTATTGCATCATAGGTCTGTGCATTGTTTGAACTGTAGGTGGAGAATTATGTGTATTGTGGGGATTCTGTTTGTCCTGTATGAGATTTAATATTTCTCTATCTAACTTAATTCTGTTGTTAATCTATATTTACTGGCTTATCAGGTGGCTGTGCTTGTGTTTCCACAGATATGCTGTGTAATTTAAGGTTTTTGATGGATTTTTCTTGCATAAATTAATTGATTTCTTTTCTTTCTGTATTGTGACTGTTGATTAATACAGTTTGAAATTATTCCTTATTGAATTGTCCTCAGGTTAATGACTGAATTTCTGAGTAATCCAAAGGTTGAGCAGATCTAGGGTAACTTGAGTGTCACACTACCCCTTTCACTGGTAACTTTAACATTCTTGCTAACTTGTCTTTTTTGTTTTCCTTCTTTTATTGTTATTCTTGTAATCAAATGGACCATTCTTCAAGGATTTGCTTATGGTATTATACATGCTGATGACTTTCAATCCATTATATTGCTAAATTCCTCTATTATAATTGATTAATTATTGATTTTTCTTTGTTATTTATTCAATTTATAGCCTTATGAATTGAATTTTACTTGAAACTGGGCCATTAAGGTATGGAATACCACATCTCCCTCTCCATTTAATGCTGTCCCCAGAATTCCAGTTTCAAGGGGAATTCTTTGGTTCCATTTAGCTATATTTTATTCCTTTAAATATTTATTCTAGTAATTTCAAATGTGATTTTCTTTTAATATCTCTTTATATTAATTTGAAACCTCTATTTTTCTTATTTTTGTGTTGTCTTCTTGACTTTGTTTTGAAATATAACTATTTTGATCATTTTCATCTTGATATAGTTGATTTTGTTTTATTGGTTGATCTTCATCTTTCATTTTATTCATTTATTTCTTTGTTAAAGAAGATTTTGATAATAAAAGAAAATTATTTTTTTTTACTTTTATTTTATTTTATTTTGATGAATAATAATGCAGCTTAAGGTCATACTCAGAACCACAGCTTGAGTTATTTGAAGTAATAATTGATAAAAATTAATAAAGAATTTATTCAGACAGTTTAAGGTCTTATCAAGGAACTATTCTTGAAGTAGTTTTGTTGGTAAAATATAAAAAATGAAATATTTGGACAGTTTAAGGTCTTATCTAGGACCTCTCTTCTTTTTATGTTGTTTTTCTGGTTGGGTTGTTCTTTCTTCTTGTTTTTTTTGGTTTTTGCTGAAATTAACCTTAAATGCTAGGGCCCTCCCCTCTCCATTTAATAATTGTACCATCATTTCTATTTATATTTTTTATTTTTTTTTAAAATAGTATGAATATGATGGGTGTAAAGAAAAATTAGTAAGAATAACAATATAAAATGATATCAAATAATTACAAAATATAATATGAGTTTTATATGAATTGAGATAAAAATAAAATAAAATAAGATAAAATAATATAAAGTAATATAAAATAATAATCAATAAAGTAAAATAATATAAATTCTTCCTAAAATAATAATACTAATTAATATAAATGTTGAGGCAATAATAATAAGGAGGATTATTTTCACTAATTTTGAGAATAAAACTAGCTTAAGCTCTTGATGAATCGCTTGAATCACTTTTTTTTATTTTTAGTATATTAATTATTATTAATGGTGGGTGGCCTTTTTACTGTTATTGAGGATTGACACCCCCTCTCCATTTAATAATTGTAACCTATTTATTTATTTTATTTATTCTATTTTATTTTATGATAATATTTTTAATTTAATATAAATAATAATATTTTTAATTTAATATAGATAATAATAACACTTTCAATTCAATATAAGGAATAATAATTTTTTTTTAATAATAAATTTAACTTAATATAATTAATAATAGTAATATATTTAATTCAATATAAATAATAATATATTACTTTCAATATTAATAATAATGATATTTTGAAATCAACTTAAATAATAATGATAAATTTAATCCAATATAAATAACAATGTTATTTATTTATTTATCTCTTTTTTAATAATAAATTTAATTTAATTTAAATAGTAATGATAAATTTATATATAATTTTAAATTTAATTTAATTTATATAATAATAATTTTTTTTAATTTAACTCATATAATAATAATAAATTTAATGTAATTTAAATAATAACAATATTTTTATTTTTATTTTTATTTTTTTTATTTTTTTTGAAGTAGCTGGGTGTGAATACTTCAAAATACACCAGCTATACTTCTTATCTCCACTTGCTGCGGGTCATATTTTTTATTTATTATCTTCTCTTTACTTCCATTAAAATAAAATAAAATAAACAAAAAAAAAAAAAAAAAATTCTTTTGTGAATGTGTACAGTACAGTACTGTAGCACTCCTCCTCTGTAGTCGCGATCGATCTCTTTTTTTTTTCTTTTTTTTTTTTTTACAAAAAAAGAAAAAACACAAATAAAGAATGAAAAAAAATATATATAAAAAACAAAATTAATAAGGTTTGTTTTATTTCACAGTACAGTTGTAGTGTTTTTTTTTCTTCTATTGTGATTGATTGGTTTATTGTTTGTTTGTTTTTTTTTTTGCTGTTTTGGCATTGTTCCAATGCTTTTTTGTTTTTTAATTACTATTATTAGCATAAAAAATTTCATTTTTAATGAGAAAAAAAATAGTAATAATTGTATTTTTTTATAATATACTTGTTAATAATAATTATTATATTATTATTTTATTTTATTTCTTTATTTTTGATATAGTTAAAGTTAATATTAAGATTAAGTATCAATTAATTAAGTTTAATTGATCTTGATTTAGTTTTTTTTTTCTTATTTATTATTTTGTTTTTTTAATTGAGTGGAGTCAATAACTAATTTGAAAAAATGAAATAAGAGTAAATTAATTAAGTTTTTTTTTGAATTAAATTAAAGTTCAATTGATTTTGATTCATTTTTTTGGTTTTGGTTGAGTGAATTTAAGAATTAATTTGACCAAATAATATAATATTAAATTAATTAAAACTCTTGAAATGAAATTTAAAGTTTTAATTAATTTTTGAAAAGCAATCAATATCAGGTTGATTGAATTGGTGCAAAAACAATTTTTTTTTCAATTAAATTTGGAGTGTGGTTAATATTCAATTTGACCAAATAATATAAAATCAAATTAATTAAGATTTTTGTTTTAAAATTAAAATTGAAGTTTATTTTAATTTTTTTTTTTTGTTAGTTGAGTGGAGTTAAGAATTAATTTAACCAAATAATTTAAGATTCAAATTAATTAAGATTTATTTATATATGTATAATTTTTTTATTTCAAGAAATTGCAGTTGAGGTTTCAATTTAATCTTGAAAATACCTCAATTTGAGGTTTATTTAATCTATGCAATTTATTCATTATTAATTGAATACTAAATGGGGTTAAAGGGCTGAGAATATATTTATTTTGAGTTTTGCATAGCCTGTGATATATGAAGGGTTTAAGGGCTAATCTGTGGGTGGAAAAAATTTGCTCCATATTCAATATAAAAGGAGGTCTTTTCCTCCCTTATCCACAGAAAAAAATTAAGATAATTTGTGTTTCTTTTATAGAATATTTTGAATATTCAAAGTAAATTAATTAAAAGAAAAATAATTTTATAAAGAAATATTTTCATCTGGGTTTAACCTGGCCAGTTACCTGTTTGATTTTATATTATTTCTCTTATTATTATGACAACCCAATAATTTTAAGAAGATATTAGAAACCATAAGATTTCTTGATATTTTGTTGAATTATTTCTTTATAACTTTGATCTTCCTAATGCGTTTTTTTATAAGGTATTATTATTATGGTTGTTATTGATCCTTGCTTTATTATCTGTATTTGTTTATTTGCTTCTTCACCTTAACTTTAACTCTTGAATGGGTTGATATTGAATATTGATAAGGATAAAATTATAGAATAAATTTGAAATTCCCCAGAATTTCATCCCAAAAACTTAAATCATAAAGGATGGATTTAAGAAATAGACCCCCACCCTAGTTTTTTAGTTAAGTTATTTTTTTTATATACTAATACATAAGACAAGATAGAATAATGATACTGATACACTTGACACTTTTTTTTTTTTTTTTTGATATATTTTGTTATATTTTACATGATATTTTTTTCATTTATTTTTATATTAAATTTCTTTATGGATATATGATACTAAAATAAAACTAAAATTTATGATATAAGAAAAAGAAGCTTTATTATTATAATAAAAAAAATCATTGATCATGTGAAAATTTGTTGTCAAGCCTATTCTTGAATTTGGCCTTCTTAGCTGTAAGCTCATTTATTCTTTCTTCATTTAGATATTGATCTTGAAAATCTTCATTCTCATTAGAGTACTCCTGAATAACATTTTAATTTTTATTTTTGTTCTCTTTCCAGTCCTCATTTTTTATTGATATTTGATATTGCCTTGCCAAATGGGCTTGCAAACTTGGGCATATCTTTTTATTCTGGGTGATCCAAAAATATTCCTTTTCTTCCTTAGTCTTCTTCTTCTTTTTGCTACTTTTATCTTTGATTCTATTTGATTCATACTTCTTTGGGGTACTAATATCTTCCGACCACTTGACATGTTGGTTTGCACATTCAAAGCTGTCCCTAGAATTATTTTTATTGTGATCCTCAAGGTTGGCATTTCTAAGAGGTTGCCAATTTGTATAACCCTCCCAAGGGTATTCTTCTTCAGTAAGTATAAATTTCTGTTCATCTTCAGATTCTTGTATTTCCATCTGACAAAATAATCCTGCTTCATTCTCATATCCTGATCCAGAAAGATGTTTTTCTAAGATAATTGGTGAGTGTATTGTGTTTTTTATGTATTCATTTGTGGCATTGTTCCTGATGGATTTAAGCTTTTTGACTCTTGAATTAATTTTCTTTTCAATATTAAAGTTATTATAAGCTTCCCCAGAGGATTTGTCTTCAGTGGGTAAGGCTTTTTGCTGATTTAATTCCTGTTGTTTGTCAATTTGTGACAGTGAATTAATTGGATTTTCATACGTTGACTCATCAATGTTAGCTGCATTTATATTCTAAACTGTACTGAAGCTGCATTTTATATCTTTTCTTGTTGATTTATAACAAAGGAATGCCATTTTTAAAGGTTCTTCTTCTATACAAAAAGGTATATCTTTTACTTGATTTTGGTCATTTCCCCCTATGGGGTTTTCAATTATTCTTGTTAAGTCTAATTGTACTTTGACAAGTCTTGGATCAATATTTTCCATATTAGATAATGATTTATTTTCTCCAATAAATCCTTCCATCAGAATTCTAGGATCAATATTTTGAAAGTTTGAGGTTGGTGACTTCTCAAAATGATTAAATTTCTTTTTGTGGGTAGCTCCTGTCATAAGTACTTGATTGAATCTGAGTGATGGGTCAATTAACTCTTGTGGAAGAACTGATTCACTTTGATGAAAATTATGTTTATTAATTGTCTTAATTGCTCCTTCATTAGATGCTGAATTTTCTTGAGGATAAGTATTTTTATTATGGTGTGAATTTTCAATAGTATCTTTCAAAATTTCATTTAGACTTGCATATTCTTCAGGTTTTGGAATTACATCAACATTTTCCTATTGAATTTTGAGGTAGTTTTGAGTAGTAATGACCTTCTTTTTGGAAATGTTATATTTGAGGGAAACCTCTTTTAATGAATTTAGTCCTGATTTATCAATTTGAGAACTTGAACCTTTAGATTCTGAGCTGACACTAACTATTGTTACAACTGGCTTGTCACTTGACTTCCAATTATTCTTAAATATTCCCTTTGAAAGGGACTTCAAAGCTTTAATAGGTGAGATAAGATTTGTTAATGTTTTTCTTTTGATGTCTTTAGTATTCTAGAAGTTATAGCTTTTGATGGCTTGAGCCATTTGGCTACAAGTATTTCCATTTTCTTTTCTTGAGGCTAAAATTACTGAAGAGTTTTCTTCTTTAAGCTTTAAATTGAAGTCTTCTGTATTAATTTGAGCTAATTCCTCATGAATTTTGACTTTGCCTTTGGAATCCTTCACTTCTTCACTATCAAGTACTTGATGAAGATTTTCCTCAAAATTTTCTTGTTTTTTGGAGCTTAATTCATTCTCTTTTGGTAATTCTTGCCAATATTCCAATTTAGAAACTGCACATGTTTCCATTCCTGCTGATGGTTCTTCTCTCCATCCTACTTTCTGTGGTGAACAAATTGGTAAGCAAAGTCTTCTTCCATCTGGCTCTATATAACTGAATATTTCCCCTTTTTGTTGAGAAAAGTCTATTCTTATGTTATTATCTGCAAGGAAAGGCCTTCCCAATACTTTGTGAACTGCTCCTCTTGCTACAAAAAGATGTATATTTCTTTCTTCCCCAGTGACTAAAGTGATTGGGGTAAATTCTGCTAACCTAACTATTGAGGTACAATGCCCACCAATTCCCCTTAAATTCATGTTGAGGCATCTTGTGGTAAGTCCTGCTTTGATTGCTGAATCTTCTGGTATTATATTTAATTCTGATCCTGTTTCAACTAATGCCATTATTTCATGTCCTTCTTCCCCTAAATATACTTGCATAAATCCCAATGGACAGGCATAATGTAATTTTGGCTGTTCATAATTACTCAAATGATGATTTATGAGTTTGGTTTGAATTTCCTTTGTATCAATTGAATTGATAGAGTTCTTCTCTTCCTCTGACAGGGTCTTTAATTCATTAAAAAACTTTGGTGACATGACTAAAATTTGTTCCAAGGTAAGATTTATTTTCTGATCCAATCCTTTTTTGATAATTTGTGCCATAATCTCTTGAAGATTTAATTTCTCCTCTTTTATGATTTTCCTTTCATTGACTTTATTGATTGGTTCTTGAGTATTTTCAGTTTGATCACTTTTAGGTTCCTGTGGAAGTATTTCCTTTTCATTTTTCACCAATTGAGGCTTCTTATATTTAGTTGGAATAATTGTTTTCTCTTCTTCCTTTTGCTCATCTTCAATATAAGCTCCAGGTATATTTGGTTTTTTGTTTAATGGTGTTTTCACTTTTGAATGTGATCTTAATGCATCTTGATTGGTATTTTCTACTCTTGGGTTTCTTACTTTAGTATTTCTTAATCCATAATTACTTAAAAGTGGCTCATTGGCTAATGAAATAGTTGGTGGTTGCCAGCTTCCCCAGTTTTCAACTTTGGCTATAGCAGTTGCACTATCATCTTTCTTTAATTGCATTATGTTCATTGGATTAGGTTTGGGTAGTGCTTCCTTAGCTTCATCTTCTCTCATTTTCTCTGTAAGTTCTTCTTGCTCTTTTGCAAAGTCTTCAACTAACTTCTTTGGAGCTAATTTACCATCAGTTGGAACTCTTTGCTAATTTGGAAATAAAAATCTACCTCCTTGTCTGTTGACCCATTTCTTATTTTGATCATCAAAGAGGTAGTTGCATCTATTCACTGAATGTCCTTCCTCCAGACAATAATAACATTTGACATAAGGTTTTGGTATGTTTTGTGCTGGTGCATAGGGAACATGCCTTTGTGAAAAGGGTGGTAAATCATTTCTTGGCTTGAACTGTTGATTATTGGATTGATTATTGGTAACCCCACCAATTTGAGGTTCGGATAGACTTTTCAACTCTTCCAGTTGAGTCATGAATTTCTTGAAATCTTCATTTTCCCCTTGTGCCTGATTTCTAGTTTCCATTTTTTGTTCTTTGAGGGATTCAGTAATTTCCTTCATCTTATTAAAAGCTTCATTCATACCTGGAAAAGCTTCTTCCTTGAAGTGAACTTTCTTTTTATTTTCAGTAACATTCCTTCCTGTATCTCTTGATGATGAGAATCTTTTGGTTACTAATATTCTGGCTTCCAATTCTTGTTCAATGTACTTCTTGAGGATCTTCATAGGTGGTATAAGGTATCCTCCATCTTCAGCTCCAACCATGACATTATCTCGAATCATTTCCTTACTTATGGCCCCTTTAATATCAGCTGATAGACAGTCAAATAAGTCTTCATGGAACATGTTATCTTGAGGAATATATCTGTATCTGAATAAGTAAGTAACAATAGTTTCATATTCTCCCATAAACTTTTTATATTGTGATAGACTACCAATTCCTCCATCTTCTTGAGTTTCAGAAAAAAGCTTCATCAGTGAGTCTTTTCTGTATCTTCTTTCAGGTTCAACTCTTCCCCATTTTGTTATGAGATATTTCTTGAGTTGTGTCCAATTTCCTTCTTCATAACCTGGCATAGCTTCAATTGCATCACTCAACTTTTGGTTTGTTGTCCAAAATGCCATTTGCATTGCTAGGTCTTCATCTGTTGCCCCTTCAATTTGAGCTATTCTTTCCACTTTCTTGATAAATTTCTCTACTTCTTCTCCATCAAAATTTAGATTGTAATCTTTTGCTTTAATTTTAACTACAGGTCTTTCTTGTCTTGGAACTTTCTGCTGTAATGGACTTGGATTATTAGGTGTAGTGACAAAACCTCTCCTTGGAATATTTTGAGTTCTTGGTTCTGTTACTGGAGTAGAGGTTGCTCTTGGTCCAGGTGTAGGTGATATTGGTGAGTCTTCAGGTCTAACATGCCTTGGTAATGTTTGTTCACCTGGACTGGCTCCAGGTGTGTAAGATGTTTGTTCCCTTCTTTTTCCATTCTTTTTACTTTGTGTTAATAATAAATCTTGCATTTGCTTCATAAGACTTTGTATTTGTACTTTTTGATCTCCCTCTTCACTTTCTTCTGCATACTGTCCTTCTACAGTATCTTCAGGTAATGGTGGTAAGCCAGATGTTGATTGCTGATTCATTTCTACTTGGTAAACTGATCCTTTAAATCCTTTTGTACTTTGCTTATTTTTCTTTGCTTCTTGAATTAACTTGAAGAAATATCTCCTTAATTCTTCCTTTTCCTTCCATTCTGTTCTTGGTGTTGCAATAAATAAATCAATATCCTTGGGTGTTTGATTTTCTGGTGTTCCTTCCTTTACTGGATAATAAAAATGGTATGATTGATTTGAGGATTGTGATGGTGATAATTATTTGAAATGTGATTTGTCTCCAGATTCCAGATTGTATGAGAATGTTGATGGTTAATTCTTGATAATGATAATCATTTTTGTGAGTGATGTTGGTTTGATTATCTTCTTTATTGATTATTGACTGATGATTGAATGTTGAAGATGAAATGGCCACTGTTGGGACACCACATGTGGAACTCCTTTTAGTGTGGGATTGCATAAGGCAGTTGTTGAGGGGGAAATCACAGGTAAACAGTTTTGAATTGCTGAAATGATCCTGTAACCAAGGGTGCTAATGGTGTTTGAGCTGCCCCTCTGAATATACTAAACAATCTCCCTACAGAGCTCACAAATCAATATTTAAGATTGTGGCTTTACAACTAGAGAAGACTTTTTAGCAGTCTCTATCAAACCTATTCAATAATCAGATAAGTAACTTCTAAGTTAAAACAGTATAAAATATAATTTTCAAATAATAATATAAGATAATTTTAAGGGTAAGACCTTAATAGTATAAGAGGTTGATTTAATATAATAGTAATAATATATATTTTAAGGGGTAAGTTCAATTTGATGTTATATATGTTATAATACTTAATCGTTTGAGAGGGTAATTGTTAATATAATATAATAATAAGACCTTTAATAATTTATTGGTAAGATATTGTTCAATATAGAGTGGATTTTTGTTAAATATATAAAAGATATAATATAATATAAGGGTAGGGTTTTTTATATATATAATAGTATACAGTTGTAAGGTTGATTTTTTAATATGAATATATAATAAGGCTCTTTTTCCTTTATAATATAAAGGTTGTGGTGATAAACTCAATATTATGAGTATTATTGATAGTATTATAATTATAAGACTAATAATTTCAACATAGGGTGGATTAATAATATTCAGTAGACCTTCTGTTAACTACTATTAATTAGAAATCACTATGAATTAAACTTATAAATCTATAATACTTTAAATAAAATAACAAGATTATCCTACTAGTAAGGGATGAATAGTTATTCTCCTTCTTGGTATATAACTAATTGGATTAATGGGGAAAAGAGGAAAGAAATGAGGGAGAGAGGACCTTTATTTATATTCTTTGGGCTCTCCATAGAGGCGCTCAAAAACAAGGGACTTAGAATTTTTCCACTTCTTTTGCCTGGGATAATTTATTTATAGAGGTGAGATACCATTTGTTGGGTTTTTGCACCAATTTATGTATGATTATGTAATCTGAGATGTTTTTGCTGGTGAGGAATTTTGAGATGGTGTCATTTGATCAAGACATTGCACCATATGTTTGGTATATTGCACCATTTCTGAAGCTTTATTTATATTTTACTCAAACTTTAATATTATTATGCACAGCCTTGAGGCTATTTAGCTGGTGAGTAATTTTGAGATGGTGTCATTTCTTCCAGGTATTGCACCATTTGTTTGGTTTGTTGCACAGTTTCTGGTGGTATGAGATGATTTTGTACAGTTATTGCACCATAGGTCTGTGCATTGATTGAACTGTAGGTGGAGAATTATGCATATTGTGGGGATTCTGTTTGTCCTGTATGAGATTTAACTTTTCTTTATCTAACTTAATTCTGTTTTTAATGTATATTTACTGGCTTATCAGGTGGCTGTGCTTATGTTTCCACAGATATGCTGTGTAATTTAAGGCTTTTGATGGATTTTCCTTGCATAAATTGATTGATTGCTTTTCTTTCTGTCTTGTGACTGTTGATTAATACAGTTTGAATTTATTCCTTATTGAATTTTCCTCAGGTTAATAACTGAATTGCTGAGTAATCCAAAGGTTGAGCAGAGTTAGGGTAACTTGAGTGTCACACTACCCCTTTCACTGGTAACTTTAACATTCTTGCTAACTTGTCTTTTTTCTTTTCCTTCTTTTATTTTTATTCTTGTAATCAAATGGACCATTCTTCCAGGATTTGCTCATGGGATTATACATGCTGATGACTTTCAATTCATTATATTGCTAAATTCCTCTATTATAATTGATTGATTATTGATTTTTCTTTGTTATTTCCTCAATTTATAGCCTTATGAATGAGATTTCACTTGAAACTGGGCCATTAAGGTATGGAATAACACAGTGTGTTTTCTCTTTTAATGTCTTTTTAAAGACTTTGTTCTTTAATTAATTGCTTGCAGCTCTTTTCTCAATTAGGTCCAACTGAAATTGCTCTTGAAGAAATTTCTTTTGTAGCCTTAAATATCTCTTGTAGAGCATTTTTGGATAAATGTTTATTGTTGGTAAAACAATAAATTTTTATTATATTATTTTTTTATACTTATAAAGCTATAAAGAATAAAATTTGTGTTTTTTCTCTTTAAAATACTATTTCTTACTACTTTTAAATAATTCTACCTTATACAAATTTTGAGGACAGGAAGGGTACTTGATATTTTAAACCAGGGCGGTTTTAACTGTTGCCAAGAGGATAAAACTACCCTTAAGTTATAAAAATCTAAGTAAAAACAGTTTTAACTGGTTTCTATGTCTCTTACACACATTCTAATGTGTTTTACAGGCTCTAGACCAGGTATTACTACAGTATGACTGGTTTAAGAGTCTAAAATGGCTAGAAAGAGCAAAAAATGGTTAAAACTAGCCCTTTTTTGGTCTAAACCAGGGTTCAATGATGCCATAATTGGCTTTTCTGTTTTCAGAAGGTTTTCCACGACTGACAAAAGTAAATTCTACTTTTTGGAATAAGAAAGTTGATGGCTATAAAAGAATGTCTTCTTTGCCTCACTTTTCTCTTCATGTTAGAATCTTTCCATTTTAGAATTAGTTTAAACACTGTTAAACCAATCAATAAAAAATTCCAACCACCCTTTTTAATTGATTTTGTAAATTTGAACCACGTGAGAAAGTCATTATAGTTATTGTTTGTAACTTTTATAATCATTTTTACCCCTTGAACCACCCCAAAAGTGAATTGAAGCATTTTTCATTACTGTTAGCTTTGTCACTTTGTTTCCAAATTCACTCTGGTCACTTTTGGGTCTGTTTTCTCTTTAAATATCTTTTTTGAAGGCTTTGTTCTTTAATTTCTTTCTTGCAGTTCTTTGCTCATTTAATTCCAATTGAAATCAATCCTGAAGAAATTTCTTTTGTAGCCTCAAATATCTCTTTTAGAGCATTTTTGGATAAATTTTTATTGTTAGTAAAACAATAAGTCTTTATAATATTATTTTTTTATGCTTATAAAGTTAAAAGCAATAGAATTGGTGTGTTTTCTCTTAAAAATACTATTTCATACTATTTTTAATCATTTCTCATCTTATACAAATTTTGAAGACAGGAAAATTACTTGATTTTTAATAAAAGTTTCATATCCACACCTTACATTACCTTTGAATTCAATATTTTAGTGTTTTTGTTGCACCTGAGGCAGAAGTAGAGGAAAAAGAGCTTTATTTATAGTGAGATCCTCCCCCTGGAGTCCAGAAGCATTTTAGTAGACTTTAACTGATTATATGACCTGGGATTGATCAGTATTTTAGGGTTTGGTGATGATTAAGTCATAATGAAACAGTCTTATCTCATTATTATTCCATTATTTAGAGTTATAATGTTAACTCTATGTCTTCTGACATCATAGGCTTGGCAGAAGCATAAGCTTTGTGTATTTTAGTATTTTTAATCATAATAAACTGGTATTAACAAAGTTCATCACTTATATAACTCTTAAACCTAAAATAGGATTACAGTGAGTGATCATAAATGATCAATTTGAAGCTTAAACTCTGATCATTGAGAACCTTTGAGATATACACACTAAATCCCTTCAAATGGTGAATTATCATAGCTTGGAATTTCCTTAATGAGTTTCTAAGAGCATTTTATTACCTCATCAAAGCTTTACTTTTGTTGAGTTTTCTTGTAACTCATCTTTTCTGTCAAAATTTATTATTTTAAACTTCAAATCATGATTTCAAGGCGTTTTACGTTGAATATAATAATGAAAATCACATACATATTCATGCATGAGCTAAATAATTCTGAATATCTACTTTTTTAAGTTTGGATTACTTTCATAGAAAAGTGGTCATCAGCCATACCTATTTGGATCAATGGACCCTTGTAGTTTGTAACCTTTTTTATAGCTTGCCAAATAAATTTTAAATACGTATTTTTACCCAAATTACATGGTAAATTTATATTTGGTATAAATCTCCATCATGCATAATTCAAAAGATATGAGTGGAAAACCATAAATATATGCATTGATCATAAAAGTGCACATATTCAGATTATCTCTCAAAGTATTGACATTTCAGATATGACATAAGAATTTGATATGTGTACTTTTTCATAGGAAATCCAATTGTGTAATTCATTTCACAATTTTATTTCAATGTTTTGTGATATAATCAAGCTCTTATGCCTTTTTAAGGTACTTTTACTTATTTCAAGATAACAATGTCAATTCTTCTTAACACAAGTATTGTAAAGCTGTTTTGTGACATTTTTAGATATTTTTTCATATCTCAAAGGCTCACATTATGTAGTTTTTATTCCAGTTCAGCTTAGATAGTACCATTGGATAGCCCTGACTGAGAGCTTCAATTTTAACAACCATTTGATGGGGTTCAGCCTCTTTCTCTAGATTTTAGATGAGAGCTGAAAATTGTTTTTTATTCTCAGAAACTGCACTGGGCCTGAATAAATTTGTTATTCTTTGTCCTATAATGATGTGACTTTTATATTTTGAAAGAGGTTATTTTTCTTTTTTTTGATATTTTTTGAGCTGTGTGGGCTTAGGTCAATGTGTTTGTGGTATTTTAGTATACCATGGGTTTACGGTATTTTTTCTATCATGCTTGTTCTCTGGGTTTTTGTCACAAGCTGATAAGTATCTTGCTATTGAATATTCCTTAGATTTGCAAATCATTATTACTTAAGGTGCCTTATACTTGGAAAGAATTATTATTGAAGCTTCTTTAAATGCCAAAATTTCTATTCTCTCTCCCAAAAATTCCTTAATATTGGAAAGTTCCATAAGTATTATTACTTATTGTTGCTTCAATTCTGAAAAGAACTTTGTTTAATTCAATCTAAATCTCTCAATTATTACTATTCAATGTTCCTTCAATTCTGAAAACAATTTTGTTTAATTTAATCTAAATCTCTCAATTATTACTATTTAATGTTCCTTGAATTTTCCAAGAATTATTATCAAATGTTTCTTAAGCTCTAAAATCATGGTTACTGAATTCTTGTTTGTCCCACAAGCTCTATTTACTCTGCCTTAAAATTCCTCAAGATGAATAATTGATCCTTTATGGATTCTCTCGTTATCTAAGTCTCTTACACACATTCTGATGTGTTTTGAAGGCTCTAGAGCAGGTATTACTATAGTAATGGCTTATTTAAGCATCTAAAATGGCTAAAAATAGCAAAAAATGGCTAAAACCATCACTTTTTTGGTCTAAAACACATTTCAATGATGCTATAATTGGATTTTCTGTTGTCATAGTGTTTTCCATGACTGAAAAGAGGAAATTTTACTTTTTCAGTAAGAAAATTGATGGCTATAAAAGAATGTCCTCTTTGCCCCACTTTTCTCTTCATGTTACAATCTTTTCCTTTTATAATTAGTTTAAATCCTGTTAAACCAATCAATAAAAGATTCCAACCACCCTTTTCAAATCATTTTAAACATTTGAACAACGTTAAAAAATCATTATAATCATTTCTTGTAACTCTTATAATCACTTTTACCCCTTGAACCATCCCATAAGTGAATTAAAGCATCTTCTATCACTGTCAAACTTTGTCACTTTGTTTCCAAATTCACTCTGGTCACTTTTGGGTGTGTTTTATATTTTAATGTCTTTTTAAAGACTTTGTTCTTCAATTAATTGCTTGAAGCTCTTTTCTCAATTAATTCCAATAGAAATTGCTCTTGAAGAAATTTCTTTTGTAGCCTTAAATATCTCTTGTAGAGTAGTTTTGGATAAATTTTTATTGTCCATAAAACAATAAATCTTTATAATATTATTTTTTTATACTTATAAAGTTAAAAAAAATAGAATTGGCGTTTTTCCTTATAAAAATACTATTTCATAATATTTTTAAACATTTCTTACCTTATAAAGATTTTGAGGACAGGAAAAGTACTTGATTTTTAATCAAAGTTTCATATCCACACCTTACACTTTCTGAGGGGAAACCAACAATAAATTGGTATTATTAATAGGATTTTTAAACTCTCTTATCTTTTTTTGCATTCTGAACAAGAAATTTCTGATCTTAAAAACTTTGAAAATTGTCTTGGCCTTTTTCCTAGATTGGCCTCATCTCAATATTCATCAATCTATCTGCTTTGATAATAGATAATTCATTATATCTGAAGAAGAAATAGAAGGTCACTGTGGATTGTTTTCTAACAAATTGATTCCATGTGGACTGCATGTAATTATAAAACCTTTATTTCATGAGATTTAGCAAAACTTTTTTTCTGGAAATATATTGGCACATCAATGCAATTCTCTCAGCTTCATTAGGTCTTTTTCAGAGAAATAACTGGCTCATTCCTTTTTGACATAAAATTGCTATTGTGACCAGCAAATCCCATTGGTTTACATGGCCAAATATAATTTACATCTTGAAATTGGGTATGGTGTGAATAAGCCAATTTCAATTATGATATTACACAGAAACTCACATATCACAGGATCCAAAATGGCAAAACTCCGCTCTCCTCACATTACAAGGGGAATAGGCCCATGAATTGAGTGAGCCTCAGAATCACATTCTATCAATGAGAGTTTGGATTTTTGTACATTGCATGGGGCTTTTCACATGCCCATAGTGAGTGCTGAGTGCATGTATGTTACACAAAATTAACCCTGCACATTCTTTTGCCTTTTTTTGCATGTGTCACAGTTACAAACCTGCCCCCAAAGCATTTTGCAGTTGGCTCTACCCATTTCACCCATAAATGTTCAATCCCTCTTTTGCCAAGCTGATTCATAGGTACACAAAATTAGGCACACACATTATTTTTTCCTTTTTGTGAGTGTGTCTCTCTTATGCACCCACACCTGAATCATTGTGTGGCTGGCTCCACCAGTGTCATACTCAGCTTTTCAAGCCCACTCATTCCAAGTGGTTTCATGGATGACCTGGGGAAGTCACACACCCCTCCTCTATCTCAAGACTAGCTGCAGGACCTCTTTTATGTGTGTATGTGGAAACAAGTGGGTCTGTTGTTATTTTTACCAACCTTTGGATGGTTGTGGGAGGATCAGGTGGTAATGAATCTCAGTTGAAGGAACAGCGGAACCAATATTGGTGGATGTCACAGGATTTTGTATAATACCAAAATGTGATGTATGCTTGACATTTGCTTGACATGAAGTCAATTTCCAGAAATTGATGCAATATTTTCCCTGGTGAAAGATGCTCCTACTCCTGTTGTTACTAACGAACCCTCAGGCCCTGAAACTGAAGACAAGATTAACTGTTTCAGAAGCATGGGAATCAGTTCCAGAAGCACCATCAGCAGAATCAATCATCTGAGCACAGCAACTTGAACAGATCTATCCCATTATATCACCTCCTTGTCTAAATTGCTTGAAAATCCTTGAACTCAACACTGGAAATGTGTCTTCACATATCAAAATATCTGAAAGTATCTCAGTAGTTAGGTTGAGGCTACCCAAGAAATGGTAAGCAAGGTATCACTGCTTACAGTGATTCCAATTGGGGCAATTGTAAGGCACCAAGGTGAGCAGTCTCTGGTTTTCTGGCCTCATTCAAAGATTTCCTAATTTTATGGAAAAGAGGGAAAAAGCAAGAATTTTCTACCTCAACTTCAGAAGCCAAATAAAAATCTCTTTGCAATCTGACATTTAAACTCCTATGGCTCAAACAATGGGCAGTGGAAATAGGCATAAGTAAGTCTCAGTCTCCAATTTTGATATGGAAAAAAACAGAGTTGTATATAAATACTGCAAACCACAACAGCAGCTCCAAACACAAAAGAATGAAATATGTTGAAATTCAACTTCCCTTAATTGGGGAAGCCATGCAATCAAAAGATTTTTTACTTCAATACAACCCAAGCGGAAGTATGCTGGACAATTTCTTAACCAAATCTATCCATAGGAAAGTATTAGGGAGAGAACTGGGTCTTTTGAGGATAGAGGTAAGGGGGATATTAGAGAATTGTCCAAAAAGAGTCATGATTTAGCGTTGCTGCCTATAGCTCAAATACGCCTAAGTATCTAGTGAGGATCCAATGAAAGACTCGCCATGGATTCTCCGCTAAAGGGAATCCATTGGCAATAACTAGTGTATATAGAAACTGCCATCCCTCTCTCTCTCTTTCTTTCATCTCTCTTCATCATTTTCCTTTCCTCGTACCTTTTTTGAATCTTCTTTTCTTCTCGCATGTTATCTAATTTTACTTTTATTCTCTTATTCTCTTCTCTTTTTATTCCTGCTTTTCTCGTATCTCTCTTATAAAACCTCAACTACTGTAACTAGAACTGGTATGAATTTCTCTATATTACTTATAAAAAATATCAAAAAATAAACCGATCCTGGTCTTAATAAATCCTGTCTGTTGTAGTGTCACCTGTATCTATATATCTCTGTCTTCGTTGAAATCACTTGTATTCCACCTTTAGGTACATATTTCTTCTTACACCATTGTTTTTCTTATTGTTAATTCAACACCTTTAGTTCTCTTATCTTAGCAGTACTAATCGTGGAGCCACCGTGGTACGTCGTGGGTTTCCAAATCAGTTGCACCGCAGCGATCCGCAGTTAGTTCCTACTGTCAAGTTTGTCTATCTGACGTCATGATTAGGCGCCAAGTTTGAACACTACGGTTTCCAACAACACCCAAGGGCAAGGGCCAAGGCCATCAGGATGTTAACGACTGTGTTGAGGATGCCTACTTTTTTCTCCTTTTGAATGTTTGGGCGATTGCCGCCTTAGATAGCTTGTATAGCTTTCCTTTGTTGCTGATACTGAGTAAGTGGTTCTGTAATCATATGAGACCGAAAATATTAGCTCCCTGAATGTTGTCTCTGGTACCAGCTTCTCCCAATCAAGTTGCGGAGTGGTGGAGATGTTCACTGAGAATCACAACTACTGCTCGGCTTATAATCCGTTCATTGACCTGTCGTTCAGGGTGGAGAGTATACTAAGGACGTAAGTACAGTATGTTCCAATTTGACCTATTGAGCAGTGGGTAGGGCTAAAAGAATTAACTACATTGTATATCCTACTCTGAGAACAAGTTTATGTTGTCTTTCCCGTCTTTAATTAGTTTTTAATGCAAATCCCTCTTAGATTAAGTACCCCAATAGTTTAGCTACAGACATCCTACAAAACCGATGGGGTTGATCATGATAAATAGTTCACTACCATCCCACTCTTTATTGTTCCCCATCTTGTTTTGTCCTTTCGTTCTTGTCCAGGTTCGCTGCGACTCTCCTGTCCCTCCATTGGCCCAAGACTCACGTCTTTGCTGCCCTTAATAGGTTTATACCTTGCCAACTTGTCATTCCTTCTTATTCGCAATTAATAAAATATCTTGTTTTGTCCTTTCGTTCTTGTCCAGGTTCGCTGCGACTCTCCTGTCCCTCCATTGGCCCAAGACTCACGTCTTTGCTGCCCTTAATAGGTTCGCTGCGACTCTCCTGTCCCTCCATTGGCCCAAGACTCACGTCTTTGCTGCCCTTAATAGTTCCTTTTTTAGATTATGAGACCGGTTGTCCCTACAACATGAACAATCGTAATTTTGAACTCCCTGAAGATCTTAAGCTATCCAGTTCCAACTATCTACAATGGAAGCCCCGCATGAAGAATCTTCTCACACTTTTTGGATACTATCATCTCATTACCGGGACTGAGACCAACGAAGAATCAACTGCTGCTGACAAACTAGATCCTCGCAGAAGAGAAAAGGCTCTAGCCATCCTATGCCTCAACTGCGATGTAAAAATTGCCGACCAATTTATCCTAGAAAGCAACGATGATCCCAGTACCTTTTGGGAAGTCATCGACAAGAGCTTCTCCCCTAAGTCAGTCCAAAATCAAACTAGATACCTGAACGAAATCTTTTCCTTCGACCTTTCTTCCGGTCAGATTGACACCAACATCAAGGAAATTATGACCGTCACTCGAAATCTGTGCAGTCTCATTGATGACAATAAAACTAAACCTTCCTCCCTTATAGACTCAATGATTGCTATGTGGGTAATCATTAATCTTCCCCCTCACTTAAAACTTATTGGCGAAATCTTTCTTCAAAACTATAATGGCGATAAAAACCCACCCTCTTTAAAACATCTCTGGGAAGAATTTCGTCTCTATACTCAAAGACAAAACCACAAAACCAGCAATAACGCTTCAGCCCTAGTCTCAATTCAAGGGAATCCCTCAAATAATTCTACAAATCCTAACTCTCCTCGACAAAACCAACCTAAAAACTTCCCTCGCTGTGCTCCTGGGTGGCACAATCCCTTGACTAAACATAAAGAAGAAGACTGCTCCTACCTCAAAACAAAGAACTCAAAACCTACCGTGGCTCTCAATACTCAAGGTGTGCCTCCCAACAATTCCGTCATCATATTAGATTCTGGAGCCACCGACTCCATGTTTAACCAACTCTCCTACTTTATCGATTTCATCGAATCACCCAGGGCCATCGTTCTTGCAAATGGATCCCAAATCACCGCCAAAGGGATAGGAACGGTAAAAATAGAACTACCCCATTCACATCTTAAAATCAAAAACACACTCTACTGTCCCGAGTTGTCCAACTGTCTCATCAGTATGGGTGCACTCCTCAAAAATCACTATATACTCCAACCTCTCAACAACGACAAATTCCAAATAATTAATCAATCAAACAAAGTACTCTTGAATGGCGATTACTCTTCTGGTACTTTAATTATTACTCAAGCCCAACAGCACCGAACAAATGCCATTCAATCCGTTACGGATCGAATAATGACACTTCACCGATCCAGTGGACATCCATCTTTCGATTATCTCACAAGAATGTACCCCCATCTCAATATACCTCCGATCTCATGCTTAACCTGCGACCTCTGCAAAATGACAAAGATGCCTTTTCATGGCCACTTCCCAAAAGCCTCCTCGAAGGGAGAATTCCTGCACCTCGATCTTTGTGGCCCAATAACTCCTCCTTCGGAATCGGGCGCTAAGTACTTCCTTCGAGTAGTTGATTCCTTTTCTCGTTATGTTTGGGTATTCTTCCTACAAACAAAAGCAGAAGCCAAAGAAAAAGTTAAAAATCTAATCCTTAAAATACAAAAAACTCCAGCATCAATGGTATCCAACATCGTCTCCGACAATGGATCCGAATTCAAAAACCTTGACTTGCTCTCGTTCTTCGAAAAGGAAGGAATCACTCACCTAGTCACTTCCCCTTACACCCCTCAGCAAAATCCCATTGCTGAGAGAGGCAATCGAACCACCGCTAACAAAGCCAGATGCCTCCTAAAAGAATCCGGCCTATCTCTCTCTTATTGGGCCGAAGCGGTTAATACTGCTGTTTACCTTGAAAACCTAACACCTAATAGCTCAATCTCATTCGAAAAACCATTCAAAAGATGGCACAATAAAGAACCATCTCTCAACCACTTACATCCTTTTGGGTGTCAAGCTATTGTTTTTAACAACTACATCAATGGAAAATTTTGTGACAGGGGAGTCAAAGGAGTCTTTTTAGGATATGGAGAAGGACATCGCAGTTTTCGAATCCTGGACATGGAGAAAGGTAACGTCATTATCTCTCATCATGTAAAGTTCGATGATAATATCTTCCCTTATAAAGAGAATTCTTCCTCTAACCAAGAATCCCTTGAATTACTTTTTCACGATAATCCTGACTCTTCGTCTGAACAATCTTCTTTCCCTCCATCTAATCTGCCAAATGAATCCACTAATGATTCGCCTATGCTGTCCTCCACTGAAACAGAACCAACAGAACTTGTCCCAAATCCCTGCTCGTCCGTCCCCTCAATCAACTTACCCAAGCATAAAGGTTACACCTGGGTTCCCGACACTCCCACACAAAATCAAAATGAAATCATTGGCGATATTGACTCCCGTAATATCCTCAATAATCAAAGACGCCATACACACTCTAGTAATTCCGTCAGCTGTCTCTACCCTGATCCTAAAACCTATCTTCAAGCCATTCACAGTCCAGAGAAAGACTTTTGGATCGATGCAATCAAAACAGAACTCAACAATATGAATACTCATCAAGTTTGGACTCCTTCTAATCATCCTTCCCATTTAACTCCTCTAACCACGACCTGGGTGTTCAAAAAAAAGACTGACGAAGATGGTAACCTCACTAAATTTAAGGCCCGGTTATGTGTGAGAGGCTTCAGTCAAAAGGAAGGTATCGATTACGATGAAGTCTTTGCTCCTACTGGCAGACTCACTTCCCTTCGGCTCCTCCTCACCCTCTGCTCACTCAACAAATTCCCAGTTCATCAAATGGACGTTAGATGCGCTTTCTTAAATGGAAAACCCAAAGAAGAACTCTACATCTTCTATCCTGATGGCCTACCTACCTCCAATAACTTCAAGACGCTTAGACTAAACAAATCCCTATATGGACTTAAACAAAGTCCTAGATGTTGGCACTCGGAATTGCGAAAAACTCTAATCAAACTCAACCTAACTCCGTCGGAAATCGATCCATGCCTCTTCTTCTGCAAAGATAAACTTAAACCCTTCTACCTCTATGTCCATGTAGACGATCTCCTGTTTGGAGGTAGTTGGGTTGTCGACTTCAAAACACAAATAAAACTTCACTTTGATATGGAAGATCTCCATGTCAGTAAATATGCCTTAGGCATCCGAATCAATCAAAAAGAACAATACACGAGTCTCCTGCAAGATAAAATGATATCCAAAATCCTTTCCGAATTTCAAGTTGATAAAAGCAGAGGCAACACGTCCCCTCTTCCATCAAATTACCAAGAACTTAGGGACCCGAAACTCTCCATACCTGAACATCCTCCTTTCAATTATCGACGTGTTATAGGGCTCCTACAATACCTAGTCCAATGCACTCGACCTGATCTTGCTTACTCAATTTCCTTTCTATCACAATTCCTCGAATCACCCAAAGATAGACATTACCAAGCCGTCATCCATGTTCTCAAATATTTGAACTTCACTAAAAATCTTGAGCTTAGACTGGGATGTAAGCAACTGACTCATTCATTTGGAGAAATCATTTGCTTCACCGATGCTGATTGGGGAGGAGCTGAAGAAAAACGATCCTTCTCTGGATCGATCATCTACTATCATGGTAGCCTAGGATGGAGGTCTCAGAAGCAACGGGTAGTTGCCCTCTCTTCGGCTGAGGCTGAGTACAACGCTTTAAGCAGCTGCTGTCAAGACAGTGAATGGATTTGTCAGCTTATCTTTGAAATCACCAACAAAAAGACCACTTCTATCATATATTCAGATAACCAAAGTTCCATTGCTCTTGCCTCCAATCGTTTTTATCACCACGGTACTAGACACATTAATTTCAGACTACATTTCGTACGATCCCTTATTGAGGACGAGAAGATTGTCCTCAAATACATTCCAACTCAAGATATGTTAGCCGACTTACTTACTAAAAATTTACCATTAGCCAAATCCCATAATCTCCTCAAAACAATTTTTGGACAAGAAATTAAGTCCAAGTTGACAGGTACGGGGGAGTAAAAGAATTAACTACATTGTATATCCTACTCTGAGAACAAGTTTATGTTGTCTTTCCCGTCTTTAATTAGTTTTTAATGCAAATCCCTCTTAGATTAAGTACCCCAATAGTTTAGCTACAGACATCCTACAAAACCGATGGGGTTGATCATGATAAATAGTTCACTACCATCCCACTCTTTATTGTTCCCCATCTTGTTTTGTCCTTTCGTTCTTGTCCAGGTTCGCTGCGACTCTCCTGTCCCTCCATTGGCCCAAGACTCACGTCTTTGCTGCCCTTAATAGGTTTATACCTTGCCAACTTGTCATTCCTTCTTATTCGCAATTAATAAAATATCTTGTTTTGTCCTTTCGTTCTTGTCCAGGTTCGCTGCGACTCTCCTGTCCCTCCATTGGCCCAAGACTCACGTCTTTGCTGCCCTTAATAGGTTCGCTGCGACTCTCCTGTCCCTCCATTGGCCCAAGACTCACGTCTTTGCTGCCCTTAATAGTTCCTTTTTTAAGGGCGTAGGGACTGTTGTGGAGGCTATTGGGCCCAGTCCAGCTACTGGGCAAGGATGGTAAGTTACCTTTTGGACCCTTGTATGAGAAGCAAGCGTTCAGTTGTTTGGAGCCTTTGAATAAATTTAAAGTCTGAAGCTTCTGTCGAAGTCAGCCCCAATGTTCCTTACCTATCGCAAGCTATTCTAATGACGCAGAAAAAGGTGCAAACCATGAGCGACTTGATGCCGCAAAGCACTAGCAATTGTGGACTTAAACCCAATCAGCTCATATCGGTGGACTGTCTCTCCCAACCCCCTTATCCACTGGATGACCCTGGTCAATCAAAACAGTTAGAATTTTTCAAAAAAGCCACTGGGATTGAAGACTCAGAAGAGCTAAAGGCCCATATAATCCGAGTTCGTGAGAAGGCTTACAAAATTTTTCCTTATCCATGTATCTGGGGTTGGTGTTTTCTTTGCCGTAATTTTTGACACCTCTACTAATCTAAATGGCGTCGTGAACAGTGTTTGACTTTTTGAACGGCAACTTGGCGAACCACTTTTTTTACCCACAAGTTCGCGAATTGGCACAAAAACAGCCAGATAAGAACATCCTTTACGTTGACTTGGGATCATTTTGTAAATTTATATACTCAGGAAGTCCTGAAAAAGTTTCTTGATAAAAAAGCTGACTTTAGATGAGTTTTCAGTGGGCATTGACTCCCGTCAAGTCATTCATGACGGATGGGACAGTGCGGATGTCTTAGCTGTGGACATAATAGCTGGTGAATTCCTCCTACTTAATGAATTAATTCTTCTAGGCATCAAGCGTAGCATATCGTTTTTGATCTTTGGGATCTACTTACACTTTGTCTCTTTGGATCAGATTGGCAACAGCTTGGATATGAACTTTTTAGAGACGCACACAAACCTATTCCATTTTTCTTGGGCAACATTCTTGAAGAGAAAGTATTAGACTCTCAGCCACTGCCTATTTCGTCTTCAAAAAAAATAGACCTCAGCTCCATAAAAGATTTGAATGGTTTGAAAAGCAAAGCCACTTTCGTCAGCACTAGCAACCTCTTTCATCTTTTTAATGCTGAGGACCAACGCGAGCTAGCGAAGCGTTGTTTTCTATTGCTCGATGAACAACGTGGCAGCACCATTTTTGGCGTACACATTGCCGGTGAAAAGGAGAGGTTTTCTGTTGGACCCACTCGGTCAGCCCGCTTTTAGTGCTTTTTCCCAAGCCTGGAAGCTCATCAGTTATATGCAAAACTTGTTTGAACGCAGCCTTTATCTTCATTCACCTGACGTAAGACACCTTTTTTTTTCTTTGCATTGAATTTTAACAGCTAGGACAATACTTATTTTATTCTCCTCCTCCGAAACCCAAATCACCTTGATCACAACGATGTTTTCAGACTTGGAGAGAATTATGGGAAGCAATTTTTCCTAAAGGCAAAGTTAGTATTACTATTGAAGTTGAAAGGATGGATAGCCGGCACCCATATGGGCCCTGGTTGAAAGATGAAAATCTCCAAATGATGCATTGGGCAGCTACGCGCCTTTGACAATTACCCAAAAAGGTTTTCTTTCTCGCTACTAAAACTCTTTAGTTAATTTGTAAATTGATTCACAAATCTCGAGTGGTTTCAGCCAAATACCAATGCTACATTCGAGTTCACTAGTTCAATTAAGCAGACCCCTCAAATATTCAAAGTGCTAATATGTTTTACAGCGGAAAGCTCCTCCAATGAAATGTGGAGATAGGTTCAAAATGGACCAAAACCGGATTTTGTTGAGATACATTTTTTCTCACCTCCCAAAAAAATTCCAAAGCTTTGCCAAAATTATCATTACAGGTTAGTTCACAACTGTGATCAAGCAAAGTCAAAAAACCATATACTACATGATGATTTTCATCTCTTCATATGTGCTTGAATTTCATTTAAATCAGGGCCAAGTACTCATAATTCAATTAAATCATGCTTGTAAGCCCAGAAATCAGTATTCTGAACATCTAGTTTTTGAACTGGTTACACAGGAGTTTTATTCAAAAGGAAAAGTGTGATCACCCACACTATCAAAAACATTGTTTGGAATATAAAAATCCCTTTTACTAGCTTAATTGATGAAATTTGCATCAAAGAATTCTTCACCTCTGGGTAGCTCATTATAGATCTGAAAGGTCTTATTCTATATATAAATATATTAGGGCTAAAATGCTATAACCTTTGAGATAACCCATAATTGAATAATCATCTCTTAAAATTTTTAATCCTATATTTCACGTTTTTGAAGAAAACCATTATACAAATTATTTTCTAAAACAACAAAACACAAAAGCCATATTTCTTTTAACTTTTTTGAGTATAAAAATAGTATAAAAATATGATATCAGAAATATTCATTGTTTTACCAACAAAGATTTATTGAAAAATCCTGAACAAGGGATATTTATGGCTACAAAACAAATTTTTTCGAGAGAAATTTCAATTGTAATTTATTGAGAAAAGAATAGCAGGCAATAAATATAAGGACAGAGTCTCTAAAAAGAATAATAAAGAGGAAACATTCCCTGAAGTGACAAGCATGAATTTTGAAACAAAGTGACAAAGGCAACAGTGATGAAAGAGGTTTTGATTCACTTTTCCAATGGTTTACAGGTAAAAGTGATTATGAGGATTACAAACAATTATAATAATGATTTTTTGACATGATGAAAAGGTTTAAAGTGATTTCAAATTTTTGGTTGGAAAATTTCACTGATTGGTATAACAGTCTTGAAGCTAATTATAAAAGGAAAGGTTTCTAGCATGAAGGGAAAAGTGGAACAAAGAAGACATTCTTTTATAACCACCAATTCTCTTTCTCCAAAGGTAAAATTTATTCTAATAACTTGTGAGTACCAAATGGACATCAGAAAAGCCAATCATGGCATCATCAAACCCTGGTTAGGACCAAAAAAGGGCCAGATTTAGCCATTTGAGTCCCTTGAACCAGCCATTTATATAGTAATACTTGGTTGACTCAATTACAGGCCAAAAATGATGAGCTTTTGCATGAATTCCGACATACCACACCTGTCTGTAAGGAATTCGGGGGAGTCTGGAAACCTTGGAGACAAGATTCTTTTTCCCCTCATAATTGGTCTTTCCAATTTATTTTTTCTTTAGTTACTCATCATATACTATACTTAAATTTTAGACATGTAATTAAATTGAAAAATTACACTAAACACCTGTGACCATTAGTTACTCATATTGATATTGAAGTTCACTTATGAGATACACATGTATATTTTGACATTTCAATTGAAAATACTTGAATTCCTCATAAATTTTAAAATAAACACCAAACCTCAATTCACAAATAAAAATTCATGTTTGAGACCCCATGTGATGCAAATTAAGTCAAGTTTTTTAGGATTCTCACATTTTCATGAAGAAAATACTAAGAAATTAATTTAAGCCTACATAGAGTTGAGCTAAAAATATTAACTCATGTGACCCCACCTGAATGTTGATGAGGAATGCAAACATGAAATAATTTTTAGAAATTTCTTCATTGGAAAAAACTTTATAATAGCTTTCATTAAAACATTTCTAAAAAAAATTGCATTCTTAATATTTTTCATAAAACTTCAAGTGAGAATGTATGTTCATATTTCTAAACTCTAATGTAAGTATATTATTAAGTTTTCATTTTAATTATTGATATTATCTTTATATTCAACCATTGTGTTATATTCACAAATATATTAATTATTTTCTAATTATAAATGCTTTTTCTTCATTGTGGTCTTTTGGATATATGAAAATACCTCCAAGGATCACATCAACTTATTATATTATTATCTAAAAAACACATTATTAAGCTGAAATAATATCATGAAATATATTGGAATAATCCTATCATGCCAATTAATTAGATTAAATACAGCATTTGACTTTTATTTTACTCCATACCTACAAAAAAGTATTCATTGTGATCTAAAACAATGTATATGATTTGGTCATTGTACCCTTTGTTTTTAATAGTTCCGTTAGAAACTTCTACATCTTCCTCCTCTAGCTTGAATTCCACAAAATTGTTTTATCTTTAGTGTATGGGCTTCAAGATTTTGTTCTAAATATATCATGAGAGAATAAAATACACCTTGTCACTGTTAGAACAAAGCTCTTTTCAGAAAATGAGCATTTCCCTATCCTGAGATATCTCCACTCAGTCCTACAAAGAGATAGAACCCATAATTTCTATCACCAAGATAATAATTTTTTACTTTAAGCTTGTAAAATATCTGCTAAGGGGCTAGCAACATAGGTATTATCAACTCTGTCATATGTAAATTCTAAAAATCTAGAAATTCTCATTGTGGGTGCAATAAAATGGTCATTATTAACATAATAAGCTATATCTAATATAAATTAATGGCTATTGCTTTCATTTAAAAATTATCTTCTTTTTTCCCTGAAATTTTCATCCTTAATAATTTACCACTACAAAATTGAAAATTGACACCAACACCTTGACCTCTATTCAATGTAGCCCTTGACCTGAATTCTTCATCTCAGATTTGTGGTAGCTTTCTTCTTGTGGAATACTTGATAAATATTCAGGAGTCCAGAATGTGTAATACCAAACCTCCCAGAGTAAAAGTTCATACTTTTGGAATATCTTGTATTGAATCAATGTTGATGAATAATTTAGAAGCCAAATTCAATTGAGAAGCAGGAGCAGTCTGCACTGGTTGAGGGAAAGACTATATTCAAAGCATACTTCCACAATTGACAAAACATCTATTACCAATAGAAGTGTGAAATGAAATAGTTTCAGTAATAGTATGTACCCCTTGGGTATATTAGATACTAACTTCTTATTTACACACCCAGCAGGAAGTATCAGAATTTAGACAGAGATATGAGTAATGGATTTCTGTAATTCCCAACATATCATTATTTGGAATGACTACTTGAACTTTTATGGTATTGAAATCAATATCCTTGTAAGGATAGATATTTTACAATGGGGGAAAACAAAAGATTAAAAGTTGCCTTTTACAATGATCCCAATGAAATATCAGTATTATTTTTAAGTAATGATAAGTATAACAAATGATTTGTGTCAAATAAACTTAGTGAAACACAAATTAATCATTTTGTATCACCAAAAATGAAGCAAAAGCTTATTGATGTGTTGTATAAATAAAAAAAATACATTTTCTTTAGAAAATGAAGCTTGAGGGGAAATTAGAAGGCATTAATTTGATATTTGTGAGCCTTTGAGATATGACCACATATCCAAGAAGGTCACAAGAAAACTTTACAATAATTATTTTAAAATAAGTGAAAAGGCCATAAATATGCATAAATTCTGATTTAACTTAGAATTTACTGAGTAAAAATGTGAAATAAATTACACCATTATATTCCTCATGATAAAATACACATATATCATTTTCATGGTATATCTGTAAATTCAATAATTAATGAATAATAAGTAAGAATACTATAAAAAGGACATCAAACTTCTTTATCTCAAAAGCCACTGAAACAACATGTGAAATAAGCTGTACCATTGGATTCTCAATAAAGCACTACACATATAATAGTCTTATTTCAAATTTGTAAAGTCAATATTTAAGGAAATAAACTGAATATATGCACTTTTCTGATCAGTGCATATATTAATGGTTTTTAGCTCATATCTCTTAAGCTGAACATGATAGAGAGTCAGATCTAAAAGAAAGCTACCACCTAATGACTGTGGAAATACAGATATAAAATTTATTTGACAAGTTATAAACAAGGTTATAACTTGTAAAGGTTTATTGAATAAAATTGCTATAGCTGTTGACCACTTTGTTGTGAAAGTGGTCCAGCTTAAAATAAAGTATATATTAACTCTCTACTAGTTCATATGTGAATAATGGTGTATTTTCTATAATTCTTTTCAAGGTACAACACCTTGAGCTAATGGCTTGAAGTTTAAAATAGTGAATTTTGACAGAAAAGATGAGTTAAAAGAGAACTCATCAAAAATAGATTTTTAGTGATGTAATGAGATTCTGACAGGAGTTACATCATACAGTGTTGGGATATCAGAATCCACTCTATGATTGGCTGTAGTGTGTATAAATTCAAAGTTATTAATGATGAAAGTTTGAGCTTAAAATTGATCATTTATGATCACTCAATGTAATCTTATTTTAAGTTTAACAGTCATATAAACTATAAAGCTTGTGAGTACTACTATATGATAGCTAATAATAGAAAAATACATGGAGATTAGGCTTCTTCCAAGCCTATGATGTCATCAAACTTTGAGCTATAGTGATAACTCTAACTAATGGTGTAATAATGAGACAAGATGGCTTATTTATGATGTAATCATCACTAAACGCTAAAGTACTGATCAATTCCAGTGGATACAATCAGTAAAGGTCTACTAGAATGCTGTTGGACTTTAGGAGGGAAGAGTTTACTATGAATAGAGCTCCTTTTACTCTATTTCCCCCATGGATGCAAAAAATACATTAAATTATTAAACCAAAGGTAAACGCTTTCTTCTTTTATATAAAACTGTTATATATGGAAAGAAGCAAGTTCATATTTCTTATAATCATCAATTTTTATGTGATTAAATCAATTTTTAAGTGTTTTTGTTAAATTTCTCTAAAAATCTCTAATTCCACATAGAATCAAGAATATTTGTAATTTCTTTCAATTTTTATTGTAAATACAATTTAAATAGGTTTTTTTTGTATTCTTTGGTGCAAATGTATTTGAAATTACTATATTAGGTGCTAAGACTAGGTTTTTTTCTATTTCTATAATAATGTCTCTCTATTATTCCTTTTTAACAATTTTTAAATTAATATAAATACTATTTCTATTAATTCATAACTCTGTAATATTAGTAATATTATTTTTGAAATTATTTTTTATTATTAAAGAAAAACTTTTTACGCCTTTCTCATTTGTTTTTCACAATGATAACTTGCCATGAATCTATTAATGTATTTATTCTATTATATTAATCTTTTGAATATAGACTTTATATTATTATATTCATTTGATAATATGAATACTTTATGCCATAATAATCATAATTCTTTTTTATTACAATTATCTTTCATCTTATGCTTTAAAATTTGGAGGGACATTCAGAGTACAATAAGTAAAATATTAGTAATTTTTACTTATTTTTTCACAGTCAAACCTTATATTTGGGGGCCTGGAAATTATATTTCCTTGAAAGACCTTTAAAAAAGATTCAAATTGGGCTTATCCACTCATTAATCAATTTACAATTATAAAATCATATGATAGTGTGGGATTAAAATGAGGCAGTACCTGGAGGGGGAAATCACAGGTAACTAGTTTTGAATTGCTAATAACTCCTGCAAGCAAGGGTGGGAAGGGTGTATTGGCTGCCCCTCCTAAAATACTGAACAAAATCTTCTTTAGAGCTCACAAACCAAAAAAAAATCAGTAAGTGGCTTTACAACTGCAGAAGACAAAATTCAACAGTCTAAGATCAGACCTATTCAATATATAATAATAAAAAGAAATGTCAGTAATTTGGTTAATTTTTAGACTTAATGAAATAGTTTTCTGTTTGAATTTTAATTTTTTAGTGAAATTGGGGTGAGTGGTTTCTTCTTGGTGATAACATTTTGGTAAGATGAGTAATTTAAGATGTTTTGAAAAATTTTATGGGTGTTGATAAAGGTAATTTTGTGAAGGTATAGCTATAATAAAGTGAAAGTTTAATTATTTGTTATTATGTTTTTTAAGATTTGTTGATAATAAGATAAAATTGTATTTGTTCAATGTAAGAGGTAAGATTCTTGCATATTGGATTTTTAACGGGGGTAAGCTATTTTTAAGTCTTGATAGATGGTGTAAATTTTACTGGATAAAACATTTTAATAGAGTAGTAACCCTAATCTTGAATAATGGATAATTTTGATCATTATTTTAATGATAATAAGATTGCACTGAGCTTAGCTACTGGGTAATCTTCAACGCTATACTTCCACTGAGCTTAGCTACTCAGCAAGTAAATTTGCTATGATATACTGGACTACCTCCCAGGTGAGGGATGACTTATTCCTGTGCTTGAAATGTGCATGGGGGGTTTTGAAATTTGGGGGGAGAGAGCCCCTCTATTTATACCTTTTGGGAGCCCAGGGGGGCCTCCATGGGAGCTGTCTTTTTCCCCTTTAATTCCTCTTGATTTCATCATGTAACTCCATTTTTGGTGAGGACCTTTCTTGCATGGGTCAGGTGATTTAAGGCTTGGTGATAATTTTTTCTCTGCACAGCCTCCATTAATCACATGATGGTCTTTTGGTGAACTAATTATGATGTGATATTCTTGCATTTTACTTGAATGGATGAGGTGATTTCATTTTGTCTGAGGATTATTTTTGTGCACAGCCTTTTTTCTGTCACATCATATTCTGCTGGTTGGTGTAGTAGCGCATGATAACTTTGTATTTCCTTTGCATATTTCCTATTTTAGGCTTGGTAGAAGTGGCTGTTTAATTTATGCAAGTGTAATGGTTGTTTTTCTTCTTTTTAAACTTTGTAATGAGGTCAGGTGATAGTTTCTTTCACTGATGAATTAACTGTTTTTTATGAGATGATGCGATTTTTGATTTGACACATGCTGTGCATAGTCATGTGGTTGAGATTAAATCAAAAGTGTGTACTGCATGCAGCTTGTTGTAACTAGCTTTGTTCTGCATGAGGTGATGAGTGGTGTAAATAATTTTGATTCTGTTTTAAGGCTTTAGGTGGGGTTACTGTGGATATAAGATAAGGTACTCCTGTGGTTGTGTTGTAAATGAATTGCAGGAATTCCATTGGTTTTAGCTTTGCATCATGGAACTTCTCTATGTCAAGTGCTAGGTTGCTGTGTAATTCACGCAGGTGTCCTTTTATTTCTGCATGAGTCCTGTGGCTATAAGGGGGTGTAAAGCTGGGTGGGGTGTGTAATTTAAAGGGTGGTACCTTATTTGTTGTAACGAGTTTACTATATGTAACTTGAGTTTTACATATGCATAATGAAATTGAATAATTTATTTAAACACATACACTTCCCTTTGGTGCCTGTGCCATGATTTTATGAGTTAAATCCAGCTTCTTGCTGTAAAATTGACCTTTTGGTGTAGAATTTGAGTGTAAGTCTGCCTGTAGTCTGGATTTACTGTTGTTTTGGGGTACTATGAGCTTGAGCCTGGTGAAAAAAATGGTATGGAATACCACATCCCCTTCTCCATTTAATGCTGTCCCCAGCATTCCATGTGAGAGCTCTCTATTCTTCATCTTACTCTGTGGTCTCCTCAAATACCTCTTCCTCATTTATTGATTCATCTTCTTCAATTTGTTCTTCTTCTGTGTCTTTGTTTGTGTTTATCAGCTTTCCTCACAGGTAGAAACTCTTGACTTGAGATGCTGCAAATCTTCTTGCTAATTCTATTCCATCAAGCTCCTCAAGATCATATTGTCCATTTTTTAATTGTCTGATCACTTTGTAGGGTCTATTCCATTTATTTTTCAAAAGTAGTCCCCAATTAGTTTCTATTGCTTTGTTGTAAACCAGGACCAAATCTCTTGGATTGATTGGTGATCTTAGTTGGTGTGCCATTCTTCTATCCCAATCTTTCATTGAGTCCTCCCTTGATTTTTTGAGTTTTTCTGATGCTTTCCTTCTCATTTCTTCTTTCACTTCTAATTGTTTAGCTCTGGCTTCCATTAATTCCTCAGTTGTGGATATTTTGTGCCATTCTACTGCAAATATTTTTTTGTTTCAATGTCAATTGGTAATACTGGTATTTGTCCAAATTGGAGTTCAGATGGTGAGAAACCAGTTTTTCTTTTGGTGGAGATTCTGTCAGCCAATGTAACTAGTGGTAGATATTTTTTGCATTTTCCTCCATTGTCCCTACACATCTTGACTAGTGCATCTTTGAGTTGTTTATGGCCCCTTTCCACCATTCCTTGAGACTCTGGGTAATAGGGTGTGCTGTCTATGATCCTTTATCCTGCTTCCTTTACTGCATCTTGCAATTCTTTTCCAAACTCTGGCCCCCCATCAAAATTAACTTCTTTTGGTGAGCCATACCTGCATATCCATTCTGAGGTGAACCATTCTGCAACTGCTTTTTCTGTTAATTTAACTAGTCCAACTGTTTCTGGCCATCCTGAAAAATCATCTCTGGCCACAACCATATACTTCCATCTTCCAGATTTGATATGGACTGCATCCATACTGACTCTTTCAAAGATTGTTGATGTTCCTGTATATTTTCCTTATTCCCTTTGTAAGTTTTGACTTCTCTTTTGGCAGGCTAGGAAAGATTGAACCCATTTCTTGACTGATTTCTTCATTCCTTCCCACCAAAATCTTCCTTTAATTCTTCTATAAGTTTCATTTTCCCTTTTGTTGCCCATGTCTTCATGAAGTGACTTTAAAATTTAGATTTGAACTTCTTGAATTGATATCACCAATTGAGGGTTTGGGTTATTTCTTCTTGTGAGCTGGCCTTCTTCCAGGAAAGAGTTGGATTACATTCTTTTTATCCTTCCAAATTCATCATCTTTACTTGATTGTGGC
The DNA here is from genome assembly GCA_023105745.1 of Austropuccinia psidii. Taxonomy (NCBI): domain Eukaryota; kingdom Fungi; phylum Basidiomycota; class Pucciniomycetes; order Pucciniales; family Sphaerophragmiaceae; genus Austropuccinia; species Austropuccinia psidii. Next base: position 36,320,717 of record JALGQZ010000012.1, read on the forward strand.
TTTTTCATTGTAATTACGTATTGTTGCATTCTCTTCCAAAATCCTTCTTATTTTGTTGGTACTTGTATTCCTGAAAACTTGAGTGAATTTACATTCTTGGCCCCAAATCCAGGGTGTGGCTTGATCCAATCTTCTTCTTCATCAAATTCTGGTGCATCGTCATCTTCTTCTTCTGAGTTTTTTGGTCTTCTGGACAGCCCATCTGGCATAGTGAAATTTTTCCCTGGTTTGTGTACTGAATCAAAGGAAAATAGTTCAATGAAAGCCACCCATCTTGTCAGGGTGAGTCTATGTAGTAGCTTAAAAATAGTAAATGCAAGCTAGCACTATGACTGTGACACGTCAAAATAAATAAAAATGAAGTCTTCAGGTCCTACTGCTACGTGGTAACAGTGGTGATGAGTCTATTGAGGACCTGGGTTGCAATGCTCTAATATCTTTGACTGTAAAGAAACACTACAATAATTATATTCTAATTATATCTTTAATAATTCTAAGGACACTACTGATGGATAACAGTCTTGTCACATAAGAATATTGGTAAAGTAAGATAAGATGATGGGTTTTTGAAGGAAAAAACCCTTCCTTTTATATCTTTCAAGACTGTCAAGAGTTATTAACTCTTCACACGTCAGAGGAGTGAAAATTTTCACTCCAATGGTCAGTCTGTGGTTCTGTATCCTCAATTCTGACGTCAGTAGAGGCAGAATTGTGGTTTTGGAACCACCAATGATCATTCTGGATCAATACAGGATGAAAAAACTTTTCACCTGCCACGTCAGCACTTGGATGACGTTGTTCTGGTGTCTGTATGATCAATACTGGTCATTCTGGGCGGGTTTAAGCTTTGAATAACCATTATTTTGAGTATCAAGACAGTACTGGTTGGTACAGGTTTGGTACAGGCCAGTATTGGTCAAAATACTTCCAACCAAGATATCTCAATCAGTTTTTGAGATATCCAGAAACCAAGAGCACAGAATTGAAGGGCTTAATGAGCTCTTCAATTTGGTATGCTTCATGTTTACCCTTCTTGCAAATAGCAAAAGTTATAAGGGTTTTAAGTTTTTGGATGTAATTTTGTACATCAGTATAAGGCTTCAAAAACTTCCATGCTAGATATCTTCTTCAATTTGGAAGATATCTGTATTCTGATGATACAGTGTTTTAGGGCTTGATTAGCTCTACAGTTTGGTATATTACACTGTACAGTTGTATGAGTGTATGCCAAAGATACAGGGGTTTGTTTATTTTCTTGTTTTCAGAATATCTGTATTTTGGTTATTAAACCTTTGAACCAAGATCCCTCAGTCAATTTAAGAGATAAAGAGGTCTAAGGTGTCTCAAATTAAAGCTCTTGTTGAGATCTTTAATTTGGTTATACTTTTGTACAGTTTTGTACAAGCCCTCTTTGACTTTCAGGGGGGTCTTGGTTTTGAAATAAAGATCATATGGTATCTCCAGTTGTAGTGGTGTTACAACAACATGGATGATATCATTGTGTAGCTCTCTATGTGAGCTTTAAGAAAAATACCATTTTGGTATATAATAACTTAAATATGCATAAGTTAGATGAGAGGTGAAAATAAGGGTTTTGACCTGTTTATTCTCCTCTAGGTTTCCTTATTCTGTTTGGATAAGGTTGGTGTTTAATTTAAGAGGATTGTTTTCTCTTAATTATTACCTGTATTGACTATGTTTGTTCAATACTTGTCATACCATTATTTATGGTATGTTGGATGTCATGCTAGTGCTCTGTTTTGAGTCACAGGCTGACATACCCTCCCTCAAAAGAAGGCTCATCATTGATGAGACTGTTCAGCCCTCCTGGAGGCTCTGAATCTTCTGAGGTGTATTTGTCCATCTGGGATTTCTTTCTCAGTTAACCATTTGTCTTTATCTGCTGGTTGATTCTTAAATCTAACCAGATATTGCCTGTTGTCTTTCCCATTAATTCTTATTTTCCTGGCTTTAATGATCTTTTTCACTGGTCCAGGTGAGTCATCTTCCTCTACCAATCTTTCATGGGTGACTGTCTTCTTTCTGTCAGGGAATTTCTCCTCATCTGTCTGGTGATAAGGTTTGACCAGGCTCACAGGGAAAACTGGGTGTTTCCTAGAGAACTCTTTGGTCAGGTTGACTTCTACTGCATTCTTTCCTATTAATTTAATAATGGTGAATGGTCCTATGAATGAGTCTCTCATCTTCTTGGGTCCTCTTAGGTTGTTGAAGTTGAGAGTTGAGATTAGAACTTGGTCTCCTTCTTTGAAATCAGGTTCTTGGTGACTTTTATCATATCTCTGTTTGTTATATAATTTGGCTTCAGCCACACATTGCTCTGCTTTTTCACAGGCAGTCTTCCACATTGTGTGGAAGTCCTTAGCTGTGGGGTGTACTGAGAGGAGGTTCTTCTTCAAGTAGTCTACTGGAAGTAGTGGGTTCCATCCTTTCTCTAATGTGGCAGGGGTTTTTCCTGTCACTGAGTGTATACTTGTGTTGTATGCCAATTGTACAGCTGGTAGGAGGGTTACCCAGTCATGGGTATATCCCTCATTGTCTTTATATTCCATGTCATATGCACAAAACCTTCTAATGATGTCTTCTAATGCTGGGATCATTCTTTCTGCTAGACCATCTGTTTGTGGATGGTAAGCTGTGGAGAATGCTAGTTTGGTTCCCAGAATCTCATATATATTAGTCCAAAATTCTGATGTGAATTTAGGGTCTCTGTCACTAATTATAATTCTTGGGACTCCACAGTTTGCTATCACATTGTTCCAGAACAATATGGCTGTGTCCATTGCTGTGTCCTCTTTGTGACAGGGGAGACATCTGACACTCTTGCTGTACCTGTCTACTACCACTAGGCATGCATTAAAGCTGTCTTTCCCTCCAGGGACCAGGCCTGTTACCCAATCCATGTTTATTATTTCCCAGGGGTGTTTGGGCTCCTCTATACTCTGGAGTAATCCATATCTTTTGCCATGACTTCTGTTGGCTTTCTGGCATCTGGTACAAGTGTTGATGTATTCACTCAAGTCTTGTTCCCACTTTGGCCACCAAGCTGTGCTAAAGACTCTCTCTTTAGTTCTTTCTTCACTCATATGTCCCATGTATGGGCAGTCATGGCATTCCTGTAGTATCAGGGAAATATGTTCTCTATTTATTATTACCAGGGCACTTGTGTGTTTTTCCCTATGGTATAGTAGATCATCTATCAGGAAAAATCTATTCTCTCTGAAGTTTTTGAGCCATGGCTCTTCCAATTGGCTTTCTAGTTTAGGACTCCTGTACTTTTGTTTTAATAGTTGTATCAATATACTACACTGTTTGTGTTTATTGTATGATGATTGTACTATGCTAAAGAACTCTGTATTCAGATTAGAGGAGCTGATTCAAAGTATGGGTATCTCTTTGCTCTCTCCAAAGCTCTGTGCTGGGTTTGATGGGTCATTCCCTAATTCCCAGTTTGATAGTTTGAAGTTCTTTCTCTTATCTATCTCCATGCATTGTATGGGTATTTTGGCCCCATTTTCTGGGTCATATGCTGGATTCTCTTGGTCATTTTTCAGTCGCCACCTGCTGAGGCCATCTGCATTAGTATGACTTTTCCCTTATTTATAGATGATATTCATATTCCCTCTGTATTCTTGTATGGCTATTTGCCACCTAAGCATGTGTCTGTTTGTTGTCTTCATGTTCAACAGTGATTTGAGGGCTGTGCAATCAGTAAAAACTTCAAATACTGCTCCTTCTAAGAAGTAATGGAGTTTCTCTAATGCCCATACCAAACAGAGACATTCTGTCTGAGTAGCTCCATATCTGGCTTCTGAGTCTTTCAGTTGTCTTGATATATAGCAAATTACTCCTTCTTTGGGTATTCCATCCACTAGTTGCCTCTGGTGTAGTGCTGCTCCTAGTCCTTGGCTACGTGCTGCATCTATATATAGTTTGAATGGTAGTTCAAAATCAGGCATCATCAGGACAGGGGCATTGGTCAGTTCATATTTGATCTTCTCAAATGCATCCCTTCTTTCTTTGGTGATTTCAAAGGGTACATCTTTTGAGCACAGTTTGTATAGGCTACTAGTGATGTGTGCAAAGTTTTTTATGACGCTTCTGTAGTAACTAGCAAAGCCCAAAAAAGATTGCATTTCCTTAATGTTCTTTGGTACTGGTTTCTTCAGTACTGCAGCAACTTTATTTTGGTCTATAGCTAGACTCAAACCTGAAACTTTGTGTCCTAGGGCTAGCAGTTCTTGCTGTCCAAAGTTACATTTTTTAAGAGATATCTTCATGTTGATTGGTGTACATTTTCCCAATATTTTATCAATTTTCCTCACATGGTCTTCCCATGTTTCTGAGTATATTATGATATCATCAATGTACACTACCATCCACCCTTCCATTATTTCATCTTGAAATATGGTATCCATCATCCTCTGAAAATGGGCTGGTGCATTCTTAATGCCAAATGGCATTCTAGTATATTCATATATGCCCATATGGCATATAATTCTTAGCAATTTGATGGAATCTGGTTTCACCCCATTCTGGTGGAAACCTTTCATGCAATCCATTTTTGTAATAAACTTGGCTTTTGCTAGCTTATCTAGTGCATGTGGTATCCTTGGGATGGGGTACCTGTCTGCTTTGGTTTAATTATTCAAAGCCCTGAAGTCACCACATAGTCTGGATTTACCATCATGCCAAGTTATAAGGACTGGTGTAGTGACCTCTACTATCTCATTATGTCCTATTTTTCTTATTACCCCCATTTCTAGGAGTTCATTGTTATGTTTCTCAATTTCTTTCCTAGTTTCCATGCTGGCTGGGTATGGTGGTCTCCTAAGCATAGGTGGATATGGTCTTTCTACATCCAGATATAATTCTATATCATGTCCTTTGATTTTTCCTAGTGGTTCATCTCCTATTGCAAAAGCTCCTCTATGTTTTCTCAATACTTTCAGTAAGTTGAGTTTCATTTTACTGGTGAGTTGAGTGCCATATTGAGCTTCTTTGAATTCTTCCACTAGTTCTTTCAAGGTGTTATCATTTGTTACATGATTTGTGTCAAAGGAAATTTTTTTGTCTTTGTTTGTACCTATGGTAAGATATCTGTTTTTACTATTGCAAATATCCATGCCATACATTCTTTGGTACTCTGTACCTAGTAAAAATCCTTGTACATGTGCATTTTCTAGAACTACAAATTCAGGTTCCAGTCTGATATTTCCTTTTTGGTGGGGGATAATTATCTCTTTGATTATTGTCCCCAGTGAGTGCATTTTGCCTGATGCACTTTTAAAGTTTCTAGCTTTTGTTGGGATTATCTCTTCTTCCCATTTGGGGAAGTGTTGTTTCAAGTATTCTTTTTCCACTATGGAGCAACTTGCTCCTGTGTCAATGATCATTGGGTGTTTACAGTTCTCAATGTAAACTGTCAATTTTGTAGGTGTTCCATGAATGAATCCCATCCCTCTATTTGGGGTTACCAGGAATGTTTGTGCATTCTGTGTGTGCTTACAGAGCTCTTTGTCTGTTGTTATTTGTGGTATTCCTGAATCCAATTCAATGTCTTGTATGTCAAGTGAACTTTCTTCATTGCATTCCACTATGTATTCTTCCATGGTATCAGGTTCACTTTGTGATTCTGCTCTCATACCATTTCCCATGCTGTCAGAATCAGATTTTTCACCTGTTTGTTCTTCTTCTGATTCTTCATCAATTGCATATATTTTCTTTTTTGGTTTTGTGCAATTGTTGGCATAGTGGTCTGGTGATCCACAGTTGTGGCACACATATTTCTTTTTTGGGGTTTCTTTCCCTTTTCTTTGTTTGTCTCTTTAACTTCAGACCTCTTGTCTTTGAAGTTTGGTTTATAGGATGTGTACCTTCCTATGGGGGTTTTTTTTCTCACGTCTTGTATGACATTTGCTATGTCATCAATGCTGCTGATGTTGTTGCATCTGCATTTGACTGCATGTTCTAGATCTCCTGGCAATTTTGTTAGGAGTTTATGGTTTCTCATTTCTATTGTCATATTGGGATCAATAGCTTTTAGCCTCTTTGTTTGTTTGAGGCACCATTCATAAGGGTCTTTATCTGTGGAGTATCTATCACTTTCAAAGGACATGGTCTTTTGCCAGATCCAACTACCATTGCTATACTTTTGTATAATCTGGTTCCTCCACCATGGCCAGCTTTTCCTGGCATGTATTTCTTTCATCTCAGTATACCATATGTTTGCATGGCCTCTGAATGCTGTGTTAAGTCTTGTTGTGATCCAGTAGTCTGGTATCTTTGGGACATCAACAAAGAGTCCATCCATATAGTCAATGATCTCCATATGGTCATATTCCCCAATTCCTGAGAACTTTGGCCATTTTGTTACTTCTGGTAACTGTTTTAGTGCCTGTTTCTCTGAATAGTTGAGATTTTCCCCATCTTGGTACACTGACTCTGATCTTAACTTTGGAATCTGATATTCAGGTTCCTGGTCATAGTCTTTATCCTCTTCTTTCAATTTTGTAGAGGTAGTAGGTTGACCTTGTGTTGGAGGGTATTGATTGTCTTCCCTGTCATAGAGTTAATCAATTTCTTTGTCAAAGTTATCCTGTTGCTGCTGGATATTCCTCAGATCCCTCCTCACAGTTTGTTGTTCTTCTAGAATTGAATTCAACTGTCTGTTAGTTTTTTCAAATTCTGTCCAAATTTTGGCCAGATTTGTATTTAAGTCTTTAATGGCTGTTGCTTGGAAAGCATTTTCTTCTTTCAATGTTTCCACTTCTGTCCTCATTTTTCCTGAGGTTTTATATGTCCAATCCATGAATTGGGCCAATTTGGTCCATGTGAATTTGTTTTCAAACTCATGAGTGTGGATTGTAGTTTCAGTCATTAATTCTGGGTCTATTGAGTCAGAACTATCAAAACTATTTGTAGGTACAACTATTTCTTGCTTTTGTGTACTTCTTGGACTAAGTCCATCAGCTTTTTCATCAATGGGTCTGCTTCTTTCTTCCTCTGGTTGAAAGAAGTTTTGTTTTTCCCTTGGGCTCCTTTTCTCCTGTTGGAAACTACCTGGAAGGGTTGGGGAGCCTTGGATGAAGTTTCCTTTGGCTTGTAGGGCCTGGAACTGCTGGATTGTTGTGGGGAAGATGGGACTTCTCCTTCCATTTCTGGGGGTACCTGAATCTGACTGGGCTCTTCCTTGTGCCAAGATCTCTCTATGGCTTGTATGGCTGCCTGGTTCTCTTTGATTCTGGTTGCTCTTTCTTCTAAGAGTTTGAAATTCTTGTTGGGATTCCAACCTTGCATTTCTGTCATAAGTTCCATCCAAGCCATTTGCTTGAGACAGATCTTCTGGGTTGTTATCCCCACTTCTGCCCATGATGCTGCCATAGTGAACATTTTGTTGTCCATGCTCCATGTGAAGAGGTCTCTCAGGAGTTTGTGTATTTGGAGGACCTGTTCTGCATCTGTCCAATCTCCTGGTTGGACTTCTGGGTTGAATTTGATTTGGAATAAGACCTTGGGTAGGAGTTCCCTGATGGTAAGTCCTTTGCTGGTAATTTGCTCCAGTTCTTCTTCCTCTGTGTCTTCTTGGCCAGTGTTCTGGTTGATTTCTTGGGAATCCAAGATCTCTCAGAAGTGGAGGTGTCATGTTAACAATGTTAAAAAATGACAGACAATAAAAAATGTTGTATTTTTCAAGGTTTATTTACCTTTAGCAGGCCCTTGTACAAATTTATGGTCTATACTCTTTGGCAATTTGCCTTTAGAGTTTACAACTGGGTTGATAACAGTGATTTTCTGTTTCTCAATCTGTTTTGGTGATCCAACTGGCTTTGTTGGAGCTTTTCTGGGTTTTGTGGCCCTTGGCACGGCTATTGGTGTCCAATCTTTTGAGTTGATTGTCACTTCACTGTGTCTTTTCTGCTTGCCCTTGGTTTTTGGCAGCACCTCTCTGTCTTCTGAGGCTGTCACAGATGGATTTCCTTGTGACTGGGTTTCTAATGGAATGTAGTCTTTTTCCACTATTCAGAAAAGATATTTCACATTGTATATCAGTATTTTATGATAAAACAAAATGATTATATTCAATTCTACTGTTATTTTTCAAAATTTTCAAGTATTTTATGTTTTTTTATTATTTTTATATGTTTTTATTGAAAAAAAACAGTTTTTGAGTTTTTCACTTATGTTTCATAAATGAAAACTGTAATATCCAAGTGTTTTGTGAATGATTCACTTGAATATTATTGTGTTTTTGTATAAACACGTCAAATTTATGAAATTGAAATAAATTTGATTTTTTATTATAAATATTATAAATAATATTTATTAATACACTTGATATTTGATTCAAATATCAATCAATTACAAGTTTTCACGTCAATTTGAGTGATATCTTGTTTTTAAAGGAAATATTTAATTAAGATATTCCTTATAAATAAGAAAAAACTATTTTATTATTTAATATTTATTGATTATTTATTAATAAATGTTTCTATATTAATTTTCACGCACTTTGGTGAAAAATAATAGTAAAATAAATAATATACTGTTTGTATATTATTATTTTTATTGAAATTTAAATAATACTGTTGTATTATTATCAAATTTCGTGGAAAATATTGCAATATAATAAAAAAGAGGATATGTACTCTTACTCTCAACAAAAAATATTTGTAATATATATTTTTTGGAGGAAAAATTTGTATATATAGTATATGATTCTAAAAAATAATGATAATAATAAAAAAAATTCAAAATTTTATTTACTGTTAGTGAAATACCTTTTAAATAACTGAACTTTACGCCTAATTCAGTTCAAACACGTCCAATAAGGTTGAAAAACCACGGCCAGGCCCCCAAAATGTCAGGGTGAGTCTATGTAGTAGCTTAAAAATGGTAAATACAAGCTAGCACTATGACTGTGACACGTCAAAATAAATAAAAATGAAGTCTTCAGGTCCTACTGCTACGTGGTAACAGTGGTGATGAGTCTATATAGGACCTGAGTTGCAATGCTCTGATATCTTTGACTGTAAAGAAACCCTACAATAATTATATTCTAATTATATCTTTAATAATTCTAAGGACACTACTGATGGATAACAGTCTTGTCACGTAAGAATATTGGTAAAGTAAGATAAGATGATGGGTTTTTGAAGGAAAAAACCCTTCCTTTTATATCTTTCAAGACTGTCAAGAGTTATTAACTCTTCACACGTCAGAGGAGTGAAAGTTTTCACTCCAATGGTCAGTCTGTGGTTCTGGATCCTCAATTCTGACGTCAGTAGAGGCAGAATTGTAGTTTTGGAACCACAAATGATCATTCTGGATCAATACAGGATGAAAAAACTTTTCACCTGCCACGTCAGCACTTGGATGACGTTGTTCTGGTGTCTGTATGATCAATACTGGTCATTCTGGGCGGGTTTAAGCTTTGAATAACCATTATTTTGAGTATCAAGACAGTACTGGTTGGTACAGGTTTGGTACAGGCCAGTATTGGTCAAAATACTTCCAACCAAGATATCTCAATCAGTTTTTGAGATATCCAGAAACCAAGAGCACAGAATTGAAGGGCTTAATGAACTCTTCAATTTGGTATGCTTCATGTTTACCCTTCTTGCAAATAGCAAAAGTTATAAGGGTTTTAAGTTTTTGGATGTAATTTTGTACATCAGTATAAGGCTTCAAAAACTTCCATGCTAGATATCTTCTTCAATTTGGAAGATATCTGTATTCTGATGATACAGTGTTTTAGGGCTTGATTAGCTCTACAGTTTGGTATATTACACTGTACAGTTGTATGAGTGTATGCCAAAGATACAGGGGTTTGTTTATTTTCTTGTTTTCAGAATATCTGTATTTTGGTTATTAAACCTTTGAACCAAGATCCCTCGGTCAATTTAAGAGATACAGAGGTCTAAGGTGTCTCAAATTAAAGCTCTTGTTGAGATCTTTAATTTGGTTATACTTTTGTACAGTTTTGTACAAGCCCTCTTTGACTTTCAGGGGGGTCTTGGTTTTGAAATAAAGATCATATGGTATCTCCAGTTGTAGTGGTGTTACAACAACATGGATGATATCATTGTGTAGCTCTCTATGTGAGCTTTAAGAAAAATACCATTTTGGTATATAATAACTTAAATATGCATAAGTTAGATGAGAGGTGAAAATAAGGGTTTTGACCTGTTTATTCTCCTCTAGGTTTCCTTATTCTGTTTGGATAAGGTTGGTGTTTAATTTAAGAGGATTGTTTTCTCTTAATTATTACCTGTATTGACTATGTTTGTTCAATACTTGTCATACCATTATTTATGGTATATTGGATGTCATGCTAGTGCTCTGTTTTGAGTCACAGGCTGACACATCTTGTAATGGGGCATTGGGTAAGCAAGGGTGTTGATCATTTAAATTAAAGCCATGGCATCAACTTGTAATTACAAATGTTGTCCCCAAATTATTGTCTGAAGCTTCTTTAGAATTCTTGCAACTCAACAGAGTACCAATTAGGGTTGTGAGTATTTTCATTCTAATTTTGAAAAATTTATTGATTCATATAATACTGGTCTGTCTTTTCCTCCTTTATCTTCTTGAGTGAGTACTGCTCCTGCAGCAATGTAGCTTGAATCTACTGCTAGCTTAACTTTTCCTGCTCCTTTTTCATAATCCAATTTCTGGAGGGTTATTTCTCCTTCAACTATTCTTCTGAGCTTATGGAAAGCTTCTTCACATTTTTGATACCAATCCCAGTGTAAGGTGTGGATATGAAACTTTGATTAAAAATCAAGTACTCTTCCTGTCCTCAAAATTTGTATAAGGTAAAAATCAATTAAAAATAGTAAGAAATATTATCTTTAATAGAAAACACACCAATTTTATTGTTTATAGCTTTCTTAGTATAAAACAATAATATTATAAAAATTTATTGTTTTACCAACAATAAAAATTTATCCAAAAAATACTCTACAAGAGATATTTTAAGGCTACAAAAGAAATTTCTTCAAGAGCAATTTCAATTGGAATTAATTGAGCAATGAACTGCAAGCAATTAATTAGAGAACAGAGTCTTTAAAAAGAATATTAAAGAAAAAACACGCCCAAAAGTGACCAGAGTGAATTTGGAAACAAAGTGACAAAGTTTACAGTGATGAAAGATGCTTCAATTCACTTTTGGGGTGGTTCAGGGGTAAAAATGATTATAAGAGTTACAAAAAATGATTATAATGATTTTGTCACGTGCTTCAAAGGATTAAAATGATTTAAAAATGGTGGTTGGAATCTTTTATTGATTGGTTTAACAGTGTTCAAACTAATTAATAAAAGGAAAAGATTCTAACATGAAGAGAAAAGTGGGGCAAAGAAGACATTCTTTTATAGCCATCAATTTTCTTACTCCAAAAGTAAATTTTACTCTTGTCAGACGTGAAAAATAGTCTGACAACAGAAAAGCAAATTATGCCATCATTGAACCCTGGTTTAGACCAAAAAAGGGCTGGTTTAAGCCATTTTAGACCCTTAAAGCAGCCATTACTATAGCAATACCTGGTCTAGAGCCTTCAAAACACGTCAGAATGTGTGTAAGAGGCGTAGAAACAAGTTAAAACTGTTGTTACTATTATTGTTTTATCTTAAGGGTAGTTTTAACCTCTTGGCAACAGCTAAAACTACCCCAATTGGTATCAAAACCTCATCATCAATTGAGTTCACAGACCCTGTAACTCAATTCCAGGCCAAAAGTGATGAACTTTTGCGTGAATTTTGACATCCCACGCCTGTCAGCAAGGATTTTGGGGGTTTGGCTCCCCCTCAGAGCTAGAGTTCCTTTCCCCCCCAATTTTAATCTTTCCAATTTATTTTTTCCTTTAATTCCTCACCATGTATTATGCTTATAATTTACATATGTAATTCAATTGAATTGTACAGTACAATACAGTAATAATTGACACCTCATATGTAAATAAAAGTTCACTTATGTAATACACGCGCACATTTTGACATTTCAATTGAATCCAATTGAAAATACTTCAATTCCTCATAGCTTCTACACTAAACACAACACCTCAATTTTAACACAAAAATTGATGGTTAACACCACATGTGGTGTGAATTAAATTAAAGTTTTGAGGATTTTCAACTTTTGTATTGAAAATACTAAAAACTTAATTTAAGCTTATTTAGAGTTGAGTTACAGAAATTTCATCCAGAGGTGACCCCACCTGATTTTTTATGAGGAATCCAATGGTGAAATATTTTTTATATGTTTATTTATTGGATAAAAAGTTATGATAATTTTTATTTAACTTTTTTCCAAATTTGTTTATTTTTTTACAATTTTGTTAAAAATTAATTTTTACTTAATTTTTTCAAGTATAAATGTAATTTTGCAATTTCAAAATTTTAATGTAATTTTCTTTTTAAATTGTAATTAAATTTTTAATTGTGAATATAAGGTTATATTTATATTTTAATTTTCATTTTAATAATATAAATAAATTTATTTTATTTATATTTATATGTTAATTTTGTATTTGTGGTCTTTTGGGTATATGAAATTACCTCTAAGGCTCACATTACCTCCCCCTAAAAAGAATATTACTTTGTAATATTGTCATTCTAGTGTGCCTGAACCTGCTGAGAGGTTTAGTAGCTTCAGGTATGTCTGTTTCCTTGTTCTGTCTTCAGACAAATGTCCTGAGAAGGGGCAGTCATGGCATTCTTTTAGTACAAGATTGATTAATGACTTGTCCACAACTGTCATGACACATGTGTGCTTGTGTCTTGTGATAAATTATACCATCCAGTAGGTGAAATCTTCCCTCATCATAAGATCCTTTACATAATTCATCCAAGGCATGTATTAGAGAGTTGTCTTTACAGTTTTTGTTCACTAATTGGCAAAATATGCTACAATTCTTATCTTGAATGTAAGTACTTCTGAACTCTTCAAAGGAGTTGGTGTTCAAGTCTGTAACACTTATTCCTTCTATTGGGATTTGGTTTTCATAAGTTGTGCATCTTGAGCTTTTGATAAATCAAGTTGACCATTGCTCAATTGTGGCAAGTGGGAATAAGATCCCATGATGTCTAAAGTGGCATTGATATTTTCTATATCTTTTGAAGATTCAGAAAATATGGATGACTTATCATCTGAATTGTCTTCAATTATGTCATCTTTTTCAACATCAGGTTCCTTTTCAATATTAATTTCTTCATTTTCCCCCTTATTGGACATGTATTAGCTAAATGGGTGGTGCTTTGGCAAATATGGCACTTTTTGACTGTATCTGCAGGTTTATACCTAACATTATTAAAATTTTCTTTGGGGTTTTTGTCCACAGAATCATTCCAAGGTGTATTAAACCTTGTTTCAAGATTCCCCCTACTAGAACCAATTTTGGTTCTGGTGGTTACTTCTTCTAATATATTGATAATATCATCTGCTGAAGATTCTTCAGTAGTCCTGCTTTTGACAGCATGCTCTAAGTCACCTCCACATTGTCTCAGAATCTTTCTATGGATCATAAATTCTGACATGTCTGGATATAATGCTGTTAATCTGTCTTTTTGTTGGCAAAACCATGGTAAAGCTTTGTCTTTATCAGCATTAAATTTGGAAGATTCAAAGGCTGTTTCAACTTTAAACCTCCAAGCATCATTTGTCCATTTGTTAATGATTCGGGTTCTCCACCAAGTCCAACTCTGGTGTCCATGTGCTTGCCTTATTTTGATGTACCATCTGTGAGCTGATTTGGTAAACAAGGTGTTAAATCTTGCTGTTACCAATCTGTCTGGTAATTAAAAATCCTCTTCAATCATGTCAATACTTCTAATGAATTCCATATGGTCATACTCTCCTTCACCACTAAAGTGAGGCCATTATTTAAGTTTTGGAACTTCTTACAAGAGTTCTTGGCCCATTGATGGTTCCAAGTTATGAAAGGAAGTAGAAAATTCATCTTTTAACTGTGAATTTTCAATATCCAATACTTGTGGATTAGGAATTCTTGCTCCCTCATTTTGGTTCAGAGGTGTAGACATTCTTGGCAAGGTGTTTAGCAGTTTTTCAATATCATTCATTTTACTGTTGTTACACCTTTGTGAATTTCTTAATTCATATTGTAAGCTTTGTATAGAGTCTATGACATTCTTTTTATGATCATTCTCTTTATATGTAAGCTCATTCCATAATTCTGTTTGTTTAGTATTATCAGATATAACTTCATTTAACTTTATTTTTAATTTTGATATTTCCTCTCTTGAGGTATCAAAATGCTTTTTCAAGGAAATTGTATTTGTATTTACTTCAGCCAATGATTTTGAAATATCATCAAGAGCTTTTTTATTATCTTCTTTGATAGTGTTTATGGCTTGTTTTATTCTTGTTTCAATTATGTCATCAATATTGAATTTAGAATATTTATCTGTTAATTCTTTAATGATGGCAGATTGTTCATTTATTTTAATGCCAAAAGAATTATCATTATTGGAAGTTTTTATTGTTCTTAAAACTCTTTCAAAGCATTTAAGTGTATCATTTATTTGGCTCAGACTCATACTCTTTGTTTTGAGATTGTCACAAATTGATGTATTCTTATCAGAAAGATGACTTTTTATGTCAGAAATAGCTTTATACAACTCTGGAATACAATTAAAAGTATCAGAAATTATTTTTGATATTTTAATCTGGCTTCCTCCTTCTTCTGTAATTCCATCATGGTTCTGGTCATTTGAAATACATTTTCCATGGCATCCTGTAGAATCTTTTGGATTCTGTAGCCCTGGCTGTAAGGGTTTGGGCTGGTGCCTTCCCTTTGCCCTTGTTTGGAGTCTGTGGCTGCTTTTTCACATTGGAATTGCTGCTGCTGGCCACTGGGGCTGTTTTTGGCACTGGTTTGGGTGGTGGAGGGTTGTTTTTCCTCCATTCTAGTGTCAACAGCATCATGTTTTTCTTCTCCATTAATGGATGCCATCCATTGAGCAATTTGCAAGTATTGGGATGGCCCAAGAATTTTCTCACAGTCAGGTAAGAATTCATGCAATTCTTCCACAGGTCTGCAAGGATCTGGTACTCCTTGAACCGAAGTGCATTGTTGTATGCACTGTGGCTGGCTTTGTATATGTCCACAGAGGCTTGTTGTGGCAGTGTCAGCTCTTTTTGAAGGTAAAATGGTATTATAAGCTTCAGAATGACCCATTTTAGTTGTTTGGAAGTCATCAACTGACCCTTTTCCTTCTGTACCTGATTGGCCTCTGCCATAATCACATCTATTACCTTTCTGGGAGCTGCTTGAGGGGTTATAGCTGGCTCCTGATCTAGTTGAAGGCATATTTTATGATTAAAAAAGGCTTAAAATAGTATTTTTATGTTCAAAAACTTACTATTGGCCAAATCTTTGGCGTTCTGAAAAGTATTACCTATTTCCAAGTTGACTAATTCAGAAGAAATTGGCTCTGGTTTAATATTCTGAGTCACAATAATAGTACTATTATGATCAGAATTAACAGTACTGACAGGAATAATGCTGGTGACTGCTGAGGCTGTTTCAATGTTTTCTTGTCTTACCACGTTGTCAGACACTAAAATTAATGAAAAAGCCAATTAATTAAATAAAAAAATGTTATTTCAAAAAAGGAATGAAAATATAAGCCTCACTTATAATATGAAAAACAATTATTTTTTATGGATTTTTTGAATTATAAGTATTTTTGATATGCTTTTAAATTTTTCATTATAAGAAAAAGGATTTAAAAAGAGTAAAAAAAATATGTCACAGGTAAAATATCACGGCTGGGCCCCCAAATGTAAGGTGTGGATATGAAACTTTGATTAAAAATCAAGTACTTTTGCTGTCCTCAAAATTTGTATAAGGTAAAAATCAATTAAAAATAGTAAGAAATATTATTTTTAAGAGAAAACACACCAATTTTATTGTTTATAACTTTATTAGTATAAAACAATAATATTTTAAAAATTTATTGTTTTACCAACAATAAAAATTTATGCAAAAAATACTCTACAAGAGATATTTTAAGGCTACAAAAGAAATTTCTTCAAGAGCAATTTGAATTGGAATTAATTGAGCAATGAACTGCAAGCAATTAATTAAAGAACAGAGTCTTTAAAAAGAATATTAAAGAAAAAACACGCCCAAAAGTGACCAGAGTGAATTTGGAAACAAAGTGACAAAGTTTACAGTGATGAAAGATGCTTTAATTCACTTTTGGGGTGGTTCAGGGGTAAAAATGATTATAAGAGTTACAAACAATGATCATAATGATTTTTTCACGTTGTTCAAAAGATTAAAATGATTTAAAAAGGGTGGTTGGAATCTTTTATTGATTGGTTTAACAGTGTTCAAACTAATTAATAAAAGGAAAAGATTCTAACATGAAGAGAAAAGTGGGGCAAAGAAGACATTCTTTTATAGCCATCAATTTTCTTACTCCAAAAGTAAATTTTACTCTTGTCAGACGTGAAAAACAGTCTGACAACAGAAAAGCCAATTATGGCATCATTGAACCCTGGTTTAGACCAAAAAAAGGCTGGTTTTAGCCATTTTTTGCTATTTTTAGCCATTTTAGATGCTTAAATAAGCCATTACTATAGCAATACCTGGTCTAGAGCCTTCAAAACACGTCAGAATGTGTGTAAGAGGCGTAGAAACAAGTTAAAACTGTTTTTACTATGATTGTTTTATCTTAAGGGTAGTTTTAACCTCTTGGCAACAGCTAAAACTACCCCAATTGGTATTAAAACCTCATCATCAATTGAGTTCACAGACCCTGTAACTCAATTCCAGGCCAAAAGTGATGAACTTTTGCGTGAATTTTGAGATCCCACACCTGTCAGCAAGGAGTTTGGGGGTCTGGCTCCCCCTTAGAGCTAGAGTTCCTTTTCCCCCCCGATTTTAATTTTTCCAATTTATTTTTTCCTTTAATTCCTCATCATGTATTCTACTTATAATTTACATGTGTAATTCAATTGAATTGTACAGTACAATCCAGTAATAATTGACACCTCATATGTAAATCAAAGTTCACTTATGTAATACACGCACACATTTTGACATTTCAATTGAATTCAATTGAAAATACTTCAATTCCTCAGAACTTCTAAACTAAACACAACACCTCAATTTTAACACAAAAATTGATGGTTAACACCACATGTGGTGTGAATTAAATTAAAGGTTTGAGGATTTTTAACTTTTTTATTGAAAATACTGAAAACTTTATTTAAGCTTATTTAGAGTTGAGTTACAGAAATTTCATCCAGAGGTGACCCCACCTGATTTTTTATGAGGAATCCAATGGTGAAATAATTTTTATATGTTTATTTATTGGATAAAAAGTTATGATAATTTTTATTTAACTTTTTTCCAAATTTGTTTATTTTTTTACAATTTTGTTAAAAATTAATTTTTACTTAATTTTTTCAAGTATAAATGTAATTTTGCAATTTCAAAATTTTAATGTAAATTTATTTTTAAATTGTGATTAAATTTTTAATTGTGAATACAATTTTATATTTATATTTTAATTTTCATTTTAATAATATAAATAAATTTATTTTATTTATATTTATATGTTAATTTTGTATTTGTGGTCTTTTGGGTATATGAAATTACCTCTATGGCTCACACCCAGTCAACATCTTCTCTGGTGAGCCTTCTGAGTGGTGATGCAACTTGTGAGAAGCTTTCAATGAACATCCTTACATAGGCACAAAGTCCAAGAAATCCCCTTATTTCCTTCTTGTTAAGAGGTGTTGGCCAATTTTGAATTTTGTTGATCTTTTGTTTTGAAATTTTTCTTCCTTTAAATGATACAACATGCCCTACTATGTCCAAAGCTGGAACACAGAATGCAAAATTTGATCCTGAGATAGTAAGTCCTGCCTCTTCAATCCTGAATAAAACTCGTTCTAAGGTTATGGCATATTCCCATATAAATCTTCTGATTGAGGGGCTTTCTGGTAGTGTTTCTTGGTTGTAAAGGGATCTTGGTCCTTTTATTCCTCCCTCATCAATAAATATTCCTACACTTTCTGGTATTTCTTCTTGAAGTATCCAGGTCATTTGGGCTTGGTATACTGCTACTGATTTGGTGGCTCCTTGGGGTAGTCTTGTGAGTTGCATCCTTCCAAGGGGTGTTTCAAAAGTAGTGAGGGGTCTTGTAGTGACATCTAATTCTCTTTTGTCATATCCTCCCATTATTTTTCCTAGTCCTAGCATGCTCTCCCTGCAAATGCATCTACAAATTCTTCAATGTGAGGTGGTAAGCCAGAATCCTTGATGGTGATTTTGTTGAGTTCTTGAAGGTCATGGAAAATTCTGAGTTTCGCATCTGATTTGGCCACACAAAAGATTGAGCTTGTGTAGCTTGAGGTGGATTGCTCATACATTGCAGGCCTGATTCTTCATCTGATTAATTCAGTAAACTGAGGTAAAAGAGATTTGGGAATGGGAATTGGTTTCTTCTGCCAAGGTTCATGAGGTATTACTGGTATCTTGTAAGGTTTTCCATATGAGTGTTTGAGTAATCCTCTTTCTTCTTCACAGAAAGCTATTGCTTTTTCCCTTAAGGTAATAACATTTTTGAGTAAATTGATTTCTCCATTTGATAACCATCCTGGTGGGCCAAAATTGACTGCTTGCAGTCTTTCATGGGTGACCTTGAAGGTTTCTTGAAATATAGGTGGGTTTGGTGATAAGGGTGTTTCATAAGGATCTCTTGACAAAGGTGGTCTTTACAAAGGGGGGTTAAGTTCTTGAGGCATTGGCTCATTGACTGGTGTCACCTTCTTCAGGACTGATTTATATTTGGCTGCTAAAATTTGGTGATCCATCTTCAATTAGTTATTTTGTTTTTATTATTTCTCTTAATGATCTCTAAGAATTTGCTAGTGTCCTGAAATATGGAGGTCTTCACAATTCTTCTTTCTTCCTTATTCCATAAAAAATGTAGTTTAAGGTCATACAGGACATACAACTAGGTGTGTAACCCCTGTATATTAGGTATACAAGCCCTGCAGTTTAAGTCATGTAAGGACCTCCTGGCGTAATCCAAGGGCTTATCTTGATTCTTGAGCTCCTTTGGGCTTGATTTCTAGACTCTTGTTCTATTATTCAATATTCATGATTCCCACTTTATTCAAGATTCTTCTGGTTGTTGTATTCCTTGATAAACAATTTTCTTGTCTTAATTGATGGCTTGGGACTCCACTTTGTTCATTTTGGCCAATTTGATAGTGCTAAACACCTGTCCAACCCCTTGTTCCTGTTACACAAAGGGCGCAGTTTATTGTCATGCTGAGGACAAAAATGGTCCTTCAGCACTTCTCCTGACTAGGACAATCCCCTCCAGCTTCTTGGCTGTTATTATTTTTATAAGTTTCCCTGCCCAAGTCTACAGGGGAAGCAGTTTAGTCTCATGCTGAGGACCTCTTGAGTGTTCAAGCTTCTTTAAAATCCCAAGGGCAATTTGAGTTGAGTGTTTTCAAAATCTTGTTTGTCCATCATGTTGAGTGAGTCCTGATTCAATAATTAATCCAGTGAATCATCCTTCAGTCCATAAATCCTGGCCAGTGATTCTTGAATTCCAAATGAGTTTCAATCCCAAATCAAAGAAATCTCCAAGGTCTGGTGTTGTCCAAAGGTCAATCCATAAGGAACTCCTGCTTTTCTTCATAAATGATCTTCTTCATTTTCAGTATTCTGAATAATTTTCCTAAAATGAGTTGCTTCCCAATTCTCTTGCTATTTCTCCAAAATAATTTATGTCCTTTTGTTCTTTTGTATTCCTGAATTATACCTGTTATAAAGAAATGAAAAATAAAAAATAAAGAATTGTAATAAAAAGATGAGTTGAAATTTATTTTAATTTTAATTGGTTGATATTTTTTAATAATATTTATTTGGATGAAGGCGCCCCTCTCCATTTGAAAATATTGAGTTGGTTTTCAAATTTTGAAGAGGATATGTTCTCATTCCCCCAAGACTTCCACTATAAGGGATAGTGTAAGAAATAATTTTACCCACCCCTGATTTTTTATAGTGATTTTGATAAGAATAAATAATAATACAGTAAATTCACATAGTCCCCCTTTTTTTTAAACTGGACTGAATAGTATTATTTCTTTTGTTTGTTTGATTTTAAGTATAAAATAAGCTAAAAATTGATATATCTGAGTAAAAAGCACATTTCGAAAGAAATGATCCTGAATCACAATCAAGATCATGGAGCTGTTTGGTTAAAGGTGGTAATTTGTGCCATTTAGAAAGAATTGGTGCGCTTGAGAGTATGCATAATTAATATAGCATAATTGAAAAATCATAACTTGAGTCCTTCATTCATATAATGACCCTTATGATGCCACAACTCTTCCTTTTGGAATCATCATTATGACTCAGACTTTATTTCAAGTCCATCCCCTTTATGGTTCATATTTTCTATTACCCATAAATGCATTTGAGTTGTTAAAAAAATATAAACAGTGAAATTAAAAATTTGTACAATTAAAAAAGACTCTTGTGTGCTTTTTTGGGGGCTTTTTCAATTCCATTTGGAATAAACAGCACATTAAGGTGTTATTAATATGTAAATTCCCCAAATTATGTCATCAATTTATGAGTTTTTGAAATAAATAACTCCTTCAGAGCTCAATTAATGCCTTCATGGCACAAATACTTCTTCTTTTCAAACAAGTTCCAATCACTTTCTTGTAATTGGAGAGATATTTCAAATAAATTTATCATTTTAACAAAATTAATTGATGTACAGTTTTTTTTAATAATTATTATTGTTTGTTTTTTTTTGAGTTGAAAAATTAAGCCAATTTAATGGCTCTGGCTGTAATAGCAGGAAAGGTATAATAGAAATAATAAATAAATAGAATATTCTTGAGATCATGAATGGGATATGTTCCTAATTCTTAGGAAAAAATAATTTAATTTGAAGTAAAAAAATCAAAAAATATGTTCAAAAGGTTTGAGTCAGTAAATCTTTCTAATTCTTTCTTATAATGACATAAAATCAGAAATTAAGAAATGAAACCTTAGGTAGTTTATAGTCTTGCCAAGGACCTTTGGTTTACTGTTTTGTATTCAGTCCTTGTTGAGAATTCTTGGTGGGAAGTTTATGGTCTTGCAAAGGATCATTCCTTTTTTTGTTGATATTCTTGTTGATATTCTGAGGAATTTATTGATCTTTGAAGGGGTAGTTTATGGTCTTGCCAAGGACCATATCTTGTGTCCAGGCACCTGATTGTGTCCTTTGGGGTTTCATGGCATGTTATTTATCTTCAAAGGCAAGTTGTATAATCAGATTAAGCAGTTTATAGTATTATTTAGGACTCTTGGTTAATTTTTTTAATTTGAGTCCTTGTTTAGAATTTTAGTGGGCATTTTATAATATTTCCAAGGTTCATTGCTTTATTTTTTGTTGATATTTGCTTGACTTTTTTTTGATTTTGAAGGGGCAGCTTATGATCTTGACAAGGACCATATCTTGTTTTTCTTGATAATTACTTTATTCCTTGTTTATAATTTTGGTTTTGATTTATCTTCAAAGCCAAGTTGTAAATTGAATTAAACAGTTTATAGTTATATTTAGGACTAATCCTCCTTTGATAGTCCCTGTTCAATATTTTTGAGTGTTTCAAATAGGCAGTTTATGGTCTTGCCAAGGACCATTGGTTGATTGCTTTTCATTTTGATTCCTTGTTGAGAGTTTTTGGTGGGCAGTTCATGGTGTTGCCAGGGACCATATCTTGTGTCTGGGCACCTGATTGTTGCCTTTGGGGTTTCATGGCATGTGATTTATCTTCAAAGCCAAGCTGTACGAGTAGTTCAAACAGTTTATAGTCTTATTGAGGACTCATTTTCACTTTAAAAGCACATTGAAGCCTATAAAATAAGAGAAATGTTTTATTAATGTTGAATACCTGGAGAAGCCAAATCAGACATGTTAGTATAGTTATTATTCAAAATAAGAAAGCATAAAAGATAAAATAGCAGTTTAAAGCCTTGCTTAAGGCTTTTTGTTATTTTATTTTTTTTTATTTTTTAATCCCATCAGTTTAAAACCTTGATGAGGGCTTTTCCTTTATAAGTCTTAATTAGAAAATAAAATATAAAATATAAAATCAGCATAGAAAAAGCAAGATAAAAAACTTCAAACCAGCAGTTTATAGCCATACTGAGGGCTTTTTTTCTTTTTTTTAGTCTTCCTAAGGCATTTTAACCAAGGAAAAAAAACTAAATTCTCAGTAAATTCAATAATTAATAATTAAAAAAAATAGAAATAAAAATAGAATTGAGCAGTTTAATACCTTGCTCAGAGAATTTATTGTTATTTTTTAGTGCCCTTTTTTTATTGTTTTCCTTTTTGAATTCCTGTAGAAATGAATAATAAGAAGTTTTAAATTGATTGAGTTATAAAAAATAAAATAATGTTAAAATTGAGAAAATAATCAGCTTAAAGCCTTGATGAGGGCTTTTTTTTGATTCTTATAATTACTATAGTCAAAATTCAAAATATTGGTCAACAAATTCATAAAAAAAAAGATCAGTTATTATATCCAAAAATGAAGCAAAAGAGAAATAAGCAGTTTTAAGTCTTGCTGAGGACTTATTTTTCATATAAATGTAACTTATGTCAGTTTTCAATTCTTTATAAGTACTACCTAATAAATAAAACTAAAAACAGGTTAGAAAAATAAAACCAGAAGTTTAGAGCCATACTGAGTGCTTTTTTGTTAATTTTTCAAAACATAAATAAAAGAAAAATTCAACAGTTCAAAGTCATGTTGAGGACTTTTTTTTATTTCTTCATTATTATTAGTTTTTTTTGACAGGTATGTATTTTTTGAACACTGGGGAACTCATCAGTAAGCTGACTACAATATTGAATAAACACAAATGAATAACTAAATAAACATAAGGTTTCTTTAAATATTTATATATATTTTTTATTATGTTATTATTATATTTCTTATTAGTATTTGTAGGCTTAGTTGAAGACCCTGTGAGGCTTCATAACCCATCGCGCGGCTGTATTGGGCTGTTACAGGGTTATTACACCTTTATAGTGATTATTAGGACATCGAGTGGCTTATTTTGTGGTAAGTTTATGCTCCAATACCTTTTAGAGTGCTCAATGTTTGATCAGGTGAGCTAATTTCTCTTTCTCATCTCCCTGCATTTACTTTATTGTCCTTTGAACCACTTCGCATGGCTTGTTATTTGATATTTTGGTGTTTTAAACCTCTTATGTTATTAAAATTTGAGTCGGTTGGGCTGTATGGTGCTCTAAATTGGATCAGGTGTAGCAGGTCACGCCTATTCTCACCACTTGAGGCTTATGGTTTTTTTTGATTGTGTGTTATTTGGGCTAGTACAGGTCTTACCACACCTTTTCGGTGCTTAGAAGGATGTCGGGCTGTTTTTGTTTTTGTTGTAAGACCTTTTGCACCCTTTAAGCATCTTTGGATTGGAGGCTTTTGGCTCATTAGTTGCAAAGAACCATGTGATGAAGTTTTAATGCTTCCCATGGGTAGTTTTGGTAGGTTCCTGGGGTATTTCATCCAATAAGCCAGCTCAGAGGCCAATTGACCCTTCCAGTACTCAGAATTGAGACGGTTCGGGTGCTTCTGTAGGTGGATTGTGTATCTATTTGGCTCTGGTTCCTGGATTCCCTGCGGTGATAATGACCAGGTTGACAAGTGGTGGCGGCTGAAGAATCCTTTCTCCAAGCTGACTCCACCCACAATAAGATGTGGTTATGATTCCTCATCATCGCCACCTTCCCAGTGTGATCCCAACAAGGTTTTGTGTAGCAGCACCTTCGCAAAAGAAGAAAACCCACTTCCAAGCTAATTCCACCAAGTTCATGGGTCTTTTTGTCATTCTGATTCCTCCACAAATTCTAAAAGAGGTTCCGGCATGATAAAGAATTTTTATTTGGTTTCCCTAAAGGATTACGCTTGTGAGTTTATATTCATTTATTATTATTATTTTTTTGTTGTTGTTCTTCAGGCTGGTTGTTTTGAGTAGCTTCTAATTCCAACTTCTTAACAGGTTTTCTGTTTTGATTCGGTGCAGCTCTCTTTGAGGTCTTGCCAGATATTTTTTTCTTTTGATGTGTGGTTGATGCTTGTGGTCTTTGCTTGTTTGGATTGACTCTGCCCTCTTGGTTTCATCTATTTGTATCTTGGGTATTAATATCTAAGTCAATGTCAGTATCAAATCGCTATTCTCCCAAAGACTCCCTGCTTCCCGATTCCCATTTTGTTATTGTCATTGAGCCTTGATACAATTGTAGGCTTGAAATCCCTTTCTTGGTTTTGCTTTGTTACTTAATACTGATTCCCACGTTGTTGTTTTTTTTAATTAATAGCTCCTCCTTAGTCTTTCAAACAAATGAGCTCTTCTGATCACTCCTATGGGTCAGGTTACTCTGATCTCATAAAGGCCTTTACAGCCAACAAGATCAAGGAGCTTTTATTTTGGAGTGCATTACCATCTTTTTTTGGAGACATTATCCGATCCTCCCAATCCTCCCCACCGCCTCCAGAACTAGCTCCTTTCTCCCGCGCCCCTTCTGTATCCTCTGATACACAGTCAGTCCCTGATTCTGCAATTGCCTTTGATGCATTCATTGAGGGGAAGTTTGATCCACAACTTTTTGTTCTGGACCCTGCGGCTTAAATTTTGAACAACAATCCTTCAATAGTTAAAAAGAGGAAGAGGAACCGCCACTTTCATAAAAAGATGGTTCCAGTGCCCTACCATTTATGTCCTCAAAACTCCAAGGGAGAGGCTATCACTTCATATAAGGCCCAATATGTTAGTTCATATTATTATATATTTAGTTTGGTTTTCTTTTATTTTGGTGATAGTTATTATGTACTACCGCTCCCTATTTTATTTTTGTAGCGTAAGCATGACCCATATATCGTTCTGTGAGGGGAGATTCCAAAACGACTTCCTAGAAATTGAGCATTGGGTCCTGGCACCAGTTGTAAGATTGCGTGGAAGACCTCCAAGATTGAGGCAGTGTTGTCAACTTCATCTGGAAAGGTTATGGTGGTTACAAGCCCTCTTGAATTCCCCCACTTATTCAATACCATCTTGTTTTTTTTTGTTTTTTTTTTGCAATGTTGTACTATACACCAATTTATGCCTGATTCCTATTGGGTGCTATATTGATTGTATGCTACTTTGAGTGATGTCTCCATTGAGCACCTGCTATCATTTTCTGGTACCATTTTATGAATATAAAACTTGTGTCCCTCTAATCAAAATTGGTTTGCCTCTCAATATAAATAAAATTCAACCATTTGGCTGAAGCTCAAATCCCTTCTAAGAGAAACTCTGTGCAATCAGAAATTAAATTTAGCTTTTGAGCCAACTCTAATGAAGTGGGTTAATCTTGTTTTCCCTTTAAGTCAAAAATAAATAAATAGTCTAAGTTTTTTGATAATTGTTGATTTGGGGTTGTAGAACCTTGTGATCAAAATTCCAGTTAAACAACCTCCCTTTTTCTAAAAAAGTTCCGATTTACAATTCCTTGAACCCCATTTGTATGTTAAGTTTTGTTGGTTTTGGTCCTTGTTGCTTGATTGCTGCTTTTTTGATTTGACTAATGTTTTTAGTCACCAAATTTGACTTTTTTTTTGGTGAGGATTTGTTATTTATCAGGGCTTGGAGACCCAAAGATAACTCCATTGAGTTGATGGTTGAATTGAGACATTGACTATCTAGAATAAATTCAATAACATAGAAAATTAATTTCCCTCTTTTTTTTTATGATAAAATGAAGATAAAAGTAAAATTAATAATAGAAAAATGGAGTATAAAATCAATAAAATAATAATATAATAATATTAGTTAATAATAAAGCTGTAATGATAGTTTGCAATTGATTATTTGTGATATTTCCATCAGTATTTTTTATCTTTTGAGCATATCCGGATAATAATCTGTTCAGAAGAATTGATATATCTTCATAAAAATTTATCTGAAAAAGAAAAAAAAAATATTAATTATTGAAGCTTTTTTCAAATATGTTCACTATCTCCTCCTGTTTTGTAAAAATGAACTATTCAAAGTTAATGTAAGCTTTCATATAGTTATCATTTATAAGTATAATTTAAGTGGAGACTGATGCTGTCTTTGTCTCTTTCTTTCTTTCTTGCTTTTTACTTATTTATTTTTCAATAAAATTGGAAATTAGATGAAATAGATAATGAAATAAGAAAAAAATAGAACTATAATTTAATTTAAGTTTTTCTTTCTATAATAATTATCTACTGATATGAACTGAGTTGAAACTGATTGTGTTTTTCTTTGTTTTTTTTTGTTTTGGGTTTTTTTTTTTTTAGAAAAATAAATAATTAGATATAACTATAAGATAAGATATTTGATATCAGGTAAGCTTATATTCTCTTTCTTCCTTCAAGGCTTATATGAATTGAAGCTTATTTTTGAATTTTTAATATTTTTTTTTCTCTTTCTTTTCTTTTAGTATGAAAGAAAAATTGAACTTTAAAGAGGAAGGATGAAAGTGGTAAAAAAAATAAAAAATTGATAAAAAATAATATGGATGGAAATAGGATTGTTGATTAAGCAAAGAATTGAGGACTTAGCAGGTGAGATTTATTTTAATTAGTTCCCTTGACCAAGTATTTCATTCAATAATTCATTCTTGATAAAATTCCCTCCCCCCCTTTGCTCAGTTTTAATAGTTTTAAAAAGGTAGTCTTGACAGAAGATTTTCCAATCTTCTGAATCAAATTTGGTTGCACCACTTTTACGTGTGAGGATTGCTGGTATAAGTGTTTCTTCCCAGTGGTAATCCCAAGTAGAATTTTTTACAGTATATCCCCCTGAGATGTTTCTGATTGTTTCATTTTTAATTTGAAAATTTTGGAGGTTGAACCAGTCTTGGCATTCCCAGGTTCTCCAAAATAATGATTTCCTGAGGTATTCATTCATGTGGAATATTTCATTCCAGTATGAGTTTCCAAGGTTGCCATTAATTCCATCCCAGGTCAGTAACTCTAAGAATTCATACTTTGTAAGGTTGAATCCAGGTAATTCTTTCTATGGATAAGATATGACAGTTTCTGATGGTGATTTTTCTTCTTCAAAGATGTCCTCAAACTCAATATATGGAAGGAAAATAGTGGAAATATCAGGACAGGGTTCTGGCTTTATTTTCAAGAACCAGTCAGGATTTTCAATTAATTCTTGTGGATTGGTGTAATTAGCCCAGACTTCTTTTTCTTCTATCCAGCTGATATCTGTGTTCATTGACCAGGGATTTTCTTCAGGTAATGGCCATGATTCCATTTTGAAGGATTTGGTGGATTTTGAAGTGTAAAGGTAAGATGAATTGAGAATAGTATCAAATTTTTTTATCAAAATAGCTTGAGGGTAGGCTGAGCGGATTTTGAATGGTAATTTTGGGTAAGAATTTGGATATTCCTCTTTGATAAGGCAGGAGGTCACTGCCTAGTGATTTTTCATGATTTGAGTGATGAAATTGGTAATTTTGGTTGATGAAAAATTATTTTTCTCTTTGATAAGGCAGGAGGTCACTGCCTAGTGCTTTTTGATTTTGGGTGAGTGAATTTGAGTATTGGATTTGATAATAATTAATATTTCTCTTTCATAAGGCAGGAGGTCACTGCCTAGTGATTTTCTTTTTTGGTTTTTTCTAATATTTCTGGAGTCTCTTTTAAGTGCCAAAGGGTTTCTTTATTAATATCTTCATCTTCTGGTTTCCAAACTGGATATTAAAACATTTGGTCTTCTTTCATTAATTCTTCCCCATAGGATCCAAGAATTGGTGAATTGGCCATGGTGGAGGTAAGTGTTTTTGCTTTTGTTTTTCTTTTTCTTAATAATAATATTTTGTTGATTAATTTCTTCTTTGTTAAGGCAGGAATTTACTGCCCCTTGAGAGAAAAAAAAAGAAACTAGTGATACATTTTATGGATGATACTGATACATTTTTAGAGAAAATATTCTGGATTTTTTTGATTTTATTTAACCTTGAGCTCCCCCAAGGGGAAAGGTGAGTGTCTGTTTAGCAACATGGCCAAAATCAGGTCTTTGAGTGCTTCCACAAAGTTATTTCTTTCCTCAATTTCTGGTTCTGCTGGAAATTCTGACCACCATAGGTCTTCATCAATGAATATATTCATCTCCAACCCATTTCAATTTTCAATTTTGGTATGTTGATCAATTCAATCCAAGGTTCCACTGCGCCCAAATTTGATTGAAGTGAAGTCCTCTTATTGGTAGTGTGGCCATTTCAAATATTTCATCCCAAAATTTGTTTTCAAGGTTACCTTTAATTCCCTCTTTAGTTAATAAATCTAGGAATTGGATATTGTTCAAGTTTGCTCCTGGAAGATGACATAAATCTTCATCTTCACATAAGCCTTCTTCAGCTTCATCCCCATAAGTGTCTTCAAAGGTAATGTATGGCAGGTAAATGTAGTTGTATTCATTTTCTATGATGGATTCTGTTTCATCCTCATCATTGGTGGTTGGCTGAATGAACTCAGGGTTTTCCAGTTGCCATTCATAAGGTTCCTCTTGGTTGTTCAATGGTCTGTCCAGGAAGTTGATATGGTATGTGTCTTTTAAATTTTTGTCTCTTTCTTCCATAATTCTGAGGTCCTTTTCAATTTCATTTATAATTTCTTCATCTGAGAGCTCATTATGTTGACTAAATCTGACTTTCTTTTTTTGGGTTTAGGTTTGAAAGGGTTTCCGTGTATTTTCTCATTTCCATCCACCAAAATTTTGAATGTTTCTTTATTATTGTTCATCAGCTTGTAGCTTATGTTGGGTAATTCATCTTCAGAGGTTGAGTATTCAAGTTTTCTTTTGAGATTGCTTGGCCATTTGTTATTTTGTAAATCTTGGCCAAATTTATCACTTTTTGGAGATATGGATAAATCTTGGGTCTTCTGGGTCAAATTTATCATATTATTGTATCTTTTTGCATTTTCCAGCTTCTTATTGGGGTATTTCTGACCAGTTTTGCCATATTTCATAAATCCATTCCTCAAGGTGGACCAGTTTGCCATTCAAGTGCTTGAGGTTTGCATATTGGCATGCATAATCTTCTTCCATCAGGTTGTTGATAGCTCAGTATTTCACCTTGTTTATGGGAGAATTCTAGTCTGATATTGTTGTCTTCCAAAAACGGTCTTCCAAGTAATGTATGGACAGATCCTTTTGCAATGAAGAAGTGTATTTGAGTTTTTTCACCTGAAGCCAATATGATTGGAGTGAATTCTGATAGTGCAACCAATGAAGTAGTATGGCCTCCAATTCCCCTAAGGTTCATGTTAAGATTTCTTGTTGTGAGTGAGGCTTTTATTGCTATTTCTTCTGGTATAATGTTGATTTCAGCACCAGTATCTACTAATGCTTTAATAGTATATTCTTTCTTTCCAATGAAGATTTCCATAAATCCCAAAGGACAGGCATAATGAATCTTGGGCTTTGGTATTTCTTTGAATAAAAATGTTAATATTCTTTCTTGAATATCCATTGAATTGAGTGATTTAATTTTCTCCTTGTCTTTTTCTGACAATTCCTGTAATTTATGGACAAAATTTGGTGACATCCTCAAAATTTCTTCAATGGTGAGGTTGATCTTTTGTTGCATAATACTTAATAATTTTGTCAATTTCTAATTTGGTTTCAACTTGTTTCTTTTGAGGTTTTATGAACTTCTTTTCTTCTTGAGGAATTTTTTCATCTTCATTCTTATTGGAAATATTTTCAATTTCCTCCTCAGGTCGGTCTGGTTTTGGAGAATTTGGATTTTGGAATTTGGTAGGAATTATGACTCTTCCCTCCTCTTTTTCTTCTTCAATATAAGTTCCTGGAATAGCAGCTTTCTTCTTTGGCTCTTGATCATGACTTTGGGATTGTCTTTCCATCCTTTGCTTGGTCTGCCTTAATCCAATTTGTGATTCAAATGGGTCATTGGCTGAGGAAATGGTAGGTGGTTTCCAATTTGACCAATCATCAACATGTGCAATTGAGGTTGATTTATCTGCTGATTTCTTTTCAGTGGGCTTAACCTCTTCTTCTGGTTTTTCTTTTACCACAGGTTGTTCCATAAATTTCTTTTTGATCTCTGCTTCTTTTTTTGCAAAAGCCCTGACTATGTTTTTGGCACTTTCATTTTCTTCCATAGCTACTCTCTGATAATTGGGGAAGAGGTAGGATGCCCATTGGTTTCTGACAATTCTTTTGTCCAAATCTTCAGCAAGGTGAGTGCATCTAGATGCTGAGTGTGCTTCTTCCTTGCAGTAAGCACATTTTAATGGTGGTCTTGGAGCCATTTGAGCCGGTATGTAAGGTTGGTAACTGGATGAAAATGGTGGTAAGGGATTCCTTGGCCTGTATGGCTGATTATTTTGAGGGAACCTTTGCTCTTGATTATTGTTCCAATTCCTTCTTGGTGGATTAACTGCTTATGAGAGTGTTTTGAGTTGATTCAAAACTTCTTTAACTGATTCTTTTCCATCATTTCTTGGTTGAGGTTCTGGTTGTGGAGGATTTTTGATCTTTTGGGTGAGTTCTTTTACTTGTTTTAAAACTTCATCCCAGCTTTAATCCTCAAATCTTGTTTTCTTTTCTGGAGGTTTTGGTTTAGAAAATTCCTTATGTTGAATCAGTAACTTGGCCTTCAAGTCTTGTTCAATGTATAATTTCAAAATATCCAATCTTGGAATGATGTAACCTCCATCCAAGGCTTGAACCATAGCTCTTTCTTTAATCATTTCTTTGTAAATTGTTGCTTGAACACTAGTGGAAAGGCTGGCTAATATTTCCTGGTTATGATTGATATCACATTGGATATATTTGTATCTCTTGAGGTAAGTGATGATTGCTTCATATTCGCCAAAAAACTTTCTGTATTGAGTCATGTTTCTTATTCCACCTTCTTGTTGAGTTCTTGTGAATAAATCAGTGATTGAGGATAATCTGTATCTTCTTTCAGGTGAGACTGTTCCCCATCTTCTTTTCATATCCACTTTAAATTGATCCCAATCAGCTGTTTCATATCCTTGAATTCCTTCAATATGATAGCTGATTTCTTCATCTTTTGTCCAAAATGCTATTTGTCTTGCAATGTCTCTTCCACTCGCTCCTTCAATTTCTGCAATATTTTCAGCTTTCATGATGAATCTCTCAACATCCTTTCCATCAAACCACAGATTATAGTCCTTGGCTCTGATTTTCACTATTGGAATAGTTTTTATTAGAATTTCTTGATGTAATGGAGTTGGTATTTGGGAAGAAATGTTTACCCTTCTTGGTAAGGTACTTGGTCTTTGTTCTGAATAAGGTGTTGATGTGGCCATGGGTCTTGGATAAGGTGAAGATGATCCATGTGGCCTGAATGATCTTGGAAGCATAGTCTGTTCTTCAAGCGGACTTTTTTGTGGAGTAGAACTGGATAATTCATTTTTTCCTTCCTTTTTGATTAGTGCTAGTAATTCTGCTTGCATTTCTAGCATCTTCTGCTGCAGTCTCTCTGTTGAAGACATTTCTTCCTGTCCTTCAACAGTTTTTTCATTAAGGTTCTCTTCCTGGATTTCTTCAATACTACCAGGTAATTTTGATGATGAAAGTTTATCCATTTTGGATTGGTTAATTTCCTCTTTTGAGATTGATTCATTGAGTTTATTTCTTTCAAGGAGATCAAGGAAGAATTTTTCCACAACCTTCGAGTCCCTTTTATTGGTTCTTGGCGTTGCAATTGGGAAATTGGAATATTTATTTGATTCCTCCCCTGGTCCTGTTTCTTGCTTTGGTGGATAATAAAAATGGTAGGAGTGAGTTGATGATTCAGATTCTTGAAATGATGGTTTTGGCCGATTTTGATTATTTGACTCCAGTTTTTGTTGTAAAAAAGAGTATTCTTGGAGTAGCTAATGATTTTTTATTGAAGGTGAGGTTGTCCGCCACTGTTGGGACACCAGATGTGGGAACTCCTCTTGTGTGGGATTAAAATGAGGCAGTACCTGGATGGGGAAATCACAGGTAACTAGTTTTGAATTGCTAATAACTCCTGTAACCAAGGGTGGCAAGGGTGTATTGCCTGCCCCTCCTAAAATACTGAACAAAATCTTCTTTGAGCTCACAAACCAAAATAAAATTAGTAAGTGGCTTTACAACTGCAGCAGACAAAATTCAGCAGTCTCAGATCAGACCTATTCAATATATAATAATAAAAAGAAATGTCAGTAATTTGGTTAATTTTTAGATTTAATGAAATAGTTGTCTGTTTTGATTTTAATTTTTTAGTGAAATTGGGGTGAGTGGTTTCTTCTTGGTGATAACATTTTGGTAAGATGAGTAATTTAAGATGTTTTGAAAAATTTGATGGGTGTTCATAAAGGTAATTTTGTGAAGGTATAGCTATAATAAAGTAAGATAATTTGAAGTTTTATTATTATTTTTCTAAGATTTGTTGATAATAAGATAAAGTTGTATTTGTTAAATTTAAGAGGTAAGATTCTTTGATATTGGATTTTTAAAGGGGGTAAGCTGTTTTTAAGTCTTGATAAATGGTGTCAATTTTACTGGATAAAATGTTTTAATAGAGTAGTAACCCTAATCTTGGGTACTGGATAATTTTCTTTTTGTTTTGATAATAATAAGATTCCACTGAGCTTAGCTACTGGGTAATCTTCAACACTATACTTCTACTGATCTTAGCTACTGGGCAAGTAAATTTTCTATAATATATTGGACTACCTCCCAGGTGAGGGATGACTTATTCCTGTTCTTGAAATGTGCAGGGGATATAATGTGCATGGGGTATAATGTGCATGGGGTGTTTTAAAATTTGGGGGGAGAGAGCCCCTCTATTTATACCTTTTGGGAGCCCAGGGGGGCCTCCATGGGAGCTGTCTTTTTCCCCTTTAATTCCTCTTGATTTCATCATGTGACTTCATTTTTGGTGAGGACCTTTCTTGCATGGGTAAGGTGATTTAAGGTTTGGTGATAATTTTTTCTCTGCCCAGCCTCCATTCATCACATGATGGTATTTTGGTGAACTAATTATGATGTGATATTCTTGGATTTTACTTGAATTCATGAGGTGATTTCATTTTGGCTGAGGATTTTGCTTGTGCAAAGGCTTTTTTCTGTCACATGATATTCTGTTGGTGGGTGTAGTATCACATGATGACTTTGTATTTCATTTTCATATGTCCTATTTTAGGCTTGGTAGAAGTGGCTGTTTGATTTATGCAGGTGTAATGGTTGTTTTCCTTCTTTTTAAACTTTAAAATGAGGTCAGGTGATAGTTTCTTTCACTGATAAATTAAGTGTTTTTTATGAGATGATGTGATTTTTGAGCTTGACAAATTCTGTGAATATTCATGTAGTTGAGATTTAATTAAAAGTGTGTACTGCATTAAGCTTGTTGTAACTAGCTTTGTTTTGCATGAGCTGATGAGTGGTGTAAATAATTTTGATTCTGTTTTAAGGTTTCAAGTGGGGCTACTGTGGATATAAGATAAGGTACTCCTGTGGTTGTGTTGTAAATGAATTGCAGGAATTCCATGGGCTTTAGCTTTGCATCATGTGACTTCTCTCTGTTGAGTGCTAGGTTGCTGTGTAATTCATGCAGGTGTCCTTTCATTTCTGTATGAGTCCTGTGGCTATAAGGGGGTGTAAATATGGGTGGGGTGTGTAATTTGAAGGGTGGTACCTTATTTGTTGTAACTAGTTTACTATACGTAGCTTGATTTTTACATATGCATAATGAAATTGAATAATTTATCTGAACACATACACTGCCCTTTGGTGCCTGTGCCATGGTTTTATGAGTTAAATCCAGCTTCTTGCTGTAAAATTGTCCTTTTGGTGTAGAATTTGAGTGTAAGTCCGCGTTTAGGCTGGATTTACTGCTGTTATGGGGTACTATGAGCTTGAGCCTGGCAAAAGAAATGGCATGAAATACCACAATAGTTTACATTTATTGATTTTAAGAGGTATTGAGGCATTTGGAAAGGAATTTCACTGTCTTAAATGTGGGTTTTCATATCCTTATACTTGCAAGAACTTTTTTTGAATGACTCTAGTAATTAAAAAAAGATATTTATAAGTTAAAATCAAATTTTCAAAAGAATCATCCTAATATTTATTTTATTCTTTAAAAATAAAAATATAATGAATAATAAAAAAAGAACTTATTTTTATTATTTTTTATTCATTTAAACATATAAAAGCAATTATTTACATGGAAATTTCCATATCTTTTCAAAAATAACACTTTTTATAAAACAGACTTATATTTATTTGTTTTGTTTTTAGTGTTTTCAGGAAACCCAACAAAGGAAAATCAGACGACTGTTGTAAGATGTGACTATCAAAATGATGATAATATCACTATTAATCAACAGTACTATGTCTGTTCTTATGAAATATAATAATAAAATATTATTATAACCACAATTAAATAATTAAAGAATTATTTATCTCACGTGTTAAACACTACTACTGGTTTAACAGTGAGCAGTAATTGTCTACAACAATCA
Source organism: Austropuccinia psidii (assembly GCA_023105745.1). NCBI lineage: Eukaryota > Fungi > Basidiomycota > Pucciniomycetes > Pucciniales > Sphaerophragmiaceae > Austropuccinia > Austropuccinia psidii. The sequence goes on from JALGQZ010000012.1 coordinate 36,355,326, forward strand.
ATTACAAAAAGATTTTAATAATAAAACTTCTTTTATTAAAATAATGAAATTATTTTAATATGTAATTATCTTTTTAAGAATAATTATAATGATAATTCTTGAAGAAAACTAATTTTAGAGAAAAATTTAAGAATTAAAAATGAATCACCCACTAATATTCCAAAGAACTTATTGAAAGATAAGATAGAGAGATTTGATGTAGAATTGTGGATTTTAAGGATCAAAATGAATTTATAACAGTATTACAACAATATATAATTGGATTATATGATTTCACGTCTTTCTGATTGATGCTTAAAGATTTAAAACACTTGAGAATAGGTCTAACTAATACTTACTTGTTGGTAATAATGATTTAAATGATAATAACATTGTAAGGTTTGACTATGAAACAATAAGTAAAAATTACTAATATTTTACTTATTGTACTATGAATGTCCTTATAAATGAAATAAATAAGATAAAAATAATTATAATAATAATGAACTATTCTAATTATGGTGTAAAAATAATTATATTATTAATAAAATATGATAATATAATTTATATTATAAAATATAATATAATAAAAGAAATATATTAATATAAAATAATTAATATATTCAAAGGCACTTTATTATTGTTACAAACAAATAATAAAGGCGTAGAAAATTGGTTTTTATTAATAAAAACAATTAATAACAATAATATTACCAATATCAAAGTTACAAATTAATATAAATACTATTTATATTAATTAAAGTATTATTAAAAGAATAATAGAGAGAAAATTATTATAATAAGAGAAAATAACCTACTTTTAATACTTAATATAGTAATTTTGAGATATTTTACGCCAAATAATATAAATACAACTTATCCAAATTGTATTTACAATAAAAAATAGAGAAATTACAAATATTCTTGATTTTTACGTGGAAATGAGATTTTAGAGAGATTTTTAACAAAAACAATTAAAAAAATGATTTAATCACGTCAAAATTGATGATTATACTAAGATGATCTTTGGTCTTTGATAATATAAGAGTTTTATATATAAAGAATAAAGAAATTACCTTTTTATTGTATTGATTTAATGTTTTTGATGCGTCTGAGGGGAAAACAGAGTAAAAAGAGCTCTATTTATAGTAAATACCTCCCTCCTAGAGTCCAACAGGCTTCTAGTAGACGTGTATTGATCATATCCACTGAGATTGATCAATATTTTAAGATTTGGTGATGATTACATCATGATTACACCATTATTGAGAGTTATCACTATAACTCTAAGTTTGATGACGTCAAAGACTTGGCAGAACCCCAAAATTCGTGGATTTTATTAGTTTGAATAATAAACTAATAGTATTCACCAATTGTATCACTCATATTGTGGTATTCCATACCTTTTTACCAGTTTCAAGAATTTTTTTGGAAATTAAAAGTTGGAAAATCAAGATTCCATTGACTAATTCAGGAAATAACCACTCAAAGGGCATGATTAAAATCACAAAAACCCAGGAATAACATCAACATCAGGGAGGACTGGAAGATTTTAGCATTCACAATTGAAATATTCAATATACTTCTATAATTAAATGAATAGTAGAGGAGTGCTATCTTATGGAATTATACAAGAAAACCTACATATAAGCCTTACAGAATCAACAATAGGCTTAATACATACAGAAACTCAAAATTACATAGGAAAAGTAACATTGCAACATTATATCCACTCTAAATCCATCAAGAAGATTATATTACCAAGAATCACAGTAAGCAAATACAGTTCATGTGACACAAGGATCACATGACAGTATCCAATTCAACTCAATACATGGGAAAATCCACTAAAAAAAAGAAAACTTAAAAATTACACAACAATACAGGAGCCCAAATAAGACTTATGCAGTCCACATGCCTAAGATCTGTACAGTACACAGCCTCAGGATCATCAAATACAACTCAATTCAATTTCAACCAGCTGCATGCAAGGGGAATACACTAAACTGTAAACCACACAGCAATTACAGTAATCAAGAATTAAAACCCAAGATATCCCCACATTACACAGCATGATCACCTGGAACTAGATAAATTTTACAAACAAATTGTACAGGGGCTTATTCACATGACACCATCTTCATCCTTTACTCACCAGCATTAATTCCTCAAGGCTGTGCAAGCTGACTAAAGCAGTGCAAAAGAGAAGTCACCTGATATTTTTATCAAAAATCCCCACCAAGCAAAACATCTCAACCTTAATTTTGACCAAACAAATGGAAAAAAATATCTCAGTCATATGACACCATTCTCAATTTTACACACTAGCATTAATCTCTCAAGGCTGTGCAAGATTACTAATACAGTGTAGCAGATAGGTCATCTGACTTTTGTTACAAAAAGTCTACACCAGCAAAATTACCTCAAGGGCAAGAATAACACTTTACATGGAGAGCCCATGGGTACTTCTCACAACATAAAAGGAGGCCTCTCTCTCTCATTTTCTCCTCTTTCCTCATGCAAATAATTATATACCAAGAAGGAGAATAATTATTCATCCCTTACTAGTAGGTTAATCTAGATATTATTATTATTATTACATTACATTAAAAGTGATTTATATATAGCTGTATTTAACAGTAGATCTGCCTATATTATAAATTCATCTATTAGTGAAACACTCATATTCAACAAAAATATTTATATTATACTCTTCTCACTAGAAGAAAATCTATATTACTATTATTATTATTACAAAATACATTTAACATATTATCAAAATTATTTATCAACTACAACTATTTAAAATATCAAACAATATTATTATATTATCACAATTACTAAATTTTCTCATATTGAGCTATTATCCATTAAAACAAAATACCTTCAACAAAGAAAACAACTTAAAATCACCACTCAGTACTATTATATCTATTATTTATCTACTCAATTATTATCTTATCATCTTGAAATCACCTACAAATTTATTTATTTAAAATTATTATTATTTTATCATTAGTCTGATTATTGAATAGGTCTGATAGAGACTGCTGAAAAGTCTTCTCTAGTTGTAAAGCCACAATCTTAAATATTGATTTGTGAGCTCTGTAGGGAGATTGTTTAGTATATTCAGAGGGGCAGCTAAAACACCATTAGCACCCTTGGTTACAGGATTAATTCAGCAATTCAAAACTGTTTACCTGTGATTTCCCCCTCAAGGACTGCCTTATCCAATCCCACACTAAAAGGAGTTCCACAATATGACTGTTAAACTTGATTTAAGGTTACAGTAAGTGATCATAAATGATCAAATTAAGCTCAAACTTTGATCCTTAATAACTTTCAAGATTTACACGCTACAGCCATTCAGAGAGTGAATTCTAATAGCTTGGCATAACCGTATTATGCTGCCAAGAGAATCTCATTACATCATCAAAACTCTATTTTTGATGATTTTTCTTGTAACTCATCTGTTCTGTTGAAATTTAATATTTTAAACTTCAAACTATGATTTCAAGGGGTTATACCTTGAATATTATAATAAAAATACATCATTCTTCACGAATGAACTAGTAGAATCCAACTGTCCATTTTTTTTAAGTTTGGACCACTTTCACAACAAAGTGGTCAACAGCTCTGTTGATTTTAATCAATAATTCCTTACAGGTTTTAACCTTGTTTATAGCTTGTGAAATAAACTTCATTTCTGTATTCCTACCGTAATTATGTGTTGACTTTATTTTTGGTTCATCACTCTATCATGTACAATTCAAGAGATATTAGCTAAAATCCCTGAATATATGCGTTGACCAAAAAAGCGGATATATTCAGGTTAATTCCTTAAGTATTGAGTTTGAAGCTTAGCTTCTTAATTGTTTGATATGTGGATTTTTATGGAGAATCCACTGGTACCATTTTTTTCACATTTCATCTCATTGGGCTTTGAAATAAATAAGGATTTGTGTATTTTATAAGGTATTATTACTTATAACTTATTAAATATTGACTTTACAGATATGCCATAAAAATGGTATATGTGTATTTTACCTTGGGGAATCCAATGGCATAATTTATTTCACATGTTTATTAATTTGTTTTTAAGTTAAACCAAGTTTTATGTCAATTTATGGTATTTTTGTATTTTAAGAGTACTTATTTTTAATGTATAATTATATTAAATATTTCTTGTGACCTTTTTGGGTATGTGGTCATATCTCAAAGGTTCACAAAGATGATTATGTGGAAAAAACAGCAAGAGGAGGCCTCTTTTAAGTAAACAACAGCTCATAGAGGCGTGCCATGGAGCAAACTAAAAAACGAGTGAGTGAGAAAACAATAAACCTTTTTGGATTATTGATTGCATCATCTGTTGTCACATAAGATTATCATAATTATATAATTGATGCTTTTACGTGACTACCAACCCCAATATTGTTAAGAATAAAAGGAGTAACATCTGTAAATCTTCTTTTATTCCAAAATAATCAATTATTTCTCAAAGTTATCAATGTTATTGGCAATTTCATCACAGGTTGTAATTACTGTGAATTTTTGAAGATTCAGTGTTTCACATAGAATAGTCAAAAATGGACTGTAAGTAAAACTTAGAATTTTACCAGTAAAACTATAATTATTTTTGTGTATATCATAGATAATACAGTTCTCTATTAGTCTAGAAAGTTTCAGAAAGATTGATTGAGAATTTTATTTTTAATGAATTTTTGAAGTTTTTACCTCATTTCTACATAGAATTGCAAATATCAGTGTTCCACTGGTTGCTATGAGGTAAATCAATGGATAAAAGTCCAAAAAGGGTTTTGATTACTCTTTTGGGGTTTATCCATGGATAATCATTAAGAATTGACATAGTTACAGGAGTCTAAGTAGCTCTTTACCTCCTTGGCATGTCAAAATAGCAGCTTATTTGCTATTTTCTTAAGATTTACAATAGTTCTAACATGGTAACCAAGTTCCCAAAGGGTTTTAGTTTACCAATTAGGCCAAGATCAGCCATGGATCCAAGCTTTGGAGCTGTCCACACCTTTGAGGCCACAGAAGTTGGGTACCCTGGCTCTCTTTGATGTCTTTTGTCCCCTTTGCCTATTTTTCACGTCAAAAATAGAAATTTAAGCTTAAAGTGAGATATACACTATGGGTGTACTAAAAGTCCATATAAGAATACCATGATGTTAAGTGATCAAAACATGCATAAAACTATTCTTAGTGTATATGTAGCATGGGATTTCTCACATTCCCATTATTTTGGCGTGAAATTAAGAAAAACAAAAATTTTCATGGATCTTTTATGTGGTATTGATGATGTAGTATTGAAGTATTTTCCATTTTACCACCTCAAAGAGTTAATTTGAGCTTATTCACTCTATGGAGCTACCCTAGGTGAATTTTTGTGTAGAATCCAAATATGACCTCAAATCCATGGATTTACTTACCCAATAAAAAGGTACTCATCTTTTCTGAAATCAAAAATGATAAATTTTGGATATATGCATGACTTATGACGTATGCATAATTCAAAATTTATTCTTAAGATAATTGTGGCCTATTTGGGTATGTAAAATATACCTCAAGGCTCACAACTGTTGAGAGATTGGTGGAAGAAATTTGTCCAAGTTCTCCAACACTTATTGTCAATAAGAAAAAGAAAGCTTTGAAATTAGTGTTTCGAGGACCCACTATTCAGGACTCTGAAGGTGAATACCTCTTTTCAAATTTCTATGAAAAGAACTTTTGGTGTCCTGAAATCTTTTCATCTTCTAAATTATCACTACTACAAAAGGATCAAAATACTCTATCCAATCAGATGGAGTTGAACTCAGAGGTAGAGTTGATCCCTCCAAAGACAAAAGAAAGGGAAAAATTACCAGTGGAACAGCATCCACAAAAGGAAGTGCCTTATCCCAAAGGCAAGTCCCAGAAATTCCCATAATATCTGAGGCAGAGTTAGATCTAAGTATGAGTAACTCCAACAGATATAAATCAAACGCAGGGGGTTCAGATAGACATTTATATGAGCCAGTACAAACAGTACTACACAGTGTACAAAGACAAGGATTGGGAAATGTTGCCACAAATCCACCAAGGAGTGATGAACTCCTGGCACATCCTGAAAAACTCCTCAAAGAGGAGGAAATAGTGAGATACTCCAATAGATTGAATCCACTATCATCACAGCCTTGAATAAAAACAATAAAGGAGTACCATGACAAAAAGAGGGAGGCAAGCAAGGAAGAAGCCCCAGTAGCTTCTACCAGCAAGCCTCAAGCCAACCAAATTCCCCAAGAAGGGAAGAAGAACAAGAAAAAGAACTGGAGGAAACCATATTTCCCAAGCAAAAGAATTCCAAAAGTCTGAAAAGATGCCATGGACAATGTCCTCAACATGGCCAGAACCTTGATGGAATTCAAGGACAAGAAGGAACAAAGAATGAGACAACCTCATTTCCCCAAGAAATAACTCTGTCTCCTGATGTTTTAAATACTTTAACAGAAATTAAAAATAGTATTTTACCTCTTAAATAAATTAGAAATAGTTTATTATGGTTAGAAGAAATAAATAACAACCTCTCATCTTTAACAAAAATTGTTGTACAGAACAAAAAAAAATTCATAACCTTCAATTTATGTTTGAAAATAATAAATATCAACCTTTGATTGAAAATACTAAAGAATTAATACAAAGACAACAGGAATTGTATAAATACATAAAAGATATAAAAGAAAAAAATTTGACAATTAATTTTGATGTGAGTATTGATAATCTTATAGAAAAACTAAACAACTTAAGTATTTTTGTCGAAAAATTTGAAAAAAGAATTCATCACATCAAAAATTACTTCTAGGCCATGTAGAAAATAGTGATGAAGCAAGAATAACTCTTAAAGATAACATTTAAAGTGAAATACAACTTATTCCTAGAAAGGTGAATAAAATAAGTGAGGCTAACTTAAATATGCCAAATATAGAAACACAATTTTCTCATATAAGAAGTCCTGGTAAACCAAAAGAGGAAATAAACAATCCATTAATAACAGATTTGAGCCATCAAGAAAATAACAAAGTCTTAATGAAAGAAGAACCTCAATTAAAAGAATGGCCAAAATTTACAGTTAAAGGTGAATATTACTATATATCATTTATAAAAACAATTGAGATTTTACAAGAATATCAGGCCATACCAGATCAATTAACCAGTGCTATATTACATTCATTATTTGAAAAATCAGCAAAATGATGGTATTATGGCATAAGACAAAAAATGTGAGTGTTAGAGGTATTTTAATATACTCAAAAGACCACAAATAACAAAATAAGATTTAAATAGAAGAATTTTATTGATATTGATTTGAGCAAGCTATGATCCCCTATTTTAAATTACCATCCAGTTATTTCTATTATTCTTTCATAATTCCAGTTCAGCATAGCCCCCCAGCCATGAGTACAATATCCAAAGACATAAAGCTGTTCTCACCCCTACAGCAGGGCTCCTCTTGACCGCATGTGAGCCTTAGAGGTATTTTCATATACCCACAAGACCACAAATAACAAAATACAATATGAAGATAAATAAAATAAATTTATATTATCAGAATGAAAATTAAAATATAAATACAAATTTATATATAAAAATAAAAAATCTCACTATAATTTAAAATTAAAATTACATTAAATTTTGAAATTGTGAAAATGCATTTTTACTTGAAAAAATTAAGTAAAAATGAATTTTTAAGAAAATCAATTAAGTTAATATATTTTTGGAAAGAAGTTACATAAAATATATTCTTACTTTTTATCCAATAAATAAACTTAAGAAAATTACTTCACCATTGGATTCCTCATAAAATATAAGGTGGGGTGACCTCTGGGTAAAATTTCTGTAGCTCAACTCTAAATAAGCTTAAATGAACTTTTTAGTATTTTTTGTACAAAAGTTGAAAATCCTCAAAACCTCAACTTAATGCAGATCACATGTGGTTTTAACCATCAATTTATGTGTGAAAATTGGGGTGTTATGTGTAGCTTGGAAGTTATGAGGAATTGAAGTATTTTCAATTAAAATAGCAAAATGTCCGTGTGTATTACATAAGCAAACTGTAATCTTCATATGAGGTATTAATTATTACAGTGGTGTGCTGTAAAACTCAATTGAATTGTATGTGTAAATTACAAGTGAACTACATGATGAGGAATTAAAGAAAAGATGAATTGGAAAGATTAATTCTGGTGAGGAAAAGGTACTCTAGCTCCAAGGGTGAGGAAGACTCCCAAAGTCCTTGCTGACAGGTGTGGGATGTCAAAATCCACACAAAGGTTTATCACTTTTGGCCTGGAATTGAGTCAAAGGGTCTGTAACTCAATTGATGATGAGGTTTTCATACCAACCAGGCCAGTTTTAACTGTTGCCTGGAGGGTAAAACTACCCTTAAGTTAAAACAATCTTGGTAAAAACAGTTTTAACTGGTTTATACATCTCTTACCCAGATTAAGACTTGCTTTGAAGGCTCTAGACCAGGTATTACTATAGTAATGGCTGATTTAAAGGTCTAAAATGGCTAAAACCAGCCCTTTTTTGGTCTAAACCAGTGTTCAATGATTCCATAATTGGCTTTTCTGTTGTCAGAATGTTTTCCCAAACTGACAAGAGGAAATTTTACTTTGGGAGTAAGAAAATCGATGGTTATAAAAGAATGTCTTGTTTGCCCCACTTTTGTCTTCATGTTAGAATCTTTTCCTTTCATAATTAGCTTAAGAACTGTTAAACCAATCAATAAAATATTCCAACGTCCCTTTTGAAATAATTTTAAACCTTTCAACCACGTGAAAAATTATCATAATCATTTTTTGTAACTGTTATAATCATTTTTCCCCTTTGGAACACCCCAAAAGTGAATTAAAGCATCTTTCATCACTGTTAGCTTTGTCACTTTGTTTCCAAATTCACTCTGGTCTGTTTTGGGTGTGTTTTCTCTTTAGATATATTTTGTAAGACTTGGTTTGTAAATAATGGCTTGCAGCTCTTTGCTCAACTAATTCCAATTAAAATTGCTCTTGAAGAAATTTCTTTTGTAGCCTTAAATATCTCTTGTATAATATTTTATGATAAATTATTATTGTTGGTAAAACAATCAATCTTTATGATATTATTGTTTTATACTTATAAGGTTAAAAAAAGCAAAATTGGTGTTTTATCTCTTAAAAATACTATTTAATACTATTTTTAATCATTTCTTACCTTATATAAATTTTGAGGACAGGAAAAGTACTTCACTTTTAATCAAAGTTTCATATCCACACCTTACATTTGGGGGCCCAGCTGTGATATTGTACCTGTGACATAAGTTTTTACTCTTTTTTAAATTTTTTTCTTATATTGAAAAATTTAAAAACATATAAAAAATACTTATAATTTAAAAAATCCATAAAAAAAATCTTTTTTTCATATTATAAGGGAGGCTTTATTTTTTCATTTCTCTCTTTAAAAGATCTTTTTTACTCAATCAATTGGTTGTTTGATTAATTTTAGTGTTTGAAAACGTGGTAAGACAAGAAAATATTAAAACAGCCTCAACAGTAACAAGAATTATTCCTGCAAGTACTGTGAATTCTTACCATAATAGTACAGCTATTATAGCTCAGAATAATCAACCAGAACCAATTTGTTCTGAATTAATTAACTTTGATATTAGTAATACCCTTCAGAAGCCTGAGAATTTGGCAAATAGTAAGTTTTTTGACGTAAAATTACTACTTTAAGCTATTTAATCATAAAATATGCCTTCAAACAGATCAGGAGCCAGCTATAACCCCTCAAGCAGCTCCCAAAAAGGTCATAGACATAATTATGGCAGAAGCCAATCAGTTACAGAAGGACAAGGGTCAGTTGATGACCTCCAAATTAATAAATTATGTCATTCTGAAGGTGATAATACTATTTTAATTGCATACAGAGCTGACATCGCCACAAGAAGACTCACTGGACATATACAAAGCCAGCCAGAAGGCTTACAACAATGCATTGCAGCAGAAAGAGTACCAGATCCTTGCAGATCTGTGAAAAAACTGCATGAATCCTTACCTGACTGTGAGAAAATTTCTGGGCCATCCCAACACTTGCAAGTTACTCAATGGATGGCATACATTGATAGAAAAAAACAACATGATGCTTTTAACAGCCAAATGGCGGAAAAACAACCCTCTACCACCCAAGCAAGTTCCAAAAACAGCCCCAATATCCAGAAGCAGCAATTCCAACATGAAAAAGAAGCCCCAAGCTCAAAACAAGGGAAAAGGCAAGGCACCAGCCATAAACCCTTACAGCCAGGCCTCCAAGATCCCAGAGATTCAGCAGGATTACATGGAAAATGTATTTCAGATGGCCAGAACAATGATGGAATTACAGAAAAAGGAGGAAGCCAGATCAAAATATCAGAAATGATTTCTGCCTTTTTTGATTCTATCCCAGAGTTGTATGAAGCTATAAATGATGTAAAAGCTCATATTTCTGATAAAAATTCATCCATTTGTAACATTCTTAAAACAAAAAACTTAAGTCTGAGCCAAATAAATGAAACACTTATGTCTTTTGAAAAAGGTTTAAGAGAAATTCAAACGTCCAATAAGGACAATTCATTTGGAAATAAATTAAATGAACAATATGCCATTATTAAAGAATTTACAGATGAATATTCTGAATTCAATATTGATGAAATAATTGAAAAAAGAATAAAACAAGCCATAGGTACTATCAAAGAATAGAATAAAAGTGTTCTTGAGAATATTTCAAAATGATTTACTGAAGTGAAGACATATAATATTGCCTTGAAAAAGAGTTTTGACAGCTCACAAGAGGAAATATCAAAATTAACAATGAAGTTGAATAAGATCACCTCTGATAATAATATACAAACAGAACTATGGCAAGAATTGACACTAACAGAAGATAATCATAAAACTAATGTAATAAATTCAATACAAAGTTTACAAGATGAATTCAGAAATTCCCAAAGTTGTAACAATAGTAAAATGAATTATATTGAACAATTACTTCACACCTTACCAAGAATGTCTACACCTTTGAATCAGAATGTGGGCACAGGAATTCCAAATCCACAAGTATTTGGGGTTGAAAACTCACAGTTAAAAAATGAATTTTACACTTCTTTTCATAACTTGGAACCATCAATGGGCCAAGAGCTCCTGAAAGAAGTACCAAAACTTAAAGAATGGCCTCACTGCAATGGTGAAGGAGAATAGGACCATATGGAATTCATCAGAGGTATTGACATGATTGAAGAAGGTTTTGAATTACCAGAAAGATTGGTAACAGCAAGATTTAACACCTTTTTTACCACATCAGCTCACAGATGGTATATCAGATTAAGACAAGCACTTGGACACCAAAGTTGGACTTGGTGGAAAACCCAAATCATCAAAAAAATGGGTCAATGATGCTTGGAGGTTTAAAGTGGAAACAGCCTTTGAATCTTCCAAATTTAGTGCTGATAAATACAAACCTTTACCATGGTTTTGCCAACAGAAAAACGGATTAACAGCATGGTATCCTGACATGTCAGAATTCCTGATCCACAGAAAGATTCTGACACAATGTGGAGGTGACTTAGAGCATGCTGTCAAAAGCAGGACTACTGAAGAATCTACAGCAGAAGATATTATTAATATATTAGAAGAAGTAACCACCAGAACCAGGATTGGTTCTATTATGGTGAGTCTCAAAACAAGGCTTAATACACCTAGGAAAGATACTGTGGACAAAAATACCAAAGAAAATTATAATAATGTTAAATATAAATCTGAAGATATAATCAGAAAGTGCCATATTTTCCAAAGCACCACCCACTTAGCCAATACATTTCCAAAGAGGGGGAAAAGCAATGAAATTGAAATTGAAGAAGAACCTGATGTTGAAAAAGATGATAATATAATTGAAAACAATTCAAATGATAAGTCATCAATATTTTCTAAATATTCAAAAGATGCAGAGAATATAAATTCCACTTTTGACATCATGGAATCTTCTTCCCACTTGCCACAATTAAGCAAAGGTCAACTTGATTTGTCAAAATTTCAAGATGCACAACTTATGAAGACCAAACCAAACAGGGGAAAAGGTTATACAGCTGGTAACTCCTGTATAACAGAAGTGGTAATTGACAATAAACCCACTAAACTTTCACTTGACCCAGGAGAATTCTGCTCTTGTGTTGGCAAATCTTTTCTTAAAACTTGTGCACCAAATTTTGAAGACCAATTGTTACCAATTGATGGCATAAAATTCAATAGTGCAAGTAATCCAATGAAAGCATTGGAACTCTTTGAGACTAATGTTATATTTCCACATATTAATGAAAATTTAAGAATGACTGTTGAATTTGTTGTTTCCAAAAATTGCTTTAGTATCCATTTTTTATTTGGAAATGACCATTTGATCATGTATGGAATAGACTTACATAACAACAAAGACAGATACATTACTATTGGAGACAATAACCATCAAAAATTTTCCTTTTTACCATTTAAAAGACAAATTACAGTGAGTAAAGTAGCACCAGTCAGCTTAGAGCTGGAAAGATTCAAATCTGAACAGTCAAATGAAGCTGAAATCAGCCTTCATCTTACTTATAGTCAGGAAAATGAACTTTCTTCCCATTTATATGACCACAAAGAAACATTTGCATCAGACAAAAAACCTTTGGGGGCAATCATTTTTCATGAAGTTGACATTGTCCTTAATATTGAGAGACCTTATCCACCACTCTTAAGAAGACCCGTATATCCACTAATTACTATATCAAGAGAAGCTCTAGAGATTCATGTTAAAGAACTTCTAGACCTTGGTGTAATAATAAAGGTTGGCCATAATGAGGAATTGGAAATACCTACACCAGTAATAGTAGCATGGCATAATGGAAAATCTAGAATGGTTGGGGACTTGAGAGCTCTCAACACTTGCACTGTTCCAGAGAGGTACCCAATACCAAAAATCCAAATTTGCCTTACCCAGATATCTCAAGAAGCTTATGTAACCACTATGGATGCCCTTAAAGGATTTTGTCAGAATGTAGTGACACAAAGGGCAAGATGATACTTGAGAATTATTGTTCATTGTGGAGTATATGAGTATTGGAGGATGCCTTTTGGTATCCAGAATGCACGTTCAAGCTTCCAAAGAATGATGAATGAAATCTTCCCTGAAGAACTTCAGAAGGATGGTTAATCATTTACCTTGATGATATTATTGTCTGTTCTAAAACATGGGAAGAACATATGTACCAATTATCCAGAGCTTTTACAAAAATCCAATCTGTCAACATTAAAATTTGGTTAAATAAATTCCATTTTGGATTGAAACAACTCAAAGCACTGGGACATTTAGTATCTGGTTTATCCCTTGGAATTGACAAAAACAAGGTTGCAGCAGTATTGCTGAAACCCATGCCTCAGAACAAGAAAGATATTCAGTCATTTCTGGGGTTTTCAGTATATTACAGGCAACATATTAAAGATTTTGCATTCATAGCAAGACCTCTTCATGAATTATGAGACAAAAACACAGTATTTGAAAAGACTGTTTACAGATTCAAAGCTTTTGAATATTTTAGACAGTCCTTGACCACTGCTCCACTCTTACTGATACCAGACTTTAAGCTGCCTTTCAAGATTTATATTGATGCATCAGAAGCTGTGCTTGGTTCTGCCCTTCATCAAATCCAGATTATCAATGATAAACCTGGGGAAGGACCCATCTGCTTCATATCCAGGAACATCAAACCAACTGAAGCCAGATATGGAGCCAGTGAAATGGAGTGCGTATGCCTTGTCTGGGCCTTGGAAAAGCTAAATTACTTGCTGGAAGGATGTGTTTTTGAAGTAATAACAGATTGTACCACTATCAAATCACTTTCAAACATGAAGACACCTAACAGGCATATGATCAGATGGCAAGTAGCCATACAAGAGTATAGGGGCAATATGACCATTGTTCATAAAGATGGGAACATTCTGTCACAGCCAAGGAGGCAGGGGCATTACCAATCATCTTCAACAATCATTACCTCAGTGGTACCCTTCAAAACCCAATCAGAAACAATCATTATTTCACGGATACCCTTCAAAACCCAATCAGAAAGGGGGTTTCATTCTACATTCTCCAAATACAGATTCAGACCTCAATACAGTTTCATACAGGCAAGACCCAAATACAGGATTCACCAAATACAGGCCTTTCATCAATACAGGCGCAAATACCTGTATTGACTATATAACCTGTATTGGATTCACCAATACAGGATTCAATCCCACATACAACTTTTTCCAGCATACAGGCCAGTATCTCAACACTCAAACTCCAAGGCTGGTATTTCTCACATATACCAGCCCCTCTTCATCTGCCTGGGGGTTTTTCCCCCAGTTAATTAAAATATTGGATTTATTATTTAATATTATTTTATTTCTCATTAAGAAATATTATTTTATTATTTATTAAGTTAGTCTTTGCCTTCCCTCACCTGTTCAGTAGAGTCCTGGTGGCCATATCCTTTATTAATCCTTTTCTCTTTTCTGAACAGGTTGAAACAGTGGTACAGGATTATTTGTGGTTGGCTCTTTATTATTGATTTTGTTTTTTCTCTTATATCTTTTTATACTTATCATTCTATGACTAGAAATTTACCCTCTTACTCCATTACTCTTATCATTTGAGTATTTCCTTTTGAGCCCTCCATAAGTAAGTCTGTTCACTGAGTGCCAGGCCCTCTTCATTTAGAAGAGCCCCTGTGACATTATTTTAATTAACTCATATTTGATTCTTTCTTTTCATTCCTTTGTATTCATTTCTCTCATTCTTGAATTATGGTTTTTTCATGAGATTATGATTTTTATGATTTTTTCTCTGTCATCAATTTTCATCTCATTCATTTTATTCAAATGAAAATTGATTCTCTTTCTCATTTCAAAGTTTTGCTGACAATTTCATTCTCTCTTAATTCTCAATCAAATTTCATTTTCATTTTCTGTCTGAATTCAGGTTTTTATCAGGTTTAATTGATTGGAATTTGGGATTAATTGATTTATCGTTTCAGGAGTTATTGAATTGGGGTTATCATTGGTTGATTTTGAAATTTCTCAAGATTTATTGATTTATTGATTGATTGCTCAAGAAATTGACTCACCTCAAGACTCTGATTTGATTTAATTGATTGATCTGATTTGATTCCTCAAGATAGCTGATTTATCCTCAAGATTTGATTTAATTGATTGATTTGAATTTGATTCCTCAAGAAAATTGAATTGATTTTTGAATATATTGATTGAATTCCTCAAGACTTAATTAATTTGATTTTGATTGACTTGATTTGACTTATTGATTGAAATTGATTATTCATAAGAATTTGACTTTGTCATCTTCACTCTTCAAAATTTATTCATATTCATTCACTTCAAGATTATTGATTGATTTCTCAAGTTCATCAAGATTTTCATTTGATTGTGTTGGTCAAGCCTTCTTTTATTCAAAGTATCATCAAGTTTTTATTCATTCTTCTTTCATAATGCCAGTTCAGCATAGCCCTCCAGCCAAGAATACAAGATCTCAAAGACATCAAGCTGTTCTCACTCCTACAGCAAGGGCTCCTCTTGACCGCACACCATCAGTTCATCAACTGAGTGCAAACTTGGACAGAGGACCACCAATGGAAGGAGCAGCACACTCCAGAAGAGGAGGTGTGAAGTCTAGAAGATCAAGATCATTCTCTGGACTATTGGGTGGCTATCCAAGCATTTCTCAAGGGCCTAGAAGCAGATTAGGGGAAGCTGAAGATGAAGAGGGGGAGGAGTCTGTGGAAGAGGAGGAGTATGAAGAGACTGAAGTTGCAGCTCCTTGGCAGGTGCTCCTGAGGCTTCTGAAGCTCCAATTCTAGCCCTTTCTAATCAACCTCTTGTCTCTCAAGCTGAACCAAATTTTCTCAAAATGATGGAGCAAATGACTCAATTTATGGGACAGCTCACTCAAGCAGTTGCCCCAAGGGACACTTCAAAAGCCCCTGCATTCAAGACTCCATCAATGAAGGCACCTGATTCTTTTGATGGTACTAAAGCTCATAAATTGAGAGGATTCATTCAATCCTGTCAATTAATCTTTCATAATTACCCAGCAAACTTCTTCTCTGACAGGAAGAAGGTGCTCTATTCAACTTCTTTTCTTACTGGTAGAGCTGGCAAATGGATTGAACCTTACCTCTCAAATATCTCCAATGAAGACCCATCTTATCTCCTCAATAACTGGCAGTTATTTGAAACCCAGTTATTCACTCTGTTTGGTGATCCCAATGAAGTCAGAAAAGCTGAACAAGAGTTGGACAATTTGAGGATGAGGGAAAGTGGTCAATTTTCTTTGTACATAGCTGATTTTAGAAGTTTAATTTCAAGAATTGGAGACTTGGGGGAAAGGGCCTATATTCATGTGTATAGGAGAGGCTTGGCATCAAGGTTGTTGGACCAATTGGCTTCTCACCCTGGAACTTTTGATAGTCTTCAAGAACTCATGGACATCACCTTGGAATTAGATACCAGGTACCATGAAAGGCAGAAGGAAAAGGGTAGCCATCAAGAGAAGAAGCCTCCAATCAATGAATCCAAATCCTCCAAGCCCCCTAAAAGTTCATCATCAAAGAAGCCTTATCACAAGAAGAATAAGAAGGGGAAGAATCTTCAAGTGTCCAAAGACAAGCCTCATGCTGCTCTCCTCAATAAGGACAATAAATTAATTGGTTCTGAAAAGGAGAGGAGGATTAAAGAAGGCTTGTGCAATTATTGTGGTGGTAAACACCCATTTGAAAAATGCTTCAAGAGGCCTGAGAATAGGCAAGGGTCATCAAAAGGCTTCCCTAGCAAGCAGGGAAAAGCCTGAGTGGGAATCATGATGTGTTCAATGGTTCTCACTTATTTCCTTCAAGAGCACAATTGTGCACTCTGAATACTAGTGTCAAGAAATCTTTAAAATTTCTTATTTTTTCTTCAATCGCTGATATTTTTTATAGTATTCTCATTGATTCTGGTGCTACAAACTCCTTTATTGCAAAGAATTTTGTTCTAAAGTACTCTTTGACCATGTCAGAGCTCCCTGAAAAGATTCCTCTTTTCATCCTGGATTCCAGTGAATCCACTTCCTTGTGCATCACCCATTATACCAAGTGGATTGTTGATTTACCTTCCTTCCCAAGCTTTGAATGGGATTTCTTTATCATAGATTCACCCAAGGGAGAAGACCTAATATTGGGCTATGATTTTCTTTACCATTTTAATCCCATTATTGATTGGAAAAATGGATTGATCACCTATGATTCTAGTCATAAGGATTCTAGTGGTATTATTTCTTCTACCAGTAATGACTTTTCCACTGCTGTCAACAGTGTTGCTCTGGTTGGTGAACTTAAGACACCTTCCTTTCCTCCTTCTGTCCATAACACCTCCATTTTTCCCTCTCAGTCATTACTTCCATTAAGAGATGAAGTCTTCAAAGAGATAAAAGATTTTGGAAAAGATGTTGCTATATCTTCACTTCATCTCTTTCAAGGGGATATGGACCTTCCTCCTTTATCTTTTCATGCCTCCCTGGAGGAGCAGTGGGATGAGGAGGAAGAGCCAGAAGAGGTTGAAACTGTGTTGAGGTTAGTCCCTCCTGCTTATCACCACTATCTGGATGTATTCTCCAAGGTGAAAGCAGAGAAACGTCCTCCACACCGCGCCTGTGATCACCATATCAAATTGGAGGGTCTTCTACCTCCAGTTGGTGTTATCTACTCTTTATCAAAGAATGAGTCAGAAACACTGTGGACCTACATTTTAGAGAATGTAGAGAAAGGTTTCATTAGACCAAGCTCCTCCTCAACAGGAGCACCTGTCCTTTTTGTTAAGAAAAAGGATGGTGGTCTTTGTTTGTGTGTTGACTACCGCAAACTTAATGCTGTCACTAGGAAGAACAGGTATCCTGTTCCTCCAATGAATCAGCTTCTTACCGTATTCAACGGTGCTACTATCTTCTCCAAGATAGATCTGCGTGGTGCTTATAATCTCCTGAGAATTAAAGAGGGGGATGAGCATTTAACTGCCTTTAGAACCAAATATGGTAGTTATGAGTATTTGGTTATGCCATTTGGCTTAACCAATGATCCAGCTTCATTCCAAAATATTGTGAATGATATCTTTGCAGGTTATTTGGATGTTTTTGTTGTAGTGTACTTAGATGATATTATGGTCTTCTCTAGCTCTTTGGATGAACATGTTAAACATGTGGCCTCTGTTCACCAAAGACTGAGAGACAATAATTTGTTTGCTAAAGGCTCAAAGTGTGTATTTCATGCCTCAAGTGTGGAATACTTGGGCTATGTTGTTTCAAGTGATGGCCTCAAGATGGATTCTTCAAAGGTTCAACAAATCCTCAATTGGCCTCAGCCAAGAACATCAAGGCCCTTCAATCCTTTCTTGGCTTTGCCAACTTTTATTGTTGTTTCATTAAAAATTATTCCAAAAAAATCTCTGCTCTCACTTCCCTCCTTAAAAACAATTCTCCCTTTATCTTCAATGAGGAAGCTCTTAGTCAGTCTCAAATACTCACAGAAGCTTTCACCACTTCTCCTATTCTCTCTCACTTTAATCATTCTCCACCAACCATTGTAGAGACTGATGCTTCTGATTATGCCTTAGGTGCTGTACTGAGTCAGGTGAATGACTCAGGAAAGCATCCCATTGCATTTGATAGTCGCAAGCTCTTACCAGCTGAGCTCAACTATGAAATCCATGACAAGGAACTCCTTGGCATAGTTTGGGCTCTCAAGCGCTGGAGAGCTTTTCTCCTTTCTCTTTCTGATTCTTTTGAGGTCTTGAAAGACCATTGTTCCCTTCAGTATTTTATGTCCTCTAAAGTCCTTACTCGTCGTCAAGCCCGTTGGGCAGAATTTCTATCTGAATTCCACTTTATCATCACTTACCGCCCAGGCAGGCTGGCCACTTTACCAGATGCCTTGTCACGTCGGGACAACGTGTACCCAGAGAGGGGGGTGGATTTCATCAGCAAGAATCCTCAAAATTTTCATCAAGTTCTCAAGAAAAATGAAATTCAAGAGTCAAGATTCTTTTCAATAAAAGTTGATATTTTTTCAGATGTAGTTGATCAAATTCAAAGACAAGTATGGCAAGACAAAGATTATAAGGAAATCCTCAACAAATTAGCAAGAGGAGAATCAGTACCAGACTATTCTCTTGAACCTCAAGCAAAATTATTATTGTTCAAAGATAGAGTAGTCATTCCAAGCAATCGTGAAATTCAATTGGACATTCTTCAAAAGCATCATGATTCACCGTTGGCTGGCCATCCTGGCCAGGAGGAGACCCTCAAGCTAATAAAGAGGGATTTTTTTTGGGCTGGCATGAATCAAATCATCAAGGAATATGTGTCCTCATGTCAGCAATGTTAAAGAAACAAGAACATCCACCATAAGAAGTTTGGATTACTCAAGCCTCTTCAAATTCCATCTGGTCCTTGGAATTATTTATCAATGGGCTTTATCACCCAATTGCCCTTGTCAAGCAACTTTGATTCAATTTCAGTAGTTGTAGACAGATTTTCAAAAATGGCAATATTTATTCCAACTTATTCAACAATCACTGCTTTGGACTTAGCTCAAATATTCATTAATCATGTCTTTTCCAAACATGGTCTTCCAATCAGTATTGTTAGTGATAGAGGTTCATTATTTGTTTCATCATTTTGGATTCAATTGTGTCAGCAGCTCAAGATATCAAGAGATCTTTCAACTGCCTTTCACCCTGAAACATATGGACAGACAGAGAGGGTAAATCAGATTGTAGAACAGTATCTTTGGATGTATGTCAGTTACCATCAAGATGACTGGCATACCTGGCTCCCTCTGGCTGAATTTGCCTATAATAATGCAGAACATTCATCAACAAAAAAGTCTCCATTTTTCCCTATTTATGGAAGAAATCCCAGCTTTGATTCAATTCACATTTCTCAAGATACACCTGCTGGAAAGTTATCATCAAAACTCCAATCAGTACAGCAAGTTGTCAAAGAAGAATTAGAGTAAGCAATAAAGCATTTTAAGAAGTATGCAGATAAAAATAGAGCAATTCCACCTGATTTCCAACCTGGGGACAAAGTATGGCTAGCTTCCAAGAACATCAAGACAACAAGACCCACCAAAAAGCTTTCAGAAAGATGGCTGGGGCCCTTTGAAGTTCTCAAGAAGATTGGCAGCCATGCATATCACCTCAAGTTGCCTCAACAATGGAAGTCAGTTCACCCTGTTTTCCATGTGTCCTTATTAGAACCAGTGAAGCAATCAACTATCCCAAATTGACACCAATTGCCACCACCTCCAGTAATAGTGGAAGAGCAAGAAGAATCCGAAGTGGCTCAGGTTCTGGACTCAAAACTCAAGAGAGGTTCATGATGGTATTTAGTGGAGTGGAAAGGATTCAATGAAGACCCAGAAAGAACAACTTGGGAACCAGCTTCCAACCTTACCAACTCCCCAGACCTTGTCAAGGATTTTCACACTTTGTATCCAGACAAGCCTGGTCCAAATGCCTCAAGAGTTTGATTTATGGTGCTT
The DNA here is from genome assembly GCA_023105745.1 of Austropuccinia psidii. Classification (NCBI taxonomy): domain Eukaryota; kingdom Fungi; phylum Basidiomycota; class Pucciniomycetes; order Pucciniales; family Sphaerophragmiaceae; genus Austropuccinia; species Austropuccinia psidii. The sequence goes on from JALGQZ010000012.1 coordinate 36,375,973, forward strand.
GGGGGGGATTGGAGTTTATGAAAGTAAGTTTCTCTCCTGGCATGCACCTCTAAGGGGGTATTCTGCCCAAATTTTCTGTAAGCATCACCTTGGCCACTTTTTGAGCACTTGTCAATTTTTTGGACAGGTTCAGAAGGCCTTGCAACATCATACCCTCAAGATTGGACCTTTCATCAAGATATGGACCAATCTTTTCTCTTATTTTCTTCTCTTTCTTTAATAATGCCATAAATTATCTTTCAAGACATTCATTACCAAAATTCATGTTATGGCATAATTTCTTTCTCATTTATGGTGCTTGGTGGGGAGTGGAAGTTATGAAAGTAAGTTCCATCTCCTGGTATGCATCCCTGAGGGGTCTACTTCTTTTAAAACATTACCTTGGCCATGCTGTGAGCATCAAATGCTTGATTTTATCTTTCAGAACCTTTTGGCCAAAATCAAGCAACTCACCACAAGAAGGACAACCCTCAGGCATTTCTTATTTCTTTCTTTACTCTCTTTTTCTCTTAATTCTGTTCATTTTTATTTTTTTATTTCATTTCCTTTTACTTGTATCTTTTATTTTTATTTTTTATTTTTATTTTTATTTCTTAGTTTCAAAGGAGTAGTCATCACTCCCATATCACGTTTGGGGAGTCAATTCATTCAATAATCAAAGAGCAAAACACTAGTAATGGTAAAGACCACCTACAGATAACCCTCATCAAAACTTCTTCAAGCCAGCCTTAAACTCATTCCTTCAGATCAAAATTGAAAGCCAAAACCCAATCAGCAAGGCATCTATGGCAATTGACTATTCAAGGAGGAGATAAAAAGAAAGACATTCAGGAAGAAATCAAGATCAAAAGGAAAACCCTGCTTCAAATGGCCCAATTGGCCAATCTCATGAATTTATGCACTTTGGCACAAATGGCCATATCAAACCTCAAAACTTCAAAATAGCTCAGTTTTATCATTTTTCATCAAAATATGCTTAATTAGGCATATTGGAAAATTTACGCATTTTGCGCAAAAGGCCTGTTTATCTTGTCAAAAGTCTTCAAAAGGCCTTTTTGGCCATTTTCATCATAATTGTGCATTTGCGCACTTTGCGCATATTTGCGCATTTTGCGCAAAATGGCCAGAACACCTTAGAGGCCATTTTTCCATCATTTATCAACCTTTTCATTTTTTTCACCAATATATATGCCATTATGGCATATATGTGCATTTGCGCATTTTGCGCAAAAATGCACAAAATGGCCAAAACACCCTATAAGGCAAATTTTTCATCATAAATCAAGTTTTTTCAATTTTTTCACCATTATATGCCATTATGGCATATATGCGCATTTGTGCAAATTTTGTGCATTTTGTGCATTTTTGTGCATTTTTGTGCATTTTGCACATTTTTGCGCAAATTGGCCAAAATCCCCTTTAATCACAAAATCAAGGATTTTGGCCAGGATTTCTGAAATGGTCCAAAACCTCAAGTATTGGCCACTTCATGCCAACACTGTCAAGTTTCAAAATTATGATGAAATCAGGTGTTCTTCGGACATAAACCCAGGTCACCCCCTTTTCAAAAGCCATGAGGACTCAAGAAAAGTTTAGTGAAGACACTCAAGACAAGAATGAACATTATTTTAGAAGAATGAAGGCATTTTGAAGGAAAAGAGGGAATTCAGAATCAAGATCAAGGGGAAGATACCTACAAGTGATTAAATGAAGATTTTGTTTGAGTATCGATTGTAGAAGAAAGTTTAATGTGATACATTTAAGGAATTTGGGAAAGAACTGTATGGATTGATTGCAAGCTCATCAAGACTCACTATACTCATGGTGCTCAGAGCTCACCACTTTCAAAAGGGGGATAATGTCACAGCCAAGGAGGCAGGGGCATTACCAATCATCTTCAACAATCATTACCTCAGTGGTACCCTTCAAAACCCAATCAGCAACAATCATTATTTCATGGATACCCTTCAAAACCCAATCAGCAAGGGGGTTTCATTCTACGGTCTCCAAATACAGTTTCAGACCTCAATACAGTTTCATACAGGCAAGACCCAAATACAGGATTCACCAAATACAGGCCTTTCATCAATACAGGCACAAATACCTGTATTGACTGTATAACCTGTATTGGATTCACCAATACAGGATTGAATCCCACATACAACTTCTTCCAGCATACAGGCCAGTATCTCAACACTCAAACTCCAAGGCTGGTATTTCTCACATATACCAGCCCCTCTTCATCTGCCTGGGGGTTTTTCCCCCAGTTAATTAAAATATTGGATTTATTATTTAATATTATTTTATTTCTCATTAAGAAATATTATTTTATTATTTATTAAGTTAGTCTTTGCCTTCCCTCACCTGTTCAGTAGAGTCCTGGTGGCCATATCCTTTATTAATCCTTTTCTCTTTTCTGAACAGGTTGAAACAGTGGTACAGGATTATTTGTGGTTGGCTCTTTATTATTGCTTTTTTTTTCTCTTATATCTTTTTATACTTATTATTCTATGACTAGGAATTTACCCTCTTACTCCATTACTCTTATCATTTGAGTATTTCCTTTTGAGCCCTCCATAAGTAAGTCTGTTCACTGAGTGCCAGGCCCTCTTCACTTGGAAGAGCCCCTGTGACACATTCATAAAAATGAAGATGGACTGAGCAAATGGCCACTACCAGATAATATTGATAATCCTGCTTATGTTCCAGAGCAAGCTTCCCCACAAATCCCCATAGAAGGAATCAGTGTTACAGAGCTGAACAACCCCTTCTTTTATGAGGTAAGAAACAGTTATACTCAGGATCAAAATTGTAGCATTTTATGCCAATTACTTACCAAGGACTACAAAGACAATTCTTTGATACATGCCCTAGATGAGATATCTAGAAAATCATATGATGAAGGAATATTCCACTTACTGGATGGTATAATTTACCACAGAACTAAGCATACATGTGTGATGACAGTTGTGGACAGGTCCTTAATCAATCTTGTACTTACAGAATGCCATGACAGCCCTTTCTCAGGACATCTGTCTGAGGGCAAAACAAGAGAAAAAATAAAAACCTGCATATGGTGGACAATTTGACAGGAAGATGTTGCAGAGTATTGCAAAACCTGTGACTGATGTCAAAAAGTGAATAAATCCACTGGCAAAAGACTTGGAAATATGATCAAGATCCAAGGACCCCGCAGACCTTGAGAAATTGTCCATATGGATTGGGTAACTTGCCTGCCACCAGGGGGTGACAGAATTTATAATGCTTGCCTATTGATTGTTGACAGATTTAGTAATACTCCAATATTTCTACCATGTCATGAGGATGATACACCTCTTCTGATATGGAATAGAGTAGTATCATGGACTGGCATATTCACAAAAATCATTAATGACAGAGATACCAAATTCCCACAAGCTGATGGTTTGGCTGAAAGGATGATCCAGACCTTAGAAGATGTGGTAAGAAAGGTTTGTGCATATGGCCTTTAATTTAAATATTTTTTATTGATTTACCCATAATTGGTGTACCCTTTTACCAACACTAGAATTGGCATATAAGACATCTATTCATGCCAGTACCAATCAAACTCCTGCTACTCTAGAAAAAGAATGGAATACCAAATAACCTCAAGATTCCTTGAGGAAACAATTGGTTGAAATACCTCCTACATCGGCTAGCTTGGAAGGAATGCTAGACAAAGCAAGATAACATGCATTGAGGTGCAGGGAAGACTCTTTTGCACATGCTAAGGACAAATGGGCCAAATCACATTCCACTCCAGATTTCAAAGTGGGGGACTTAGTACTTGTATACAACACTAACTTCAATAACATCAAAGGATTTAAAAAGCTCAAAGATTCCTTTTCAGGACCTTTTGTCATTAAGGACCTCCATGGAGAAAATTCTGTTGAATAAGAACTATCTGAAGAACTTAGCAATAAGCATCCTACATTTCCTGTGAGCTTGATAAAGCCATATGAATCTAGTGATGCTGAAACATATCCTTTGAGGAATAAAGTTCCCCAAGCTATACCTCATATTCAATCATCTTGAATTAAGAATATTACCAGAGTTCTCAAAGAAAAAAAGGTGAAAGCCAATAAAGTAAGGGAATACCTTGTTAGGTACAGTGACCCTGCTTGTGAAGATGAATATTTAGTAGGAAAGGACATACCTGAAGCTACTCAACTTCTCAGAAAGTTTGGAAACACTAGAAATAATAATATTACAAAGTAATATTCTTTTTTAGGGGGAGGGAATGTGAGCCATAGAGGTATTTTCATATGTCCAAAAAACCACAAATAACAAAATAAGATATAAGTATCAATAAAATAAATTTATTTATATTGTCAAAATAAAAAACACAATATAAATATAAATTTAAATATAAAAATGAAAAATCTAATCAAATTTTAAAATAAAAATTACATCAAATTTTGAAATTGTGAAAATACATTTTTGCTTGAAAAAAATAAGTAAAAATGAATTTTTAATAAAATCAATGAAATTAATATATTTTTTGTAAAAGGTTACATAAAATATATTATAGCTTTTTATCTAATAAATAAACTTAAGAAAATGACTTCACCATTGGATTCTGCATAAAAAATAAGGTGGGGTCACCGCTGGGTAAAATTTCTGTAACTCAACTCTAAATAAGCTTAAATTAAGTTTTTAGTATTTTCTGTACAAAAGTTGAAAATCTTCAAAACCTTGCTTTAAATAAGACCACATTTGGTGTTAACCATCAATTTTTGTGTTAAAATTGAGGTGTTGTGTGTACTTTAGAAGCTATGAGGAATTGAAGTATTTTCAATTGAAATGTCAAAATGTGCGCATGTATTACATAAGTTAGCTGCAATCTATATATGAGGTATCAATTATTACAGTTTTGTACTTTAAAACTAAATACAATTGTATGTGCAAATTATGAGTGTATTACATGATGAGGAATTAAAGAAAAAAAATTGGAAAGAGTAATTCTGGGGAGGGAAAGGTACTCTAGCTCCAAGGGGGAGCCGGACCCCCAAAATCCTTGCTGACAGGAATGGGATGTCAAATTCCACCCAAAGGCTCATCACTTTTGGCCTGGAATTGAGTCACAGGGTCTGTGACTCAATTGATGATGAGGTTTTCATACCAACCAGGGCACTTTTAACCGTTGCCAAGAGGGTAAAACTACCCTTAAGCTAAAACAATCTTATTAAAACCAGTTTTAACTGTTTTAAATGTCTCTTACACACATTCTGACATGTTTTGAAGGCTCTAGACCAGGTATTGCTATAGTAATGGCTGATCTAAGGGTCTACAATGGCTAAAAATAGCAAGAAATGGCTTAAACCAGCCCTTTTTTGGTCTACACCAGGGTTCAATGATGCCATAATTGGCTTTTCTGTTGTCAAAGTTTTTTCCACGAATGAAAAGAGTAAATTTTAATCTTTGAGTAAGAAAATTGATGGCTATAAAAGAATGTCTTCTTTGCCCCACTTTTCTCTTCATGTTAGAATCTTTTCCTTTTATGATTAGTTTAAACACTGTTAAACCAATCAATAAAAGATTCCAACCACTCTTTTTAAATCATTTAAACCTATTGACCATGTGAAAAAATCATTATAATTGTTTTTTCACTCTGGTCTCTTTTGGGCATGTTTCTTGTTTAAATATCTTTTTAAAGACTTTGTTTTTTTATCAATTTCCTGTAGTTCTTTGCTCAATTAATTCCAATTGAAATTGCTCTTGAAGAAATTTCTTTTTCAGCCTTAAATATCTCTTGCAAAGTATTTTTGGATACATTTTTATTGTTGGTAAGACAATAAATCTTTAAAATATTATTTTTTTATACTTATAAAGTCAAAAACAATAAGATTGGTGTGTTTTCTCTTAAAAATACTATTTCATACTATTTTTAATCATTTCTTACCTTATACAAATTTTGAGGACAGGAAAAGTGCTTGATTTTTAATCAAAGTTTCATATCCACACCTTACAAAAAAAATGCAAGAATACCTGGTCTTGGTGGAAAAATGAAATAATCACAAAGTGGGCAAATGATTCCTGGATATACAAGATAGAAAATTCATTTGAAATTTCCTTCTTTGACCCAGATAAGGATAAACCTTTCACTTTGTTCTTAAAGCAAGCTGAAAAATCAAGTGCACTGTATCCAGAAATGTCAGAGAAAATGGTGCATATGAAAATACTAAAGAAGTTTGGATGGCAACTGGAATATGCCCTAAGAAGCAGGTGTATAGATCCACACTCCACAGAAGAGTATATCAATGCACTAGGAGAAAAAGTAACAAGAATAAAAATTGGCATGACATGAAAAAAAATTGACATTAAAAGTCCAAATAAGCCATTTATTGAGAAAGATAAACCAAAAGAATGTTTTAAACCCAATACACCCAACACTAGTGAGCAAGGAAAATGCCATAAATGTGGATGTATTGGACACTTGGCCAAAACTTGCCTCAAAAAGGCAAAAATCAATGAAATTGTTGAAACAGAAGATGACAATGCCAAAGAAGATGAATCTGAGCCTGAAAAAGACACTGAATTTTAAGAAACCTCCAAAAGTGATGAAGTTAATATAATTAATGCACAAATTAATGATATTTATTTAACATATGAAGTACTAGATGTAAATTCAAGCTTACCAAAAGTTGGAACATCTGATAAACGCCCCAAAAAATAAAAGATGCCAAGCTGTATAGAACCAAACCGGTAAAAGGAATGGGATATACAGCTGAAAAAGCAAGTATAAGTATTTTCATAGTTGAAAAACAGGAGGCAAAAGCCAGCTTAGATATAGGGTCATACTGTACCTGTTGTGGTAATGATTACTTAAAAACAATTAGACCAGAGTGGGAAGAAAAAATTGAAGGACTTTTTGTTATTAAGGCCCTCCATGCAAAAAATGAAATAGAAGTAGAGTTATCCAAGGAACTTAGCAATAAGCATCCTACATTTGCAGTAACATTGATAAAACCATATAAATCTAGTTATGTGGAAAGGTTTTCTTTGAGAAATAAATTTCCACAGCATATAGCTCCTTTTGAATCATTTGGTACTAGGAAAATTGCCAAAGTTCTCAAAGAAAGGAAGTTAAGAGCCAAAAAAGTAGGGGAATGCCTTGTTTGGTGCAGTGCCCCAGCTTGTGAAGATGAATGGTTAGCACAAAATTACATACCTTAATCTTCCAAACTTCTTGGAAGGTTCAAGAATACTAGAAATAACAATATTACAAAGTAATCTTCTTTTTTTAGGGGGGTAATGTGAGACTCAGAAGGATTTCCATATATGAAAAAGACCACAAATGATAAAACAAGATACAGTTATAAATAAAACAAATTTATTTATATTAAAAAAACAAAAATTAAGATATAGATATAAATTTATACACAAAAATGCAAATCAATTATAATTTCAAAATAAAATTACATTGAAATTTAAAATTGTGAAAACACATTTGCCCTTCAAAAAATTAAGTAAAAATGAATTTTTAACAAAATTTCTCAAATAAAAATATTTTTGGAAAAAAGTCAAATAAAAGTTATTACAACTTCTTATCCAATAAAAAAGCTTAAGGAAATCGGTTCGCCATTGGATTCCTCACAAAAAAGAAGGTGGGGTCACCTCTGAGTGAAATTTCTGTAACTCAACTCTCAATATACTTGAATTAAGTTTTTACTATTTCCTGTATAGAAATTGAAAATCTTCAAAACCTTTATTCAATCAAATCACATGTGGTGTTGACCATAAATTATTTTGTTAGAATGGACATGTGGTGTGTAGTATAGAAGCTATGAGGAATTGAAGTATTTTCAATATAAATGTCAAAATGTGTGCTGTTATTACATAATTAAACTTTGATTTACATATGAGGTATCAAATATCACAGTTGTGTAACTGTAAAACTCAATTTAATTGCATTTGTAAATTTTAAGGATATTACATGATGAGGAGTGAAACAAAAAATAAATAGGAAGGATTAATTTTGAAGGGGGAAAATGAATCTTGGCTTCAGGGGATCCAGACCCCAAATTTCTTACTTAAAGGCGTGAGATGTCAAAATCCATGCAAAATTTTATAATTTTTGGCATGGAATTGAGTTACAGGGTCTGTGGCTCAATTGATTATGAGGTTTTGATACCAACCAGGGCACTTTTAACTGTTTCCAAGTGGGTAAAACTACCCTTAAGATGAATCAATCATATTAAAAACAGTTTTAACTGGCTTTGAGATCTCTTACACACCTTCTGAGATGTTTCAAGGCTTAAAACTAGGAATTACTATAGCAATGGCTGATTGAGAGGTCCAAAATAGCTGAAACCAGCCCTTTTATGGTCTAAACTGAGGTTCAATGATGCCATAATTGGCTTTTCTGTTGTCAGAGTATTTTCCACAACTGAAAATAGTAAAATTTACTTTTGGAATAAGAAAATTGATTGCTATAAAAGAATGTCTTTGCCCCAATCTTCTCATCATGTTAAAATCTTTTCCTATTATAATTAGTTCAAACACTGTTAAACCAATCAATGAAAGTTTTCAACCAACCCTTCCTTATGATTTTAAACCTTCAACCACATGAAAAAATTATTATAATCACTTTTTGTAACTCTTATAACCATTTTTACCCTTGAACCACCCCATAAGTGGATTAAAGCATCTTTCATCACTGTTAGATTTGTCACTTTGTTTCCAAATTCATTCTGGTAGCTTTTGCATGTGTTTTCTCTTTAATATCCTTTTTAAAGACACTGTTATTGTATTAATCATTTGCATTCCTTTTCTCAATTCATTCCAATTGAAATTGCTCTAGAAGAAATTTCTGTTTCTGCCTTAAATATCTCTTGTAGAGTATTTTTGGATAAGTCTTTATTGTTAGTAAAACAATGAATCTTTATAATATTAATATTTTATACTTACAAAGCTAAAATACATAAATTTGGAATTTTTTCTTTTGAAAATTTTCACTTATAACATTTTCTATCATATCTTTACCTTATACAAATTTTGAGGACAGGAAAAGTACTTGATCTTTACTGAAAGTCTCATATTCAAACTTTAAATTTGGGGGCCCAGCCATTATATTTTACCTGTGACATAATTTTTTTACTCTTTTTAAATCATTTTTCTTATATTCAAAAATTGAAAAAATCCCCAGAAATACTTATAAATAAAAAAATCCATAAAAAATGAAACTTTTTCATCTTATAAGTGAGGCTTTATTTTTTCATTTCTCTCTTGTGAAATCCTTTCTTGACTGAAATTAATTGTTTTTGAGATTAATTTTAGTGTTTGACAACATGGTAAGACAAGAAAATATTAAAACCGCATTAAAAGTTAGTAGCATTATTGCTGACAGTGTTTCCAATTCTGAATATAATAGCACAGTCATTATAGCTCAGAACAACCAACCAGAGCCAATTTATTCTGAATTAATTAACTTGGACATAAGTAATACCCTTCAGAAGGAAAATAATTTGGACAATAGTATGTTTTTTGACATAAAATTACTTTTTTTAAGCTTTTTAATAATAAATGTGCCTTCAACCAGATCAGTAGCCAGATACACAATAACAAGGGTCACCAATTGAATCGCAAACTGAAGAATCATGCCAATATGAGGCTTATAATACTGCTCTACCTTCCAACAGAAGCCTCAGTTGACATTTACAAAGCCAGCCAGAAGGCATATAACAATTAATTGCAACACAAAGAGTATCAGATCCTTGCAGATCTGTTGAAAAACTGCATGAATTCTTACCTCACTGTGAAGAAATTCCTGGCCCATCCCAACACTTTCAAGGTACTTAATGGATGGCATTCATTGATGGAAAAGAAAACATGATTCTTTTAACATAATCAAGGGAAAATAACCCTCCACCACCCAACCAAGTGCCAAAAACATCCCCAGTAGCCAGAAGCAGCACTTCCAACGTGAAAAATCTGCCACAAGCCCAGAAGAAGGGAAAAGGCAAAGCACCAGCTACAAACCTTACAGCCAGGGCTACAGAATCCCAAAGATTCAGCAGGATTCCATGGAAAATTTATCTCAGACGGCCAGAACAATGGTTGAATTATAGAAAAAGGAGGAAGCCAGACTAAAATACCAGAAATGATTTCTGATATTCTGGATGGCATTACACACTTGTACATGGCTATAAATGACCTAACAATTCATATTTCTGATAAAAATTCATCAATTAGGAACATCCCTGAAACAGATAATTCAAGTCTGAGCCAAATACGTGAGACACTTATGTCTTTCAAAAAAGTTTTAAGAACAGTTAAAGCTCCTAATAATAAAAATTAATTTGGAAATAATCTAAATGAACAATCTGCCATTATTAAAGAATCAACAAACAAATATTGTAAATTCAATATTGTTGACATAATTAAAACAAAAAGAAAACAAACCATAGATATTATCAAACAAGATAATAATAAAGTCCTTGATGATATTTCAATTCAATTTACTGAAGTAAAGACATATAACATTGCCTTGAAAAAGTGTTTTTTTAACTAACAAGAAGTATCAAAATTAAGAATTAAGTTGAATCAAGTCATTTCTGATAATACTAGACAGACAGAATTATGGCAAGAGTTAACACATATGGAAGATATGTATAAAATCAAAGTAATAAATTTAATACAAAGCTTCCAACATGAGCTTAGAAATTTTCAAAGGGGTAACAACAGTAAGATGAATAATATTGAGCAATTACTACACACTTTAACAATGATTTTCACACCTCTGAATCAAAATGAGGGTAAAGGAATTTCCAACCCACAAGTATTGGATGTAGAAAATTGGCAACTAAAGAATTCATTTTCCACCTCTTTCCATAACTTGGACCCATCAATGGGCCAAGAACTGTTGAAGGAAGTACTAAAGCTTAAATAATGGCCTCACTTCAGTGGTGAAGGAGAATATGAACATATGGAATCCATCAGGGGTATTTAAATGATTGAAGAAGATTTTGAATTACCAGAAAGATTGGCAAAAGCAAGATCTCAAACCTTGTTTACCAGATTGGCCAACAAATGGTATATCAAATCAAGTTGAGCACATGGACACCAAAGTTGGACTTGGTGGAAAATCCAAATAGTTAACAAATGGGCCAATGATTCTTGAATATTTAAGGTGTAAACAGCCTTCAAATCTCCCAAATTTAATTCTGACAAAGATAAATATTTACCATGTTTTTGCCAAGAAAAAGACAGATTAACAGCATTATATCCTGAAATATCAGAATTTGTGATTCACAGAAAAATACTAAGACAATGTGGATGAGATTTGAAGAATTCTTTTAAAAGTAGGACTACTGAACAGTCTTCAGAAGAAGATATTATTAATATGTTAGAAGTAACCACCGGAACCAGAATTGGTTCTAGTATGGTGAATCTCAAAACAAGGTTTAATATACTATGAAAAAACTCTGTGAAAACAAATCCCAAAGAGAATTCTAATAAAATGAGATATAGATATGCAGATATAATCTGGAAGTGCCACATTTGCCAGAGCACCACACATTTAGCTAATTCATGTTTAAGAAAGGGGGAAATCACTGAAATTGACATTGAAAAGGAACCTGATTTTGAAAAAGATGAGGAGGTAATTGAGGAAAGTGCAGATGATAAATCATCAATATTTTCTTAATCTTCAAAATATATAGAAAATTTCAATTCCACTTTTGACACCATGGAATCCTATTCCCACTTGGGACAATTAGGCAATGGTCAACTTGATTTATCAAAAATTCAAGATGCGCAACTTATGAAAACCAAACCAAACAGAGGAAAACATTATAAAGCTGGTAACTCTTGTGAGATAGAAGTGGTAATTGATAACAAACTCACTCAGCGTTTAATTGACCCAAGAGCCTTCTGCCCTTGTGTTGGCAAATCTTTTCTTAAAACTTGTGTACCAAACTTTGAAGATATAAAATTTAATAGTGCAAGTAATCCAATGAGAGCATTGGGAATATTGGAGACTACTTTTGTGTTCCCACACCTAAATGGAAGTTTAAAAAGAACTGTTGAGTTTGTTGTTATGGAAAACTGCTCTAGTACCCATTTTATATTAGGAAATGATTACTTCATCATGTATGGCATAGATTTACATAACAAGAAAGACAGATACTTTACTATTGGGGACAATTAAAGTAAAAAATTTGCCTTTTTACCATTTAAAACAAAAATTACAGTAAGCAAAGTAACACCAGTTAGCTTAGAGTTAGAAAAATTCAAGCATGAACAGTTGAATAAAGTTTAAATCCATCTTCATCTCACTGATAAAGATTAAAGTGAACTTTACGGCCCTTTACATGACCACAAAGAAGTCTTTGCATAAGAGAAATAGCCACTGGAAGCAATTGTTGGTCATGAAGTTGAAATTATTCTTAATGTTGAAAGACCTTACTCACCACTCTTGAGAATATCAGCATATCCATCAAGTCCTAAATCAAAAGAAGCTCTGGAAAACCATATTAAAGCACTTCTAGACCTTGGTGTAATAAGAAAGGTTGGTCACAATCAGGAGGTAGAAGTAACTACACCAGTCATAGTGGAATGGGATAATGGGAAATGTAGAATGGTTGGGGACTTTAGGGCTCTGAAAACTTACACTTTTCCAGACGGGTACCCAATAGCAAAAAGCCAAATTTACCTTACCCAAATATCCTAAGCAGTGTACATAAGAACTATGGATTTTCTTAAGCGATTTCATCAAAATGTGGTTACACCAAGGGCAAGAAAATAATTAATAATCATTGTTCATTTTTGAGTGCATGAATATCTAAGGATGCCTTTTGGTATCAAGAATGCACCTTCACACTTCCAAAGAATGATGAATGAAATCTTCCCTGAAGAACTTTCAGAAGGATGGTTAATCATTCAAATTGATGGCATTATTATCTGTTCCAAGACTTGCAAATAACATATATAAAGATTATCCACAGTTTTGCAAAAAAATCAATCTGTAAACATGAAAATTTGCTTAAAGAAATGTCATTTTTGATTTAAAGAACTCAATGCACTTGGAAATGTAGTATCTGGCTTATCCCTTGGGATTAACAAAAGCAAAGTTGCAGCAGTGCTACTGAACCCTCTGCCTCAGGAAAAAAGGAAATTCAGTAATTTTTGGGACTTTCAGGATATTACAGGCACCATATTAAAGATTTTGCATGCATAGCAAGACCTATTTACAAATTATACAAAAAAGACACAGTATTTGAAATGACTGTTGACAGAGTAAAATCCTTTGAATCTTTAAGACAATTCTTCACCACTGCTCCACTCTTACTGATGCCAGACTTTAAGCTTCCCTTTAAGATTTAAATTGATGCATCAGGGGATGGGCTAGGTGCTGCACTTGATCAGGTACAAATTGTAAATGATAAATCGGTGAAAGGACTCATATTTTTAATATACAGGTAAATCAAACCAACTGAAGGTAGATATTGGGAAATTCAGATGAAGTTTTTCTGACTTGTCTGGGCCTTACAAAAGCTTACTTTCTTCGTTTAGGGATGTGTTTCTAAACTGATAACAGGTTTCACAGCTGTTAAATATCTTTTCAACATGAAAACACCTGACAGGAATATGCTCAGATGCCAAATAGCCATACAGGAATATAGAGGGTAATATGACTATTGTTAAAAAATATGGGAATATTCATAAAAATGCAGATTGACATTGCCAAAGAATATTGATAATCCTGCTTATGTGCCAGAAGAAGCTTCCCCACAGATCCCAATAGAAGGAATCAGTGTTACAGGTCTGGACACAACCTTCTTTGAAGAGTTAAGAAGCAGTCAAACTCAAGATAGGAATTGTAGCATCCTATGCCAATTACTTACCAAATACTGCAAAGACAACTCTTTGATACATGCCTCAGATGAAATATTGAAAAAAACATATGATGGAGGAAGATTCCACTTACTGGATGGTATAATTTACCCCAGAAATAAGCATACATGTATAATGAAAGTTGGGGACAGGTCCTTAATCAATCTTGTAATGAAAGAATGCCATGACAGCTGCTTCTCAGGACATCTGTATGAGGAAAGGACAAGTGAAAAGATAAATTCCTGTACATGGTGGCCAATTTGGCCAAAAGATGTTTCAGATTATTGAAAAACCTGTGACAGATGTCAAATAGCAAATACATCCACTGGCAAAAGACTTGGAAATATGATCAAAATCCAAGAACCCAGAAGACCTTGGGAAATTGTCCATATGGATTGGGTAACTGGCCTCCAACCAGGGGTTATAGAGGCTATAATTAATGCCTAGTTACTTTTGACAAATTTGGAAATCTTCCAATCTTTCTAAGATGTCACTGTCAGCCTGTGACTCAAACCCAGAGCACAAGCATGAAAGCCAAATACCATAAAGCAATGGTAAAGCCAATATACCACCAAACCATGTAGCTGACCCCAATCAGCTCAAAAGATATCAAACAAAAGAGGAAACCCACCACTTTCCAAATATGCAAGTCCCACCATCATAGGACAAGGAATAACAAATTTATTCCTTCTCAAAGTTCTTGCTGAGCATAAACCTTATTTTTCACCTCTCATCTGAAATCCAGAGGAAGTGACTTAACCCCATCTAATGGATATTCAAATTGAAGCTCTAACTCAGGGATATACAATGGTACTAGCAAAACTGAGGTAGGACCAAAATTAGAAGAGTCATGGCCAAAATAAGGTCAAATGAGGGTGAATAAAACATTAACCTCCCATCTAACTTCTACAGTTTTAGTGTGGGATACGTAAAGTGGGGTCTTTTTGGAAATAGAAAAATCATGCCTATCTGATGGTGCCTTTCATTCCTCCATATACAATCTAGAACAAAAGTTATGGAGCAAATAAGCTCCATACAGATATTGAAAAAATCATATGTATGAATGACAAAATGTGTACATGCCATAAATTTGCCATATTTAATTCTACCCAAACCAAACAAGGTGCCATTGTTTATATCTCATTTAGGGCTACACAATGAGCCAACATTGAGCACAATATCTCAAAAACTGACAAAGTTATAGCAGTTTCAAGATTAAAATCCCATGATTGGGCCAATACACCTTTGCTGTGGGATCATATCACATACCCATGATTATGAGGTGTCAAATAGACAAGGAAGAATTGTTATAATTCAATACTGGGGTCCCATACAGGTTCTGTACAGAATTCTACGTGTCATACACGTCATAAAAGGGCTATGTGGTTCCCAGGCGCAAACTTTCACCCTGTATTGGTGAAAACTGCCCAGATGTGGTTTCAAAGCCACATCTGAGCCCAATAAATTGTCTACAGCATTTGTGGAAACCACAAGCCAGTAATCTGAAGTGAAAAATCTTCACTTACTCTATGATTATGGTCTAGAGGACCATTCCAACCCATTTTAGGATAAAAGGAGGCCTTTTCTTCACCAGAAAAGGTTTCCTCATCCTTTTCTTACATTCCTACATAGTACAAATTTCCAAAATAGTTATACTCTTGGAAAAGAAGTCAGGTATACTTTAAGTTTAAGTATTGTAGTCTTTATTATTGTACCCCAACAGGTAAAGCTGCAACCAGGGCTTTCTGTAAGGTGTGGATATGAATCTTTGATTAAAAATCAAGTACTTTTTGTGTCTGTCACAGGGGCTCTTCTAAGTGAAGAGGGCCTGGCACTCAGTAAACTGGGACTCACTTATGTAGGGCTCAAGGATAAGGTAAGAGATGAATACACTTAAGAGTGTAATAAGATGAATTACTAATAGAAGAAAAATAAGAAGGCAGAAACAAAATAATAAGAATAAGAAATAGAAGAGCCAGCAAAAAACAAGTCCAAGTCCACTGTTTCAACCTTTCAGAATGGAAAGAGAAGGTTAATGAGGATATGGCCACCCAACTCATACTGTATGGGCAAAGACTAACTTAAAATATAATAATTATAATACCCAAAATAAGGATAAGAATAGTTATTGTCAGGATGACTCTATGATATAGCTTCAGAATGATAATAAAAGCTATAACTCTGAGTGTGACACGAAAACAATGATGATATTAGAGTGAGAATATGAGTAAAAGGGCTATACTAAAATGATTTAGTGATGGTGAGTACTGCTGATAGCCCTGGGTGCAGTGTTTGCCTGTTGGTTTACAATAGCAAACCCTACAATACTTAAACTTAAAGTATACCTGTTAAATTCTAAGAGTACCACTTCTTTTTTGAGAAGTTATACCATGTAAGAATATCAAGAACAGCATGCTTTTTTTGCTTCCTGGTGAGGCAAAGCCTCCTTTTATCTTGTTCTGGGGTAGTGGAAGGTGGTTTACCTCTGCACACGACCACAAAGTGAAACTTTTCACTACTGTGGGCTGGTTTGTGGTTCTTTACACTCAATACAGGCTATTATTGGGTTGAAATGTGGTTTTAGAACCACAAGTAGTCATTTTTACCCTATACAGGGTGAAGGTTTTCACCAATGGGGTTTACAGGGGTGTTCTGGTGCTTCTGACGAGTCAGAAACTGTACAGAACCTGTATGGACCTCTGTATTTGACTTAACTATGAGGTATTGAAGTATAAATAAGATTCAGCATCTGTTTGACACCTCATAATCAGAGTACAACTTTATCCTGTCATAATACAGCTGTATTGACCATATTGTGGGATTATAACCTTCAAATGGCCATAGCTCTGTCAGTTTTTGAGATATCATGCTCAAAGTTGGTTCAGTGAATAGCCCTGTATGAGCTCTATGCAATGTTCCCCAATTCTGTATGGCTATCATTAAATATGACAAAGTTATCCCATGTACAAGGCTTTTGTACATAGGCATGGTTTGGGCAAAAAGCTGTATTGAGCTTGCTTGCCTCATAACTTCTATTATAGTTGAGATATGAAGAAGTGGATGGCACCATCAGATAGCCCTGATTGTGCCCTTTTCAAAAAGACCCCACTTCATGTATCCCACACTAAAACTGTAGAAGTTAGATGGGAGGTGAATGTTTTGTTCACTCTTATTTGGTCTGAATTTGACCATAACTTCAGTAATATTTGTGCTAGCTCAGTTTGGCTAGTACCATTGGATATCCCTGACTTAGAGCTTCAATTTGAATACCCATTTGATGGGGTTAAGCCTCTTCTTCTATATTTTAGATGAGAGGTGAAAATTAAGGTTTATGCTCAGCAACAACTTTGAGCAGGAATAACTTTGTTATTCTTTGTCCTATAGTGATGGAACTTATGTTTTCAGAAAGAGGTGAGTTTCCTATTTCTTTTGATACCTATTGAGCTGATTTGGCTCAGTGCCATGTTTTGGTGGTATCTTGGCTATACCATTGGTTTATGGTATTTTGGCTGTCATGCTTGTGCTCTGGTTTTGAGTCACAGGCTGACAGTTATGAAATAATAAATAAACTAAATTAATTAACTGGGGAAAAGTCCCCAGGGGGAGAAAGAGGGGCTGGTATATGTGAGAATCACCAGCGCTGATCCAGAGAGAGAATTTCCATGAGAGGATTTGATGATTGAATTGAGTCTAGCCAATACAGGTCTTGTACAGCTGTACAGGACCTGTTCAAGAGGGGTGGTGGTATTGAGTGATCATACAATTTGGAAAGGGTGTATCAAAAACTGTATTGGGTAATTCCAACCTGTACAAGTATTGACAGGCTGTATTGATGAACCAGACTGTATGCATGTTTTGCAAGGAAGATTGCTGAAACTGAATGCTGATACTGTGGTATTCCATACCTTAATGGTCAAGTTTCAAGTGAAATTTTCATTTATAAGGCTATAAATTGAAGAAATAACAAAGAAAAAAAGCAATAATTATCAATTAAAATAGAGGAATTCAGCAAAATAATGGATTTAACTTCATCAATATGTATAATCCCATAAGCAAGTACTGGAAGAATGGTCCATTTGATTACAAGAATAACAATAAAATAAGGAAAAGAAAATAACAAGCTAGCAAGAATGTTAAATTTACCAGTGAAAAGGGGTAGTGTAACACTCAAGTTACCCTAGCTCTGCTCAACCATTGGATTACTCAGAAATTCAGTTATTAAAATGATTCCACTTCAATAAGGAATAAATTAAAACTGTATCAATCAACAGTCACAAGACAGGAAGAAAAAGAAATAAATCAATTTATGCAAGGAAAATCCATCAAAAACCTTAAATTACCTAGCAAATCTGTGGAAATACAAGCACAGCCACCTGATAAGCCAGTAAATATAAATTGAGAACAGAATTAAGTTAGATAAAGAAAAGAAAAAAATCATACAGGACAAATAAAATCTCCACAATACACAGAATTCTCCACCTAAAGTTCAAACAGTGCACAGACCTATGGTGCAATAGCTGTACAAAATCACATCATCCCCCAGAAATGGTGCAACAAAACAAACATATGGTGCAATATCTTGATAAAATGACACCCTTTCAAAATTCTTCACCATCAAAAACATCTCAGATTACATAATCATACATAAATTGGTGCAACCAACCATTCAAATGATATCTCACCACTATAAAGAAATTCTCCCAGCCAAAAGAAGTGGAAAAATTCCAAGTCCCTTGTTTTTGAGTGCCTCTATGGAGGGCCCCAAGAATATAAATAGAGGACCTTTCTCCCTCATTTCTTCCTCTTTTCCCCATGAATCCAATTAGTTATATACCAAGAAGGAGAATAACTATTCATCCCTTACTAGTAGGATAATCTAGTTATCTTATTTAAATTATCAGAGACTTATAAGTTTAATTCATGGTGATTTCTAATGAATAGTGGTTAACAGAAGGTCTACTGAATATTATTAATCCACCCTATGTTTAAATTATTAGTCTTATAGTTATAATACTATCAATAATACTCATAATATTGAGTTTATCACCATAGCCTTTATATTATAAAGGAAAAATAGCCTTATTATATCTTCATATTAAAAAACCAACCTTACAACTATATATTATTATATATATAAAAAACCCTACCCTTATATTATATTATATCTTTTATATATTTAACAAACATCCACTGTATATTGAACAATATCTTACCAATAAATTATTAAAGGTCTTATTATTATATTATATTAACAATTACCCTCTCAAACCATTAAGTATTATAACGTATATAACATCAAATTGAGCTTACCCTTAAAATATATATTATTACTATTATATTAAATCAACCTCTTATACTATTAAGGTCTTCGCCTTAAAATTATCTTATATTATCATTTGAAAATTCTATTTTATACTGTTTTAACTTATAAGTTACTTATCTGGTTATTGAATAGGTCTGATAGAGACTGCTAAAAAGTCCTCTCTAGTTGTAAAGCCACAATCTTAAATATTGATTTGTGAGCTCTGTAGGGAGATTGTTTAGTATATTCAGAGGGGCAGCTAAAACACCATTAGCACCCTTGGTACAGGATTATTTCAGCAATTCAAAACTGTTTACCTGTTATTTCCTCCTCAAGGACTTCCTTATCCAATCCCATACTAAAAGGAGTTCCACATCTGGTGTCCCAACAGTGGCCATTTAAACTTCAACATTCAATAATCAGTCAATAATCAAGAAAGAAGATAATCAAATCAACTTAACTCACAAAAATAATTATCATTATCAAGAACTAACCATCAACACTCTCATACAATCTGGAATATGGAAAAAAATCCCATTCCAAATCATCATCACCATCACGATCCTCAAATCAATCATACCATTTTTATTATCCAGTAAAAGAAGGAACACCAGAAAATCAAACACCTCAGGATATTGATTTACTCATTGCAACACCAAGAACAGAACAGAAGGAAAAGGAAGAATTAAGGAGATTTTTCTTCAAGTTAATTCAAGAAGCAAGAAGAAACAAGAGAAGTAAGAAAGAATTTAAAGGATCAGTTTATCAAGTAGAAATGAATCAACAATCAACATCTGACTTACCACCATTACCTGAAGATACTGTAGAAGGACAGTATGCAGAAGAAAGTGAAGAGGAAGATCAAACAGTACATATTCAAAGTCTTATGAAACAAATGCAAGATTTATTATCAAAACAAAGGATAAAGAAAGGAAAAAGAAGGGAAAAAACATCTTACACACCTGGAGCCAGTCCTAGTGAACAAAAATTACCAAGGCATGTTAGACCTGAAGACTCACCAATATCACCTACACCTGGTCCTAGAGCAACCTCTACTCCAGTCACAGAACCAAGAACTCAAAATATTCCAAGGAGAGTTTTTGTCACTACACCTAATAATCCAAGTCCATTACAGCAGAAAGCTCCAAGACAAGAAATGCCTGTAGTTAAAATTAAAGCAAAAGATTACAATCTAAATTTTGATGGAGAAGAAGTAGAGAAATTTATCAGGAAAGTGGAAAGAATAGCTCAAATTGAAGGAGAAACAGATGAGGACCTAGCAATGCAAATGGCATTTTGGACTACAAACCAAAAGGTGAGTGATGCAATTGAAGCTATGCCAGGTTATGAAGAAGGAAATTGGACTCAACTTAAGAAAAATCTTATAACAAAATAGGGAAGAGTTGAACCTGAAAGAAGATACAGAAAATACTCACTGATGAAGCTTTTTTCTGAAACTCAAGAAGATGGAGGAATTGGTAGTCTATCACAATATAAGAAATTCATGGGAGAATATGAAACTATTGTTACTTACTTATTAAGATACAGGTATATTCCTCAAGATAACATGTCCCATGAAGATTTATTTGACTGTCTTTCAGCTGATATTAAAGGAGCCATAAGTAAGGAAATGATCAAAGATGATGTCATGGTTAGAGCTGAAGATGGAGGATACCTTATACCACCTATGAAGATCCTCAAGAAGTACATTGAACAAGAATTGGAAGCCAGAATATTAGTAACCAAAAGATTCTCATCATCAAGAGATACAGGAAGGAATGTTACTGAAAATAAAAAGAAAGTTCACTTCAAGGAAGAAGCTTTTCCAGGAATGAATGAAGCTTTTAATAAGATGAAGGAAATTACTGAATCCCTCAAAGAACAAAAAATGGAAACTAAAAAGTGGGCAAAAGGGGAAAATGAAGAATTCAAGAAATTCATGACTCAACTGGAAGAATTGAAAAGTCTATCCAAACCTCAAATTGGTGGGGTTACCAATAATCAATCCAATAATCAACAGTTCAAGCCAAGAAATTATTTATCTCCATTCTCACAAAGGCATGTTCCCTATGCACCAGCACAAAGCATACCAAAACCATATCTCAAATGCTATTATTGTTTGGAGGAAGGACATTCAGTGAATAGATGCAGCTACCTCTTTGAAGATCAAAATAAGAAATGGGTCAGTAGACAAGGAGGTGGATTTTTATATCCCAATTGGCAAAGAGTTCCAACTGATGGTAAAGTAGCTCCAAAGAAGCTAGTTGAAGACTTTGCAAAAGAGCTAGAAGAACTTACAAAGAAAATGAGAGAAGATGAAGCTAAAGAAGCACTACCCAAACCTCATCCAATGAGCATAATACAATTAAAGAAAGATGATAGTGCAACTGCTATAGCCAAAGTTGAAAACTGGGGAAGCTGGCAACCACCAACTATTTCATCAGCCAATGAGCCACGTTTAAGTAATTATGCATTAAGAAATACTAAAGAAAGAAACTCAAGAGCAGAGAATACTAATCAAGAAGCTTTGAGATCACATTCAAAAGTGAAAACACTAATAAATAAAAGACCAAATAAACCTGGAGCTTATATTGAAGATGAGAAAAAGGAAGAAGAGAAAACAATTATTCTAAATAAATATAAGAAGCCTCAATTGGTGAAAAATGAAAAGGAAATACTTCCACAGGAACCTAAAAGTGATCAAACTGAAAATACTCAAGAACCAATCAAGAAAGTCAATTAAAGGAAAATCATTAAAGAGGACAAATTAGATATTCAAGAGATTATGGCACAAATTATCAAAAAGGTATTGGATCAGAAAATAAATCTTACCTTGGAACAAATTTTAGTCATGTCACCAAAGTTTTTTAATGAATTAAAGAACCTGTCAGAGGAAGAGAAAAAATCTATTAATTCCATTGATACAAAGGAAATTCAAACCAAACTCATAAATCATCATTTGAGTAATTATGAACAGCCAAAATGACATTATGCCTGTCCATTGGGATTTATGCAAGTATATTTGGGGGAAGAAGGACATGAAATAATGGCATTAGTTGACACAGGATCAGAATTAAATATAATACCAGCAGATTCAGAAA
The DNA here is from genome assembly GCA_023105745.1 of Austropuccinia psidii. NCBI lineage: Eukaryota > Fungi > Basidiomycota > Pucciniomycetes > Pucciniales > Sphaerophragmiaceae > Austropuccinia > Austropuccinia psidii. Next base: position 36,398,233 of record JALGQZ010000012.1, read on the forward strand.
TCAAAGCAGGACTTACCACAAGATGCCTCAACATGAATTTAAGGGGAATTGGTGGGCATTGTACCTCAATAGTTGGATTAGCAGAATTTACCCCAATAACTTTAGTTACTGGGGAAGAAAGAAATATACATCTTTTTGTAGCAAGAGGAGCAGTTCACACAGTATTGGGAAGGCGATTCCTTGCAGAAAATAACATAAGAATAGAATTTTCTCAACAAAAAGGGGAAATATTCAGATATATAGAGCCAGATGGAAGAAGACTTTGCTTACCAATTTGTTCACCACAGAAAGTAGGATGGAGAGAAGAACCACCAGCAGGAATGGAAACATGTGCAGTTTCTAAATTGGAATATTGGCAAGAATTACCAAAAGAGAATGAATTAAGCCCCAAAAAAAAGAAAATTTTGAGGAAAATCTTCATGAAGTACTTGATAGTGAAGAAGTGAACGATTCCAAAGGCAAAGTCAAAATTCATGAGGAATTAGCTCAAATTAATACAGAAGACTTCAATTTAAAGCTTAAAGAAGAAAACTCTTCAGTAATTTTAGCCTCAAGAAAAGAAAATGGAAGTACTTGTAGCCAAATTGCTCAAGCCATCAAAAGCTATAACTTCAAGAATACTGAAGACATCAAAAGAAAAACATTAACAAATCTTATCTCACCTATTAAAGCTTTGAAGTCCCTTTCAAAGGGAATATTTAAGAATAATTGGAGGTCAAGTATCAAGCCAGTTGTAACAATAGTTAGTGTCAGCTCAGAATCTAAAGGTTCAAGTTCTCAAATTGATAAATCAGCACTAAATTCATTAAAAGATGTTTCCCTCAAATATAACATTTCCAAAAAGAAGGACATTACTACTCAAAACCACCTCAAACTTCAGGAGGAAAATATTGATATAATTCCAAAATCTGAAGAATCTGAAAGTGAAAATGAAATTTTGAAAGATACAGTGAGAAACACACACTACAATGAAAATACTCATCCTCAAGAAAGTTTAACATCTAATGAAGGAGCAAGTAAGACAATTAATAAACATAATTTTCATCAAAGTGAATCAGTTCTTCCACAAGAGTTAATTGATCCATCACTCAGATTCAACCAAGTACTGTAGGAACTCTTGTGTGGGACTAAAATGAGGCAGTACCTGGAGGGGGAAATCACAGGTAACTAGTTTTTAATTGCTAATAACTCCTGTAACCAAGGGTGGCAAGGGTGTATTGCCTGCCCCTCCTAAAATACTGAACAAATTCTTCCTTGGAGCTCACAAACCAAAATAAAATTAGTAAGTGGCTTTACAACTGCAGAAGACAAAATTCAGCAGTCTCAGATCAGACCTATTCAATAAATAATATAAAAAAAATAATTTCAGTTATTTTGGTTAAATTTTAGATTCTAATGAAATACTTGTCTGTATAATTTATTTATTTTTTGGTTATATTGAGGTGAGTGGTTTCTTCTTGGTGATAAATCCTTGGTAAGATGGGTTATTTAAGGTTTTCTGCAAAATTTGATGAGTTTGATAAAGGTAATTTTGTTAAGTTAAAGTTATAATATAGTAAAATAATTTTTAAAGGTTTGCTATTTTTTTTAAGAGTGGTTAATAATAAGATAAAATATCACTTGATAAGCTTAAGAGGTAAGATTCTTTGATATTTGATTTTAAATGGGTAAGTTAGTTTTAAATCTTGTTAAATGAAGTTAATTTTTCTAGTTAAAATACTTTAATAGAGTAGTAACCCTAATCTTGGGTACTGGGTAATTCTTATTTTTATTTTAATAATAATAAGATTCCACTGAGCTTAGCTACTGGGTAATCTTCAACACTATACTTCCACTGAGCTTAGCTACTGGGCAAGTAAATTTACTATAATATACTGGATTACCTCCCAGGTGAGGGATGAATTATTCCTATGCTCCTACTGTGCAGTGGATATAAGTTGCATGGGATATATTTTGCATGGGGGGGATTTTGAAATTTGGGTGGAGAGAGCCCCTCTATTTATACCTTTTGGGAGCCCAGAGGGCCCTCCATGGGAGCTGTCTTTTTCCACTTTAATTCCTCTTGATTTAATCATGTGACTCCATTTTTGGTGAGGCCCTTTCTTGCATGGGTCAGGTGATTTAAGGTTTGGTGATAATTTTTCTCTGCACAGCCTTCTTTCATCACATGATGGTCTTTTGGTGAGCTAATTATGATGTGATTTTCTTGGATTTTCCTTGCATGCATGAGATGATTTCATTTTGGCTGAGGATTTTTCTTGTGCACAGCCTTTTTTCTGTCACATGATATGCTGTTGGTGGGTTCAGTATCACATGATGAATTTGTATTTCCTTTGCATATGTCATATTTTAGGCTTGGTAGAAGTGGCTGTGTAATTTATGCAGGTGTCATGGTTGTTCCTCTTCTTTTTGAACTTTAAAATGAGGTCAGGTGATAATTTCTTGCACTGGTGAATTTACTGTTATGTATGAGATGATGTGATTTTTGAGTTTGACACATGCTGTGCATAGTCATGTGGTTGAGATTTAATTAAAATTGTGTACTGCATGCAGCCTGTTGTAACTAGCTTTGGTTTGCATGAGATGATGAGTGGTGTAAATAAATCTGATTCTGTTTTAAGGTTTCAAGTTGGGTTACTTTGGATATAAGATAAGGTACTCCTGTGGCTGTGTTGTAAATGAGTTTCAGGAATTCCATGGGGCTGGGCTTTGCATCATGTGACTTTGCATGCAAGTTGGCTGTATAAATAATGCATGTGTCATTTTCTTGCTGCATGAGTCCTGTGGCTGTAAGGGGGTGTAAAGCTGGGTGGGGTGTGTAATTTAAAGGGTGGTACCTTATTTGTTGTAACTGGTTTACTATATGTAACCTGATTTTTACATATGCATAATGAAATTGAATAATTTATTTAAACACATACACTGCCATTTGGTGCCTGTGCCATGGTTTTATGAGTTAAATACAGCTTCTTGCTTTAAAATTGACCTTTTGGTGTAAAATTTGAGTGTAAGTCTGCCTGTAGGCTGGATTTACTGCTGTTTTGGGGTACTGTGAGCTTGAGCCTGGTGAAAAAAAATGGTATGGAATACCACATCCCCCTCTCCATTTAATGCTGTCCCCAGCATTCCAGGTGAGAGCTCTCTATTCTTCATCTGATTCTGTGGTATCCTCAAATACCTCTTCCTCATTTCTTGATTCATCTTCTTCACTTTGTTCCTCTTCTGTGTCTTCTTTTGTGTCTATCAACTTTCCTCTTTGGTAAAACCTTTTACTTGAGAGGCTTCAAATCTTCTTGCCAATTCTGTTCCATCCAGCTCCTCAAGTTCATATGGTCCATTGTTTATTTTTCTGATTACTCTGTATGGTCCATTCCATTTGTTTTTTAAAAGTAGTCCCCAATTAGTTTCTATTGCTTTGTTGTAAATCAGGACCAAATCTCCTGGATTGAGTGGTGACCTTAGTTGTTGTGCCATTCTTCTATCCCAATATTTCATTGAGTCTTCCCTTGATTTTTTGAGTTTTTCTGCTGCTTTCCTCCTCATTTCTTCTTTCCCTTCTAATTGTTTAGCTCTGGCTTCCATTAATTCCCCAGTTGTGGATATTTTGTGCCATTCTACTGCTAAAAACGTTTTTGTTTCAATGTCAATTGGTAATACTGGTAGTTGGCCAAATTGGAGTTCAAATGGTGAGAAACCAGTTGTTCTTTTTGTTGAGATTCTGTCAGCCAATGTAACCAAAGGTAGATATTTTTTCCATTTTCCTCCATTTTCTCCACACATCTTAACTAGTGCATCTTTGAGCTGCTTATGACCCCTTTCAACCATCCCTTGAGACTCTGGGTAATAAGGTGTGGTGACTCTGATCCTTGATCCTGCTTTCTTTACTGCATCTTGCAATTCTTTTCCAAACTCTGGCCCCCCATCAACAGTTACTTCCTTTGGTGAGCCATACCTGCATATCCATTCTGAGGTGAACCATTCTGAAACTGCTTTTGCTGTTAATTTGACTAGTCCAACTGTTTCTGGCCATCCTGAAAAATCATCTCTGGCCACAACCATATATTTCCATCTCTCAGATTTGATATGGACTGCATCCATGCTTACCCTTTCAAAGATTGTTGATGTTGCTGTAGGCCTTCCTTGTTCCCTTTGTAAGTTTTGACTTTCTTTTGGCAGGCTAGGCAAGATTGAACCCATTTCTTGACTGATTTCTTCATTCCTTCCCACCAAAATCTTGATTTAATTCTTCTGTAAGTTTCATTTTCCCCTCTGTGGCCCATGTCTTCATGGAGTGACTATAAAATGTAGTTTTGAACTTCTTGACTTGATATCACCAATTGAGGGTTAGGGTTATTTCTTCTTTTGAGTTGGCCATCTTCCAAGAAAAAGTTGGATGACCTTCTTTTTATCCTTCCAAACTCTTCATCTTTGCTTGATTGTGGTTTTTTCATTGTACTTAAGTATTCTTGCATTCTCTTCCAAAATCCTTCTTGTTTGGTTGGTACCTGTATTCCTGAAAAATTGAGTGAATTTATAGTCTTAGCCCCAAATCCAGGGTGTGGCTTGATCCAATCTTCTTCTTCATCAAATTCTGGTGCATCTTCATCTTCTTCTGAGTTTTTTGGTCTTCTTGATAGCCCATCTGGCATAGTGAAGGTCTTTCCTGGTTTGTGTACCAAATCAAAGGAAAATAGCTGAATGAAAGCCACCCATCTTGTCATGGGGGCATTGGGTAAACAAGGGGTGTTGATCATTTAAATAAAAGCCTTGGCATCAACCTGTAATTCAAAATGTTGCCCCCAAAGTATGGTTTGTAGCTTCTTGAGAATTCTTGCAACTCCACAGAGTTCCAATTTGGGTTGTGAGTATTTTGATTCCAATTTTGAAAAAGTTATTGATTCATATAATACTGGTCTGTCCTTTCCTTCTTTGTCTTCTTGAGTGAGTACTGCTCCTGCAGCAATGTAGCTTGAATCTACTGCTAGCTTAATTTTTCCTTCTCCTTTGTCATAATCCAATTTCTTGAGAGTTATTTCTTCTCCAACTATTCTTCTGAGCTTATGGAAAGCTTCTTCACATTTTTGATCCCAGTCCCAGTCAACATCTTCTCTGGTGAGCATTCTGAGTGGTGATGCAACTTGTGAGAAGTCTTCAATGAACATCCTTACATAGGCACAAAGTCCAAGAAATCCCCTTATTTCCTTCTTGTTAAGAGGTGTTGGCCAATTTTGAATCTTGTTGATCTTTTGTTTTGAGATTGTTCTTCCTTTGAATGATACAACATGCCCTACTATGTCCAAAGCTGGAACACAGCATGCAAACTTGGATCCTGAGATAGTAAGTCCTGCTTCTTCAATCCTGAATAAAATTCTTTCTAATGTTATGGCATATTCCCATATGAATTTTCTTATTGAGGGGTTTTCTGATAGTGTTTCTTGATTGTAAAGTGATCTTGGTCCTTTTATTCCTCCATCATCAACAAATATTCTTACACTTTCTGGTATTTCTTGTTGGAGTATCCAGGTCATTTGGGCTTGGTATACTGCTACTGAGTTGGTGGCTCCTTGGGGTAGTCTTGTGAGTTGCATCCTTCCAAGGCGTGTTTCAAAAGTAGTGAGGGGTCTTGTAGTGACATCTATTTCTCTTTCATCATATCCTCCCATGATGTCTCCTAGTCCATAGCATGCTCTTCCTGCAAATGCATGTACAAATTCTTCAATGTGAGGTGGTAAGCCAGCATCCTTTATGGTGACTTTGTTGAGTTCTTGAAGGTCATGGACAATTCTGAGTTTCCCATTTGATTTGGCCACACAAAAGATTGGGCTTGTGTATCTTGAGGTGGATTGCTCATAGAGTCCAGTCCTGATTCTTTCTCTGATTAATTCAGTAAACTGAGGTAAAATTGATTTGGGAATGGGAATTGGTTTCTTCTGCCAAGGTTCATGAGGTATTACTGGTATCTTGTAAGGCTTTCCATATGAGTGTTTGAGTAATCCTCTTTCTTCTTCACAGAAAGCTATTGCTTTTTCCCTTAAGGTAATAACATTTTTGAGTAAATTGATTTCTTCATTTGATAACCATCCTGGTGGGCCAAAATTGACTGCTTGCAGTCTTTCATGGGTGACCTTGAAGGTTTCTTGAAATATAGGTGGGTTTGGTGATAAGGGTGTTTCATAAGGATCTCTTGACAAAGGTGGTCTTTCCAAGGTGGGTTAAGGTCTTGAGGCATTGGCTCATTGACTGGTCTCACCTTCTTCAGGACTTCTTTGTATTTGCCTGCTAAAATTTGGTGATCCATCTTCAATTAGTTATTTTGTTTCTTTGTGAGCCTTAGAGGTAATTTCATATACCCAAAAGACCACAAATATAAAAAATAACATATTAATATAAATAAAATAAATTTATTTATATTATTAAAATAAAAATAAAAAATATAAATATAAAATTATAATAAAAATAAAAAATTAATTATAATTTAAAAAAAAATAAAATTACTTTAAATTTTGTAAATATAAAATTACATTTATACTTGAAAAATTTAAGTAAAAATGAAATTTTAACAAAATTGTGAAAAAATAAATAAATTTGGAAAAAAGTTAAATAAAATTTATTATAACTTTTTATCCAATAAATAAACATATAAATTTTATTTCACCATTGGATTCCTCATAAAAAATCAGGTGGGGTCACCTCTGAGTGAAAGTTTTGTAACTCAACTCTAAATAAGCTTAAATTAAGTTTTTAGTATTTTCGATACAAAAGTTGAAAATCCTCAAAACCTTAATTTAATTCACACCACATGTGGTGTTAACCATCAATTTTTGTGTTAAAATTGAGGTGTTGTGTTTAGTTTAGAAGTTATGAGGAATTAAAGTATTTTCAATTGAATTCAATTGAAATGTCAAAATGTGCGCGTGTATTACATAAGTGAACTTTGATTTACATATGAGGTGTCAATTATTACTGTATTGTACTGTACAATTGAATTGAATTACATGTGTAAATTATAAGTATAATACATGATGAGGAATTAAAGGAAAAATAAATTGGAAAGATTAAATTTGGGGGGGAAAAGGAACTCCAGCTCTAAGGGGGGCTAGACCCCCAAAATCCTTGCTGACAGGCGTGGGATGTCAAAATTCACGCAAAAGTTCATCACTTTTGGCCTGGAATTGAGTTACAGGGTCTGTGGACTCAATTGATGATGAGGTTTTGATACCAACTGGGGTAGTTTTAGCTGTTGCCAAGAAGGTAAAACTACCCTTAAGATAAAACAATCATAATAAAAACAGTTTTAACTGGTTTCTACGCCTCTGACACACATTCTGACGTGTTTTGAAGGCTCTAGGCCTGGTATTGCTATAGTAATGGCTGATTTAAGGGTCTAAAATGGCTAAAAATGGCTAAAAATGGCTTAAACCAGCCCTTTTTGGTCTAAACCAGGGTTCAATGATGCCATAATTGGCTTTTCTGTTGTCAGACTGTTTGTCACGACTGACAAGAGTAAATTTTACTTTTGGAGTAAGAGAATTGATGGCTATAAAAGAATGTCTTCTTTGCCCCACTTTTCTCTTCATGTTAGAATCTTTTCCTTTTATTAATTAGTTTAAAACTGTTAAACCAATCAATCAAAGATTCCAACCTCCACTTTTAAATCATTTTAATCATTTTAACCACGTGAAAAAATCATTATAATCATTGTTTGTAACTCTTATAATCATTTTTACCCCTGAACCACCCCAAAAGTGAATTAAAGCATCTTTCATCACTGTAAACTTTGTCACTTTGTTTCCAAATTCACTCTGGTCACTTTTGGGCGTGTTTTCTCTTTAATATTCTTTTTAAAGACTTTGTTCTTTAATTAATTGCTTGCAGTTCTTTGCTCAATTAATTCCAATTGAAATTGCTCTTGAAGAAATTTCTTTTGTAGCCTTAAAATATCTCTTGTAGAGTATTTTTTGGATAAATTTTTATTGTTGGTAAAACAATAAATTTTTATAATATTATTGTTTTATACTAATAAAGTTATAAACAATAAAATTGGCGTGTTTCCTCTTAAAAATAATATTTCATACTATTTTTAATTGATTTTTACCTTATACAAATTTTGAGGACAGGAAAAGTACTTGATTTTTAATCAAAGTTTCATATCCACACCTTACATTTGGGGGCCCAGCCGTGATATTTTACCTGTGACATATTTTTTTTACTCTTTTTAAATCTTTTTTCTTATATTGAAAAATTTAAAAACATATAAAAAATACTTATAATCCAAAAAAATCCTTAAAAAAATAATTTTTTTCATATTATAAGTGAGGCTTATATTTTTTATTTCTTCTTTGAAATAACCTTTTTTTTACTTAATTAATTGGCTTTTTCATTAATTTTAGTGTCTGACAACGTGGTAAGACAAGAAAACATTGAAACAGCCTCAACAGTAACCAGCATTATCCCTGCCAGTACTGTTAATTCTGATCATAATAGTACTGTTATTGTGACTCAAAATAATCAACCTGAAGCAATATCTTCTGAATTAATTAACTTGGATATAAGTAATACACTTCAGAAAGCCAAAAATTTGGCCAATAGTAAGTTTTTGACGTAAAAATACTATTTTAAGCCTTTTTTAACCATAATTATGCCTTCAACCAGGTCAGGAGCCAGCTACAACCCCTCAAGCAGCTCCCAAAAAGGTAATAGACGTGATTATGGCAGAGGCCAACCAGGTACAGAAGGAAAAGGGTCAGTTGATGACTTCCAAACAACTAAAATGGGTCATTCTGAAGCTGATAATACCATTTTACCTTCAAAAAGAGCTGACACCGCCACAACAAGCCTCTGTGGACATATACAAAGCCAGCCACAGTGCATACAACAATGCACTCCAATTCAAGGAGTACCAGATCCTTGCAGACCTGTGGAAGAATTGCATGAATTCTTACCTGACAGTAAGAAAATTCTTGGGCCATCCCAACACTTGCAAATTGCTCAATGGATGGCATCCATTGATGGAGAAGAAAAACATGATGCTTTTGACACTAGAGTGGAGGAAAAACAACCCTCCACCAGCCAAACCAGTGCCAAAAACAGCCCCAGTGGCCAGCAGCAGCAATTCCAACGTGAAAAAGCAGCCACAAACTCCAAACAAGGGCAAAGGGAAGGCACCAGCCCCAAAACCTTACAGCCAGGGCTACAGAATCCCAAAGATTCAGCAGGATGCCATGGAAAATGTATTTCAGATGGCCAGAACCATGATGGAATTACAGAAGAAGGAGGAAGCCAGATTAAGGTTCCAGAAATGATTTCTGACATATTTGATTCCATCCCAGAGTTGTATAATGCTATAAATGACGTGAAAAAACATCTTTCTGATAAAAATGACACCATTTGTAACAACATTAAAACAAACAACCTGAGTCTGTGCCAAATTAATGAAACACTTATGTGTTTTGAAAAAGTTTTGAGAACAATTAAAAATTCCAATAATGATAATTCTTCTAACAATAAAATAAATGAACAATCTGCCATTATTAAAGAATTAACAGATAAATATTCTAAATTCAATATTGATGACATAATTGAAACAAGAATTAAACAAGCCATAAATATTATCAAGACAGATAACAAGAAAGTCCTTGATGACATTTCAAATTCATTTACTGAAGTAAAGACATATACCATTGCCTTGAAAAAGTGTTTTGATGCTTCACAAGAAGAAGTATCAAAATTATCAATGAAATTGAATCAAGTCACTGCTGATAATACAAGACAGACAGAGTTATGGCAAGAACTTACACATAAAGAAGACATGTATAAAATTGAAGTAATAAATTTAATACAAAGCTTCCAACATGAATACAGAAATTCCCAAAGGTGTAGCAACAGTAAAATGAATGACATTGAACAATTACTGAACACCTTACCAAGAATGTCTACACCTATAAATCAAAATGAGGGCACAAGAATTTCAAATCCACAAGTATTGGATCCTGATAATTCACAATTAAAAAATGAATTATCCACTTCTTTTCATAACTTGGAACCATCAATGGGCCAAGCACTCTTGAAAGAAGTTCCAAAACTTAAAGAATGGCCTCACTTCAGTGGTGAAGGAGAGTATGACCATATGGAATTCATTAGAGGTATTGACATGATCAAAGAGGATTTTGAATTACCAGACAGATTGGTAACAGCCAGGTTTAACACCTTGTTTACCAGATCAGCTCACAGATGGTACATCAAAATAAGACAAGCACATGGACACCAGAGTTGGACTTGGTGGAAAACCCAAATCATCAACAAATGGGCAAATGATGCTTGGAGGTTTAAAGTTGAAACAGCCTTTGAATCTTCCAAATTTAATGCTGATAAAGACAAAGCTTTACCATGGTTTTGCCAACAAAAAGACAGATTAACAGCATTATATCCAGACATGTCAGAATTTATGATCCATAGAAAGATTCTGAGACAATGTGGAGGTGACTTAGAGCATGCTGTCAAAAGCAGGACTACTGAAGAATCTTCAGCAGATGATATTATCAATATATTAGAAGAAGTAACCACCAGAACCAAAATTGGTTCTAGTAGGGGGAATCTTGAAACAAGGTTTAATACACCTTGGAAAGATTCTGTGGACAAAAACCCCAAAGAAAATTCTAGTAATATTAAATATAAATCTGCAGATACAGTCAGAAAATGCCATATTTGCCAAAGCACCACCCATTTAGCCAATACATGTCCAAAAAGGGGGAAAATCAATGAAATTGACATTGAAAAAGAACCAGATGTTGAAAAAGAAGACATAATTGAAGACAATTCAGATGATAAGTCATCCATATTCTCTGAATCTTCAAAAGATATAGAAAATATCAATGCCACTTTTGACATCATGGAATCTTATTCCCACTTACCACAATTGAGCAATGGTCAAGTTGATTTATCAAAAGTTCAAGATGCACAACTTATGAAGACAAAACCAAACAGAGGAAAATGTTATACAGCTGGTAACTCCTGTATAACAGAAGTGGTGATTGACAACAAACCCACCAAGCTTTTGCTTGACCCAGGAGCCTTCTGCTCTTGTGTTGGAAAATCTTTTCTTAAGACTTGTGTACCAAATTTTGAAGACCAATTGTTACCAATTGATGGTATAAAATTCAACAGTGCAAGTAACCCAATGAAAGCATTAGGAATCTTTGAGACCAATGTCATATTCCCACACATAAATGGGAATTTAAGGATCACAGTTGAATTTGTTGTTATGGAAAATTGCTCTAGTACCCATTTTATATTGGGAAATGACTATTTAATCATGTATGGGATAGATTTACATAATAACAAAGACAGATACTTTACAATTGGAGACAATAAGCGCCAGAAATTTGCCTTTTTACCCTTTAAAAGACAAATTACAGTAAACAAAGTATCACCAGTCAACTTAGAGTTAGAGAAATTCAAGTCTGAACAGTTAAATGAGGCTGAAATAAGCCTTCATCTGACTGATAAGCAAGAAAATGAACTTTCTTCCCTTTTGTATGACCACAGAGGAGCATTTGCTACAGACAAAGAACCCCTGGGAGCAATTATTGGTCATGAAGTTGACATCATTCTTAACATTGAGAGACCTTATCCACCACTCTTAAGAAGACCTGCTTATCCAGCAAGTCCAAAATCAAGAGAAGCTCTAGAAATTCATATCAAAGAACTTCTAGACCTTGGTGTAATAAGAAAAGTAGGCCACAATGAGGAAGTAGAAATAACTACACCAGTCATAGTGGCGTGGCATAATGGAAAATCCAGAATGGTTGGGGACTTTAGAGCTCTGAACACTTACACTGTTCCAGACAGATACCCAATACCAAAAATCCAAATTGCCCTTACTCAAATATCTCAAGCAGTGTATATAACCACTATGGATGCCCTTAAAGGATTCCATCAAAATGTAGTAACACCAAGAGCAAGAAAATACTTGAGAATTATTGTTCATTGTGGAGTGTATGAATACTTAAGGATGCCCTTTGGTATCAAAAATGCACCTTCACACTTCCAAAGAATGATGAATGAAATCTTCCCTGAAGAACTCTCAGAGGGATGGTTAATCATTTACATTGATGACATTATTATCTGTTCAAAGACTTGGGAGGAGCACATGTACAGATTATCAAGAGTTTTGACAAAAATCCAATCAGTAAACATGAAAATCTCCTTGAAGAAATGTCATTTTGGATTTAAAGAACTTAAGGCACTAGGACATGTTGTATCTGGTTTGTCCCTTGGAATTGATAAAAACAAAGTTGCAGCAGTATTGTTAAAACCCATGCCTCAGAATAAGAAGGAAATTCAGTCATTCTTAGGTTTTGCAGGATATTACAGGCAACACATTAAAGACTTTGCATCCATAGCAAGACCACTTTATAAGTTGTGTGACAAAGACACAGTATTTGAGATGACTGTTGACAGAGTCAAAGCTTTTGAGTCTCTAAGAGAAGCATTGACCACTGCTCCACTCTTACTGATGCCAGACTTTAAATTGCCTTTCAAACTGTATATTGATGCATCAGGGGATGGACTAGGTGCTGCACTTCACCAAGTTCAGATCATAAATGACAAACCTGTAGAAGGACCAATATGTTTCATATCCAGGCAAATCAAACCAACTGAAGCCAGATATGGAGCAAGTGAAATGGAATGTCTATGCCTTGTCTGGGCCTTAGAGAAATTGAACTATTTCTTAGAGGGATGTGTTTTTGAAGTAATAACAGATTGTACAGCTGTGAAATCACTTTTGAACATGAAAACACCTAACAGACACATGCTCAGATGGCAAATAGCCATAAAAGAATACAGAGGCAATATGACTATTGTTCATAAGGATGGGAATATTCATAAGAATGCAGATGGACTAAGCAGATGGCCATTACCAAATAACATTGATAATCCTGCTTATGTTCCAGAAGAAGCTTCACCACAAATTCCAATAGAAGGAATAAGTGTTACAGACTTGAACACCACCTTCTTTGAAGAAGTCAGAAATAGTTACACTCAAGATAAGAATTGTAGCATCTTATGCCAATTACTTAACAAAGACTGTAAAGACAACTCTCTAATACATGCCTTGGATGAAGTATGGAGAAAATCTTATAATGAAGGGAGATTTCACCTACTGGATGGTATAATTTACCACAGAACCAAGCACACATGTGTCATGACAGTTGTAGACAGGTCATTAATCAATCTTGTACTGAAAGAATGCCATGATAGTCCCTTTTCAGGACATCTTTCTGAGGACAGAACAAGAGAGAAAGTAAAGACCTGCATATGGTGGCCAATGTGGCAAAAAGATGTTGCAGAATATTGCAAAACCTGTGACAGATGCCAAAAGGCAAATAAATCCACTGGCAAAAGACTTGGAAATATGATGAAAATCCAAGAACCAAACAGACCTTGGGAAATTGTCCATATGGATTGGGTAACTAGCCTACCACCAGGAGGTAACAGGAGCTATAATGCTTGCCTAGTAATTGTGGACAGATTCAGTAAAACTCCAATCTTTTTACCATGTCACAAAGATGATACAGCCATGGATACAGCTCTTCTGATATGGAATAGAGTAGTGTCATGGACTGTGATATTTACAAATATCATCAGTGATAGAGATCCCAAATTCACTTCAGCTCTATGGACAAATCTTCACCAATTATTTGGCACAAAACTGTCTTTCTCTACAGCCTACCACCCACAAACTGATGGTCTGGCTGAAAGAATGATCCAAACCTTAGAGGATATGGTGAGAAGATTTTGTGCATATGGCCTTGAATTCAAAGATTGTGATGGATTTACCCATGATTGGTGTACTCTGTTACCAGCACTGGAATTAGCATATAAAACATCAATCCATTCCAGTACCAATCAGACTCCTGCTATTCTAGAAAAAGGATGGAACCCCAAGTTACCCCAAGATTCCTTGAGGAAAGACTTAATTGAAATACATCCCACAGCTGCTAGCTTCAAAGGAATGCTAGACAAAGCTAGAAAGCATGCAGTGAGATGCATGGAGGAGTCTTTTGCATATGCTAAAGACAAATGGGATAAATCTCATGCAACTCCAGATTTCAAAGTGGGGGACCTAGTTCTTGTATCCACCACTAACTTCAATAACATCAAAGGATGTAAAAAGTTAAAAGACTCCTTTGCAGGACCTTTTGTGATTAAGGCCCTCCATGGAGAAAATGCTGTTGAAGTAGAGTTATCTGAAGAACTTAGCAATAAGCACCCTACATTTCCAGTAAGCTTGATAAAGCCATACAAATCTAGTGATGCTGAGAAATTTCCCTTGAGGAATAAGATTCCCCAAGTTATACCTCCTATTGAGACATCTGGTACTAAGAAAATAACCAAAGTTCTTAAAGAAAGGAAATTAAGAACCAAGAAAGTAAGGGAATACCTTGTTAGGTACAGTGACCCAACTTGTGAAGATGAATGGTTAGAAGAGGAAGATATACCAGAAGCCACCAAACTCCTGAGGAGATTCAGACACACTAGAAACACCAATATTACAAAGTAATATTCTTTTTTAGGGGGAGGGAATGTGAGCCTTAGAGGTAATTTCATATACCCAAAAGACCACAAATATAAAAAATAACATATTAATATAAATAAAATAAATTTATTTATATTATTAAAGTAAAAATAAAAAATATAAATATAAAATTATATTAAAAATAAAAAATTAATTATAATTTAAAAAATAAAATTACTTTAAATTTTGTAAATATAAAATTACATTTATACTTGAAAAATTTAAGTAAAAATGAAATTTTAACAAAATTGTGAAAAAATAAATAAATTTGGAAAAAAGTTAAATAAAATTTATTATAACTTTTTATCCAATAAATAAACATATAAATTTTATTTCACCATTGGATTCCTCATAAAAAATCAGGTGGGGTCACCTCTGAGTGAAAGTTTTGTAACTCAACTCTAAATAAGCTTAAATTAAGTTTTTAGTATTTTCGATACAAAAGTTGAAAATCCTCAAAACCTTAATTTAATTCACACCACATGTGGTGTTAACCATCAATTTTTGTGTTAAAATTGAGGTGTTGTGTTTAGTTTAGAAGTTATGAGGAATTAAAGTATTTTCAATTGAATTCAATTGAAATGTCAAAATGTGCGCGTGTATTACATAAGTGAACTTTGATTTACATATGAGGTGTCAATTATTACTGTATTGTACTGTACAATTGAATTGAATTACATGTGTAAATTATAAGTATAATACATGATGAGGAATTAAAGGAAAAATAAATTGGAAAGATTAAATTTGGGGGGGAAAAGGAACTCCAGCTCTAAGGGGGGCTAGACCCCCAAAATCCTTGCTGACAGGCGTGGGATGTCAAAATTCACGCAAAAGTTCATCACTTTTGGCCTGGAATTGAGTTACAGGGTCTGTGGACTCAATTGATGATGAGGTTTTGATACCAACTGGGGTAGTTTTAGCTGTTGCCAAGAAGGTAAAACTACCCTTAAGATAAAACAATCATAATAAAAACAGTTTTAACTGGTTTCTACGCCTCTGACACACATTCTGACGTGTTTTGAAGGCTCTAGGCCTGGTATTGCTATAGTAATGGCTGATTTAAGGGTCTAAAATGGCTAAAAATGGCTAAAAATGGCTTAAACCAGCCCTTTTTGGTCTAAACCAGGGTTCAATGATGCCATAATTGGCTTTTCTGTTGTCAGACTGTTTTTCACGACTGACAAGAGTAAATTTTACTTTTGGAGTAAGAGAATTGATGGCTATAAAAGAATGTCTTCTTTGCCCCACTTTTCTCTTCATGTTAGAATCTTTTCCTTTTATTAATTAGCTTAAAACTGTTAAACCAATCAATCAAAGATTCCAACCTCCACTTTTAAATCATTTTAATCATTTTAACCACGTGAAAAAATCATTATAATCATTGTTTGTAACTCTTATAATCATTTTTACCCCTGAACCACCCCAAAAGTGAATTAAAGCATCTTTCATCACTGTAAACTTTGTCACTTTGTTTCCAAATTCACTCTGGTCACTTTTGGGCGTGTTTTCTCTTTAATATTCTTTTTAAAGACTTTGTTCTTTAATTAATTGCTTGCAGTTCTTTGCTCAATTAATTCCAATTGAAATTGCTCTTGAAGAAATTTCTTTTGTAGCCTTAAAATATCTCTTGTAGAGTATTTTTTGGATAAATTTTTATTGTTGGTAAAACAATAAATTTTTATAATATTATTGTTTTATACTAATAAAATTATAAACAATAAAATTGGCGTGTTTTCTCTTAAAAATAATATTTCATACTATTTTTAATTGATTTTTACCTTATACAAATTTTGAGGACAGGAAAAGTACTTGATTTTTAATCAAAGTTTCATATCCACACCTTACATTCTTCTTCTCTTTTTTTTTATTTCTAAGAATTTGCTAGTGTCCTGAAATCTTGAGGTCTTCACAATTCTTCTTTCTTCTTTCTTCCATAAAAAAATGTAGTTTAAGGTCATACAGGACCTACAACTAGGTGTGTAACCCCTGTATATTAGGTATACAAGTTCTGCAGTTTGAGTCATGCAAGGGCCTCCTGGCCTAATCCAAGGGCTTATCTTGACTCTTGAGCTCCTTTGGGCTTGATTTTGGATTCCACTTGACTCTTGTTTTATTCTTCAATCTTCATGATTCCCACTTGATGCAAGATTCTTCTGGTTGTCTTATTTCTTGATAAGGAATTTTCTTGTCTTAATTGATGGCTTGGGACTCCACTTTGTTCATTTTAGCCAATTTGATAATGATAAACACCTGTAAAACCCCTTGTTCCTGTTACACAACGGGAGCAGTTTATTGTCATGCTAAGGACAAAAATGGTCCTTCAGCACTTCTCCTGACTAGGACAATCCCCTCCAGCTTCTTGGCTGTTATTTCTTTATAAGTTTCCCTGCCCAAGTCTACAGGGGAAGCAGTTTAGTGTCATGCTGAGGACCTCTTGAGTCTTCAAGCTTCTTTAAAATCCCAAGGGTGATTTGAGTTGAGTCTTTTCATAATCTTGTTGGTCCATCCTGCTGAGTGAGTCCTGAGTCAATAATTAATCCAGTGAGTCATCCTTTAGTCCATAAATCCTGGCCAGTGATTCTTGAATTCCAATTGAGTTTCAATCCAGTATCAAAGAAATTTCCAAGGTCTGGTGTTGTCCAAAGGTCAATCGATAAGGAACTCCTGCTTTTCTTCATAAATAATCTTCTTCATTATCAGTATTCTGAATAATTGTCCTATGATAAGTTCTTTACCAATTCTCTTGCTATTTCTTCAAAATAATTTATGTCCTTTCTTCTTTTGTAATCCTGAATTATACCTGCTATAAAGAAATGAAACATAAAAGATTGTAATAATACGGTGATTTGAAATTGATTTTAATACTAATTTATTGATATATATATATATATATATATATATTAATAATATTTGTTTGGATGAGGGCACCCCTCTCCATTTAAAAATCTTCAGTTGGTTTTCAAATTTTGAAGAGAATATGTTCTCATTCCCCCAAAAATTCCACTATAAGAGATAGTGTAAGAAATAAGTTTACCCACCCTTTATTTTTTTATAGAGATTTTGATAAGGATAAATAATGATACAGAAAATTTACATAATTTTATTTTAATGATGATTCAATAACAAGTTTTTTTTTTAGTATAAAATAACCAACAAGTGAGATATCCGAGTAAAAATCACAACTTAAAAGAAATAAACCTGAATCACAATTAAGATCATGGAACTGTTTGGTGAAAGGTGGTAATTTGTGCCAATCAGTAAAAATTGGTGCTCTTGAGAGTATTTATAATTAATATGACAAAATTCAATGATCATAATTTGAGTCCTTTAATCATATAATGACCCTTATGATGCCACAACTCTTCCTTTTGGAATCATCATTGTGACTCAGACTTAATTTCAAGTCCATCCCCTTTATGGTTCAGATTTTCTGTTACCCATAAATGCATTTGAGTTGTTAAAAAAATATAAACAGTGAAATTGAAAATTTTTACAATTTAAAAAAACTCTTGTTTGCTTTTTGGGGGGCTTTTTCAATTCCATTTGGAATAAACAGCACATTGAGGTGTTATTAATATGTAAATTCCCCAAATTATGTCATCAATGTATGAGTTTTGAATATAAATAACTCCTTCAGAGTTCAATTAATGCCTTCATGGCACAAATACTTCTTCTTATCAAACAAGTTCCAATCACTTTCTTGTAATTGAAGAAATATTTCAAATAAATTAACCTTTTTTTTTTTAAAAAAAAAAAAAAAAAAAAAAGACTTGATTTAGAGTTTTTTTTTTTTAATCATTATTTTTGAGTGGAAACATTGAGCCAATTTAATGGCTCTTATTGTAATAGTAGGAAAATTATAATATAAATAATGAATAAATAGAATATTCTTGAGATCATGAATGGGATATGCCTCTAATTCTTGTGAAAAATAAATAGTTGAATTTTGGGATAAAAAATAAAATAAAATAAAAAATATGTTCAAAAGCTTAAGTCATTACATCTTTCCAATTCTTTTTTATAATGACATAAAATTAGAAATTAATAAAGTAAAAATAAAATCTCAGGTAGTTTAGAGTCTTGCCTAGGACTTATCCTCCTTTTGTAGTCTTTTTCCAATCTTTTTGAATACTTTAAATAGGCAGTTTATGGTCTTGCTAAGGACCATTGGTTGATTGTTTTGCATTTTGAGTCCTTGTTGAGAACTCTAATATTGGGCAGTTTATGGTCTTTCCAAGGACCACATCTTGTGTACAGGCACCTGATTGCTGCACTTGGGGTTTCCTGGCATGTAATTTATCTTCAAAGCCAAGTTGTATAGTTATCTTAAACAGTTTATAGTCTTATTGGGGACTCATCTTTATTTTAAAAGCACATTTAAGCCTATAAAATAAGAGAAGTATTTTATTAATGTTGCATACCTGTGGAAGCCAAATCAAATATGTTAGTATAGTTATCATTAAAAATAAGAAAGCATAAGATATAAAATAGAAGTTTAAAGCCTTGCTCAGGGCATTTTTTGTATATTTGCCACCCTGTAGCATAAAAAATTAATAAATAAAAAATTTAATTAAAATAAGCAAACCCAGCAGCTTAAAGCCATGCTGAGGGCTCTTTTTTTTTCGAAGCCCTGTTCATTCATAAAAAATTGGTTAGTCAACTAATTTAAGCGTGATAAAAAATGAAATTAAGCAGTTTATAGCCATGCCGAGGGCTTTTTTTTTTATATTATATTATTATTTTTTTTGTTTGTAGCCCTGTTTCTTCATAAAAAAAAAACATGGTTAGTCAAATTAATTAAATCATGATAATAGATGAAATTAAGCAGTTTTAAGCCATGCTGAGGGCTTTTTATTTAATTTTTTATAATTTTTTTTAAGCCCTCCTAAGGTATTTTTCCTAACTGAAAATATAAAATATCAGTAAACTCAATAATGAATAATTTAATAAATTGACATAAAAAATATAATTGAGCAGTTTAATGCCTTGCTCAGGGCATTGTTATTTTATTTGTAGCGCTGTATAATTTCAAAAAAAAAAATCAATTAGCAACTCAAATACTTAAAATTACAATTCATAAATGAATTAAGCAGTTTTAAGCCATGCTAAGGGCACTTTTTTTTATTTTATTTTTTTGAGTTCCCTGCAGCATGAAAGATAATTAGCAACTTAAATAATCAAAATTAAAATTAAGAAATGAATAAAGCAGTTTTAAGCCTTGCTGAGGGAATTTTCTTAATTATAGTCCTTTTGTAATCTTTGTTGTTTTTCTTTATCAGAACTGTAGCAATCCAAGATAAGAAATGTCAGATAAAGTCATAATTTATAAAAAAGAATAAAGACAAAACATCAGTTTTAAGCCTTGATGAGGGAATTCTCTTTTTTTTTTTTTTTTTTTTGTTAATTTTCATTTTAATTTATTTTTTTGATTTATTTTCTTCTCCTTTGTAAAAGAAATCATCAGTAAATTTGAAGATATTGAAGAAAATAAAAAATAAATAAGCAGATTATTTATATTCTTTTGTCAGTTCCATTCATTCAGTTTATTATTATTATTATTTTAGTTTTTTTAGAAAATAAATGAACAAAAAGAAAGAGAAGAACCATCATTTAAGCTTAATTTTAATAAAAATAGAAAATAAAAAATAAACGGTTTGAAGTCTTGTTTAGGACTTTTATTATTTATAGCCCTTTAGCCTATAGAAATGAAATATATCAGGTTTAATTTAATATCCAAAAAAATACAGTAAGAATGAAAAATAAAATAAAATAAGCAGTTTATAGCCATACTGAGGGCTCTTTTTTTTGTTTTATTTTAATTTATTGTAAATCCCAGTAAAAAAATTATTTTCAGATCAGTAAAAATAAACAGTCAAGATAAAAAATAAAATCAGAAACCAGCAGTTTTATGTCTTGCTGAGGACATATTTGTTAATTTTTATTGTAAATCCATTCTGTTATATATATATTGATTCATATATATATAAAACTGTCAAAATCAAAAATATGTTAGTAAAAAAAGAAATTTGATACATGATAAAAGTGAGAGTGAGTAGTTTAAGGCCTTGCTTAGGGCTTTTTCATTTGTAGCCCTGTAGCATAAAAAATAAATAAAATAAATGAAGTCAAATAAATAAGAAAAACCCAGAAGTTTAAAGCCATTCTGAGGGCTCATTTGTTGTTTGTAGCCATTAAAATAACAAGCAGTTTATAGCCATACTGAGGGCTTTTATTATTGAAGTGTTTTTTATTTATTTTTAATTTAGAAAATAAATCAATCAAAAGAAAAAAAAAGTAATATTCAGCTTTAATAATAAAAAAAAAATAGAAAATAAACAGTTTTAAGTCTTGTTCAGGACTTTTATTATCATTCATTTTATTATTACTATATATATATATATATATATATATATATATATTTAATAATATATTCTTTTATTTCAATTATTATTGTTTAATATTTGGTTGTATTGTTTTCAATATGAATATATATTTTTTATTCTTAATTAACTTTTTATTGAATATTTATTTATTTATTTTTATACGGGACTTCTTACTTAGTCCTATTTTGATAATTGGGTCGTACAGCCCGGTACTGGCTGTAGGAGGTCGATGTCCTATAACCTTGCTGCAACTCCTGCCTCCCGATTTTTTTTATTCTAGTTTCTTTATATTTTTGTTTACTTCTTTATTATTACTATTATTATTATTTATTTATTCTTACGTTATGAACCTTTGCGATGCAAGGGAACTTCTCGAACACTCTTTTCCTTCAAGAACAGGCCCCTAGAGATGACTTCTGGCCTTGTGAGCACCTTAAACGCCACTTGTTGGTGTAGTATTCCCCCTCAACGTACTTTAGGAAGTGGTTAGCGAGCCAGGCCAGGTCGTGACAAGCAGCGTAAGGTCATTTCCCTAGTTATTTCCGCTCTTGGAGTGTGGCTTGTTCCCGATGATAGTACAGAAACCCAGTGATCTTATCCTTCCCAGTCGAGCAAGCTAAATCCACTCGTTTGTTATGCCTTTGTACATCCTATATTTCCCTATAGGTGCATCTGCTTCCAACGCCCACTGCTGTCGTAATTCTTCAAAAATATAGTACTTTTATCTTCTGCTTTTGTGCCTTAACGTCCTCCTTGGACCCAAAGTGGTATTTGTCATGTTATTAGACGACTAATTTCCCTTTCATTTCTCTTGTCGTATTATGGCGGTTGGTAAGTCATGTAGCCTTACTCATTTTCAGTATAGCTTGGTCATTGGATCCGTATTTTATGTGACTGGTACCATCGGCAATTCTGCAAGGTAGTGGCACTGCTTCTGACTGCACCCAATAAGCAAAACGTTTAATGGATTCCACGCTAGCTAAAGTTGGTCATCATTGAACTACCTGCAGCTTTATCTATTTATGCTTTGATATATTATTATTTTGTTATTATAGGTATCAGCTGACGTAGGATTTTGAGAGCTTTTAATAATTTGAACCCTGGTATTATCGGAGCACAGTAGAAGAGATACCAGGGTTATTGGTTGATGCTGTCTCAAAAGTACCTTCCATACCACGCTGGTTTCGATTACTCCAAAAATAATATAAATAGGACTCCGATCTTCCTATTTTTCCCATTCCCACTAATCCACCAGTCAATTTTTCATTGGATTGTTGCGTTATCTTAACACTTGAGGTATGTCCTTGTTCTAGCTTATTTTAATCCCACTGTGTAGAGTAGCCCTTGCTGAGCTTGGAGAACTCCTCTTTTGCAGTCTCTCATCCTGTTTCAAAATGAGCTTTGATAACCCCATATACTCGTCCACCTTCTTAAAGGCAATCAAGCCTTTTACGATTGAAGAGTTCGAAGAACTGGTTTTTGGTACTCCAGCAACGCCTATCAAGCGATTCATGTGGGAATGGGTCACCTCATTGACTCCCCCTTCAACACCAGATCTAGCTAATTGCTCCTTCAGTTCTACCAGAGCCTCGTCACCTGAGGAGGAGCCTCTGTCTGCCGCTTTGGCTTTTTACACTTTCATAAATGGCAATTGCCTCCCCGAACTTTTTGTAGATGATCCTGAGCTTTTCTTTTTGAGTGGGACGGCTTCCAACCTTCAAGGCCCTAATCACCCTGCTACACATACTTATGCATTGCGACCTCATGGTCGAGATGGTTGCGCAATAACTTTTCATTTCAAATGATAAATAAGCAAAAGTTTTGTTTGTTTAATTGTTGTTCCTTAAAGACTAAGTCGGGATAAAGCTGATTATTCCTTTTCATTATTTTTTGTATATTATTTATTCCTATATATGTATCATATTGTTAATTTTGCTATTTGTTGTATCATCATGGGCCATGGTTATTACAGTGATTTGCGGTTCTTGAAGAATTTTAGGTCTTGCCTTCTGATATAATCTAATTCAATGTGATTAATGCGCTGAATGATATTAATCTGAGTTGTATAATCCAGATCAAATCCCTTCTTTGAGACGCCTGATGCAATAAAAAGTAAAGTTCATTTCTCCGGCATGTCTGCTTTCTTGAATTATTTTGATACCTATCTTTCAAGATAGTGACTTTTAGTCAGACAGCAAGAGTTTGGAGACCCAAAGAGAACTAATTTGAGCCAAAGTCAAGCGGAGAATTTGATTAACTAGAATCAATGCAATAACATAAACAGTTGATTTCTCTATTTTTTTATTTATGATAAGATAAATAATAAAGATAAAAATAAAGGTGAAAGTAACAAGACAATAAAGTAAAAGGATAAAAAAATAAAATATAATATAATAATAAGATGAATTAATAATGAGGCTGAAATTATAGTATGCAATTGATTATTTGATGATATTTCCATCAGTATTTTTTATCATTTGAGCATATCCAGATGATAATTTGTTGAGAGAAATTGATACTTCTGTATAAACATTTATCTGAAAAAAATAAAAAAATTAAATATTTGAAGCTCTGTTTTTTTTTTTTTTTTTTTTAAGAAATAATTGAAAGGAAGACTTAAATAATGATAGTAATAAAGGTTAAAGTAAAAGTAAATTAATAAATAAAAGGGATAAATAATAATAACTAAAATGGAAATAGAATGGATTAAAAGTCAAAGAACTGGGTACTTAGCAGGTGAGATTCCATTTGATTGATCCCTTTGACCAAGTATTTTATTTAATAATTCATTCTTGATGAAATTCCCTTCCCTGCATTTTTCTCTTTTCAGACTTTTAAACAAGTATTCCTTGCAGAAAGAATTCCATTCTTCTGTATTGAATTTAGTTACACCACCTTTGAGGATGAATATTGAAGGTATAAGTATTTCCTCCCAGTGACAATCCATTGTGGTATTTTTTATAGTATAACTTCCTGAAATTTTAGTAATTGTTCCATTTTTAATTTGAAAATCCTGGAGATTGAACCAGTCTTGGCATTCCCAGGTCCTCCAAAACAGTGATTTCCTGAGGTGTTCATCCATGTGAAACATTTCATTCCAGTATTGATTTCCAAGGTTGCCATCAATTCCATCCCAGGGCAGTAACTCTAAAAATTCATACTTTGTAAGGTTGAATCCAGGTAGTTCTTTCCATGCATGTGAAAATACAGTTTCTAATGGTGATTCTTCTTTTTTAAAGATGTCCTCAAACTCAATATATGGAAGTAATATGGTGAAAATATCAGGACAAGGTTCTGGTTTTATTTTCAAGAACCAGTCAGGATTTTCAATTAATTCTTGTGGATTGATGTAATTGGCCCAGACTTCTCTTTTTTCTATGCATATGGTTTGTGTGTCCAATGACCAGGGATTTTCTTCAAGTAATGGCCATGATTCCATTTTGAAGTATTTGGAGTGTTAAGGTAATAATAATTGAGAATATTTTATTTTTCAAAATAGTTTAAGGGTAGGTTTAATGTGTTTTGGAGGATAATTTTTGGGTAAGAATTTGGATATTCCTCTTTGATAAGGCAGGAGGTCACTGCCTAGTGATCTTATGGTTTGGGTGAGTGAGATTATTGATTTGATTTGATGAGAGTTGATATTCCTCTTTGATAAAGCAGGAGGTGACTTCCTAGTGATGATATGATTTGGGTGAGTGAAATTGATGATTTTTATTGTTAAGAAATTATTTCCCTCTTTGATAAGGCAGGAGGTCACTGCCTGGTGATCAATTGAGTTTAAATTTGACTATTTTGTTTGATTTTTGATTTTTAGCGCTGTTGTGTGTCTTCAAGATGGGCCTTGATAGTTTGAAATTCAATTGGTCCATTAATTCTTGAGTAATTTGTTCATTGGTTTTGTCAGAAACCTCCAAAAATTTCAGCAATTCCTTGATTTCTTTAATTTCTTGGTTTCTTGATATTGATGAAGTATTCTTAAAGTGCCAAAGGTTTTCTTTATTGAAATCTTCATCTTCTGGTGACCAATGAAGTTCTTTATTGATAATTGGGTCTTCTTTTATTAATTCTTCCCCATAGGATCCAAAAGTTGGTGAATTGGCCATGGTGAAGGTAATTGATATATATATATTTGTTTTTGTAAGTTTTTTTTTTTCATATATTATTAAGAAATACTTTACTGATAAATTTCTTCTTTGATAAGGCAGGAAGTCACTGCCCAAGAGAGAAAATGAAAAAAAGAAACTAATGATACATTGATGAATGATACTGATACATTTTTTAGAGAAAAATCTTGATTTTTGTTGATTTTATTCAAAGTTGAACTCCCCCAAGTGGGAAAGATGAGTGTCTGTTGAGAAATCTGGCCAAAATAAGGTCTTTGAGGGCTTCCAAAAAGGCATTTGTTTCCTCAATTTCTTGTTCTGATGGAAATTCTGTCCACCATAAGTCTTCATCAATGAATATATATCCATCTCCAATCCATTTTATTCTTCCAGTTTGATATGTTGATCCATTCAATCCAAGGTACCACTGGGCCCAAATTTGATTGAAGTAAAGTCCTCTTCTTGGTAGTGTGGCCATTTCAAATATTTCATCCCAAAATTTGTTTTCAAGGTTACCTTTAATTCCCTCTTCAGTTAATAAATCTAAGAATTGGATATTCTTCAAGTTTGCTCCTGGAAGTTGACATAAATATTTATTTTCACATAAAATTTCTTGAGCTTCATCTCCATATATATCTTCAAAAGTGATATATGGCAAGTAAACGTAGTTGTATTCATTTTCTAGGATGGATTCTGTTTGATCATCTTCATTGGGAGGTTGCTGGATGAATTCAGGGTTTCCCAGTTGCCTTTCATAAGGTTCTTCTTGGTTGTTCAATGGTCTGTCCAAGAAGTTGATATGGTATGGGTCTTTTAAATTTTTGTCTCTTTCTTCCATAATTTTGAGGTCTTTTTCAATGTCATTTATAATTTCTTCATCTGAGAGCTCATGATGTTCACTAAGTCTGACTTTCTTCTTTTTGGGTTTAGGTTTGAAAGGGTTTCCATGTATTTTCTCATTTCCATCCACTAAAATCTGGAAGGTTTCTTCCTTATTGTTAATTGGCTTGTAACTTATGTTGGGTAATTCATCTTCAGAGGTTGAGTATTCAAGTTGTCTTTTGAGATTGCTTGGCCATTTGTTATTTTGTACATCTTGGCCAAACCTATCACTTTTTGGAGATATGTATAATTCTTGGGTCTTCTGGGTCAAATTTATCAGGGTATTGTCTCTTTTTGTATTTTGAAACTTCTTTCCTGGTGTATTTCTGACCAATTGTGCCATATTGCATAAATCCATTCCTTTAGGTGGACCAGTTTGCCATCCAAGTGCTTGAGGTTTGCATACTGGCATGCATAATCTTCTTCCATCAGGTTCTTGATAGCTCAGTATTTCTCCTTGTTTGTGAGAAAATTCTAGTCTGATATTGTTGTCTGCCAAGAAAGGTCTTCCCAATACTGTATGGACAGATCCTTTTGCAATGAAGAAGTGAATTAGAGTTTCTTCACCTGAAGCCAAAATGATTGGAGTAAATTGTGAAAGTGCAACTAATGAGGTAGTATGGCCTCCAATTCCCCTAAAGTTCATGTTTAGTTTCCTTGTTGTGAGTGAGGATTTGATCGCTATTTCTTCTGGTATAATGTTGAGTTCTGCCCCAGTGTCCACTAATGCTCTGATAGGATATTCTTCCTTTCCAATGAAGATTTCCATAAATCCCAAAGGACAAGCATAATGGATCTTGGGCTTTGGTATTTCTTTGAAGCCAAATGTTAATAGTCTTTTTTGAACAGCAATTGAGTTGAGTGATTTAATTTTTTCCTTGTCTTTTTCTGATAATTCTTGTAATTTATGGACCAAATTGGGTGACATCCTCAAAATTTCTTCAATGGTGAGGTTAATCTTTTGTTGCATAATTTTCTTGATGATTTTGTCAATTTACAATTTGGTTTCAACTGGTTTCTTTGGAGGTTTTATGAACTTCTTTTCTTCTTTGGGAATTTCATCATCTTCATTCTTATTGGCAATATTTTCAATTTCCTCCTCAGGTTGGTCTGGTTTTGGAATATTTGAATTTTGGAATTTGGTGGGAATTATTACTTTTTCTTCTTCCTTTTCTTCTTCAATGTAAGTTCCTGGAATGGCTGTTTTCTTCTTTGGCTCTTGATTTTGGGATTGTCTTTCCATCCTTTGCTTGGTCTGCCTTAGTCCAATGTGTGATTCAAAAGGGTCATTGGCTGAGGAAATGGTAGGTGGTTTCCAATTTGACCACTCTTCAACATGAGCAATTGAGGTTGTTTTATCATCTGATTTCTTTTCAGTGGGCTTAACCTCCTCTTCTGGTTTTGGTTTGACAGTAGGTTTTTCCATAAATTTCTTGTTGAGCTCTGATTGTTCTTTTGCAAAAGCCCTGACTATGTTTTTGCCACTTTCATTTCCTTCCATAGGTACTCTCTGATAATTGGGGAAGAGTTAAGATGCTCCTTGCGTTCTGACAATTCTTCTGTCCAGATCTTCAGCAAGGTGAGTGCATCTAGTTGCTGTATGATCTTCTTCCTTGCAGTAAGCACATTTCATTGGGGGTCTTGGAGCCATTTGAGCTGATATGTAAGGTTGATAACTGGATGAAAATGGTGGTAAAGGATTCCTTTGCCTGTATGGCTGATTATTTTGAGGTAATCTTTGCTCTTGATTATTGTTCCAGTTCCTTCTTGGTGGATTAACTGATTCTGAAAGTGTTTTGAGTTGATTTAAAACTTCTTTAACTGATTCTTTTCCCTCATTTCTTGGTTGAGGTTCTGGTTGTGGAGGATTTTTGATCTTTTGGGTGAGTTCTTTTACTTGTTTTAAAACTTCATCCCAGCTTTCATCCTCAAATCTTGTTTTCTTTTCTGGAGGCTTTGGTTTAGAAAATTCTTTTTGTTGAATAAGTACCTTGGCCTCCAAGTCTTGTTCAATGTATAATTTCAAAATATCCAATCTTGGAATGATGTAAACTCCATCCAAGGCTTGAACCATAGCTCTGTCTTTGATCATTTCTTTGTAAATTGATTCTTGAACACTAGTGGAAAGGCTGGCCAATATTTCCTGGTTATGATTGATATCACCTTGGATATATTGGTATCTTTTGAGTTAAGTGATGATTGCTTCATATTCCCCAATGAATTTTCTGTATTGTGTCATGTTTCTTATTCCACCTTCTTGTTGGGTTTTTGTGAATAATTCAGTGATTGAGGATAATCTATATCTTCTTTCAGGTGAGACTGTTCCCCATCTTCTTTTCATATCCACTTTTAATTGATCCCAATCAGCTGTCTCATATCCTGGCATTCCTTCAATATGATAACTGATTTCTTCATCTTTTGTCCAAAATGCTATTTGTCTTGCAATGTCTCTTCCACTTGCTCCTTCAATTTCTGCAATATTTTCAACTTTCTTGATGAATCTTTCAACATCCCTTCCATCAAACCACAAGTTATAGTCCTTGGCTCTGATTTTCACTATTGGAGTAGTGTTTCTTGGAATTTCTTGATGTAATGGAGTTGGCATTTGGGAAGAAATGTTGACTCTTCTTGGTAAGGTACTTGGTCTTTGTTCTGTATAAGGTGTTGATGTGGCCATGGGTCTTGGATAAGGTGAAGGTGATCCATGTGGCCTGAATGATCTTGGAAGGGTGGTCTGTTCTTCAAGTGGACTATTTTTTGAAGTATAACTTGATGATTTATTTTTGCCTTCCTTTTTGATTAGTGCTAGGAATTCTGCTTGTATTTCTAGCACCTTATGCTGAAGTCTCTCTGTTTAAGACATTTCTTCCTGTCCTTCAAAAGTTTCTTCATTAAAGTTTTCTTCCTGGATTTCCTCAATACTACCAGGTAATTTTTATGATGAAGGTTTATCCATTTTTGATTGGTTGATTTCCTCTTTTGAGATTGATTTATTGAGTTTATTTCTTTCAAGGAGATCAAGGAAGAATTTTTCCACAACCTTCAAGTCCCTTTTATTGGTTCTTGGGGTTGCAATAGGAAAATTAGAATATTTTTCTGATTCCTCTCCTAATTCTGTTTCTTGCTTGGGTGGATAATAGTAATGATCAGAGTGAGTTGATGATTCAGATTTTTGAGATGATGGTTTTTGCTGATTTTGATTATTTGAATCCAGTTTTTGTTATAAAAAATAGTATTCTTGGAGTAGTTAAGAATTTTATAATTTATTGATTTTAATTTAATTTTTATTGAAGTTGAGGTTATCTGCCACTGTTGAGACACCAGATGTGGGAACTCCTCTTGTGTGGGATTGAAATGAGGCAGTACCTGGAGGGGGAAATCACAGGTAACTAGTTTTGAATTTCTAATAGCTCCTGTAACCAAGGGTGGCAAGGGTGTATTGCCTGCCCCTCCTAAAATACTGAACAAAATCTTCCTTCGAGCTCACAAACCAAAATAAAATTAGTAAGTGGCTTTACAACTGCAGAAGACAAAATTCAGCAGTCTCAGATCAGACCTATTCAATAAATAATATAAAAATAATAATTTCAGTTATTTTGGTTAAATTTTAGATTCTAATGAAATACTTTTCTGTATAATTTATTTAATTTTTGGTTAAATTGAGGTGAGTGGTTTCTTCTTGGTGATAAATCCTTGGTAAGATGGGTTATTTAAGGTTTTCTGCAAAATTTGATGAGTTTGATAAAGGTAATTTTGTTAAGTTAAAGTTATAATATAGTAAAATAATTTTGAAAGGTTTGTTATTTTTTTTAAGAGTGGTTAATAATAAGATAAAATATCACTTGTTAAGCTTAAGAGGTAAGATTCTTTGATATTTGATTTTAAATGGGTAAGTTAGTTTTAAATCTTGTTAAATGAAGTTAATTTTTCTAGTTAAAATATTTTAATAGAGTAGTAACCCTGATCTTGGGTACTTGGTAATTTTCATTTTTATTTTAATAATAATAAGATTCCACTGAGCTTAGCTACTGGGTAATCTTCAACACTATACTTCCACTGAGCTTAGCTACTGGGCAAGTAGATTTACTATAATATACTGGAGTACCTCCCAGGTGAGGGATGAATTATTCCTATGCTCCTACTGTGCAGTGGATATAATTTGCATGGGATATATTTTGCATGGGGGGGATTTTGAAATTTGGGTGGAGAGAGCCCCTCTATTTATACCTTTTGGGAGCCCAGAGGGCCCTCCATGGGAGCTGTCTTTTCCCACTTTAATTCTTCTTGATTTCATCATGTGACTCCATTTTTGGTGAGGCCCTTTCTTGCATGGGTCAGGTGATTTAAGGTTTGGTGATAATTTTTCTCTGCACAGCCTTCTTTCATCACATGATGGTCTTTTGGTGAGCTAATTATGATGTGATTTTCTTGGATTTTCCTTGCATGCATGAGATGATTTCATTTTGGCTGAGGATTTTTCTTGTGCACAGCCTTTTTTCTGTCACATGATATGCTGTTGGTGGGTTCAGTATCACATGATGAATTTGTATTTCCTTTGCATATGTCATATTTTAGGCTTGGTAGAAGTGGCTGTGTAATTTATGCAGGTGTCATGGTTGTTCCTCTTCTTTTTGAACTTTAAAATGAGGTCAGGTGATAATTTCTTGCACTGGTGAATTTACTGTTATGTATGAGATGATGTGATTTTTGAGTTTGACACATGCTGTGCATAGTCATGTGGTTGAGATTTAATTAAAATTGTGTACTGCATGCAGCCTGTTGTAACTAGCTTTGGTTTGCATGAGATGATGAGTGGTGTAAATAAATCTGATTCTGTTTTAAGGTTTCAAGTTGGGTTACTTTGGATATAAGATAAGGTACTCCTGTGGCTGTGTTGTAAATGAGTTTCAGGAATTCCATGGGGCTGGGCTTTGCATCATGTGACTTTGCATGCAAGTTGGCTGTATAAATAATGCATGTGTCATTTTCTTGCTGCATGAGTCCTGTGGCTGTAAGGGGGTGTAAAGCTGGGTGGGGTGTGTAATTTAAAGGGTGGTACCTTATTTGTTGTAACTGGTTTACTATATGTAACCTGATTTTTACATATGCATAATGAAATTGAATAATTTATTTAAACACATACACTGCCATTTGGTGCCTGTGCCATGGTTTTATGAGTTAAATACAGCTTCTTGCTTTAAAATTGACCTTTTGGTGTAAAATTTGAGTGTAAGTCTGCCTGTAGGCTGGATTTACTGCTGTTTTGGGGTACTGTGAGCTTGAGCCTGGTGAAAAAAAATGGTATGGAATACCACATCCCCCTCTCCATTTAATGCTGTCCCCAGCATTCCATGTGAGAGCTCTCTATTCTTCATCTGATTCTGTGGTATCCTCAAATACCTCTTCCTCATTTCTTGATTCATCTTCTTCACTTTGTTCCTCTTCTGTGTCTTCTTTTGTGTCTATCAACTTTCCTCTTTGGTAAAACCTTTTACTTGAGAGGCTTCAAATCTTCTTGCCAATTCTGTTCCATCCAGCTCCTCAAGTTCATATGGTCCATTGTTTATTTTTCTGATTACTCTGTATGGTCCATTCCATTTGTTTTTTAAAAGTAGTCCCCAATTAGTTTCTATTGCTTTGTTGTAAATCAGGACCAAATCTCCTGGATTGAGTGGTGACCTTAGTTGTTGTGCCATTCTTCTATCCCAATATTTCATTGAGTCTTCCCTTGATTTTTTGAGTTTTTCTGCTGCTTTCCTCCTCATTTCTTCTTTCCCTTCTAATTGTTTAGCTCTGGCTTCCAGTAATTCCCCAGTTGTGGATATTTTGTGCCATTCTACTGCTAAAAACGTTTTTGTTTCAATGTCAATTGGTAATACTGGTAGTTGGCCAAATTGGAGTTCAAATGGTGAGAAACCAGTTGTTCTTTTTGTTGAGATTCTGTCAGCCAATGTAACCAAAGGTAGATATTTTTTCCATTTTCCTCCATTTTCTCCACACATCTTAACTAGTGCATCTTTGAGCTGCTTATGACCCCTTTCAACCATCCCTTGAGACTCTGGGTAATAAGGTGTGGTGACTCTGATCCTTGATCCTGCTTTCTTTACTGCATCTTGCAATTCTTTTCCAAACTCTGGCCCCCCATCAACAGTTACTTCCTTTGGTGAGCCATACCTGCATATCCATTCTGAGGTGAACCATTCTGAAACTGCTTTTGCTGTTAATTTGACTAGTCCAACTGTTTCTGGCCATCCTGAAAAATCATCTCTGGCCACAACCATATATTTCCATCTCTCAGATTTGATATGGACTGCATCCATGCTTACCCTTTCAAAGATTGTTGATGTTGCTGTAGGCCTTCCTTGTTCCCTTTGTAAGTTTTGACTTTCTTTTGGCAGGCTAGGCAAGATTGAACCCATTTCTTGACTGATTTCTTCATTCCTTCCCACCAAAATCTTGATTTAATTCTTCTGTAAGTTTCATTTTCCCCTCTGTGGCCCATGTCTTCATGGAGTGACTATAAAATGTAGTTTTGAACTTCTTGACTTGATATCACCAATTGAGGGTTAGGGTTATTTCTTCTTTTGAGTTGGCCATCTTCCAAGAAAAAGTTGGATGACCTTCTTTTTATCCTTCCAAACTCTTCATCTTTGCTTGATTGTGGTTTTTTCATTGTACTTAAGTATTCTTGCATTCTCTTCCAAAATCCTTCTTGTTTGGTTGGTACCTGTATTCCTGAAAAATTGAGTGAATTTATAGTCTTAGCCCCAAATCCAGGGTGTGGCTTGATCCAATCTTCTTCTTCATCAAATTCTGGTGCATCTTCATCTTCTTCTGAGTTTTTTGGTCTTCTTGATAGCCCATCTGGCATAGTGAAGGTCTTTCCTGGTTTGTGTACCAAATCAAAGGAAAATAGCTGAATGAAAGCCACCCATCTTGTCATGGGGGCATTGGGTAAACAAGGGGTGTTGATCATTTAAATAAAAGCCTTGGCATCAACCTGTAATTCAAAATGTTGCCCCCAAAGTATGGTTTGTAGCTTCTTGAGAATTCTTGCAACTCCACAGAGTTCCAATTTGGGTTGTGAGTATTTTGATTCCAATTTTGAAAAAGTTATTGATTCATATAATACTGGTCTGTCCTTTCCTTCTTTGTCTTCTTGAGTGAGTACTGCTCCTGCAGCAATGTAGCTTGAATCTACTGCTAGCTTAATTTTTCCTTCTCCTTTGTCATAATCCAATTTCTTGAGAGTTATTTCTTCTCCAACTATTCTTCTGAGCTTATGGAAAGCTTCTTCACATTTTTGATCCCAGTCCCAGTCAACATCTTCTCTGGTGAGCATTCTGAGTGGTGATGCAACTTGTGAGAAGTCTTCAATGAACATCCTTACATAGGCACAAAGTCCAAGAAATCCCCTTATTTCCTTCTTGTTAAGAGGTGTTGGCCAATTTTGAATCTTGTTGATCTTTTGTTTTGAGATTGTTCTTCCTTTGAATGATACAACATGCCCTACTATGTCCAAAGCTGGAACACAGCATGCAAACTTGGATCCTGAGATAGTAAGTCCTGCTTCTTCAATCCTGAATAAAATTCTTTCTAATGTTATGGCATATTCCCATATGAATTTTCTTATTGAGGGGTTTTCTGATAGTGTTTCTTGATTGTAAAGTGATCTTGGTCCTTTTATTCCTCCATCATCAACAAATATTCTTACACTTTCTGGTATTTCTTGTTGGAGTATCCAGGTCATTTGGGCTTGGTATACTGCTACTGAGTTGGTGGCTCCTTGGGGTAGTCTTGTGAGTTGCATCCTTCCAAGGCGTGTTTCAAAAGTAGTGAGGGGTCTTGTAGTGACATCTATTTCTCTTTCATCATATCCTCCCATGATGTCTCCTAGTCCATAGCATGCTCTTCCTGCAAATGCATGTACAAATTCTTCAATGTGAGGTGGTAAGCCAGCATCCTTTATGGTGACTTTGTTGAGTTCTTGAAGGTCATGGACAATTCTGAGTTTCCCATTTGATTTGGCCACACAAAAGATTGGGCTTGTGTATCTTGAGGTGGATTGCTCATAGAGTCCAGTCCTGATTCTTTCTCTGATTAATTCAGTAAACTGAGGTAAAATTGATTTGGGAATGGGAATTGGTTTCTTCTGCCAAGGTTCATGAGGTATTACTGGTATCTTGTAAGGCTTTCCATATGAGTGTTTGAGTAATCCTCTTTCTTCTTCACAGAAAGCTATTGCTTTTTCCCTTAAGGTAATAACATTTTTGAGTAAATTGATTTCTTCATTTGATAACCATCCTGGTGGGCCAAAATTGACTGCTTGCAGTCTTTCATGGGTGACCTTGAAGGTTTCTTGAAATATAGGTGGGTTTGGTGATAAGGGTGTTTCATAAGGATCTCTTGACAAAGGTGGTCTTTCCAAGGTGGGTTAAGGTCTTGAGGCATTGGCTCATTGACTGGTCTCACCTTCTTCAGGACTTCTTTGTATTTGCCTGCTAAAATTTGGTGATCCATCTTCAATTAGTTATTTTGTTTCTTTGTGAGCCTTAGAGGTAATTTCATATACCCAAAAGACCACAAATATAAAAAATAACATATTAATATAAATAAAATAAATTTATTTATATTATTAAAATAAAAATAAAAAATATAAATATAAAATTATAATAAAAATAAAAAATTAATTATAATTTAAAAAAAAATAAAATTACTTTAAATTTTGTAAATATAAAATTACATTTATACTTGAAAAATTTAAGTAAAAATGAAATTTTAACAAAATTGTGAAAAAATAAATAAATTTGGAAAAAAGTTAAATAAAATTTATTATAACTTTTTATCCAATAAATAAACATATAAATTTTATTTCACCATTGGATTCCTCATAAAAAATCAGGTGGGGTCACCTCTGAGTGAAAGTTTTGTAACTCAACTCTAAATAAGCTTAAATTAAGTTTTTAGTATTTTCGATACAAAAGTTGAAAATCCTCAAAACCTTAATTTAATTCACACCACATGTGGTGTTAACCATCAATTTTTGTGTTAAAATTGAGGTGTTGTGTTTAGTTTAGAAGTTATGAGGAATTAAAGTATTTTCAATTGAATTCAATTGAAATGTCAAAATGTGCGCGTGTATTACATAAGTGAACTTTGATTTACATATGAGGTGTCAATTATTACTGTATTGTACTGTACAATTGAATTGAATTACATGTGTAAATTATAAGTATAATACATGATGAGGAATTAAAGGAAAAATAAATTGGAAAGATTAAATTTGGGGGGGAAAAGGAACTCCAGCTCTAAGGGGGGCTAGACCCCCAAAATCCTTGCTGACAGGCGTGGGATGTCAAAATTCACGCAAAAGTTCATCACTTTTGGCCTGGAATTGAGTTACAGGGTCTGTGGACTCAATTGATGATGAGGTTTTGATACCAACTGGGGTAGTTTTAGCTGTTGCCAAGAAGGTAAAACTACCCTTAAGATAAAACAATCATAATAAAAACAGTTTTAACTGGTTTCTACGCCTCTGACACACATTCTGACGTGTTTTGAAGGCTCTAGGCCTGGTATTGCTATAGTAATGGCTGATTTAAGGGTCTAAAATGGCTAAAAATGGCTAAAAATGGCTTAAACCAGCCCTTTTTGGTCTAAACCAGGGTTCAATGATGCCATAATTGGCTTTTCTGTTGTCAGACTGTTTTTCACGACTGACAAGAGTAAATTTTACTTTTGGAGTAAGAGAATTGATGGCTATAAAAGAATGTCTTCTTTGCCCCACTTTTCTCTTCATGTTAGAATCTTTTCCTTTTATTAATTAGTTTAAAACTGTTAAACCAATCAATCAAAGATTCCAACCTCCACTTTTAAATCATTTTAATCATTTTAACCACGTGAAAAAATCATTATAATCATTGTTTGTAACTCTTATAATCATTTTTACCCCTGAACCACCCCAAAAGTGAATTAAAGCATCTTTCATCACTGTAAACTTTGTCACTTTGTTTCCAAATTCACTCTGGTCACTTTTGGGCGTGTTTTCTCTTTAATATTCTTTTTAAAGACTTTGTTCTTTAATTAATTGCTTGCAGTTCTTTGCTCAATTAATTCCAATTGAAATTGCTCTTGAAGAAATTTCTTTTGTAGCCTTAAAATATCTCTTGTAGAGTATTTTTTGGATAAATTTTTATTGTTGGTAAAACAATAAATTTTTATAATATTATTGTTTTATACTAATAAAGTTATAAACAATAAAATTGGCGTGTTTCCTCTTAAAAATAATATTTCATACTATTTTTAATTGATTTTTACCTTATACAAATTTTGAGGACAGGAAAAGTACTTGATTTTTAATCAAAGTTTCATATCCACACCTTACATTTGGGGGCCCAGCCGTGATATTTTACCTGTGACATATTTTTTTTACTCTTTTTAAATCTTTTTTCTTATATTGAAAAATTTAAAAACATATAAAAAATACTTATAATCCAAAAAAATCCTTAAAAAAATAATTTTTTTCATATTATAAGTGAGGCTTATATTTTTTATTTCTTCTTTGAAATAACCTTTTTTTTACTTAATTAATTGGCTTTTTCATTAATTTTAGTGTCTGACAACGTGGTAAGACAAGAAAACATTGAAACAGCCTCAACAGTAACCAGCATTATCCCTGCCAGTACTGTTAATTCTGATCATAATAGTACTGTTATTGTGACTCAAAATAATCAACCTGAAGCAATATCTTCTGAATTAATTAACTTGGATATAAGTAATACACTTCAGAAAGCCAAAAATTTGGCCAATAGTAAGTTTTTGACGTAAAAATACTATTTTAAGCCTTTTTTAACCATAATTATGCCTTCAACCAGGTCAGGAGCCAGCTACAACCCCTCAAGCAGCTCCCAAAAAGGTAATAGACGTGATTATGGCAGAGGCCAACCAGGTACAGAAGGAAAAGGGTCAGTTGATGACTTCCAAACAACTAAAATGGGTCATTCTGAAGCTGATAATACCATTTTACCTTCAAAAAGAGCTGACACCGCCACAACAAGCCTCTGTGGACATATACAAAGCCAGCCACAGTGCATACAACAATGCACTCCAATTCAAGGAGTACCAGATCCTTGCAGACCTGTGGAAGAATTGCATGAATTCTTACCTGACAGTAAGAAAATTCTTGGGCCATCCCAACACTTGCAAATTGCTCAATGGATGGCATCCATTGATGGAGAAGAAAAACATGATGCTTTTGACACTAGAGTGGAGGAAAAACAACCCTCCACCAGCCAAACCAGTGCCAAAAACAGCCCCAGTGGCCAGCAGCAGCAATTCCAACGTGAAAAAGCAGCCACAAACTCCAAACAAGGGCAAAGGGAAGGCACCAGCCCCAAAACCTTACAGCCAGGGCTACAGAATCCCAAAGATTCAGCAGGATGCCATGGAAAATGTATTTCAGATGGCCAGAACCATGATGGAATTACAGAAGAAGGAGGAAGCCAGATTAAGGTTCCAGAAATGATTTCTGACATATTTGATTCCATCCCAGAGTTGTATAATGCTATAAATGACGTGAAAAAACATCTTTCTGATAAAAATGACACCATTTGTAACAACATTAAAACAAACAACCTGAGTCTGTGCCAAATTAATGAAACACTTATGTGTTTTGAAAAAGTTTTGAGAACAATTAAAAATTCCAATAATGATAATTCTTCTAACAATAAAATAAATGAACAATCTGCCATTATTAAAGAATTAACAGATAAATATTCTAAATTCAATATTGATGACATAATTGAAACAAGAATTAAACAAGCCATAAATATTATCAAGACAGATAACAAGAAAGTCCTTGATGACATTTCAAATTCATTTACTGAAGTAAAGACATATACCATTGCCTTGAAAAAGTGTTTTGATGCTTCACAAGAAGAAGTATCAAAATTATCAATGAAATTGAATCAAGTCACTGCTGATAATACAAGACAGACAGAGTTATGGCAAGAACTTACACATAAAGAAGACATGTATAAAATTGAAGTAATAAATTTAATACAAAGCTTCCAACATGAATACAGAAATTCCCAAAGGTGTAGCAACAGTAAAATGAATGACATTGAACAATTACTGAACACCTTACCAAGAATGTCTACACCTATAAATCAAAATGAGGGCACAAGAATTTCAAATCCACAAGTATTGGATCCTGATAATTCACAATTAAAAAATGAATTATCCACTTCTTTTCATAACTTGGAACCATCAATGGGCCAAGCACTCTTGAAAGAAGTTCCAAAACTTAAAGAATGGCCTCACTTCAGTGGTGAAGGAGAGTATGACCATATGGAATTCATTAGAGGTATTGACATGATCAAAGAGGATTTTGAATTACCAGACAGATTGGTAACAGCCAGGTTTAACACCTTGTTTACCAGATCAGCTCACAGATGGTACATCAAAATAAGACAAGCACATGGACACCAGAGTTGGACTTGGTGGAAAACCCAAATCATCAACAAATGGGCAAATGATGCTTGGAGGTTTAAAGTTGAAACAGCCTTTGAATCTTCCAAATTTAATGCTGATAAAGACAAAGCTTTACCATGGTTTTGCCAACAAAAAGACAGATTAACAGCATTATATCCAGACATGTCAGAATTTATGATCCATAGAAAGATTCTGAGACAATGTGGAGGTGACTTAGAGCATGCTGTCAAAAGCAGGACTACTGAAGAATCTTCAGCAGATGATATTATCAATATATTAGAAGAAGTAACCACCAGAACCAAAATTGGTTCTAGTAGGGGGAATCTTGAAACAAGGTTTAATACACCTTGGAAAGATTCTGTGGACAAAAACCCCAAAGAAAATTCTAGTAATATTAAATATAAATCTGCAGATACAGTCAGAAAATGCCATATTTGCCAAAGCACCACCCATTTAGCCAATACATGTCCAAAAAGGGGGAAAATCAATGAAATTGACATTGAAAAAGAACCAGATGTTGAAAAAGAAGACATAATTGAAGACAATTCAGATGATAAGTCATCCATATTCTCTGAATCTTCAAAAGATATAGAAAATATCAATGCCACTTTTGACATCATGGAATCTTATTCCCACTTACCACAATTGAGCAATGGTCAAGTTGATTTATCAAAAGTTCAAGATGCACAACTTATGAAGACAAAACCAAACAGAGGAAAAGGTTATACAGCTGGTAACTCCTGTATAACAGAAGTGGTGATTGACAACAAACCCACCAAGCTTTTGCTTGACCCAGGAGCCTTCTGCTCTTGTGTTGGAAAATCTTTTCTTAAGACTTGTGTACCAAATTTTGAAGACCAATTGTTACCAATTGATGGTATAAAATTCAACAGTGCAAGTAACCCAATGAAAGCATTAGGAATCTTTGAGACCAATGTCATATTCCCACACATAAATGGGAATTTAAGGATCACAGTTGAATTTGTTGTTATGGAAAATTGCTCTAGTACCCATTTTATATTGGGAAATGACTATTTAATCATGTATGGGATAGATTTACATAATAACAAAGACAGATACTTTACAATTGGAGACAATAAGCGCCAGAAATTTGCCTTTTTACCCTTTAAAAGACAAATTACAGTAAACAAAGTATCACCAGTCAACTTAGAGTTAGAGAAATTCAAGTCTGAACAGTTAAATGAGGCTGAAATAAGCCTTCATCTGACTGATAAGCAAGAAAATGAACTTTCTTCCCTTTTGTATGACCACAGAGGAGCATTTGCTACAGACAAAGAACCCCTGGGAGCAATTATTGGTCATGAAGTTGACATCATTCTTAACATTGAGAG
Source organism: Austropuccinia psidii (assembly GCA_023105745.1). Lineage (NCBI taxonomy): Eukaryota > Fungi > Basidiomycota > Pucciniomycetes > Pucciniales > Sphaerophragmiaceae > Austropuccinia > Austropuccinia psidii. Next base: position 36,438,026 of record JALGQZ010000012.1, read on the forward strand.
ACCTTATCCACCACTCTTAAGAAGACCTGCTTATCCAGCAAGTCCAAAATCAAGAGAAGCTCTAGAAATTCATATCAAAGAACTTCTAGACCTTGGTGTAATAAGAAAAGTAGGCCACAATGAGGAAGTAGAAATAACTACACCAGTCATAGTGGCGTGGCATAATGGAAAATCCAGAATGGTTGGGGACTTTAGAGCTCTGAACACTTACACTGTTCCAGACAGATACCCAATACCAAAAATCCAAATTGCCCTTACTCAAATATCTCAAGCAGTGTATATAACCACTATGGATGCCCTTAAAGGATTCCATCAAAATGTAGTAACACCAAGAGCAAGAAAATACTTGAGAATTATTGTTCATTGTGGAGTGTATGAATACTTAAGGATGCCCTTTGGTATCAAAAATGCACCTTCACACTTCCAAAGAATGATGAATGAAATCTTCCCTGAAGAACTCTCAGAGGGATGGTTAATCATTTACATTGATGACATTATTATCTGTTCAAAGACTTGGGAGGAGCACATGTACAGATTATCAAGAGTTTTGACAAAAATCCAATCAGTAAACATGAAAATCTCCTTGAAGAAATGTCATTTTGGATTTAAAGAACTTAAGGCACTAGGACATGTTGTATCTGGTTTGTCCCTTGGAATTGATAAAAACAAAGTTGCAGCAGTATTGTTAAAACCCATGCCTCAGAATAAGAAGGAAATTCAGTCATTCTTAGGTTTTGCAGGATATTACAGGCAACACATTAAAGACTTTGCATCCATAGCAAGACCACTTTATAAGTTGTGTGACAAAGACACAGTATTTGAGATGACTGTTGACAGAGTCAAAGCTTTTGAGTCTCTAAGAGAAGCATTGACCACTGCTCCACTCTTACTGATGCCAGACTTTAAATTGCCTTTCAAACTGTATATTGATGCATCAGGGGATGGACTAGGTGCTGCACTTCACCAAGTTCAGATCATAAATGACAAACCTGTAGAAGGACCAATATGTTTCATATCCAGGCAAATCAAACCAACTGAAGCCAGATATGGAGCAAGTGAAATGGAATGTCTATGCCTTGTCTGGGCCTTAGAGAAATTGAACTATTTCTTAGAGGGATGTGTTTTTGAAGTAATAACAGATTGTACAGCTGTGAAATCACTTTTGAACATGAAAACACCTAACAGACACATGCTCAGATGGCAAATAGCCATACAAGAATACAGAGGCAATATGACTATTGTTCATAAGGATGGGAATATTCATAAGAATGCAGATGGACTAAGCAGATGGCCATTACCAAATAACATTGATAATCCTGCTTATGTTCCAGAAGAAGCTTCACCACAAATTCCAATAGAAGGAATAAGTGTTACAGACTTGAACACCACCTTCTTTGAAGAAGTCAGAAATAGTTACACTCAAGATAAGAATTGTAGCATCTTATGCCAATTACTTAACAAAGACTGTAAAGACAACTCTCTAATACATGCCTTGGATGAAGTATGGAGAAAATCTTATAATGAAGGGAGATTTCACCTACTGGATGGTATAATTTACCACAGAACCAAGCACACATGTGTCATGACAGTTGTAGACAGGTCATTAATCAATCTTGTACTGAAAGAATGCCATGATAGTCCCTTTTCAGGACATCTTTCTGAGGACAGAACAAGAGAGAAAGTAAAGACCTGCATATGGTGGCCAATGTGGCAAAAAGATGTTGCAGAATATTGCAAAACCTGTGACAGATGCCAAAAGGCAAATAAATCCACTGGGAAAAGACTTGGAAATATGATGAAAATCCAAGAACCAAACAGACCTTGGGAAATTGTCCATATGGATTGGGTAACTAGCCTACCACCAGGAGGTGACAGGAGCTATAATGCTTGCCTAGTAATTGTGGACAGATTCAGTAAAACTCCAATCTTTTTACCATGTCACAAAGATGATACAGCCATGGATACAGCTCTTCTGATATGGAATAGAGTAGTGTCATGGACTGGGATATTTACAAATATCATCAGTGATAGAGATCCCAAATTCACTTCAGCTCTATGGACAAATCTTCACCAATTATTTGGCACAAAACTGTCTTTCTCTACAGCCTACCACCCACAAACTGATGGTCTGGCTGAAAGAATGATCCAAACCTTAGAGGATATGGTGAGAAGATTTTGTGCATATGGCCTTGAATTCAAAGATTGTGATGGATTTACCCATGATTGGTGTACTCTGTTACCAGCACTGGAATTAGCATATAAAACATCAATCCATTCCAGTACCAATCAGACTCCTGCTATTCTAGAAAAAGGATGGAACCCCAAGTTACCCCAAGATTCCTTGAGGAAAGACTTAATTGAAATACATCCCACAGCTGCTAGCTTCAAAGGAATGCTAGACAAAGCTAGAAAGCATGCAGTGAGATGCATGGAGGAGTCTTTTGCATATGCTAAAGACAAATGGGATAAATCTCATGCAACTCCAGATTTCAAAGTGGGGGACCTAGTTCTTGTATCCACCACTAACTTCAATAACATCAAAGGATGTAAAAAGTTAAAAGACTCCTTTGCAGGACCTTTTGTGATTAAGGCCCTCCATGGAGAAAATGCTGTTGAAGTAGAGTTATCTGAAGAACTTAGCAATAAGCACCCTACATTTCCAGTAAGCTTGATAAAGCCATACAAATCTAGTGATGCTGAGAAATTTCCCTTGAGGAATAAGATTCCCCAAGTTATACCTCCTATTGAGACATCTGGTACTAAGAAAATAACCAAAGTTCTTAAAGAAAGGAAATTAAGAACCAAGAAAGTAAGGGAATACCTTGTTAGGTACAGTGACCCAACTTGTGAAGATGAATGGTTAGAAGAGGAAGATATACCAGAAGCCACCAAACTCCTGAGGAGATTCAGACACACTAGAAACACCAATATTACAAAGTAATATTCTTTTTTAGGGGGAGGGAATGTGAGCCTTAGAGGTAATTTCATATACCCAAAAGACCACAAATATAAAAAATAACATATTAATATAAATAAAATAAATTTATTTATATTATTAAAATAAAAATAAAAAATATAAATATAAAATTATATTAAAAATAAAAAATTAATTATAATTTAAAAAATAAAATTACTTTAAATTTTGTAAATATAAAATTACATTTATACTTGAAAAATTTAAGTAAAAATGAAATTTTAACAAAATTGTGAAAAAATAAATAAATTTGGAAAAAAGTTAAATAAAATTTATTATAACTTTTTATCCAATAAATAAACATATAAATTTTATTTCACCATTGGATTCCTCATAAAAAATGAGGTGGGGTCACCTCTGAGTGAAAGTTTTGTAACTCAACTCTAAATAAGCTTAAATTAAGTTTTTAGTATTTTCGATACAAAAGTTGAAAATCCTCAAAACCTTAATTTAATTCACACCACATGTGGTGTTAACCATCAATTTTTGTGTTAAAATTGAGGTGTTGTGTTTAGTTTAGAAGTTATGAGGAATTAAAGTATTTTCAATTGAATTCAATTGAAATGTCAAAATGTGCGCGTGTATTACATAAGTGAACTTTGATTTACATATGAGGTGTCAATTATTACTGTATTGTACTGTACAATTGAATTGAATTACATGTGTAAATTATAAGTATAATACATGATGAGGAATTAAAGGAAAAATAAATTGGAAAGATTAAATTTGGGGGGGAAAAGGAACTCCAGCTCTAAGGGGGGCTAGACCCCCAAAATCCTTGCTGACAGGCGTGGGATGTCAAAATTCACGCAAAAGTTCATCACTTTTGGCCTGGAATTGAGTTACAGGGTCTGTGGACTCAATTGATGATGAGGTTTTGATACCAACTGGGGTAGTTTTAGCTGTTGCCAAGAAGGTAAAACTACCCTTAAGATAAAACAATCATAATAAAAACAGTTTTAACTGGTTTCTACGCCTCTGACACACATTCTGACGTGTTTTGAAGGCTCTAGGCCTGGTATTGCTATAGTAATGGCTGATTTAAGGGTCTAAAATGGCTAAAAATGGCTAAAAATGGCTTAAACCAGCCCTTTTTGGTCTAAACCAGGGTTCAATGTTGCCATAATTGGCTTTTCTGTTGTCAGACTGTTTTTCACGACTGACAAGAGTAAATTTTACTTTTGGAGTAAGAGAATTGATGGCTATAAAAGAATGTCTTCTTTGCCCCACTTTTCTCTTCATGTTAGAATCTTTTCCTTTTATTAATTAGCTTAAAACTGTTAAACCAATCAATCAAAGATTCCAACCTCCACTTTTAAATCATTTTAATCATTTTAACCACGTGAAAAAATCATTATAATCATTGTTTGTAACTCTTATAATCATTTTTACCCCTGAACCACCCCAAAAGTGAATTAAAGCATCTTTCATCACTGTAAACTTTGTCACTTTGTTTCCAAATTCACTCTGGTCACTTTTGGGCGTGTTTTCTCTTTAATATTCTTTTTAAAGACTTTGTTCTTTAATTAATTGCTTGCAGTTCTTTGCTCAATTAATTCCAATTGAAATTGCTCTTGAAGAAATTTCTTTTGTAGCCTTAAAATATCTCTTGTAGAGTATTTTTTGGATAAATTTTTATTGTTGGTAAAACAATAAATTTTTATAATATTATTGTTTTATACTAATAAAGTTATAAACAATAAAATTGGCGTGTTTTCTCTTAAAAATAATATTTCATACTATTTTTAATTGATTTTTACCTTATACAAATTTTGAGGACAGGAAAAGTACTTGATTTTTAATCAAAGTTTCATATCCACACCTTACATTCTTCTTCTCTTTTTTTTTATTTCTAAGAATTTGCTAGTGTCCTGAAATCTTGAGGTCTTCACAATTCTTCTTTCTTCTTTCTTCCATAAAAAAATGTAGTTTAAGGTCATACAGGACCTACAACTAGGTGTGTAACCCCTGTATATTAGGTATACAAGTTCTGCAGTTTGAGTCATGCAAGGGCCTCCTGGCCTAATCCAAGGGCTTATCTTGACTCTTGAGCTCCTTTGGGCTTGATTTTGGATTCCACTTGACTCTTGTTTTATTCTTCAATCTTCATGATTCCCACTTGATGCAAGATTCTTCTGGTTGTCTTATTTCTTGATAAGGAATTTTCTTGTCTTAATTGATGGCTTGGGACTCCACTTTGTTCATTTTAGCCAATTTGATAATGATAAACACCTGTAAAACCCCTTGTTCCTGTTACACAAAGGGAGCAGTTTATTGTCATGCTAAGGACAAAAATGGTCCTTCAGCACTTCTCCTGACTAGGACAATCCCCTCCAGCTTCTTGGCTGTTATTTCTTTATAAGTTTCCCTGCCCAAGTCTACAGGGGAAGCAGTTTAGTGTCATGCTGAGGACCTCTTGAGTCTTCAAGCTTCTTTAAAATCCCAAGGGTGATTTGAGTTGAGTCTTTTCATAATCTTGTTGGTCCATCCTGCTGAGTGAGTCCTGAGTCAATAATTAATCCAGTGAGTCATCCTTTAGTCCATAAATCCTGGCCAGTGATTCTTGAATTCCAATTGAGTTTCAATCCAGTATCAAAGAAATTTCCAAGGTCTGGTGTTGTCCAAAGGTCAATCGATAAGGAACTCCTGCTTTTCTTCATAAATAATCTTCTTCATTCTCAGTATTCTGAATAATTGTCCTATGATAAGTTCTTTACCAATTCTCTTGCTATTTCTTCAAAATAATTTATGTCCTTTCTTCTTTTGTAATCCTGAATTCTACCTGCTATAAAGAAATGAAACATAAAAGATTGTAATAATACGGTGATTTGAAATTGATTTTAATATTAATTTATTGATATATATATATATATATATTAATAATATTTGTTTGGATGAGGGCACCCCTCTCCATTTAAAAATCTTCAGTTGGTTTTCAAATTTTGAAGAGAATATGTTCTCATTCCCCCAAAAATTCCACTATAAGAGATAGTGTAAGAAATAAGTTTACCCACCCTTTATTTTTTTATAGAGATTTTGATAAGGATAAATAATGATACAGAAAATTTACATAATTTTATTTTAATGATGATTCAATAACAAGTTTTTTTTTTAGTATAAAATAACCAACAAGTGAGATATCCGAGTAAAAATCACAACTTAAAAGAAATAAACCTGAATCACAATTAAGATCATGGAACTGTTTGGTGAAAGGTGGTAATTTGTGCCAATCAGTAAAAATTGGTGCTCTTGAGAGTATTTATAATTAATATGACAAAATTCAATGATCATAATTTGAGTCCTTTAATCATATAATGACCCTTATGATGCCACAACTCTTCCTTTTGGAATCATCATTGTGACTCAGACTTAATTTCAAGTCCATCCCCTTTATGGTTCAGATTTTCTGTTACCCATAAATGCATTTGAGTTGTTAAAAAAATATAAACAGTGAAATTGAAAATTTTTACAATTTAAAAAAACTCTTGTTTGCTTTTTGGGGGGCTTTTTCAATTCCATTTGGAATAAACAGCACATTGAGGTGTTATTAATATGTAAATTCCCCAAATTATGTCATCAATTTATGAGTTTTGAATATAAATAACTCCTTCAGAGTTCAATTAATGCCTTCATGGCACAAATACTTCTTCTTATCAAACAAGTTCCAATCACTTTCTTGTAATTGAAGAAATATTTCAAATAAATTAACCTTTTTTTTTTTAAAAAAAAAAAAAAAAAAAAAAGACTTGATTTAGAGTTTTTTTTTTTAATCATTATTTTTGAGTGGAAACATTGAGCCAATTTAATGGCTCTTATTGTAATAGTAGGAAAATTATAATATAAATAATGAATAAATAGAATATTCTTGAGATCATGAATGGGATATGCCTCTAATTCTTGTGAAAAATAAATAGTTGAATTTTGGGATAAAAAATAAAATAAAATAAAAAATATGTTCAAAAGCTTAAGTCATTACATCTTTCCAATTCTTTTTTATAATGACATAAAATTAGAAATTAATAAAGTAAAAATAAAATCTCAGGTAGTTTAGAGTCTTGCCTAGGACTTATCCTCCTTTTGTAGTCTTTTTCCAATCTTTTTGAATACTTTAAATAGGCAGTTTATGGTCTTGCTAAGGACCATTGGTTGATTGTTTTGCATTTTGAGTCCTTGTTGAGAACTCTAATGTTGGGCAGTTTATGGTCTTTCCAAGGACCACATCTTGTGTACAGGCACCTGATTGCTGCACTTGGGGTTTCCTGGCATGTAATTTATCTTCAAAGCCAAGTTGTATAGTTATCTTAAACAGTTTATAGTCTTATTGGGGACTCATCTTTATTTTAAAAGCACATTTAAGCCTATAAAATAAGAGAAGTATTTTATTAATGTTGCATACCTGTGGAAGCCAAATCAAATATGTTAGTATAGTTATCATTAAAAATAAGAAAGCATAAGATATAAAATAGAAGTTTAAAGCCTTGCTCAGGGCATTTTTTGTATATTTGCCACCCTGTAGCATAAAAAATTAATAAATAAAAAATTTAATTAAAATAAGCAAACCCAGCAGCTTAAAGCCATGCTGAGGGCTCTTTTTTTTTCGAAGCCCTGTTCATTCATAAAAAATTGGTTAGTCAACTAATTTAAGCGTGATAAAAAATGAAATTAAGCAGTTTATAGCCATGCCGAGGGCTTTTTTTTTATATTATATTATTATTTTTTTTGTTTGTAGCCCTGTTTCTTCATAAAAAAAAAACATGGTTAGTCAAATTAATTAAATCATGATAATAGATGAAATTAAGCAGTTTTAAGCCATGCTGAGGGCTTTTTATTTAATTTTTTATAATTTTTTTTAAGCCCTCCTAAGGTATTTTTCCTAACTGAAAATATAAAATATCAGTAAACTCAATAATGAATAATTTAATAAATTGACATAAAAAATATAATTGAGCAGTTTAATGCCTTGCTCAGGGCATTGTTATTTATTTGTAGCGCTGTATAATTTCAAAAAAAAAAAATCAATTAGCAACTCAAATACTTAAAATTACAATTCATAAATGAATTAAGCAGTTTTAAGCCATGCTAAGGGCACTTTTTTTTATTTTTTTTTTTTGAGTTCCCTGCAGCATGAAAGATAATTAGCAACTTAAATAATCAAAATTAAAATTAAGAAATGAATAAAGCAGTTTTAAGCCTTGCTGAGGGAATTTTCTTAATTATAGTCCTTTTGTAATCTTTGTTGTTTTTCTTTATCAGAACTGTAGCAATCCAAGATAAGAAATGTCAGATAAAGTCATAATTTATAAAAAAGAATAAAGACAAAACATCAGTTTTAAGCCTTGATGAGGGAATTCTCTTTTTTTTTTTTTTTTTTTTTGTTAATTTTCATTTTAATTTATTTTTTTGATTTATTTTCTTCTCCTTTGTAAAAGAAATCATCAGTAAATTTGAAGATATTGAAGAAAATAAAAAATAAATAAGCAGATTATTTATATTCTTTTGTCAGTTCCATTCATTCAGTTTATTATTATTATTATTTTAGTTTTTTTAGAAAATAAATGAACAAAAAGAAAGAGAAGAACCATCATTTAAGCTTAATTTTAATAAAAATAGAAAATAAAAAATAAACGGTTTGAAGTCTTGTTTAGGACTTTTATTATTTATAGCCCTTTAGCCTATAGAAATGAAATATATCAGGTTTAATTTAATATCCAAAAAAATACAGTAAGAATGAAAAATAAAATAAAATAAGCAGTTTATAGCCATACTGAGGGCTCTTTTTTTTGTTTTATTTTAATTTATTGTAAATCCCAGTAAAAAAATCATTTTCAGATCAGTAAAAATAAACAGTCAAGATAAAAAATAAAATCAGAAACCAGCAGTTTTATGTCTTGCTGAGGACATATTTGTTAATTTTTATTGTAAATCCATTCTGTTATATATATATTGATTCATATATATATAAAACTGTCAAAATCAAAAATATGTTAGTAAAAAAAGAAATTTGATACATGATAAAAGTGAGAGTGAGTAGTTTAAGGCCTTGCTTAGGGCTTTTTCATTTGTAGCCCTGTAGCATAAAAAATAAATAAAATAAATGAAGTCAAATAAATAAGAAAAACCCAGAAGTTTAAAGCCATTCTGAGGGCTCATTTGTTGTTTGTAGCCATTAAAATAACAAGCAGTTTATAGCCATACTGAGGGCTTTTATTATTGAAGTCTTTTTTATTTATTTTTAATTTAGAAAATAAATCAATCAAAAGAAAAAAAAAGTAATATTCAGCTTTAATAATAAAAAAAAAATAGAAAATAAACAGTTTTAAGTCTTGTTCAGGACTTTTATTATCATTCATTTTATTATTACTATATATATATATATATATATATATATATATTTAATAATATATTCTTTTATTTCAATTATTATTGTTTAATATTTGGTTGTATTGTTTTCAATATGAATATATATTTTTTATTCTTAATTAACTTTTTATTGAATATTTATTTATTTGTTTTTATACGGGACTTCTTACTTAGTCCTATTTTGATAATTGGGTCGTACAGCCCGGTACTGGCTGTAGGAGGTCGATGTCCTATAACCTTGCTGCAACTCCTGCCTCCCGATTTTTTTTATTCTAGTTTCTTTATATTTTTGTTTACTTCTTTATTATTACTATTATTATTATTTATTTATTCTTACGTTATGAACCTTTGCGATGCAAGGGAACTTCTCGAACACTCTTTTCCTTCAAGAACAGGCCCCTAGAGATGACTTCTGGCCTTGTGAGCACCTTAAACGCCACTTGTTGGTGTAGTATTCCCCCTCAACGTACTTTAGGAAGTGGTTAGCGAGCCAGGCCAGGTCGTGACAAGCAGCGTAAGGTCATTTCCCTAGTTATTTCCGCTCTTGGAGTGTGGCTTGTTCCCGATGATAGTACAGAAACCCAGTGATCTTATCCTTCCCAGTCGAGCAAGCTAAATCCACTCGTTTGTTATGCCTTTGTACATCCTATATTTCCCTATAGGTGCATCTGCTTCCAACGCCCACTGCTGTCGTAATTCTTCAAAAATATAGTACTTTTATCTTCTGCTTTTGTGCCTTAACGTCCTCCTTGGACCCAAAGTGGTATTTGTCATGTTATTAGACGACTAATTTCCCTTTCATTTCTCTTGTCGTATTATGGCGGTTGGTAAGTCATGTAGCCTTACTCATTTTCAGTATAGCTTGGTCATTGGATCCGTATTTTATGTGACTGGTACCATCGGCAATTCTGCAAGGTAGTGGCACTGCTTCTGACTGCACCCAATAAGCAAAACGTTTAATGGATTCCACGCTAGCTAAAGTTGGTCATCATTGAACTACCTGCAGCTTTATCTATTTATGCTTTGATATATTATTATTTTGTTATTATAGGTATCAGCTGACGTAGGATTTTGAGAGCTTTTAATAATTTGAACCCTGGTATTATCGGAGCACAGTAGAAGAGATACCAGGGTTATTGGTTGATGCTGTCTCAAAAGTACCTTCCATACCACGCTGGTTTGGATTACTCCAAAAATAATATAAATAGGACTCCGATCTTCCTATTTTTCCCATTCCCACTAATCCACCAGTCAATTTTTCATTGGATTGTTGCGTTATCTTAACACTTGAGGTATGTCCTTGTTCTAGCTTATTTTAATCCCACTGTGTAGAGTAGCCCTTGCTGAGCTTGGAGAACTCCTCTTTTGCAGTCTCTCATCCTGTTTCAAAATGAGCTTTGATAACCCCATATACTTGTCCACCTTCTTAAAGGCAATCAAGCCTTTTACGATTGAAGAGTTCGAAGAACTGGTTTTTGGTACTCCAGCAACGCCTATCAAGCGATTCATGTGGGAATGGGTCACCTCATTGACTCCCCCTTCAACACCAGATCTAGCTAATTGCTCCTTCAGTTCTACCAGAGCCTCGTCACCTGAGGAGGAGCCTCTGTCTGCCGCTTTGGCTTTTTACACTTTCATAAATGGCAATTGCCTCCCCGAACTTTTTGTCGATGATCCTGAGCTTTTCTTTTTGAGTGGGACGGCTTCCAACCTTCAAGGCCCTAATCACCCTGCTACACATACTTATGCATTGCGACCTCGTGGTCGAGATGGTTGCGCAATAACTTTTCATTTCAAATGATAAATAAGCAAAAGTTTTGTTTGTTTAATTGTTGTTCCTTAAAGACTAAGTCGGGATAAAGCTGATTATTCCTTTTCATTATTTTTTGTATATTATTTATTCCTATATATGTATCATATTGTTAATTTTGCTATTTGTTGTATCATCATGGGCCATGGTTATTACAGTGATTTGCGGTTCTTGAAGAATTTTAGGTCTTGCCTTCTGATATAATCTAATTCAATGTGATTAATGCGCTGAATGATATTAATCTGAGTTGTATAATCCAGATCAAATCCCTTCTTTGAGACGCCTGATGCAATAAAAAGTAAAGTTCATTTCTCCGGCATGTCTGCTTTCTTGAATTATTTTGATACCTATCTTTCAAGATAGTGACTTTTAGTCAGACAGCAAGAGTTTGGAGACCCAAAGAGAACTAATTTGAGCCAAAGTCAAGCGGAGAATTTGATTAACTAGAATCAATGCAATAACATAAACAGTTGATTTCTCTATTTTTTTATTTATGATAAGATAAATAATAAAGATAAAAATAAAGGTGAAAGTAACAAGACAATAAAGTAAAAGGATAAAAAAATAAAATATAATATAATAATAAGATGAATTAATAATGAGGCTGAAATTATAGTATGCAATTGATTATTTGATGATATTTCCATCAGTATTTTTTATCATTTGAGCATATCCAGATGATAATTTGTTGAGAGAAATTGATACTTCTGTATAAACATTTATCTGAAAAAAATAAAAAAATTAAATATTTGAAGCTCTGTTTTTTTTTTTTTTTTTTTTAAGAAATAATTGAAAGGAAGACTTAAATAATGATAGTAATAAAGGTTAAAGTAAAAGTAAATTAATAAATAAAAGGGATAAATAATAATAACTAAAATGGAAATAGAATGGATTAAAAGTCAAAGAACTGGGTACTTAGCAGGTGAGATTCCATTTGATTGATCCCTTTGACCAAGTATTTTATTTAATAATTCATTCTTGATGAAATTCCCTTCCCTGCATTTTTCTCTTTTCAGACTTTTAAACAAGTATTCCTTGCAGAAAGAATTCCATTCTTCTGTATTGAATTTAGTTACACCACCTTTGAGGATGAATATTGAAGGTATAAGTATTTCCTCCCAGTGACAATCCATTGTGGTATTTTTTATAGTATAACTTCCTGAAATTTTAGTAATTGTTCCATTTTTAATTTGAAAATCCTGGAGATTGAACCAGTCTTGGCATTCCCAGGTCCTCCAAAACAGTGATTTCCTGAGGTGTTCATCCATGTGAAACATTTCATTCCAGTATTGATTTCCAAGGTTGCCATCAATTCCATCCCAGGGCAGTAACTCTAAAAATTCATACTTTGTAAGGTTGAATCCAGGTAGTTCTTTCCATGCATGTGAAAATACAGTTTCTAATGGTGATTCTTCTTTTTTAAAGATGTCCTCAAACTCAATATATGGAAGTAATATGGTGAAAATATCAGGACAAGGTTCTGGTTTTATTTTCAAGAACCAGTCAGGATTTTCAATTAATTCTTGTGGATTGATGTAATTGGCCCAGACTTCTCTTTTTTCTATGCATATGGTTTGTGTGTCCAATGACCAGGGATTTTCTTCAAGTAATGGCCATGATTCCATTTTGAAGTATTTGGAGTGTTAAGGTAATAATAATTGAGAATATTTTATTTTTCAAAATAGTTTAAGGGTAGGTTTAATGTGTTTTGGAGGATAATTTTTGGGTAAGAATTTGGATATTCCTCTTTGATAAGGCAGGAGGTCACTGCCTAGTGATCTTATGGTTTGGGTGAGTGAGATTATTGATTTGATTTGATGAGAGTTGATATTCCTCTTTGATAAAGCAGGAGGTGACTTCCTAGTGATGATATGATTTGGGTGAGTGAAATTGATGATTTTTATTGTTAAGAAATTATTTCCCTCTTTGATAAGGCAGGAGGTCACTGCCTGGTGATCAATTGAGTTTAAATTTGACTATTTTGTTTAATTTTTGATTTTTAGCGCTGTTGTGTGTCTTCAAGATGGGCCTTGATAGTTTGAAATTCAATTGGTCCATTAATTCTTGAGTAATTTGTTCATTGGTTTTGTCAGAAACCTCCAAAAATTTCAGCAATTCCTTGATTTCTTTAATTTCTTGGTTTCTTGATATTGATGAAGTATTCTTAAAGTGCCAAAGGTTTTCTTTATTGAAATCTTCATCTTCTGGTGACCAATGAAGTTCTTTATTGATAATTGGGTCTTCTTTTATTAATTCTTCCCCATAGGATCCAAAAGTTGGTGAATTGGCCATGGTGAAGGTAATTGATATATATATATTTGTTTTTGTAAGTTTTTTTTTTTTCATATATTATTAAGAAATACTTTACTGATAAATTTCTTCTTTGATAAGGCAGGAAGTCACTGCCCAAGAGAGAAAATGAAAAAAAGAAACTAATGATACATTGATGAATGATACTGATACATTTTTTAGAGAAAAATCTTGATTTTTGTTGATTTTATTCAAAGTTGAACTCCCCCAAGTGGGAAAGATGAGTGTCTGTTGAGAAATCTGGCCAAAATAAGGTCTTTGAGGGCTTCCAAAAAGGCATTTGTTTCCTCAATTTCTTGTTCTGATGGAAATTCTGTCCACCATAAGTCTTCATCAATGAATATATATCCATCTCCAATCCATTTTATTCTTCCAGTTTGATATGTTGATCCATTCAATCCAAGGTACCACTGGGCCCAAATTTGATTGAAGTAAAGTCCTCTTCTTGGTAGTGTGGCCATTTCAAATATTTCATCCCAAAATTTGTTTTCAAGGTTACCTTTAATTCCCTCTTCAGTTAATAAATCTAAGAATTGGATATTCTTCAAGTTTGCTCCTGGAAGTTGACATAAATATTTATTTTCACATAAAATTTCTTGAGCTTCATCTCCATATATATCTTCAAAAGTGATATATGGCAAGTAAACGTAGTTGTATTCATTTTCTAGGATGGATTCTGTTTGATCATCTTCATTGGGAGGTTGCTGGATGAATTCAGGGTTTCCCAGTTGCCTTTCATAAGGTTCTTCTTGGTTGTTCAATGGTCTGTCCAAGAAGTTGATATGGTATGGGTCTTTTAAATTTTTGTCTCTTTCTTCCATAATTTTGAGGTCTTTTTCAATGTCATTTATAATTTCTTCATCTGAGAGCTCATGATGTTCACTAAGTCTGACTTTCTTCTTTTTGGGTTTAGGTTTGAAAGGGTTTCCATGTATTTTCTCATTTCCATCCACTAAAATCTGGAAGGTTTCTTCCTTATTGTTAATTGGCTTGTAACTTATGTTGGGTAATTCATCTTCAGAGGTTGAGTATTCAAGTTGTCTTTTGAGATTGCTTGGCCATTTGTTATTTTGTACATCTTGGCCAAACCTATCACTTTTTGGAGATATGTATAATTCTTGGGTCTTCTGGGTCAAATTTATCAGGGTATTGTCTCTTTTTGTATTTTGAAACTTCTTTCCTGGTGTATTTCTGACCAATTGTGCCATATTGCATAAATCCATTCCTTTAGGTGGACCAGTTTGCCATCCAAGTGCTTGAGGTTTGCATATTGGCATGCATAATCTTCTTCCATCAGGTTCTTGATAGCTCAGTATTTCTCCTTGTTTGTGAGAAAATTCTAGTCTGATATTGTTGTCTGCCAAGAAAGGTCTTCCCAATACTGTATGGACAGATCCTTTTGCAATGAAGAAGTGAATTAGAGTTTCTTCACCTGAAGCCAAAATGATTGGAGTAAATTGTGAAAGTGCAACTAATGAGGTAGTATGGCCTCCAATTCCCCTAAAGTTCATGTTTAGTTTCCTTGTTGTGAGTGAGGATTTGATCGCTATTTCTTCTGGTATAATGTTGAGTTCTGCCCCAGTGTCCACTAATGCTCTGATAGGATATTCTTCCTTTCCAATGAAGATTTCCATAAATCCCAAAGGACAAGCATAATGGATCTTGGGCTTTGGTATTTCTTTGAAGCCAAATGTTAATAGTCTTTTTTGAACAGCAATTGAGTTGAGTGATTTAATTTTTTCCTTGTCTTTTTCTGATAATTCTTGTAATTTATGGACCAAATTGGGTGACATCCTCAAAATTTCTTCAATGGTGAGGTTAATCTTTTGTTGCATAATTTTCTTGATGATTTTGTCAATTTACAATTTGGTTTCAACTGGTTTCTTTGGAGGTTTTATGAACTTCTTTTCTTCTTTGGGAATTTCATCATCTTCATTCTTATTGGCAATATTTTCAATTTCCTCCTCAGGTTGGTCTGGTTTTGGAATATTTGAATTTTGGAATTTGGTGGGAATTATTACTTTTTCTTCTTCCTTTTCTTCTTCAATGTAAGTTCCTGGAATGGCTGTTTTCTTCTTTGGCTCTTGATTTTGGGATTGTCTTTCCATCCTTTGCTTGGTCTGCCTTAGTCCAATGTGTGATTCAAAAGGGTCATTGGCTGAGGAAATGGTAGGTGGTTTCCAATTTGACCACTCTTCAACATGAGCAATTGAGGTTGTTTTATCATCTGATTTCTTTTCAGTGGGCTTAACCTCCTCTTCTGGTTTTGGTTTGACAGTAGGTTTTTCCATAAATTTCTTGTTGAGCTCTGATTGTTCTTTTGCAAAAGCCCTGACTATGCTTTTGCCACTTTCATTTCCTTCCATAGGTACTCTCTGATAATTGGGGAAGAGTTAAGATGCTCCTTGCGTTCTGACAATTCTTCTGTCCAGATCTTCAGCAAGGTGAGTGCATCTAGTTGCTGTATGATCTTCTTCCTTGCAGTAAGCACATTTCATTGGGGGTCTTGGAGCCATTTGAGCTGATATGTAAGGTTGATAACTGGATGAAAATGGTGGTAAAGGATTCCTTTGCCTGTATGGCTGATTATTTTGAGGTAATCTTTGCTCTTGATTATTGTTCCAGTTCCTTCTTGGTGGATTAACTGATTCTGAAAGTGTTTTGAGTTGATTTAAAACTTCTTTAACTGATTCTTTTCCCTCATTTCTTGGTTGAGGTTCTGGTTGTGGAGGATTTTTGATCTTTTGGGTGAGTTCTTTTACTTGTTTTAAAACTTCATCCCAGCTTTCATCCTCAAATCTTGTTTTCTTTTCTGGAGGCTTTGGTTTAGAAAATTCTTTTTGTTGAATAAGTACCTTGGCCTCCAAGTCTTGTTCAATGTATAATTTCAAAATATCCAATCTTGGAATGATGTAAACTCCATCCAAGGCTTGAACCATAGCTCTGTCTTTGATCATTTCTTTGTAAATTGATTCTTGAACACTAGTGGAAAGGCTGGCCAATATTTCCTGGTTATGATTGATATCACCTTGGATATATTGGTATCTTTTGAGTTAAGTGATGATTGCTTCATATTCCCCAATGAATTTTCTGTATTGTGTCATGTTTCTTATTCCACCTTCTTGTTGGGTTTTTGTGAATAATTCAGTGATTGAGGATAATCTATATCTTCTTTCAGGTGAGACTGTTCCCCATCTTCTTTTCATATCCACTTTTAATTGATCCCAATCAGCTGTCTCATATCCTGGCATTCCTTCAATATGATAACTTATTTCTTCATCTTTTGTCCAAAATGCTATTTGTCTTGCAATGTCTCTTCCACTTGCTCCTTCAATTTCTGCAATATTTTCAACTTTCTTGATGAATCTTTCAACATCCCTTCCATCAAACCACAAGTTATAGTCCTTGGCTCTGATTTTCACTATTGGAGTAGTGTTTCTTGGAATTTCTTGATGTAATGGAGTTGGCATTTGGGAAGAAATGTTGACTCTTCTTGGTAAGGTACTTGGTCTTTGTTCTGTATAAGGTGTTGATGTGGCCATGGGTCTTGGATAAGGTGAAGGTGATCCATGTGGCCTGAATGATCTTGGAAGGGTGGTCTGTTCTTCAAGTGGACTATTTTTTGAAGTATAACTTGATGATTTATTTTTGCCTTCCTTTTTGATTAGTGCTAGGAATTCTGCTTGTATTTCTAGCACCTTATGCTGAAGTCTCTCTGTTTAAGACATTTCTTCCTGTCCTTCAAAAGTTTCTTCATTAAAGTTTTCTTCCTGGATTTCCTCAATACTACCAGGTAATTTTTATGATGAAGGTTTATCCATTTTTGATTGGTTGATTTCCTCTTTTGAGATTGATTTATTGAGTTTATTTCTTTCAAGGAGATCAAGGAAGAATTTTTCCACAACCTTCAAGTCCCTTTTATTGGTTCTTGGGGTTGCAATAGGAAAATTAGAATATTTTTCTTATTCCTCTCCTAATTCTGTTTCTTGCTTGGGTGGATAATAGTAATGATCAGAGTGAGTTGATGATTCAGATTTTTGAGATGATGGTTTTTGCTGATTTTGATTATTTGAATCCAGTTTTTGTTATAAAAAATAGTATTCTTGGAGTAGTTAAGAATTTTATAATTTATTGATTTTAATTTAATTTTTATTGAAGTTGAGGTTATCTGCCACTGTTGAGACACCAGATGTGGGAACTCCTCTTGTGTGGGATTGAAATGAGGCAGTACCTGGAGGGGGAAATCACAGGTAACTAGTTTTGAATTTCTAATAGCTCCTGTAACCAAGGGTGGCAAGGGTGTATTGCCTGCCCCTCCTAAAATACTGAACAAAATCTTCCTTGGAGCTCACAAACCAAAATAAAATTAGTAAGTGGCTTTACAACTGCAGAAGACAAAATTCAGCAGTCTCAGATCAGACCTATTCAATAAATAATATAAAAATAATAATTTCAGTTATTTTGGTTAAATTTTAGATTCTAATGAAATACTTTTCTGTATAATTTATTTAATTTTTGGTTAAATTGAGGTGAGTGGTTTCTTCTTGGTGATAAATCCTTGGTAAGATGGGTTATTTAAGGTTTTCTGCAAAATTTGATGAGTTTGATAAAGGTAATTTTGTTAAGTTAAAGTTATAATATAGTAAAATAATTTTGAAAGGTTTGTTATTTTTTTTAAGAGTGGTTAATAATAAGATAAAATATCACTTGTTAAGCTTAAGAGGTAAGATTCTTTGATATTTGATTTTAAATGGGTAAGTTAGTTTTAAATCTTGTTAAATGAAGTTAATTTTTCTAGTTAAAATATTTTAATAGAGTAGTAACCCTAATCTTGGGTACTTGGTAATTTTCATTTTTATTTTAATAATAATAAGATTCCACTGAGCTTAGCTACTGGGTAATCTTCAACACTATACTTCCACTGAGCTTAGCTACTGGGCAAGTAGATTTACTATAATATACTGGAGTACCTCCCAGGTGAGGGATGAATTATTCCTATGCTCCTACTGTGCAGTGGATATAATTTGCATGGGATATATTTTGCATGGGGGGGATTTTGAAATTTGGGTGGAGAGAGCCCCTCTATTTATACCTTTTGGGAGCCCAGAGGGCCCTCCATGGGAGCTGTCTTTTCCCACTTTAATTCTTCTTGATTTCATCATGTGACTCCATTTTTGGTGAGGCCCTTTCTTGCATGGGTCAGGTGATTTAAGGTTTGGTGATAATTTTTCTCTGCACAGCCTTCTTTCATCACATGATGGTCTTTTGGTGAGCTAATTATGATGTGATTTTCTTGGATTTTCCTTGCATGCATGAGATGATTTCATTTTGGCTGAGGATTTTTCTTGTGCACAGCCTTTTTTCTGTCACATGATATGCTGTTGGTGGGTTCAGTATCACATGATGAATTTGTATTTCCTTTGCATATGTCATATTTTAGGCTTGGTAGAAGTGGCTGTGTAATTTATGCAGGTGTCATGGTTGTTCCTCTTCTTTTTGAACTTTAAAATGAGGTCAGGTGATAATTTCTTGCACTGGTGAATTTACTGTTATGTATGAGATGATGTGATTTTTGAGTTTGACACATGCTGTGCATAGTCATGTGGTTGAGATTTAATTAAAATTGTGTACTGCATGCAGCCTGTTGTAACTAGCTTTGGTTTGCATGAGATGATGAGTGGTGTAAATAAATCTGATTCTGTTTTAAGGTTTCAAGTGGGGTTACTTTGGATATAAGATAAGGTACTCCTGTGCCTGTGTTGTAAATGAGTTTCAGGAATTCCATGGGGCTGGGCTTTGCATCATGTGACTTTGAATGCAAGTTGGCTGTATAACTAATGCATGTGTCATTTTCTTGCTGCATGAGTCCTGTGGCTGTAAGGGGGTGTAAAGCTGGGTGGGGTGTGTAATTTAAAGGGTGGTACCTTATTTGTTGTAACTAGTTCACTATATGTAATTTGATTTTTACATATGCATAATGAAATTGAATAATTTATTTAAACACATACACTGCCATTTGGTGCCTGTGCCATGGTTTTATGAGTTAAATACAGCTTCTTGCTGTAAAATTGACCTTTTGGTGTAAAATTTGAGTGTAAGTCTGCCTGTAGGCTGGATTTACTGCTGTTTTGGTGTACTGTGAGCTTGAGCCTGGTGAAAAAAAATGGTATGGAATACCACAGTACCTATGACAGGAGCTACCCACAAAAAGCAATTTAATAATATTGAGAAGTCACAACCTTCTTTTCCCTCAAATTTTGAAAACATTGAACCTAGAATTTTGATGAAAGGAATTAGTGGTGAAAATAAATTATACCCTAATATGGAAAATATTGACCAAGACTTATTAGAGAAGAATTAGACTTGAAAAGAGTAATTGAAAGCCCTATAAGGGGAAATAAACAAAATCAAGTGAAAGATATACCTTTTTGGATAGAATAAGAACCTTTAAAAATGGAATTCCCTTGTTATACATCAACAAGAAAAGATATGGAATGCAGTTTCAGTACAGTTCAGAATATAAATGCAGCTAAAATTGATGAGTCAAGATATGAAAATTCAACCAATTCACTGCCACAAATTGACATACAACAGGAATTAAATCAGCAAAAATCCTTACCCCCTGAAGACAAATCCTCTGGGAAAGCTCATAATAACTTTGATATTGAAAAAGAAATCAATTCAAGACTCAAAAAACCTTCATCTATTAGAAATCAGGCCAGAAATGAATACATAAAAAATACAATACACTCACCAATTATCTTAGAAAAACATCTTTCTGAATCAGAATATGAGAATGAAGCAGCATTATTTTGTCAAATGGAAATACAAGAAGCTGAAGATGAACATAAATTTATACTTACTGAAGAAGAATACCCTTGGGAAGGTTATACAAATTGGCAACCTCTTAGGAATGCCAACCTTGAGGATCACAATAAAAATAATTCTAGAGACAACTTTGAATGTGCAAACCAACATGTCCAGTGGCTAGAAGGTATTAGTGCCCCAAAGAAGAAAGAATCAAATAAACTCAAAGATAAAAGTAGCAAAAAGAAGAAGAAGACTAAGGAAGAAAAGGAATATTTTTGGATCACCCAGAATAAAAAGATATGCCCAAGCTTGCAAGCCCATTTGGCAAGGCAATATAAGACCTCAACACAAAAAGAGGATTGGACAGAAAATAATAATAGAAATGGAAAACTTATACAGGATTACTTTGATAAGAATGAAGATTTTCAAGATCAATATCTCAATTAAGAAAGAAGAAATGAGCTTACAGCTAAGAAGGCCAAATTCAAGAATAGGCTTGACAACAAATCTTCACATTATCAATGATTTATTTTATTATAACAAAACATTTTCATTTATTATTTCATGAATTTTAGTCTTATTCTAGTCTCAAATATCTATATAAAAAATATAAAAAAAAAATAATGCATAAAAAACATAAAAAATATCAAATATCAAGATATATAAAAAAAGAGAGTTTCAAGTGTATCAGTATCATTATTCCATGTTATCTTATGTATTAGTATGATAATAAATAAAATAAAATAACTTAAGTAAAAAATTAGGGTCTGTGTCTATTTCTTAAATCCATCCTTTATGATTTCAGTTTTTGGGATGGAATTCTGGGGAATTTCCATTTTATTCTATAAATTTATCTTCACCAATATTCAATATCAACCCATTGAAGAATTAAAGCCAAGGTGAAGAATCAAATAAATAACTCAGGAATGTATAACTGCAAGATTTAAAGAAGTCAAATAATAGAATACAAAATTGAAGTAATATACAAATATGGCCAAACAAAACACACAGCCTCACAATACACATAGCAAGAGGGGTGACCAGCTTTGTTTATGGTTATTTTTTATTCAAATTATATTTTTTTATTATTGGTTCATTTTTTTACAAATTACTAGTCACCCCCTTGCTTACAAGAACAATTTTAAGATAATCAAAATAATAAAGCAAGGATAAATGAAAATAACAATAACAGTTCATAAAAAACAAGCATTAAGAAGATCAAAGTCATCTAGAAAAATCAATAAGATATCTCAAGAAATCTTATTAGTTTTAATTTCTTTAAATAATAATAATATCATGATAAAGAAAAAAAATAAAAAATATATATTCAAAGGTATAACTGGCCAGGTTAAACCCAAATGAAAATGTTTTCTTATACAATGAATTCTTTTTTCTTATTAATTTACTTGGGATATTCAAAATGTCTTATTATAAAAGACACAAAATTATAATTTTTTACTGGGAATTGGGAGAAGATACCTCCTTTTATATTAAAGATGGAGCTAGCTTCTACCACCCACAGATTAGCCCTTAAACCTTTCATATATCAAAGGCTATGCAAAATTCCAATTATACATCTTATCACCCTTTAACCCCATTTCAAATTTAATTCCCAAAGGATAAACTGCATAAATTCAAATCCACACTATATTGATTAGTTCTCAAGATTCAATTAAACTTCAATTTTAATTTTTAAAAAAAATAAAAAATAAATAAAAATAGTGGTTAATTTAACCTTACATTATTTGGTTAAACTTAATTCTCAACACCACACAACTAAATCAAACACTTAATTAAAATAAATTCAATTTTAATTTGATTTTTTTTTTTTAAAAAAAAAAAAATAAATCTTAATTAATTTAATCTTATATTATTTGATTAAACTAATTCTTTACTCCACTCTGCTAAATTAAGATAAATTAAACTTAATCAATTAGTACCTAATCTCAATTTTAACTTCCAATATATTAAAAGAAGTTCAATTCAAAATTGCTGAGTAATGATTAAGCTTATCTTTAGCTTTTCACATCAATAATCAAGCTAATACTTTTCAATTAAATTAAAAAAAAAACAAAAACCTCAAAAATTACCACTTAAATTGAATTAAAAAAAAAAGACTCACCTTATTAGAATGTCAATTGCCTGTAGCATGATTCTTCCCTCTTTATTCATTTTTTTATTTTTATTTTTTTTTTTATTTTTTTTACTTTTTTTTCAAGCAAAAATAATAGAAATTTATCATTACTTCTATTATCATTAATATTATAAAAAAAAATATACAATAATTTTTTTTTAAAACAAATTAAAAAAAAAAAATCAACAAATAAAATATATAATTTTTTTTTAAAAAAAAACACCATCAATCACATAATTAATTTTTTTTTATATTTCTTTTATTTTTTATTTGTGCCTTTTTTTTTTAAAAAAAAAAAAAAAAAAAGAAAAAAACAATATTTTTTTTATTAACAAAAAAAATAAAAATAAAAAAAAGCATTGGAATGATGCAAAAACAGCAAAAAAACACAAAAGCCACAAAGACAATAAAAAAAAAATTAAATCATTATGTTTTTTTTTATTGTTATTTTTTTCTTATAAATATGTAAAAAAAAAATATAAATTACTTTTTTTATTTTTTTTATTTTATTTTTCCTAAAAAAAAAAAAAAAAAAAAAATTAAAAATTTAAAAAAAAAAAAAAAAGAATTGAAAAGAGAAAAAAACGATTGATCGGAATGGATGGAGAAATGTACAGTCCAGTACTGTACTGTACTGTAAACATCAAAAGAAAAAAATAAAAAATAAAATATAATTAAAAAGAATAAATAAATATAATAAAATAAAGAGTAACGAAGAAAAAGAAAACCGCGGCGAGTGGAGATAAGAAGTAGAGCTGGTTTATTTTGGAGTATCCACACCCAGCTACTTCAAAAAAAAAAAAAAAAAAATATTATATAAATTAAATTAAATTTATTATTATTATTTATATTGAATTAAATTATCATTATTTAAATTAAATTAAAACTTATTATTATTATTTATATTAAATTGAATTATTGTTATTTAAAAAAAAAATAATAAAAAATATAAAAAATATAAATATAAATAAATATTATTATGATTTATATTATATTAGAATTATTATTATCAGTTATATTAAATTAAGATTTATTATTATTATTTATACTAAATTAAATATATTATTATTATCTAAACTAAATTAAATATATTATTACTATTTAAACTAAATTAAACTTATAATTATTATTTAAATTAATTTAAACTCATTAGTATTATTTATATTATATTAAATTAATTATTATAAAAAAAATAATAAAAATAAAAATAAATATTACTATTATTATACATATTGAATTATAATATTATTATCATTATTTATATTAAATTAAAAATTGTTATTATTATTTATATTAAACTAAGTTTATGATTATAAAAAAAAAAAAAAAAAAGAACAAATTAAAATAAATAAAGTAAAATTAGGGTCAAATTATCAAATGGAGAGGGGGGTGTTAATCTTTAATAACAATAAAAAAATACACTCACCATTAA
This sequence comes from Austropuccinia psidii, assembly GCA_023105745.1. Classification (NCBI taxonomy): domain Eukaryota; kingdom Fungi; phylum Basidiomycota; class Pucciniomycetes; order Pucciniales; family Sphaerophragmiaceae; genus Austropuccinia; species Austropuccinia psidii. Next base: position 36,461,856 of record JALGQZ010000012.1, read on the forward strand.
TAATAATTAATCTACCCAACAAATAAAAAATAAAAAAAAGATAATTCAAGAGTTCCACTAAAGACCTTAAATTAGTTTTAATTCTCAGAGATATTTAAGTAATCTATTTTATTCTCATTGTGTTATGATTTATATTACTGGATATTAATTTTATTCTTAGTTATTTTCTGACTTAATTATATTATCATCATCATTATTTATTATTATTTTACTATTGTTATATTATTATTTCTTTAATAAATTATAAAAAAAAACCATATTATATATTTATATTAAATTATATTTATTTTCATTGATATATAGAGTAGATATGATGGTATAATTATTAAATGAAGAAGGGATGGCCCTACCATTTAAGGTTAATTTCAGCAAAAAAAAACCAAACACAAAAACAAGAAGAAAGAACAACCCAACCAGAAAAACAAAATAAAAGAAAAGATGTCCTAGATAAGACCTTGAACTGTCCAAATTTTCTTATATCTTATCAACAAAATTAACTCAAGAAAAGGTCCTTGATAAGACCTTAAACTGTCTGAATAAATTATTTATTATTTTTTATCAATTATTGCTTCAAATAGCTCAAGATTTGGTCCTGAGTATGACCTTAAACTGCATTATTATTCATCAAAATAAAATAAAAGAAAAGAAAAGAAAATAATTTTCTTTTATTATCAAAATCCTCTTTAACAAAGAAATAAATGAATGAAATGAAGGATGAAGATCAACCAATAAAACAAAATCAACTATATCAAGATGAAAATAATCAAAATAGTTATATTTCAAAACAAAGTCAAGAAGACAACACCAAAATAAGAAGCTATGGGGATTCAAAATCAATATAAAGAGCTACAAACAGAAAATATCAAGTGAAGTTATTAAAATAGAAATTCAAATAAATGAAGTTTTGATGAATGAACCAAGATTATTCCTCTTGAAACTGGAATTCTGGGGACAGAATTAAATGGAGAGGGGGATGTGGTATTCCATACCTTAATGGCCCAGTTTCAAGTGAAATTTTCATTTATAAGGCTATAAATTGAAGAAATAACAAAGAAAGAAATCAATAATTATCAATTACAATAGAGGAATTCAGCAATATAATGGATTTAACTTCATCAATATGTATAATCCCATAAGAAAATACTGGAAGAATGGTCCATTTGATTACAAGAATAACAAAAAAATAAGGAAAAGAAAATGACAAGCTAGCAAGAATGTTAAATTTACCAGTGAAAAGGGGTAGTGTAACACTCAATTTTCCCTAGCTTTGCTCAACCATTGGATTACTCAGCAATTCAGTTATTAAAATGAGGCCACTTCAATAAGGAATAAATTAAAACTGTATCAATCAACAGTCACAAGACAGGAAGAAAAAGAAATCAATCAATTTATGCAAGGAAAATCCATCAAAAACCTTAAATCACCTAGCAAAGCTCTGGAAATACAAGCACAGCCACCTGATAAGCCAGTCAATATAAATTGAAAACAGAATTAATTTAGATAAAGAAAAGAAAAAAATCATACAGGACAAATAAAATCTCCACAATACACAGAATTCTCCACCTAAAGTTCAAACAGTGCACAGACCTATGGTGCAATAGCTGTACAAAATTACATCATCCCCCCAGAAATGGTGCAACAAACCAAACATATGGTGCAATATCTTGATCAAATGACACCCTCTCAAAATTCTTCCCCATCAAAAACATCTCAGATTACATAATCATACATAAATTGGTGCAACCAACCAAACAAATGATATCTCACCACTATAAAGAAATTATCCCAGCCAAAAGAAGTGGAAAAATTCCAAGTCCCTTGTTTTTGAGTGGCTCTATGGAGGGCCCAAAGAATATAAATAGAGGACCTCTCTCCCTCATTTCTTCCTCTTTTCCCCATGAATCCAATTAGTTATATACCAAGAAGGAGAATAACTATTCATCCCTTACTAGTAGGATAATCTAGTTATTTTATTTAAAGTATTATAGACTTATCAGTTTAATTCATAGTGATTTCTAATTAATAGTAGTTAACAGAAGGTCTACTGAATATTATTAATCCACCCTATGTTTAAATTATTAGTCTTATAATTATGATACTATCAATAATACTCATAATATTGAGTTTATCACCATAGCCTTTATATTATAAAGGAAAAATAGCCTTATTATATCTTCATATTAAAAAACCAACCTTACAACTATATATTATTATATATATATAAAACCCTACCCTTATATTATATTATATCTTTTATATATTTAACAAACATCCACTGTATATTGAGCAATATCTTACCAATAAATTATGAAAGGTCTTATTATTATATTATATTAACAATTACCCTCTCAAACCATTAAGTATTATAACATATATAACATCAAATTGAGCTTACCCCTTAAAATATATATTATTACTATTATATTAAATCAACCTCTTATACTATTAAGGTTTTCCCCTTGAAATTATCTTATATTATCATTTGAAAATTATATTTTATACTGTTTTAACTTATAAGTTACTTATCTGGTTATTGAATAGGTCTGATAGAGACTGCTCAAAAGTCTTCTCTAGTTGTAAAGCCACAATCTTAAATATTTATTTGTGAGCTCTGTAGGGAGATTGTTTAGTATATTCAGAGGGGCAGCTAAAACACCATTAGCACCCTTGGTTACAGGATCATTTCAGCAATTCAAAACTGTTTACCTGTGATTTCCCCCTGAAGGACTGCCTTATCCAATCCCACACTAAAAGGAGTTCCACAATACCCACAGTGGATTTGCTGGTTTGAGGTGTTTGAGTGGGTGTATCAGTGATTACCCTTACCCCTGATGAGTTGTTGTTACAGTATCCCTCTCTTGAAGCTGGTTGGCTCCTGAACACTATAATACCCTGCCACTGTTGAGTGGCATCTCAATATCCCCACATTTCTTCAAAGAATTTCTTTTTTTTGATTATCATTTCCTCTTTACCATTATCCTGAAATCCTTTTTTCAATTCTTCCCTGCCAAAATAATTTGATTCCCCCCTTCTTTCACTTGAGTAAGTTTTTCATTTCAAAATATGCGTCTGTTATTCTTTTTATTCAGTAAGTCCTTCCTTTTTGGGGCATGGCCTTGGGTTGTATCCCAAAATGATGGAAACTGAGCTCTTCTGCTAAAAAAATGATGCAAAATGAGTATATGAATGTATACCCATATGCCAAGGGCCAACCTGATGTTGGGCCCTTCCTTGCCTTGACTGAAAGTGTCTTGGAAAAAATCTTCAAGGGGTCTTTTCCCCATTTACCTTGAAAATACCTGCCCTGGCCTTACCATAGCTATTCCAGGCCTTGGCCCTTGCTAGGGTGCTTCTTTGATAGAAATGATTTTATGGCCATTTGGGCCTTTTATGGGTCTTGGGGTGAAAATAGTGAAACCTGGGCCCAATTTTTCTGGGCACCCAGGGGTGCCATGGGACCATGAATTGGCCCATGGCACAATTTTCACCTACATGGCCTGTACCTGTTCTGGGACTTGGCCCTTGCTAGGGTGCTTCTTTGATAGAAATGATTTTATGGCCATTTGGGCCTTTTTTGGATCTTGAGGTGAAAATGGTGAAAACTTGATGTATGGCCATTTTTGTCCATTTTGAGGTTCTGGTGTCCTACGGTCCACATTATTTGGTATGTGGGCCATGGGACGTACGCTGCGGTCCGTGGGGGCTATTGGAGGCCCCCTGGGCCCAATTTTGCTGGGTACCATAAATTGGCCCATGGCACAATTTTCACCTACATGGCCTGGACCCATTGAGAGGGTCCAGGACCATCAAGATCCTGGCCTCCCCAAAGTTTCAGGGGAGGCCCTGGGGGATGAATTCAGCCCCAAAGGGGTCTTGAATCTTCACCTTCGAGGCTTTGAGGAGGGCGTAATTGAGTTATGGCCCCATTTCCTTGAGGTCTCAGTCTTTGACTTGAAGTGGACTGATTCTGACATCTGGAATTTTCCGCTTGGATATTTCTTAGTCATGAGTTCCAAACTGACTGAACTCACTGAATCTTCTCCTTCTGCAACGCCACCTCCTGTTCTTTGTGGTTCTGGTGTCCTCAGTCAATTGGTTTCACCCTCCATGGCTTCTTCTGGACATTTTGATCCCTCCCAAACTTATGACAGTTACAAGGCAGTTGAACTTCTTGATCCTGCTTGTATTGAATGTTTGGCCAAGGGTAAGGATTGTTTTTAACATTAAAATCCTTGATCTTCAAAGTATCACTATTGCTTCATTGGGAAGAAGCAATGTCGTTGTACTGGGTTGAAAGTTTCAAATGTCAGGAGGTATTTATGGAGTAGAAAGGATGGGCCCTTTGGAAAAGAGTTTCCAGTTTCTGAGGCACCTACTCCTGATGGAACTTCAGGGTTTTCTAATTGTGAGTAATTTGAGTATTTTGATTGAATTTGGTACTGATATTCTTGATTTAGTGACTGGTTCTAGGCAAAGGGATGTGTCAAGGTGGACTAATGTTGAAGGACCCATTCCAGTTGGTGGTAGGCCAAGATACTCCAGCTCAGAATTCCCAATCTCCAGAATCAACACTGATAGTGTAGTGAAGAGAATAAGAAGAATTGCTGATTTCTCACCTGATCCAGATGCTGAAGGTAGTGATGAGGTGGATGGTAAGAAAGTTGAAGGTGTTCCTCATTTGGTTGGCCATCAATCCAGCACTTCCTCTTCTCAGCCTCTTGCCAATAGATTCCATAGTCACATAATTCCCAGTAATCCCAGAACTTTCCAACCTACTCTTACTACCATTCCTACTTCCCTTCCTCCTGCTTCACCAAGTCCTTCCCATGCCAGGCCTGCCTTGAATCCAGAAGTAAGACCATCACCCATCCAAAAACCTAGGAACTCACCCATAACCACCTCTCAACATCTCTGACCTATGGCCAGCTCAAGCAGAAAGAGAGATTGATTTTCTCTTTTACCATTTCCTGCCGCTCAAGTATTTCAAAGAAGATATCGTTGGCCTATCCAAGTTACCAGAGAAGATCCAAACGTGGCAAGTGAAAATCAGGACACTGGCCAGGCTGTTCAGAAAAGTTGATAGAAATAGTAGGGAGGTGATTATGTATGCAAATGATAGAACTAATCCAGGCACTTCTTTTGAATAGATGCCTGCAAAATTTTCCTGGTATGAAGATGAGTTGATAAATGACTTCCAGAGAACTTTTGATGATTTGGTTAGAGATAACTAGTTTCCTTGTTCTTGTTTTTGTTTGGTTTGACTTATATCCCCCCTCTTATAACTATCAAAAAATGAAAAAATAAATGGAACCTCCCAATACATGACTTGGGAGGGGATGCTTCTGCTTTAAAAAAATAAAATAAAACAAAATTATACAAGTAAAGAAAAAGAAAAATATTGAGAGAAAACAGAGTAGAGAAAAGAAACAGAGAAATTCCTGAGGTTTGTCCTTCTTGTGGTGAGTTGCTTGAATTTGGCCAAGAAATTTCTGAAAGATAAAACCCAAGTATTTGATTCTCACAGAGTGGCCAAGGTAATGTTTTACAAGAAGTAGAACCCTCAGGGATGCATACCAGGAGATGGAACTTATGTTCATAACTCCCACTCCCCACCAAGCACCATAAAATGAAACAAATTTCCATAAATGACTTGAAGTAATGAGTGTCTTGAATCATGATGATTGGAATCAATTGAAATGATAATAAAAGAGAAAATAACATAAGGATAAAGGATAAAAGAAAAAGGAAATTTGGCCATATCTTGATGAAAGGGCCAAATTTGAGGGTATTGATGTTGCAAGGCCTTCTGAATCTGTTCAAAGGATTGACAAGTGCTCAAAAAGTGGTGAAGGTGATTCTTACAACAACATTTTGGTATAATACCCCCTCAAAAATGCATGCCAGGAGAGGAACTTACTTTCATAACCTCTTCTCCCCACCAAGCACCATAAATCAAACTCTTGAGGTATTTGGATCAGGCTTACCAGGATATAATGAATGGAAATCCTTGACAAGGTCTGGTGAGCTGGTAAGGTTGGAAGCTGGTTCCCAAGTTGTGCTTTCTGGGTCTTCACTGAATCTTTTCCACTCTACAATATACCATAATTTACCTCTTTTGAGATTGGAGTCCAGAACCTGAGCCACTTCCCATTTTCTTGCTCCTCCACTAGGACTGGTGGTGGTGGCAATTGATTTTGATTTGGGATAGTTTATTGCTTCACTGATTCTGATAAGGACACATGGAAGACAGGGTAAACTGACTTTCATTGCTGAGGCAACTTGAGGTGATATGCATGGCTGCCAATCTTCTTCAGAACTTCAAAAGGTCCCAACCATCTTTCTTATAATTTCTTGGTGGGTCTTGTTGTCTTGATTTTCTTGGAAGCTAGCCATACTTTGTCCCCAGGTTGGAAATCAGGCGGAATTGCTCTATTTCTATCTGCATACTTCTTGAATCTTCTTATTGCTGACTCTAATTCTTCTTTGACAACTTGCTTTACTTATTGGACTTTTGTTGATAAATTTCCAGAAGGTGAGTCTTGAGAAACATGGATTGAGTCCAAGCTGGGATTTCTTCCATAAATGGTGAAAAAAGGTGATTGCTTTGTTGATGAATTTTCTGCATTATTATAGGTAAATTCAGCCAGAGGGAGCCAGGTGTGCCAGTCATCTTGATGGTAACTGACATACATCCAAAGATACTGTTCTAGAATCTGATATACCCTCTCTGTTTGTCCATCTGTTTCAGGATGAAATGCAGTTGAAAGATCTCTTGATATCTTGAGCTTCTTACATAATTGAGTCCAAAATGATGAAACAAATAAAGAGCCTCTATCACTAACAGTACTTACTGGGAGGCCATGTTTGGAAAATACATTACTAATGAAGATTTGAGCTAAGTCCAGGGCAGTGATTGATCCATAAGTTGGAATTAATATTGCCATTTTTGAGAATCTGTCCACAACTACTAAAATTGAATCAAAAGTGTTCAACGGTGGCAATTGAGTGATAAAGCCCATTGATAATGAATTCCAAGGACCAGATGGAATTGAAAGAGGCTTGAGTAACCCAAACTTCTTATGTTGAATTTTCTTGTTTCTTGAACATTGCTGACATGAGGACCCATAGTCCTTAATGAATTGATTCATGCCAGCCCAATAAAAATCTCTATTTATGAGCTTGAGGGTCTTCTCCTGGCCAGGGTGACCAGATAATGGTGATTCATGATGCTTTTGAATAATATTGAGTTGGATTTCTTCATGGCTTGGGATTACCACTCTATCTTTGAATAATAATAACTTGTCTTGAGGTTCAAGAGAATAATCTGGAACTGATTCACCTCTTGCTAGTTGCTTGAGTATTTCTTTATAATTTTGGTCTTGCCACACTTCTTTTTGAATCTTTTCAGCTAAATCCAAGAATATTTCCACTTTGATTGAGAAGAATCTTGACTCTTGAATTCCATCTTGCTTGATTTCTTGATGAAAATTTGAGGATTCTTGCTGATGAAGTCCACCCCCCTCTCTGGGTACACATTGTCCTGACGTGACAAGGCATCTGGTAAAGTGGCCAGCCTTCCTGGGTGATAAGTAATAGTGAAATGAAACTAAGAAAGCAATTCAGTCAAACAGGCCTGATGACGAGGAACAACTTTGGAAGACATGAAATACTGAAGGGAAGAGTGGTCTGTCAAGACTTCAAAAGAATTGGAAAGAGAAATAAGAAAATTTTTACAGCGCTTGAGAGCCCAAACTATGCCAAGGAGTTCCTTGTCATGAATTTCATAGTTGAGCTCAGCTGGGAGGAGCTTGCAACTATAAAATGCAATGGGATGCTTTCCTGAGTCATTCACCTGACTCACTACAGCCCCCAAGGCATAATCAGAAGCATCAGCCTCTACAGTAGCTGGTATAGAAGGATTGAAGTGAGCAAGGATAGGTGCAGTGGTGAATGCTTTTTTGATTATTTGAAACTGGCTAAGAGCTTCCTCATTGAAGATAAAGGGAGAGTCTTTCTTGAGAAGGGAAGTTAGACAAGTGATTCTTTTGGAGTAATTTTTAATCAAATGACAATAGAAATTGGCAAAGCCAAGAAAGGATTGAAGAGCCTTGATGTTCTTTGGCTGAGGCCAATTGAGGATTTGCTGAACTTTAAAAGCACCCATCTTGAGGCCATCACTTGAAACAAAATGGCCCAAGTATTCCACACTTGAGGCATGGAATACACACTTGGAGGCTTTGGAAATCAAATTATTTCCCCTCAGTCTTTTGAGGACAGAGGACACATGTTTGACATGCTCCTCCTTAGAACTGGAAAAGACCATAATATAATCTAAATAAACTACAACAAAAACATCCAAGAAATCTGCAAATATGTCATTCACAAGATTCTGAAAAAAGGTGGAGCATTGGTTGAACCAAATGGCATGACCAAATACTCAAAACTACCATATTTGGTTCCAAAGGCAGTTAAGTGCTCATCCCCCTCTTTGATTCTCAAAAGGTTTTAAGCATCACGCAGATCTATCTTGGATAAGATAGCGGAACAGTTCAATACAGTAAGAAACTGGTTCATAGGAGGAACAGGGTACCTGTTCTTCCTAGTGATAGCATTGAGTTTGCAGTAGTCAACACACAAATGAAGACCTCCATCCTTTTTCTTCACAAAAAGGACAGGTTCTCCTGTTCAAGAGGAGCATGGTATTATGAAGCTTTTCTCTACATTCTTTGAAATGTAGGCCTGCAGTTTTTCTGACTCTTCATTTGATAATGAGTAGATAACACCAATTGGAGGTAGAAGACCCTCCAATTCAATATGATGATCACAGACGCGGTGTGGAAGACGTTTCTCTGCTTTCACCTTTGAGAATACATCCAAATATTGGTGATAAGCAGGAGGGACTGCCTTCAACACAGTTTCAATTTCTTCTGGCTCTTCCTCCTCATCCCACTGCTCCTCCAGGGAGGCATGAAAAGATAAGGGATGAAGGTCCATATCCCCTTGAAAGAGATGAAGTGAAGATATAGCAACATCTTCTCCAAAATGTTTTATCTCTTTGAAGACTTCATCTCTTAATGGAAGTAATGACTGAGAGGGAATAATGGAAGGGATATGGATGGAAGAAGGAAGGGAAGCTGTCTTAAGTTCACCAACCAGAGCAGCACTGTTGACAGCAGTGGAAAAGTCATTACTAGCAGAAGGAGGAATACCACTAGAATCCTTATGACTGGAATCATAGGTGATCAATCCATCTTTCCAATCAATGGGATTAAAATGGTAAAGGAAATCATAGCCCAGTATCAGGTCTTCTCCTTTGAGTTAATCTATGATAAAAAAGTCCCATTCAAAGCTTTGGAAGGAAGGCAAGTCAACTACCCACATGGTATAATGGTTGATGAACAAGGCAGGGGATTCATATGAATCCAAAATGAAAAGAGGAATCTTTTCAGGGATCTCTGACATAGTCAATGAGTACTTGAGAACAAAATTCATTGCAATAAAACAGTTTGTAGCACCAGAATCAACGAGAATACTATTAAAAATATCAGAGACAGAAGAGAAAATAAGAAATTTTAAATATTTCTTGACACTAGTATTCAGAGTGGATAATTGTGCTCTTTAAGGAAACAAGTAAGAACCATTGAACACATCATTATCCCCACTCAGGCTTTTCACTGCTTGCTAGGGAAGCATTTTGATGACCCAGGCTTATTCTGAGGCCCCTTGAAGCATTTCTCAATTGGGTGCTTTCCACCACAATAAGTACATAACCCTTCCTTGATCCTCCTCTGAATTTCAGAACCAATTAATTTATTGTCCTTATTAAGAAGAGCAGAATGAGGCTTTTTCTTTGAAGCCTGAGCCTGCTTGCCCTTCTTATTCTTCTTATGGTGAGGCCTTCTTGAAGATGAGTCTTGAGGAGGCCTTGAAGAGTTGGATCCAGTAACAGGAGGCTTCTTTTCTTGATTGCCACCCTTTTCTTTTTTCTTCTCATGATATCTTGTGTCTAATTCTAAAGTGACATCCATAGGTTCTTGAAGAGTATGAAAGGTTCCAGGGTGAGAAGCCAACTGGTCCAATAATCTTGATGCCAATCCTCTTCTATGAACATTAATATAAGCTCTTTCTCCCCAATCTCCAATTCTTGGCATTAAGCTTCCAAAATGAAGAATGTACAAGGATACATGACTACTTTCCTTCATCCTCAAGTTGTCCAACTCCTGTTCAGCTCTCCTGACTTCATTGGGATCACCAAGCAGAGTGAATAACTGAGTTTCAAATAACTGCCAATTATTGAGGAGGTAGGAAGGATCTTCATTGGAAATATTTGAGAGATAGGGTTCAATCCATTTGCCAGCTCTACCAGTGAGAAAAGAAGTTGAATACAGAACTTTCTTCCTGTCGGAGAAGAAATTTTCTGGATCATTATGGAAAATCAATTGACAGGATTGGATAAATCCTCTCAATTTATGAGCTTGAGTCACATCAAAAGAATCAGGTGCCTTCATGGATGGAGTCTTGAAAACTGGGGCTTTGGAATTGTCCCTGGGGGTAACTGCTTGAGTGAGTTTCCCCATGAATTGAGTCATTTGCTCCATCATCTTGAGGAGACTTAGTTCAGTCTGAGAGACAAGAGGTTGACTATAAAGGGCTGGATTAGATCCCTGAGGCACCTCTGGAGCACTTGCCAAGGCATCTGCCACTTCAGTCTCCCCAGAATCTTCCCCCTCTTCATCTTCAACTTCCACTAGTCTTGCTCTTGCACCTTCTGACATGCCAGGGTAGCCACCCAAAAGTCCATAGAAAGAGCTTGATCTTCTTGATTTCATTCCCCCTCTTCTTGAGGGTTCTGCTCCTTCCATTGGTGGTCCTCTGTCCAAATTTTCACTCAGTTGATGAACTGATGGTGTGCAGTGAAGACAAACCCTTGCTGTAGGAGTCAGAACAGCCTGATTTCTTTGATATCTAGTGTTCTTGGCTGGAGGGTTATGCTGAACTGGAATTATGAAGAATTAGAATACTAAATTGATGGTATTGAAAACAGAAATCAAACCTTGGCCAAATCAATCACAATAAAATCTTGATGAGTCTTGAGGAATCAATTCAAATCTTGAGGTGAAATCAAATTCAATAAATAATCAAATCAATTCAATCAATGACCAACAATTAATTCAAATTCAATATCAATAATCTTGAAGAATTCAATAATCAATCAATCAATCAATGTCTTCAAGGTCAATTCAAGGTCTTGAGGAATCAATCAGTCAATCAATGTCTTCAGGAATCAAAATCAATTCTTGAAGATAATCAGTTATCTTGAGGAATCCAAAAGTCAATCAGTCCAATCCAAATAGAATCCTGAATTGTTGAATTAATAACCCAAATGAATCCCAAAAAATTAACCAATCAATGACTCCTGGTAAGACCTGAATAACAAACAAAGAGAAATTGAACTTGAGATAAAAAATCAATCAAGATGAGATGGTCAGCAATGATTAAGAAAAATAGAAATAATCAATTTCCATATGAATGAAATGAATGAGATGAAAATCGATGAGAAAAATCATAATCATTAAAGTGTCATAAATTCATGAAAGATCATAATTGATGAATGATAGAAATGAATATAAAGAAATTAAAAGAAAGAATTCCATGTGAGTTAATTAATTTCCTGTCACAGGGGCTCTTCTAAGTGAAGAGGGCCTGGCACTCAGTAAACTGGGACTCACTTATGGAGGGCTCAAGGATAAGGTAAGAGATGAATACACTTAATTGTGTAATAAGATGAATTACTAATAAAAGAAAAATAAGAAGGCAGAAAAAATAATAAGAATAAGAAATAGAATAGCCAACCACAAAGATGTCCAAGTCCACTGCTTCAACCTGTCAGAATGGAAAGAGAAGAGTTAATAAGGATATGGCCACCCAGCTCATACTGTACAGGAAAAGAAAGCAAAAGGCAAAGACTAACTTAAAATTAAATAATTATAATACCCAAAATAAGTATAAGAGTAATTATGAAATAATAAATAAACTAAATTCATTAAGTGGGGAAAAGTCACCAGGGGGAGAAAGAGGAGCTGCTATATGTGAGAATCACCAGCCCTGATCCAGAGAGAGAATTTCCATGAGGATTTGATGATTGAATTGAGTCTGGCCAATACAGGTCCTGTACAGCTGTAAAGGGCCTGTACAAGAGGGGTGGTGGTATTGAGTGATGATACAATTTGGAAATAGTGTATCCAAAACCGTATTGGGTAATTCCAACCTGAACAAGTATTGAAAGGCTGTATTAATGAACCAGACTGTATGCATTTTTCAGCAAGGAATATTTCTGAAACTGAATTCTGATACACATGTTGGATTTGCTCGTTTGAGGTGTTTGAGTGGGTGTATCAGTGAATACCCTTGCCCCTGATGGGTGTTTGTTACACTGTCCTCAAACTTTGTATAAGGTAAAAATGATTAGAAAAAGTATGAAATAGTATTTTTAAAAGAAAACACACCAAATTTATTGTTTTTAACTTTATAAGTGTAAAAAAAATATTATAAAGATTCATTCTCTTACCAACACTAAATATTTATCCAAAAATACTCTACAAGAGATATTGAAAGCTACAAAAGAAATTATTTCAAGGGCAATTCCAATTGGAATTAGTTGAGAAAATAACTGCAAGAAGTTAATGAAAGAACAAAGTCTTAAGAAGAATTTTTAAAGAGAAAACAGACCCAAAAGTTACCAGAGTGAATTTGGAAACAAAGTGACAAAGTTTACAGTGATGAAAGATTCTTTAATTCACTTATGGGGTGGTTAAGGGGTAAAAATGATTACAAGAGCTACAAACAATCCCCAGGGAATTCTTGGTTTAACTTGCTGTCCACTCACACATTATGACCAGGAGAGAGCTTTGGCATACTTTGTTTGTTCTTAATATGTGACTTCCTTTTTACCCTGATATCACTTGAATATTCCTTTTTTATTCTTATTAGGTGAAAATACAGTGTTTAATTTCTCTCAAGAGAAGGACTTGATTATGATAATGAAAGCATCCAACATTAAAAATTGCCAAAAATCCAAATTTCACTCACCTTTATTCTAGAGGTTTAGAGTTGCCACAAGTGGGCTTTCACTTCATTTAATTTACAGAATGGTCAGGGATTTTCGATGAGAATAATTTACAAGATTATCTGAAATGAATGAAGAAATTATCCATTAGATGATAAATGTTAATCCCCTTTGTGTTCTTAAAATGTACTGAAGTTAGTATTTATATTTTTTCCAGGAAACTGAAAAAAAGGAAATTCCCAACCTCTGAAGAGAGCCAAATTGAATCTATAGAAGAGAACAGTACTTATTAAGATCACTGAAAGTAAATTAAGTGATATGCTCAAGGAATGGAGGAGAATAACATAGTTTTGAATTTCAAAAATAGTTTGAAGCAAGATATAATTAAATAGATGCTATAAATTTAATACTCTTCTGATCTTTGGTGAATTTTATAAATAAAAGAAGCTATAAATTAGGAATTTTCTGATCCAAAATATAATTTTCTCCATGCATGTGAATTAATGTCTTTATTAAAGATTGACAAATAGTATTTTGTTCATTTATGTGTGATCCAAAGAAATTCAAAGTTAGTTTTTCTATGAGAACTACAAATCTTATTGTTTAATAATCCCACCATAATTTTCAAATTTTATAAAGTCAGTGATAGTCTAGGATTCCTTATGGATTTTCATATTTTTTTGGGCTCAAAAATGGGTTTCTGAAGTTAATTTTTGGAGTAGAAAGATCTTTTACTTTGGGTAATGATGAGAATCATTTTTCAAAATTATTTTTTATAAAAAAATTATTTTTTCTTTTCTACAAAAATCAGAGTTTCCTGAAAGAACACTTTACTTAGTAGAAAAATCATGTTTTCTTAGGTTGAATTCCATGGTTTTTTTTGCAAAAGATTGGTTTCTTGTTTCAAAGTTGGAGTTTTAAATCAAATGATTCAGTTTGTCAGATAGAGTCTATGTTGAACTAGTAATTATGCTATTTACAACTAGAACTTTGACTGTGACATGTAAAAGATGATTTAAAATAAGGGTGTTTGAGTAAAATAATGATTTATAATATAATTAAAGGGTTCTACTATTAAAAAATAGTGGTGGTGAGCGCTACTGAGAACCCTGGGTGCAGTCTTACCAGTTGGATTACTATAATAAGAGCTACAATAATTAAAATTAAAGTTATACCTGATTTATTACCCAAGAGTAAAACTGTTTTGTACAGTTCACTACGTAGGGTATTCAAGAGCAGGATGAGGAAACAATTCTGGCTGTGAAAAGCCTCCTTTTTATCCTGAAATGGGGTGGAAAGGGTGCTAGACCTTTCCACATAGAGGAAGTGAAGATTTTTCACTCTGTAGGACTGGCTTGTGGTTTGCAAACAGCCTGTATAGCATTTATTGGGCTCGGATGTGGTTTTGAAACCACATCTGGGAGGTTTTCACCAATACAGTGTGAAAGGTTTCATCTGGGGACCTCACAGCCTGATTCTGATGTGTATGATGCGTAGAATGCTGTACAGAAGCTGTATGGGACCCCAGTATTGACTGAAATATGAGGTATTGAAGTAAAAAAAATCTCCTTTGTCTATTTGACACCTCATATTCATGATTATGGGATATTATCCCATGGTAATGCTGCATATGACAGCAGGTGGGAATCTGACTTTAAAACAGCCATCACTTTGTCAATTCTTGCGATATCAACCTCAAAATTGGTTCAGTGTGTATCCCTGTATGTGCTCTACACAATGGTACCTCATTTGATATGGGTATCATTCAATATGACAAAGTTATCCCATGTACAAGACTTTTGTACATTTGCGTGGTATAGGCAAAAAGCTGTATTGAGCTTATTTGCCCCATAACTTCTGTTAGAGTTGAGATATGGTAAAATGGATGACACCATCAGATAGCCCTGATTGTGCTTTTTCCAAAAAGACCCCACTTCAAGTATCTCACACTAAAACTGTAGAAGTTAGATGGGAGGTGAATATTTTCTTCACCCTTATATGGCCTGAAATTGACCATAATCCAGTAATATTGGTGCTAGCTCATTTTGGCTGGTACCATTGGATATCCCTGGGTTAGAGCTTCATTTTAAATGCACATTTGATGGGGTTAGGCCTCTCCTTCTTGAGTTTAGATGAGAGGTGAAAATTAAGGTTTATGCTCAGTGATAACTTTGAGCAGGAATAACTTTGTTATTCTTTGTCCTATGGTGATGGGACTTATATTTTCAGAGAGAGGTGATTTTCCTCTTTCTTTTGATACCCTTTTAGCTGATTTGGCTCAGTTCCATATTTTGGTGGCACCTTGGCTATACCATTGGTTTATGGTATTTTGGCTGTCATGTTTGTGCTCTGGTTTTGAGTCACAGGCTGACATACCCTCCCTCTAAAAAATCTCATCATTGATGAGACTGTTCAGATTTCCTAGAGGCTCTGAATCTCCTTAAATGAAGGTTCCCATCTGGTATGGCATCTTCTGCCAACCATTTGTCCTTATCAGCTGTTTGGTTCTTGAATCTGACCAAGTACTGTCTTTGATCCTTTCCATTAAGTCTGATCTTTCTGTCCCTGATGATTTTACTCACAGGTCCTGGGGAATCCTCTACTTCCACTATCTATGGTGGTGTGAGGGTCTTTTTCCTGGAGGGGAATTTACCCTCTTCAGTTTGGAAGTATGGCTTGACTAAACTCACTGGAAAGACTGGGTGTTTCCTGGAAAACTCCTCTGTGAGCTTGACTTCCACTGCATTCTTTCCTATCGGCTTAATGATAGTGAAGGGCCCTACAATTGAGTCACTCATCTTCTTGGGTCCTTTAAGATTGTTGAAGTTCAGTGTAGACACTAACACCTGGTCCCCCTCCTTGAAGTCAGGTTCCATGTGTGTCTTGTCCCACCTCTGATTATTATAATCTTTTGCTTCTGCTATTCATTTAGCAGCTGTGTCACAAGCTCTCTTCCACATATCATGGAAGTCTTTGGCTGTGGGGTGGATGGTCAGAAGATTCTTCTTCAAGTGATCCACAGGCAACAAGGGATTCCACCCTTTCTCTACCAGTGCAGGTGTTTTTCCTGCGGTAGAGTGCTGACTTGTATTATAAGCCAGTTGAACTACTGGTAGAAGGGTAACCCAGTCATGGGTATATCCCTCATGGTCCTTATATTCCATGCCATAGGCACAGAACCTCCTAAGGATGTCCTCCATTGTTCATATCATCCTCTCTGCTAGGCCATCTGTTTGTGGATGGTAAGCTGTGGAAAAAACAAGCTTGGTGCCAAGCATGTCATACAAGTTGGGCCAAAATTCAGATGTGAATTTTGGGTCCCTATCACTAATGATTATCTTAAGAACTTCACAGGTGGATATGATGTTATTCCAAAATAACAGAGCAGTATCCATGGCTGTGTCCTTCTTGTGGCATGGTAGACACCTCATGCTCTTGCTGAACCTATCACCTATTATTAAGCAGGCATTGTAGTTTTCTTTGCCTCCTGGGACAAATCCTGTAACCCAGTCCATGTTGATGGTTTCCCATGGGTGTTTGGGTTCTTTTATATATTGAAGTAACCCATACTTCTTCCCATGCTTCCTATTTGCTTTTTGGCATCTTTCACAAGTTTTAGTGTATTCACTCAACTCTTGATCCCACTTGGGCCACCAAGCTGTGCTTGCTACTCTCTCCTTGGTCCTGTCTTTGCTGATGTGTCCCATATAGGGGCAGTCATGGCATTCCTGCAGGATCAAGGAGATGTGGTCTCTGTCTACTACTGTGAGTGCACTTTTGTGTTTCTCTCTGTCGTACAGCAGGCCATCTATAAGGAAGAACTTGTTATCTTTATAGGCCCTCAACCAGGGTTCTTCCAGCTGGGATTCCAGTTCTGGACTCCTGTACCTTAATTGAAGGAGTTGTAGTAGTATGTTACACTGTTTGTGTTTGGCATAAGACTTCAGTACTGCACTAAAAAATTCATTGTGCAGTTCAGAGGAGCTTATTCCCAATATGGGAGTTTCTGTCCCCTCTGAATCAGTGTTTCCACTGTCAAGGGTACCACTTTCTGGTGCCCATTCAGAAAATCTGAAGTTCTTCCTCCTATCTATTTCCATGAAATGGATAGGGATTTTGGCTGCAACTTCAGGGTCATAAGCTGGATTGCTCTTGACATTATCCAGTGGCCATCTTCTAAAGCCATCTGCATTGGTATGACTTTTACCTTCTTTGTATATGATGGTCATGTTCCCTCTATACTCCTGGATGGCTATTGGCCATCTCAGCATGTGTCTATTTGTAGTCTTCATGTTCAGTAAAGACTTCAAGGCTGTGCAGTCTGTGTAGACTTCAAAGACTGCACCCTCCAGATAATAATGGAGTTTTTCTAGAGCCCAGAATAGACATAGACACTAAGTCTGGGTGGCCCCATATCTGGCTTCTGAATCTTTCAGTTGCCTTGAGATGTAGCAAATTACTCCTTCTCTTGGTTCACCATCCACAATTTGTCTTTGCTAACGGGCTGCTCCTAGGCCTTGGCTGCATGCTGCATCTATATATAACTTGAATGGTAGTTCAAAGTCAGGCAAGATGAGCACAGGTGCATTTGTGAGTTCATATTTGATCCTCTCATATGCATCCCTCCTTTCCTTGGTTATTTCAAAAACTACATCCTTTGAGCATAACCTGTATAAACTACTAGTTATGTGTGCAAAGTTCTTAATGTGGTTTCTATAGTAGCTAGCAAACCCAAAGAAAGATTGCATCTCTTTGATGTTCTTTGGTACTGGCTTTTGCAGTACTGCTGCTACTTTGTTCTGGTCAATTTCCAGACTAAGGCCTGAGACTTTGTGTCCTAGAGCTAGTAGCTCTTGTTGGGCAAAATTACACTTTTTAAGTGAAATTTTCAGATTGATGGGTGTACATTTACTTAGCACTCTGTCTATGTATTATACATGGTCTTCCCATGTCTCTGAGTATATAATGATATCATCAATATATACCACCATCCAGCTTCCCAATATTTCTTCTTGAAATATTGTGTCCATCATCCTTTGGAAGTGGGCTGGTGCATTTTTGATGCCAAATGGCATCCTGGTGTATCCATATATACCCATATGGCATATTATTCTGAGTAGTTTCATGGAGTTTGGTTTAACTCCATCTTGGTGGAAGCCTTTCATACAATCCATTTTGGTTATGTATTTGGCTTTTGCCAGTTTATCCAAGGCATGAGGTATCCTGGGTATAGGTTACCTGTCTGCTTTTGTGTAGTTATTCAGAGCTCTGAAGTCTCCACACAGTCTAGACTTGCCATAATGCCAGGTGATTAGGACATGGGTGGTGATTTCCACTATTTCATTATGTCCAATATTCCTAATGACATCCATGTCCAAGAGTTCATTGATATGTTTCACAATTTCCTTCCTGGTTTCCAGGCTTTCTGGATAAGGAGGTCTCCTAAGCATGGGTGGATAAGGTCTTTCCACATCCAGGTATAATTCTATATCATGGCCTTTGATCTTGCTCAATGGTTCTTCACCAATGGGAAATTCTGGTCTGTTCTTTCTCAGCATCTTCAGTAAACTTAGTTTTTGTTTACTGGTGAGGGTAGTGCTAAACTGTCCCTCTCTGAGTTCATTCAGAAGTTCTTCTAGTGGATCTTGAGAAGATATATGGTATATATCAAGTGAAAACTTCTTTTCCTTGTTGGCACCAATGGTAATGTGCCTATTTGTACTGTTATGAATATCTATGCCATACATCATCTGGTAGTTTGTTCCCAGTAAGAACCCTTGGATGTGGGAATCATTAAGCACTACAAACTCTGGGTTGAGTCTGATATTACCCTTCCTGTGGGGTATAATTATCTCTTTGATAACTGTACCAATGGAAGTCATCTTTCCTGAGGCATTTTTCAAGTTCTTTGCCTTGGTGGGCAAGAGCTGTTTTTCCCAATGTGGGAAGTGGTTGTCCAGATATTCTCTGGCCACTATGGAGCAGTGTGCTCCACTGTCAATGATCAGTGGATGCTGAGCATTGTCAATACAGACAGTCATCTTTGTGGCTGTTCCATGTATATATGTGATCCCTTTGGTTGGTGTGACCAGGAATGTTTGTGCATCTTGTGTGTGTTTGCACAAGTTTTTATTGGCAGTATCCTGTGGCATGCCTGCTTCCAACTGTATGTCCTGAATTTCTAGTGGGTTTCTTCTTGTTATTCTACTAGAGACTCTTCCTTTGGGTCTTGGTCATCATCAGATAGGTCTCTGATGTCATCACACATAGAGTCTGATTCAGAATCCCCTGTTGGGGATTCCTCCTCTGGGACTTTCTCAAAGGCATAGACTTTTTTTCTTTGCCTTTGGGCAGTTGCTGGCATAGTGGTCTGTTGAACCACAATTCTGACAAGAATTTCTCTTCTTTGCCACTTCTGCCACTCTTTTTTTGGGTTTGTCTTTAAACTCTACCCTGAAAGGTTGTTCCTCTTTGAAACCACTGCTCTTATATGGGGTGAATTTCCCTATATTAGGCCTTCTCCTTATTTCTTGTAAGGTGTTGGCAATGTCATCTAGAGTGCAATTTTGGTTGCATCTGCATTTTACTGCATGCTCTAGTTCTCCTGGCAGTTGTTTCAGGAGTTTGTGATTCCACATTTGAATTTTCATCTGAGGATCAATGGCTTTAAGTCTCTTGGACTGTCTAAGACACCACTCATATGGATCCTTGTCCACAGAGAATTTCTCATTTTCAAATGACATGGTCTTCTGCCATATCCAAGCTCCATTACTGTACGTTTGGATGATTTGACTCTTCCACCATGGCCAGTTTCTTCTGCCATGTATTTCTTTCATTTCTGTGTACCATATACTAGCATGCCCTTTAAATGCAGTATTCAATCCAGCAGTAATACAGTAGTCTGATATGCTTGGTCCATCAATATAATCTATGAGCTCCATATGATCATATTCTCCTGATCCAGAGAATTTGGGCCAGCTTGAGGCCTCAGGAAGATGTTTCAAGGCTTCCTTCTCTGAATAAGACATTCCATCTCCATCCTGGTATTGGGATGGGGATCTTGCCTTATTCATCAACATGGCGTCTGGTTTGATATCATCTGGTTGATATGGATTCTCCATAACTTGGCCTTGTGGTTGGGGCTTCAGGTTATGGTAGACATTAAACAATTTGTGTATGTCTTGGTCCAGGAAATCCCTGTCCCTTTTGCTGTGGTGTTTTTCTTCAAAAACTAGATTCAGTCTTTTGTTAGTTTCTTCAGAGGCTTTGCTCAATTGAGCATGTCCTTCTTGAAGGTTTTTAACAATTTTTTCCATGGAGGCTAGTAATTCTTTCATACTCTCATGGCTGGCTTCAAGTTCTGAAAACTGCTTTGCAGATTTCTCAGCATATTGGGACATTTGTAACCACAGTGTATCACTGTTGATGTTACTCTCAGATATGAAAATGTTATGTTCAGTCTGAGTGGGGGTAATGTTTCTATTACTAGGACTACTGATTCTGGAGTGGTTTACAACTACTTTGGGTTCTTGTGCACTTCTTTTACCAAATCCAACAACTTCTGAATCATAGGGTCTGACTCTTTCCTCCTCTGGTTGAAGGAGGCTTTGTTCTTGCCCTTGGTTCCTTGTCTTCTCCTGGAAACTTCCTGGAAGTGTGAAGAATGGTGACTCTTGGCCACTGATCTGCTGGTTTCTGAATGGTGTGAAGCCACTGGAGAGCTGATTTGGCCTTCTCCTTGTGAGCCTGAATGAATCTGAGTAGGCCCTGTCTGGGTTAACTGTTCTTCTATAGCTTGGATAGTGGCTTGATTCTCCCTTATCCTCTGTGCCCTTGCCTCCAGGAGTCTGAACTGCCTGGTAGGATTCCAACCTTTGGTTATTACCATCAGGTCTTTGAAGTCTATCTCTTCGAGTCATGTCTTCTGGCAACTTGCTCCAAGTACTGCCCAGTGAGATGCCAGGTTGAACCTCTTGTTTTCCATGCTCCATTGGAATAAGTCTTTGAGGAGTTGGTGGAGCTGAAGAACTTGATCCATGTCTTTCCAGTCCTCTGCTTTGAGGTCTCCCTTGCATTGGAGTGTGAATGGCAGGATTAATATTATCTCCCTCATCCTTTTTCCATTCACTACTGTGTCCAAGGTGTCCTCTTTCAGGTCTTCTGGTTCTGGACAAACCTTCTCTGTCCTCTGGTTGGTTCCTTTGGAAGCCAAGATCTCTGAGGTGTACAGGTGATATGTTAGTGTTTGCAAGCAGTCAAAAACTTTATGTTCTTATGGTATTTACCTTTGACTGTGCCTTGTACAAATTTGTTGTCTGCTGATTTGGGCAATTTACCTTTAGAGGTTACAACTGGGTTAATTGTAGTAATTTTCCCTGTACAAGTTATCAAGGTTGGTTTACCTTGTATTGAAGCAGAATTTCGTGGTTTTCTACTCTTCTGTGTGGCAATGGGTGTCCACTTCTTTGCTATTATCAGGCCTTCACTGTGCCTCTTTCCTTCACCTTTGCTTCCCTCTGGTTCTGAGGGCGTCACTGGTGTGTTGGCCTGTGACTGGTTTTCAAGTGGTATTAAGTTATCTCTCACTGAATCAAAACAGGAAAAAGAGGGCTTAATGTCAGTTAAGACTTCTTAAACTGCTGTTTGCACATCTAACAATGGCCTCTGGGCTTGTATATTACTACAATATGCCCTTGTACAATGACAGTGTAATTGAATCAACAATTCCACATCAGAAATACAGCTTACTGATATTTGGTATACTTTTTGTATACCAATATCTCACAGATTACTTGTAATTAGCAAGTATAATCTGTCAAAAGTGGTGTATAACATGGCAATTGAGTTAACAATATGTCCAACCATGCCTCAACTGTTGGTTTATCAGTATGAGGTTTCTTATCTTAATAAGAAATAGGACTGTATTAATGGCTCTTGTGTTTTTATATGTAAAACACCCCAAAAATAAGGGTCTTGTGGTTATTAGCCACATGACAGATACTCTTAAAATATGAGTATAAAGTGGTATATATATCAAAAAAATGAAATATATATATATAATATATATTTTTAAGAAAGATTTACGCCTAAAGAGAATAAAGCAATGGTCAGAAAATAAGAAATAAGAGAAAAAACTCACTTATATGGGTCCAAAAAAGATTTAAAACATGGCCAGGCCCCCAAAATGTCAGATAGAGTCTATGTTGAAGTAGTAATTAGGCTATTTGCAACTATACCTTTGACTGTGACACGTAAAAGATGATACAAAATAAGGGTGTTTGAGTAAAATAATGATTTATAATATAATTAAAGGGTTCTACTATTAAAAAATAGTGGTGGTGAGCGCTACTGAGAACCCTGGGTGCAGTCTTACCAGTTGGATTACTATAATAAGAGCTACAATAATTAAAATTATAATTATACCTGATTTATTAACCAAGAGTAAACCCGTTTTGGACAGTTTACTACGTAGGGTATTCAAGAGCAGGATGAGGAAACAATTCTGGCTGTGAAAAGCCTCCTTTTTCTCCTGAAATGGGGTGGAAAGGGTGCTAGACCTTTCCACGTACAGGAGGTGAAAATTATTCACTCTCTAGGACTGGCTGTTGTTTTGAAAACAGCCTGTATAGCCTGTATTGGGCTCAGGTGTGGTTTTGAAACCACATCTGGGCAGTTTTCACCAATACAGGGTGAAAGGTTTCATCTGGAGACCTCACAGCCTGATTCTGATGTGTATCATGCGTAGAATGCTGTACAGAAGCTGTATGGGACCCCAGTATTGACTGACATATGAGGTATTGAAGTAAAAACAAGATCCTTTGCCATTTGACACCTCATATTCATGATTATGGGATATTATCCCATGGTAAGGCTGTATATGACAGCAGGTGGGAATCTGACCTTAAAACAGCCATAACGTTGTCAATTCTTGAGATATCAACCTCAAAATTGGCTCGGTGTGTAGCCCTTTATGTGCTCTACAAAATGGTTCCTCATTTGATATGGGTATCATTCAATATGGCATAGTTATCCCATGTACAAGACTTTTGTACATTTGCGTGGTATAGGCAAAAAGCTGTATTGAGCTTATTTGCCCCATAACTTCTGTTATACTTGAGATATGGGAAAATGAATGACACCATAAGATAGCCCTGATTGTTCGCTTTCTAAAAATACCCCACTTCAAGTATCTCACACTAAAACTGTAGAAGTCAGATGAGAGGTGAATATTTTGTTCACCCTTATTTGGCCTGAAATTGACCATAACTCCAGTAATATTGGTGCTAGCTCAGTTTGGCTGGTACCATTGAATAGCCCTGGCTTAGAGCTTCATTTTAAATTCCCATTATATGGGTTTAGGCCTCTCCTTCTGGATTTTAGATTAGAGGTGAAAATTAAGGTATATGCTCAGCAATAACTTTGAGCAGGAATAACTTTGTTATTCTTTGTCCTATGGTGATGGGACTTATATTTTCAGAAAGAGGTGAGTTTCCTATTTCTTTTGATTCATTTTGAGCTGATTTGGCTCAGATCCATATTTTGGTGGCATCTTGGCTATACCATTGGTTTATGGTATTTTGGCTGTCATGCTTGTGCTCTGGTTTTGAGTCACAGGCTGACACAGTTTGAATATAATTACAGGTCTTGAGAGAAAGTGGGTCTTTTGCAAAAGAATGACTCTTTGAAAAAGTCTTTTGGGAGGTCACAGTTTTTTTTGAAAAAAAATAATAGATTCTCTGAAAAATGTAGTTCTATTCAAAAAGAAATAACACCTTTGAACAGAAAAATATTTTCTTGTTGAAAAAATAGTTCTTTTAGAATCCTTAGTTTTTTTGAAAAAAGTTTCTTTGGAAAGAAATCTATATTTTTGAGAAAAAAACAGCATTTTCAAAATAAAAAGTTACTTGGGAAAGCTTTCCTAGAAAAATCAATTTTGCTTCTAAAATTACAAAAAAGTGTTTCTATGTTAAAAATTGAGCTGGTTTCTTTGACAAAAAAAGAGTAACCTTGAAAAAATGGTTATTTTCCACAAAAAACCTTCTTTCAAAAAAGGCATTTATGAAAAAATTAGTTAAACTTTGTTTTTGCAAAACTATTTGAAAATAGTTTTTTTAAAAAACCCTTGGAAGAATAGTAAAAGGTAGTAAAAAACACTTTTTTGGAAATACTAGTAAACAAACTGTTAATTGGAAAAAATAATCAAAAAAGCAGCTTTTCTAAAAAATAATACAATGTTTTTTTGAGAAAAACAAGTGCAAAAAAGATTTTTTGCAAAAAGCTAGTACAAAAATGTTTTCTTGAAAGAAAACTGGTGCAAAAATAGCTTTTTGAAAAAAAATTTGTACAAAAATAGTTTATTTGAAAAAAACTAGTACAAATTATTTTTTGAAAAAAACTAATACAAAATTGTGGGTGAACTGGTAATATACAATTGTTCCTCTCTTAGCTGTTAAGCCTTTCATATGCACTTCTTGCTCACTTTGCCATGAGTTCAAATCACCCATGTGGCAGGCAATGAGGCATTTCTTGGTAAGATCCATGGGGAGCTCTCCTATTGTGAAGAGAAACCATCCATTCTTCCTCAGTGTTTTGCTTGAATGGTGCCGCCAGGGCCCACCTGCAATATCCTAACACTGCAGAGGCTGGTGTTCACAACCCCCTGGATTTTTACAGCCGGTTTTGGGGGGTTGTTTGTGCTAGCTGATGAAAAAAAACCCCTGCCTTTTACTGCTTGTTTCAGGGGGTTGTTTGCAGAAGCTGATGCAAACAACCTCCCACCTTTTTGCAGCCAGTTTTGGGGGGTTGTTTTCACCAGCTAATGCAAGCAACCCCCATACTTTTGCCACTGTTTTGAGGGGGCTGTTTGAGCTAGCTGATGCAAATAACGTCATGGATTTTTACATCTGGCTTTGGGGGTTGCTGGAAACAGCACCCCTCCAATTTCTATTTGGTTTTAGGGTTTTTTTTACAAAACCTTTTTGTAACCAAATTCACAGTCTTGGAGGTGGTGTCATGAGGCCTTTCACACTAGTGGGATCAAACCACCCCCAGCCATTTGAAGCTGGTTCTGGAGGGTTTCCTACAATACCATATATGAACGACCTCTATATTTTAGAGCTACCTTGTGGGGTCTGTCTGCACAAGGTGACATAAACCAACCCCCGACTTCTTTGGTATAGGAACATATTATTTTGATTATCTATCCCTGCAAGCCAATGGGAACAAGCTGAGTGATTCCATGTATTTGAGCATAATTGTGGAATAATTTTAATCATCTTTTGAGGGAGGTTTATCATGAGAGGAAATGAAAGAAACTGATTGACAACCTCAGCTGTCATTTGATATTTTTTGGAAAATTAACTATTCAAAAAAACTGACATTTTGCCATTTAGTAATGCTTAATCGCTTGAAATTTATCATTAGTAGTAGTATTTAGTGAGTGGTGCAAAAGAAATTATAATTAAAGATGTACTTTCAAGCGGATAATATAACTCATGTGCACACCACTCTATAGCATCTGAGTAACCTGTCACTTTTTCCTGCCTAAAGACAACTTGTAGTTCACATATTCCTTTTGAAAAAAGTGGGGTTCAATATAAACCTTACAGGAGGGAATAAACTTCATGATTTAATTTTTCCCAGTAATTCAAATGCAAAACTTTAAGTTCTAGTGGCATACTTCATATATAATCTAAGCTTTGGCAAAGAATGAAAATAATATTATAATGAGGGAGTAGCCAAAATACTTCTGAAGATGAATTTTTAATAAAAAATAATGCCCAAATTTCTCATCTTTGAACTTAAATTTACATTTTTTGGTTGAAAATCTTTGGATTACTACTAAATTTCTGATATTATTCAAAAATAATCAAATATTGAGGTAGATTATGTAAAATTTAAACCAAAAACCAAACAAATTGTTAAAAAAACAAGAGCCACCAAAACATATTACTGCAGAAACAAATGTTTGTATATTGAAAATACTAATTTAGAAAAAATGCTTTTACCAAAAATATGTTCTAGATTTTTAGGAAATCTCAATACAATGAAGAAGCTTCTCATTACCTGAAAGATTAAATTTAAGCATATTTTTTTAATTATTATTACTTCTGCATGTGAAAGGTGTATCTTATCAAATACTCTTGAAAACCTCCAAGGATTTCCATTGCATATCTGTCAGAAAACTATTAATTCTTGTCCACAGAGCTTCTTTCAGAAATTGTTGGTGGTGTGTTTCACTCCAGAGGGAAGTGTATAACAAGTTAAAATGATGAAAATGTTTGAATTTGGAATATATAGGTATGGCTTAGCCTTCTTGATATTTGTTCCCAAAACCATTTCATAATTTCTGATATTTGGATATTGATCAGTTTTTATTTTGTGCTCTCAAGGGAACATTTAGGGCTCATATCAAGACATGAGACCTTTTTTTCTGCAATGAATTGTGCTCTTAAACAATAGATATTAATGCTTAATTGATCAAATTCCCATTTTTTTCATAACTAAATTGAGAGATATTCTTCTCATATCACATAGCTCACAGAGAATTACTGAGTAATTGATAGCCCAATTTGGAAGACCATTAAGTGATACATTAGCTCATTAAAATTAATATGCATATTCAAAGGCAAAGTGAAACTTTCTTTCTTTTTGATTCTATAAACACAAATTATACAATATTTATTGATATCTAAAACATTTTAAAGGGGGGAAATTCTGAATAATAGGTGCTTAAGAATAAAATGATACTTGTGAGCCTGTGAGGTATATATAAAATACCCATAAGGCCACAAAGGACTTTATACACAGTTAAATTTTTCTTCAACAGACTTTTGAATTGAATTTAAGATAAAAAATAACAAAAAATAAGTATAACTTTTTTTGGATAAACAAACTTATAAATGTTATGTTATTTTTGGGTTCTACACCAAAATAACCTAGGCTACACCCATAGAGTGTTATACCCAAAAATAGTTATTTCTTATGTTTTTGGAAGATTTAAGAAACTCACAGTACTAATGCAAACTTTTTAACATTTTTTTAAAATTGTTAAATTTAAGTTTAAATAAGCTTAAATTTAAAGTTGCATAAGGTTTATGCAAACTTACCAAAATTTTAGTTAAAATTGAGGTGTTGTGTATATTTACTGAATTGGCTAAGGATTTGCCATACAGGATGTAAATCCTGCATGAGCTCAACTTAAAAGTGTTTAAGGCCATAGTATGGCTTTAAATAAATAAAAGGGCAAAATCCATGCAGAAAGGTGGGACAAAGGAAAAAGACCATATAGAGCTGGGGTAACCAGCTTTTTGGATCTGCAAGGATTCAATGAAGGTTTTCCACCTGTAGTGGAGGATTTTCAACCTTATTTAAATTTTAAGATCAGACCTTGATCCAACCTTAAAGTTTAAACTGGTTTTATCCAAAATTGGACAGGAATTTCAAGCTGCCACAGGGTAAATCCCAGTATGCAGGCTTGAAATTAAGGTTTTAAGAACTGTAAAAGCTTAATCAAGCTTAAAACTTTAAGGTTACAAGCATTGAAACCTTATCAGTTGTTAAGGTTTAGTGTGTATTGCTATTTTACATGGAAAAATAGCAATAACTTCAAAAATTCATTAAAAATTGAATTCCTAATGGATTTGTTTGAAATTTTCACACAACCTACAACTTGATATTATCTATGTGTAAAGTCAATTTTAAGTATCTTTTATAAATAAATTTCCTGAGTAATTAGCCGGGAAATTTACTCTTTTAATTAAGCTCAAAGAAAATTATAATTTGTTTAAAAATTAATCAAAATTTGAGTTTAACAAATTTCTGCTTGAAACTCTATTTTAAGTTGTTCATGTGATTAACTTTAATATAAATAAACTTATTACATATTAAAACTTGAAATAATTAGCTTAAATGAGGATTAAAGTTACTTGGAGTTAAGAATAACACTGGTAACTTTTACCTTAAGTTAAGAACTTTATTTTTAAGCATGGCTTTTCAGTTTTGACCTGAGCACACCCTCTATATTTATTATGAATCATGAGAGTTTCTCTGTAGACATAAAAAGAGTCTTTTCATCACTGTTTTTGCCTATCATCATTAACCAATCCAATCATACTAGAAATTTAAACAGGTAAAGTTTTATTATTTATAAAATCTTATCATTAAAAATTATTCTTAAGCATCTTATTCTTTATTAATTGTAAATTAAAGAATTGAAATCATAGAATTCAGATTATTGTTGTAATTATCAATAATATATTTTATATTATAAAATTATCATCTTAAATTTCTTTTAAATCCACAAATTCCTCTTCAAACTCTTTAATCATAATTTTAATCATAAGAAGTTGTTTTATCATTTAAATTATTGATTTTTGACGTTGTTTTAACTTAAAATACTCTTTTAATAGAATAAATGTTGTATTTGACTTGTTGTATTAATTTATATTATAAGTAAGTTTTTCTCTAAAATTCTATATATTTTCTTATCTATTATTAGTTTTTTTATATAGAATTTTTCTATAAGAATGACTTCTGCACAGTGTGTGTTTTAATTCTTTTATAAATAATATTTAAGTTATTTATCAGTGGTTAAATATTTATATTTTCCATGTGTAATTGTCTCATTAAGAGCTTTACACTTCTTATTGTTATAATTGTCAGCGACCATAACAATAATAGAATAATTATAGTTCATTATAACTATTATATTTTATAATAATAATAAAATTTATTTTTTTATATAATTATTTCTGATAATCATATTTAAATTTGTGGTTATAATATTTTACTATATTATATTTTTCTACTGAGGACAGTCATAGTACTCTTGATATTGTTACAATTATCAAGAGTTTAATAGACAAACCATACAATGCTTCTCCAAATACTGAAATAACCCACTTCTGCTCCATGTAATTTTCTTTACAAATATGATTTTTAAATTATGAAAGGCTCTTTTAATCATATCTTGAGCTAATCCAGTTGTGAAAGAAAAATCTAATACTGAAGTTCATGTGGGTAATATTTGGGCTTTTCTTAGGTCATCTTATAATTATATCTTGTTTATATTTACATTTCACATCAATAGCCATTTTCAAGTCACAGACAGGACACATTAAATGACTGGCTAACCAGTCACATAAAAATTTCCCTGGTGAATGATTATAATGATTTTTTCCCATGGCTAAAAGGTTTAAATATGATTAAGAATAGTGGTTGGAATGTTTTATTGATTGGTTTGTTGCTGTTTAGACTGATTCTGAAAAGAAAAGAATTTAACATGGAGAAAAGTGGGGCAAAGAAGAAATTCTTTTTTAGCCATCAATTTTATTACTCCAAAGTAAAATTCACTCTTGTCAGTTGCGGAAAACACTCTGAAAACACAAAAGCCAGTTATGGCATCATTGAACGCTGGTTTAGACCAAAAAAGGGCTGGTTTTAGCCATTTTAGACCCTTAAATCAGCCATTACTATGGTGATACCTGATCTAGAGCCTTCAAAGCACGTCAGAATGTGTGTAAGAGACATAGAAACCAATTAAAATTGTTCTTACTCAGATTGTTTTAGCTTGAGGGTAGTTTTACCCTCTTGGAAACACTTACAACTTGCCTGGTTGGTATCAAAACCTCATCATCAGTTGAGTCATAGACCCTGTGACTCAATTCCAGGCCAAAAGTGATGAACGTTTGCATGGATTTTGACATCTCACGCCTGTCAGCAAGGAATTTGGGGGTCTGCCTCCGCCTTGGAGCTAGAGTTCCTTGCCCCCCAAATTAATCTTCCAGTTTATTTTTCCTACAATCCCTCATCATGTATTATACTTATAATTTACGTATGTAATTCAATTTAATTTTACAATATACTCACTGTAATAATTGACACCTCATATGTAAATTAACATTCACCTATGTAATACATGCACACATTTTGACATTTCAATTCCTCATAGCTTCTAAACTACACATAACACCTCATCTTTAACACAAAAGATGATGGTTAACACCACGTGTGATGTGAATTAAATTAAGGTTTTGAGTATTTTCAAACCTTTGTACAGAAAATACTCCAAAATTTATTTAAACTTCTTTAGACTTGAGTTATAGAAATTTTAGCCAGAGGTGACCCCACTTTGATTTTCATGTGGAGTCCAATGGTAAAACAATTTTCATATGTTTATTTTTAGGATCAAAAGTTATGATAATATTTATTTAATTTTTTTCTAAAAATATTTTAATTTTGGTATTTTTGTTCAAAATTTCTTTTTACTTAATTTTATGAAGTAAAAACCTGTTTTCACAAATTCAAAATTTAATTTAATTTAATTTTAAAGTATAATTAAATTTTTATTTTTATATATAAATTTATACTTAAAATTTATTTTGATTATGATCATATAAATAAATTTATTTATATTCATATTTATATATTATTTTATTATTTGTGGTTTTTTGGGTATATGAAAATACCTCTAAGGCTCACAATTTCACTAGTGCTCACCACTATTTTTATTAGTAAATCCCTTGATATCTTTGAAAAAACCTTTTTTAATACTTCTTATCTGTGTAACATTCATAGTTAAAGTTTAAAATACCTTTATTATCACTTTATCATAGACTCTGCCTGACAATCTGGGGGCCTGGCCATGTTTTCTGACCCTTTGGACCTTTTTTCCCATGAAAAATGGTTTTTTTTTCTTTTATTCTTAACTCTAACATTATTTTTTCTTTTTTTAGGCATGAAATTATTAAAAAAATAATATTTTATATATCTTATTATTATTTTTTGAGTGGTATATCATTATATACCACTGCATTTTTTCTTGTTACTGCTTCTTTCATGTGGCTGATTATAATTTAATCACCAGTATACTATCTTCTGGATTTTTTTGTGTATTAAAACACTGAAAGCTATTGATATTGTTTTTCTTTAATTTAAAAGAACACCTCTTTTACTGTAAACCAACAGTATTAGAGGTATGGTTGGGTATGTTGATAGTTTCAATTGCCCATTACATAACCACTTCTGAGATTACAGTTGTTAGTTACAAGTTAATCTGTGAGATACTGGTACACAAAGAGTGCACCAGAAATCATCAAGCTGTATTTCTGACGTGTGATTGATAATTTCAATCACAACATCATAATACAAGGGTATAATATAGAAATATATTGCCCAGAGGCAATTATTAGACTTGAAAACAGCATTTTAAGAAGTCTTAACTGACATAAGCCCTCTTTTTCCTACTTTGGCTCAGTGGAAGAGAATTATATCCCACTTGAGACCCAGTCACAGGCCAACACATCAGTGACACCCTAAGAACCTGAGGTCAGCAAGGGCAAAGCAAAGAGGCACATTGAAGGCCTCGTCACAGCAAAGAAGTGGACACCAATTGCCACCCAGAGAAGTAGAAAACCACCACTGGGGGGATTTTGCTTGGACCTGCCTACAGGTCCATTACAAGGTTATTAGCTGATGTATCCAATTTAACTCTCAATTAACTCATACAATATCTCTATGTGTAACTCAAATTTAACTCATTGTTAACTTCAGTCATATCTCCATATGTATCTCTGAATCATCTCCTTCTTAACTTGGTTGATATCTTGGTATACTCATTCTTTACTCAGCACTGGGGTAATTGGGGAGGGGTATTCCTATAGTCTTAAAGTATTACTGTTACAAATCTTCCATTTCAGCTTAAACTAAGTATTTTAGATATTTAAATTTTTACCCACTTTGTCTCAAGTATTTATTCCATCTTCTTTCACCCTGTATATGGATTTAAATGCACAATATGAAAGTTTTCATCTCAATGTGTGTTATTAAAGATACCAAAATTTGTTATCTAATCATATATAATGATATCAAAGGGACTTCAAGAAATTCAATTTTCCACAAGAAAAAGATCCCACTATAAAGTCCTCCAAAAATCAGCTCTTTGATTCAGTTTATTACTTTTTTGCTTTAATTGATGTAGCTCAAAGAAATAATCATATGAAATAACTAATCATTATTATATCAAAAATTTACGCAGATTGAATACACATATTATAGTTTTATTTGAGTTTGAATTTAAACTTCTATTAAGACTTTATTTTTTCACATGGAATTTGTTTAAAATTTGATTTTTGATTTCCCAGTCAAAAATGATTTGTAAATATGTACATAAATCCAATTTTCTCCCTCTCTTGAGAGATAGCTTTCTAAGCCTACATGAATTTAGTTTTATTTATATAATACCATTTATTTAAACTTATACATTTAATTGATAAACAGATTGTATAAAAACCAAACTATATTCAACGTTCTTTGGTAAAATTGATAACTTATCAAAATATGACACATATTCCAATTTTGTGAGTGATGGTACTTCAAAGTTATTGGAAATACAGTGTTAGAATAAAAAAATCTGAACCCTCTCACAATATTATATATAAAATACATATGAAAGATATTGATATATCAAAAAAGTAATCATAAATATCTTAATAAAACAAACCAGGGTTTCTCCCATTCAATATTCTTCTCAAAGGACATTTTAATTCTAAATTTTCCTCCTTGAGTTGTTCTGAGGAGAACCTCTGTAACCTTTCAATATCTACTGCCTTGCAGCTTCTTCTCAATCCTTAACATATATGAATGTTATATTCTGAATTAGTGTTTTTGACTAATTAATTTAATGGGATCAAATATCCCCCATGAGGTTTCAGGTTAATATAAGCCAATGGAGGTGATAGTACATAGATATCTGGAAAAATGATGAGAGGTGTTTACCATTACCAATGAAGCTGATAAGCATTTCTTTTTGGTAATTTTTTAATTAATCACAATTCAATCATAAGTATAAGGCCTAACTTTCCTGTGGAAAATCCTTCACTCACTTCTTTACTAATTGGGTGAAATGTGAAAATTAAGTTTCATCCTCTTTTCAAATAATTTTTAGCAATCAAATTGAGAGTACACAAGTCTATGCTAATATTTCTATTAATATACATATATGTCTATTAAATATAAACTGCATATCAGGTCTTTTTTAGTGTATTTTTTCCTCAAATAAGATCAAAGTATATTCCAATATTTTCCTTATCTCCAGGGTCCTTTTCCAATGAATTCTCTATCAAATAGACATCATTAGAATAGAAAAAATATCATAAAATGGCTTGAATCAAAACAGTGCTTTTGAGGTGTAATTCTCAAGTAGATCTCCTGAAGTAAAATATATAATATTTCATTTTGTATAATTTCAGCTATTTTGATAGGGAAAAGATTAATTAAAATTGTTTCAGAGCAGTAATTTGTTTATTTCTTCTAATCATTGTTTGTTCTTCTATTTTTTGCAAAAAAAAATATATATAAATATGTAATAAACAAAAAAAGAAATAATATCAATTTGAATCTTTCATTAAAAATCCATGAGCTACTAATTTAATCACCTTTCTTCAGAAATAAATGAAGATTACTCAAGAATAGAATATAGTTCCTCACAGGAATCCCTCCTTATATCTTCATTTTTACCCATAATTAGCTTCAGAACTATATTCATGTGGATTTACCATGTTAACTAGAAAAACTTTCACAAATACCTCAGCATCAATGTTCAGGTTAGCCTAGTATCAAATCAATAATTTACTTATAATTCTAATATATCAAAGCTAGTCAACCATTACAAGATGATTAAATTGAGCTATTATTGAGCATTGATTGTTCTTCAAAAGCATAAAACAAAAAATATTACCAGCTCATATGACATAAGTAGTTTGCATTATCAACTGAAATTACAATAGTACAATTTCAAAGGAAATATTATCCATTACAGTTTCCAACTTCAAAAAATTAATATCTTCCCATTGATCAAGTAACATTTATAAAGAAATCCCAATAAGCAAAGCTTAGTACATTTTGAAAATGAATTATAAAAATAAAAAATAAATCTTAATATCAAGGTTTATGTTCACATAAAAGCTCTAAAAGCAGTGTTGTTATGCAGAGTACCCTTTGTGAGTAGTAGGAAAGTGGTTAATTCTGAAACTGTAAGTTTTTCTACCTGTGAATGAAATATTTGCATTGTTTACTGCCAATATGCAAAATAGTCAGTATTCTTTCAAGTGACTGAGTCCCTCCAAGCCATTTGATTCAACATCTTTTTGAATCAGTCATACTGATTTTCAGTAACATACTGCATACAGTATGTAGTGATTTCAGGCCAAAACAGAACATGTTACAGTGAAATACAGTAATTCCTCTCCCTTTCCAGAATTTTTTCATATCCTGAAGGTATTTAAGATTTGTCTGTTTGTGAGTAACAATGAATTTGTGAAATAATGAATACTAAAACTGTAAAAATAAAATTGATATTCAAAATTAGCTTACCATCCTAAAAAGGCCATTTCAAAAAGTGGTTGAAGAGTGAAATCATGGTTACCCTGAGCCTCTTAGAGAAATAGTAATTGTATCTGTGAATTCTCTCTTAATGAAAAACATTTAGAAATATTATTGAACCTTTTGGTGTATCATTGTTGTTATTGTTTTGAAAAATGAAGTAATAAATGAAATAGCAAGAGTCCCTGAGCTAATTACATAGGACCTGAGAACAGGAGATTAATTCCTTTCTTAAAGGAAAGATCATTTTCATATCAAAAATAGTCCCATGGCTGTCTTATAAGCTTATCAATGCAATTCCACATTATGCTTTTCATTCTGCGATTTGTTTATGTGAGAAGAATTTTCAGCAATACATTAATTAAGTAGTAAGGTATATGTATATGTTTCAAGCTCAAAATTTATTCATTCCAATACCTTTTCCTTAAAACAAAGTATATTGGGTGGGTAATATGAGCCTTGGATTAATTGATTTATTTTCTCTAAACAAAATTTGCATCTTAGTGTTTCTTCAATAACAAAAGCAATTACAAAAGAAACTATTCAAACTTCACATGTTAACTAATTACTTTTTTAATATTGATATATATATACATAGATTCTAACGATTTCTATGAAAAGAAAATTGACCACCCCCAGGTCTATTGTTAGGCTTTTGATTGATTGTTCCTGCAGCTAATTCATTAGGTTCTTGATCTAAAAATGATGCTTGTGGTTGAACAATTGTAGAAATAGATTTTTGCAGTGAGATTGTTGGAAGGGCCAATGGTAGATGATGATGACTTCCACCTGTCAAACTGCTTAATAATCCAAGCGGACTTCCTCCACTAATGTTTTGTTTTGGAGACGCTTCCTTAAAGCTTTTTCCACTCGAGTCAAAGTCAGTCAACGCTAGCTTGATCTTGAGTGTTCCAATACCTTCTCTAAATGGCTCGTTCAATTCAGCCTCCCACTGACCGGCTTGTGATTTTAACACTTCCCAAACGTTCAATTTCACCATTTTGATCTCTTGATCTTTACCTAGCTTTTTCTTATCATAAACCACAAAGCTCAACTCAGTCTCCAATCCCGTATTGACGTCCAGAACAATAGCTTCATTCCACTCTGGCAAACCTGTGTGTTGAATAGTTTTGGTATCATACACTGGCTTTTCATTCTGCTTGACATGAACATATGTTATCGTTTCTGAGCTTTCCAGTTCACTTGCCCCCATAATCATTATATATAGTTTAAAGTCCGTTATTGATTTAGTGGTCGTCTTGGATGGCGAACTAGATAACAGCTCTCAACTGCCTACAGTAGGGATCGTCCCCATTTTGGAATCCAAAGCCCTTGGGGCTTCTTCCATGGCCACATTTTCCAAGTCCTCACCAATTATACTTTTGCATTTATTTCCTCCAGTTACCCACTTTATGCCGGAGTATCCAAGTTTCCCTACACCTCCGACTCCTTTTAAAACTTCTCCTCCCAAAGTCCCTACTCCCTTGGAAGCCCCAATCCCAACACCAGCTCCAGTAGGAAGAACCGTCCCACTCAAACCAGTTGCTAATCTTCCAAAACCACCCGTAAAAGTAGATGTTGCTTCCCGACTAGGCAAAATAAAATTGGGCCTGAACATCAACCTCAATTGAATTTGACCATGTTCTTTATAAATTGTTAGAAAATCTAGTGATGTTAATTTATGGACATCAACCTTTGATCCAACGATAAAAGATTTGCGAAAATTCTCATCTGTTGAAACTGCAGAGAGTTCAGCCGAGGTGAGGCCGATCAAAAAAGGGTGGCCCGGCACTGATATTTTGTCCTCATAACAAACGTGAACATTTCTGATTCGTAGTCGAAGATTGTCAAGAATCTTGTTGGTCATGGCAGCCACAAATGATTCATTCTTTTCAGCTTCTTCAGTACTCGTGTTCCCTGGGGTACCAGCAGTGGAAGAAAGGAGTAATTCAGAATTCTTGAGCTTTTGCATCTTGGTAGCCTGTTTATGCCTTTCATCATCTTCTGGGTTGAATTTGTTCTCGCTGGATGGTATGGCCAGTAAGTAAATATTATCAATAGCTGCTTTGAAAGGTTGATTCTAAACAAAAGCCAGTCAGATAAGACAAGTTCAACAGAGACAATGTTCATCGAATTACATACACCAAGGGTAGTCCATTTGTCAGTCAAATAAATTGGAAGAGGGTAAGTGAACTAGAAATAAGGCTATAATGTCTGAAAAAAAAACCAAATTGATGGAGACTTACGGGACTGTTAGCACCAAGCTTCCTATCGAGCCTTCAACAACATCTATTGATAACCGAAACTTATCCAATACACCCCTTGTTAGCTTTAAATTCCTACATAAAAATATTGACACTATTACTGATGCAAGGTCTTTGGCAGGCTGAACGTAAGTTGATTGAGAATCCAGATAGGAGACTAACTTCAATTTAATATTGCAGCCCCATATCCTGACATCTGGATGGTTAGGATTGAAATTTTCTATGTATGCTGATAAAATTTGATTAAGACCCTAATTCCAAGGATAGCATGGATTGATTAATTTTACGTTGATTATAAATACCATTCTCAAAAAAGCTAAGGGTACGTACTGATGATACAACACTTTCCAGCACCATGTCGAACAAATGCTATGAAACCTAGTTCACGATTGGTTGAGCCCTTGTGCAAAACAGCCCCGGAATCTGGAAAACGCAACAATTTCTCAAAAACAAGGATAAAATTTTTGGTTGAAGTTGAGCGCAGATGATGGAAAGTTCAAATCACCCATGATGTTGGCTGATTGACATGATGCCGCAAATCTCTTTACAAAAAGATAATTGACTTGCTTCAAATGTTTAAGATGATGATGATTATGGTGGTGATATGGATGAAGGAGTTGATAATTTGAGTAGTAGTAGATTGAATGATGTAGTCAATGTTGTTAATATTTTAGGTGGTGATTGGGATGATTGGGAGATTTTAGTTAGTGAGTTGTGATTGTAAGGGTTGAGATTGAAGTTGAGATTGTTGATGTGATTGATATTGAGAATGAATAATTCGATGTTATTGAAGATGTTGATGGTGTGATGATTGCTAAGATGGTTGATGATGACTAAGTTGCTGTTTTTGTTGAATTGTGAATTTTTGAAAAATTTGGATATCGATGCTATTGATGATAAAAGCTAAATGTTTAGTGATTTGATCAGAGTTACAAATCACTAGACCAGCCATGAGATCATGACGACCTGAAAGATATTTAGTAGCTGAATCATAAACTATATTGACACCAAATTCCAGAGGTTTCATTAAATAAGGGGACATCATAGTATTATCGACGACGATGAGAGCATGAGGGATTATAGCTTTAACTTGACGCGAGATTTCTTGGAGATCGACGATTTGCAGGAGTGGGTTTGTAGGACTTTCTAATAAGACTAGTTTAGCTTTACTATCTTTGAATAAGAAAGGTTCTATAGAACTGATATCTGTAGTATCGAGATGATGAGTGATGATATCATCATGATTTTGAAGATAGTTTAAAAGTCTATCAGAGCTGCCATAAAGATCGTTTCCAGCAATGATTTCATCGCCGGGCTTTAAGATTCTTAGGATGATATCTAATGCACCCATACTGGAAGTGATGGCAAAGGCATGTTTAGCTGAAGAGATTTTAGCAATGTGATTTGCTAAGAAGAGTCAAAAAAGACCAAGTTAAAATCCCAAATACTTGTTGAAATGAAAAAAAGAACATACAAAGAAAGGTATGAGTAGGATTACCACTGCAAGAGTAATCATATTTTCCATTTAAGCCTTTAAAAGTAGCAGATTGATAGATAGGTATAGCGCTTGAAACATGCCTATCATGATGATCTGAATCAGGACTATCAATTGTAGCACAAAGAGTTGAAAATCTATGTGATGAAGGTGGACCAATGATATTTAAAATTAAAGTGATTGAATTTGACAATGGAGATAATAAATCAGGTGAACAAGTTGAATTTGAATCAATTAATTTTGATTATGAGATTATTTATAATATAAAGTTAATTTTTTTTGAGTTATTGATTAATTAGAAAGATGTTTTATTAAATGAAGAAAATAAGAGGATAGAATATGAAGATTTATTTGGAAGTAGAAGCAAGTTGGTTGATAATAGAAGGATGATTATCAACAGTAAAGTTTTTAATCTTTCCTTCTTGTAGATTTTTGAAAATATTATATGCTTTTTGTGAAATTTGCAAGGACATAGATAATCGAGTAAAGGAATTACTACTACCACCTTCAGGATATAATGTAAAGTGTCTCGTATTTTTAGCTTTCCAAATCATTTGTACTATGCCTTGTTCTTTACCAGTTAGATTAATATTTGTAGAGTAATCAGGAAAACAAAGAACTCATTAAAAAAATCAAAATGAGAAAAAATCAAACTACCATCTAATTTGGAAATAGGTATAGATAAAAAATAAGCATAGTCAGAACAATCAGTTTTATCAACATGAGGAAAATTGGAAAAATTATCAAAAGTAAAAGTTAATTGATTGGCGAATGAAGTGGAATTGAAATCAGCAAAATCTAAAGAATCAAAACTAGGAATGTTAAATTCTTGCATTTTATTACAATTATTTTGAAAAAGTGTTGAGGAAAACTTTTGAAATAAATTTTTGAGTATAGTCTGGATTTTAGAAAGTTGCAATGTTAATGTATTATAAGTTTCCAAGTTTTTAGAAATAGTAGTGGAATTAATATATTTTCCAATAGTGAAATCTCCAAGCCTAGGAGGTCTCCATCCAATAGCATACATAGTGCCTGAAATTTTGTTTCCTGATTCTTGGAGTTTGTTCAAAAAAAATTTATATTGAAACAAAAAAGTAGATAAAAAATTAATTTCATTCTTTTCAAATTGATTGAGCTTTGTGAAAGGTATAAATTGTACTATTGCAAAAGTTTTGAAAAAAGAATCTGAAAGATGATTATCATTAAAAATTGTAAAACCGAAATCTAAAGAAAAATAGTTTTCTTGAATATATTTTCTATAAAGAGGAGTTTTAGTTAAAAAGATAGGTCTTAGCATTTTTCTACTGTTATCATTGAGAGGAATGGGATTGAAGTAATCATCATGTAAAAATTTGCATTTTCTAAGGTAAGGGATTTGTAAATCAATGCCTAATTTTTGTGTTTCTTTTTGGTGGGAGTGTTGATGATATCTTTGAGAGTCAGAAACAATAGCCTTTCTATTTTGCATTCTAGAGGATTTTTGTTTTAACTTTCTAGGCATGATGGTAGAAATTAAAAAGTAAGAAATTGAAAATAACTAAAAAGAATAATTGAAAGAAATGATTTTTTTTAAAAAAAAACTGAATAACGTTAGCCCCATTTTACAATGAGTTTAGCCACTCTTTGACGTACTCCCATACATTCAGTTTTTTTTAAAAAAAATCATTTAATTTTATTATTTCATAATAGAGTAAAAGATGAAATCATTAGGTAGTTGGAAAAAATTAATTAAGAGTAGAGAATTAAAAAGCGCTATGATTCCGGTTAGTATGAGATTTGATAGATAAGTTTGAGAATTAAAATAGAAGAATCATTTCCAAAAGAATTAAAAAACATCAAAGTAATTCAACTAATTTCAAATGAAATCAAAAAGAAACTTGAGTGAGAAAGTATGAATGATTGAATTTGAAATAATTAGTTTGACAGATTAATTCAATTAAGTAAAATTCAATTAATTAATTTACTTGATTTGAAATTAAATTAATTAATTTAATGAATTTGAAATGGAATTGAATCAATTAATTTAATTAATTAATTAATTAATTGAAATGAATCATTTAATTAAATTAATTTGTTAAAATTCAAATTGAATTAATTCATTAATTAATTGATATGAATCAATTAATTAAATTAATTAATTTCAATGAATTAATTAGTTTCAATGAATCAATTTATTAATTTAATTCATTAATTACTTTCAATGAATCAATTTGATTAATTAATTAATCTCCATGAAACAGTTAATTAATTAAATTGAAATGGGATTGAATTAAATAATTTAATTAATTAGTTAAATTTCAAATTGAATTAATTAATTAATTAATTTTATTGAATAAATTAATTGATGAATTATTTTCAATTAATTAATTTTAATGAATGAGTTAATTAACTTAATAAATGAATTAATTTCAATGAGTCAATTAAATTAATTAATTCATTGATTTCAATGAATCAATCAATTAATTTAATTGATTAGTTAATTTCATTGAATCAATTAATTAATTTCAAACAATCAATTAAATAATTGAATTTATTCATTGAGAATCAAATTTATTTAATTGGTAATGAAATGTAACTATTGAAAATGAAATGTAATTAATTGAAAACAAATGATTTGGGTATGTGAAAAGGAAATTTTATAAATTGATGTAGTTGATAAGTGAAATTGAAATTCAATCACAATGGATTCATTTGAATTATTGAAAGTGAAGTAATTAAATTTATTAATTGAAAAAATACATGAGTTGATTATGTGAAATGCTAAATTGATAAATTTGAGTTTTTATGAACTGAAAGTAATCATTCTAATGGTTTAATTAAAGTTTTTTAAACGAAATTGAAAATTATTTAGACATAATAAATTAATGGTTTAATTAAAATAAAACAATACTAAACTGTTTGAAAATGAGAAAAGACTAATTATTTATTGAAAATAAATGTTAGACAAAACCAAATTACATAGGTATTGGGGTGGGAAAAAATGGTTAAGGAATTGATTTTATAAAAAATAAAGTGTCTGAATTACCTAATCCGTCAAAAACAAAGATTCATTTGGAATGAAAAAAAGGAAGATATAATAAAAACAAAATAAGATATAAGCAAGAAAATAAAACAAATAAAAATAAATGGGTGGAAAAAATTGGGTCAGAGTTGAGTTGGGGTTGGCAAATGTGGATTAATAAATTTAAAAGAGGGTCAATATTTAATAGCAAGCAATATTAGATGGGAGTATAATTTTTCTTACAAATTAAATAAACATAAGGATGAAATAACTTAACTTATTGACAATAATGCAAGTCAAGTCAGCATGGTATGGTCATAAGAAAAGACGAGGTTTTTTGATTGCTTTTGAAAATGAAAATGGCGTGTGAAAATAAAGGTATTCTAAAATTAAAAGCATGGACAATATAAAACAAAAAAAGATTTAACTGGTTCTTGTAATAGGAAATTAATTACAATGGTTCAATTATCATGTGTAAGTAAATTAGAAACAGGAGGTAAAGCATCAGATTTGTGAGGGTGGAAGGAGTGATGTCACAGTGGCTTGTGCTTCCCATTGGTTTAAAAAATCACTTGTAAGATATTGAGCCAATTGATGTCGTGAAGGTGGGTGAACAAGTTGGACATCAGTGAATGGTTTCATGCCCTTAGAAAAGAATGATTTAAGATGAAAAGATAGATTTTTCCAAGCTGGATCTTTGGGTGGAGGTTGCTTAACATGTTAATGAATAAGATGAAAGGAGCATAGTATGAGCATGGCATTGGAAATTGAAAAATTCCAATGATCCTTTTGTGCAGTGAATAATCCCTTGACACCTCATATCAAATAGTAAACAAAAGGAAGGAAATTATGACGGCTACGGTATTAAACCAACTTCTTCTTGGCAGTTTCAACTTGGAGATCATTGTCAGCATTAGAGGTTACCACTTGAGGAGCTGAGTGAATTATTACGGAAGAGATTTGGTTATTAGAACAGAGGGCCTTTCTTCTTTTGACACGCTTAGATTGTTCAGTGTGGTTAGGGGAAACATCGTCAAGGGAGGCTTGTGCTTTGAATATCACATACGAAATCATGACATCTAAAATGAGGTCTTGAAAAATCTTTAACTGTTGATCTGAGTCGGAAGAAATATTGTATGATTCTTGAGCATTGTTTGAGCCACCTGGACTTTTATGTGCCATGGAAATCAGTTCCATTGGTGAAATTGAGGGTCTTTTGAGGCCTTCAAAGTATGAAATCATGTCCAGATAAATGTTGACCTCATCAATTTGTGCTTGAGGGGGTACAGGAGGTTTTGGTATGCAAAATTCATCCATGGTTGCTGAGACTGAAGCTGCTATGACTTTTGCCCAAGCAGTGATGGTGAATGATCTGGGCTGCGACATATAGATTAGATGACGCACAAAATGAGTTTCAGGGTGCTTTTCATTACGAATGCTGGGGTCAGGTGAAAATGGTAGTGAAATCTGAATTTCAGGCGCAGTGACTTGGTCAAAGATCGGCATCTTAAAGATTGAGGATGTAACATAAAATTCTTCTTTAGTGGCATTGAGAAATGGGGCACCTGGAGGAATTTATTATAAGCATTAGTTCATGGGAGTAGTATAATTTTAAACTGACTATTATCGCAGAGTTCATCAATCCATTTGCTATATGAGGAAGAGCACTGTTTAAAATTGAAATTCCCCTTTGCAGGCTGTTCGGAGCCCAAATTTTGGTGGCGCCAGGAAACGAGGGAGTCAATTGCTTCAAATGTGGTTTGGTATTTGGCCTGGGTGGGGCGTCCATGGGTGAATGTTTTGAAAATCTCATGAAATTTTGATTGAAATTTATCAGTGAAAATAGAGAATTGATCATTGGGGGAGTCAAGAGGCTGTGTTTCTGGAGGCATGAGTGACAAAGGAGGATTTTGGTGAGGTTCATGCAAAACGGGTGGAGATGGGCCCACATGGCAGAGATGATTAGATGGGTCCCTAATTCCAGGAGTTGGAGCATGAGATGGTGTAGATGGATTTGATTGAGAGGTCAGAAGATTGTTTTCTGGATTTTCAAGATGAGGAGCAGATAGTGTATGGGAGCTTTTTACATGGTTAATTTGGATTGGTGACGATACAACATGGGGTGTCGTGGCATTAATTGGAGTGGTTGTATTTGAAGGCATTTGGGAAGGAACATTTGGACTACTATTATTGTCTGCTATTGAAACATGTAATTCTTCTTGAATAATTTCATTTGTTGGAGTCGGTGGATGAACCTGAGGTGGAGAATCGGGGATGTTATTGGCTGGTACTTCCAAAGAGTGGTCATTGTTGAAATGAGGAGATTCATGTTGTGGAGATCTGCTGGGGGTGACATTTGGTGGATGTTTGGGAATTTGTTCCTCAGTGATAACTGGGGGGGTGGTGGGAGTCTCAAGTGGGATGGTTGAGGGAACAGGGGGTTCAACAATGGTAGATGGTAAAGAATAGGGGAGGTCATTTGATTGGGTGTTCAATAACAATTGGGGGTTGATTGTTTCAGGGGGGGTAGAATTGGTACAAAGGTTTGATGTAGTAGAAGACATATTCATGGAAACTACGTCTTGAGTATTATTAAAGCTAACAGTTTGCTGCATAAACCTACAAATATTTGGTGGTGGTTTGTTTTGAAATTTCTGTTTTTTCTTGTGATTTCCATCAGGAACAACCTCCTCCAAAGAGGATGATTGGGATGAGTGTATGGAAGGAACTTCTCTCTCAATAACTTCAACATTGCCATCTATGAGACCAATTGCTTGCGATGAAGACAATTCTACAAGAAGGGAGATGAAATTAAGATGGAATTGAGGACAGAGATGAAGAATAATAATTACCATGTTCTTTTTGAGAAATCAATGTAAGGCCCTTTTTCAAATAATCCTTAATCTCAATTGATACAGGATTCTTTTCAGCTTCAGAAAGGGCATTATTGAGAATTTTCTTGATACGGTGGTGATTGAGAGAAAATTCTTCACGGGAGAGGCAAGTTATCTCAGAAGAAAGAATTGGTGAGATAGAGTGTACTTGAGTGGGTGGGTTATTCATGTCAAATTCTATGAATGAGGGGGTTGGAAGGGTTCGTGGAGTATTTGGGGGTGGGTTACATAAACTCATGTTTGGTGTGTTTATGATATCTAATAAATTTTTGCAAAAATGTATTATTAAAAATGCTGTGAATGAGATTACGTGGGGAAGAAAAAATTTACCAAGTTGAAAGGGGCTCTATTTATGTTGTTTGGTGGGGGGCAGGGCAAGATGTGAGGATGACTAATGGGAGCTGGTGGGACTATATTGGGAGAATTGAGGTAGTGAAAAAGATCGTAAAATTCCTGGGGTTCAGCACTTTGGTTTGGAGTGGAGAATGAATTGATGAATGAATGAGATGGTGCCTCATTTTGAGAAGATAAAGATGAATTCAAATCTGTGTTATTTGAAAAAAACCTATGAAACATTTCATCAAATGAGACATCGGAATCAGGTGGTTGGGGTGGATTCATAGTATTGGGTATTGTATTGGGAGGAGAGGGATTGTAATGGCCAACAGAAGTTAAAAACAGAGGAACTTAGGGAAAACACAGGAAAAACAGCTCTATTTATATTGCAGGTCCCAATGAAATGAAGTGGGGGTGTATCCCATAGAAATAGAGCAGAAATGA
This sequence comes from Austropuccinia psidii, assembly GCA_023105745.1. Classification (NCBI taxonomy): domain Eukaryota; kingdom Fungi; phylum Basidiomycota; class Pucciniomycetes; order Pucciniales; family Sphaerophragmiaceae; genus Austropuccinia; species Austropuccinia psidii. The sequence goes on from JALGQZ010000012.1 coordinate 36,506,737, forward strand.
GTTCGGTGGTTTCAAAGGAAAGAAAGCTGCAGATCCTCTAGACATAAAACACAATTACACATTTAGCAAAGAATTGTGTGTCAGGATATGTGTATCTTTAGAATACTCCTTCAAATACATGGGTGATTAGGTTAGATGGTACAGTGACACCTGTAGGTGGGTGAGAGATTTAGCCCACCAGTAATAATTTATCCAAAATGTAAATCAATTATGACTGCAATAAATTTGTGTCCACAGAATGTCATCAGAGTGAGATTATGAGTTCTAGTCATAATCCGTACCACTAGGCTCCTTGAAATTCAATCAGACCCATTCAGATACAGCAAGAACTGTATCTGAATGAGGTCCAGCCACAATGCATGTTTGGCTGTAATCATACAAAGGTGGTCAAATTATGACCGCCGGTCATAATTTGTACCATTTGAAAACCAATTACGGCTGTAATTGGTTTGTCTCTTTGCCATTTTGTCAGACCCCCTCAGATACAAAAAAAACTGTATCTGAATGAGGGCCATTGACAATACAGCTTGTGCTGTAAGTGTACACAGGTGGTCAAATTATGACCACTGGTAATAATTTGTACCACTTGCAAACCAATTACGGCTGTAATTCGTTTGTCTCTTGGAAATTTTGTCAGACCAACTCAGACACAGAAAAAACTGTATCTGAATGAGGTCCACTGACAATACAGCTTGGGCTGTAATGAGACCCACTGTCAGCCTGTGACTCAAAACCAGAGCACAAACATGACAGCCAAAATACCATAAACCAATGGTATAGCCAAAATACCACCAAAACATGGACCTGAGCCAAATTAGCTCAAAAGGTATCAAAAGAAAGAGGAAACTCACCTCTTTCTGAAAATATAAGTCCCATCACCATAGGACAAGAAAAAACAAAGTTATTCCTGCTCAAAGTTATTGCTGAGCATAAACCTTAAATTTCACCTCTCATCTAAAATCTAGAAGAAGAGGCTTAACCCCATCAAATGGGTATTCAAAATGAAGCTCTAAGCCAGGGCTATCTAATGGTGCTAACCAAACTGAGCTAGCACCAGTATTACTTGAGTTATGGTCAAATTCAGACCAAATAAGGGTGAACAAAACATTCACCTCTCATCTAACTTTTACAGTTTTAGTGTGAGATACTTAAAGTGGGGTCTTTTTGGAAAGAGCACAATCAGGGCTATCTGATGGTGCCATCCATTTCCTCATAGCTCAACTAAAACAGAAGCTATGGGCCAAACAAGCTTAATACAGCTTTTGCCCAAACCACGCCAATGTACAAAAATACTTGTACATGGGATAACTTTGCCATATTTAATGATAACCATGTCAAGTTGGGTACCATTGTGTAGAGCTAATATAGAGCTATTCAATGAACCAATTTTGAGCTTGATATCTCAAAACCTGACAGAGGTATGACCATTTTAAGGTCAAAATCCCACCTGCTGTCATATACAGCCTTACCATGGGATAATATCCCATAACCATGAATATGAGGTGTCAAATACACAAAGAAGCATGTTTTTACTTCAATACCTCATATGTCAGTCAATGCTGGGGTCCCATACAGTTTCTGTACAGCATCCTATGCGTCATACACGTCAGAATCAGGCTGTGAGGTCCCCAGATGAAAATTTTCACCCTGTATTGGTGAAAACTGCCCAGATGTGGTTTCAAAGCCACATCTGAGCCCAATACAGAGTATACAGGCTGTTTGAAAACCACAAGCCTGTCATAGAGAGTGAAAAATCTTCACTTCCTCTACGTGGAAAGGTCTAGCAGCCTTTCCACCTCAATTTCAGGATAAAAGGAGGGCTTTTCACAGCCAAAAACCTCTCCTCATCCTGCTCTTGAATACTCTACGTAGTAAACTGTCAAAAACAGTTTTACTCTTGGGTAATAAACAGGTATAATTATATTTTTAATTATTGTAACTCTTATTATAGTAAACCAACTGGTAAGATTGCACCCTGGGTTCTCAATAGCGCTCACCACCACTATTTTCTAATAGTAGAACCCTTTAATTACAATATAAATCATCTTTTAAAACCTTAAAACCTTATTTTAAATCAACCTTCTACGTGTCACAGTCATAATTCTAGTTGTAAATACCTTTATTACTACTTCAATATAGACTCAACCTGACATTTTGGGGGCCTGGCCGTGTTTTAAAACTTTTTTGGACCTTATAAGTAAGTCTTTTTCTCTTTTTATGACTTATTAACCAGTGTTTTATCTTTTTTTAGGCGTAATTTCTTTATTTAAATATATATATTATATATATTTTGATCCTTTTTTACATACTCATATTATAAGAGTATTATCCACGTGGCTAATGCCCACTGAATTTAATTATTTTTGGCGTGTTTTGTATATAAAAACACATAAGCCATCAATAAAGTCCTGTATTCTTGACTGAATAAGGATACCTCTGACTGAAAAACCATCAATTGAGGCGTGGATTAATTGTATTGTTAACTCAATAACTTATACAAAACCACTTGTACAGAACACACTTGAAAACCACAAGTGTATCTGTGGGATACTGGCACACAAACAGTGTGACAGGGTACCAAAAGCTGTAATTCTGACGTGAAATTGTTGATTCAATTACACTGTCATTATACAGGGCACATTGTAGTAACATACAAGCCCAGAGGCCAATCTTAGACGTGCAAAACCAGCATTTTTTAAGAAGTCTTAACTGACATAAGTCCTCCCTTTTCTGCCTTGATTTCAGTGGAAGAAAATTACATCCCACTTTAGACCCAGTCACAGGCCAACACACCAGTGACACCCTCAGAACCAGAGGGAAGCAAGGCCAAAGGAAAGAGGCACAGTGAAGGTCTCATCACAGCCAAGAAGTGGACACCAATAGCCACTCAGAGAAGTAGAAAACCACGAAACTCTGCATCCATACAAGGTAAACCAACCTTAACCACTTGTACAGGAAAGATTACAATTATTAACCCAGTTGTAACTTCCAAAGGCAAACTGCCCAAGTCAGCAGACAGTAAATTTGTACAAGGCACAGTCAAAGGTAAATACCCAAAGAACATAAAGTTTTTGACTGCTTGCAAACACTGATATGTCCCCTGTATACCTCAGAGACCTTGGCTTGCAAAGGAACCAGCCAGAGGATAGAGGAGGACTGTCCAGAACCAGAAGACCTGAAAGAGGACACCCTGGACACAATGGTGGATGGCAAAACAATGAGGGAGATAATATCAACCTTGCCATTCACACTCCAATTTAATAGAAACCTCAAACCAGAGGACTGGAAGGATATAGATCAAGTTCTTCAGATCCACCAACTCCTCAAAGATTTATTTCAATGGAGCATGGACAACAAGAGGTTCAACCTAGAAACTCACTGGGCAGAACTGGGATCAAGTTGCCAGAAGATCTGTCTCAAAGAGATAGACTTCAAAGACCTTATGGTAATCACCAAGGGTTGGAATCCTACCAGGCATCACAGACTCCTGGAGGCAAGGGCACAGAGGATAAGGGAGAATCAAGCCACTATCCTAGCTATAGAAGAACAGTTGACCCAGACAGGGCCTACTCAGATTCCTTCAGGTTCACAAGGAGCAGGCCAAATCAACTCTCCAGTGGCTTAACACCATTCAGACACCAGCAGATCAGTGGCCAAGAGTCACCATTCTTCACAATTCCAGGAAGTTTCCAGGAGAAGACAAGGAAACAAGGGCAAGAACAAAGCCTCCTTCAACCAGAGGAGGAAAGAGTCAGACCCCATGATCCAGAAGCTGTTGGATTTGGTAAAAGAAGTACACAAGAACCAGAAGTAGTTGTAAACCACTCTAGAATCAGTTGTCCTAGTAATAGAAACATTACCCCCACTCAGACTATAAATAACATTGTCACATCTGAGAATAACATCAACAGTGATACACTGTGGTTACAAGTGTTTCAATATGCTGAACAATCTGCAAAGCAATTTGCAGAAATTAAAGCTAGCCAAGAGAGGATGAGACAAACTCAAGCCTCCTTGGAACAAATAGTTAAAAATCTTCAAGAAGGATATGCTCAACTGAGCAAAGCCTCTGAAGAATCCAACAAAAGACTGAACCAAGTCTTTGAAGAACAACACCACAGCACAAGGGACAGGGAGTGTCTGGATCAAGACATTAACAAATTGTTTAATGCCTACCATAGCTTAAAGCCCCAACCACAAGGCCAAGCTATGGAGAATCCATATCAACCAGATGACATCAAACCAGATGCCATGATATTGAACAAGGCAAGATCTCCATCACAATACCTGGATGGAGATGGCATGTCTTATTCAGAGAAGGAAGCCTTTAAACAGCTTCCTGAGGCCTCAAACTGGCCCAAATTCTCTGGATCAGGAGAATATGATCATATGGAACTCATAGATTATATTGATGGACTCTTCATTGATGTACCCAGCATACCAGATTACTGGATTACTGCTAGACTGAATACTGCATTTAAAGGTCATGCAAGTATATGGTACACAGAAATGAAAGAAATCCATGGCAGAAGGAACTGGCCATGGTGGAAGAGCCAAATAATCCAAAAGTACAGTAATGGAACTTGGATATGGCAAAAGACCATGTCATTTGAGAATGACAAATACTCTGTGGACAAAGATCCATATGAGTGGTGTCTTAGACAGTCTAAAAGACTTAAAGCCATTGATCCTCAGATGAACATCCAAATGAGGAATCACAAACTTCTGACACAACTGCCAGGAGAGCTAGAGCATGCAGTAAAATGCAGGTGCAACTAGAATTGCACTCTAGATGATATAGCCAACACCTTACAAGACATAAGGAAGAGGACTAATATAGGGAACTTTACCCCATATAGAAGCAGTAGTTTCAAGGAGAAACAACCTTTCAGGGTGGAGTTCAAAGACAAACCCAGAGAAAGAGTGGCAGAAGTGGCAAAGAAGAAGAATTCTTGTCACAATTGTGGTTCAAAAAACCACTATGCAAACAACTGTCCAAAGGCAAAGAAAAAAGTCTATGCTATAGAAAAAGTCCCTGAAGAAGAACCTCCAACAGAGGATTCTGAATCAGACTCTATGGGAGATGCCATCAGAGAACCATCTGATGAGGATCAAGACCCAAGAGAGGAATTTCTAGTGGAATACCAAGAGGAAACCCCATTGGCAATCCAGGACATACAGTTGGAAGCAGGCATGCCACAGGACACTGCCAACAAGAACTTGTGCAAACACACACAAGATGCACAAACATTCCTGGTTACACCAACCAAAGGAATGGCATATATACATGGAACAACCACAAAAATGACTGTATGTTTTGACAATGCTCAGCACCCATTGATCATTGACAGTGGAGCACATTGCTCCATAGTGGCCAGAAATTATCTGGATAACCACTTCCCAAACTGGGAAAAACAGCTCTTGCCCACTAAGGCAAAGAACTTCAAAAGTGCATCAGGGAAGATAACTTCCATTGGGACAATTATCAAAGAGATAATTATACCCCACAGGAAGGGTAATATCAGACTCAACCCAGAGTTTGTAGTGCTTGAAGATGCCCACATCCAAGGGTTTTTACTGGGAACAGATTACCAAAGGATGTATGGAATAGATATTTACAACAGTAAAAACAGGCACATTACCATTGGTACCAACAAGGAAAAGAAGTTTTCACTTGATATATACCACATATCTTCACAGGATCCACTAGAAGAACTCTTGAAGGAATTCAAGGAGGGACGGTTTAGCACTACCCTCACCAGTAAACAAAAACTAAGTTTACTGAAGATGCTGAGGAAGAACAGACCAGCATTTTCCATTGGTGAAGAACCACTAGGCAAGATTAAAGGCCATGATATAGAGCTATATCTGGATGTAGAAAGATCTTATCCACCCATGCTGAGGAGACTTCCTTATCCAGCAAGTCTGGAAACCAGGAAAGAAATTGAGAAACACATCAATGAACTCCTGGACATGGATGTCATCAGGAAGATTGGACATAATGAAATAGTGGAAATCACCACTCCTGTCCTGATCACCTGGCATGATGGCAAGTCTAGATTGTGTGGAGACTTCAGAGCCCTGAATAACTACACAAAAGCAGACAGGTACCTTATACCAAGGATACCTCATGCCTTGGATAAGCTGGCCAAAGCCAAATACATAACCAAGATGGATTGTATGAAAGGCTTACACCAAAATGGAGTTAAACCAAACTCCATGAAATTGCTCAGAATAATATGCCATATGGGCATATATGAGTACACCAGGATGCCATTTGGCATCAAGAATGCACCAGCCCACTTCCAAAGGATGATGGACACCATATTTCAAGAAGAAATAATGGAAGGCTGGATGGTAGTATATATTGATGATATCATTATATACTCAGAGACATGGGAAGACCATGTATAATACATAGACAGAGTGCTAAGTAAATGTACACCCATCAATCTGAAAATTTCACTTAAAAAGTGTAATTTTGCCCAACAAGAGCTACTAGCTCTAGGACACAAAGTCTCAGGCCTTAGTCTGGAAATTGACCAGAACAAAGTAGCAGCAGTACTGCAAAAGCCAGTACCAAAGAACATCAAAGAGATGCAATCTTTCTTTGGGTTTGCTAGCTACTATAGAAACCACATTAAGAACTTTGCACACATAACTAGTAGTTTATACAGGTTATGCTCAAAGGATGTAGTTTTTGAAATAACCAAGGAAAGGAGGGATGCATATGAGAGGATCAAATATGAACTCACAAATGCACCTGTGCTCATCTTGCCTGACTTTGAACTACCATTCAAGTTATATATAGATGCAGCATGCAGCCAAGGCTTGGGAGCAGCCCTTCACCAAAGACAAATTGTGGATGGTGAACCAAGAGAAGGTGTAATATGTTACATCTCCAGGCAGCTGAAAGATTCAGAAGCCAGGTATGGGGCCACCCAGACAGAATGTCTATGTCTAGTCTGGGCTCTAGAAAAACTCCATTATTATTTGAAGGGTGCAGTCTTTGAAGTCTACACAGACTGCACAGCCTTGAAGTCTTTTCTAAGCATGAAGACTACTAATAGACACATGCTGAGATGGCAAATAGCCATCCGGAGTATAGAGGGAACATGACCATCATATACAAGGAAGGTAAAAGCCATACCAATGCAGATGGCCTTAGCAGATGGCCACTGGACAATGTCAAAAGCAATCCATCTTATGACCCTGAAGTTGCTGCAAAAATTCCTATCCATTTTATGGAAATACATAGGAAGAAGAATTTCAGATTCTCTGAATGGGCACCAGGGAGTGGTACCCTTGACAGTGGAAACACTGATTCAGAAGGGACAGAAACCCCCATACTGGGAATAAGTTCCTCAGAACTGCACAATGAATTTTTCAATGCAGTACTGAAATCTTATGCTAAACACAAACAGTGTAGTATACTACTCCAACTCCTTCAACAAAAATACAGGAGCCCAGAACTGGAAACCCAGCTGGAGGAACCCTGGTTGAGGGCCTATAAGGACAATAAATTCTTCCTTATAGATGGCCTGATTTATCACAGAGAAAAGCACACCAGTGCACTCACAGTGATAGACAGAGACCACATCTCTTTAATCCTGCAGGAATGCCATGACTGCCCCTATATGGGACATATGAGTGAGGAAAGGACTAAAGAGAGGGTAGCAAGCACAGCTTGGTGGCCCAAGTGGGAGCAAGAGTTGAGTGAATACATCAACACTTGTGAAAGATGCCAGAAGGCAAATAGAAAACATGGGAAGAAATATGGCTTGCTTCAACACATAGAAGAACCCAAACACCCATGGGAAACCATCAACATGGACTGGGTCACAGGACTTGTCCCAGGAGGCAAAGAAAGCTACAATGCCTGCTTAATCATAGTTGATAGGTTCAGCAAGAGCATGAGATGTCTACCATGCCATAAAGAGGACACAGCCATGGACACTGCTCTGTTATTTTGGAATAACATCATATCCACCTGTGGAGTCCCCAAGATCATAATTAGTGACAGGGACCCAAAATTCACATCTGAATTTTGGACCAATTTATATGACATGCTTGGCACCAAGCTTGCTTTTTCCACAGCTTACCATCCACAAACAGATGGCCTAGCTGAGAGGATGATGCAAACAATGGAGGACATCCTCAGGAGGTTCTGTGCCTATGGCATGGAATACAAGGACCATGAGGGATACACCCATGATTGGGTCACCCTCTTACCAGCAGTCCAACTGGCTTATAATACAAGCCAGCACTCTACCACAGGAAGAACACCTGCACTGGTAGAGAAAGGGTGGAATCCCCTGTTACCTGTGGATCACTTGAAGAAAAATCTTCTGACCATCCACCCCACAGCCAAAGACTTCCATGATATGTGGAAGAAAGCCTGTGATACTGCTGCCAAATGCATAGCTGAGGCCAAAGAGTATAACAAGCAAAGGTGGGACAAGTCACATATGGAACCTGACTTCAAGGAAGGGGACCAGGTGTTAGTGTCTACACTTAACTTTAACAATCTCAAAGGACCTAAGAAAATGAGAGACTCATTTGTAGGGCCCTTCACTATCATTAAGTTGATAGGGAAGAATGAAGTAGAGGTCAAGCTCACTGAGGAGTTTTCTAGGAAACACCCAGTCTTTCCAGTGAGCCTGGTCAAACCATACTTCCAAACAGAGGAGGATAAATTCCCCTCCAGGAAGAAAAACATCACTCCACCAGAAATAGTGGAAGTAGAAGACTCCCCTGGACCTGTGAGTAAAATCATTAGGGCAAGAAAAATCAGACTTAATGGGAAGGATCAGAGACAATATCTAGTCAGATTCAAGAACCAGACAGCTGACAAAGACAAATGGTTGGCAGAGGATGCCATACCAGATGGAAACCTTCATTTAAGAAGATTCAGAGCCTCTAGGAGGACTGAACAGTCTCATCTATGATGAGCCTTTTTTAAAGGGAGGGTATGTCAGCCTGTGACTCAAAACCAGAGCACAAACATGACAGCCAAAATACCATAAACCAATGGTATAGCCAAAATATCACCAAAACATGGAGCTGAGCCAAATTAGCTCAAAAGGTATCAAAAGAAAGAGGAAACTCACCTCTTTCTGAAAATATAAGTCCCATCACCATAGGACAAGAAATAACAAAGTTATTCCTGCTCAAAGTTATTGCTGAGCATAAACCTTAAATTTCACCTCTCATCTAAAATCTAGAAGAAGAGGCTTCACCCCATCAAATGGGTATTCAAAATGTAGCTCTAAGCCAGGGCTATCTAATGGTGCTAGCCAAACTGAGCTAGCACCAGTATTACTTGAGTTATGGTCAAATTCAGACCAAATAAGGGTGAACAAAACATTCACCTCTCATCTAGCTTTTACAGTTTTAGTGTGAGATACTTAAAGTGGGGTCTTTTTGGAAAGAGAACAATCAGGGCTATCTGATGGTGCCATCCATTTCCTCATAGCTCAACTACAACAGAAGCTATGGGCCAAACAAGCTTAATACAGCTTTTGCCCAAACCATGCCAATGTACAAAAATACTTGTACATGGGATAACTTTGCCATATTTAATGATAACCATGTCAAGATGGGTATCATTGTGTAGAGCCCATATAGAGCTATTCAATGAACCAATGTTGAGCTTGATATCTCAAAAACTGACAGAGTTATGACCATTTTAAGGTCAAAATCCCACCTGCTGTCATATACAGCCTTACCATGGGATAATATCCCATAACCATGAATATGAGGTGTCAAATAGACAAAGAAGCATGTTTTTGCTTCAATACCTCATATGTCAGTCAATACTGGGGTCCCATACAGTTTCTGTACAGCATCCTATGCGTCATACACGTCAGAATCAGGCTGTGAGGTCCCCAGATGAAATTTTTCGCCCTGTATTGGTGAAAACTGCCCAGATGTGGTTTCAAAACCACATCTGAGCCCAATACAGAGTGTACAGGCTGTTTGCAAACCACAAGCCTGTCATAGAGAGTGAAAAATCTTCACTTCCTCTACGTGGAAAGGTGTAGCAGCCTTTCCACCTCAATTTCAGGATAAAAGGAGGGCTTTTCACAGCCAAAAACCTCTCCTCATCCTGCTCTTGAATACCCTACGTAGTAAACTGTCAAAAACAGTTTTACTCTTGGGTAATAAACAGGTATAATTATATTTTTAATTATTGTAACTCTTATTATAGTAAACCAACTGGTAAGATTGCACCCTGGGTTCTCAATAGCGCTCACCACCACTATTATTCAATAGTAGAACCCTTTAATTACAATATAAATCATCTTTTAAAACCTTAAAACCTTATTTTAAATCAACTTTCTAGGTGTCACAGTCATAATTCTAGTTGTAAATACCTTTATTACTACTTCAATATAGACTCAACCTGACACCCACTAAGATACATAAAAAACTGTATCTGAATGAGGGCCATTGACAATACAGCTTGGGCTGTAAGTGTACACAGGTGGTCAAATTATGACCGCCGGTCATAATTTGTACCACTCGCAAACCAATTACGGCCGTAATTGGTTTGTCTCTTTGCAATTTTGTCAGACCCACTCAGATACAGAAAAGACTGTATCTGAATGAGGTCCACTGACAATACAACTTGGGCTGTAATGAAACCCACTAAGATACAGAAAAAACTGTATCTGAATGAGGTCCAGCCACAATGAATCTTTGGCTTTAATCATACAAAGGTGGTCAAATTATGACCGCCGGTCATAATTTGTACCATATGCAAACCAATTACGGCCAAAATGGTTTGTCTCTTTGCAATTTCGTCAGACCCACTCAGATACAGAAAAAACTGTATCTGAATGAGGTCCACTGAAAATAGAGCTTGGGCTGTAAGTGTACACAGGTGGTCAAATTATGACCGCCGGTCATAATTTGTACCACTTGCAAACCAATTACAGCGGTAATTGGTTTGTCTCTTGTGACTTTTGTCAGACCCACTCAGATACAAAAAAAACTGTATCTGAATGAGGTCCAGCCACAATGAATATTTGGCTGTAATCTTACAAAGGTGGTAAAATTATGACCGCCGGTCATAATTTGTACCATTTGCAAACCAATTACGGCTGTAATTGGTTTGTCTCTTTGCAATTTTGTCAGACCCACTCAGATACAGAAAAAACTGTATCTGAATGAGGTCCACTGAAAATACAGTTTGGGCTGTAAGTGTACACAGGTGGTCAAATTATGACCGCCGGTCATAATTTGTACCACTTGCAAACCAATTACGGCCGTAATTGGTTTGTCTCTTGGAAATTTTGTCAGACCCACTCAGATACAGAAAATCCTGTATCTGAATGAAGTCTATAGGGGTGTAATTGGCTTCTATGTTTGCAAAATCAAAGATGCTCAAATATAAATAAAGCTATGCTTGTGTCCACTTGAAAGCTCTTTTGTGTTCACTTTGCCCCCCAAAACATTCCTCATAACCGCCCTACTCCATATCAATTTCTGGGCCCTTTTTGCTCATTCCCCACAAATTTCCATGGTGCAAAAAATGGGTCACCCCAAAAAAATTTGTACTTGTCATGAGCTTGGCTGTTGCAATCAATATTATGAAGATTTGAACAATATTGCTCAGCATTGAAAACCTATGTCTGACCCAGCTTGGAAGACACATCAATTGGAACTAGCAAAACTCAGGAGACCCCAGCCTTTCGTTGATCAGATTTTTTTAGCCCAAAATAGAAAAAATGTAAGGACTCTTTCCCTCACCCATTTCAATTATTCATCATTACTTACATCTAATTTTCCACAATCCTTTGGTGCAGCCAACACAGAAAACCCCTGGATGCTCTCAAATTTAACAGATATGTCATCAGAATAATGAAAGAAATTTACTTTTTGATACCAAAAAATATGAAAACAAGACCTTCCAATTCATTGACTCTCATGCTCTTAAAGTTTTGGTTCAAGCTTCCAGCCTATACCTCAAAAATGGAATGTCCAGAGATAGTATCAAACAATTTCTTCTATCAGAAAGGGAAAAGATAACTAGCCTTGGAGACAAATTCAATTTTGATGGATTATCCATTTCTAAAGAAATTCCACTTTCAATTGAAACTATTTCTGTTCAGCTGGGCATATCCATGGACTTTGAAAAAAGGATTTGCTGTCCAGAATGCTTCAGCTTGTATGATCTGACTGAAATGGGGCACATCAACAAACAGTGTACATCCAAATTTATTCAACCTTTTCCTTCCTCCATTGTCAAATTAGGATCTCTTGCAAGAAAAGAATGTGGTTCTCTTTTATTTAAAACTGATGACAAGAATGATACTTCACTTCAAAAACCAATCTGTACCTTTACATACCAATCCTTGAAAAAATGGTTGGCCTCCCATATGTGGATTCCTGGCTTTGAAAAGCTATTCAATGCTCACCATACCCATAATTCTCAAGCAGACCCTAAAGTTATTTCTGATATTTGGCATAGCAAAATTTGGCACACATTCAAATCTTCCCCACGTAGTAAACAAGCTTTCACCAATAGAACAGGTAATTTGATATCTAGCTTATACGTAGATTGGTTCAATCCATTCAGTAACAAAGGGGCTCCAAAATCCCACTCAATTGAGTCAATTATTCTCACTTGTTTGAATCTGCCTCCAAGTGAACATCACAAAGAGGAGAACATGTTTTTATATGCAATAATTCCTGGTCCCAAAGAGCCATCTCTTGATCAAATGAATTCAATCTTGGAGCCTCTTGTTATTGAGCTTCAAATGCTATGGAATGGTATTTGGTTTTCCAATACCCACGACTTTCCACAGGGTAGACTTCTTAGAGTGGCTTTATTACCTTTAATAGCAGATCTTCCTGCTCTACGTAAAGTGGCTGGATTTGCCTCTCATTCAGCCAATCAATTTTGCTCCTTTTGTAATATTACAAGGGTGGACATCAATGAAATAGATTTTTTAAAATTTGAAACGAGGACACATGAAAATCATATTTCGAAGGCAAATGAATGGCTCCAACTTCAAACCAAAAAGGAACAAGATGAATTTGTAACATCCCATGGTGTCTGGTGGAGTATTCTAAAGAAACTAGATTACTGGAGACCCATTGAATTTTGTGGCATAGATATTATGCATTGTTTGATTTTAGGGGATATCAAAGACGATTGCATATCATTCCTCAAGGTGGGGTTGGCTGGTCACGAGTTAGAGGTTCAAAGGGAAAAGCAAAGTTTTTTGGCACACTCAAATACATCCAAATATCCTTTTTGTTTATTGGGGTGTCCAAGAAAAAGGAAAAATGAAGATGACAATGATTCTGACCAAATAAGTAGACCCAAGAAACAAAACCTTACAAGAGCTAACCTTGCCCGCATTCGACCTCGTACATCCCAAAGGCACAAAGGCTCTAGTGAAGCCTCCAGGACCAAAAGTGATCAAACTGCAAAAAGCAACAGAAATTCAAACTCCAGGCATTCCCTTAGATCCCAGACAACCAAATCTACAGTACTCAACTTATTACCATTTACACATGGTAGTGATTCATTGGTTCCCTCTGATTTATCTTCTGATTATAATCAGTATTTAAATCCAATGGGGGATGAAACTCCAAGATTAAAAAAAGACGAATTAGAGGTACTTCAAAAAGTCATCAATCAAACAAGAGTCCCGTCATGGCTTTCTCTTCTACCCAGAAAATTTGGTTTCAAAAACTTTCAGACACTCAAAGCAGCGGAGTGGCAAATCTTGATGACATTGTATTTACCTTTGGCACTTGTACCACTATGGAGTTCACAAATACCTCACAGGGAGGAAAGGGTCAAATGCCCAGGGAACTATCTCCATAAGGATCTTCTACTCAAATCGCTAATTTCATTAGTTACATTAACAAACATGTTACTCAGAAAAAGCATTCATGAAGAAGACCTGAATAAGATTGAAAGTACTACAAAGATCTATTGTCAAACACTTTGTTTGGGTTGGTCCATGATAAACTCCAAACCTAATCTACACCTAACACAACATTTACCAAAGGTTATAAAGGAGCTAGGGCCACCAAGAAGCTTAGCTGTGTGGGCATACGAAAGAACGAACCGTACATTTGGGGACATACCACAGAATAATAAGCCATATTGAGTTTGAATTATATATTTTTATGTCAAAAAATCATCCTCACAATACTTACCCACATATAACCAATTGTAGCTGAGATCTCCCAAACAATACTGAAAAGATGGATATCTAAAGTACAATATCAATGGATTTCAAAATTGCCTAATCTTCAACAAAGAGTTGGTAGGAACAATCCCCTCATTTCTCTGCATCAATCAAAAAATATCAGTCCCAGTCATACAATTCAATTGCATGATGATATTTTTCAACAGTGGAAACTACTAGTTTCAAGAGATTTGAGGTATGTTGTAAACCTCTTTGAATGCAAAAAGTCAATAATTTTTGAGAAAAAAAGGTATTGTAATGTAAAATCACATGTTGAAGAAAGTATCATAGAGTATAGAATTAATAATGCGAAATCATTGGGCCATATTGATAATATTGTCACATTAGTTGGAGGTGGTCCTGACATATGGTGGCTAATAATCAAACCTTTCAAGAAGCTTGAAAATAATGAAATAGAAAAAGACCCTTTCCATCCTTTTCCAGATCTCAATTGTTCTATTCTATTGGACCAGACAGAGGATGCCATAATCATCAACTCCCAATCAGTTTTGGGTCATGCTGCAAGCCTCAAGAATCCTCCTGGAAGCTTTGGAATTGATCAGGCTACACTCTGCTTGGTATCTCTACATTCATCAGTAAGTGATTCCGTGGACTGCCACTCATTATCTCATATATTTTAACAGTTTCTTACCATTCCCTTTCAAACCTTGCCAGCAATGGATAGGTGATTGAAGCACCGCACCCCTTTCAGCCTTAGGTTTCCTTATCAATGCTCACTAAAGATTTCTTTGGAGGAAAAACAATACTTTTTCCTTTGTTGATATTGTTATATGCTATTAAATGAAGTTTTTTTTAGAAAAATTCACTCCAATCCCTTTTAAAAGAGATTTAAATTTTCAATCTACCATATTTAAGCCTCTCAAACATCTTTCAAGACATAATTGGGCTTTTTGGTGCTGGATAGAACAGGGTTGAACAAATGTGTATATAAACTATCTCTTCTCCACCAAAATGTCTGTATTTCCACTTCACCAAACTGCTTTAAGTTTTCCTGAGCTTTCTCATCCACCAAGTTCATTCTCATATGTTGAGTTCTTACTCCAACTCTGTTTAACATACTCAAATTTTCATTAATATAATTACCTCATTTTCCTCAATTTAACTCCACTTGTTTAAATTGATATTACAATGTCTTCCCATGCACTGGGTGGTTCCCCCTCTGCATTCCACAGAGAAAATTCTGGATCCTTATCACAAAACCCACCAACAGAGGGTGACTCAATAATTCACTCAGATGAAGAAAACCACGAAAGCATCCATACTGACTCTACTGGACAGAAATCCATCTTTCTGCAAGATTTGGAAAGACTTGGAATAGAGGATGCTGTTTCACAGAATGCCAGTCAGGAGGGACAAGAGGAAATAACATCCGGTGGTAAGTATCTTTCCCAAAGCTGATTGAAAATTACTAACTGATTTGGTTTTCAGTTTTTGGAGTTGAATTCAGGATTCAACAAGAAGAGGACCAACAGAGGGCTAGAAATAATAAGAAAATATTGCAACAGAGAAATAACCGCATTACAAGATTGGTAACAAAGAACAATCTTCCAAGTCAGGCATCCACTGAATCAGTCCACCTGCAATAATTTATCTACTTCTTAATGGGTATGCCACCTTCTGTAGATCACTTCCCACCCAATCCTACCAATGATGAAGAGGAATTTCACATTCATTGGGTCAAAAACCAAGCTAAACACATCAAGACCCATTTGGAAACCTCTGAATATGGACTGAGAGATTGTCCAATTAGTGAGCGCCAAATTCTGGTAAAACAAGAAATCACCTCTATATCTCAACGATTGCAGCCACCTGAATTTAAACAAAGTCGTGATGTTCTCAATAACAAGATCACGTTCTCCATAGTTGAAAAGCGTGCTTGTGAAAAGGAATGCCAGCTAGTAGGCCTCAAGAGAATTACCTTCCAATGGGGGACCGCATTCAATAACTCCACTTGGAATGCAGCCATAGCCAACATTATCTCCAAACATTTTTTCAATTGGAGCCAGACTCAACCCAGCTTAAATATCAACAATCCTGATCAGCTAAACCTATTAATTGAACGTTGGGTCAATGGAAGGGGTAAAGAAATGAAAAAGCTTTCAAAACTTGGCCAGGCTGCAGAGGAGGTTAAATTTCAAAAAGCTAAGAAATCCAAAAACACTAGAGGGAGGCAGAATGTACGTGCTTATTCTTTTGTTAGACATACACCAAACTCTAATATTACTTTTATATTTAGGTGACAGCTGCCCGTTTCAAAATAGCACGTCAATTATTCCCTCAAAACAACGATTTCTCTGCAATATATACTGGTATAAAAGCAACTTCCGATGTAGAGGATAATTCTGACTTTGGAAAAGCACCCAAAAGACTTGTTGGAGTTTGGCGTAGTGAAGCTTTGACCTTGTGTACAAGGCAATTGGATCTAGCAATGACCCTTGGTGCCAAAACCCAGCTTGAAAAGAATAGAGTTCAACGTATGCTTCATAGGGATGGAGAGAAATTAGACTATAATTCTGATTTAACTAATGTCCCACATTGCTTACCTTTAGATTGTTATTCCACAATATACTTAAACACAATTTCAGAAGTTGAAAGAAACCACTTACTGGTAAAAGAACCAATTGGACTCCAAAATATTTTATTAGAGATTGAGGCCAAGACAAAAAGGGGACGTCACATCATACAGAGGCCAGGAAGATCTTCTCTCAGTGGAATTGAAGCTGGTTTGAGTAGTCATAACCGTATGAATCCTGAATAATGTTTATCTCCTAGTCCTTTTTTTTTATCCAAGCTTAGAGTTTTGTAATAGATGTATTTGGAAATATAATTAGAGATAACTTATGTTAACAATTCACCAATTGAGTGAATTAATAACCAAGTCAAAAGATGCCTTTCAAAATCACGACTAGCAGTCATTAAATTAGTATTTTTGTAGTGTATTTGAGAGCTGAAGTGTCCTATATGTTTTCCAAGCTTAGAGTTTAGTAATAAATGTACTTCAAAAGAAAACATAATTTAATATATTTTAAAAAGTCACCCATTGTAAGAATTTATAGCTTAGCCACAATGTGGGCTTTCACAATTATGACCATCAGTCATAAATTTGTTATTTATTTAATGTTTTCAAAGCTGAACTGTGCTATAGCTTCTCAAAATTATTTAATATATAAGCCTCTTATTTATGCCTGCTTTGGTTTTCAATTTCCCCCAAGGTATTATATATTGAGCAATGCTCAAACAAAACTATAGACATTCAATAAAAGTCATCATGATATATGCCTTCCCAAATTCCTACATTCCATAATAGTCCAATCTGTCTTTAACACTCTAAAGAACCCCCACCTTCTATTTTTTTCAATTTCATTTCAAAAAAAATTCATAAACTTATTTATAATAATTAAACCTCAGTCAATTTCAGATAATCACTGCTTCAAAATGGATCCATTACTTGAAATAGAGCCAAAGCAAGTTGAAAAATCAGAATTCATATCCAAAATCTCCAAATTTCTTCCTTATCTCAAGCTTGCAACCTGCGATTCTCACTTTCCTGAATATGCAAGAAAAAAAATACAAGAGGTCTCCAAAATACTTGAAGATGATCTGTATTGTATGTTTTTCCAGCTTTTGCCCATATGGAGCCATTTTTAATTGGAATTAAAATCATAATTTAGGTATACAGCTAGGTGGATCATTACCCCTCGAAGCCAAGGTTGTTATTTCAGCATCCTCCCAAACATCAATAAAGAGGTATTTCATATCTTCTTCTAGTATGAGTAATAAAAAGGCCAAAACTTATCAAAGTACAAAGGAAAAGAATCACGAAGTATATCTCAATATTTTCTTTAGGCTTTAATCAAAGATTAAACTGTATTCCCTGAATCTTTTCTTTCTTAGAAATTGGAATGCAATTATGATACTGAGAAATCACACCCACAAAATCAGTCAGATTCTCAAAATCTAGAACCAGGACTATTTCAACCTCAAAATGATTTTGACAAAGCCCTATCCACGTCAAACTCCAGCCTTGACGTCAATAAAATTTCTCAAAATGATCAATCAAATATACAAAGTTTTCCAGCTTCAACAATGACAAAAAAAAACCAAAATTGAGGAGCCCTTGATACAACCTACATCTACCAAACACCCAAAAGAAAAACCTAACTCCAATTTCATACTTGTAGATAACAACCCATCAACTTCAAAAGTAATCCAAACCAGTAATGAAGAGCCTCCAAAATCCCACAAGTAGAAAAAGCTTCCTCAATCTGGATTATTCAATCCCATTCACTCAGATCACTTTGAAGAGAAAATCAGCCATTATCAGCCACTTTCTGTATCCTCATGGAAGAAATGCCAGGTTAATGTTGAAAATCTAGTAAGAGAACAATTCCAGGAGATTCCCCAAAGGCCATTTTCTACCAAACTACCAAAAGGAATACACTTTCAAAGTATTGGATCTCTTAGCATTAGCAAATGGCTAGTGGATTTGGATAAATCTGGTAAATACAAAAGACTTTCATTCATGTTTCATCCAGAACATTGATATTTACTTGCTTTTTTCAGGATTAGATATATTTTCACCAAAGAAATATGATCCTTTCAATGATCCTGATGCCTGGAATGTCCCTATCTTTACTTTGGATTCTACAATCTCAATGCAAAACATTCCCAAATCACATCAACCACTCTTTCAATTGGCACAATCCCTCTTTGTCCCTAATCTTCAAAAGAAACAGTTCTGGGCCAATCTAATACTGGAGTCAATATTGGTTTCTGCACAAGATCTCATACAACCTGAAAAATTTGAAATCACGAAATCAACAGAAGATGTTCCCTTGTTAGTTCAAAGACTCAGCCTGGAATTTTTAGTGTCCTGCCTCAGCACAAGACCATCCCATTCATCTCAAATTGAAAATACCCTTGATGAAAAGGAGGAAAACCAGCCACTTCATTATGGAATTAATAGCTTAATATCTTTCAATGATTCCATTTTACATCTTATGATCTCATATGTCCTTATACTAGCACATTCAAAAGTTCTTCCAGTCAATATTCCTGATGGATTTGTGCTCACTCATAAAAGGTCCAAATAACACCTTAAGACCTTATCAGAGCTACAATCAAAAATAGGCTTAGTTAAGCCCTGCTATCATATTTTAGCTTCATTTCTTGCTTCTGGGGTAAGAGGCTTAATGGTTTTCCCAAGAGATTGGAGAAAAAGCTCAGCTAAAGGAGCATTGCAGATGATTGAAATTGCTGATAGTGTTATTGCTGAGGAAAGGCCTTATGAGCCTATTTGGAAGAGAACAAATGCATATATTTTGGATATTTTTAACAAGGCATTTTTCTCAACAACCCATGAATTTGTTCCCACTGCTCCAAAAAAATTGGAAGTGGCCAAATGTTTAGTATTAGACTTCAGTGAGGCATGGCTTGAAAAAAATACCATAGATGGACAGCCTGTACTAGATCTCCCTGATAAAGCCAATATAAACACCTTGTTAACTTGATCAGTGTTTTCTGTAATTCAATTTTATTCTTTCAAAACAGGGTTATTTCTATTCAAATAATCTTTGAGTGTTCTAAGATTACTTTGCTTCACCCAATACCTCATTGCTTACTTTCCCAAATAAGCTCCTTTTACACAATATAGCTTCTTCCAGGCTCATTCAAACTTTAAGAAATAAATACAGGGCTCCAGAATCCTCTCATTTATGATAAATAGGAGCCTTTCTCTTGATTCTTCCACCTATACCCCAAAATATGACTTTAATTAACCTGTTTTACTATGCCTAAAGCTTCACATTACTTTTTTGAGACCTCTATACCCCAATCAAACAGGACTATCAACAAGATATTACATCCCATCATCCCACTACCTACTGGTGCAATATCAAGATCCATACATCAATTATGCTGGTTGATCATGGAAATCAACTATTTCCAATCTCCATCTGCTATAAATAGTTGGAAATCTCTTCCATCAGAAGAAAGTCTCAAAATTGTTGAGAACTTACCCTTTTCTTGCACTGATAATCCAATTACAAATCCCCATAATCACAGCTCAGGAGAGGATAGACTGTCTATAAACCCAAGAATATTAATTTCACCAATGTACAAAACTATGTTTCTTGAGGATCTCTTCAAATCAGGCTTCCCAATGTCAACATTTGCTTGGAATCAATGTTGGGAATCAAAATGGAATCAAATATTTGCAAAATTTGTTCTCAAGCACTGGAACTATCTACACCAACAAGGAGAATTGAAAATATTCTTGATAAATCCAAAGGATAATACACATAATAATAAGTCTTTAATACTAATGCGCTGGTTCAGAGGGAAGCAAGAGGATCTTAAGAATGATAAATTGGTTCCTGAAGCACTTTCAAAAAAAGCCAGTCAGAAGCAGAAATCAAGGTGGCGTAAAAAAGTATGTTTTTATTTTATTTATGATTGATTTTTACACCAATTGATGTTATTTAATATTCAGTTATCGTCAAATCGCTCAGAGACATTGCTATCATTGAACATTAATCAAGATGAAGCTTCCATATTTGATGAGCCACAATGCTGCTCTGATACTGAAGATGAAAATGGATCATTAATAAAACTAAAGTTCCCTTGGAGGTCAGCTTTATTCTGAAAGTTAGCAAGTCAATTAGATTCTCTATTAATTCAAAAGCAAATACAAAAAAGTAAATTCAATAGAATTTCAAATGTCTTGGAAAGTAGAAGAGTACAAAGTGGTATTTTTGAGAAAAATGCCAAAGTTCCAATTGGACTTCCAGAAAATCTTTATTCAGATGATTATATTTCCAAGCTTACTAATGATGAGAAGCTAATGTGACAATCAAAGCCATGTATAGATATTCATAATTTACTTCAACTATCTGAAACCTAAAAAAATAATTCATGATTTTTCTATTGTTTCCACAATCAATTTTTCCAATTCATGATCCACAGTACCTAAATGTCCAATGCTCAACCTGAAATGAAATAAAAAAATTTTAGCTACTCAAAAAGATAAATATTGGTTGGGTATAAAATATCTTACATCTGAAGCTGCTGTTTCTTCCTTCTAACTTGCTGAATATTCACCTCAATACTACCAACAGTTATATAATGAAATACATGAACTTTGTTCTTTTGACCTAGCCGATAAAGCCTATCAACTGCTTGATCATCAGTTGAAGGGTTCCAACCTGGTTCCTAATTTAAGTAATTGGAATAATATTAGATTAAGCTTCAAGTGTATCAAAATACTGTCTTACCATTATGTAGACATTTTGAGCACATCTTAGATCAATACCAACACCACCTGTGCCTTTTGTTGTAAGAAGAACTTGAGATTTTGGATTTTTTCTGAATTCTTCAAGGATTTGTATCCTTTGATCATTTTTGAGCATTCCATGCATCATCAAATTGGATATTCCACTTTCATCCAGTGCAATTTCAATACTTTTTACAATATTTAATCAATAAAATCATTCAAATGACAGTTAGTAGAAGGATTTGAGCTCACATATCAAGAAACCTTTTGTATTCTGAAAAAACAACTGCTTTGGGATATATTAAGCGTGGCTCCTTCTGAAAAAACTCCTTGAGATGGCTAACAAGATGAACCACTTTGGATCCTTCTTTCCAGGTATATCTCCTTCCCCCTGTTTCCCTTTCTATTAGTGCTGGATGATTGCAAAGCTGCCTCAAATCTGATAATCTGGAGAAAAATTCTGATGAATCCCATTGAACAGCTTTGGACCTCTGTTTTCCATACAATGCACTAAACTCTTCATGCTTTTTGAAATGAAGTGTTTTCCATGGCTCATAGATCTCAATTCCAACTCCATGTTGCACTTTATTGGGAAGATCCAGTAGGTTGGCTTTCAATCTTCTCAAGGTGAGTGTTTGCATTATAAGCTGTAATGATTGGATTGCCATTTGATTCCCATATGATATTTGTTTGATTATGCAATTTTTCCATAAAGGCTTGAGATTCCATGGTTCTACTTGTAAAAACCTCAACAGACTATGTAGATCCCAAAGATTGTTTTGTAATGGTGTTCCTGTAAGGTACAACTTTCTTTCAGATTTTAAATTCAATATTGTGAATGCCCTATGAGTAGATTGTTCCTTTATGTAGCTAATTGATGTAAAAATTTCAGTACTTTTTTATTTAAGAATCACAAAGAGAAGCTTACTGTGCTTCATCCAACACTATTCTGAACCAATTCACCAAAAGTGGATTTATTCTCATCCCATGAACATTATCAACATTATAACCAGCAATAACATCATATGTGGTGATGATAATTGCATTCTGCTTCAAATTTTGGAATGAAATTAAATTACGATTGGAACCATGGAATATTGAATATGGTAAACTACCAGCATGAAAATGTAGTCTTATTTCATTCTCCCAGTTATGCAAAGTAGAAAGTGGTACAATGATCAAAGTAGCTGGGACATGGTCCTTAGATATTGCTGAGTACTTTAATGCTTCATTTTGTGTTTTTTAATCAAGCATAAAGTTGTCAACGATTTTCCAAGTCCCATATCATCAGCCAATATTCCACCCCTACTTTTGCACCCAATATCTTGTGGTATCAGCCCATTTTCAACCGCATTAGAAAACACTTTTTTAATCCACAAATTATCTGGATGTTTCCATAGATTTTCACAAATTTTTTCCATATTATTTTCAATATTTAAAAGAAAGGAAACACCCTGGATTTGGTGCAATGAAAGATTGGTTTGACAATTAGGTATTGAAGTAACAGAACTAGTTAAACTTGTATTGTTGGAAGCTTGATAAAGATCACAATCTTGAGGAATATCAATAAATAAAGGTGAGCTATAGTTTCCAATATGTCTCAGAGCCATGTTTGCATTCTTGAAAGCCTCTCTTGTTTGGAAAATATTCCCTTTATCCACAAAAACACATCCATGTAATAGAATATTTTTATCTTTATTCTTGAAATTTATGAAAGAATTTATAAAAAGCACTTTATTATTGTTTTTGTATTTTCTATATGTTTCAGGATTCAAGCCTTCAGCCACTCCTCCAAAAATATCAAGCAGTGGACCCAGATGGAAACTCTGGAAAGAATTAAGGCTCCCAATATGACTTAAGTCAGATTCTAATAGTATATGAATAGAATTAAATACTCTTCTGAATATTACTGAGCTCAGAGAGGTTGGAAAGGATTGTTCAATATTGATTTTTTTTTCAATTTGAATAATAAAAAACCCAAGACAAAATATTGAAATCATACTGTAAATTTTTAGAATGAAAATTTAATATATCAGTGTGATATGAATTTATAGGACAAATGGAAACTAAATGATAGGATTGCATGGGTTATATAGTGAAAGACCCGGGGAGTTTGTAAGTGATTTTGATAAGCTAAAGATTTAGCCCCTGAATTGTTCTTGATAGTGTAAAAAATGAATTATATTTTGAAACTTAATTTATTAATGGACATAAATATATTCCAAATCTGCAGATCAATTAAATTTCTCATTACTGTTGTCCAAAATTCTTGGATTTTGATTTTAAAAGAAATTATCTATGGGAAGACAAGTTCCTTCCCAAATGTGAAATTCCCTCCAAGATATATCCAGCACTGGACAAAATTTCTCACTTGTGGCCCATGCAACACCTTTCCAACTCTTTTTTAATTCATAAAATTATTCCTATACTTTGTTTTTTTTTCCCTTGCAGAAATTCTCAAGAATCTAATTTCAAAGGTATTCATTAAATCATGTTGAAGGCCATTGGCTCACTATTTGAAGAGCTTCAAGTTTATTATTTATCCATATTTTATTTTCAAAGATTATTCTAATAAATTAATATTAATTTGTATGGAAACATCTTTTCCAATAATTTTCACCAATTTCTATGATGATAATCATCACTCAAGGAGAGGTATTTTACTTATTATAAAATTATTGGATCTTATTTTTCCAAAATATTCATAATTTTAAGGAGGAATACCCATTTTTAATTTTAATTTGGACAGGATTCCCTCAAAATAATTACCATTATAATTTTCAAATTCATCATTACTTATTATTATCATTGTGTGAAACCAATTCAAGCTTGATTTTTGATTCATCTGAAAACAAGAATTCTGGTAAATAGAATTTCTTAATTCTTAAGTTATCCTCATTCTTTAAGCCAACATGAAAGATAAATTAAACTTGAATAAATTCAAGAATCAAGGCAGTGGAATCACCATAAGATCAAAGAAGCAATTAATGCTACAAGTATCAAAGAATTCCTTTTCAAGGCTCCCCATATAGCTGGATGAACTTTCAAAATCCACAAGCATTCATGAAGTGACTTGTAAGGAGCTCAATTGATTAGAGGATTTGAAGATTATTCTACTAACTATAAGCATCATGAGGGAATTTCAATGTTCTCACAATCCAAAAATTGAATAATATTCATTACCTATGTTTGTTGCCAGTGTATATATTGGGTTGATAAAATAGTAATAAAAATTAAAGGGGGAGTAAAAATCTCAGAATACAATGAATGTGAGTTAAACTAGGGATACTTCCAGAGATACACTCAGACATAAGCTGAAGATACTGTAAAGGACCTGTATGCAAGTCCCCAGTCTTTTTCTGTGGTGCACAAACCTCTCCATCAATACAAGGTAAACCAACCTTAATCACTTTTACAGGGAAGCTTACAATAATTAGCCCAGTTGTAACCTCTAAAGGCAAATTGCCAAAAGAAGTAGACAAATGATTTGTACAAGGAACCATCAAAAGTAAATACCCTAAGAATATTAGGTTTTTGACTGCTTGCAGACACTGATATGTCACCTGTACACCTTAGGAACCTTGGCATACCAAGGAACAAGCCAGAGGACAGAGAAGGCGTGTCCAGAGCCAGAAGACCTGGAGGAGGACACCTTGGACACAGTGGTGGATGGCAAAACATTGAGGGAAATAATACCCACTCTGAAATTCACATTCCAATTCAACAGAAACCTCAAAACAGAGGACTGGAAGGATATGGATCAAGTTCTTCAGTTCCACCAACTCCTCAAAGATCTTTTTCAATAGAGTATGGACAACAAGAGGTTCAACCTAGCATCCCACAGGGCAGAACTTGGAGCAAGTTGCCAGAAAATTTGTCTCAGAGAGATACTCTTCAGACACCTGGAAATCACCAAAGGTTGGAACCCCACCAGTCAGTTTAGACTCCTGGGGAAGATGGCACCCAGGATATGGGAGAATCAAGCCACTATCCAGGCTATAGAAGAACAGCTGAACCAGAAGGGGCCTACTCCTATTCCTTCAGGCTCACCAGGAGTATTTCAAAACAGCTCTCCAGTGGCTTCACATCATTCAGGAACCAAGAGTCACCATTCTTCACAATCCCAGGTAGTTTCCAGGAGAATACAAGGATACAAGGGCAAAAGAAATACATCTTTCAGCCAAAGGCAGAAGGAGTCAGACCCAATGATCCAGAATCTGTTGGAATTGGTGAAAGAAGTACACAGGAGGAAGAAATAGCTGTAAATACTTCTAGAATCATTAGTCCCACTAATAGAAATATTAATCCCACTCAGACAGAACATAAGGATGTTACACCTGAAAGTAACCTAAACAGTGATAAACTGTGGTCACAAATGTCCCAATTTGAAGTGCGAACTCAAGAGCAAGTTGATGATTTCAAGAGACTTATTAAAATATTGGAAAGAAATGCAATCCTACAAGAGGCTACAATAATAGTCATCCAATAGAGCTGTGCTCAATTGAGAAAAGCCTCTGAAGAAACCAACGGAAGACTGAATCAAGTCTTTGAAGAGCAACACCACTGCAAAAGGGACAGGCATTGTCTGGATCAGGACACAAACAAATTGTTTAATGTCTCCCAAAACATGAATCCCCAACCACAAGGCCATGCATTGGATGATCCTTACCACCTAGAAGACATCAAACCAGATTCCCTATTGGGGAATAAGGTAAAATTTCCATCTCAATACCAAGATGGAGATGATATGTCTTATTCTGAGAAGAAAGCCTTGTAACAGCTTCCTAAGGCCTCCAGCTGGCCCAAATTCTCTGGCACAGGAGAATATGATCATATAGAACTTGTTTATTATATTGATAGACTCTTCATTGATGTAACAAGCATACCAGATTACTGGAGTACTGCTAGAATCAATACATCATTCAAAAGTTATGCTAGTATATGGTACACAGAGATGAAGGAAATCCATGGCAGAAGAAACTGGCCATGGTGGAAGAGTCACATCATCCAGAAGTAAAGCAATGGTACTTGGATATGGCAAATGACAATGTCATTTGAAAATGACAAGTACTCTGTGGACAAAGATCCATATTAGTGGTGTCTTAGACAGTCTGAAAGAGTTAAAGGCATTGATCCTCAATTGAATATTCAGATGGGAAACCACAAACTCCTGAAAAAAATGCAAGGGGAACTAGAGAATGCATTAAAATGCATATGCAACCAATGTTTCACTCTAGATGACATTGCAAACACCTATCAAGATGTAAGGAAAAGAACAAATATGGGGAAATGTTCCCAATTTAGAAGGATTAGTTTCAAATAAAAACAACCTTTCAGGGTGGACTTCAAAAACAAAACCAAAGAAAAAATGGAAGAACTGATCAAGAAGTAGAATACTTGTCACAACTGTGGTTCAGCAGACCACTATGCCAACAACTGTCCAAAAGCAAAGAAGAAGGTCTATGCCATTGAGCAAGTCCCAGAGGAGGAATCCCTAACAGAGGATTCTGAATAAGGCTCTATGGGTGATGCCATCAGAGAACAATCTCATGATTACCAAGACCCAACAGAATAATTCCTAGTTGAGTACCAAGAGGAAACACGAATAGAAATTCAGGACATACAGTTAGAGGAAGGCATGCCAAAAGATGATGCAAACAAAAACTTGTTTAAACACACACAAGATGCACAAAAATTCCCAGTCTCACCATTTAAAGGAATGGCATATATAGATGGCACAGCCACAATAATGATTGTTTGTATTGACAATGCTCAACACCCATTGATCATTGACAGTGGTGCACACTGCTCAATAGTGGCCAGAACCTATCTTGATGCTCACTTCAACATTGGGAAACACAACTCTTGCCAACCAAGGCAAGGAACTTCAAAAGTGCATCAGGGACAATGACAGCCATTGGGACAATTATCAAAGAGGTAAGTATACCCCATAGGAAAGGTAATATCAGACTCAACCCAGAGTTCTTGTGCGTGAAGATTCCCATATACAAGGGTTTTTACTTGGGACAGACTACCATAGTATGTATGGCATTGATATTTACAATAGTAAAAACAGGCATATTAGCATTGGTACAAACAAGGAAAAAAAATTATTTGATATATACAAATTATCTACCCATGATTCTCTAGAAGAACCACTGAATGAATTCAGAGAGGGCCAATTCAGCACTACCCTCACCAGCAAACAGAAACTTAGTTTACTAAAAGTTCTGAGAAAAAATAGACCAGCATTTCCCATTGGTGAAGAACCCTTAGGAAAAATCAGAGGCCATGATATAGAACTATATGTAGATGTGGAAAGACCCTACCCACCCTTCCTGAGAAGACCTCCATACCGAGCAAGTCTGGAAACTAGGAAGGAAATTGAGAAACACATCAATGAACTCCTAGAAATGGATGTCATTGGGAAGATAGGACATAATGAAATAGTGGAAATCACCACTCCTATCCCTATCACTTGGAATGATGGCAAATCTAGGTTGTGTGGGGACCTCAGAGGTCAGAATAACTACGCCAAAGCAGACAGGTACCTTACACCAAGTATACCTCATGCCTTGGACAAGCTGGAAAAAGCCAAATATATGACCAAAATGGATTATATGAAAGGCTTCCACCAGAATGGAGTTAAACCAAACTCCATGGATTTAATCAGAATCATCTGCCATATGAGTATATATGAGTACACCAGAATGCCATTTGGAATCAAAAATGCACCAGCCCACTTCCAAAGTATGATTGACACAATATTTCAAAAAGAAATATTGGAAGGCTGGATGGTAGTATATATTGATGACATCATTGTAAAATAACAGACATGGGAAGACCATGTGCAGGAAACAGACAGATTACTAAATAAATGCACAGCCATTAAGCTTAAAATTTCACTTAAAAAGTGCAATTTTGGCCAACATGAATTACTGGCACCAGGACATAAAGTGTCAGGACTTAGTCTGGCCATAGACCAGAATAAAATATCAGCATTACTGCAAAAACCAGTACCAAAGAACATCAAATAGATGCAATATTTTCTTGGGTTTGCTAGCTACAATATAAAACACATCAAACACTTTGCCCACATACCTAGTAGTCTAAAGAAGTTATTTTCAAAAGATTTAGTTTTTGAAATTACAAAAGAAAAAAAGGGATGCATATGAGAGTATAAAACATGAACTCACTAATTCACCTGTGCTCATATTACCTGACTTTGAACTACCATTCAAATTATACAAAGATGCAGCCTGTAGCCAAGGCTTCTGGGCAGCCCTTCACCAGAGACAAATTGTAGATGATGAACCAAGAGAGGGAGTAATATGCTACATCTCTAGGCAGCTGAAAGATGCAGAAGCCAGGTATGAGGCCACACAGACTGAATGTCTATGTTTAGTGTGTGCTCTAGAGAAACTCAACTAATATTTGGAAGGTGAAGTATTTGAAGTCTACACAGACTGCACAGCC
Organism: Austropuccinia psidii; assembly: GCA_023105745.1. Lineage (NCBI taxonomy): Eukaryota > Fungi > Basidiomycota > Pucciniomycetes > Pucciniales > Sphaerophragmiaceae > Austropuccinia > Austropuccinia psidii. Next base: position 36,535,717 of record JALGQZ010000012.1, read on the forward strand.
TTGAAGTCCTTACTGGACATGAAGAATACCAATAGACACATGTTTAGGTGGCAAATAGCCATCCTGCAGTATAGAGGCAATATGAACATCATATACAAGGAGGGTAAACACCATACCAATGCAGATGGCCACTGGATAATGTCAAAAGCAACCCAGCTTATGACTCTGAAGTAGCAGCCAACATTACTATACACTTCAAGGAAATAGGTAGGGGAATAAATTCCAATTTTCTGAATGGGCACCAGGAAGTGGTGTCCCAAACGGTGGAGACACTGATTCAGAAGGAACAAAAACTCCCATATTGGGAATAACTTCCTCAGAACTGCATAATGAGTCCTTCAGTGCAGTAATGAAGATGTATGCCAAACATAAACAGTGTGGCATACTGTTACAACTCCTTCAACAGAAGTACAGGAATCCCAGTTAGAAGGACCCTGGTTGAGGGATTATAAGGACAACAAATCTTTCCTTATAGATGCCCTGCTCTATCATAGAGAAAGGCACACAAGTGCACTAACAGTGCTAGACAGAGACCATATCCCTGATCCTGCAGAAATGTCATGACTGCCTCTGTATGGGACATATGAGTGAAGACGGGTCCAAGAAGAGGGTAGCAAGCACAGCTTGGTGGCTCAAATGGGAACAACAGTTGAGTGAATACATCAACACTTGGGAAAGATGCCAGAAGGCAAACAGAAAACATGGGAAGAATTATGGGCTACTTCAACACATAGAAGAACCCAAACAACCAATGGAAACCATCAACATTGACTGGGTCACAGGAAATGTCCAGGAGGAAGAGAAAAATTCAATTCTTGCCTGATAATAGTTGTGTCACAACCATGGCAATTCACCTCCTTGGATCCCCATATGGCATATCAAGCCACAGTTCATTTATGGCCAATTGGCCATATCCATCACCAGTGGCCAATATGGCCACGTCATCATCTTATGGACCTTTTATGGCCATTTGTGTTTTGGAGCCTTCATGGCCCTTTACCTCAATCCAGAACCCTTAGCGGCAATTTATGCCCAAATGGGTATTTCTGGTCATTTCCCTCAAAACCAGGGGAAATGGCCCAAATGGCTGTTTTTGGCCATTTGGGCTCATAATGCGCATTTGCGCATTTTTGTGCATTTTGCGCAATTTTGCGCATTTGCGCATTTCTGCGCATTTTGCGCATTTTTGCGCATTTGCGCACTTTGCGCATTTGCGCATATTTGCGCATTTTTTGCGCACTTTGACGCAAAGTGTCCAAAAGACACTTTCCCGCCTTTTGGGCCAGTTTTTGGCTCAGAACCCAAAAGTGGCCAAAACCCCCAAAGGGCCCAGAAACACCTTCCAATCTCTGAAGTCACCACAGCCATCCTTTTCCCCTCTGCCTTTCCATCTCAAGTCCTTTGGACGTAATCTTCTTGTCAATGAACCAATATGCCACAAATGATGTTATACATCATTGTGCACCATTTTTCAACAGCAATTCAATGGTGGCAATATCAAATGGTCATTTCAACATTCCAACATCTCATCACGTCATCAAGGCACCCAATCATTCAGAGGAATCATCAAGGCTCAAGAGCAAGTGTTTCAGCGTCAAAGACCAATGACGCCATCAAGCAGTCATTGGTTCTTCTCACTCCAAGTATTCCTTCCAATGGAATACTTCCAATTAATTCTCAAAAGTGTATTCAAGAGGCGGTGCCAAAAGAAGTTGTCAAGTGTCAAAGCTCCACTCAATCCATCTTGGCAACCACATTCATTTCAATACAGTCTGGACTCACCAAGGACTGTATTCCATTTTCAAGCATGGGAAGTTCATTCAACCCAATTCAATTTCAACAATAGCCAGCTGTATCAATTCCCAAAACAATCAATACAGCCTCAAGGATCAATACAGATTAGTTTCCAGCCTGAAGAACTCAAGCTCCCAACTTTTCACATATACCGGCTACCCTTTCCACCCTGGGGGGTTTTTCCCCAGTTAATTAATATATTTTGATTTTATTTTATCTCTATTTTCTTTTCATTTTAGTTAAGCAAATACTGATATTATTAAGTCAGTCATTTAGCACATTTCTCTTTATCTTTCTTTGCCTGTCAATGGATATTTGGTGGTCATATCCTTACTAATTCCATTGTTCATTTTTGGCAGGTTGAAACAGTGATTAAGGACTTACTTGGTTGGCTCTTTGGCCATTTGGCTTCCTTTTCCTCTTTGCATCTCATCTTGTACCTGCATATCTTTACAGGAATTCATTCTTATTATTTTATTCTTTATTTCTTTTGGAGTATTCCAAGTGAGTTCCCTGATTGCTGAGTGCCAGGCCACTCTTGTATTTCCACTAGAGCCCCTGTGACATTATATTAATTAACTCATAATTTCTTTTTCATTCTGTTCATTCTTTCTTTATAATTTCATTCACTCATTTCATCGAAATTATGATTCTTTTATGCTAATGAACTTAATGATTCATTGTCATCTCTCAATTTTCTCTCATTCATTCTTCATTTTGAAAATTGAAAGCTGACCCATTTTTATTTTTGTTATTCTCTTTAAAATCTTTTTCAAATTATCAATTTTCATTTCATTCATAATTCAGGTGTCATCTTGGTTTTCTTTGATTTTCAAATTTTTCATCAAGATATTCAGACACGTTATTCACATCAAGATTCATAATTGATTCATTCTTCAAGAATTTTGGTTTTTAAAGAATAATTCACTTGATTTTGATTGATTGATTGATTTGACATATTTGATATTGACCTCAAGAAAATTGATTGACCTGAAGATTTCATTGATTTTGCTGATTTTTCACATCAAGAATTTTGACATAAACAGATTTTGCCTCAAGATTTCATTTGATTGATTGATTTTCTGCAAGATTTTGATTTTGATTGATCTGATTCATTGATTTTTGACTTCAAGACTTCATTTTGATTTTGATTTATTGACGTACTTGAAGATTTTCATTTTGATTCATTCATTTTCCTCAAGATTTGATTGTTGACTCTTTTCACTTCAAGAAAATTTTGATTTTAATTCATTTATTTCAACTTTATTCCTGTTATCATGCCTATTCAACATTCACCTCCGGCAAGACAGACAAGATCTCAGGCCAGAGCTCAAGCTGTTCTCACTCCAACTCCAAGAGCTCCTCTAGATGGCACCCCAGCAGTTCCTCAACTGAGGGCCCAATTAGATAGAGGACCCCGCATGGAAGGAGCAGCACCATCCAGGAAGGAAGGAAGAGGGCCCAGAAGATCAAGTTCATTTTCAGGAGTAGTTGGCGGGTTTCCAGGAACTTCAAGGACTATTTTCAAAGGTCCAGGTGAAGATGGTGAAGAGGAGGAGGAGAATTCTGTGGAAGAGGAAGAGTCTGATGGTACTGAAGGTGCTCCTGCTCCGGTGGAAGCATCCCAAGGTACTGGAGGGCCAACTCTAGCCCAGTCTAATCAGCCTGTCTCTCATCAGTCTGAACCATCTCTATTGGCCATCATGCAGCAAATGACTCAGATTATGGCCAATCTTCAAGCAGCTTCATCCACTGAAGCATCAAGACCACCAGCCTTCAAGACTCCATCTATGAAGGCACCGGAATGCTTTGATGGGACTCAGCCCTTCAAAGTTAGAAGTTTTATTCAGTCATGCCAGCTTATCTTTCATAATGATCCGGCAAATTTCTCTCAAGACAGAAAGAAAGTTCTTTATGCCACTTCATTTCTCATTGGCAGGGCTGCAAAATGGATTGAGCCTTATCTTTCCAATCTCACCAATCAAGACTCAAATTATCTTCTCAATTCCTGGCGTCTTTTTGAATCTCAACTCTTCACTCTATTTGGTGACCCGAATGAAGTCAGAAAAGAAGAAGCTGAGTTGGATTCTTTAAGAATGAAAGAAGGTGGGCATGTATCCTTGTACATTGCTGATTTCAGAAGTTTAGTCTCAAGAATCGGGGATTGGGGTGAAAGAGCTCTTATCCATCATTTCAGGAAGGGATTGCCATCCAGGATTTTGGATCAATTGGCCTCCCATCCTTCAAGAATTGACTCTCTTCAAGACTCAATGGACGTTACCCTGGAACTTGATACCAGGTACCATGAGAGGCAAAATGAAAAGAGTCATCATCAAGAGAAGAAGCCAGAAGCCTCAAAGTCAATTTCTTCTCATCCTCAAAATTCTTCAAGCTCAAGTCAAAAGAAGAAGAAGAATTTTCAGAAGAGGGACAAGCCCCATTCTTCTTTATTGAATAAAGATTTCAAGCTCATGAATTCTGAAAAAGAAAGAAGAATCAAAGAGGGTCTTTGTACCTATTGTGGTGGGAAGCATAGTCTTGAGACCTGTTTCAAAAGGCCTCAAAACAAGCTTACCCAACCGTCAGGCAAATTTCCCAGCCAGGGAAAAGCCTGAGTGAAGATCATGTTGTGTTCAATGGTCTTCACAGTTTTCCATCCAGAGCACAATTGTGCATTCTGAATACTGGTGTCAAGAATTCTCTTAAATTTTTTGTTTTTTCTTCTCGTTCTGATGTTTTTTACAGTATTCTCATTGATTCTGGTGCTACCAACTCATTTATTGCAAAGCAGTTTGTTCACAAGTATTCATTGACTACGTCAGAGCTTCCAGAGAAGATTCCCCTCTTCATTTTAGACTCCTCTGAGTCTCCTTCTTTATTTGTGACTCACCATACTAAATATATGGTTGAGCTCCCTTCCTTCCCAAGCTTTGAATGGGACTTTTTAGTCATTGATACTCCCAAGGGAGAAGACCTCATATTGGGCTTTGACTTTCTTAATCATTTTAATCCGTTTATTGATTGGAGGCAAGGATTGATCACCTTTAATTCTGATCATAAGGACTATAATGATCCTTTAATTTCTTTCAGTAATGACTTTTCTTCTGCCAAATCATGTGCAGCTCTGGTTGGTGAATCTAGAACACCATCATTTCCGTCTTCTGTCCATATTCCTTCCCTTAATTCCCATCAGTCATTACTACCATCTAGAGATGAAGTCTTCAAAGAGATTCAAGATGTTGGAGAAGATAATTCTGTATCTTCACTTCATCTCTTCTTTGGGAATATGGACCTTCCTCCTTCATCTTATCATGACTCCCTGGAGGAGTTGTGGGATGAAGAGGAAGAGCCAGAAGAAATAGAAACCGTGATGAAGGTTGTTCCTCCTGTTTATCACCAATACTTGGATGTATTCTCCAAGGTGAAAGCAGAGAAACTTCCTCCTCACCGCGCCTGTGATCATCATATCGAGCTGGAGGGGTCTCTACCTCCAGTTGTGGTGATCTACTCTTTATCAAACCAAGAGTCAGATACACTCAGGGCCTACATTTCAGAGAATGTAGAGAAAGGTTTCATCCGGCCAAGCTCCTCTTCTACAGGAGCACCTGTTCTTTTTGTCAAAAAGAAAGATGGTGGCCTCCGTTTGTGTGTTGATTACCGCAAACTCAATGCTGTTACTAGGAAGAACAAGTATCCTGTTCCTCCTATGAACCAGCTTCTCACTGTTTTTAATGGTTCTTCTATCTTCTCCAAGATTGATTTGCGTGGTGCATATAACCTGCTCAGAATCAAGGAAGGTGATGAACATTTGACTTGTTTTAGAACCAAATATGGTAGTTATGAGTACTTGGTTATGCCTTTTGGGCTTACCAATGCTCCTGCTTCTTTTCAAAATCTTGTCAATGATATTTTTTATGATCTTCTTGATGTTTATGTTGTGGTTTATTTGGATGACATTATTGTCTTTTCCAAATCTGAGGAAGAACATGTCACTCATGTGTCCACTGTTCTTTCCAGACTCAGAGCCAATAACCTCTTTGCTAAGGCGTCCAAATGCCTATTCCATGTTTCTAGTGTAGAGTACTTAGGTTATGTTGTTTCTTCTGAAGGCCTCAAGATGGACCAAGCAAAAGTCCAGCAAATTCTCAATTGGCCGCCTCCAAGAAACCTCAAGGCTCTTCAATCATTCCTTGGCTTTGCCAATTTTTACCGCCGTTTCATCAAGAATTATTCAAAGAAAATTAGTTCACTCACAAGTTTCCTCAAGAAAGATTCCCGTTTTCCCCTCAATGAGGAAGCTCTTAGACAGTTTCATCAACTCAAAGAGGCATTCACCACTGCTCCAATCCTTTCTCACTTCAATCCTTCTCTACCCACCATTGTAGAGACCGATGCATCAGATTATGCCTTGGGTGCTGTACTGAGTCAGGTATCTGACTCAGGAAAACATCCATTGCATTTGATAGCCGCAAGCTTCTCCCAGCTGAGCTTAATTATGAGATTCATGACAAGGAACTCCTTGGCATAGTCTGGGCTCTCAAGCGCTGGAGAGCTTTTCTTCTTTCAATTTCTTCCCCTTTTGAAGTTCTCAATGATCATTCTTCTCTTCAATATTTTATGTCTTCCAAGATTCTCACTCGCCGTCAAGCCCGCTGGGCTGAATTTCTATCTGAATTTCATTTCTCAATCACTTACCGCCCTGGCTGCTTGGCCACCCTTCCAGATGCCTTGTCACGTCGGGACGACGTTTACCCGGAAAGGGGGGAGGATTTCATCAGCAAGAATCCAATGAACTATCAGAAGATAATCAAGCAAGATGAAATTCAAGCCTCAAAATTTTTTGCAGTCAAGGTGGATTCATTTTCAAATTTGATTTATTCAATTCAGAAGGCAGTGTGGCAAGACCCTCAATATAGAAGTGTCCTAGAAGATTTGGGTAAAGGTAAATCTGTCACAGATTATTCTCTTGATTCCTCTTCCAAACTTCTCCTTTTCAAAGATCGGGTGGTGGTCCCAAATGACCCCACAATTCAACTCAATATACTTCAAAAGCGGCATGACTCTCCTCTAGCTGGACACCCTGGCCAAGAGAAGACTCTCAAACTTGTCAAGCGGGATTTCCACTGGTCCGGCATGACTCAATTTATCAAGGATTATGTCTCATCCTGTCAACAGTGTTCAAGAAACAAAAATATCCATCACAAGAAGTTTGGACTCCTCAAACCTCTTCCAATTCCAAGTGGTCCTTGGATTTGTCTTTCAATGGATTTCATCACTCAATTGCCACTGTCCAATTCCTTTGACTCAATCCTTGTCATAGTGGACAGATTCTCCAAAATGGCGGTTTTTATTCCAACAATAGCTTCAATCACTTCATTAGATTTGGCCCATTTATTCATCAAGAATATTTTCTCAAAGCATGGCCTTCCTTCAAGCATTGTTAGTGATCGAGGTTCTCTTTTTGTTTCTTCCTTTTGGACCAACCTTTGTCAGCAGCTCAAGATTTCAAGAGACTTGTCAACTGCTTATCATCCAGAAACTGATGGACAGACAGAGAGGGTAAATCAGATACTAGAACAGTATCTTCGGATGTATGTCAGTTATCATCAAGATGATTGGAACACCTGGCTCCCTCTGGCTGAATTTGCCTACAATAATTCTGATCACTCTTCAACCAAGCAATCACCGTTTTTCACTGTTTATGGAAGAGATCCACAATTTGATTCAGTTCACATCACTCAAGATACTCCTGCTGGAAATTTATCAACAAAAATCCAATCAGTACAGCAAGATGTCAAGAGAGAACTTGAAATTGCCATAAACCGGTTTAAGAGGTATGCAGATAAAGGTAGAGCAAGTCCACCTGTTTTCAATCCTGGTGACATGGTATGGCTTTCTTCCAAGAACATCAAATCAACTAGACCCACCAAAAAACTATCCGAAAGATGGTTGGGTCCCTTTCCAATCTTGAAGAAAGTCAGTTCTCATGCTTACCACCTCAAGCTTCCATCTCAATGGAAATCCATCCACCCAGTCTTCCATATCTCACTTTTGGAACCAGTCAAGACATCAACAATCCCAAATCGGCATCAAGAGCCTCCTCCTCCAATTATCATTGAAGAAGAAGAGGAATGGGAAGTCTCTCAAATACTGGACTCAAAGCTCAAAAGAAGAAAATTATGGTATCTGGTGGAATGGAAAGGTTTCAGTCAAGACCCAGAAAGATCCACTTGGGAACCAGCCGAAAACCTCAAGAACTGTCCTGAACTTGTCAAAGATTTTCATTCTTTATATCCTGACAAGCCGGGTCCCAATCCTTCAAAAGCTTGATTCATTATGGTGCTTGGTGGGGAGAGGAATTACCAAAAGTAAGTCCCACTCCTGGTATGCACCTTTAGGGGTATTCTACTCTTTTGTTGTAAGCATCACCTTGGCCACTCTGTGAGCACTTTGCAATTTTGGACACAGATCTTTGGCCAGGCTTTCAACTTCATTTCCAATCTTATGGCCATTTTCACTTGGGACAATGGGCCATTCACTTTTCAATTCATTTCCAAGATTTCAAATTCAAATTCATTCCTTAAGCATTTTTGTTTTTATTTTTATGGCACTGGCCGGAGTGGTAACTACCAAAAGTAAGTTCCTCTCCTGGCGTGCACTTCCCTGAGGGGTCTACAATCTTGTCAAAACATCACCTTGGCCACTTTGTGAGCACCTGGCATCAATTTTCTCTTTCCAGGTCCTTGGCCAATTTCAAAATCAGTTATTAACCTCCGTGATGAAGATTGGAACCTCCTCAAGATTCAATTCATTTTCTTTTCTCTTTTTCTTTTTCTTTTTATTTTCATTTTCATTCTTTATTTTCATTTTATTTTCATTTTAAAATTTTATTTTTATCACGTCAATTATCACGTCAAAATTGTTCATTCATTTTAAAATTCAACTCAAATCATGAAGCCAATGTCAAAAGAAGATCAAGCAAGTCCTGCGTCAAATGTCAAATTTTTAATATCAGTTTTCAAATTCTTCAACTTAATCAGTCCTCTTGAATCACTCTCTCAAAATCTTTCCAATAGCCTCAACAGGCTTCACCTTGTATTGGTGCTCAGGAGCTCACCATTTCAAGGTGGGGGGTACTGTCACAACCATGGCAATTCACCTCCTTGGATCCCCATATGGCATATCAAGCCACAGTTCATTTATGGCCAATTGGCCATATCCATCACCAGTGGCCAATATGGCCACGTCATCATCTTATGGACCTTTTATGGCCATTTGTGTTTTGGAGCCTTCATGGCCCTTTACCTCAATCCAGAACCCTTAGCGGCAATTTATGCCCAAATGGGTATTTCTGGTCATTTCCCTCAAAACCAGGGGAAATGGCCCAAATGGCTGTTTTTGGCCATTTGGGCTCATAATGCGCATTTGCGCATTTTGCGCATTTTTGCGCATTTTGCGCACTTTTGCGCATTTGCACATTTGCGCATTTTTTGCGCACTTTGCGCATTTGCGCATTTTTTGCGCACTTTGACGCAAAGTGTCCAAAAGACACTTTCCCGCCTTTTGGGCCAGTTTTTGGCTCAGAACCCAAAAGTGGCCAAAACCCCCAAAGGGCCCAGAAACACCTTCCAAGCTCTGAAGTCACTACAGCCATCCTTTTCCCCTCTGCCTTTCCATCTCAAGTCCTTTGGACGTAATCTTCTTGTCAATGAACCAATATGCCACAAATGATGTTATACATCATTGTGCACCATTTTTCAACAGCAATTCAATGGTGGCAATATCAAATGGTCATTTCAACATTCCAACATCTCATCACGTCATCAAGGCACCCAATCATTCAGAGGAATCATCAAGGCTCAAGAGCAAGTGTTTCAGCATCAAAGACCAATGACGCCATCAAGCAGTCATTGGTTCTTCTCACTCCAAGTATTCCTTCCAATGGAATACTTCCAATTAATTCTCAAAAGTGTATTCAAGAGGCGGTGCCAAAAGAAGTTGTCAAGTGTCAAAGCTCCACTCAATCCATCTTGGCAACCACATTCATTTCAATACAGTCTGGACTCACCAAGGACTGTATTCCATTTTCAAGCATGGGAAGTTCATTCAACCCAATTCAATTTCAACAATAGCCAGCTGTATCAATTCCCAAAACAATCAATACAGCCTCAAGGATCAATACAGATTAGTTTCCAGCCTGAAGAACTCAAGCTCCCAACCTTTCACATATACCGGCTACCCTTTCCACCCTGGGGGGTTTTTCCCCAGTTAATTAATATATTTTGATTTTATTTTATCTCTATTTTCTTTTCATTTTAGTTAAGCAAATACTGATATTATTAAGTCAGTCATTTAGCACATTTCTCTTTATCTTTCTTCGCCTGTCAATGGATATTTGGTGGTCATATCCTTACTAATTCCATTGTTCATTTTTGGCAGGTTGAAACAGTGATTAAGCACTTACTTGGTTGGCTCTTTGGCCATTTGGCTTCCTTTTCCTCTTTGCATATCATCTTGTACCTGCATATCTTTAGAGGAATTCATTCTTATTATTTTATTCTTTATTTCTTTTGGAGTCTTCCAAGTGAGTTCCCTGATTGCTGAGTGCCAGGCCACTCTTGTATTTCCACTAGAGCCCCTGTGACAAGTTGATAGGCTCAGTAAAACTGTGAGGTGCCTACCATGTCACAGGGAGGACACAGCAATTGATACAGCTTTGTTATTTTGTAATAACATCATATCCCCATGTGGAGTCCCAATAATAATTATTAATTACAGGGACCCAAAATTTACATCAGAATTTTGGACCAACCTCTATGACATGCTAGGTAAATAACTTGCATGCACTACAGCTTACCACCCACAGACAGATGAATTTGCTCAAAGGATGATCCATAATATGGAAGATATCATCAGGAGATCCTGTGCATATGCCGTGGAATACATGGACCATGAAGGATATACCCATGACTGGGTTACCCTCCTACCAGCAGTCCAACTGGCTTACAACACAAGTCAGCACTCCACCACAGGGAAATCACCCTCCCTGGTAAAAAAAGGGTGGAACCCCCTGTTTCCTGTGGATCACCTGAAGAAGAATCTTAATAATATCCACCCAACAGCCAAAGACTTCCATGACATGTCGAAGAGGGCTTGTGATACAGCTGCTAAATGCGTAGCTGAGGAACAAGGATACAACAAACAGAGTTGGGACAAATCCCATATGGAACCTGAATTTAAAGAAGGGGACCAAGTGCTAGTGTCCACACTCAAATTCAACAATCTTAAGGGACATAAAAGGATGAGAGACTCATTTTGAGGGCCCTTCACTATCATTAAACTGATAGGGGAAAATACATTGGAGGTCAAACCCACAGAGGAATTTTTTAGGAAACACCCAGTATTCCCAGTGAGTTTGATTGAGCCATAATTCCAAAAAAAGGAGGATAAGTTCCCCTCCAGGAAGAAAAATCCCACTCCACCAAAAATAGTGGATGTGGAAGACTTCCCTGGCCCTGTGAAGAAAGTCAACAAGGCCAGGAATATTCTACTGAAAGGTAAATACCACAGACAATACCTGGTCAGATTTCAAAACCAGACAGCAGAAAAAAACAAATGGTTAGCAGAAGAGGCCATACCAGATGGGAACCTTCATCTAAGGGGATTAAGAGCCCATAGGAGGACTGAACAGTCTCATCAATGATGAGCATTTTTTGGACAGAGGGTATGTCAGCCTGTGATTCAAAGCCAGAGCACAAGCATGACAGCCAAATACCATAAATCAATGGTATAGCCAAGATACCACCAAAACGTGGAGCTGAGCAAAATCAGCTCAAAAGGTATCAAAAGAAAGAGAAAACCCTCCACTTTCCAAATACACAGGTCCTGCCATCATAGCACAAGGAATAACAAAGTTCTTCCTTCTCAAAGCTGCTGCTGAGCATAAACCTTATTTTTCACCTTTCATCTGAAATCCAGAGGAAGAGACTTAACCACATCAAACGGGTATTCAAATTGAAGCTCCAACTCAGCAATCTTCAATGTTACTAGCCAAACTGAGGTAGCATTGAAATTACAGGAGTTATGGCAAAAATAAGGTCAAATGACACCAGGGCCAATCTCGCATCAATCATTGGCAATTGACTTCATGTCACACCACGGTCAGTATGAAATCTTGCTTCAGTTGTGTTAGTGTCACTTTATAGTCACTGGACTTAGTGGGTCACGTCAAGTCTGCGTCAAGACAACATCACTTGTCACATGTTTCACATGAGAATGTCACTCAAAGCCCAAAGCCATTTCAACACTATTTGCAATGTTCAGATAATTACACCTCATGGTGCTACCCAGCAGTCTGGCATGCTCATATTTGTGCATGAGAAGACTTACACCCCACCGCCTGGCAATCTCACCCCTTTGCCATGCCTACTCTCATGCTTGAATTGGCTTCTGCATCCCCACCTAATCCTCTCCAATGCTAAGCATGCTTAGGCGCCCACACCCCCCTCCAGATGAGACTCCAGCACTGCCCCCCCATCTCCGCCCTCACCACTTGTTATGCTTCTGCACCCCCTCCTCATCTTCTCCTTGGCTTACAATCCTTACGCTGCTTCAGGCCCTCAAGTTATGCCTCCAACACCGCCCTCACCCCCCCCTTACACCTCCTCACACCCACCACTTACCATCCTTACGCTTTTATAGTGCCCGCTCAACATGCCTCCGATGCTGCTTACCATCCTTATGCTTGCAGTGCCCTCCTGACATGCCTCTGACAGCGCTTACCATCCTTACACCCATATAGTTCCCGCCTAACATGCCTATGACGCTGCTTACCATCCTTACACTCGTAGTGCCCTCCCTACATGCTTCCGACGCCACTTGCTATCCTTACGCTTGTATAGTGCCCGCTGGACATGCCTCTGATGCTGCTTACCATCCTTACGCTCTCAGTTCCCTCCCGACATGCCTCTGATGCCGCTTACCATCCTTACTCTCGCAGTTCCCTCCCAACATGCCTCCAATTCCCTCCTCAAGGCCGCTTATGATCCTTACGCTCCTGAAGCCCCCTCAAGATGAGACTACAACACTGCCCTCACCACCCCTGCCTTATATTCTTGGCCGCTTCCCATCCTTATGCTCCCGCAGAACCCATAAGATATGCCTCCGACGCCACCCTCAACCCCCTTTACGCCCAATCCTCTCTCCGCCGCTTACCATCCTTATGCTCAGGTACTATATCCATAGGGTATGGTGGCTTGTTGGCGTACATGATGAACGCAATCAGGGAGATATGCTGAGTGGCCATCTCTGCCAACAGGTTCTGGGGGGAAATTGGTAGGTATATTCACGATGTTGTGGTTAGGGTTTGAAAAATGAGGCCCAAAAATTTAAACCTAATAAATGGACTATTTAATACTCGAATTTTATCTTCTTTTTCCCCGACAAAACCATTTTATTTGCTGTCATTCAAATGGAACACTTTGCTTAGTCCTTACCTCATGAGCGTTGAATAGTTCAAAAGTTGACTTTAGTAGGTTTCTCACTAGTCAACTTGATTCAATATCTCACAGGGAAGGGATTTAATTTGATTAATATGAAATAATTTGCAACACATCACCTGCTTGAATCTCCCAACAAATCATCTTTTGCAAATCCATGACAAGCTCAATAGATATTGATGGAAGGTTCCAAGGCTGTTGATGGGCAGGTTTCTTTTGGTCAGCTTGTGGTTCTGAAATTTCTTTTTTCTAGAAAATTCACTAACTATTTAACTGATTTAAATTGTTATTTAACTTCTTTCAAACTTTCCAAAACTCTCCAATATTGATATTAACTAACAAATAATAAGTGATCTTGAACTTATTTTACTTCCACCACTTTCAGAACTCCTGCCTTTTTCCTTCAATTTTGATCTTTCTATTCTACAAGTTTCAAAAAGGTTATCAATCAACTCATCACCATCTATTTACTTAATAAAATATCCCCGCTATGCCCCAAACCCTGGCAAATTCAACTGAATTCCATGAACAAACAACTTCAGCCCCAGAAAGTGGAATTGAAATCTCTGATATGGTCAGTAGTCATGAATTAGGCATTGAAGTAGAGAGCCTGGCACATGAAAGTAATCCAGATCCACCAGTTCTTCCGCAATGTGAGCACAGATTTATCTTGAATACTTGTAGTCTCTCCAAACCTGATACTTTTGTCATAGCCTTTATTTCAGCTCAGCCTCCAAGCTCTCAGAAATCAAATTTCAAAAGCTATGAGAAGGAGAAGACTGTTTAACCTTGTGCACCAACAGAAGATGCTGGGCAAGATGACGTAATTTTCGGTGGGGACATTGAAATTATATCCAAGGAACAATTTGTCTCAAACATTGCTCAAACAATCCCAAGGCTCAAAAAAATTAAAAATGACAGTAAAATTCCTAATTATGTGTCTCAAAAGATTGCTGAAGTAATGAGCCTCCTCAGAATGGATTTGAACCGTAATTCCATTACTAATTCAATACAAAAATATTAAAATGGCTGCTAACAATATATGGGCAGGTGTGGAGGTGGGAGAATCTCTACCTGAAGGATCTTGAGTGGTAATTGGAGTTCCAGGCAAAGGATTAGGAAAAAGACCAAATATAAATGCCACCAAAAAAACCAACAAAAAATGCCTGCCTTTGAAGCCGCAAAAGATGCCCAGGATCAAGGTGATGAAGTGGACCATATCAATAATGAACCTCCGCATACTAAAAGCCCCCCATACTCAATGAAACAATTCATGATGAAACCCCTCCTGCCTCTCCTTGAAATATTCAAGCTTTTCAAGAAAGGGAGAAAATTAAACATGATACAATGGGACAAGATAGGACTGATATAATGCCTGACCCTGAGCCCAAAGTGTAACCCTCCCCTAATGTTCAAGGAATATTTTTATCCCGCATTGAAGAGTTTGGAGAAATTTTGAATTATCATTCCAATATTACTCAAGACTCATGGAAAAGGGGGCTTGATATTATCAATATTATTTACAAAAATTGATGGGACAATTTACCAAAAAATGACTCTGATACATTCCTGCCCATTGGTATTAAGGTGATAAGTTACCAAGAGCTTAAAATGTTGGCCTGGCTTGAGGAGCTTGAGATTGCAGGCTAGTTTTATCTTTGTACATTATTCATGATTATTGCCTGTTGACTTGTGATATAAATTGCAATACACAGGGTTCTATTTTTTTAAGCCAACAGAAACAGAAGCATTTTTTGATAACAACATTTGGGATCTCAAATTGATAAAGGAATCAGCTAAACCTCCAGATAATCTCCCAAAATCTGAACACTCCTTCTTCAAAATGGTTCAGATCCTTCTTTACCCCTCCAATCCAATTAAACATTTTTGGGCAAGTGTTATGTTCAAATCCATTAGTGTAGTCTCATACAATGTGATTGCACCCAAATCATATGTCGCACCAACATCAAATCTGACTGATCCCCTCAGACTCCAATGGGGAGCAGTTGAATACCCTGCCTCCTGCTTGAGTAAATCAAAGCAATGTGCAACACAACTTAGCATTGAAGTTGGTGGGGCTGACCATGAGATATTTACAAAGCCGCACAAGAACCTGGAGGATCTAATGGATACAGTTATCCATTTGATGATTGCGTACAACATGGTACATGCACATACAAAGGTCAAAGTCAATGGCATTAAAGGAAAACTCAAAAGCTCAAAAAAAATGAGGCTATCAAAGATCTTTTGACGTGTCACAAGAATCTTGGAATAAATCAAATTTGCTATGGTATATTAGAGGCATTCTGTGCAGCAGGGGTTTGTGGTTTGATGGTATGCTCAGATGACTGGAGAACAAGCTCAGTGAAAGGGGCTTTATCACTCATTGACATTCCCAAAAGACTTTCAGAGGGTAAAAATCTAGTAGAGCCGGTGTGGCTATGTACTAATAAGTATATATGTAATTTACTGAATATTATTTTCTTCTCATCAGAGTCTTGTAACCCCACTTTACCTCTTAGATTTTAAATTGCATGATGCTTGGTATTAGACTTTGGTGATTCCTGGGTGGAGAAGCGGGGTCTTGGTTCAAGTGATGAGGTCACATTGACTGTACCCAGGTCAGCTAAGCTTACAACTAGGATTGACCCGTTTTAGATTAGCTTTGTACGAGATAGATTGTAATTTAATTTTGCAAAGTCATTTATCAATTTATTAATAGTGAATACCTATCCTACTACTTCCCAGATGCCACAGTATGAATACCAATAATAACTGCCTTTGTACGGAGGCATGCCTCCGTACACCATTGAATATACTCTGACAAGATGCAAACTGAGCTGGGAAGTTGTGCCTGCAATTAGCAAACGCAGGGGCATCACGGGAATTGGGTTTTATCACTTCCCACCAGCTCATAATAGGCCAAAAGGCACTGGTTCTTTCATAGAGGACTAGGATGATGAGGGATCCGCAGCCAAGTGCATATTGCATTTTTGTATGCTTGCAATATTCCACACGGTTGGATTTGAACCTCATTGAATGGGAATATGAATATATCAAATTGAATAATTCAGTATCCGCTACATTTTTCAGGTTCAGGTAATTGAGATCGCCAATTTGTGCAAGTCAGATGTAATCTTTCATTTTTAGCCGCAATTAAAAAATAATTATCGACCAAAATCAAAGTTAGCTGAAATTAATATTTCACACAACAGTCAGTAATCATTTTGTTTCATTTCATTTTCCGCTGCAAGCATGCCATTCACAAAAAATGGAAAGGAGCGTAAAAGGGAGCTCGTAGGAAAGCATTGGGGTGAAGAAGGAAAGTGTGAGTGGCTCACTCATTCTCAGAATAGATATATAGATATATATATGGCTTGGCATTCATGTGGCACCCTCATTGGGCCCCACGGAATAACATTGGCTTTAGTTGGTTTAGATCAATCCAATGCCATGTGGGCTCCAACAGGGAAGTCAAAGATGTGTGCCAAATAAAGTGCATTGGGCTTTGGGTACCATTCTGGACTCAAAAGGTCTTAGGTTCAAATGGGAGGAAGCATTATCTGATATCTTGTCTGCTTCAACACAAAGTGATCCCTCACCCACTCAGGAGTAGTGGGACCTCCTGAAAGACAAATGAGACCAAAACCACCCAAAAGAATAAGTTTTTTTTCCTCCACTCAACTGAAAGCACAAATATAAATGCCAGTATCAGCAAATATGACCCCAAGTGAAATTCAGAGGGTGGTGGAGGTCAATCAGATGCAATGCATTCACTTTGGCCATGTGGCAATTTTCTCTTCAACTGGATTACTCATTGCCCTTGTCAAATTCAGACCATTTACAACAATGAGTGAAGTAGAGGTAAATCAATGGGATGAATTATAACAATTCTTATTTCTTGAAAGAAAATTCACTGACCCAATTGCATCAAATGGGGAATTACTAGAGGGATATATGTTTGCGATTGGGTGGGGCAAATGCAGCACAAAGAATGAGCAATTTGGTCTTTATGGAAGTCTTGGGAAAATTGAAAACGCAAAAGATGAATGGCAGAACCAAGGGGCAAATCTTAGCTTGGTTGGCTGCATTCTAGGTAAATTCTTACGATATGTTGGGGTAAAGTATTTCAAAGGATTCAAACTTGCTACAAGTCATTGGGGGTTCCGTCCTTTGATCAAGTTAACTATGAATTCAATATCTCCGCAAATCAGGGTGCATTTGAGTTTGCTTCCGCACTCACTTTCACCATGAACAGATTCAAAACTCACCTCATCTTGATAAGGATGTATTGTTGTATGCTTTGGGATGGTGGTCTCAAGCTGATAAGCGGACCGGCTGAGTTCAAATAGATGCAGACAAGCGGTGTACAGGGGGGAAATTGATTTTCCCAAATGAGCATTTTTGGATTGATCTATCTGAATGTCATGGGCTCATTCAGGTAGTCTGGGCCAGTAGTACATTCTTTCACTATACTGATCCAGCACAGGACAATGAAAGCACAACACTCATGGGTATGTCCGCACAATGCTCAAGGAGGTTAGCAAAAACAATGTGGCCAAAAAGCCATGGCTATTATGAGATTGACAAGGGAGTGGGATATCACATCAGGGATGGTAATACAATCTCATCCCATTTAGAAGAATGAGGGAGTGTGGATGCGTCTGGGAGTTAGATGGTCATTGGAGAATAGGGGTGTGGTAATGCGCAGTACAGCATACACCTGGTTCTGATGGGTTGTAATTGGGGTTATATGGTGGACCACATGAAAAAGAGGTGAAATGGCTCATGTACGGTGGCATGCCACCATACGCTTGTCCAGGATCCCAACACGTCACACACAAAACCTTACGCCTGTACAGGGTCGCGACAATTCAAATAATTGCCTATGCCAGGGCAGCCTTGTGACAGCTCCAACACTTCCTTATGCGGGTGCAGGTTCCCAACAATTCAAAAAGTTGCTTACTCCAGGGCAGGATTCTGACAATTCAAACGCAAATCCTTACACCTGTACAGGTTTCCAATGCTTCACACGCAAAATCCTGACGCTTGTACAGGTTCCCAACATTTCAGACCATTCCTTTTGCCTGGGCAGCCTCCCAAAAATTCTAAAAATGCCTTACACAACTAAGATTAATATTGTGTGACCATAGGAAAGGCAATGACTCATGAATCTGGGGTGGATTTCTCACATGGGGGGAATCCCCAAATTTTTACAGTTAAGATCTGAGATGGTTGTAATCTGTAAGGTTTGTCTATGAAAATCTTGATAATAGTAGCAATATCAAGAGTACTATGACTGTCCTCAGTAGAAATATATAATATAATGAAATATTATAACCACAAAATTAAATATAATTATTGAAAATATATAAAAAAAATAAATTTAATTATTATTATAAAATATAATAATAAAAAAAATAATAATAATAATAAATGATAATTATTCTATTATTGTTATAGTCAATGACAGTTATAACAATAAGAAGTGTAAAGCTCTTAATGAGACAATTACACGTGGAAATATGAATATTAACCTCTTATAAATAATATAAATATTATTTATAAAAGAATTAAAACACACACTGTGCAGAAATAATTCTTATAGATTAAAATTCTATATAAAAAAACTAATACTAGATAAAAAAAGATATAGAACTTTAGAGAAAACTTACTTATAATATTTATTTAATACAACAAGTCAAACAACAACAGTTATTATGTTAAATAATAATTATAAGTTAAAAACACACCAAAAATCAATATTTTTAAGTATTAAACAGCTTTTTATAATAAAAATTATGATTCAAGAGTTTTTGAAAGGAATTTGTGGATTTTTAAGAGATATTTAAGATGATAATTTTATATAATAAAATGTATTATTGGTGATTACAACAATAATCTGAATTCTATGATTTCAATTCTTTATATTTAATTAATAGAGAATAAAAATAACTAAAGATTACTTTAGTAATAAGATTTTGTATTTAATAAAACTTTACCTGTTTAAATTTCTAATATGATTGGATTAATAATGAATGATGGACAAAAACAGTGATGAAAAGACTCTTTTTATGTCTTCAGAGCAGCTCTCATGATTCATAATGAATATAGAGGGTGTGCTCAGGTCAAAACTGAAAACCCATTCTTAAAAATAAAGTTCTTAACTTAAGGTAACTTACTTTTGATTGCAATTTAAAGTTGTCGGCGTTATTCTTAACTCCATGTAGCTTTAATCCTCGTTTAAGCTAATTATTTGGAGTTTTTAATATGAATAAACTTATTTTTATTAAAGTTAATCACATGAACAACTTAAAAATAGAGTTTCAAGCGGAAATATCTTAAACTCAATTTTTAATTAATTTTTAAAGAAATTATACTTTTCTTTCAGTTTTAATTAAAAGAGTAAATGTCCAGGCTAAATACCCAAGAACTTTATTTATAAAAGATACTTGAAATTTAATTTATATATAGATAATATTAAATTGTAATCTGTGTGAAATGTTTGAGCAAATCCATTAAGAATCGGATTTTCAATGAATTTTTGAATTTATTGCTATTTTTCCACGTAAAATAGCAATACACACCAAACCTTAACTTTTAATAAGGTTTTAATGCTTGTAACCTTAAATTTTTGAGCTTATTTAAGTTTTGACAATTCTTAAAACCTTGAATTCAAGCCTGCATATTGGGATTTACCCTTTGGCAGCTTGAAATTCCTGTCCAAATTGGGATAAAACCTTTTCAAACTTTAATGTTGGATCAAAGTCTAATCTTAAAGTTTCAATAAGGTTGAAAATCCTCCAATACAGGTGGACAGCCTTAATTGAATCCTTGCAGATTCAAAAAGTTGGGTACCCCAGCTCTATTTGGTCTTTTTCCTTTGTCCCACCTTTCTGCGTGGATTTTGCCCTTTTATTTATTTAAAGCCATACTATGGCCTTAAACACTTTTAAATTGAGCTCATGCAGGATTTACATTCTGTATGGCAAATCCTTATCAAATTCAGTAAATATACACAAGACCTCAATTTTAACTAAAATTTTGGTAAGTTTGCATAAACTTTATGCAACTTTAAATTTAAGCTTATTTACGCTTAAATTTAACAATTTTGAAAAATTGTTAAAAAAGTTACATTAGTACTGTGAGATTATTTAATCTTCCAATAACATAAGAAATAAGTGTTTTTGGGTATAACACCTTATGGATGTACCCTAGGTTATTTTTGGTGTAGAATCCAAAAATGACATAATATTTATAAGTTTGTTTATCCAAAAACATTTATACTTATTTTTTGTTATTTTTTATTCTAAATTAAATTAAGAAGTCTTTTGAAGACACCTTTAACTGTATATAAATTTATTTGTGGCCTTATGGGTATGTTATACATACCTCACAGGCTCACGTTCCCTACCACCAAAAAAATATTGTACCACAATTTTTCTTTTGTAGTATACCCCCAAGCTATTTGGGGGGGTATAATCCACTGTCCAACCTCTCTACTTATACTTTTTTAAGTATGTAAATCACACAATTCAAACTTTTCATTGAGCAATTGGTCTTCTCTCATATATGAATCTTCTGAGAAACCTTTGGGAATCAGGTATTTTGCTTTCTACAATCCATTCATCTTCATGTTGTGGATTTTTATACCTGACTAAGTATTCTCTTTCATTTTTTCCCCTAATCCTTCTTTCTTTCAATACTTTTAGTAGCTTTTTATCCTCACTTTGATCTAGTGGGGGTACTTCTAAGGGTGTTTCATTTCTCAAAGGAAATAATTCCTTATCACTTTAATTGTAATGCTTTACTAGACTGACAGGAAAAGTTAGATGTTTGTTTTCCAGCTCTACTGTCAGTTCTACTTGTACTGCACTTTTCCCATGAAGGGCTTTAATAATAAATGGTCCTGCAAAGGAATCTTTTAATTTCTTTGGGCCTTTAATATTATTAAAGTTCAAGGTTGAAACTAGTATTAAGTCCCCTACTTTGAGCTCTGGGGTCTTATGACTTTTATCCCATTTCTGTTCAGCATATTCAAAAGCATTATTCATGCTTTGATTTGCATGATCTCTTACTTTATCAAGCAATAATTTAAAGCTTGAGGCAGTTGGATGAATATCAATCAGGTCTTTTTTCAAAGTATCAGCTGGAAGTTTGGGGTTCCGTCCTTTCTCCAACATTGTAGGAGTTTTTCCTGTTGAAGCATGGATGGAGGTCTTGTAGGCTAATTCCAATGCTTTTATAAGAGTGCACCAATCATGGGTAAAGCCATCAGAATCTTTAAGCTCCAGGCCATAAGCACAAAATCTTCTGATCATGTCATCAAAGGTTTTAATCATTCTTTATTCCAGCCCATCTGTTTGTGGATGGTGGGCTGTTGAGAATGATATTCTTGTACCCAAAAGCCTATGTAAATTAGTCCATAAGTCTGATGTAAATTTTGGGTCTCTGTCACTAATGATGTTTTTAAAGAGACCAGTATGGGATATTACTCTATTCCAGATCAAAAGAGCTGTATCCATAGCTGTGTCATCTTTATGAAATGGTAAAAATATTGGTGTTTTGCTATATCTGTCCACAATAACAAGACATGTATTGTAACTTTTATCACCTGCAGGTGGTAAGGCAGTTACCCAATCCATGTGAACCACTTCCCATGGGGTACTTGGCTCTTGAATATGGATCATTAAACCAAATCTTTTACCAGTATCTTTATTGGCTTTCTGGCATCTATCACAACTTTGACAGTACTCAATGACATCTTTTCTCCAAGATGGCCACCAGGCACATGTCTTAATTCTTTCCATAGATCTGTCTTCACACAGATGTCCAGAATATATTTTATCATGGCATTCTAGTAGTATGGTGTTAATTAACATTCTACTACATAGTACCATTACACATGTGTGTTTAGATCTATGATATAGCATTCCATCAAACAAATGGAATATTCCATTGTCATAAGATATTTTCCAAATATCATCCAGAGAATTAGCCAAGGCTACATCTTTGCGAGCTTTGTCAAGTAGAGCTGTAAGAATATGACAATTTTTATCTTGCTTATAGCTTTCTCTAACTTCTTCAAAGAATTCTGTTCCAACATCTGTGATATTAATTCCTTCAATTGGAATTTGAGGTTCTGCACTTGTAGGAACATAGGCAGGGTTGTCAAATGTATTTGGTAATGCCCATCTACTTAATCCAACAGCATTCTTATGAATATCTCCAGCTTTATGTACTATAGTCATATTGCCTCTATACTCCTGTATAGCAATCTGCCATCTTAACATGTGTCTGTTTGGAGTGTTCATGTTAAGAAGTGATTTTACTGTGTTACAATCAGTAATTACTTCAAACACACTACCATAAAGATAGTAATGAAGTTTTTCCAAAGCCCAAACAAGGCAAAGGCACTCCATTTGGCTAGCTCCATATCTGGCCTCAGTAGGTTTAATTTGTCTTGAAATAAAACAAATTGGACCTTCATAAGGTTTGTCATTGACAATCTGAACCTGATGAAGAGCAGCTCCTAAGCCTTCACCACATGCATCAATATACAGCTTGAAAGGAAGTTTCCAGTCTTCTATCAATAATAATGGTGCATTGGTCAAGGCATACTTGATTTTATCATATGCTTGAATCCTCTCCTGTTTCATTTCAAAAACAGTTTGTTGATCACAAATTCTGGATAATGATCTGGCATAGATTGCAAAATCTCCAAGGTGTTGCCTGTAATAACTTGAAAACCCTGGAAAAAATCATTTCTTTTTGTTCTGTGGCATTGGTTTCAGTAAAACTGAAGCCACTTTGTTTTTGTCAATGCCAAGGCTCAGTCCTGAGACTACATGTCCTAGAGCTGTCAACTCATGAAACCCAAAATTACATTTCTTAAGAGATATTTTGATGTTCACTTGGAGAATTTTCTAAGTACTAATGAAAGTCTCTCTAAATGTAATTGCCAGGTTTCTGAACAAATGATAATTTCATAAATATAAATGATTAACCATCCTTCTGACAATTCATGTGGGAAGATGGTATTCATCATTCTCTGATAATGAGAGGGTGTGTTTTTAATACCAAAAGGCATTCTCAAATATTCATAAATCCCACAATGAGAAATTATTCTCAATAATTTCCGAGCATGAGGTGTCAAAACATTCTGATGAAAGCCTTTTAGAGCATCCAAGGAAGTAATGAATCTTGCTTTGGATAATTGAGTCAAAGTCTCATGAATTCTAGGTATTGGATACCTGTCTGGAATAGTATAGGTATTCAGTGCTCTAAAATCACCAACCATCCTTGACTTATCATTATGCCAAGTAATGATTACTGGGGTTGTGACTTCTACCTCCTCATTGTGTCCAGCGTTTCTAAGAACTCCCAGTTTTATTAGTTCATTAATATGTCTTTCTAATGCTTCTCTAGCCCTAGGGCTAGCTGGGTAAGCTGGTCTTCTTAATAGTGGCGGATAAGGCCTTTCCACATTAAGCATGATGTCCACTTCATGGCCTTTTATAGCTCCAAGTGGTTCATTATCTGAAGCAAAGGCTTCCCTGTATTGAAATAAAATTTCAATAAGCTCTTCCTTCATTTCTAGTGTTAATTCAGGACTAATTTGTGCTTCAATAAATTTACTTGACACAAATTTTTCCTTATTAACATTTTTCACTTGTTTAATGACAGCAATTTCTCTTTTTTCTAGAGGAAAAGCAAATTTTTTCTTTTATTTTCTCCTATAGTGAAATACCTGTCTTTATTATTATTAATATAAATACCATAAATATTGAGATAATCATTCCCAAGTATAAAGTGTTGTGAAGTACAATTATTCATGACAACAATTTCAACTTTCAATCTGATACATTCTGTAGGATGAGGAAATATCATTTTTGCTTCAAATATACCCAAGGGGCGCATATTTTGGCTAGCACTGCTGAATGTTATACCTTCAATTGGCATTAATTTGTCTTGCCAATTGGTACAAACCTTTTCAAGACAATCCTTGCCAACACAAGTTCAAAAAGCACCTGAGTCAATGTGTATCTTGGCTTCTGTGTTGTTGATCACAATATTAGTGATACAAGATGAATCTGCTGTATAACCTTTACCTCTGGCAGGTTTGGGTTTCTGCATTTTAGCATCTTTCACGTGTATGAGATCCATACATTCATCACTATACTGTGGTAAATGAGTGTGTACCTCAGTTACTTCAAGAGAAACATTAATGTTTTCTATACTAAGCTCTTCTGGTACTTCTTCTTCATCTGAAGGCTCAGAATCACTTTCATGTAAAGATACATCAGTTTTTTCTTTTGTGTCTTCCACTTTTTCAACATTTATCTCACTGATTCTTGTCTTTTTTGGGAAAGTGTTTTCTAAATGAGATGTACTTCCACATTTGTGACATTTCAAAGGAAGTCTGTCTTGTGGCTTGTTTGGCTTTGAAATTGGTTTCCCATTAGTCTTATTGTCTATTGGGTATTTGGACCAATTTCTTCCAATTTTCTTTCTAGTAGTGATGTCCTCCATAGCATTGATATAATCCTCTGTAGAGCAAGGCTCAATAAATCTGCTTCTTATAGCATGCTCAAGGTCACCACCACACATTCTTAATATCCTTTTATGTACCATTGTTTCAGACATATCAGGATGAAAGGAAGTTAATCTGTACTTCTGTTTAAGAAACCAAGGCATGGGCCTGTCCCTCTCAATATTAAAAATGGCTTCTTCAAAATAATTTTCCATTTTAAATCTCCAGGAATCATTTGCCCATTTGGAAATAATTTGTTCTTTCCACCAAGGCCAAGAATGTTTACCATGGTCTCGTCTCATTTTGTAATACCATTTCTTTGCTGACCTGGTGAATAATGAGTGTAATCTGGCACTTATGTATTCATCTGGTATGTTAAAGTCTCCTTTTAATATATCAATTGTTTTCATAAATTCCATATTATTATATTCTCCTTCACCATTGAAGGTTGGCCATTCCTCTAATTTTGGAATGTCTTTTAAATTGCAAGCAGTTTCCACATCATTACTTGAAATGGTATGATGTAAATCATTATTCAAGTTAAGCACATTTCTGTCAAGAATTGGTGTGGATTTCCTTGGAAATTCATTTTTCAGTGATATATATATAATACTTTATTTAATGTCTTCTTTCAATTCAAGTCTTGCTTTATCACTTTTTTCCAATTTTTCTTGGAAAAGAGCTGCATTGTGACCAGTTGAATTTTCCAAGTTTTGAACTTGTAGTTTCAATTCTCTTAACTGTCCAGCTATGAATGAAATTGAATTGTCATCTGGTTGATTGAGCTAAGTAACTTTAGACTCAATTCTTGCACAAATTTGAATCAAAGACACAATTTTGTCTCTTCAAGATTTTCAAGTCCAACAATGGTTTTTTGTTGGTCTTTTACTTGTAATATCTCATTACCCAACTTTTGTTGGATAAACTCAAATGTTTTAAACTTTGTCATAATTTCTTTAATACAAGATTCAAATTGAGTTACAAGCTTAACAAGATCTATTTCTTTGTGAAAGATTGGTTCAATCTTTCCTCCTCCTTGTTTTTGAATTCCAGTGGAGTTCTTGCCATATTGAACACATTGTCCATGGCTGTCTTTTCTTTCTTTGGGATTCTTTAATTATGTGGGTAAGGCTTGTTCCATTTGGGCTTTGCCTTTCCCTTTGCCTTTTTCTTGCCCTTCTGATTGGTCTTTGGTGCTTGCTTGGGCTTGCTTGGCACTTGTTGAGGCGTATTCTTGCTGGTGGATGCTTGGGGAGCTTCCACTGGGCTGTTTTCCTTGCCTTTGGCCAACTTCTTCTTCTGATCCCCTGATAACATGCTTTGGTTTCTCAACTAAGCCTTTATCTGTTGGACTTGTCCTTTGCAAGACATTGGTGTCCAACCCTTCAGAACTTCTTCTGTCTTTTCTGGCCCCAAGAACTTATTCACTTGAAGATAAGAGTTCATTGTGCCTATCCAAAGACTTGGGAGAAGTTCCCACTCTTGCTGTTTTGTGGCCATAAACCAGTCCTTGTACTGAGACTGGTAAATCTCCACTTCTGCCTGTTGGAAATGATTCAGGTCCAACAGCAATAGCAGTTATATCAGCTTCTGGACTCTCAATAAGAGTTTCAAAGGTGCTAGCTAGCTTTTGGGACCTGCTGGAAGCTCTGGCATCCTCCATTTGTGCCTCTCCTCTGGGCTGACATTCTTGTCTCTTTTATTTGTGACTGGAATGTCCTGGTCCAGATCCATTTTATTGGATGGAGTAATTACTTCCACTTCTATTAGGAGTCATTTCACGTCAATTTTAAGAAAAAATAGACTAAGAATGAATTGAATTCACCTGCTGGACCTTTGGAGGGTTCTTTGGTTATCAAACCCCTTGGTGCTGGGCTAGTTTGAATTTTAATACTAGACTCTGAGGCTTCAGAGTCTGAAGAGCTGTCTCTAATTGATGACACTAGAGAAAAAACAAAAATAGAAGTTATTTTACCAAACAATAAAAATAACTTATAAACTAAACTTATTCAATAAAGTTGTTTTAATGTAATTTATGAAAAATTATGTCAAAACAAAGAAAAATTTCTAAGATTAAAGAAAAAATATTTTTATCAAAGATTTTTAATTTTTTTAATTTTTATTTGATTTTTTATTTTCTTTAAAGAAATAATAATTATGCAATTAACAAGTTTATTAATTTAAATTGTATTATTATTCACTTTATGCTAGAATAACTCAAAGAATAAATTTCAAGTCTGATGTGAAAAATCCACTAGTTAGACAAAAGAAATTTGATCCAAGTCACTCAATAGTATATTGTTTCAAAAAATATTCTTAAGAAAAAATAATTTTACTAATATTATAAAGATTATTTATAAGGGATAAGTTGCAAAAAAGCCAAAAGTAAGATAAATATGGCAATTTTATGTCAAAAAATAGTAAAATAAGGTCTAGAATATGATTTATGCCCCAAAAATTGGTTAAAATCACGGCCAGGCCCCCAAATGTAAGGTTTTTCTATGAAACCCTTGATAATAGTAGCAATATCAAGAGTACTATGACTGTCCTCAGTAGAAATATATAATATAATGAAATATTATAACCACAAAATTAAATATAATTATTAAAAATAATTATATATATATAAATGAATTTAATTACTCTTATAAAATATAATAGTAAAAAATAATTATTATTATAATAAATTATAATTATTCTATTATTGCTATAGTCACTCACAGTTATAACAATAAGAAGTGTAAAGCTCTTAATGAGACAATTACACATAGAAAATATGAATATTAACCACTTATAAATAATATAAATATTATTTATAAAAGAATTAAAACACACACTGTGCAGAAATAATTCTTATAGAATAAAATTCTATATAAAAAAACTAATACTAGATAAAAAAAGATTTAGAACTTTAGAGAAAACTTACTTATAATATTTATTTAATAGAACAAGTCAAACAACAACAGTTATTATGTTAAATAATAATTATAAGTTAAAAACACGCAAAAAATCAATATTTTTAAATATAAAACAACTTTTGATAATAAAAATTATGATTAAAGAGTTTTTAAGAGGAATTTGTGGATTTTTAAAAGATATTTAAGATGATAATTTTATATAATAAAATGTATTATTGGTGATTACAACAATAATCTGAATTCCATGATTTCAATTCTTTAATTTTAATTAATAAAGAATAAAAATAACTCAAGAGTTACTTAAATAATGAGATTTTTTATTTAATAAAACTTTACCTGTTTAAATTTCTAATATGATTGGATTAATAATGAATGATGGACAAAAACAGTGATGAAAAGACTCTTTTGATGTCTTCAGAGCAGCTCTCATGATTCATAATGAATATAGAGGGCGTGCTCAGGTCAAAACTGAAAAAGCATGCTTAAAAATAAAGTTCTTAACTTAAGGTAACTTATTTTTAATTCCAATTTAAAGTTATCAGTGTTATTCTTAACTCAATGTAGCTTGAATCCTCATTCAAACTAATTATTTTAAGTTTTTAATATAGATAAACTTATTTATATTAAAGTTCATCACATGAACAACTTAAAAATAGAGTTTCAAGCAGAAATCTCTTAAACTCAATTTTTAATTAATTTTTAAAGAAATTATAATTTTCTTTGAGTTTTAATTAAAAGAGTGAATTTGCAGGCTGCATACCCAGGAAATTTATTTATAAAATATACTTAAAATTTAATTGATATATATATAATATTAGACTGTAAGATGTGTGAGAATTTCAAGCAAATCCATTACAAATTGTATTTTCAATGAATTTTTGAAGTTATTGCTATTTTTCCACGTAAAATAGCAATACACACCAAACCTTAACTTTCGATAAGGTTTTAATGCTTGTAACCTTAAATTTTTAAGATTATTTAAGTTTTGAAAGTTCTTAAAACCTTAAATTCAAGCCTGCATATTGGGATTTACCCTTTGGTAGCTTGAAATTCCTGTCTAAATTGGGATAAAACCAGTTTAAACTTTGATGTTGGATCAAAGTCTAATCTTAAAGTTTCAATAAGGTTTAAAATCTTCCAATACAGGTGGACAACCTTAATTGAATCCTTGCAGATCCAAAAAGCTGGGTACCCCAGCGCTATTTGGTCTTTTTCCTTTGTCCCACCTTTTTGCGTGGATTTTGCCCTTTTATTTATTCAAAGCCATACTATGGCCTTAAACCCTTTTAAATTGAGCTCACACGGGATTTACATTCTGTATGGCAAATCCTTAGCCAATTCAGTAAATATACACAACACCTCAATTTTAACTAAAATTTTGGTAAGCTTGCATAAACCTTATGCAACTTTAAATTTAAGCTTATTTAAGCTTAAATTTAACAATTTTAAAAAAATGTTAAAAAAGTTACATTAGTACTTTGAGATTCTTGAACCTTCCAATAACATAAGAAATAAGTGTTTTTGGGTATAACACCTTATGGATGTACCCTAGGTTATTTTTGGTGTAGAATCCAAAAATGACATAATATTTATAACTTTGCTTATCCAAAAGAATTTATACTTATTTTTTGTTATTTTTTATTTCAAATTCAATTAAAAAGTCCATTGAAGACAAATTTAACTGTGTATAAAGTTATTTGTGGCCTTGTGGGTATGTTATACATACCTCACAGGCTCACATAATCCATGGAAGAAGAAAATATAGGAGGGGTAATGGTGACTATTGGCACATTTTTGGCAAAAGAGGTTCCCACAAACAAATACTAACTCAAAAAATTGGTGGGACACTTATGAAAATTATTGTCATGCAATAGGATATTTGAACCATTGAGGAAAATATAGTTCCAGGTCAACAAAGAATGTAATATAAATGGAACATAACAATCATTTAATACAAATAATTCATTTAAAAGTAATTATTACAAAAGATACAAAGAGGAAAGAATGCAATTTTTTTTGAATTTTTTTTTTCTCCGTATTTGGATTGTGAGCCTTAGAGGTATTTCCATATACCCAAAATACCACAAATGATAAATTAAGATAAAAATATAAATAAAATAAATTTATTTATATTATAAAAATAAAAATTGAAATATAAATACAAATTTATATTCAAAAATCAAAATTTAATTAAAATTTGAAAATAAAATTACAATAAAATTTAAAATTATGAAAATACATTTTTATTTGCAAAAATTAAGTAAAAATGAATTTTCAATAAAATTTATGAAATTGAAAAGTTTTTGCTAAAAATTTATATAGAACATATCATAAAATCTTTTTAATAAATAAGCATAAAGAAATTATCACACCATTGGATTCCACATAAAAAATAAAGTGGGGTCACTTCTGGATGAAACTTCTGTAACTCAACTCTAAATAAGCTTGAATCAAGTTTTTAGTATTTTTTGCACAAAAGTATGAAAATCCTGAAAACCTTAACTTATGTAAGGTGTGGATATGAAACTTTGATTAAAAATCAAGTACTTTTCCTGTCCTCAAAATTTGTATAAGGTAAAAATCAATTAAAAATAGTAAGAAATATTATTTTTAAGAGAAAACATGCCAATTTTATTGTTTATAACTTTATTAGTATAAAACAATAATATTATAAAAATTTATTGTTTTACCAACAATAAAAATTTATCCAAAAAATACTCTACAAGAGATATTTTAAGGCTACAAAAGAAATTTCTTCAAGAGCAATTTCAATTGGAATTAATTGAGCAAAGAACTGCAAGCAATTAATTAAATAACAAAGTCTTTAAAAAGAATATTAAAGATAAAACATGCCCAAAAGTGACCAGAGTGAATTTGGAAACAAAGTGACAAAGTTTACAATGATGAAAGATGCTTTAATTCACTTTTGGGGTGGTTCAGGGGTAAAAATGATTATAAGAGTTACAAACAATGATTATAATGATTTTTTCACGTGGTTAAAAGTATTAAAATGATTTAAAAATGGTGGTTGGAATCCTTTATTGATTTGTTTAACAGTGTTTAAACTAATTAATAAATGGAAAAGATTCTAACATGAAGATAAAAATGGGGCAAAGAAGACATTCTTTTATAGCCACCAATTCTCTTACTCCAAAAGTAAAATTTACTGTTGTCAGTCGTGAAAAACATTCTGACAACATAAAAGCCAATTATGGCATCATTGAACCCTGGTTCAGACCAAAAAGGGCTGGTTTAAGCAATTTTTAGCCATTTTTAGCCATTTTAGACCCTTAAATCAGCCATTACTATAGCAATACAAGGCCTAGAGCCTTCAAAACACGTCAGAATGTGTGTCAGAGTCGTAGAAACCAGTTAAAACTGTTTTTACTATGATTGTTTTATCTTAAGGGTAGTTTTACCCTCTTGGCAACAGCTAAAACTACCCCAGTTGGTATCAAAACCTCATCATCAATTGAGTTCACAGACCCTGTAACTCAATTCCAGGCCAAAAGTGATGAACTTTTGCGTGAATTTTGACATCCCACGCCTGTCAGCAAGGACTTTGGGGGTCTAGCTCCCCCTTAGAGCTGGAGTTCCTTTTCCCCCCCCAATTTTAATCTTTCCAATTTATTTTTCCTTTAATTCCTCATCATGTATTATACTTATAATTTACATATGTAATTCAATTCAATTGTACAGTACAATACAGTAATAATTGACACCTCATATGTAAAGCAAAGTTCACTTATGTAATACCCGCGCACATTTTGACATTTCAATTGAATTCAATTGAAAATACTTCAATTCCTCATAACTTCTAAACTAAACACAACACCTCCATTTTAACACAAAATTTGATGGTTAACACCACATGTGGTGTGAATTAAATTAAAGTTTTGAGGATTTTCAACTTTTGTATTGAAAATACTAAAAACTTAATTTAAGCTTATTTAGAGTTGAGTTACAAGAATTTCACTCAGAGGTGACCCCACCTGATTTTTTATGAGGAATCCAATGGTGAAGTAATTTTTATGTGTTTATTTATTGGATAAAAAGTTATAATAATTTTTATTTAACTTTTTTCCAAATTTATTTATTTTGTTAAAATTTCATTTTTACTTAATGTTTTCAAGTATAAATGTAATTTTATACTTACAAAATTTTAATGCATTTTTATTTTTAAATTGTAATTAATTTTTTATTTTTCATATAATTTTATATTTTTATTTTGATTTTTATTTTATTTATATTAATATGTTATTTTTGTATTTGTGGTCTTTTGGGTATATGAAATTACCTCTAAGGCTCACAACTTAATTCACACCACATGTGGTGTTAACCATCAATTTTTGTGTTGAAGTGAGTTGTTGTGTTTAGTTTAGAAGCTATGAGGAATTGAACTATTTTCAATTGAAATGTCAAAATGTGCACATGTATTACATAAGTGAACTTTAATTTACATATGGGGTATCAATTTTTACAGATGTGTAATTGAAAGCTCAATTGAATTACATATGTAAATTATAATTGTATTACATGATGAGGAATTGAAGAAAAAATAAATTGGAAAGATTAATTCTGGGGGGGAAAGACACTCTAGCTCTAAGGGGGAGCTAGGCCCCCAAAATCCTTGCTTCCTCACGTGGGATGTCAAAGTCCATGCAAACGTTCATTACTTTTGGCCAGGAATTGAGTCACAGGGTCTGTGACTCAATTGATGAAGAGATTTTGATACCAACCACGGTAGGTTTAACTGTTGCCAAGAGGGTAAAACTACTCTTAAGATAAAAAAATCATATTAAAAACAGTTTTAACTGGTTTCTACGCCTCTTACACACATTCTGACGTGTTTTGAAGGCTCTAGACCAGGTATTGCTATAGTAATGGCTGATTTAAGGGTCTAAAATGGCTAAAAATGGCTCAAACCAGCCCTTTTTTGGTCTAAACCAGGGTTCAATGATTCCATAACTGGCTTTTCTGTTAGCAGACTGTTTTTCACGACTGAAAAGAGTAAATTTTACTTTTGGTGTAAGAAAATTGATGGCTATAAAAGAATGTCTTCTTCACCCCATTTTTCTCTTCATGTTAAAATCTTTTCCATTTATAATTAGTTTAAACACTGTTAAAACCAATCAATAAAAGATTTGAACAACCCTTTTTTAAACATTTTGACCATTTTAACCATGTGAAAAAATCACTACCATCATTTTTGCCCTGAACCACCCCAAAAGTGAATTAAAGCATCTTTCAGCACTGTTAAATTTGTCACTTTGTTTCCAAATTCACTCTGGTCACTTTTGGGCATTTTTTCTCTTTGAATATATTTTTAAAGACTTTGTTCTTTCAATAATCTCTTGCAGTTCTTTTCTCAATTAATTCCAATTGAAATTGCTCTTGAAGAAATTTTGTTTGTAGCCTTAAATATCTCTTGTAGAGTATTTTTGGATAAATTTTTATTGTTGGTAATTTATACTTACAAAGTTAAAAACAATAAAATTGGTGTGTCTTATTTTGAAAAATACTATCTCTTACTATTTTTAAATAATTTTTACCTTATACAAATTTTGAGGACAGGAAAAGTACTTGATATTTTATCAAAGTTTCATATCCACACCTTACATGGAGACTATCCCGGAATTTCCGGTGAATCTCATTTGGATGAGTCACATCCACAAAGGGAATCATGTGGAGCAATCAGCAATGCTCCAACAAGATTTGGTTGATGGACTCATGGACAAAGGCTTCAGGAATCATCAAGGCCGGTTGCAAGTTGATAAATTCCTGGTGAGCATCATTGTGGGAATGAGGGGAGCTTGGCACTGGGAAGAGGAGCTGGTGGGATTCTCAGGGGCACTGGGGGATCCGACAGGCATATTGTCAATGGTGATGACAGAGTGGGGTGGAGATGGTCTGTGAGCCTTAGAGGTAATTTCATATACCCAAAAGACCACAAATATAAAAAATAACATATTAATATAAATAAAATAAATTTATTTATATCATTAAAATAAAAATAAAAAAATATAAATATAAAATTATATTAAAAATAAAAAATTAATTATAATTTAAAAATAAAATTACTTTAAATTTTGTAAATATAAAATTACATTTATACTTGAAAAATTTAAGTAAAAATGAAATTTTAACAAAATTGTGAAAAAATAAATAAATTTGGAAAAAAGTTAAATAAAATTTATTATAACTTTTTATCCAATAAATAAACATATAAATTTTATTTCACCATTGGATTCCTCATAAAAAATCAGGTGGGGTCACCTCTGAGTGAAATTTTTGTAACTCAACTCTAAATAAGCTTAAATTAAGTTTTTAGTATTTTCAATTCAAAAGTTGAAAATCCTCAAAACCTTAATTTAATTCACACCACATGTGGTGTTAACCATCAATTTTTGTGTTAAAATTGAGGTGTTGTGTTTAGTTTAGAAGTTATGAGGAATTGAAGTATTTTCAATTGAATTCAATTGAAATGTCAAAATGTGCGCGTGTATTACATAAGTGAACTTTGATTTACATATGAGGTGTCAATTATTACTGTATTGTACTGTACAATTGAATTGAATTACATGTGTAAATTATAAGTATAATACATGATGAGGAATTAAAGGAAAAATAAATTGGAAAGATTAAATTTGGGGGGGGAAAAGGAACTCCAGCTCTAAGGGGGAGCTAGACCCCCAAAATCCTTGCTGACAGGCGTGGGATGTCAAAATTCACGCAAAAGTTCATCACTTTTGGCCTGGAATTGAGTTACAGGGTCTGTGGACTCAATTGATGATGAGGTTTTGATACCAACTGGGGTAGTTTTAGCTGTTGCCAAGAGGGTAAAACTACCCTTAAGATAAAACCATCAGAGTAAAAACAGTTTTAACTGGTTTCTACGACTCTGACACACATTCTGACGTGTTTTGAAGGCTCTAGGCCTGGTATTGCTATAGTAATGGCTGATTTAAGGGTCTAAAATGGCTAAAAATGGCTAAAAATGGCTTAAACCAGCCCTTTTTGGTCTAAGCCAGGGTTCAATGATGCCATAATTGGCTTTTCTGTTGTCAGACTGTTTTTCACGACTGACAAGAGTAAATTTTACTTTTGGAGTAAGAGAATTGATGGCTATAAAAGAATGTCTTCTTTGCCCCACTTTTCTCTTCATGTTAGAATCTTTTCCTTTTATTAATTAGTTTAAACACTGTTAAACCAATCAATCAAAGATTCCAACCACCACTTCTAAATCATTTTAATCCTTTTAACCACGTGAAAAAATCATTATAATCATTGTTTGTAACTCTTATAATCATTTTTACCCCTGAACCACCCCAAAAGTGAATTAAAGCATCTTTCATCACTGTTAACTTTGTCACTTTGTTTCCAAATTCACTCTGGTCACTTTTGGGCGTGTTTTCTCTTTAATATTCCTTTTAAAGACTTTGTTCTTTAATTAATTGCTTGCAGTTCTTTGCTCAATTAATTCCAATTGAAATTGCTCTTGAAGAAATTTCTTTTGTAGCCTTAAAATATCTCTTGTAGAGTATTTTTTGGATAAATCTTTATTGTTGGTAAAACAATAAATTTTTATATTATTGTTTTATACTAATAAAGTTATAAACAATAAGATTGGCGTGCTTTCTCTTAAAAATAATATTTCATACTATTTTTAATAGAATTTTACCTTATACAAAATTTGAGGACAGGAAAAGTACTTGATTTTTAATCAAAGTTTCATATCCACACCTTACATGGTCAAAGGGAAAATGAGGAAAATTCGGGAAGAGTAAAAAAAGGAAAGTTGGGACTTACCACAAGGTTCTTCCATGGATTGTGTCGGAGCCACCTCAGGTTCAGGCTCATGATTTGGAAAGTCCTCATGTGGTTTGGAGGATGGACTCAGGCCAGGAATAGGTGGCTCATCCATTTGGGAGGGTTCTAAAAAAGGAGGAACGGTCAGTTCACTTGAGTCAAAAGTGGAAATTAAATGAAACTCTGGCTGCTTACTGCAGAAGAAGTCCTCTGACCATTGGGTGCCACTCGGACCTGGGGTTGATTGCCGCGGAGTTTGCTTGCAAGGAAAACTAGAAATGGGAGAGTGTTGTTGCGGGGGATTTGGCTGGTTTGGTTCTATGTGTAATGGAAAAAGGTCAGTATGATTGCATGAAGAGAAATGAGTTAAGGAGGAGAAAGAAAACTTACTTTGGCATTTGAATCCCATGGGTGACAAGACATGGTGACAATCTGCCCAAGCTTTAATGTCCTCTTGCCATCACCATCCTTCATTGGCCGGATAATCACTTTTCTCTGGTCAAGGAGTGAATTTACCATTGGATGGTGGCCTAGGAGGGGGGTGGATAAATCCATACTTGAGGGGACTGTGCTGATCATCTGGAATTGTTCCCGTCTGCCTGTTTGGGGTCCCAGCATCCATTCCTGCTTGGGAATGCTTTCATCATTGTCGACCAAAAAGGAGTCCTCACAAGGGTTTCTTGGTTGGGAACTCCTCTGGCCGTGTGGTTGGAAGGGTTGGACAACAAACAAGCATTTCTTGTGTGCTTGTAGGCAAGCATCACAAGCGTTGGTGGTTGTCAAGGAGCAGATGTAGGGGCTACCCTGCTTGGTGCATAAATTTCATGACATCTAAAAACAAAACAATTTAGGTTAGTAATGGAATAGAAAGGAATATTTCCACCAAAGAGGAAGACATACAATGAATTATAAATTTAAAACATAATTAAAATACAGATGCTCTAGATGGAATTTTGTAAAAGTCTGGTCAAAATTCATGAATAATATTTTGGATTAATATTGGAACATAATATTGATGAAAGGTTTAAATGGAGGAGACTCACAAGGTGGATAGAAGGGGGTTCTGGATGTATAAGTGGGAAAAAAAGACAGCAAAAAGGAAGGGGAGTGAGGTTAGTGGAGTGCAATAGAAAAGAGTGGAAAGACAGGAAGACAAAGTTGAAGACACATAGGAATGAGAAGAGCAGGTGAACTGGGAAAAAGTAAAGCGGGTGAGAAAAACATTGGAGGGTGTTTTGGGCGAAGATTGACTTCTATACCATGGTGAAGCTGACCCAATTGCAGCAGTCTCAGCTTCAAGCTGTGTTGGCAAAATTGAAGCTCAGTCTCAGCATTGGCTGTGACTGCAAAGGGAAATGCCCGTGTGAGGCAGAGGAACAAAGGGGTTCTGGCTAATTATTGCAATTGATTGAATTGTCAGACTCAGTCAAATCCCCTTTGTTGCATTAAATAGCCACCCAATTTCCTTGGAGGGCTTTCGTGAGGGCATTGTTGAATGTGCACAGTGGGTGCAATCCACAAATGCCCCATGCAGCAAAGCATGTGGCATGTTTGGTCACAGGTGACTGCAGCAAGCATACCGGCCTTATGGCCAGGTGATAGTGTTTGAACAAAGGGTCGGGCTGCTGTATGACAAGTGAATAAAGTGTGAGCTTGGGTCAACCCATTTCTCAACTTTGCTTTGGGGTCATAATTGAAATTCTCAGTGGCTGAACATTTGGATTTCACAGTTATTGAGCTATTGATATAAGAATATCAAGTGCACCATGCTGAGAAATTGCTAGGTCATTTTTGTAAGCACGCAATCTGAGCATTTGGCACAGCATCAGATGAAATTTCAGCCAGGCGCAGAATATCACACGCTTTGGTGAAGTGCTCTGAACTGAGCCTTCCAATGAACTATTGCAACAAGTGTTCCAACCATGGCTCTACCAAAAACTTCCACACAGAGCCTTTGACCATGATATGCTCAGCTTGTGTGGGCAAATTGGGTGAATCACAATGCCAAGCATTGGGAACATGAGCTACGTATATGCAAACAATCGGAAAGTGGATACCCATCGGCTATATGCATGCAGGCTGAAGTAGTATTACACCATCCTAATCTGTACAGTCAACACTGTAATACGTAGTATTACGTACACCTTTGTACATACTACAATGTTGGGGTAGAGAAAAAGCTGTACAAGAATTTAACATGCAATCATGCCAAGCCATCAAGTCAAATTTCTCAAATGCATACCTTTGATGCACCTTTTTGAAGAGCTCTGCCCAACTACTGCACAGATGCTGGTGTAATCCAGGTTAATGTAAGGGGTGCACAATCAGATGCCTAATTATTTGGGTCATGCGCCAATGGTGGATTCTCTTGGGTGCCAAGGTTGGGGCAAACAATGACTGGCCCCGCTAATTGTTGGGCCCCCACACACTTTAACGTGCCTGTTATCCGGCGAGCTATTTGCTTGTGGATGTGGCTTGCTTAACTGCAGATGCTCAGCTTCCTGTGCATGGAAACCTGAGGCCCATTGGTGTGGATTTTCTTAAGCCTCATATGCATCAGCATGACCCCCGCCTATGATCCCTTAGGCTGGTTAATTATGTGTGGGGATCCGCCACCGCAGGTCATATGCCGGAAGTTCTCACACACCCCACAGACATTTTGGCGCCTGGCTTGCAGCCAAACAATACCTTGGGCAGGTGTCCCATTCCTCTGGAGTTTCTCAAATGCGTGAGGGAAATACCCTGATGCCAATCTGGGTGGATTAGTAACAGACTCAAATGCAAGAGGGGTGAATGTGTAAGTGGATCACAGCTCAGAGCCGGTGCCCCTTTTGATCAAGCCACACATTTGCTGCTGGAATTCCAGTAGGCCTCCGTCCACAAACATTTTTGGGCAAAAGCAAACTCATTTTTTGTGGCATGCCACCAAACATACCTCACCTGCCCACACCAAAAGATCCCCACAGTGAAATCTTCCTATCCACTCCCACAATTTCCCTGTAGGTCACTGTAAGACAATTAACCTGGGGAAGATATGCTTAAGGTTTTCTGTCACACCAGCGAACATGGCTGCATGCCTCTAATATGCCACTGCACAATACGTTTCTACCATGCACCCAATTTTGGATATGCTAATGTCAACCTTTCTCCACCAATCCTTGTGTAATATGCTGAAGATCCAGCAGTCATATTGGTACACCCACATTCTTGCCACCTTTCCTTGATATATCCCCCAAATTGGATATAAAAATTATGATGCAAATAGGCCCATTTCCTAATGACCATGCACGTAACCACAGGCCATCCCCCTTTGAGCCCATTGCTGCCTCTCATATAAGTTTTACACCTGCGCTTATTAGTCTTCATTCCCTTTAGCTACCCCTTCCTGATCATATAATTTCCAACTGTCCCCAAATAATTCATAATAGCCATCATGTCAACCCCTTCACAACCACTTTTCATTGGGATTATTGATATTTGTATTCAAATGAATGGTGATATAGCCTTAAATCCTGATAATTCTCACTTAGCTTCTTGGATTATCCTATGGCACAATCAACACAACATATTCATATATCTCCCCAATCACCAGAATACTATTTCCTCGGGGCACCACAAACTTTCATGCACTGTGGTCCTGGTGGGGCATGGATTGAAAATTGCCAATCCAATCCTACTCAAACATTATTTGTTGAGGTAGTTTTTATGACTGATCCAAAAGACCTTTGCTCATCTCAGAAACCCAATCTAGCATTGATGTTCTTCACATGGTATCCAAAAATTCTATTCATAATTAAAAATTTTCAAAAACAAGACTTTAAGCTTGAAATGCCTAAAGAATAACACTGTAATACTCACAGTCAATGTCAACTTTTTACTCCCACATTTCTTGCTTCAAACTCCATGCCACCCTCATATCCTGCTCTTTTTTCATTGACTTACAAGAAAAAACTGATACAATTACCCAGTGGTTCAGACCTTCCCATGATGACCCTGCCCCATTCCATTATTCAAACCCCCCTCCTCCCTCATCAAAAGAAAGGACTAGCTTTTCTTTGGGATTGAGAAATCCCCAATGGACAATCAGCCCGTAAACTCTGGGCCACCTCCCCCCTCGATCCACTTTTAATTCCAGGCACATAATTACTAACAAGGTCGTCATCTCATCCAAATCCCTTTTGAACAATACCCCTCTTGGAGGACTGCTTGCGGATGATATGTGATTAGGTAAAACCATTAAGGCCATTGCTCTAATTGGTACCTCCAAGGAGCGTCTAATTACAAACCCCCAACACTCCACACCCACCATTATCATCTGCACACCTCGCTTAATTACCAACTGGAAATCTGAAATATCCAAGCATGTTCAGGCTGGAGTGCTCCAAGCCAAAATCTACCATGGTCCCACTTGTCACTCATTATCCGAGGCCAACATCTTGAAATGTGATATCATCATCACTTCTTACAATACTATCACCCAAGAATTTGAACTAACCCATACCTCTACATCATTCATTTTTAAAATCAATTGGTATTGTATAATTTTGGATGAAGCACAGTGAGTGTCTGATCTTTAAATGATTCAAATTACCTTTTATATCCAATAACTCTTCCCCCATTTTATAGCTATATTTGCTCTCAATACACTGCCACTCACTGTGCCGTTAATAGCCTCCTATCATCCCATCTAATATGTTTAATGGGTACACCTATTCACAACACCATTTATTACCTTTTGGGAATAATATCATTCATCACCCAACCTTAGAGCTCAGATCAAGATAACTGGTCACCATTCATCCTGAGTAGTCTTTCCAAAGGTACCAATGATATTTTGCATTTGGCATTGCGTCATTTAAGTTTGTGCCACACCAAAACCACACATCTCAAATACCTTCCCACTATTAGCCATCATTATGAACTGCTCCCACTCAACCCAGCAATGCAGCAAGAATATTCCACATTATATGAAGAATTCCTATCATCTAAAAGCAAAGGACCAGTAGAATGTTTCAGAAATATTAATAAGCTGCGAATATGTTTTAACCATCACATCATGCTTAACACAATTGCAGAGGCAGATTTGGAAGACCACAAGGGCAAGAGCACTCAGAATAACTCCCAAACAATCACACGAACTCTTGTGGATGTGGAAACATGTATGATGAGTAGTAAAATTGCACACCTCCTAAAAAGCTTACCAAAGAACAAACAATCAAAATGTGGTCCAACCAAATTGGTGGTTTATATGCAATCAACCCAATTCCTTGATTTTTGAGTTAATTCCAATATGCAGACATTACCAATTGAATTCATCTGACCTTTTTTTTATGGTAGAATTGGTATTGCACTTTCCCATCACTCCATTCTTTAAGCACAAATTGATGGAACAATTACAGCACGAGCGCAGGAGAAGGCCCTGGAGAATTTCTTCAATAATCCTGAATGTGAAGTACTCATTGCATTCATTGCCGCAGCTGCAACTGACCTCAATATAACCTGCACTGATATGGTCTATTTAATGGTGAGGGTACCCCAAAAATTCTACTGTGATTTTTGGACACTGACATCCACATTTCCAGGAGCCCAATTAGAACCCAGCCATTGACGCTCAGGCTGTTGATCGACTCCATTGTATTGGCCAACAACAACCTGTGAAGGTCATTTAGTTGAGGTCAGCATGCAGAAGGTACCTCTCAAGCTCATCTTTGTCCCTGATTGTATTACTATTCTGAAGTCTTTATTTATGGGAATCCCATATTCAAATCACCAATAGGTCCAAGAAAAGAAAAACCCATTAACCACATGAGCCTTCCTGATATTATCTAATTTGTATTTGACAAATTTGATAATTCCTTTTCACCCTGTTACAGGTTCACAATCATGAACACCATGAGCTGGATAGAGCTTTCTCAATATTTCCTCAATGAAAATGAGCAATAGAGTATTATTTCTAGGGGAGATGGTGATAAATTCCAGTTCATATGGTTTATATTCTAACATATTTAGAAAGTTATTTCATCTTTAAGAAATAATAATCAGATTGTATTACACCTGCACAAATAAATCACAAAATGTTCATTTGTAACTGTGCTATACATTTATTTTCCTAACTTATTGCGGAGCATCGCCATTTGCATTAATAACTGGTATTTCAAGTATTTTGAGGGCAATAGTCTGCATCTTACTACAACCTTCGAGCCAATCTTGATCAAATACCTTAAAAAATAGCCCTTCAGGAATATCACCAGCATCTTTTGATTGTATTTCTGGCAGTCTATCAATAGGTTTTTTACCCTTTTTTTCAATCCAATTACAAAACTCTATGTCTCAATCAACTTTTAATGCCAACTCATTAAATAGGCCTGAGTGCCAGCGTAAGCCTACTTTGTGGTAAACGTGACAGCCATTTTCCACTACCTCCTCAGTATCTGAGC
The DNA here is from genome assembly GCA_023105745.1 of Austropuccinia psidii. NCBI lineage: Eukaryota > Fungi > Basidiomycota > Pucciniomycetes > Pucciniales > Sphaerophragmiaceae > Austropuccinia > Austropuccinia psidii. The sequence goes on from JALGQZ010000012.1 coordinate 36,577,706, forward strand.
AAACTCAAGGTTCATTGAGCTGTGATGCTTTAATTGGAAATTTATCTTTACCACACCATTCACAATGGCACTCCCAGGTCTGCACATCATGGATTAGATTATCATCAGATTTACTTCACAATGAAGAAAAGATACAGTAACTAACCATTTGACAAATCTTTGCGAGATTTTGATTCTCCTTCCTTTTTACCAAATACTCTGCATCCTTTTGAATAGACTTCCTTTCTCTTTTCAAATAAGTGAAATATTGCTCCATTAAAGCGGCCATGACCCTGTAGTTATTATGATCCTTGTTCCAACAGTAATGATGATACTTGGTGCTGACAAGTGCGAGACAGAATGTACGGTAAAACACCATAGACATCAACTCGTTGAGCAAATTTTGCCATGAGCTCTCCCAGTCCCAAGTGAAGCACTTTAGTCCTAGCTTGTGGAGCTCATTTTTGCAGTAGCTTTGGAAACCCTGAGATTAAGCCTGTGTTGATGGCTCATTGAAAACATCCTTGGGGACATATCTGAGATGACCAGCCACTTGAATTTCAAGTTCACACTCTTCTGTGCTGGGTGGTGCTGGTAGTGAGGAAAAATCCTTATCCCTTACTTTGAGTAGGAACAGACAATGGGCATGTACAGCTGATCTCATCCCATGGACATTTTCTGGAAGTTCCGCTTTCAGACGTTTTTTTTGCTCCTTCTGGCTTGCACGTTTTGCCACATTGTGAGCTTTGCAAGCCTCGTTCCTTCGCTGTCTCATCTTGGATTGATTGAGCATACTCTGGGAAAGGGGAATTTGAGGATGGGGGAATGCACTATTTGACTGAGTGCCTTGCTCATGCGCTGTGAAATTGTCCCTCCTTGGTTCATCATTTCTTTCACTTTGAGTCAGAGACATGTTCTCATCCTCATCATCCACAATTTTTTCTCTTGATGAACTGGCATGCCCCATTCTTGGTTTGGAGGCATATGGATGATGACGTCCAGTGAATTTCTCTTTATGGACCAGAGGTGAAGATGCATAAGTTCATCACCTGCCATGCAAATCATCAGTTAACATATCAAAAAATTAATAAAGACTGGTCATACTCACGATCTTCAATTGGCTCCTGAGATTGGACTGACTTGCTTTTAGGTGCCATATCTAACCCATGAAACAAACATATCAAATTGTGAAAAAGTTTATACTCTGACATCAAAATGACTTACTTTGATTAATTGTCAATCCTGGATTTCCCTCCAACAGACCACTCTGAGTAACATTTTCCAAGTTTTTTTTTGTTGCCTGCCATCAACGTGCTTGTCATTGCCCACATGAACCTGAGATCCTGATGGAATATTGAGGGTTGGCTGTTTACTTTGTCCAAAGGGATCCTTGGATGCTACTGGATTCTGACCAGGATTAAGGAGGAACTCACATGGAAACTTCAATTGGGGATTAGCCTTTGATGAGATTTCAGGTGTGCTTCCTGGCCCCTCAGACAAATTGATCTGTGTAATAGTGGGATTTGGGGGAATTGGAGTGACGGAAATATTTGGGAGTGAACAAGTGATTGAAGTTTGAGCTTTTGGATTTCCCACATCAATGTTAATACCTGATACATTCATTGAGGATGTGGTAGGGGTTGTGAGAGGAATTTTGGGACTCAATGGTGACTGTGTTTGAACATATTCTATGCTAGATTCACCATCTGAGTCATGAACAGAACCTGAACAGGATTTATGTGGCTTGTAAGATGACATAAGGGCTAAAAAAGTACCGTAATTCTTTTAACTTGATAAAACAGCTCAGTATTATGATAAAATAGAGGGATGTGAGATGAAATTGTTTCAAATTTTTAATAGAGAATTTCTATGAATAGTCGGAACCAAGTGTCTCGTGGAAGTCTAACAAGACACTTCTGAGGAGAATTCTCCCTGCCTCCTCTTGAGCTCCTCCACTTTTGTCGGAAACCACCCTGACCGGCCTACCAGCATATAATGTGATATTTCCTTGATCTCAAAGGGGACCCATCATACATAAGTAATCATATCCAATAAAGATTTCCCACTACCCATTGTCACATTTTGTGAATTATCCAAACTGCCAATATATTCATCAGAATTACAAAGAATTCTATATCTGTATAAGGGTATATTAATGAAGGATTTACCCACAAAAGAGACATCATCTTTTCAAGAAGGGCAAGACAATCCAAATTACATTCCAACCAATTAAAAGCCTGCTGCACTCAAACCAAATATAAAGACTTTAGCTCCACTCCAAACTCTTTTGTAATAGAGTTATATTGTTATGTCTGTAATAAGGTTTAAACCATGTACAATGGCATGCAGGCATACATGGTTTGAATTTTAATCCGCTCAATTCAGTTTTGAAACATCCCTAATGGAATGCCCATCAAGGGTCAAAACTGAAGTATCACCATGTGTAAATAAAAGAGAATATGTATGAGCATTGAGCAGCATGGCATTTTACCCAATTAAACTCCTAACCAATTCCGCCATCCAGATGAGACATGTTACACTTTATCCCCTGCACCTCAGCCACCATTACAAATGGGATAAAGTCCTCAGCTGGCTGAAATCATCACCCCCTTCATGAATAATCACTCAATTTTTTTCCAATTAATAACACTCCCAAACACTTTCACATCAACCATAGATATTTATACACAAACCAACCTTACTCATGATTCCTGCAACAATGACAACCTGCCCCTATTCCTCATTGCATATGTTCATGTGTCAACACTGCTCAATCCAAACACACTCTTCCACTGAGGGTGATAGGAAGGGAGTTGCCTTCACACCTTTCCAATATAAACAGCACATCAAAAAGCTCAAATCAACCATTGCACCCAAATCTCTTTCAAACATCCCTACTTATTCATGAGGATCTGAGTTCCCATAAATTCTATTGGATCCAATCTTCCCAGATGATTATTCTCAATTGGACCAAAGCACTTTCTCCACTCCAGCGGGTCTCAATTCAACTGCACAGAAACCATACAGTGGCAGTCAAAACCTTCCCCCACAAGACCTTGGAATGATAATATCTGCCATTCTTTCATTAAGCTATAATATACCCTTCAGGGCTTCACATGTTCTCAACCCCGCCCTGAACCTGCTGATCAAGTCCAGTATCTCAAGCTCAGGTGGTCCCCCCACTCCTGCATTTCATATACCTCAAGATCTCAGTACCATATTTGAACATCTCCAATTGGAGCCAGTGATTCAAAACTATATATGTTGTCATCAATGTTTCTTTCTTAATGGCCTTACTAAATCAGTTGCAACTGACCAACCCCACTTTCAACGCCATAATGACCCAAATGATCATGATCCCCCTTGCACACAATCATTAGGCAAATTCATCTATTCATTTGAACCCCACACCCAAAACACAACCAAAATGAAGAAAAAATTTATACCAACATAACATTTCATTGATCAACCAATCAAAAATTGGCTTTCCAGATTTCTCCAGTGGGCTGGAACTATGGAAATTCTGCATCAACATCAACAATCCAAAACTCCCAAAGGTTCCCCCAAATGTGACATCTGGGATGGATTGGTCTGGAGACACTTCACTGGCACTAGAAATATTCACGACCCCCCATTCATGTCCATTCCTGGTGCATTGGCCTTCTCCAGTTATGTTGACTGGTTTAATGCACATGGAAAGTCAACCTGGTTGGCCAGCATTGGACCTATCATGCTCATTTGTCTTAATCTCCCCCCAAGTGAAAGATTGAAGCCAGAGAATGTCTATGTTGCAGGAATCATCCCTGGTTCAAAGGAGCCAACTGCCCTTCAATTGAACTACCTATTAATGCCACTCATCAAGGAGCTCAAAGAGCTATGGCAAGGTTACCATTTTTCACCCACCTCAACAAGTCCTTCAGGATCCTTTATCCGTGTTGCCCTTCTCACGGCCATTGCAGATGTGGTTGCCATGCGCAAGCTTACTGAATTTATTTCTCATTCAGGAAACCACTTTTGTAATTTTTGCACTATTCAGAAAGCTCAAATTGAAGAAATTGGTCCTCAATTTCACTACATGCACTCATACCAAAATCATAAATCCACCATTGCAAAATGGCTTCAGGCATCCCCACAACAAAGAAAAGCAATTTTTCTGAGTATGGAGTGTGATATTCAATTTTGGAAGACCTTCTGTATTGGGATGCAACCAGAATGGTTAATCTTGACATAATGCAAAATTTAATCCTTGGAATTTTGAAGGATCATGCAGCTTTCAAATTGTGCATTCCAGAGTCCAAATCAAAAATTCACTTCAGGTCCTGCAGCAAATCCAATGACACCAACAGTTCAGACTCAGATTTCATGACCTCCAACAGCTCTCTTGATAAAATCACCTTGAGAGAGGCCCACTCCCTGAGAAGAGATGCAGCAAATATAATAAATGAGTAACTCCCCACTAGTTCCACCCAAAAAACTACCTCCAAATGCCCACCCCTCACATGCAGCATCCATCTAGTGGTTCTGTAGAGATTCCTTCATTTTATGCGGATTACATCCCTTCTGAATTGGATATCAGTGCACTGATTGATCACCAGATCAAGGATGAGGCTCTGGAGCATCTCTGACAAATCATATCTGATACCATAATTCCCTCACCATGGACAAGAGTACCCCACAAAATGGGTTCCCCCTCTCATGGGAGTTTGAAAGCCACTCAATGGGCTCTCTTATACAAGGTCTATATTCCATTTTCAATGCTCAGTCAACAGATGTTGTTAGATGAACACAAAACTTCCAACACACAAAGAAACATGGTTGAATCAGAAGAACTTGCAAATGAACTAACCAAGAATACATTCCATTTGATTAGTGCTATCAACATTGCCACAAGCTGGACTGTTTCAATGGATGATGCGAATGCATTGGCTGAACATTGGAAAGAATTCCGCCTTTCCAATCAACACCTGTTCCCAAAACAGAAAAGTAAAAAAATCACCATTTTGCTGATCATATCCCTGAGGTCTTCCAATGTTGGGGGCCAGCACAAGCCTCATCCACATGGGTTATTGAAGTTTGATTGGAGTATTTGCAAAGATGCCAAAAAATAACAAAATATGTATGTCAATTAATAAGATCAATATATTCAAATTTATTAAATACATGAACCAAATAAGACTAACTTCTTGCAACTCTGAATAGATGATATAGATAAAACCTTACTTCAACATATCAGTCAATGTTCCAACCTTTCTGTTCTCCTGAAATCCCCATCCGTCCCATCTGAAATAAAAAAACTTTTTGAATCACAGCTGTCTGCCCCATTCAATCACCAAAAACATAACAAAACATCCCGCCATGACCAAGAAAATCATGATTTCCTGGTTGCGTACTTACAGAATGTTCATTCCACAAGGAAAATAGTTGAATGTATCAGCTTAGACACGACCATACAATCCACAAGTCATCCCACTTCAAGGATTGTCTCACCTTGGTATTTTCCAGTTTCAAACATTAATATTGGGAACAATATATTTTCAACTGAATCCAAAAATGTCAGAAACAGTGTAATATGTTTTCTGAGGGGCAACTCACAACGTTTTGGTGTTATTAATAGCATTTTCAAAGTCTCTGAGCCATCTTGCATGCTGAATAATGACTTTCTAATATTAAAACTTTGAAGATTGATGTGAATTTCTTACCAGAGTGGCTGCATCTCAATATTTATAAAGCTGTTGGTTTTGATGATGGAAAATTTATCATATCTGAAGAAGAAATAGAAGGTAACTGTGGATTGTATTATAGCAAAGCTATGTCATGTGGACTGCATGTAATGATAAAACCGTTATTTCATGATATTTAGTCTAAAAGAAATGTGAATCTCTAAGATTTATTAGCAATTTTGCTAGTGAAATAACTGCCTCAAAATTTGGTTACAGAGACATGCCATTGTGACAAGCAAAGCCCATTATTTCACATTGCCACAAAGAAATTACTATTTTGAAATTGGGTACATTGTGAATAGGCCAATTTCAATGATCAAATGTCCCACAAACTCATCTATCACAGCATCCAAAATGTCCAACTGCGCCCTCATCACGTTGGAAGGGGAATCTGCCCTTACAGTCAGCCTGTGACTCAAAACCAGAGCACAAGCGTGACAGCCAAATACCATAAACCAATGGTATAGCCAAGATACCACCAAAACAAGGATCTGAGCCCCATCAGCTCAAAAGGTATCAAAAGAAAGAGAAAACCCACTCCTTTCCAAATATACCAGTCCCATCATCATAGGACAAAGAATAACAAAGTTATTCTTTCTCAAAGTTGTTTCTGAGCATAAACCTTAATTTTCACCTCTCATCTGAAATACAGAGTAAGAGGCCTAACCCCATCAAATGGGTATGAAAAATGAAGCTCTTAGCCAGGGCTATCCAATGGTACCAGCCAAACTGAGCTAGCACCATTATTACAGAAGGTATGGTCAAATTCAGGCCAAATAAGGATGAATAAAACATTCCACTCCCATCTAACTTCTACATTTTTAGTGTGAGATACCTAAAGTGGGGTCTTTTTGGAAAGAGCACAATTAGGGCTATCTGTTTGTGTAATCCATTTCTCCATATCTCCACTAGAACAAAGGTTATAGGGCAAACAAGCCCAATACAGCTTTTGCCTAAAAAGATGCACATGTACAAAAAACCTGTACATGGGATAACCTTGTCATATTTAATGATTACCATACCAAATAAGCTACCATTGTGTAGAGCACATAAAGGTCTACACACAGACTCAATTTTGAGGTTGATATCTCAAGAAATGACAAAGCTATAGCTGTTTTAAGGTCAAAATACCACATTTTGACCAATACAGCCTTACCATGGGATAATATCCCATAACCTGATTATGAGGTGTCAAACTGATGAAGAAGCTAGTTTTTACTTCAATACCTCATAGTTCATTCAATACTGGGGTCCCATACAGGTTCTGTACAGCATTCTATGCATTATACACATTGTGGGAACTCCTTTTGTTGTGGGATAAATAATTGGCAGTACCTTGAGGGGGAAATTATTGGTGAGTCTGTTTTGAATTTCAGAATTAGCCAATAACCATGGGTGCTAAGGTGTATTAGCTGCCCCTTTAAATATACTGAAAAAGATACCCTTTTTGATGAGATCACAAATCAATTATTTAGTTTTGTGGCTTTTCAATTAGAGAATTTTCTTCAGCAGTCTCTATCAGTCTGTCAAAAAAAGATCACTATGATAATAATGGTAATAGTTAATATATTTTTTTAATAATTTAGGTTTGCTTAACTTTCTTGTTATTGATTATAGTTCTTTTTAATTAATTCTTCTAGTATTCCTTCTTTCAATACCTGAGATATTTAAAGAATATTGTTTAAGATCACTATTAATACTAATAATAATAATAATCTTGATAGCTAGCTAATACTTTTAAAGGTGATTCAATAATACTATCAATATAGCTATAATAATTTAAGGGTAAGATAATTCTTTAAGGGTGGTTTTGTTTAATATAAAGGTAAGATATAAATGATATAATAGTAATATAATACTATTAGGATCAATATAAATATAATCAAATATACCTAAAAGGCTTATGATATAAGGTATAAGGGTAAGATGATATCCCTTTTATAAATAAGGGTTATTGATAAATTAGATAAGATCACTATTGATAATATCTTCAAACACTACTTCAACACTACTACTATAATGGTAAGACTATTAAGTAATATTAAACTCTTTCATTAATTAATCATAAATAATACTATAAGATACTGAGCCTTGCTACTGATCTTTTTCAATATAAATACTAGATTATCCTACTAGAGAAGGGATGGATTGATCCTCAAGATTATTGTCTGAATCAAAAGCATGGGGGAAAAAACAGGGAGAGAGGCCCTTTATTTATACCTTTTGGGCCCTCCATAGAGCCTTCCAAAAACAAGGGACTTAGAAAAAATTCCACCTTGAGACATTTTTGCTGGTGGGTAAATTAAAAATGGTGTCATTTGCTCAAGATATTGCACCATATGTTTGGTTTATTGCACCATTCTTAACCTTATCATTGTCAGTGCACAGCCTTGAGACATTTTTGCTAGTGGTTAAATTTGGAATGGTGTCATTTGTTCAGGATATTGCACCATATGTTTGGTTTATTGCACCATACTTTTTGAATTATACTCTTATTTTAACTAAACTTTATTCTTATTATGCACAGCCTTGAGACATTTTTGCTAGTGGTTAAATTTGGAATGGTGTCATTTGATACAGATATTGCACCATATGTTTGGTTGATTGCACCATTTTAAAAAACTGTATTCTTATCTCTGCTAATCTTTTTTTTCTTCTTCACAGCCTAGAGACATTTTTGCTGGTGGTTAATTTTGGAATGGTGTCATTTGATACAGATATTGCACCATATGTTTGGTTGATTGCACCATTTTTTTTAGAACTGTATTCTTATCTCTACTAACCTTCTTTTTCTTCTTCACAGCCTTTATCTGTATTTAGTTGAGTATTTCTCTATGTAAAATTAAATTTGTAATAATACCTGTAATTTTTGGTTATGGGAGTTTAAGTGGGGATTGAGTAATGTAACACTATGTTAACTTATATGTAAGTGTTTTTTTATGTCAAGACATGTAACACATGATGTTGTAAGAGTAATGGTATCACTTATGTAATATTACACATGTTTATTCATATTGAATATTTAGACAAGCTGCATTTTCTTTAAGCATATTCTTGTACCTAGTATAGGGTGTATAGTATCATTTCTCTTTTTTAATCCATGATATCTAGAAAATTATTGACATTATGGGGTTGAGCCAATATGTGACTATAGGTAAAACTTGATGTAGATTCCAGTGGAATACTTATTTTTGTTATTTCAATATAATTCTCTTCCTTTTTCTTGCAATTTTTTACTTTTATCTTTCATTTTTTATCTTTATTTTCTTTATATATATATATATATATTATTATTATTGATCAAAGTTTTAGCTTTGAAATTGTGGATTTGAACCTTGGAAGAACTGGTATGGAATACCACAGCGTCAGAATCAGGCTGTGTGGTCCTCAGATGAAACGTTTCACCCTGTATTGGTAAAATCAGCCCAGATGTGGTTTCAAAACCACATCTGAGCCCAATACAGGATATAAAGGCTTTTTGTAAACCACAAGCCTGTCCTAGAGAGTGAAAAATCTTCACTTCCTCTATGTGGAAAGGTCTAGCAACCTTTTCACCCCATTTCAGGATAAAAAGGGTGCTTTTCACAGCCACAAAATCTTTCCTCATCCTGCTCTTGAATTCCTACATAGTAAACTGTCAAAAACAGTTTTACTCTTGGAAAATGATCAGGTTATACTATAAAAATTAGTATTGTAGTTCTTATTATAGTAATCCAACTGGTAAGACTGAACCCAGGGCTTTCAGCAGCGCTCACCACCACTATTTCTCAATAGTAAAGCCCTTTTTATTTAATTATAACCTTATTATCTTAAAAACATCTTCATTTTAATCTTTATAACCATGTCACAAACATAGTTAAAGTTGTAACTAACCTATTTACTACTTTATCATAGTTACCTCCTGACACTGATGGTACTGAAGTTGTTCCTGCTCCTGTGGAGGCATCTCAAGGTACTGAAGGGCCAGCTATAGCCCACTCCAATCAGCCTGTCTCTCATCAATCTGAACCATCTTTATAGGTAATTATGCAACAGATGACTTAAATTATGGCTAATATTTGAGAATCTTCCTCCTCTGAAGCTTCAAGACCACCAGCCTTAAAGACTCCAACTATTAAGGCATCAGACTGCTTTGATGGAACTCAACCCTTCAAAGTCAGAATTTTCATTCAGTCCTGCCAGCTCATCTTTCATAATGATCAGGAAAATGTCTCTGAATACAGGAAGAAAGTTCTATATGTCACTTCATTTCTCATTGGCAGCGCTTCAAAATGGATTGATCCTTATATTTCCAATCTTACTAATCAAGACCCAAACTATCTCCTCAATAACTGGGTCTTATTTGAATCCAAACTCTTCCCTTTCTTTGGAGACCCAAATGAATTTAGAAAAGGTGAAGCAGAGTTTGATTGGCTCAGAATTAAAGAAGGATGTAACGTCTCATTATACATTGCTGATCTTCAAGGTTTGGCTTCAAGAATTTTATATTGCAGTGAAAGCGCTCTCATCCAACATTTCAGGAAAGGATTGGCCTCCAGATTTCTGGATCAATCGGCCTCCTATCCTTCACAAATTGATTCTCTCCAAGACTTAATGGACATTACCCTGGAGTGTGATACCAGGTATCATGAGAGGCAAAAGGAGAAGAATCATTTCCAAGAGAAGAAGCCTGAAGCCTCAAACTTAGTTTCTTCTAATCCTTAAAATTGAATTTTAAATGAAAAGAAGAATTTTCATTTTCAGAAGAGTGACAGGTCACATTCTTCTTTTCTGAATAAGGACTTCAAGTTGATGGGTTCTGAAAAAGAAAGAACATTGAAGGAGGGCTTGTGTTCCTATTGTGGTTGGAAGCATAGTCTTGAAGCTTGTGGCAAAAGGCTTCAAAACCAGCTTACCCAACCATCAGGAAAGTTTCCCAGCCAGAGTAATGCCTGAGGAAACATCATCATGTGTTCAATGGTTCTCACTTATTTCCTTCAAGAGCACAATTGTGCATTCTGAATACTTGTGTCAAAAAATCTCTTAAACTTTTTGATTTTTCTTCTCTCTCTGATGTGTTTTACATAATTGTTATTGATTCTGGTGCTACCAGCTCATTTATTGCAAAGAGGTTTGTTTACAAGTATTCTTTGACCATGTCAGAACCCCCATAGAACATTAATCTCATTTTCTTGGACTCTTCTGAGTCCCCTTCTCTATTTGTGACTCACCATACCAAATATATGGTTAAGCTTCCATCCTTCCCAAGCTTTGTATGGGACTTTTCATTCATTAATACTCCCAAGGAAGAGGAACCCATATTTTCATTTGACTTTCTTAATCATTTTAATCCATCTATTTATTGGAGGCAAGGGCTGATCACCTTGAATGCTGATCATTAGGACTATTATGATCCTTCTAAATATTCCAGTAATGACCATTCTTCTACCAAGTCACATGCAGCTCTTTTTGGTGATTCCAGAACACCATCATTCGTGTCCTCTGTCCATATTCCTTCCTTTAGTTACCCACAGTCATTACTATAATTTAGAGATGAAGTCTCCAAAGGAATTCAAGATGTTGGAGAAGATAATTCTCTTTCTTCACTTCATCTCTTCCTTGGGAGTGTCGACCTTCCTTCTTCAAAGAAATAGAAGCTCTTAGAAGGTTCATACACACTAGAAATTACAATACTACAAATGAATATTCTTTTTTATAGGGAGGGAATGTGAGCCCTAGAGGTATTTTTATATACCCAAAAACCCACAAAGAATAAAAATGATATAATTATAATTAAAACAAATTTATTTTTATCATAAAAAACAAAAACTAATATATAAAGATAAAATTCATATAAAGAATTGAGATTTTGATGATAATTAAAAAATAAAATTAATTTGAAATTTAAAATGGTGAAAACACCTTTTTACTTGAAAAACTTAACTAAAAATTAATTTTCAACAAAAATATTAAAATTAAAATATTTTAGAAAACATTTTAGATAAAAAGAATTATATCTTTCTATCCAATAGATGAACATATGAAAATCATGTCACCATTGGATTCCTCATAAAGAAAATAAGGTGATGTCACCTCTGGGTAAAATTTCTGTAACTCAACTCTAAATAAGCTTAAATTAAGTTTTCAATATTTTCTGTAAAAAGATTTAAAATAATAAAAAACTCAATTTAACTCACACCAAATGTGGTTTAAACCATCAATTTTTGTGTTCAAATTGAGGTGTGGTGTGTAATTTACACCTTTTGAGGAATTGAAGTAATTTCAATTGGAATGTCAAAATGTGTGTATGTATTACATAAGTGAGCTTTGATTTACATATGAGGTATCAATTATCACAGGTGTTTACTGTAAAAACTCAATTGAATCATATGTTGAAATTAAAATTTTATTACATGATGTGGAATTAAAGTAAAACTAAACTGGAAAGATTAATTCTGGGGGGAAAGGGATCTTTTGCTACCAACCAAGGCAGTTTTAGCTGTTGCAAAGAGTGTAAAACTGACCTTAAGCTGAAGAAATCTCAGTAGGAACAGTTTTGACTGGTTATGAGGCCTCTTACACACATTATGATGTGTTTTGAAGGCTTGAAACCAGGTATTACTATAGCAATGGCTCACTTAAGGGTCTAAAGCGGCTAAAAACAGCCCTTTTTTGGTCTAAACCAGGGTTCAATTATGCCATAATTGGCTTTTCTGTTGTCAGAGTGATTTCCACGACTGAAAAAAGTAAACTTTACTTTTGGAGTAAGAAAATTGGTGGCTATAAAAGAATGTCTTCTTTGCCCCACTGCTCTTTTCATGTTAGAATCTTTTCCTTTTATAATTAGCTTAAACACTGTTAAGCCAATCAATAGAATATTTCTCCCACCCTTATTAAAAGAATTTAAGCCTTTTAGCCCTGCGAAAAAATCATTATAATCATTGTTTGTAACTTTCATGAACATTTTTACACTTGAACCACCCCATAAGTGAATCAAAGCATCTTTCATCACTGTTAGCTTTGTTACCTTGTTTCCAAATTCACTCTGGTCACTTTTGGGTGCATTTTCTATTTTATAATATTTTTGAAGACCTTGTTCTTATATGAATTGCCCAAATCTCATTTCTCAATTACTTCCAATTGAAATTTCTCTGGTAACCATAAATATCTCTTGTAGAGTATTTTGGGATAAATTTTTATAATATTATTTTTTTATACTTATAACGCTTAAAAAAAATTGGTTTTTTTTCTCTTAAAAATCTTGAATCTTATTATTTTTAATCATATTGTACCTTATACAAATTTTGAGGACAGGAAAAGTACTTGATTTTCAATCAAAGTTTCATATCCACACCTTACAATAGAAGAGTTATCATAATTTGATAACTATTTTGACTAGGATTAAAAACCAAATAATGGTTTTGAAAATTGACTTGAATTGGTTTGAGGATTGTTTGTCTCAATAAAGAAGAACAAAAAATGCCATAGACTATTACTGTGGAATTCTTTTGCCTTTTTGCATTCAATAACAAAATATTGAAATAGAAAGATTCCTTGGAAGAGAGAGTCAGGATTTTTTTGTTTTGAAACAAAATTTTGTATGAAACTGTTGTAAATGGTGAAAATACAACTTTTCAGCTTCAACTCTTCAATTTTTGGAAATATTAATGGGAATAATGTTGTAATTATGGAACAAAATAATATGGGTTTTTCAAATTTTTAAGTCTTTCATATAAATTTGCTTAATTCATAGTTTATGAAAAATTTCAAATCAAAATCTAGTAAAAACTTATAATTCAGAAATATACATAAATTCATATACAGATGAAGCTTGCAAATTCTGAATACAATTACTAGCTTAAATTAATAATTCAAAAAATTCAACAGCACTACAAAATTAGAAGATTCTCCTCCAGTTCCCTTTTCAGGTGATTCAGAGCTTTAGTACCTTTTCTTCTACAGACCAAGAACTCTAAAAGAACATATCAATATTTCAATTAATAATCTTTCATATATTTCTTATTTTTCAAATGAAGGAAAAAAAATATATCTCAATCCATCTTCTTATAAGCTAAACTTGAAGGTATTCAATCTTTGAAATTATCTGGGAGTTGGATTCTTGGAAGCATAAAATTTTGGATATTTTGGTTTTCATAAAGAAACTTTATGTGACAGCTCTTTGAAATTTATGAATTTAATTGGCTTATTGGAAGATATAAGTTGATCCACAAATTTGATTTTATTCTATGCATCTAAATATAGTCCCTTCAGGTTTTGGAAAATGACAATCATGAATTAATCTTCTATAAAAAACTAGGAGTTTGAAAGGTATTTTCAAAAGTAATTATATTCTTCACAAACCTAAAAGTGCTCTTAGTATTTGATTTTTGTTATTAAGCTCTTTATCAGGTGGTAAAAACTTATAAAATTCATTAAATTTGAATAATTGTAAATTGACCTTATCAGGAGCATTAATTTTTATTGTACCAAACAGACAAGAATATTCATATATAATTGAATATATTTTTCCAAGAGATTTTGGAGCTTGATTAATTTTCTACAAAGATCAAAAATTATGATTTTGCATCATGAATCATCACCATGGTAATTCATTTATTATTACCACAGAAATGGAAATATAACATAGATTGAGATATCAATTCCAAGAATTATTTTGAAACAAACAATCTTATTTAAAAAGATACATGTATGAAAATTTAAGACTCATATCATGAGGTGTAATTTTTATTTAAATATTTCCTTCACTCATTTGAGATTTAAGCCTGTACAAAACTTTGGATATTGATTTCTGATTTTCATACTGTGGGAGCTTATGAGATACCTTAAATCCAATGAAAATTATTTTAATATGCAGAATTGCAGTATTTAAGTGTAAAATTAAATCTTTTAATTGGTATTTTGATGTATAGTTAGTAACTATTTAACATGTTTCTTATTTGAAAGATTCTTTATAGGACTGCTAAATTTTCTCTTTAAAATAAGAAAATGTTGAGAGCCTGAGTTGAATTTGATTGGACCACAGAAGTAGGATATTATAAATTCCTTCTTGAATAATATCCTTTTTATTAATTGTGTAATATTTCATAGTAAATTTATATCAAGTTTCTTTTTGCAAATTTTTGGATACATGGAATGTTATGTAATATGGAAAGAAATACATTTTGGGTTATAAGAGGTCTCAGGTCATTTCTATAATGGGAAAAATGTGTGAAAGATATTGAATACTAAATTTTGAGAAAAGTGTAATTATATTTGGTTCCAAGTTTGAAAAAAAAATATTGGATCTCCAGGATAATAGAGAGAAAAATACTTGGTAAATGTTTTTTTGGAGGAAATTCATTTTGAATCTGATATTCACAAGTTTTCCAAAGAAATTCACAAAGCATAAAGAAGGACATAATATATCTTAACTTGATTTTGATTTCCAGAAATCAAGATTAATTAAGCCTTTAGTGTAAGGTGTGGATATGAAACTTTGGTTAAAAATCAAGTACTTTTCCTGTCCTCAAAATTTGTACAAGGTACAACATGATTGAAAATATTAAGATTTAAGATTTTTAAGAAAAAACACACTGAATTTATTTTTTTAACTTCATAAGTATGAAACAATAATATTATAGAAACTCATTGTTTTAACAACAATAAATGTTTATCCAAAAATACTCTACAAAAGATATTTCAGGCTACAAAAGAAATTTCTTCAAGATGAATTTTGATTAAAATTGATTGAGAAACATGCTTCAGGAAATTAATATAGTAACAAATTTTTTAAAAAGAATTATTAAAGAGAAAACACACCCAAAAGTAACCAGAGTGAATTTGTAAATAAAGTGAAAAAGTTAACAGTGATGAAAGATGCTTTGATTCACTTATGGGGTGATTCAAGGGTAAAAATTATTACAATTATTTTTAACGTGAATAGAAGTTTTGAAACTATTTAAAAGGGGTTATTAGAATCTTCTATTGATTTGTTTAACAGTTTTCAAACTAATTATGAAAAGAAAAGATTCTAACATGAAGCAAAATGTTGGGCAAAGAAGACATTATTTTATAGCCACCAATTTTCTTACTCCAAAAGTAAAATTTGGTCTTTTCAGTGGTGGAAAACACTATGGAAACAGAAAATCCAATCATGGAATCATTGAACCCTGGTTTAGACCAAAAAAGGGCTTGTTTTAGCAATTTTGTGCTATTTTCAGCCATTTTAAACCCTTAAATCAGCCATTGCTATAGTAATACCTGGTTTCAAGCCTTAAAAGCATGTCATGATGTGGGTAAGAGACTTCGAAACCATTTAAAACTGTATTTACTAATATTTTTCAACTTAAGGGTAGTTTTACCCTCTTGGAAACAGTTAAAACTGCCCTGGTTGGTAACAAAACCTTGTCATCAATTGATTCACAGACCCTGGGACTCAATTTCAGGCCAAAAGTGATGAGCTTTTGCATTAATTTTGACAACCCACACCTGTCAGCAATGAATTTGGGGTAGTCTGGCACCTTTGGAGCCAAGACTACCTTTCCCCTCAGAATTAATCTTTCCAATTCATTTTTTTATTAATTCTTCATCATGTATTATACTTGTAATTTACACATGTAATTCAATTAAGCTTTTACAGTAAGCAATAGTAATAATTGATACCTCATATGTAAATAAAAACTCACTTATGTAATACACACACATTTTGACATTCCAATTGAAAATACTTCATTTCCTCATAGCTTCTAAGCTACACACCACACCTCAATTTTAACACAAAAATTAATGGTTAACACCACATGTGGTGTGAATTAAACTAAGGCTTCTAGGATTTTCAAATTTAATGCATAAAATACTAAGAACTTAATTGAAGCTTTTTTAGAGTTGAGTTTCAGAATTCTTACCCAGAAGTGACCCCACCTTATTTTTTATTAGGAATCCAATGGTGAAATAGTTTTCATAAGTTTATTTATTTGATAAAAACCTATAATAAATTTTGTTCAAATTTTTCCAAAAATAATTTAATCTTAATATTTGTGTTGAAAATTTATTTTTACTTCATTTTTCCCAGTAAAAATGTGTTTTCACAATTTCAATTTTAAATTATATCAGAATTTTAATTTTATATATGAATTATATATTTATATTTGAATATTGTTTTATAATATAAATAAATCTATTGATTTATAATTATAACATTATTTGTTATTTGTGGTCTTTTGGGTATATAAAAATATCTCTAAGGCTCACATTTAGGAGAAAACAATAATGAAAGATAGAAATTTTGCTGTTTTTTTTGAGTGGGTTAGAAAAAGTTATTATAATTAATCTTTTAAAGAGATTAATTTTGATTTTCAGATTTTAAAAATCAGAAATATTGAGGTCTGAAGAATGAACCTTCAGAGGAAGAAAATACAATAAAGGAAGGATATGATAGCAGATAATGAAAATGGGTATTTTTATTTTGAGAATTGTATGAAAAAATCATGACTGATGGCTTCATATTCATTTCAAAGTTGTTGATTTTTCTTTCAATGAATTTTTTGGAATAAAGGATTGTTTTAAATTTCCAGAATTTAAATAATTAAATTAAATTTGTGAATTATTTCTGAATCTTGGATATTTGGCTAGAAAGATTTCCAAATATAGATAGAAAGCTGGAAGCTGGGTTGGACCTAAGTTGTACCTTCTACCCCCACTGGAAGGGATAGCTTTTTTTCATGGTGACTACTATTATATATAAGAATAACTAAAACTGGGATAATAATGGATATATGAGGGGATTTCCCTCAGATAAAATATTGAGAAGTTGTGTTTTTCTTTTTGAGCTCCTCTGTTGAAGCTTAAAAGAGTTTTATTTTTTTAAAGGACCTCTTCACAGTTTTCTCCTAAAATGGGAACTATTTTGAGGCCCAATTGGTTTAGAAGACAAATACTAAGAAGTTTAATTTCTCTTTTTGTAAGGTTTGTCTATGAAACTCTTGATAATAGTAGCAATATCAAGAGTACTATGACTGTCCTCAGTAGAAATATATAATATAACAAAATAAAACAACCACAAATTTAAATATAATTATTAAAAATAATTATAAATAAAAAAATAAATTTAATTATTATTATAAAAATATAATAATTATAATAAATTATAATTATTCTATTATTGTTATAGTCACTGACAGTTATAACAATAAGAATTGTAAAGCTCTTAATGAGACAATTACACGTGGAAATATGAATATTAACCACTTATAAATAATATAAATATTATATATAAAAGAACTATAACACACACTGTGCAGAAATAATTCTTATAGAATAAAATTCTATATAAAAAAACTAATACTAGATAAAAAAGATATAGAACTTTAGAGAAAACTTACTTATAATATTTATTTAATACAACAAGTCAAAAAACAACAGTTATTATATTAATTAATAATTATAAGTTAAAAACACGCCAAAAATCAATAATTTTAAAGATAAAACAACTTTTTATAATAAAAATTAAGATTAAAGAGTCTTTAAGAGGAATTTGTGGATTTTTAAAAGATATTTAAGATGATAATTTTATAATATAAAATATATTATTGATGATTACAACAATAATCTGAAGTCTATGATTTCAATTCTTTATGTTACAATTAATAAAGAATAAAATAACTTAATAATTACTTTAATAATAAGATTTTATAAGTAATAAAACTTTACCTGTTTAAATTTCTAATATATTTGGATTGATGAATGATGGACAAAAACAGTGATGAAAAGACTCTTTTTATGTCTTCAGAGCAGCTCTCATGATTCATAATGAATGTAGAGGGCGTGCTCAGGTCAAAACTGAAAAACAATACTTAAAAACAAAATTCTTAACTTAAGGCAACTTGTTTTTAATTCCAATTTCAAGTTACCAGTGTTATTCTTAACTCCATGTAACTTTAATCCTCATTTAAACTAATTATTTTTAAGTTTTCAATATAAATAAACTTATTTATATTAAATTTCATCACATGAACAACTCAAAACAGAGTTTCAAGCATAAATCTCTTAAACTCAATTTTTAATTAATTTTTAAAGAAATCATAATTTTCTTTGAGCTTAATTAAAAAAGTAAATTTCCAGGCTAATTGTACAAGAAATTTATTTATAAAAGATACTTAAAATTTAACTCATATATAGATAATATTAAATTCTAAGTTGTGTGAAATTTTCAAGCAAATCCATTAAGATTTTGATTTGTAATGAATTTTTGAAGTTATTGCTATTTTTCCACGAAAAATAGCAATACACACCAAACCTTAGCTTTTGATAAGGTTTTGATGCTTGTAACTTTAAGGTTTTAAGCTTGATTAAGCTTTGACAGTTCTTAAAACCTTGATTTCAAGCCAGCATATTGGGATTTACCCTTTGGCAGCTTGAAATTCCTGTCCAAATTGGGATAAGACCAGTTTAAACCTTAAGGTTGGATCAAAGTCTAATCTTAAAGTTTAAATAAGGTTGAAAATCCTCCAATACAGGTGAACAACCTTAATTGAATCCTTGCAGATCCAAAAAGTTGGGTACCCCAGCTCTATTTGGTCTTTTTCCTTTGTCCCACCTTTTTGCGTGGATTTTGCCCTTTTATTTATTTAAAGCCATACCATTGCTCTAAACCCTTTTAAATTGAGCTCACGCAGGATTTACATTCTGTATGGCAGATCCTTAGCCAATTCAGTAAATATACACCACACCTCAATTTTAACTAAAATTTTGGTAAGTTTGCATTAACCTTATGCAGCTTTAAATTTAAGCTTATTTAAGCTTAAATTTAACAATTTTAAAAAAATGTTAAAAAAGTTACATTAGTACTGTGAGAATCTTAAATCTTCTAATAACACAAGAAATAAGTGTTTTTGGGTATAACACCTTATGGATGTACCCTAGGTTATTTTTGGTGTAGAATCCAAAAATGACATAATATTTATAACTTTGTTTATCCAAAAAAAAGTTATACTTATTTTTTGTTATTTTTTATTTTAATTTCAACTAAAAAGTCTGTTTAAGACAAAATTGACTGTTTATAAAGTCATTTGTGGCCTTATGGGTATGTTATACATACCTCACAGGCTCACATTCCCTACCACAAAAAAAAATGTATACAATTTTTCTTTTGTAGTATACCCCAAAGTTATTTGAGGGGGGTATAATCCACTGTCCAACCTCTCTACTTATACTTCTAAGTATTTAAAGCACACAATTCAAACTTTTTATTGAGCAATTGGTCTTCTCTCATGTCTGAATCTTCTGAGAAACTTTTGGGAATCTGGTATTTTACTTTCTACAATCCATTCATCTTTATGTTGTGGTTTTTTATACCTGACTAAGTATTCTCTTATATTTTTTCCCCTAAGTCTTCTTTCTTTCAAGACTTTTAGTACCTTTTTCTCCTCACTTTGATCTAGTGGGGGTACTTATAAGGGTGTTTCATTTCTTAAAGGAAATAATTCCTTATCACTTGAAGTGTAATGCTTTACTAGACTGACAGGGAAAGTTGGATGTTTATTTTCCAGTTCTCCTGACAGTTTTACTTGTATTGCATTTGTCCCATGAAGGGCTTTAATAATAAATGGTCCTGCAAAGGAATCTTTCAATTTCTTTAGACCTTTAATATTATTAAAGCTCAAGGTTTAAACTAGTATTAAGTCCCCTACTTTGAATTCTGGGGTTTTATGACTTTTATCCCATTTCTGCCTAGCATATTCAAAGGCATCATTCATGCTTTGATTTGCATGATGTCTCACTTTATCAAGCAATAGCTTAAAGCTTGAAGCAGTTGGATGAATTTCAAACAAATCTTTCTTCAAAGTATCAATTGGAAGTTTGGGGTTTCATCCTTTTTCCAACATTGCAGGGGTCTTGCCTGTTGAAGCATGGATGGAGGTCTTGTAGGCTAATTGCAATGCTGGTATAAGAGTACACCAATCATGGGTAAAGCCATCAGAATCTTTAAGCTCCAGGCCATAAGCACAAAATCTTCTGATCATGTCCTCAAGGGTTTGAATCATTCTTTCTGCTAACCCATCTGTTTGTGGATGGGATGCTGTTGAGAATGATAATTTTGTACCCAAAAGCTTATGTAAATTAGTCCATAAGGCTGATGTAAATTTTGGGTCTCTGTCACTAATGATATTTTTAAAGAGACCAGTATGGGATATTACTCTATTCCAGATCAAAAGAGCTGTATCCATAGCTGTGTCATCTTTGTGACATGGTAAAAAGATTGGTGTTTTGCTCTATCTGTCTACAATAACAAGACATGCATTGTAACTTTTATCACCTCTAGGTGGTAATGCAGTCACCCAATCCATGTGAACTACTTCCCATGGGGTACTTGGTTCTTGAAAATAGATCATCAGACCAAATCTTTTACCAGTAGCTTTATTGGCTTTCTGGCATCTATCACAACTATGACAGTACTCAATGACATCTTTTCTCCAAGATGGCCACCAGGCACATGTCTTAATTCTTTCCATTGTTCTTTCTTCAGACAGATGTCCAGAATAAATTTTATCATGGCATTCTAGTAGTATTGTGTTAATCAACATTCTACTACATAGGACCATGACACATGTGTGTTTAGATCTATGATATAATATACCATCAAACAAATGGAATCTTCCATTGTCATAAGATATTTTCCAAATATCATCCAGAGAATTAGCCAAAGCTACATCTTTGCAACCTTTGTCAAGTAGAGCTGTAAGAATATGACAATTTTTATCTTGCTTATAGCTTTCTATAACTTCTTCAAAGAATTCTGTTCAAACATCTATGATTTTAATTCCTTCAATTGGGATTTGAGGTTCTGCACTTCTAGGAACATAGGCAGGATTTTCAGGTGTATTGGGTAATGCCCATCTACTTAAGCCATCAGCATTCTTGTGAATATTTCCAGCTTTATGTACTATGGTCATATTGCCTCTATACTCCTGTATAGCAATCTGCCATCTTAACATGTGTCTGTTTGAAGTTTTCATGTTAAGAAGTGATTTTACTACATTACAATCAGTAATTACTTCAAACACACTACCATAAAGATAGTAATGAAGTTTCTCCAGAGCCCAGACAAGGCAAAGGCACTCCATTTGGCTAGCTCCATATCTGGCCTCAGTAGGTTTAATTTGTCTTGAAATAAAACAAATTGGACCTTCATAAGGCTTGTCATTGACAATTTGAACTTGATGAAGAGCAGCTCCTAGACCTTCACCACATGCATCAATATACAGCTTGAAAGGAAGTTTCCAGTCTGGCATCAGTAATAATGGTGCATTGGTCAAGGCATACTTGATTTCATCATATGCTTGAATTCTCTCCTGTGTCATTTCAAAAACAGTTTGTTGATCACAAATTCTGTATAATGATCTGGCATGGATTGCAAAATCTTTAAGGTGTTGCCTGTAATAACTGGCAAACCCTAAGAAAGACATCATTTCTTTTTTGTTCTGGGGCATTTGTTTCAGTAAAACTGCAGCCACTTTGTTCTTATCAACACCAAGGCTTAGTCCTGAGACTACATGTCCTAGAGCTTTTAACTCATGAAACCCAAAATTAAATTTTTTAAGAGATATTTTCATGTTCACTTGTAGGATTTTCTTAAGTACTAATGAAAGTCTCTCTAAATGTAATTGCCAGGTTTCTGAACAAATGATAATGTCATCAATATAAATGATTAACCATCCCTCTGATAATTCATGTGGGAAGATAGTATTCATCATTCTTTGGTAATGAGAGGGTGCATTTTTAATACCCAAAGGCATCCTCAAATATTCATAAATCCCACAATGAGCAATTATTCTCAATAATTTTCTAGCTTGAGGTGTCAAAACATTCTGGTGAAAGCCTTTTAGAGCATCCATGGAAGTAATGAATCTTGCTTTGGATAATTGAGTCAAAGTCTCATGAATTCTAGGGATTGGATACCTGTCTGGGATAGTATAGGTATTCAGTGCTCTAAAATCACCAACCATCCTTGACTTATCATTATGCCAAGTAATGATTACTGGGGTTGTGACTTCTACCTCCTCATTGTGTCCAGCTTTTCTAAGAACTCCCAGTTTCATTAGCTCATTAATATGATTTTCTAATGCTTCTCTAGCCCTAGGGCTAGCTGGGTAAGCTGGTCTTCTTAATAGTGGCGGATAAGGCCTTTCCACATTAAGCATAACGTCCACCTCATGGCCTTTTATAGCCCCAAGTGGTTCATTATCTGAAGCAAAAGCTTCCCTGTATTGAAATAAAATTTCAATAAGCTCTTCCTTCATTTCCAGTGTTAATTCAGGACTAATTTGTGTTTCAATCAATTGATTTGACACAAATTTTTCCTTATTAACATTTTTTACTTGTTTAATTACAGTACTTTCTCTTTTTTCTAGAGGAAAAGTAAATTTTTGTCTTTTGTTTTCCCCTATAGTGAAATACCTGTCTTTATGATTATTAATATCAATACCATAAATATTGAGATAATCATTCCCAAGTATAAATTGTTGTGAAGTACAATTATTCATAACAACAATTTCCACTTTCAGTCTCATACTTCCTGCAGGATGAGGAAATATGATTGCTGCTTCAAATATACCCAAGGGGTTCATATTTTGGCTAGCACTGCTGAATGTTATACCTTCAATTGGCATTAATTTGTCTTGCCAATTGGTATAAATTTTGTCAAGATAATCTTTTCCAACACAAGTGCAATAAGCACCTGAGTCAAGATGTATCTTGGCTTCTGTGTTATTTATCACAATATTAGTGATACAAGATGCCCCAGCTGTATAACCTTTACCTCTTGCAGGTTTGGATTTTTGCATTTTGGCATCTTGCACATGTATGAGATCCATACATTCATCACTGTACTGTGGTAAGTGAGTATGTGCCTCAGTGACCTCAAAAGAGACATTAATATTTTCTATACCAAGTTCTTCTGATACTTCTTCTTCTTCTGAAGGCTCAGAATCACTTTCATGTAAAGATACATCAGTTTCTTTTGTGTCTTCCACTTTTTCAACATTTATCTCATTGACTCTTGTCTTTTTTGGACAAGTGTTTTCCAAATGAGATGTGCTTCCACATTTATGACATTTCAAAGGAGGTCTGTCATGTGGTTTATTTGGTTTTGAAATTGGTTTCCCACTAGTTTTGTTGTCTATTGGGGTTTTGGACCAATTTCTTCCAATTTTTGTTCTAGTAGTGATGTCCTTCATAGCATTGATATAATCTTCTGTAGAGCAAGGCTCAATACATCTGCTTCTTATAGCATGCTCAAGGTCACCACCACATTTTCTTAATATCCTTTTATGTACCATTGTTTCAGACATATCAGTATGAAGGGCAGTTAACCTGTCCTTCTGTTTAAGAAACCAAGTCATGGGCCTGTCCCTTTCAATATTAAAAATGGCTTCTTCAAAAGAATTTTCCATTTTAAATATCCAGGAATCATTTTCCCATTTGGAAATAATTTGTTCTTTCCACCAAGGCCAAGAATGTTTACCATGGTCTTGTCTCATTTTATAATACCATTTCTTTGTGGATTTGGTAAATAATCAGTGTAATCTGGCACTTATGTATTTATCTGGTATGTTAAAGTCTTCTTTGAACATATCAATTGTTTTCATAAATTCCATATGATTATATTCTCCTTCACCACTGAAGGTTGGCCATTCCTCTAATCTTGGAATGTCCTTAAAATTGCAAGCAGTTTCCACATCATGACTTGAAACTGTATGATGTAAATCATTATTCAAGTTAAGAACATTTCTGTCAAGAATTGGTGTGGATTGCCTGGGCAATTCATTTTCTAGTGATATATTATTAATACTTGATTGAATGTCTTCTTTCAATTCAAGTCTTGCTTTATCACTTTTTTCCAATTGTTCTTGAAAAAGAGCTGCATTGTGACCAGTTGAATTTTCCAAGTTTTGAACTTGTATTTTCAATTCCCTTAACTGTCCAGTTATGAAAGAAATTGAGTTCTCATCTGGTTTATTGAGTAAAGTAACTTTAGACTCAAGTCTTTCACAAATTTGCGTCAAAGACACAATATTGTCTTCATTAACATTTTCAAGGCCAATAATGGTATTTTGCTGCTCTTTAGCTTTTAATATCTCATTACCCAACTTCTGTTGGACATAATCAAATTCTTTAAATTTTGTCATAATTTCTTTATTACAAGATTCAAAGTGAGTTACAAGCTTTACAAGATCTATTTCTTTGGGAAAGCTTGGTTCAATCTTTTCTCCTCCTTGTTTTTGAATTCCATCAAAGTTCTTGCCATATTGAACACATTGTCCATGGCTGTCTTTTCCTTCTTTGGGATTCTGTAATTCTGAGGGTAAGGCTTGTTCCACTTGGGCTTTGCCTTTCCCTTTGCCTTTTGCTTGCCCTTCTGGTTAGTCTTTGGGGCTTTCTTGGGCTTGTTTGGCACTTGTTGAGGCGGATTTTTGCTGGTGGATGCTTGGGGAGCTTCCACTGGGCTGTTTTCCTTGCCTTGGGCCAACTTCTTCTTCTGATCCTCTGATAACATGCTTTGGTTTTTCAACCAAGCTTTGATCTGTTGGACTTGTCCTTTGACAGACATGGGTGTCCAACCCAACAGAAGATCTTCTCTCTTTTCTGGTCCCATGAACTTCTTCACTTGAAGATAAGAATGTAAGGTTTGACTATGAAACAATAAGTAAAAATTACTAATTTATTACTTATTGTACTCTGAATGTCCTTATAAATTGAATAAATAAGATTAAAAATATAATAATAATAAATAATTATTATTATTATGGCGTAAAATAATTATATTATTAAATAAATATAATAATATAATTTATATTATGAAAATATAATATAATAAATAAATATATTAATATAAAATAATTAATATATTAAAAAGCTCTTTATTATTGTTACCAACAAATAATAAAGGCGTAAAAAATTGTTTTTTATTAATAAAAAACAATTAATAACAATAATATTACTAATATTAAAGTTATGAATTAATATAAATACTATTTATATTAATTAAAGAGTTATTAAGAGAGTAATAATAGAGAAATTATTATAATAAGAGAGAATAACCTACTTTTAACACTTAATATAATAATTTTGAAGTATTTTACGCCAAAAAATATAAATACAACTTTTTCAAATTGTATTTACAATAAAAATAAAGAAAAATTACAAATTATTCTGGATTTTTACGTGGAAATGAGTTTTAGAGAGATTTTTAACAAAAACAATTAAATAAATGATTTAATCACGTCAAAATAGATGATTATAGCAAGGTGGTCTTTGGTCTTTAATAATATAATGCTTTTATATATAAAGAATAAAGAAAATTTACCTTTTGATTTAATTGATTTAATGTTTTTTTTTTGATGCGTCTGAGGGGAAAACAGAGTAAAAAGAGCTCTATTTATAGTAAATACCTCCCTCCTAGAGTCCAACAGGCTTCTAGTAGACGTGTACTGATCATATCCACTGGAATTGATCAATATTTTAAGGTTTGAGGGTGATTACATCATGATCAAACCATATTACATCATTATTACACCATTATTTAGAGTTATCACTATAACTCTAAGTGTGATGACATCAGAGGCTTGGAAGAACCCCAAATTTCGTGGATTTTATTAGTTTTAATCATAAACTAATAGTATTCACCAATTTTATCACTATTAAGACTGTTAAACTTAATTTAAGGTTACAGTATGTGATCATAACAGCTCAATTTAAGCTCAAACTTTGATCCTCAATAACTTTTAAGGTTTTCACGCTACAGCAATTCAGAGAGTGAATTCTGATAGCCTGACATAACCTTATTATGCTGCCAAGAGCTTTTCATTACATCATCAAAACTCTAATTGTGATGATTTTTCTTGTAACTCATCTTTTCTGTCGAAATTCAATATTTTAAACTTCAAACCTTGATTTCAGGGGGTTATACCCTGAATTTAATAATAAAAATTACATCATTCTTCACGAATAAACTAGGAGAATCCAACTGTGTACTTTTTTTTAAGTTTGGACTACTTTCACAACAAAGTGGTCAACAGCTCTGTTGATTTTTATCAATATTTCCTCATAAGTCTTAACCTTGTTTATAATTTGCCAAATAAAGTTCATATCTGTGTTCTTACAGTAATTACGTGGTAACTTTATTTTTGGTTCATCATTCTAGCATGTATAGTTTAGAAGATATTAGCTATGATCACTGAATATATGTGTTGACCAAAAAAGTGCATATATTCAGGATAATTCCTTAAGTATTGATTTTGGGAATTAGCTTATTAATTGTTTTATATGTGGATTTTTGTGGGGAATCCACTGGTACGATTTATTTCACATGTTGTTTCATTAGTTTCTGAGATAAATAAGGTTTTATGATTTTTATAAGGTATTATACCTTATAATTCCTTAAATATTGACTTTACAGATATGCCATAAAAGTGGTATATGTGTATTTTTCCATGGGGAATCCAATGGTATAATTTGTTTTACATGTTGATCCATTGGTTTTTAAGTTAAACCAATTTTAGTACCAATTTATGGTATTTTTTTGTATATTTGAGTAATTATTTTGAATGTATAATTATTCTAATTAATTTTAATATAATTATATTAAAGGTATAATTATTATTAATCTTTTTTGTGACCTTTATTGGGTATGTGGTCATATCTCAAAGGCTCACATTCCCTACCACCAAAAAAGATTGTACCACAATCTGATATATGTGATTAGGGTATCATCCACTGTCCTACCTCTTCAATAGACTTTTGTTAGTCTTGAAGCTCAATAATGCTTAACTTTTTATTTTTCAGGTTTTCTTTCATGTCTGAACCTTCTTAGTAATTTATCAGCATTTGTTATATCTTTCTTAAGTAGCCATTCATCTTCTTGAGTTGAATTTCTATACCTTACAAGGTATTCCCTTTCTTTTTTGTTTCTTGTCCTTCTTTCTTTAAGGACTTTTACTATTCTCTTTTCCTCTCCTTCCTCCAAGGGGGGAATTTCAAGTGGGGGTTTATTTCTTAGTGGAAATAATTCCTTGTCACTTGAACTGTAAGGTTTTATCAGACTTACAGGGAAAGTTGGGTGTTTGTTCATTAGTTCACCTGTGAGTTCTAATTGCACAGCATTGGGTCCATGAAGTGCTTTTATCATAAATGGTCCTGCAAAGGAATCTTTCAATTTCTTTGGGCCTTTTATGTTATTGAAATTAAGGGTTGATACTAAAACCAAGTCCCCTATTTTGAAGTCAGGTGGCTTATGACTTTTATCCCATCTTTCTTTTGCATATTTAAAAGAATCTTGCATGCATCTGTTTGCATGGTGTCTTGCTTTGTCAAGCATTATCTTGAAACTGCTTGCTGTTGGATGTATATCCACCAAGTCCTTTTTGAGGGTATCATAAGGAAGTCTTGGATTCCAACCTTTCTCTAGCATTGCTGGTGTTTTGCCAGTAGAAGAATGGATTGATGTCTTATATGCCAGTTCAAGTGCTGGTATTAGTGTACACCAATCATGGGTAAAACCATCAGAATCTTTGAATTCTAGCCCATAAGCACAGAATCTTCTGATCATATCCTCTAGGGTCTGTATCATTCTTTCTGCTAGACCATCAGTTTGAGGATGATAAGCTGTTTAGAATGATAATTTTGTCCCAAACAAGTTATGGAGATTTGTCCATAATGCTGAAGTGAACTTTGGGTCTCTATCACTTATAATATTTTGGAATAAGCCTGTGTGGCTAATGACTTTATTCCATATCATTATGGCTGTATCCATAGCTGTGTCATCTTTATGACATGGTAAGAACATGGGAGTTTTACTGTACCTGTCAACTAATACTAGGCATGCATTATAACTCCTGTCTCCTCCTGGAGGTAAAGCTGTTACCCAATCCATATGAACTATTTCCCATGGGGATTTTGGTTCTTGGATTTGGATCATCATTCCAAATTTCTTTCCTGTGGCTCTGTTGGCTTTTTGGCATCTGTCACAGGTTTGGCAGTACTCTGCAACATCTTTCTTCCAATTTGGCCACCAAGAGCAGGTTTTCACCCTCTCTAGTGTCCTATCTTCTGAGAGATGTCCAGATGCAACACTATCATGACATTCATGTAAAATAGTGTTTATTAGTGTTCTGTCTGTTAAGGCCATAACACATGTGTGTTTTGTTCTATGGTAAAGGATTCCATCAAGGAGGTGGAATCTTCCTTCATCATATGCTTTTTTCCATATTTCATCTAGTTTTGATGAAAGTGATGGGTCTTTGCAGTCTTTCATTAGAAGTTGGCTTAAGATATGGAAATTTTTGTCTGTCTTATAGCTTTCTTTAACTTGGTTAAAGAATTCTGTGCCAATGTCTGTAACACATATTCCTTCTATATGGTGCTCTTCTTGTGGTACCCATGCTGGATTGTCAGGGGTATTTGCTAGAGCCCATCTGCTAAGACCATCTGCATTTTTATGAATATTTCCAGATTTATGAACAATAGTCATATTTCCCCTATATTCTTGGATAGCAATTTGCCATCTCAGCATATGTCTATTTGGAGTCTTCATATTTAATAGTGATTTCACAGCATTACAGTCTGTGATTACATCAAATACTGTGCCATCCAAATAATAATGCAGCTTTTCTAAAGCCCACACTAGGCATAAGCATTCCATTTGGCTTGCTCCATACCTTGCTTCTGTTGGCTTTATCTGCCTTGAAATGAAACAAATTGGTCCTTCCACTGGTTTATCATTGATAATTTGTGTTTGGTGAAGTGCAGCACCTAGTCCTTCTCCACAAGCATCAATGTACAGTTTGAAAGGTAGTTTCCAATCTGGCATTAGAAGAAATGGGGCATTTGTTAAAGAATTTTTCAATTCTTCATATGCCTTGACTCTTTCTTCTGTCATCTCATAGACTGTTTGTTGGTCACATAGCTTATACAAGGATTTAGCAATCTTTGCAAAGTCCTTTATATGCTGTCTATAGTAACCAGCAAATCCTAGAAATGATTGCATTTCTTTTTTAGTTTGAGGCATTTGTTTAAGTAGTACTGCTGCTACTTTATTTTTGTCTATGCCTAGACTAAGTCCAGATACTACATGTCCTAGGGCTTTCAATTCACTATATGCAAAATGACACTTTTTCAATGAAATTTTCATATTTACTTGGACTATTTTCTGTAGTACCCTTTCTAGTCTTGTCAGGTGATTTTCCCAAGTTTCTGAGCAAACTATGATATCATCAATGTAGATTATTAACCATCCTTCTGATAATTCTTCAGGAAATATGGTATTCATCATTCTTTGATAATGGGAAGGTGCATTTTTTATCCCAAATGGCATTCTTAAGTATTCAAAAATTCCACAATGGACTATTATTCTTAGTAGTTTCTTGGCATTGTCTGTTAAGACATTTTGATGAAAACCCTTAAGAGCATCCATAGCTGTGATGAACTTAGCTTGTGACAATTGGGTCAATGTCTCATGGATTCTGGGTATTGGATATCTGTCTGGAATGGTATAGGGATTCAGGGCTCTGAAGTCTCCTACCATCCTTGATTTTCCATTATGCCAAGTTATAATGACAGGTGTAGTAACTTCTACTTGCTCATTATGTCCAACCTTTCTTAATACTCCAAGGTCCATTAATTCTTTAATGTGCACCTCTAGGGCTTCTCTAGCTCTTGGACTGGCTGGATAAGCAGGTCTTCTTAATAAAGGTGGGTAAGGTTTTTCTACATTAAGAATTATATCCACTTCATGTCCAATTATGGCACCTAGTGGCTCTTTGTCAGTTGCAAAGGCATTTTTATACTTAAATAAGAGGTCAATCAATTTTTCTTTCATTTTTTCTGTTAATTCTTGATTGAATTCTGCCTCTTTGAGTTGTTCAGATATAAAAAGTTCTTTTTCTGGAATTTTTTCCTCATTCTTAATAACTGTGATTTGTTTTTTGTTATTTAAGAATCCAAACTTTTGTCTTTTATTATCCCCTATGGTAAAATATCTATCCTTTTGGTTGGAGATATCTATACCATAGATTGATAAGTAGTCATTTCCAAGTATGAAATGATTACTAGTACAGTTGTCCATTACTACAAACTCTACTTTGATTCTGACACATTGTGAGGGATGAGGAAAAATTAGTGTTAAATCAATTATTCCAAGGGGCTTCATGCTCTCACTTGCACTACTAAATTTGACACCTTGTATTGGCATAAGTTTTTCTTGCCATTCTGGGACAATGGTTTTTAAATAATTTCTGCCAACACAGGTGCAATATGCTCCTGTATCTAAGTTAACCTTTCCTTCTTGGTTATCAACCATAACAATACTAATACTTGATTTTCCAGCTGTATATCCCATTCCTCTTGCAGGTTTGGTTCTATACATTTTGGCATCTTGTATGTTTGTCAGATTTGTGTCAGATGTTCCAACTTGTGGCAAGTTTGAGTTAACATCCAGTACTTCATAAATTATATCAATATTATTAATTTGTGCATTAATTATATTGATTTCATCACTTTCAGAGCTTTCTGATTCTTCTGTCTCTTTTTCAGAGTCAGATTCTTCTTCTTTGTCATTATGGTTTTCTGTTTCCACAATTTCATTAATCTTTGCTTTTTTAAGGCAATTATTGGCTAAGTGTCCAATACCTCCACATTTATGGCATTTTCTTTGCTCATTATTGTTGGATGTATTGGGTTTGAAGGATTCTTTTGATTTATCTTTCTTGATAAATGGTTTATTTGGGCTTTTAATGTCCAATTTTTTCCAAGTCCTGCCAATTTTTGTCCTTGTCACTATATCTTCTAGTGCATTTATATACTCTTCTGTGGAGCATGGTTCTATACACCTGCTTCTTAGGGCATGTTCTAGTTCCCCTCCACATTTTTTAAGTATTTTCATATGCACCATCTTCTGTGACATTTCTGGGTACAGTGCATTAAGCCTTTCAACTTGTTTTAGGAACCAAGTTAAAGGTTTATCTTTCTCTGGGTCAAAGAAAGAGTTTTCAAATGCATTTTCTATCTTATACCTCCAGGCATCATTTGCCCACTTGGTGATTATTTCTTGTTTCCACCAAGACCAGGTATTTTTACCATTTGTTTGTCTTATGCCATAATACCATCTTTTTGCAGATTTCTCAAACAAAGAATGTAATCTTGCAGTGATTAATTCATCTGGTATGGCATAATCTTCTTGTAACATGTCAATTGTTTTAATGAATGACATGTGGTCATATTCACCTTCTCCTGTGAATGTTGGCCATTCTTTCAGTTGAGGTGCTTCTTTCATTAAGACTTGGTTATTATCTTGGTGACTCAAGTCTGTTATGAAAGGATTTGACAATTCCTCTTTTGTTTTAATAGGGCTTCTTATATGAGAAAATGGTGTTGATAACTTTGGCATATTTAAATTAGCCTCATTAATTTTATCCATTTTTTCTGTAATAAGCCTTATTTCACTTTGAATATCATCTTTCAGATGCATTCTTGCTTCATCACTTTTTTCTACATGGTCCAAAAGTAATTTTTGGTGTGATGAAGTCTTTTCTTCAAATTTTTCTACAGAAATACTTAATTTATTTAATTTTTCTGTAAGATTGTCAATACTCACATCATAATTGATTGTCAAAGTCTTATCTTTGATATCTTTTATGTATTTATACAATTCTTGTTGTCCTTGTATTAATTTTTGAGTATTGTCAATTAAATTTTTTGGTTTATTATTTTCAACAATAAACTTAATGTTGTCAATTTCTTTCTTGTTTTGTACAACAATTTTTGTTAAAGAAGATAAATTGTTATTTATTTCTTGTAGTGATAATAAACTGTCTTTAATTTCTTTTAGAGGTAATATACTATTTTTAATTTCTGTTAAAGTATTTACAACATCTTTGGACAAGGTTATTTCTTTGGGAAATGAGGTTGTCTCATTCTTTGCTCTTCCTTTTCCTTGAATTCCATCAAGGTTCTGGCCATGTTGAAAACATTGTCCATGGCATCCTTTTGGATTCTTGGGATTCTGTAGCTTGGGGAATATGGTTTCCTCCAATGCTTTTTCTTGTTCTTCTTCCCTTCTTGGGGAAGTGGGTTGGCTTGAGGCTTGCTGGTAGAAGCTACTGGGGCTTCTTCCTTGGTTGCCTCCCTCTTTTTGGCATGATAATCCTTGATTTTTTTGATTTGAGGTTTGGATGACAGTGGATTCCATCCATTGGAGTATCTCACTATCTCCTCCTCTTTGAGGAACTTTTTCAGGATGTGCCAGGAGTTCATCACTCCTTGGTGTATTTGAGGCAGCATTTCCCAGTCTTTGTCCTTGTATACTGTGTAATACTGCTTGTACTGGCTCATGTAGATGTCTATTTGAGCCCTCTGAATGTGATTTGTACCTGTTTGAGTTACTCATACTTAGTTCCAATTCAGGCTCAGATATCATGGGCATTTCTGGGACTTGCCTTTGGGATAAGGCACTTCCTTGTGTGGATTCTGTTCCACTGGGGATATTGCCCTTTCTTTTCCCTTTTGAGGGATCAATTCTACTTCTGAGTCCAGCTCCATCTGATTGGATGGAGTATTGGGAACCTCTTCTGGTAGTCATAATTAAAGAATAAGAAAAAATAAAAGTTTTTTAGAATAAAATTCTTTTATGGCAATTTAAAAGAGGTGCTCACCTTCAGAGTCTTGAATGGTGGGCCCTGGAAAGTCTAATTTCTTAGCTTTCTTTCTTTTGGTGATAACTGGTGTTGGAGAACTTTGACAAGTTTCTTCCACCAATCTCTCAACAGTAGCTTGGTTGTCTTCTGTTGGGTTATCTTCAAACACTAAAAAAGACAAATAAATATAAGTCTTTTTATAAGAAGTGTTATTTTTGGCAAGATATGGCAATTTTCCACGTAGAAATTGTTTTTATATCTTAAAAAAATGAAATAAATAAAGAAATAAAAAATGAATAAAAATAACTTTTTTTATTGGTTTTTAATATTTTTTAATATTTTTTATGTATATTTTTATTTTTAAAGAATAAAATAAAAAATGAATATGATTCTTATAAAATTAAATTATAATAAAAATTATTTTTAATTTATAAATTATCTTTTTTAATCACTAGAGTCACTCAAAGAAAGTTCTTGCAAGTCTAAGGATGTGAAAAACCACGTGTAAGACAGTACAATTGCTTTCCAAATGCCTCAATAGCTTTTAAAATCAATAAAATATAAAATTATTATATAATTTTATGATTATAAATATAATTTATTATTGGATAAACCCAATTAGAATCTTTTTAAAGGTCTTTTAAGTAAATATCACGGCCAGGCCCCCAAATGTAAGGTTTGACTATGAAACAATAAGTAACAATTACTAATTTATTACTTATTGTACTCTGAATGTCCTTATAAATTGAATAAATAAGATTAAAAATATAATAATAATAAATAATTATTATTATTATGGCGTAAAATAATTATATTATTAAATAAATATAATAATATAATTTATATTATGAAAATATAATATAATAAATAAATATATTAATATAAAATAATTAATATATTAAAAAGCTCTTTATTATTGTTACCAACAAATAATAAAGGCGTAAAAATTGTTTTTTATTAATAAAAAACAATTAATAACAATAATATTACTAATATTAAAGTTATGAATTAATATAAATACTATTTATATTAATTAAAGAGTTATTAAGAGAGTAATAATAGAGAAATTATTATAATAAGAGAGAATAACCTACTTTTAACACTTAATATAATAATTTTGAAGTATTTTACGCCAAAAAATATAAATACAACTTTTTCAAATTGTATTTACAATAAAAATAAAGAAAAATTACAAATTATTCTGGATTTTTACGTGGAAATGAGTTTTAGAGAGATTTTTAACAAAAACAATTAAATAAATGATTTAATCACGTCAAAATAGATGATTATAGCAAGGTGGTCTTTGGTCTTTAATAATATAATGCTTTTATATATAAAGAATAAAGAAAATTTACCTTTTGATTTAATTGATTTAATGTTTTTTTTTTGATGCGTCTGAGGGGAAAACAGAGTAAAAAGAGCTCTATTTATAGTAAATACCTCCCTCCTAGAGTCCAACAGGCTTCTAGTAGACGTGTACTGATCATATCCACTGGAATTGATCAATATTTTAAGGTTTGAGGGTGATTACATCATGATCAAACCATATTACATCATTATTACACCATTATTTAGAGTTATCACTATAACTCTAAGTGTGATGACATCAGAGGCTTGGCAGAACCCCAAATTTCGTGGATTTTATTAGTTTTAATCATAAACTAATAGTATTCACCAATTTTATCACTATTAAGACTGTTAAACTTAATTTAAGGTTACAGTATGTGATCATAACAGCTCAATTTAAGCTCAAACTTTGATCCTCAATAACTTTTAAGGTTTTCACGCTACAGCAATTCAGAGAGTGAATTCTGATAGCCTGACATAACCATATTATGCTGCCAAGAGCTTTTCATTACATCATCAAAACTCTAATTTTGATGATTTTTCTTGTAACTCATCTTTTCTGTCGAAATTCAATATTTTAAACTTCAAACCTTGATTTCAGGGGGTTATACCCTGAATTTAATAATAAAAATTACATCATTCTTCACGAATGAACTAGGAGAATCCAACTGTGTACCTTTTTTTAAGTTTGGACTACTTTCACAACAAAGTGGTCAACAGCTCTGTTGATTTTTATCAATATTTCCTCATAAGTCTTAACCTTGTTTATAATTTGCCAAATAAAGTTCATATCTGTGTTCTTACAGTAATTACGTGGTAACTTTATTTTTGGTTCATCATTCTAGCATGTATAGTTTAGAAGATATTAGCTATGATCACTGAATATATGCGTTGACCAAAAAAGTGCATATATTCAGGATAATTCCTTAAGTATTGATTTAGGGAATTAGCTTATTAATTGTTTTATATGTGGATTTTTGTGGGAAATCCACTGGTACAATTTATTTCACATGTTGTTTCATTAGTTTCTGAGATAAATAAGGTTTTATGATTTTTATAAGGTATTATACCTTATAATTCCTTAAATATTGACTTTACAGATATGCCATAAAAGTGGTATATGTGTATTTTTCCATGGGGAATCCAATGGTATAATTTTTTTTACATGTTGATTCATTGGTTTTTAAGTTAAACCAATTTTAGTACCAATTTATGGTATTTTTTTGTATATTTGAGTAATTATTTTGAATGTATAATTATTCTAATTAATTTTAATATAATTATATTAAAGGTATAATTATTATTAATCTTTTTTGTGACCTTTATTGGGTATGTGGTCATATCTCAAAGGCTCACAATAAGAGTTCATGGTGCCTATCCAAAGACTTGGGAGAAGTTCCCACTCTTGTTGTTTTGACACCAAGAACCAGTTCTTCCATTGAGATTGATAAATTTCCACAGCTGCCTGTTTGAAATGGTTCAGGTCTAACAGCAATAGCAGTTATGTCAGCTTCTGGACTCTCAATAAGAGGTTCAAAGGTGCTGGCTAACCTTTGGGAACTGGTGGAAGTTCTGGCATCCTCCATTTGTGCCTCTCCTCTGGGAAGACATTCTTGCCTTTTGGATTTGTGGCTGGAATGTCCTGGTCCAGATCCATTTAATTGGATGGAGTAGTTACTTCCACTTCTAGTAGGAGTCATCTCATGTCAATTTCAATAAAAAATAGAGTAAAATTGAATTGAATTCACCTGCAGGACCTTTAAAGGGCTCTTTGGTTATCAAACCCCTTGGTGGTGGGCTGGTTTTCATTTCAATACTGGACTCTGAGGTTTCAGAGTCTGAAGAGTTTTCTCTGATAGAAGACACTAGAGAAAATTAAAAATATAAGTTATTTTATCAAATAATAAAAATAACTTATAAACTCAACTTATTAAATAAAGTTGTTTTAATGCAATTTTATGGCAAATTACGTCAAAAATAAAGAAAAAATGTTTTTAGTAAAGATTTTTAATTTGTCAATTTTTTTTATTTGATTTATTATTTTCTTTAAAGAAATAATAATTATGCAATTAACAAGTTAATTAATCAAAATTGTATTATTATTCACTTTATACTAGAATAACTCAAAGAATAAATTTCAAGTCTGTGATGTGAAAAAGCCACTAGTTAGACAAAAGAAATTTATTCCAAGTAACTCAATAGTATATTGTTTCAAACAATATTCTTAAGAAAAAATAACTTTATTAATATTACAAAGATTATTTATAAGGGATAAGTCCCAAAAAAGCCAATATGAAGATAAATATGGCAATTTTACATCAAAAAACAGTAAAATAAGGTCTAGAATATGATTTATGTCCCAAAAATTGTTGAAAATCACGGCCATGCCCCCAAATGTAAGGTTTGTCTATGAAACTCTTGATAATAGTAGCAATATCAAGAGTACTATGATTGTCCTCAGTAGAAATATATAATATAACAAAATATTACAACCACAAATTTAAATATAATTATTAAAAATAGCTATAAATAAAAAGATAAATTTAATTATTATTATAAAAATATAATAATTATAATAAATTATAATTATTCTATTATTGTTATAGTCACTGACAGTTATAACAATAAGAATTGTAAAGCTCTTAATGAGACAATTACATGTGGAAATATGAATATTAACCACTTATAAATAATATAAATATTATTTATAAAATAATTATAACACACACTGTGCAGAAATAATCCTTATAGAATAAAATTCTATATAAAAAAACTAATACTAGATAAAAAAGATATAGAACTTTAGAGAAAACTTACTTATAATATTTATCTAATACAACAAGTCAAAC
This sequence comes from Austropuccinia psidii, assembly GCA_023105745.1. Lineage (NCBI taxonomy): Eukaryota > Fungi > Basidiomycota > Pucciniomycetes > Pucciniales > Sphaerophragmiaceae > Austropuccinia > Austropuccinia psidii. The sequence goes on from JALGQZ010000012.1 coordinate 36,615,263, forward strand.
AACAACAGTTATTATATTAATCAATAATTATAAGTTAAAAACACGCCAAAAATCAATAATTTTAAAGATAAAACAACTTTTTATAATAAAAATTAAGATTAAAGAGTTTTTAAGAGGAATTTGTGGATTTTTAAAAGAGATTTAAGATGATAATTTTATAATATAAATTATATTGTTGATGATTACAACAACAATCTGAATTCTATGATTTCAATTCTTTAATTTACAATTAATAAGGAATAAAATAACTTAAGAATTACTTTAATAATAAGATTTTATAAGTAATAAAACTTTACCTGTTTAAATTTCTAATATATTTGGATTGATGAATGATGGACAAAAAAAGTGATGAAAAGACTCTTTTTATGTCTTCAGAGCAGCTCTCATGATTAATAATGAATGTAGAGGGCGTGCTCAGGTCAAAACTGAAAAACCATACTTAAAAACAAAGTTCTTAACTTAAGGCAACTTGTTTTTAATCCCAATTTAAAGTTACCAGTGTTATTCTTAACTCCATGTAACTTTAATCCTCATTTAAACTAATTATTTTTAAGTTTTCAATATAAATAAACTTATTTATATTAAAGCTCATCACATGAACTCAAAAATAGAGTTTCAAGCAGAAATCTCTTAAACTCAATTTTTAATTAATTTTTAAAGAAATCATAATTTTCTTTGAGCTTAATTAAAAAAGTAAATTTCCAGGCTAATTATCCAGGAAATTTATTTATAAAAGATACTTAAACTTTAATTCATATATAGATAATATTAAATTCTAAGTTGTGTGAAATTTTCAAGCAAATCCATTGAGATTTTGATTTGTAATGAATTTTTGAAGTTATTGCTATTTTTCCACGAAAAATAGCAATACACACCAAACCTTAGCTTTTGATAAGGTTTTGATGCTTGTAACTTTAAGGTTTTAAGCTTGATTAAGCTTTGACAGTTCTTAAAACCTTGATTTCAAGCCAGCATATTGGGATTTACCCTTTGGCAGCTTGAAATTCCTGTCCAAATTGGGATAAGACCAGTTTAAACCTTAAGGTTGGATCAAAGTCTAATCTTAAAGTTTAAATAAGGTTGAAAATCCTCCAATACAGGTGAACAACCTTAATTGAATCCTTGCAGATCCAAAAAGTTGGGTACCCCAGCTCTATTTGGTCTTTTTCCTTTGTCCCACCTTTTTGCGTGGATTTTGCCCTTTTATTTATTTAAAGCCATACCATTGCTCTAAACCCTTTTAAATTGAGCTCACGCAGGATTTACATTCTGTATGGCAGATCCTTAGCCAATTCAGTAAATATACACCACACCTCAATTTTAACTAAAATTTTGGTAAGTTTGCATTAACCTTATGCAACTTTAAATTTAAGCTTATTTAAGCTTAAATTTAACAATTTTAAAAAAATTTTAAAAAAGTTACATTAGTACTGTGAGATTCTTAAATCTTCTAATAACACAAGAAATAAGTGTTTTTGGGTATAACACCTTATGGATGTACCCTAGGTCATTTTTGGTGTAGAATCCAAAAATGACATAATATTTATAACTTTGTTTATCCAAAAAAAGTTATACTTATTTTTTGTTATTTTTTATTTTAATTTCAACCAAAAATTCTGTTTAAGACAAAATTGACTGTTTATAAGGTCATTTGTGGCCTTATGGGTATGTTATACATACCTCCAGGCTCACACTTTTTGAACCACACAAGTGAGCTGAAAGTGGGCTACCAGTGGGCTGGGGAAAAATATTTGGAAGGGGGAGTGAGCTCCTCTATTTATAGCTTTTGGGCCCTCCATAGGATTGTCAAAAAAAAGGAGGCTTAGAATTTTTTTCAAGTCTCCGATTTGGGCTTTTATCATGTGGCCTGTATTATGAAATAAGGTTTTGTGGTGTTGTATCATGTGACCTGTATTTTAATTGAGTTGTTGATTTTGTGGAAAACTTTAATTTTTTTCCATGGTGATTTATTAAACTTAATGCAATGTGATCTTGATTCAATTGAGTTGCTGGATCCCTTATCTCCTGATGATTACTAAGCAATTCAGTCAATGACTAATCAATTAAATTGATTACAAAGAAAGACTAAATTTATTACTAATATTGACTTTATCTCATTTCTGATTATGTAATCCTCATTTTGAATATTTCTATAATTTTCTTCTTCCATTTTGATTTATTCAATGTCCCTACTATGAATATTCACTTGGTGTCTTTATACCATATAATGATAACACTTCTCTTCCTGATTCATGGCATCTTACTCATTAAGCTCAAATGTTCCCATAACTAAACAAAGCTTTCCACAAAGAATACTAAATTCATATTCAATAGAAATTTCTGAGACATACCCTCTACCCTTTTTGCAATGTAATTGAAATTCATCCCATTTTTAACTTGAATCAATAATGATAAAGTCTTGATACCATCTTTCCCTTTTCTTTCAAATATTAAACCCCAGTTAAACTAATTAATAACCAAGCTTCCTTCAATTTATTTAAATTAACCTTTCCTTATAATATGACCCCTATGAATTTATTGATCTGCCATAAAATATTATTTCATGCATCATCATGATAACTGACGCCCTTTGTTCTGTAGTAACATTTTACTACCCACTTAAATTTTTTTTTTCAAAAAAAATGAAGTTTAAAGTTAGATACAAATGAAGGGAAAATAGTGATCATTTTGGGTAAACCAACCCTAACAAGTTGTAGTATTGGATGGTTACAGTGGGATTTCACATTATAAGTAGCAGTTTATTTATTCACTGATAATTTATTTTAGCTTAAAATTGCTATTAACTTGAGGATTTATACACTTAGAGTAGATAAGAACAGTTTCTTAACTTAAATAAATAGTTTTTCAAATCCAAAAAAAGAATTTATGCTTCATTAAAGCAAAATGGTCTAGGAATACCACAGGGGGAGTTGTTGCATGTGATACATAGTTATATTGAGAATGTGGGAGAATTCGCATGTGAAATGCAAGGTTCCTGGACATGCATGTGGAGCGCAGGGATACGGTAAATGCATATGAACCCAGACCCCTGTGGGACTTCTATGCCCCATTGTGTGACAATGAGGCATACAAACATTATGGGAGGTAATTCCCCATTTTTGGGATGACCAGCTGGTCCCATTATTTCAAAAAAGTGAGAAGTGTGCCTATAACCTCAGTATATGAACAATCATTTTCATGTTCAGTGAGTTGAATGCCACTGTAAATGAGCCCTTCCACCCCTTTTCAATTTAGCCACTGTATATATCCCCAATTCCAAACCTTCCAAACCTGGTGTATACTGTACTCTTCAATACCACAACATTATTTCCCAATCACCAACTAATTTCAACATGCATCCCAGTCCCTTCATTATTCTAATTTTGATGAGATTGTATTACCATCCCTGATGTGAAAGGCAGCTCCCTTGTGGATTTCATAATAGCCGTGGCTTTTATGCCACATTATTTTTGCCAACATACTTGAGAATTGAGAAGAAATCTCTCATATTTTCATAAAAATTTTGTCCTGTGCTGTATCTATATAATTAAAGAATTTACCATTTGCCCACACTACCTGAATGAGCCTGTGACATTCAGATAGATAAATCCAAAAGGGCTCCTTTGTGAAAATCAATTTTCCACCAGTAAAATGGTTTGATGCATCCATTTGAATTCAGCTGGTCCACTTATAAGCTTTAAACCACCATCCCAAAGTATAAAATGATTCATCCTTATCAAAATGAGGTGAATGTTTTAATTTTTTAATGGTGAAAGTGAGATCAGAAGAAAAATCAAACTCCCGCAAATTTGGGGAAACCTTGGCTTGATAGCTGATTTGATCAAAGGATGGGACCCCTAATCATTCGTAGTATGTTTTAATCTTTTGAAATAATGTATCTTCAACATATTTTAAGTATTGACCTAAAATGAAACCCACCAAGCCCAGATTTTCACCTTGGTTATGCCATTATTCTTTTGTGGCTTCAATTTTGCCAAGACCTCTGTAAAAACCGAATTGTTTGTTCTTTGTGCTTCCCAATAGCAAAAAATAACTCCCTCAAGTAATTTCCCATTCATTGATATTGGGTCTGTGAAGTTTCTTTTGTAAAATGATGATTTTGATAATTCCTCCCATTGGTTGACCTCAACCTCACTCATTGACGTGAATATTCTGAATTAAAAAAGGGCAATGAGTAATCTGGTTGAAGAGAAGATAGCAATGTGGCCAAAGTGAATGCATTTGATTTGAGTAAAATCAACAATTATTTGAAATGGACTGATGGTTATATTTGCGGATACTGGCATTGTTATTTGTGCAGTAGGTTGATTGGAAGAAAGAAACTTATTTCTTAGGGTGCTTTTTTCCTCATTTATATTTTGGGATTTTCCAGTATTCATAATTAGTTGAGGGATCACTTTGTGCTCAATGAGCAAAAAAGATATCAGATTTTCCTGTTGACCATTTACATAGAGCCCTTTTGGATCCCAAATGGAACCAAATAACCAATAGTGCCTGATGCCCATTTTGACAAAACCAGGTTCAATGAGCTTTATCTAGTCACACATCCATGAGTGCCCTGTTGTAGCCCACATGGAATTGGTTCAATCTGAACTGGCTAAAGCCAATGTTCCTCCATATGGCCCAATGAGGGTCCCATATTAATTTCGTCCCATGGATATATATATATACCTTGAAAATAACTAAGCAACTCACACTTTCCATCTTACTCCAACATTTAGCTACAAGTTCCCTCTTAAGCTCTTTCCCTTCCTCCCACTGAAATTTTGCTGCAAGTTCCCTCTTACCCTCCTTTCCTTCCTCCTGCTAATGTTTCCTGCAAGTTCCCTCTTATGCTCCTTTCATTTTTTGTGAATGGCATTCTTGTGCAGGAAAATGAAATAAGCAGAAGGAATGATGACTGTTGCGTGGATTATGATTTTCACCTAGATTTGTTCTCAGTTGGTGATGGTTTTGTTTTCCCACTAAAGACAAATTATTAAATTTTTCTTTCACAAATTGGGGATCTCAAGTACCTGAACCAAATCCACTGTAATGGATACTGCCTTATGCAATTTGATATATTCATGTGCCCATTCAATGAAATTCAAATCCAACAGTATCAAATATTTTAAGCATGTGCAAGTGGAAGATGGGTCCCATGAACATTCCTTAGTGCACCCTGCTGCAGATGACTGATACCACCTGTCCCACACATTTCCGAGCACTATTTTTGAAAGAAGTGGTGCAATTTTTCTCATTATGGGCTGGAGGTGGGAAGTGAAATTCTCCAAATGAAGATCTTAACTTCCCACAATGACTCTGTGTGTTATATAACCCAACTTCCCAACTGACTCTGTGAAATATCAGGGGACTTTGTATGGTTTATGGAGGAATGCCACCATAAAAAATCTATTTTATTGAAATTCATACAAAGGGATCAGGAGTGGGTTAGGTAGTGACAATTATTGCATTCATGAATGACTTTATAAAATTAAATTACAATATATTTGATACAAAGCTAATCTAAAATTTGTTAATCTTAGTCATAAGCTTAGCTGACCTGGGTACAGAGAATGTGACCTCTTCATTCAGACCAAAACCTGGCTTCTCTACCCACACATTTCCAAAGTCTAATACCAAACATTGTGAAAATTCAAATTCAAGAGGTACAGTGGGGTTAAAAGACTCCAATGAGAGGAAACTATTTTTCAGTAAATTACATATATATTTATTAGCATGTAGCCATACTGGCCCTACTAGCTTTTTACCCTTGAAAAGTGTTTTGGAAATCTTAATGAATGATAAAGTCCCTTTCACTGAGCTTGTTCTCCAGTCATCTGAGCATACCATAAAACCACAAATCTCTACTTCACAGAATTCAGATAATATACCATATAAAATTCAATTTATTCCAATATTCTTGTGAAACTCAAAAATATTTTTGATTGCCTCATTTCTTTGATCTTGTAAGTTTGCCTTTCATGCCATAAACTTCAACCTTTGTATGTGCATTTACCATGTTGTATGCAATCATTAGGTGGATACCTGTATCCATTAGTTCCTCCAAGCTCTTGTGGGGTTCATCAATAATGCATTGTCATCCCCACCACCTTCAATTATATATGGTGTTGCATATTTCTTTGATTTACTCAAGCAGTAGGAAAGGTATTCAACTGCTTCCCATTCAAGTCCTAAAGGATTGGTGGGATTTGTTGATGGTTTCACATATGGTTTGGTTGCAATCACATCATATGAGACTAAACTAATGGATTTAAAAATAAAATTTTCCCATAAATTTTTAATTGTAATTGAGGATATCTTTGAAGATTATCAGGAGGTTTTTCCAATTCCTTCATAAATTTGAGATTCCAAATTTTGTTACTGAAAAATGCTTTGGTTTCTGTTTCCTTACAAATTTCTAACCCTACATATTGCAATGTATATCACATGAGTCAACAGCCAAATCATCATGTATCATTGACAAAGATACAACTCACTCCCAATCTCAAGCTTCTCAAGCCAGGATGACATTTTAAGCTCTTGGCTACTGATAACCTTAATACCAACAGGAAGGAGCTTATCTGCATCATTTTCTGGTAAGTTTTGCTATTGATATTTTCAATCCCTCTTTTCCATTATTCTGACTAATATTGTAATGATAATTAGAAATGTTTACAAATTCATTAATGCAGGAGTAAAATATTCCTTGATCATTAGCTGAGGTTGACACTTTGGGCTCAGGTTCTGGAATTATATCAGTCATATCTTGACCCATTGTATAATGTTTAAGCTTCTCACTTTCTTGAGATGCTTGAATAATTTGAGGAGAGGAAGGAGGGGTTTCATCACAGATTGTTTCATGAAATTCCAGCGGGTTTCAGTTTTCAGAGCTCCATTAGTATTATGGTTGACTTTAAGATTGATAATGTCATAACCTTGATCAAGAGATTTTTTTGTGGCTTCAAAGGTACTGTGTTTTTTTGTTTTTTTGTGAAGGGCATACATATTTGGTTCTTTTCCAACACCTTTACCTGAAACTCCAATCACCACTCAAGATCCTTCAGGTAGAGATTATCCCAGTTCAACACCTATCCATCTATTGTAAGCAGCTGTTTTTATTAATTTGGTATTCAATTAGTAATGGACTTACATTTCAAATACATCTTGAGGAGGCTCGTTGCTTCATCAATCTTTTGACGTACATAATCAGGAGTTTTCCTATCATTTTGAATTTCTTCCAGGCTGGGGATCTTGCATGTGATGTTTGAAAAAAATTACTCCTTGGATATAATTTCATCTTTGCCATTGAAAATTACCTCATATTTTTCAGAATCTTATGTTGGTGCACAAGGTTCAACAGTCTTTTCTTTCTCATAGCTTTTCAAATTTGGTTTTTGAGAGCTTGGGGGCTGAGGTGAAATAAAGGCTATCAAAAAATCATCAGGTTTTGATAGATTAAAGATATTCAAGATGAATTTATGCTAACATTCTTGAAGAACTGGTGGATCTTGAGTATTTTCATGTGCTAGTCCCTCTACTTCAATACCTAATTCATTACTACTGTCAATATCAGATATTCCACTTCTACTCTCTGGGGCAGAAGTCAGTAATTGATTCAATTTTGTTGAAATTCTTGGGGTTTGTTGCATTGGTGGTTAGTACAGTAGAAAGGTTATTTGGTATATAAATGGTGCCAAATTGATGGCCAACTTGAGTGAAAAATGTAGAATAAAAAGATCAAAATTGAAGAAAAAAGGCAGAAGTTCTGATAGTGGTAGAAGTAAATAAAATTCAAGATATTAATGATTGATTCTTTTTTAGGTAATATTAATATTGGAGAATTTAGGAAAGGTTTTAAGAATCTAAATATCAGTTTAAATCAGTTCAATATTTAGTGAATTTTTTATAAAAAATAATTTTAGAACCACAAGCTCACCAAAAGAAACCTGCCCATCAATATTTATTAAACTTGTAATGCAGTTGCAAAATTTGGTATTTTGGGAATTTCAAAGAGGTCATGTGTTTCAAATTATTTCATCCCATTCAAATGAAATCACATCCCTGTGATAAATTGAATAAAATTGACTAGTGAGAAACCTACTAAAGTCAATTTTTTAACTATTAAACCCCCATGAGGTAAGAACTAAGCAAAGTGTTACATTTGAATGATATGAAATAAAATGGTTTTTTCAGAGAAACAAAAGACACAATGCCAGTTTTGAATATTCCACTTATTAAGTTTCAATTTGTGAGTCTCATCATTTAAATGCTAATATTCCCACCAATTTCCCCCCCAGAAGATATTGGGGGAGAATGCCCCTCAGTATATTTCTGTGATTGGGTTCATCATGTACAGAAACAAGCCACCATACCCTATGGCTCTAAACATTTACTATGATTAAATCTCACTCATATCCCCCTTTGTCCCCTTTCCATGTAATGGAACCCCATTTAATTCTCATTGAGGGAGAGCATATGTGATTGGTAATTGGGTTTGCATGAGTGAAAGGGTGGTAAAATTTGGTAATGATCAGCCATTGGTGTGGAAGCCAATCATTGCATGAGAATAAGATGGTAAATTGAGAACCTGAGAGGTCAATGTGGAAGTGTAATCATGGTAAGTTGTGAAGATGATCAGGTGGGGGCTCAGAAGCATGAGGGATGGTACATGACAGAGATGTAGAAGCTAATATTTGCATTAGCGGAAGGATGGTTAATTGGGGAAATGAACAGCCATTGGCATGGAAGCCAATAATTGAATGAGAATCAGGATAGTAAATTTAGAAAACGAGAGGGAGGTGTGGTAGCATAAGAAAGGTAAGTGTGTGGATATGATGAGGCATAAGTGCAGCATAATAAGGATGGTACTTGGTGTAGATGCTGGGGCCTCAGTGTGGAATTCAATCTTTCAATAAGTGTAAGCATGGTAAATTGTAGAGATGATGATCAGGAATTTAAGAAGCCAATTCATGCATGAGAGTAGGCATGGTAAAGGGGGGGATGATCAGCCAGTGGTGTGGAAGTCATCTCATGCATGAGTATGAGCATGGCCAACTTCTGGCTTTCAGCATGAGGTTGTAATTACCCAAAGATTTCAAATGGTGTTTATAAGGTTTTTTTCTTTGGGTGACATATTTGACAATTGATGTTTTATTGATTCAGATGTGAGGCAACCCACAAAGTCCAGTGAATATAATGTGACACTAACACAACTGCAGTAATATTTTATGCTGCCAGCAGTGTGACATGAAGTCAATCTCCAGAAATTGATGGGAAATTCTTCCTGGTGAATTATGGATTGGCAGAAATGATGATTTAGACCCTTGAAGACATGATCAGAAGGTTTTGTGCTTATGGCCTGGAGCTCAAGGATTCTGATGGCTTTGCCAATGATTGGTGTGCATTTATACAAGAATTGAAATCAGCCTACAACACTTTCATCCATGCTTCAACAGGTAAAACTCCTGCAATGTTGAAAAAGGATGGAACCCTAAACTTCCAGTTGACACTTTGAAGAAAGATTTGATTTATATTCATCCAACTGCTTCAATCTTTAAATTAATGCTTGATGAAGTGAGGCATTATGCAAATCAAAGAATGACTGATGCCTTTGAATATGCTAAGAAAAAATGGGAGAAAATTTATAAAACCCCAGAAATCAAAGTAGGGGACTTAATACTAGTTTAAACCTTGAGCTTTAATAATTTCAAAATTCTGAATAAATTGAGAAATTCCTTTACATGATAAAAATGCAGTACAAGTAGAGCTTTCAGGAGGAGTCCAAAATAAACATCCAACTTCCCCTGTTAGTCTAGTAAAGTATTATACTTCAAGTGATAAAAAAATAACAAAAAATAACAAAAAATAACAAAAAATAACAAAAAATAACAAAAAATAACAAAAAATAACAAAAAATAACAAAAAATAACAAAAAATAACAAAAAATAACAAAAAATAACAAAAAATAACAAAAAATAACAAAAAATAACAAAAAATAACAAAAAATAACAAAAAATAACAAAAAATAACAAAAAATAACAAAAAATAACAAAAAATAACAAAAAATAACAAAAAATAACAAAAAATAACAAAAAATAACAAAAAATAACAAAAAATAACAAAAAATAACAAAAAATAACAAAAAATAACAAAAAATAACAAAAAATAACAAAAAATAACAAAAAAATAACAAAAAATAACAAAAAATAACAAAAAATAACAAAAAATAACAAAAAATAACAAAAAATAACAAAAAATAACAAAAAATAACAAAAAATAACAAAAAATAACAAAAAATAACAAAAAATAACAAAAAATAACAAAAAATAACAAAAAATAACAAAAAATAACAAAAAATAACAAAAAATAACAAAAAATAACAAAAAATAACAAAAAATAACAAAAAATAACAAAAAATAACAAAAAATAACAAAAAATAACAAAAAATAACAAAAAATAACAAAAAATAACAAAAAATAACAAAAAATAACAAAAAATAACAAAAAATAACAAAAAATAACAAAAAATAACAAAAAATAACAAAAAATAACAAAAAATAACAAAAAATAACAAAAAATAACAAAAAA